>OX443561.1:53386733-55786733 GCA_949372485.1 Cheilosia soror | reverse complement strand
TATAGGCTATATCAGAGTGTTTGAGCCTTCCGCCAACTCGGACGATTCCTTCATTGTCTGTGAAGGGGTTGAGTGCCCCCAAGCCTCTGGCCCTGCAAATCCCCTCGGGAAACATGTCGTGTTGTGCACATCTTGCAATTATGTTATGTGCTTTGTTCGTTTCCTCCGGACATAAGGGGCCAGAGACTCTGGTGTGGTGGGGGTTACGAGCGTTGTTGATGAAACGCATGCAATAACCCATCGTTCTTACGAGACGACCTAAATCTGAAAAACGTTTGGTTAATGAGATTATGTAATTTTCTGAAACCTCGGTATGATGAACATGTACAATATTTTTTCCTTCTTCCGTAGTAAAATTTGAAGGCTGATCAGGACATTCAAAACTCCAATTTTCCCGCAGAAACGAAGGCCCATTCCACCAAAGTGTCGCGTGTGCCAATGTGGACGGTAAGGCACCTCGTGACGCCGCATCGGCTGGGTTGTGTTGCGTGGGTATGTGTTTCCAAATTCTGGCCGGTGTTAGTCGTTGGATCTCGCCAACTCGATTTCTCACGAAAGTTTCCCATCTTGCTGCTGGAGCCCGAATCCAACTGAGGTTGATCATTGAGTCAGTCCAGGCATGCATAACTGCATCTTCCAGTCGAAGTACTTGGGCAGTGTAGCTGAGAAGCTTGGCAAGCAAAACTGCCCCACAAAGTTCAAGACGGGGAAGACTTACTGCCTTCATAGGCGCCACCTTGGATTTTGAAATCATCAGATGCATGTGGACTTTCCCCTGGTCATCCGTCGACCGTATGTAAACTGCAGCACCGTATGCCTTCTCTGAAGCATCGCTAAATCCATGCAACTCTATTGTGTTTGACGTGCTGAGCAGGTTAATCCATCGTGGAAGTCTTATGTCGTTGATAGCTGGCAGATCCGTGTAAAAGGCGTTCCATTCCTGCAAGATCGTCGGTTCTATTGTTTCATCCCAAGACAATTTTCGTAGCCAGAGTTGTTGCATGAAACATTTCGCCTGCAGAACACATGGTGATATCCAACCCATTGGATCATATAACCGAGCGATTGTCGACAAGATGAATCTTTTTGTTGGCTGTGGATTATTCACAGGAGTGAATTGAAAACAAAACTGATCAACGGCTGGTAGCCATTGAATACCTAAAGTTTTGACTTGGTTCGAACCTTCAAATGGTACTGCAAATGCTGACTCACGTTCTTCGATGGGTATTCCCTTAAGCAGTTCTATGTTGTTTGACGTCCACTTGCGTAAGTTGAACCCGGCTCTCTGTAATACCATCTTAACCTCTTTACCTTTCTCTTCAGCTTCCTGTATGGTGTCTGCTCCTGAAAATAAATCGTCCACGTACATCTCATCCTGGATCATCTTTGCAGCTCTGGGATACATCAGTTGAGCTTGCTTAGCTACTTCCATCAGAGTTCGTATTGCGAGATACGGAGCTGCGGCTGTTCCGAAGGTGACGGTCTTGAGTCGGAAGATCTTGAGCTGATCGAGAGGGTCCTTGCGCCAAAGTATCAATTGGTAATTTGAGTCCTCTCCTGTCACCCAAATCTGGCGATACATTTTCTCAATGTCAGCTGAGAAAGTAAACCGATACAGTCGCCATCTTAGAATGACATCGATGACGTTTTGCTGCAAGGTCGGACCCGTCATCAAATGATCGTTGAGAGAGCTTCCATCTGCTGTTCGAAACGATGCATCGAAAACCACTCTTAGCTTGGTCGTGGAGCTACCTTCCTTAAAGACTGCGTGATGAGGTAAAAAATATTGATATTTGGCTAAAGGTTCTTCTGTTACTTCAACCATATGGCCTAATTTCAGATACTCGTCAAGACAAGCCGTATATTGCTCGTGGAGTTGGATGTTTGCTGCGAGACGTTTTTCGAGATACCTGAACCGTTGAATGGCCCCTTCGTACGACCTTCCTAAGACTGGATGTTTGTTTCCCTTGAAAGGAAGAGCCACCTGGAAATGGCCATCGGTCAACTGCTTAACGGTCCTCAGGTATAGATCTTCACACTCAGTATTCTCTTTAGTATCGATTTCCTTGAATGGAGCCTCTTCCAATTCCCAGAATTTGCGCAGTTCCTCATCGATGTTTCTTGTTTGAAGAAAGTTATAAATGGGTCTAGGCTCAAGTGGTGCCTTACCGAACAAGATCCAACCTAGTTTTGTATTCTGGGCAATAGGCAACGTTTCATCATGTGGTCGAACTAAATCGGGTAGCAAAACTTCGGCTAGAACATCACTACCTAATAATATGTCGACTGTAGATGGCCTATAAAAAGCTGGATCGGCTAAGAGCAAGTCGTCGAGGTGCCTCCAGTCACTAACTGGAAGCATACGGGCTGGAAGATGGCCCGACAGTGACTTGTAAATGAAGGCCTGGACGGTTGTTTCGAAATTTGTGTGTCGTGAAGCAATTACAATGTCTACAACCCTTTTGCATGTGCCACTGTTGACCATTCCTATACCAGAAACCTCAACATGAGTGCGTCTCGGCTTCAAATGAAGAAGTTGAACAGCTGATTCTGTGATGAATGTTGCCTCCGAACCCGAATCCAAAAGTGCTCGCAACGTGAATGTTTCTCCTGTGACAGATCTCACCTTGACAACCGCTGTCGCCAGTAAAACCTGCGTCGGTATATGCGACAGTGCATGTAGTGAATTGACGGCTGAATTCACTTGTACCCCATTAGATGGCTGAAAATTTGGAGCATTTGGATTTATGTTGGAGGTAAGAAAACTTTGACGATGGTTTTGAGCAGCTTGTGCTGATGTGGAAGGTTCTTGTGCAGGTGTGAAAGTGGTTGAGGTCGAAGGTCTTTGTGGTTGGATAAGCGAACTGTTTTGTTGATTTGACTGAATGTATTGCTGAGTGTGAGGAATTTGTGGTGCTATGTGTAATAGAGAGTGATGTGGTTGTTGGCAATAGTAGCATCTATAACTACTAGGGCACTGCTCTATCTTATGATTGTAGGCTAAGCAGTTGGAACAGAGGCCTATCCTGTCAACACTTTGTCGACGATCAGCGATACTCATCTTTAAAAACCGTTTGCATTTGCGAATAGCATGCTGTCCCTTGCTGCAAATTTGGCAAGACAGTTTTGGATTCTTGGCCTGCGAGTGAAAACTGATCCTATGAGGTGTTTGTTTTGGGGAGTCGGCCCTAGATCTAATTTGTTGGGAACTAACAGCCTCTAAGGTTCGAAAACGCATTTCTAGGAATTGAGAAAATTCGGAAAATGTTGGCAGATCCTTCGGTTTCTGTCTAGCACTTAAGCGCTCTTCCCAAAGTTGTTGCGTTTTGTTTGGGAGTTTTTGGAGCAACACAAAAATGACGATAACATCCCACTCGTCTACCGGAACATTCAAGTTTTTCAAGCTATGGAGCACTTCTGTGGAGGTGTCCAAAAGTTGTTTAATTAGCTCAGATTTTTCTTGATTTATGGGAACCTGATTGAAGAGACACTTGAGCTGAGTGTTCACTAAGAACCGTGCATGATCGTATCTCTCCGTGATGATCGTCCATGCCTTGATGTAGTTGCCGTTATCTATACTGAGGTGAGCTAAAAGTTTTTGAGCTTCTCCTAACACACTAGATTTTAAATAATGAAACTTTTGTATTTCAGAAAGCGCACTATTATTATGGATGAGAGAGACGAATAAGTCATGAAATGGCCGCCAAGTTTCGTATGTGCCGGAAAAGGCTGGCAAATTAATTTTTGGGAGCTTGATGTCAACTTTGATTGAGTCAACAGGAGATACGTGTGATTTTGTATCCTTATTGTCACCTCCTTTGACTTTTTCGGCTGCGTCGAGCAGGTCCCCACGGTAAATCACATATAATTCACACAATTTCTCATAAATTTCTTCGACTTTTTCATAGATTTCGGACTCTTCCTCTGTGATGGACGTTAGAAGGGTCTTGTGAAATGCTTTCGCTTCGGTCATGTCATGCTCCAGCAACTCTAAGCGTCCAGCAAGATAATTGGCTGTTCTACGAGTTTGACTAACAGTTTTAGCAAAATTCACCTGATCTTTCACTAATTTTGTGTAAATTCTATTTAAGGCTTTTTGTTCCATTTTAATTATTTAAAAAAACAATCCTAATCACACAATAAAAGTAAGAAAAGTTCACTTACTTGGTGATTCTTTGTGTCCAGGTCGCAAGTTGAATTCGTCTTTGTCCTCCTGAATTGGCTAAATCGTTGGGCACACACACACACAGCTACTCCTTGCAATTTTGGGATGATGTTGCTTGCTGTTTGTTGAAAATGATGAAAATACTTTGCTGTGGTAAGCTTCTTGGCTTGGAAGGACCAAAATGTTCGTCGTTGACAATGGCAATTTGATTCGCGGACAAAGGAAAATGCTCAGACAAAGGCCAAGCTGTATGAACTCAAAACTGTTAAAAGTTACGTTAGCAGAACGGAATAAAGAACTCAACTTTCTTGGATCACGTTATAAAAATGAATAAAATTACTTTATTTGAAAATTAGCAATTTGTGTCTTTTTTGTGACATTTGAAATTTGACATTTGACATTTGGGCATTGTTGTTACTAAAGCTGTGTTCAGTAGTCTTTGGAATAAGGCTGCCTCCAGTACTTTACTTTGGAGACGTCGTAGTCTCCAACAGGGCATATGGAGCTGATAGTCCAGTCATCGGGCATGTTTTCTTCCACCCATACTTGGTTGATGATTCGGTGCATGCTCCCTACCAAAACATCACCACCGTATTTAAAGAGCTCCGCTGGTAGACCATCAGAGCCTGCGGCCTTGTTGTTCTTAAGCTTTTTTATAGCTAAGCCAACTTCTTCTATACTAGGTGGTGGAACTAGTTCTTCATTGAATGGACGTGGGTTCTCTTCTTGGCCTATCACTCTCTCTACATGATGCCCATTAAGCAGCTGCTGGAAATGCTGCTTAAACACATCTACTATTCCCTGCGCTTCGGTGACTAGGTTCCCTTCGCTATCTCGAAGAGCCTGCGTTCCGGTTTTGTAGCCAGCAGCCAGTTGCTTAGCTTTTTTATAAAACCTCCGGATGTTATTACGATCGCGCGACTCTTCGATCTCCTTGAGCTGGGAAGCTGCGTAAGCCCTCTTCTTTCTACGCAGGGTCTTCTTTTCCTCCCTTCTCCTGGCTCGATACTCTTCTCTCGCTGCCCTTGTTTTGCGCTGCAGCGCTTTCTTGTGTGCATCTTCTGTCACCTTTTTCCTGTACACGCATTCATCATCATACCACGGGTTCTTTCTCTGGGGTGGCTGGTACCCTACGGTGGTTTCGGCTACCTCTTTGATGATGTCGCGATACTGGCACCACTGATTGTTGGCGTTTGTGGTAGGTGAGTGCACAGAGGAGAGTTTCATACTCAGGCGCTCGCTGTAGGCTCTGGCTACTCCAGGTGTGCTAAGGCGTCCAACGTCGAATTTCTTCTTCTGGGCGGTTCGCAGCTTCTTCTTGTTGGACAGTCGAGCTCTGAATTTAGCCGCGACAAGAAAATTCACAGAGTCGACGTTTGCCCCTCGGAATGTGTGCACGTCGAGGATTTTGGATGCGTGCCTCGCATCGATTAGCACATGGTCGATTTGGTTGGCGGTTCGACCGTCTGGAGAGCGCCAGGTTGCTGTGTGGATCCTTAGCCTTGGAAACCTAGTGCTACTTATCACCGTATTACGAGCTGCTGCAAAATCGATTAGTCGGTAGCCGTTGTCTGTTGTCGTTTCGTGGATTCTGTGCTTACCAACTAACCCGCCAAAGATGTTTTCCTTTCCGATTTTAGCATTGAAATCCCCGAGTACAACTTTTACATCATACTCCGGACAGGCTCCGTAGGCTCCATCCAGGAGGTCATAAAACTCCTCCTTGATGGGATCTTCAGCCTCGTCGGTAGGGGCGTGTGCACATATTAGGCTTATGTTTTGGAAAGTAGCTTTGATGCGGATTACAGAAAGGCGATCACTTATCGGCTTGAAGTCAATAACTTTTGTCCTAAACCGATTTCCCACGACGAATCCGCATCCTAATACATGCAGCCTTTTGTTGCAGCTGTAATAAATGTCGCAATCTTTTCTTTTCATCATGCCTGATCCTATCCATCGTATCTCCTGGATTGCGGTAATGTCTGCCTTGTACCGCATGAGGACAGACTCAAGTTTTTGAGTGGCACCTGGGGTGTAGAGTGTTCTTACGTTCCAGGTACATACTCTTAAATCATAGTCCATTGACGTTCCGGGTCTGGTTGCCATTTGAGGAGTTCCGTTATCCGAGGCTGGTTGCGTTTCTCTCATAACTATTTATTTTTTCCATGGTCGGGAAGTTACCCCGACGGCACAACCCCCAACCTGGAGGGCCAGGCCCTGTTTTGACCCTAGGACAGCGGGTCGGATATTCCGATGTCAGTAACCCAATTTTGGGATATGAGCGCTGCCGTTGACCCGTTTAGGGTTCGTCCGCCACCAACTCTTTTCCAACACCCTGGCTCAGTATTGGAAATCCCCATAGACCTGGTATCCAAATATGTCGAAGCAGCTCATACAGGGATTACACTTTAGTTCGACCTGACCGGAACTGTAGACGCCACCGTTGATTCCATCTAGGGAATTCATCCGCGCCGCCTGAAACAAGAGGACGTGTCTTAGTGCGTAGACACTCCCCCCCCTCTCTCGTTCGCTGCCACCAACGACCTTCCACAGGTGTTGGTTACCCCATCTCCAGTCGAGGTACTAGGCACCCACCAGTCACCAACGTGGAGGTAAGAGTAGGAGTTCATAGTGAGAGGCTAGAGAGGGAACGCTTGTGTTCTCATATAATCGCATCACTACCCTTAAACCTTTCGACCTCAGTTCGGTAGTTATTTGCATAGGCTACAGAACATTGTTTGTTGTTTAATTTTTTTTTATTTCAATCGATTTGTGGCTAAAAGCAATACATGCTTCGTTTTACCATTCTAACATTGTGATTTCCCGTGAAAGAAAAAGAAAAGTGGCTGCCACGTTAATAATTTTAAAAGACAGAATGAAAAAAAGAAGAGACGATTCTGGTGGATGAATATTTTTTGAGCCGCGACGACACTACTTGATTTTTATTGAAATATATGCGAAATTTAATCCTACTGCGCCCATGAACTCGAATTCAAAGGCATTTTTCAAAAACTATACGCGACTGAGCTTCGATGATTTGTTCCTTTGAAACATAATCTTGCTACAGTAATAATTTCCCACTAATTAAATATTCGCGCTGTACAAATAAGATATTAGTGTAGGAAAAATATTTATGAAACACTATTTTACTAATAAACGCACAATATTAGAAAATTCGCTAATAATTATTAGACTAATAGTTTTATGAAATAGGCCCCTGGTCAGTATTGCGAATCGTCGCATGAGAATTGTTTTGTCTCATACGGCCATACGCCATTAGCCGCGTGTTATTATCCCCAAAGATCCATATGGATCATCGATTTACCCGCACTACAACAAATCTACGAGATCCTGTGTTCTATCGGGTTCAATTTTCATGATCCAGATAGCCAATCCCAAAACCCAACGATTTAAGCAATTTTTACTTCTGAATGTTTCCACTTCTGCTCTGTGCTATCAAGTACGGAGTTGCCGCATCGTAAAATGGCAGAATAAAAATTTGCAACTACGAATTTAATGTGTTTAAACGAAAATTTTCCAAATCTAAATATGCCATCTATATATTAGTGTAGCTTTTAGCAATTCTGTAGCAAATTAAAAGAAAATAACCGTAGTTTGATGTTGTTCGAAATTTCTAAAGATTGAATAAAACAAGAAAAAACTCACGAATGGCAGCGCCATTAAAAAGTAAATACAGAGAAACAGCTGTGTGCAAAATGTCATCAAAAATCGAAATAAAACAACAAGCAATGGATATAAATACAAATAAATAGCAAATGTAAAATGTCGTTTTACGCACTAAAAATATTTTTAAGACAAACAAGAGTCTGGACGAGGGATGAAACAATCGCTTTCCTCCATTCCTATTCAACGTACATCAATTACAGCTGGAGTTATGTTTACTATTTGCTTCGTAGGTATGTCGAAAAATAGTCAGGGGTGCCAAACTTGCAAAGTAATATTTTTTCATGATCTGGATCGTTTTATTATCAGGGGATGATCCATATGGATCATTAGCGATAAAACGCGGCTATTATTTGCCTTGTCAGTTGTCACACGTTGCTGTGATATGAAGGTAGAAACAAAACAATTCTTAAGGCTGGGTATACGAGGGTATATGATTTTTCGCCCCGATGGGGCTTGCAGGGTTTAAGAGATAATTGATCGCAGTAAACGGCTTTCGACAGTAAATAAATAGATGCTGTTAGTGACCGTCTTAGAATTTTGATTTTTTGACTTTTATGTACCATAAACTCCCAAAAACGTCATTTTTTGGGTGTTTTTTTTTTCGCCCCGGTGGGGCAATATCTAAATGGAACTTTTTTATTTTTTTTATGATTTTATTTTATAGTTAATGGGTTAAATTAGTTAGTGACCGTCTTCGAATTTTGATTTTTTGAGTTTAACTATTATAATCTGCAAATTAAGGTGACCAAAAGGAAACAGTGTTTGTAGAGCAACCAGAACTTATTTTTGTCAGCTTTTCAAAACAGAATAACATTCAAACATTTATGTATCCGTTCATTGAATACAAATTAAAAATTTAGTTTATAAAATAGTTAAAATTGCATTTTGAAAAGTTAACAATTTAACAGCAGTTTCATTTTTGTTTCAGAACTCACGCTCACATATGCAATGTAGTTCACAAAATATCCGACACAGCGCTAATCGTTTTCTCTATAATTTTGCTCTCTCGCGAGAGTCTGTACTTTGCAGATTGTTGTTTGCCGCATTCGTTGCCACTGGGATATGGAGAAAACAAGTTTGGATCCTTTTTTTGGTTTTCTGATAGATACATACTAATTACTTAAAATATTATTGTTGTTGTTTGAAGTCAATCGAGCATTGTGAGGCATAGAGGCAGATTGGATAAAAATATCTTCGTAGACTATGAATATGATAGGGAAATCAAATCGAAATGAAAAATTATATATTTTTAAGGGATGATGAATGATGATTGATATGGATTGAGGGCTTGAGAAGATTTGAGAATATGTATGGGAGTGGGAGCTGGGAGGTGAATGATGATTTTTTTATTCTCATGAGTTGAGTTCAAATCAAACTACCTAAATGCAATTTTGGGTCATCGTAAATAAAATACCTACTGTATGAGGAAAGGGGTTGGTTGCTTGCTGTTCCCTATTTTCGGCCGAACTTTTCAAGATAGATTAGTGGTTGTGTGTTTTAATATTTTGAAAATTATTGTGTGTAGTATAAGTATATATACACAACATCCGCTTTTATTGGTGATATTGAAATGGTAATCTATTCATAAATCATAATAATTGGTCAATGTTTTGCATGACCAGTCTGGAGAAGAATTGTTAATTTGTGTTGAGGTTAAAAATTCTAAAGACAACAATAAAATGTGTTCCTGTGGGCAAACTCATTGTTTGTTATTACAAAATTTGAAGGCAAATTAGTACATATCTAGAACTGGGTAATGTTTTGTTGCACTTTAAACGTTGTCCAGGTAACTCATTCACGATATAAAAATAGTGTTCTACAGGATGCTATTTTTGTATTTCATGCCGCATGTGGTTGGTTTGTAAGGCGGTCCTAGATTAGGTGCAGCTTTGAAGCTCCTCTAAAAAATATTTTTAGGGGTTACCAAACCTTTTCAATGCCTACCGACTTCACAGTGTTTAAAATACTTAAAATGATAGTACATAGGTACTCAATATCTATCTACGTACTAGCATGGCATTCACACCCGGCTTGTCCATGTTATTTTTTTTCCGCATGATGCTGCTGTATATCTACAAAATTGATCTCATTATATCCATATCTCTGTAGAGTGAAGATAATTACATAAGTAATTTTTCTCTCCTAAAGTGATCAGGGGGATAATTTAAAAAAATACCAAAAAAGCCAAAAACTATTATTAATTTTTTTAAACAATATTTGGGAGTAGTATCTACAATATATGTAGGTACATAGGTGGACCAAATAAGGCCCGGAACCTATTAAGGCCCAGTGCGCAAAAAGTGGCATAACCGAAGAGCAACAGGAATTATATTTTAAATGTGCTTGTGGACACCTATATCAACACCAAAATCGATAGAAATTTCCTTCTGATGCAATCGTAGTTTTTCTTACGGTCGATAAAAGTTAGCATGGGTGCAAGCATGAGTTATTTATAAAAAAGTGGTTTTTATTATATTAGTTTTAGTGCAAATAATAATTTGAGTAAGTCTGTGCGAGGGATCCCAGGTTCGATCCCCGGAAAAACCCAAATTACATCTTAAAGTTTTTTCTACTGCGCCACCTCTCGCGAACGTCTGACAAACATCCGAGAGTATGCCTGTCATGAAAAAGCTTCTCAATTGAGCCGTTCGGACTCGGCATAAAATTGTAGGTCCCTTCCATTCGTCCCAAAAATAGAAACTCACACCAAACGAATGGTTGCGAGAAGCTAGGCCTTGGGTGTCACCCGCCTGTTGCGCCACCTATTTATTTATTTATTTTTAAGTCTGGTTTTTACATCAAATATGTTACATATAAAACAAAGGTTTAATATGGTTTAAGTATCATTTTAATCCTTTTCTTAGATTTTTGTTTAAAATTTTATTAACAAAAGTTTTTCATGTTCTTAAAAAGGCCCACCCAAAATATTACCGGGCCTTATTAGGAATATGAAAAATTAAATTTGTTTTTACATTGTTTTTAGACAAAATGTGAAAGGCGGGTAAATTGGGAAAAAAGCAATAAGACCGGAGCATGGTAATGGCATGTGTGTAAAAAAGACCGGATGGAAGACAAGAGAGAGTGTCAATATATTATGGAGCTTGGTATATCGAACTTTGTTTTGGAATAACTAAGATTACGAAGGACTTGATTGTCCTAGTGGATGAGCCTACCAAAACTTAAAATTTAATTTGTTACTATTTTTTGAATTAATAATACGTCCTTATTTTAAATTAATTTACTAAAGTAAATTTTTTTTTAATATATATTTTTTTTAATCAAGAAGGCTGTATTTGTTTTTTTTTGTATTATTAAATAATAAAATAATATATAATTAAATAACAAACTACGTTGTTTTATTAGTTTTAGGACAAAGCACTTCTTATATTAGCAGGATAACCAAAGAAATTGAAAAATTATGCATGGGCCTTATTCGGAACAGGTGTTCGTAATAAGGCCCAAGGTAAGGTTTTTCAAAATGTTAAAAAAATATATTTCAATTTCGTTTTTAAGAAATAAATATTATGTTTTTATATAGATAATTCAACTAAGGTTTATGTTAATGTCAATTTAGTAAAAAAATTTTACGCGCTTGGAAGTTATTAATGAAAAACCATAAGGTGGGCCTTATTTGGGTAACCTACCTTACATGTATATACATCCATCAATCGGATATATAAACTATGATGAAACTTTGAGTTTTCTGGCTCTTACCATTTGGGCTAGGCGTCCCCAATCAGTCAGGACAAACTTTTTATTAAGTTAGATAATCCATACCTACATCCATAAATGGTGCGAGCAGGGCTGCAGCCGTTTGTTTTTGGATAGGATTTATATCCTATATAAATATATAATATAATAAAAAGGAACCCAAACCCACAAAACAAAGCAATAATAACAAACTAGCCCTAACAGGTTTTTATAAACAGCCAGCATAGAATGCCAAAAAATAAAAGCCAAAAAAGAAGAATGAAAATTTGTATAATATAGATTTTGGATATTCATATTATTGTTATGTACATATTTCGATTTGTGCTTGCTTTGCTTACGAATGCGATTGTACGACGCTATGACGAAAGCCATATTCAGAAGTGTGCGTTAGGAAATTCTATATCACACACACTTTTGGTTTCAGTGTATTAGATAAACAACGTTTGCAGCAACAGGAGCAACAGCAACAGCAAGCACAGCTTGTCCCTTTCCCTTCCCTTTGGTTGTTTTGATTTATTTTGTTTTGCAGACAATTTTGTATTATTTTTTATTAATTGAGCTGAGCGAGTCTGCACTCTGCAGTCACAATTGTGATCTTGATAAGGGAGGGTGTGCTCGTCTATTTTAAATTCTGTGCACTAATACATGGAAACACGTTTACTTGAGCACGGAGTTCGTAGCTGAGGGAGACCCACCCTTAAATAAAAATTACAAAAAATTTTATTTGTTCTAAACAAAAAAAGATGTTTTATGGTAGGGGGAGTAGGGGATGGTGTAAACGCGGGGCGAGTATAAACCAGAGTATATCAATTAATGAGTAGGGACACTCTCTCTACATATGCATTTCGTACTACTACAAAGCAAAATGCAGAAAAAATCTTACAATAAGTGGAAGCAGATCCAAAGAATATTTTTTACCTGCATACAACGAATGCATGAGAAGAAAAGGGTACACAACACATTTTACCTGTACCACTACATGGGGCTTGCTGTGTACGACGAACGATTGTGGGTTTTTTCATAAAGCATTTTTAAAGGCGGTAAACTCGGATTTCGATGTGTGTACCTTTTCACTTTATGCAGTGTGACCTGCTTTGCTTTTTGGAAAATGGTTTCATGCTTCGTTTTTATGATTATTTTTTCCAGGAATTACAACTAATTCTGAACTCCTACCATTAATATTTCAATCTAAAATATGAAAATAAATGTTTCTTCTTTGTTCTGACTTCGTTTAAAATAATGCAATCCGATATTAAGCCTATTAGCAATAGAAATGATTTCGTTCCATAATTGCTAGTTTTTATAATAACTGGTCACACTGGTTCTGCAGTGACGATGGGGTAGGTTTTTTCATAAAGCATTTTTAAAGGCGGTAAACTCGAATGCTTATCAGTTGTGCGAAAGAAGTGAAATAAACACAATACAGGGTGACCCGTGATTGTTTTCGGTGCGAACAAACTACAGTGTAAATGTTTTAGGATTAAATAGAAATTTAAATAGGAAATGGGAAAACATATTTTGAAGTGTTTAGCCTGCGCGGTCGAGAACAAAAAGAAAATGAAGGTGTAAAATATTTTTATGTGCCGATAATGGAGGGCATTAAAAGTTTAACTTTATTGGTTTTTTAGTGATAACTCCTGAAACTATCCCTTTTCTGACTCCTTTTTTGGAGGTGTAATTTTTCATTACAATTTTTTTACGCGCTGTTTATTTTGCTTTTGTTTTGCTTGAACACATTTAAAATACATACATATCTGCCTTTTGGTTTTAAAATGAATAGTATTGCTTGTGGTCGAAATGTGTCCTAAGTTGACTTAATTGACATTTTAACGCAACCGAGGAAGAAATAATAAGTTGCTCACTCTATTTCAACACACTTTCAAAACTGAATCTGACTATAAAACTGCAGAGTTTGGTAGTGAACATCCGTTTTATTATTTTGCATGCTACCTATATTTAAAAAAACGTCAAAAACGCAAATGTGAGTTGAAACTAAAGGCTCCGTCAAACAGAGCGCATTTTAACGTCGCGTTCCACAGCAGCATTGTAATATAATGCAATACACATCGCCTGTCACACAGAGCGCGTTGTCAACGCCGCGTTGAGCTCACCGCGGCGGTCAAACGCAGCGGTGAAACGCTCTCTTGTAAAAAATTGCGGATTATTTCTTTGACGCGGGCTGTGAAAGTAATTTTTGTAGTGTCAAATGGAAATATTAATAGAATTTGAAAGAAATTAGCCATATCTTTACGATATGGTTGATGAAATGTAAAAAAAAAAAATATTTTAAAGGGTAATATGGGAGACAAATATTGCAATGGAATTAAATGAAAACGGTCTTCTCCGACTTCTTGTGTCTTATTTATGTCGTGTTCGCGCACCCACATCCTTTTTTCTTTTTTGGGAATTTCGTAGCACCGCAAATAAAATGAATAATTCGTAATCCGAGCTGTTTGACATTTTGAGAAAATTTGATAATAGCTATCTGTTTGACGTCGTCTAACGCGGCGTTGAGAACGTCGCGTCAAAATAATCTTACCGCCGCGTAAAATAATCGCATTTAACACGTTCGCCTAAAGAGTTTTTAGATGCAGTAGAAAGTTTAGGTACCTATAGCAAAATAAAAAAAAAATATTTTGAAATGAAAATGTATTACCTACATATTAAAGAATAAATGTGATTCATTACTGGCTGTAAAAATCAAAACAAAGAATTTCTTATAAAATTATATGTAGGCACGTGTTTGAAAGGATGACTTTATCAAAAAATTTAATAGAATAATCAAAAAAACCAACAACAAGAATAAATATCTTAGCGTAACACACATGTAATTATAATTTTGTATTTAATAAAAATGTATGACAAGTTAAAAATGTTCCTTTTTTTAACGGAGCACCCTGTGCCATTTTCCGAAAGAATACTCCTCCTCTTTTTTCTCTCTCTCACTACCCACTTCATATATCCGTCTATTTCTCATGTCTGTGTGACACAGTAATACTTGCTGATAAGGAAATTGTCGAGAGTGTCCCTACTCATTATAATGGATATACTCTGGTATAAACAGATCACTCTGCTTCTATCCAATACTATGTTATGTAGCAATAAATATTATTTGGTAACACTTTCGAAATATTAACACGAAGACAATGTGTAATAACCGTAAAGCTGCGAAATCAGTCTGACATTTTATTCACATTAGAAGGTTCTTGCTATCTCAAAGTAAAATTTTGAAAAAAAATTTAAATTGTGAATTTCAAGAAAAGTGTTTAACTATTTTAAAGTGATGTGTATATTATAGTAGCTGCAATATCGAAGTTTCGTATTATTTTGGTAAGTTTTCTACAAACCGTTGATTTTGATGGATATGGGACAAAGTCGATGCTGGATATCTCAGGATTGGTAAGGCTCAGCGCAATACGGATTCCAGATTTGGAAGGAGCATTAAAAATTACCTTGCAATCAATTGCTAACTAAAAAATCATGAAAATGGCATATGGGACAAAACAATTCTCAGGCGACGAAATACTGTTTTTTTTTTTGTTCTTTTGATGTGTTAGGACTAAATTATCATTTTTGTGCCTGTGCAATTCTTTTTAGGAACTGAAAGTGAATATGAAGAAGATAAAAATAAAAATAGGCGTGTTTTTTTGTCCGACTGTTGCGAATAAGCTAAACAAACTGGAGCTGGAGAATTCAAAGCATTATATACCTAGCTAATTGATATTTCCAAATTACGGCTATTGCGTTTGTCAGCTGGAGTTCCGTCAACTCACATTTCACCTATTCTCCAGCTACAGTTAGCTACAACAATAAAGTTTCTACCAATGGCAAGTTGCCAATGACTGGTCAGCACCAATGAGCCAAAATACGCTGTGTGAGGTGACCTAGAGAACACTAAAATGAGGAAACTGTGTTCCCTGGATGGGTGGCCCATTCATATTTAGCGATATGTACTTTCAGTTTCTCCAAGAAAATCCTATTGGCATCACGGCTGTTAGATCCTTTGGCAGAAAAGGATTTGGCTAAATCCGGGTGCTTTTCTATAGTTGGTCAATAACTTGATCTGCGCTTTATTGGCGCATAGATAATAATATTATATATTTACATTGTTAAAATGATTATTACATATTATATTTTATTTGCACCCTAGTGGAGATCCGGCGAAGAATTACCCTAGGAAACCGTTGCTACTTCGGTTTGGCAAAACAACTGGGTTCAAAACTCCTAACTCGAAGGACGAAATGTGTGCTCTACAAAACCCTTATCCTGCCAGTTCTGCTTTATGGCGCCGAGTGCTGGACGATAAGCAAGAAGGGAGAGCTGATACTGGGCTCCTTCGAAAGAAAAATACTTCGGCGGATTTTTGGTCCTGTGTGCGAGGAGGGCGAATGGAGGAGAAGATACAACCGCGAACTCTATGAGCTGTACCAAGATGTGGATGTAGTCCAAAAAGCCAAAACACGTCGACTACATTGGCTCGGCCACATCGAGCGAATGGACAATAATGCTCCAGCCAAGAGGGTCTTCGAATCCCAGCCCCCAGGTTCGAGAAGACAAAGAAGACCGACCCTCCGTTTCAAAGACCAAGCCATCGCGGATGCCAGAGCGCTTGGTCTGGACAATTGGAAGCAGCGTGCCCGGGATCGTAGAGGATGGAAGGCTGCAGTGTCTCAGGCAGAGACTCTTTACGGGTCGGGAGCCCGATAAGTAAGTAAGTATTTTATTTGCGTTTTCTAAAATTGCATGACCTACTGAAATGCTTTTACCGAGACTTTTACTCAAGTCGAAAAAAAAAACACAAAAAACTGACACATGTCATCACTGTCCGTGTCAACATCAACACCTTACGCAGATGGAAAATTTTATTTCATCACAAGTGATTATCACATTTGTGAACGAAACTACATATTAAAGAAAGGTTAAGGAGAACCATCTCAATTTATTTTATTAACTCAAACTAATCCTGCCTATCCTTTGTAAAACACAACCTGTCTTCCGATAAATTATAGATGCGGATTTTATTTAGATATGAAAAACACCATAAATGAGGATTTACCTTTGATCGTGATGATGATGCTTATTCGCTGTTGAGAACATGTCAAATATGTAATTGAGCATTGGAGCATCGGTCTTTTGCAACTTTGGAAGTATAGATTTGTTGTATGGCTTTGTTTCAGTGGGTTTTGTTGTTGAGCTCCTGGGATTTTGAAAACTGGACGCTGTAGTCGGCAATCTCGTTCTTAAGGCTGTGTCTGTCGAGCTCTCCAATACGACTGTACCTATGGAGTCTTTTAACACAGATGCTTCCGTTGAATAGTTTATCGCACCTTCAGTCGTGTCTAGACTATTAAGAGTCTTAGAAGAATACACCTTTTTGGTGAAGTGAGTACTTATTTTAAAACTATTAGAATCTGAAAAGAAATAAATGAAAACAAATTAAACCTATTGTAAGAACTAGTTTTGCTAAATCTTAAAAAAGGATATAACACATAAGATAGCTGAACCGTGGGCACCTAGGTTTACAGAAAAAAACAAAAAAGGTTTAGGTATTATAAAAGCAGAATGTCTATCAGTAATGAATATGTACATAATAACAGTATTTTTTTTTATAATACATATAACTAATTATGTATTTCTCTTTTTTCTATTAAATTTAATATTCAAACTGTAAAGCGACTATTAAGCTACTATTAACTCTACACATGTAAAAAATCATTTCATTATTTGACATGCTGAGCTGACGTCATTATGACGTTAGATTTTGTCCTACAGTTGGCAATATATGTCATTGCGTCGTAAATGTGTGAGCACCTTGTTAATGCTGTTCGGACTGAATGACCGCCTTTTTGTAACAAGTTTTCAGAGATTGACAAGGGGCCACACTTGACAGTGCACGATTTTCTGCAATATCATATTATACGCCGCGATTGACATTTATTCCCTGTTGTTGTTGTTATTGTTGTTCGCGCGAGTTATTGCTGTTTATATTTTAAAACAGCACGCAGCAGGTCCTTCTTGTGCAAATAGAGTCTTATAAGAAATATATATTTTTTGCCTTGATTTTCGACGGCTGGTGGACTTTTGAATAAGTGGTTTCGCCAGTGCATAAATTAAACAAAATTGTGAGAAGGTACCTACCTATTAAGCATTTTTGAATGTTATTTTGTTCGTTCGTATAATAATATTGTTTTGTGTGTTTCTCGTTTTATAACGCAGTAAAATGAACGACAACGGCGCGGTTTAGCGATTTATATCTTATGATAGGTGCAGGGAAATAACTCCCCGGGAACTAAGTCCACTGAGCGAGTTAATTCCCACCTAGTGGGAAATAAAACCACTTTTGGAAAGTGGACTTAGTTCCCTCTGAGGGAGTTAATTCCCACCTAGTGGGAAATAAAACCACTTTTGGAAAGTGGACTTAGTTCCCATGTTAGGTGGGAACTAATTCCATTTTTTTATGGGAACTTAGTACACATTGAACAGTTTAATACGTATGCAACCCCCCTGCTTAGGTTTACTGTTGCAGTATATGTTCGAAATTGGGTGTATTAAAAGGGAAATAAAACCACTCAGAGTTTTCGGAATTTATTTCCCACCTTACATGGGAACTAAGTCCACTTTCCAAAAGTGGTTTTATTTCCCACTAGGTGGGAATTAAGTCCCTCAGTGGACTTAGTTCCCGGGGACTTATTTCCCTGCACCCTTATGATAATGGTTTGGAATCACCGATCGTAAACCTAAAAAAATAATGCACCGAAAGCTACCGCCAAAAAACCAACCAGAAAAATTGCTTTCCCGTTGGACCGACAAGTAGATTTCGCTTTGATTGCGGCTGAGCTGAATGTGGATGTGGTTCACGACGTCACGTGAGGTCCTGTCTTCTTCTAAAAAAATGTGCACGACTGGGTCACACAAAACTCTCTCTTTTATTGCGAATCCCACAGTCATTTCAGCTAATTTTACGTTTAAAATCGTACCCACTCAAGATGTAGTCAGGTTTAGTAACTGAGCCCATCTTAATTAAAAACGTAATACATACCTACCTCATAAACATATACGTATTAGCTACTACACTTTATACATACTTACTTTCAAATTTCACCCCAAACTGGCATTTGAAGGAGGCAAGTAGGCAATGAATTTCGAATTTCCATTTTTGATTATTTAAAAAAGTGGTCTCCTAATCATTGAGATTATGTAAATGAACACAAATTACATCTTAAGGTTTTTTCTACTGCGCCACCTCTCATGAACGTCTGACAAACATCCGAGAGTATGACTGGCCTAAAAAGGCTTCTCAATTCAGCCGTTCGGACTTGGCATAAAAATAGAAACTCACACAAATGAATGGTTGCGAGAAGCTAGGCCTAGGCCCTAGGTGGGCCTAGGGTGTCTATCCGAGTGTTGCGGTTACCACAGCCACCGCGGCGCGAGGGATAAGCGGCTCATCCACGACGGAGATGCCTCCAATAGGAGCTCCTCCGTTTTAATACCGCGATTGGGATAGGGATTTTATTTTTTTTTTAATTAAAAAAGGGGATTCCAAATTCTGGAGCACTCAGACGAATCTCGGTCCATTGTACTACCAAGCAGAAGTCCCTTTTTTGGTGTAGTGGTGGAGAAACTCTGAAACTCGTTTCTCTTTATGGTCGGTGGCAGAGTCTTGCTGTCTCCCGCCGGGGCTCGAACCAACGCCGCTCGGGTCACAAGCAATGACTCTACCCACTACACCATGGCCACCGCCAAAAATACTGATAGAATAGGGACACTGTCTATACCGGAAAGCAGTTCACTGAGTTTTGGTGGCTTGATAAAGAGGTGAGGGCAGACACGCTATCCCGGGCCGGAGCGTTACCTAGGTAACATTCCTCCTTAGTTTTAAGCTAGTTTGTAAGTTAGTTAGGCGTATTTTAGAGGGTCTTTGGGAGGGGACGGGCTCGCCAACATGAATGAGTGCTACCGAGACTTGTCTGACACTTATGACCTTGCTCGGGTCACGGCGGCGCGTGTGCACCATGTTGGCGACTGCCAGACGCCCATCGACGCAATCGGGATGGTGACCAATCGAGAGATTGCTCATCACCCTGATTATAGGTAATTTAGGCCAAATAGTTTAGGTAGTTTTAAGTAGTTTTATGTAGTCTTAAGAACAAGAGCATAATAAAGAGTCCAAATTTTTAGCAAAGTTTCTTGGAAATGAAAAAACACCACACAACACAAAAATTTATAGATTTAAGGCCAAAAGACAATGGGCCTTACCAATAATCATTTTTAAACTTCAACTTAAATATTTTGATAGTCACAATAGGTAATTGTATATGGAAATTTTCGCCATTGTGACTTCGTAAAAGTTAGTCTGGACACTAAAAATGTTTATTAGTACCGCGCAATAGTTATAAGGATATAGTTAAGTTTAGAGTGCTCGTTAAGAGCCAGTAGGAACGCTATAATAAGATAAATATTGGTTTTAAATTAGATTTAGTCATTTTTGTCTAGTATGTAAGTTAAAGACAGAATGAATAAAAATTAAGTTAAAAGTAAAAAAAAAGTGCTGGACTACTGTGCGAGGGGTCCCAGGTTCGATTCCTGGAAAAACACAAATTGTATCTTAAGGTTTTTTCAACTGCGTACCCTCTCACGAACTTCTGATAAACATCCGAGAGTATGACTGTCCTGAAAAAGCTTCTCAATTCAGCCGTTCGGACTGGGCATAAAATTGTAGGGCCCTTCCATTCGTCCCAAAAATAGAAACTTACACAAACGAATGGTTGCGAGAAGCTAGTCCTAGGATGTCTGTCCGCTCTATCTACATATCTATTTATTTATTTATTTATTTATTTAAATGAATATGTATTATGACAACGATGAATGGCAAATTATTATTTTGAGTCTGAATGTGGTAGTTCTATTTTGTGAATAAGGAATTGATACGGTTGCAACAAAATATATACGATTGAATAATTCCACTCATTAAGCTACAAGTACAAATTGGGGTATTATTTCATTATGAAATAACACCCCAAATTTGGGGCCTTATTTCATTTTCTCTTCTGGGGCCTTATTTCCTTGTGGCCTTATTTCCTCACTTAGACACTTAGTGGATGCAGTTTATATTAAGAATTAAGGTATACATACCTACCGTACATATTTCCAGTATGACTAAAATGAGGGCTTAAAAATGGGTGTTACTGTTATTTCCTTATAAAATAAGTTGTTTAGGGTTGTTATTGAATTTGTATTGTCACTGAAGTTTTGGGCTTTACAAAACTATACCGGGTGTGAATACAGATCGGGATTTGGGTAGTAATTTTTCAGAAATATTTATACAACGGCTATATTTGAATGGCCACGAATGTCTTCGTGGGTAACAATACTGGGAAGATTCTTAGTTCTTCCAGGTAACTGGTGGTCAGAAAGCAACCCGCAGATTGTGCATCTCGCGGAATACTTCCATCGCAAGTCGCAACTCCAGGAGCATCTAAATTGGTGAACGGGTTCACATTTGCTGGGAAAATTTATTAAGTCGACATCGACGCATAGTAAATTAGTTTTAAGACATTTTAACTGTAGGTAAACAAGAGTAAACAAATTACGAACTCAATTCGATAAGCTGTCCAAGCGGATTTCATCGTGGTATTCTTTAATCAGAATCATCGCCCAGATATATTGATTTATCGATAGATCTCGAAAGACGCAAGATCCAAGACACAAAATTAAGACTAATAAAAAGACTACAGAATCGATACTTTGGCTACTGTATTCAATACTACCCCAAACATGGTTCGATTCCTAAAAACTTTAAGCGCATTAATCTAACGATGATTTTTTTTTGTTTTGTTTTTTTGTTGGGTTAGGAAACACCTCACTGGAGCCCTCAGACGCAACTGGTCCATTCCATTGTACTACCAGGACTTTCGGAGAAAGCCGAGAATGCACTTCAGCCATGAGGAGCTTACAGTATCAGCATTCACCTCATCAGCGCCAAAAATTATCTGAACAAAGACAGGACAATAACAAAGGAAATGATCCGAATCCGAAGTATTGACGCCCTCTCCACAAGCGTCGGAGAGCAGCCATTTCTTCTGAGAGACAGCAGGAATGCTGCAGACTTCTTACTAACTTTCGGGAGTAGAACCTTGCCATAAACAATTGCGCTCGTTTGAGTCCCAATCGTCAATGGAAGCCATTATCGAGGACGCAGGGACCCAGACAATAGTCAAAGAGTTCAGTCTTGCGATCGAGTTTAAAGAGTTCTTGCATTCCCGAACTATTTTGAAACGGGTAATAAGGTTGAGCAACGCCTTAAGCGAAGTTTGACTGCCGATATTGAGTAGTGAAGTCTAATGTTGTAGATTTCCACGAAGACAACAGCACCGAACCCTTGACTAGTTTCGGAGCCATTCGTGAAAATACGACTCATCCTAAATCAGACTCAGACTCTGGCTGAAGCCAGTCCTGAACGCAAGGAAAGTTGAATCTAAATGTACACAACAGCCAAAGTTCCGGTGTCATTGTATCAGACGGCATATTCATGGAACTAGGGTCGTAGGATAAGTGTCGCGCAAGGTCATCGAAATTCCAGTGTGGATTATACCAAAAACAACCCCGCCTGAGACGGTGGATTACTTTGATAATAGAACCGCGGTATCAAAAGGAGGTAAATCAAGCAGAGCATCTAGAGCAGAGCCCGGCGTACTCTGGAAAGCACCCATGCAGCCAAGACAGACCGTTCTTTGGAGCTTTGTGCAGAAGGCTGTCACATATTTTCGCGAAAGCCCTCTCCACCAAACAACCGACGCAGAGGCTAAAAAAGGCCTTAACGTAGGCGTATAAATCACCCTTACACTGCCAGAAAACTGAGAGCGCCTTGGATGTCTTCGACTTGACATGCTTTGCCCAAAGAAATTTCTTATCCAGGATCACTCCCACATATTTCGATCCATCGGAGATCTGGAAAGTGACGCCTTTTAGCATTGGCTCGGTTTTTAAAGGTTTGACCCAAAAGCTCATTCCTAATGCACCATTCATCGACCATAGCTTGAGATAGCTAGAGCCATCTGCATGTTAACATAGGCAGTGATCTGACTGAAAGTATGGCAACATCATTCGCGTGAAAATATGCGCGCCATGTAAAGCTAAATGGGCACACATCCATTCGCACATATTAACATTTGACAGTTCTTTCTTTATTTATTATTTCACCTCCTCCCATACAATATTTTTCTTGCATTTTCACACGTAATTACAGATAGAGAAACCGAGAGAAGATTTTTATTTAAAATTTTTCGGGGAAGATCGAGTCGGTTCGGTGTAATAAGAATCTTACCAGGATTGGCCGAATAAACTACTATACATTTTCTACATTATTCATCATAAACTGCGCGTAGTAAATTGAATAAACTACACGCCTTAAACCGCACACGACGCAATTTCCAATCGTCAAAATACAAAGCGTAAAGATGTCGCCTGGGCCTGACATTTACGACGATTACGCGTAGCAGACGAGTCGATTGCGTTGTTGATTAAAATATCGAGTTCGATGTTTTACTATCCAAATAACTTACCTTTAAACCTGTTACCTAGTGTGTAGGTAATATAAAAGTACAAATTGAAGCGCTAGTAGGCATAGGAACCTAATCGGCCCAAGCGAGGTATCCGTCGGAACGGAATTTTCTCCGCAACGCATACTCCGTCGGAGACTCAAATTACATTCGAGGTATCCGTCTTCGGAAAGAATAATTAAAATGCGACGACGCATTGATTTGACATGATGTCGTTTCGTGGTACATCGGGGTTTTCCTATTTAATGCTTGTTTTTCTCTGGAAACACAAATTGAAGCAACAAATACAACTAATTACTTTGCTAAAAGTTTTTTTTCTTTATTGCTTTCATTTATCAACACTTCACTGCAAATCGTAAACAAATTCTGCAACAAATTCCTGTCGGAGAACATCGGAAGAAAATTTGTATGAAACTGTCAAAAATATCAGTGAAAACGCACTTGATCCCACTGAAACGCAAAACGCCAGTGTGCGTTGCATATTTGTCGGAAAGAAGTTCCGAAAAGCTGTTCCGAAGTATACCTCGAAGCAAAAATCCTCCGATTCATATGAAATCGGAGAATTTTCCGTTCCGACGGATACCTCGCTAGGGCCGAATATTATTCAATATTCGTTTGTTTTTTTTAGAGTAATTCCTTTTCAATGTATAATGAATGAATAGATTTTTTTCTTACTTTTCTTGTGAAAAGTACACACCACACCTTGTTTTGGTGTGGTCTGAACAAAAGAACACTAAGAGAAAAGTCTCAATGTACCTATGCTGTAGACGCCGTATCCGGAATACTGAGCAGAAGAGCTGCATACTTCGCAAGTTCTGGATGTCTTCGGGATGCGAAATTCCAGTAGGTCCTCGGCAGGGTATATATAATACATAAATGCTATGCACTTCTGAGTTGAAATTGGGCGGCGCAAATATTTTGCCGGTTTTTAGTAAATAATTTTTGTTAGTACTTAAAGCTTTAGTTTTAAATCTTCCTTCTGGTCAAATCAGAATAATTAAATGAACTTTAATTAAAAAAAAAATTAAGTCTAGAATGCTTGCTTAGTTTGGGACCAGTGGACGATAGAAACCCGACCTTAGGGGGCCACTATTCAAGTGGCCCGGAGTGTATAGTATACGCACTCCGATGTTTTCCTTCTCCTGGTTTTGGCTGATTTTTTCGTTCGATAAATCAAAGATTCTTTCCCCTTTTATACAGCTGTCTTAGCTATTGAGCTCATCTGTGGAAAGAAACACGAAGAAAATGCATATCATCATCATATATCATGCATATGCTGCAAGGAATAAATTGTTAAGGCCATTTTTTTACGTTTGTTGTCCGAACAATTTTCTGACACTTCCAACTGAAGCCATAAATTGACAGCTTCGGAAAATGTTGTTATGTCTTCCTGACTCTTATTTATTAATTTTCAAATTGGATCGTACACGAAAATTTCTTCTTTAACCGATTGTATGAAATCATCATCAAAAAGTAGCCGTTTTATTTCCGATTTTATAATTTTTTGGCTTTCTTCGGCTGCCAAACTTTTCATATAGGTAATATATATATAATGTTTTGCAAAACATTCCGGATTTTTTCATCATTGCTATATATTGTGTTTTTTTGTTAAATAAAAAAGAAAAACAAATCAAAGTTTTCAACATTTTTATACTGTTAATTTAATAACTATTTCAATTATAATACAAAAAAAGTAAGTTATTACTAAGAAAATTGTTTATCATGTAAACAAAATAAAGGCACTATTTCGGTCGTGCAAAACTAACCGTTTTTTTTTTGGTTTTTAAAGAAAAATTTAGTATTTCGTCCAATAACCCGTGAACCCTTTTTGCGTGCATCGTCGGAATAAAATGAATTAAACTTGCCCTCCTCGCTGAAAAGCACTGCCTTTTATTAGTCAACTGACCAATTCGATGTTTTTGCGCAAATTCAACCCTAATAGAAAGATTAATCTAAGTATTTGATATTACCTTTTAAGACAGTGCTTAGCAAAGTGGAGTGGCTTTTTTGCTGCTCGAAAAGCATGAAGACCGACTTCTTTTAAACGCCTTCGAACAGCACTTGCGTTGGTAGGAAGACTAAGCTGGGTCACCAGAGACACAGAGGACACAAAATGATCTTTTAAATATTATGCTCCGCAGCTATTGATGTTTGCTTTAAGGTCCTCTACAATTTGATTTTTTATAAAGTTACTATACCGTGTTTTTGCCATTTTTAGTATATACGAATTATTGAGATCGTTTTTATTTTTTTTAATATAACATTTACATATAAACGTGCATTTATTTTTTTTATAGGATTATTAAAATTAGGATAGAAAGTGTTTTTAAAAATATAAAAAAAACAAAGTACTATCATCACTTATTAGCCAACGAACATTATTTAAAAAAAAATCCGGAATGTTTTGCACAACACGGTCCCTACCTATTTTAAATTATAAAATAAATGTTTATGGGTGCATCAACGAATGTGAATAGGCATCTTCATACAAGGATGATCTTTGAAACATTTCAAAATGTTTAGAACCCTTTCGTTTATTTCAAAGTTTGTTATATTATCTGCCAAAAAATTTGCGGTATGACTGCTACACGTGATGTGCATTAAATCTTCATTTTGATTAAGAACGCGACCCATTTTTAGCGTATTTGCTACATTGCCCGTTACAGATATCAATTATTGATTATTCGCACACCTTTGCTGGTTCAAGGACATTGTGTTATTGCTACTATTTTTTTAGCCATCTATCAATAAAACACCTTTAGTTTGGCTTCCGTTAGGTACTTGAAAATGAAGACTTGTCGACAGGACTTTTTTCGATAGTGGTTTATGCGATCGTCGTAAAAGTTTTGTAAATGACTGAAAATGAGCAGAATCAGCTACAGCAAGGAAATATTGCAAGTAAAAAAGAACTTTGCTAATACCATGCCTATTTTGCGGGATTCCCTTTCATTAATACAACCAATGAAATTTTCCAATACTAATGGTTTTGCTGATGCCTTGTTTACTTTTCTTGGATTAAAGAAGTCTGTGCTTGACTTCTTGAGTTCAGGTTTGTTGGAATCGGTGTCTGATAATGAACTTAAGGACCTTTAATTTACAGAACATGAGCAATCGAAGATGAGGTAAATAAAGAAGAAGTGCTTCTTCTGGGACTATCTAACGAAGATAAAAAAAAGGCTTTAATTTGCTGTGCGAATCATCTAATACTCTATCCCATCCCATCTTTAATATGAACGTACCTTGTATATATTGTTCTTAAGACGTAATTTAGAGGTCAGCACTGTTTAAATACGTATTTTTCTTTTTACTTTTTGTCGAATTTCCCCAAAAAGTAAACGTCCTTCGAAAATTCCGATAAAAGCAAAATGTGTATAACAAAATTGCCTGATATAATGTTCAGAATTTAGTTCGAATTTCTTTAAACTTATAACAAAAATTTTTTTTGGTTATTAGAAAATGCCGCCAAAAACGGGGCGTTACATAAAACTGTCTATGGATGAAATTTAGATAACGTGTTTTGTTTTTGCTTTTTTGCACCAATATTTATCAGAACAAGAACTAACACTAACTGTGTATGAAGAAATAGCTTGCGTTCTTAGAAAACAACTTTTTCTGAAACAAATATGAGATCCAAAAGATAATTGCAAATATTTTATTCAATTGTAATGCAACCACAAAATTATTTTACCTGTGAGCCTGAAGTCTAGAAATAGTAGTGTTTTTAAGAAAAATGGAACAGGTGTCGCAAATTGTACCAAATTGATCGTTGTCCATTTTAACTGAAGTATATCCCCCCTTAACCTAGTAACTATGCAGCTTTCGACCAGCCATTATTATATCAAAATCGTATACGATCTGACCGCAATTATGTAGGTACTAAACTTTGTTATAATTAATTTAATTATATTCAAACCTTTAGTTAATATGTTTTTTGAAAATAGTTATAGCTAGGTACTCAAGTTTTGTTTTTGGTTATTTATTGATGAAGCCCAATGTGTTTAGTAATTTTACAAAAGTGTGTGCATATTATGTATATTATGCTTTTCAAAAGTGGGTGAAGGCGTGTTCTGACAAAGTTATGTCAAGACTGTTGAAACTTCCAAACTTTAAAATGAGTAACGTATGATCAGTCGATCAATTATTTTCTTAAATTTTTGAAACTAAATTTAGACGACACGCTCTTGTCCACAGTGTTGCATGTAGGTTCACTGTACGCCCCTTTAGAAGCTTAAAAATTTGCAAGGTATTTCGCTGATCACTACATACGTTCACTAAGATGACATTTTGAGAAATGCGCCCTCTAAGGGTGAAACAGGGGGTGCAAACTTTTCTTTACTTAATTCAAAAGGCCATAACACTCATAAATTTAAATCTACACAAAAAAAAATGAACATTGCTCACTCTTGGATAAATTCAGGAACAAAGGGTAAAATAGTTGGCTTACATAGTGTTTGAGAATTAATTACGTTTTTCTTCACACATAGAATCTACATAATATATTATCTTATTACACTAACTTAACCATATCGTTCTGTTTTGTTCAAATTAGATCGCAGAGTTTCGGCCTCCTTGGCGAAGAACGTTTCGAATTGGGAGCCCTAATTTCCAAACACATGTGCAGTAATTCTGGACGCTGCCAAGTCTATTTATTTTTATTCACTGCATTACTGTGCAGTGGATATAGAAATAGAGACATGTTGCAGTGCTGCGGAGGGTGCAGAATTTATATGTACCACCACATACGTATAAATACATATGTGTATTCTAATCATGCTCGGCGGTGAATTCTTTACATGTGTTTAGGGCAGAACTATAAGTCATTTTTCCATTTTACTGATAGCTTGTTCTTTTTTGGGCTCTCAAGACTGATCCTTAGGTCACACTCCCATTTAAGAGCGATGGAAGGAGCAATGTTGAGCTTTGCTGTAGAATTGGTTAGGTAGGTTGCGTCAATTTTAAGACAGCTGCGTCATTCAATCACTTATATTTTTTATGACTCTGCCGTAATTCCTTCCTTGTATTACTGGGTTGACCTGCGAAGATGTTTAATACCAAAATACGTGAGCTACGCAATTTTTGTTTGCTAATGAATTTTACACACATATAAGCTTTCCAACCCCATTTAATTGCATAGATTGCTTAGCCAATTTGTTAATAATATACTAGAATATTTTATATTCTGTCAATATCTTAGAGCTAGAGTGACTTAACATTGAAAAATAATATTCTCCGCATTATGTATATGTGGCCTACATAAGGGGTAACTTAAATCTTAAAAGGTCGTAGTTATTTTACAAATATGTATTTGTATGTCGCAATGAAAGCAAAGCAAGTAATTTTTACCTTTTGATTTAAAAAAGAAAGTGCTTAGCTTCATGTCTCAATTACTACAGCATCTTTAATTAAATGTAAAGGGTTATCCAATATCAGCTTCGTTAAGTAAAATAAAATAAGTATTACCGATGCTTTTATACCCTCCACTGCATGCAAGTCATGCAAAATTGCGATTTGTTGAAAAAAACCTTTTTTTTTTTCATTTTATTAGGTATTTGAATGTTGCCATTAAATGTCCACCACGAGTGACCGTATTCGTATACACGACTTAATCATTTGATGTAATTTTCGATGACTTTTCCGTACATTTTAGTCAGTATCTAGGGTATGACATATCCAATGTTTTCAACTGCTTAACACATTTTGGGGTTGTCCGCGTAAACTCCATCTTTCGAGTAGCCACAAAAGATGAGAATATTTATAACGGCGTCTAATTGACATTACCAAATTTCAAAACTGCGTGGCCTGGGAACTTTGGTATACTGTTAAGTACCACCCCAAATAGTGACTTTTCCTGTCCACATTTTATTAAATGCTTTCAACACGCAATAAACGTTTATTTACCAAATTTGAATGCTATATCTGCTATAAATGGAAAGATATAATATAACTTTGAGATTTGGGTATTCCGCGTCATCTATATGAAAACTTGAAATTTTTAGAGTTACGTGGACTTCTCACTTCATTGGACATTATATCGAGTACGTTTTAGCCCGATCGAAGGACTAATTTTCGAACCGTCGAGGAAAGCGTTAGCAATGTTTTCTTTGTATTGAAGGGGCCACGCCCCTTTGACGAATTTTGACCAAACTTAACAGGAATACTCCCTGGATATTGTCTGCAAATCTTAACTCAATCACTTTGTTGGTTTTCGAGATATAAGATTATAAAATTTTGTTTGTATGCGAGGTGTCTCGCCCATTTGTCACAGTCAGCCCTTCCCGCCCCACTTTATGTAACCTATAGTACCACCATTACAACGCTGAACGAATTTGTATTGCCCTGCTCCCCTTTACGTCCCCATCCCCACCGTCCTTAAGTAACATATACCTACTGATCCAGAGTGTGTCGCCATTACAACGCCGAAAGAATTTTTAAATTAGGCCGAGTAGTTTTAGAGATAGCCCCTACAACTTTTCTTTACCACTACCTCCTCCTCACCCTGAGTAAACATTAGTCATACGGAATATGTCGCAATTACAACGTTGAAAGCATTATATGTACCTATTTAAATTTAATATTTTTGATATATGAAAATTATATATGTACAGGGAAAACTATATTTTCGTCAATATATCCATCTCAGCGCCAGAATTTTTGAAAAAAAAAGTGTACTGGACTACTGTGCGAGGGGTCCCAGGTTCGATCCCCGGAAAAACACAAATAACATCTTAAGATTTTTTCTACTGCGCCACCTCTCGTCTGACAAACATGCGAGAGTATAACTGTCCCGAAAAAAACTTCTCAATTTAGCCGTTCGGACTCGGCATAAAATTGTAGGTCCCTTCCATTCGTCCCAAAAATAAAAACTCGCACAAAACGAATGGTTGTGAGAAGCTAGGCCTAGGGTGTCCACACGCCTTTTGCGCCAACTATTTATTATTTTTTTATTTGATGTGCCGGCCTCCTAGGGGGTCTAACAGAAACAAAAACAATGCGGAGTAATTATTATCTACATACGCACCAACGTTTTCTTAGTTTTCTACTAGATGAGAGAGAGAGAGAGGGCTGCGCACGTGCATAGGAGGTGAAGAATAGTCTCCTCCTCCTCATCTTTCATGCAGCTTCCACAGAAATCGTTGGAAGGGAGGCTTAACCTGAGAGCATGCCTCCAAATTATGTTAGTTTTAACATGATTACTTTATATTTTACTATATTATGTTTCCTATTTAATTTCTAATATTATCAAAACTTTCGTTCTTTGAAGGCAAAAAAATAAACAAATCAATTTCATCTTTTAGTTAAATTTCATTAAAGTTCATTTTAAAATGATTACAAATTAAACTTATGTCAATATTAATTAATATATCTATTCCTTAATTTTTTGTTCTTTTGCAATCAAATTAAAACTTTATTATTTTCCAAAAGTTTCCTCCGAAAGTCTTAATATGAGCGTCTCCTTTGCCTCCATTATATACTGTTTAGGGGACAAAAAAAAAATGGCGACTAAAGATAATAGATGACCCGGTGAACTTCGTATACCACCTAAAAGCGACTATCAGTCCCAATCAACCTTCCAACTCTAGTTCCTTGAGATCGGCAATATTACCCGCGCTGTGTACAGTTTAAGTTTCGTTTGGTGATTAATTATTGAAATACTTTCGTAACGTCCCTCTGTTCAATTACGACCAATCTTCACATGAAAACTCCCGGGCTAATACCTAAGAATGCCAGAAAATTAGCTTACTTGTTTTGTTTTCCAGATACTCGATTTTTATTTTTTTGCATGTCTAATTTAAACCAAACAGAATCACCTTTGGGACATAAACGTGAAGTTAGTTTTTATTTTTCATAATTTTAGTTACAAATACTACACATATTTATGTCTTAATTAAAGTTAATTAACACATAAATTGAAACTTTCTTCGTTATTAATTATCGAAATGAGGTATAAAAACTTCGATCCGGGTTGGCAACACTGGTTGTTAATGACAAAAACCCCTAGCTTTAGCAAAAAAAAATTATTTTGTTTAATTGAACTCGTAAAGCGAAAAAAAAGCAAATGAACTTGTCAAAACGTTGACAGCAGAATAGCTTGCCACCTGTCTCGTGTAACACTTAAGTGTCCGATATTGGGCACCTAAGTTTTATAATCAAATGTTACGCTATGAAACAGAAATCTTGAGTGGAATTTGAGGGAGAATGAATACTTTAGTGGCCACTGTGCAACTGGGCATACAACATCTTTGGTTTCTACCGATATTTGAGCATATTGTACGTATAGCGGTATGTGTTTTCTGGTTGTATTATTATTACGTTTTGTTCTTTAATTTAATTGTATTTTATTATACACTATCCTATTATATTTGCTATCAGAGTTAAAGTGGTAGTTGTTAAGGCCGTAGAACACGGCATGTAGCAAGCCACACACGTATGTATGTAGCTCTGAGGCAAATTTTACGTCGGGGTATGGTCCCAACGGTTACATGCCGTATACTAGCTCTCTTTGTGACACTCACTTATGGTAGGTACACATATAGGGTTACCATACGTCCCCCTTTTTCATACCAAAATGTTGTTTGTCCCATGTAATACAAATCACTGTTAACCTTTAAGTCAAAATTCAATAAAAGAAAACATTCAATTGAAAACTTTTAATGTTTTTAACAAGATTCTCTGTGAACACATCAATTTGACGCTCATGAACTACATCTCACTTCACGTGCAAAAGTGGTTCTTCATCTTCTGTAAGTTTTTGTTTTGTACTGTCTCTATTCAGTTTTTATTTTTAAACCAAAAATGTCTAACATTCAATTAAAAAAAGTTTTCCCACTTTTTGAACACATGCGCCCCCTAGAAAACTTACGGTGTCCCCCTTTTGTAATTTTTTAATCTGGTAACCCTATACACACACATATGTACGTATGTTTACTATATGAAGCACACGTGACACATACGCATATGTGGCTTATCGATATTCCGTGTACTACTCTAGCACATATGATTTGTGACAATGCCTATACCTATGTATACCTATGTGGCAGTCACAATATATGTATATGTGCCAGCACGAATTCTTGACGCGCCATGCCTATGGCTCGTATGTTGCCATCATTTTTCAATGTAATTTCAGCATTTTATTTACTTTTATTTCACATCTTGTATGTAATATTATAAATTAAAATTGTTAATCTTTCACAGCCTTATAAGTGTATTCTTACTGTATAAGGCAGAATAAATAAATAAATAAAATAAAAATAAAAATAAAATAAATTTCAGTTTGTGTGTTGTACGAGCACGATATTGCATCGTTAACCAATTATTTCTAATTCTTGGAATAAAAAATTGTTTCAATTTAATTATTTCTTCATTTATATTTTGTGAAATTCGCATTTTTCCAAGAAATAGATATTGTTAAAATTAATGTATAAAATGAAATGTTGGAAAATAACGTTCCTTTGTCAATTTGGAATTCCCAGACAATTTGCAAAATTTTTTTAACTTAACTGCACCCAAAGCAATAAAACAATTAGAGTAGGTACCTACAATTCTAGGGCAAGACTGCAAACTGAAAACAGCAGCATTAGTACACATTATATGCACACAGAGCAATAAAACTGCGGATAGGGTCATCTAGAGACCGGATTATATTCTATTGCATATTGCATATGCATTCGCATATTTTGCCCAGTATAACCGGTAATGGCATATTCTAACTAAAATCTAATGATGATGCATATTTTCGCCAATTAATTTTAGCCGCCTCGAACATTAACAAAAAAACATTGCTGCATTATGAATATGCACTCATTTTTCTCTCGAAAGCCCGAAACTCAATGCTTATGTGGTTTTCCATTGGGACATAAGATCAATCTTTTTTTTGATCCGGATCACTTTTCGTGTTCCATTGGGACAAAAAATCAATCTTTTTTTTGATTCGGATCACTTTTTGCAGATCTGAATAATTTTCAAGATTTACACATACTCTCACTAATACCAATATACCTTGCACAGCTGTTTTACGTCATTCAGAAATTGTTTTCAAAGCAAAATTACGAAAAGCCTCGCGAAATGCAATTATTCAGAACAAAAACGTAAATAATGGACATGGATTTAATTTTGGAGCAATTACTATCATCTTCGTCATCTTCTTCTTCTTCCTCGTCATCTGTAGATATCAAATCTTCGTTGATATGATTACCACAATTTAAGTTGGTATGCTTTCATTAGAGTTATTAGAAAATGCCGCCAAAAACGGGGCGTTACATAAAACTGTCTATGGATGAAATTTAGATAACGTGTTTTGTTTTTGCTTTTTTGCACCAATATTTATCAGAACAAGAACTAACACTAACTGTGTATGAAGAAATAGCTTGCGTTCTTAGAAAACAACAAATATGAGATCCAAAAGATAATTGCAAATATTTTATTCAATTGTAATGCAACCACAAAATTATTTTACCTGTGAGCCTGAAGTCTAGAAATAGTAGTGTTTTTAAGAAAAATGGAACAGGTGTCGCAAATTGTACCAAATTGATCGTTGTCCATTTTAACTGAAGTATATCCCCCCTTAACCTAGTAACTATGCAGCTTTCGACCAGCCATTATTATATCAAAATCGTATACGATCTGACCGCAATTATGTAGGTACTAAACTTTGTTATAATTAATTTAATTATATTCAAACCTTTAGTTAATATGTTTTTTGAAAATAGTTATAGCTAGGTACTCAAGTTTTGTTTTTGGTTATTTATTGATGAAGCCCAATGTGTTTAGTAATTTTACAAAAGTGTGTGCATATTATGTATATTATGCTTTTCAAAAGTGGGTGAAGGCGTGTTCTGACAAAGTTATGTCAAGACTGTTGAAACTTCCAAACTTTAAAATGAGTAACGTATGATCAGTCGATCAATTATTTTCTTAAATTTTTGAAACTAAATTTAGACGACACGCTCTTGTCCACAGTGTTGCATGTAGGTTCACTGTACGCCCCTTTAGAAGCTTAAAAATTTGCAAGGTATTTCGCTGATCACTACATACGTTCACTAAGATGACATTTTGAGAAATGCGCCCTCTAAGGGTGAAACAGGGGGTGCAAACTTTTCTTTACTTAATTCAAAAGGCCATAACACTCATAAATTTAAATCTACACAAAAAAAAATGAACATTGCTCACTCTTGGATAAATTCAGGAACAAAGGGTAAAATAGTTGGCTTACATAGTGTTTGAGAATTAATTACGTTTTTCTTCACACATAGAATCTACATAATATATTATCTTATTACACTAACTTAACCATATCGTTCTGTTTTGTTCAAATTAGATCGCAGAGTTTCGGCCTCCTTGGCGAAGAACGTTTCGAATTGGGAGCCCTAATTTCCAAACACATGTGCAGTAATTCTGGACGCTGCCAAGTCTATTTATTTTTATTCACTGCATTACTGTGCAGTGGATATAGAAATAGAGACATGTTGCAGTGCTGCGGAGGGTGCAGAATTTATATGTACCACCACATACGTATAAATACATATGTGTATTCTAATCATGCTCGGCGGTGAATTCTTTACATGTGTTTAGGGCAGAACTATAAGTCATTTTTCCATTTTACTGATAGCTTGTTCTTTTTTGGGCTCTCAAGACTGATCCTTAGGTCACACTCCCATTTAAGAGCGATGGAAGGAGCAATGTTGAGCTTTGCTGTAGAATTGGTTAGGTAGGTTGCGTCAATTTTAAGACAGCTGCGTCATTCAATCACTTATATTTTTTATGACTCTGCCGTAATTCCTTCGTTGTATTACTGGGTTGACCTGCGAAGATGTTTAATACCAAAATACGTGAGCTACGCAATTTTTGTTTGCTAATGAATTTTACACACATATAAGCTTTCCAACCCCATTTAATTGCATAGATTGCTTAGCCAATTTGTTAATAATATACTAGAATATTTTATATTCTGTCAATATCTTAGAGCTAGAGTGACTTAACATTGAAAAATAATATTCTCCGCATTATGTATATGTGGCCTACATAAGGGGTAACTTAAATCTTAAAAGGTCGTAGTTATTTTACAAATATGTATTTGTATGTCGCAATGAAAGCAAAGCAAGTAATTTTTACCTTTTGATTTAAAAAAGAAAGTGCTTAGCTTCATGTCTCAATTACTACAGCATCTTTAATTAAATGTAAAGGGTTATCCAATATCAGCTTCGTTAAGTAAAATAAAATAAGTATTACCGATGCTTTTATACCCTCCACTGCATGCAAGTCATGCAAAATTGCGATTTGTTGAAAAAAACCTTTTTTTTTTTCATTTTATTAGGTATTTGAATGTTGCCATTAAATGTCCACCACGAGTGACCGTATTCGTATACACGACTTAATCATTTGATGTAATTTTCGATGACTTTTCCGTACATTTTAGTCAGTATCTAGGGTATGACATATCCAATGTTTTCAACTGCTTAACACATTTTGGGGTTGTCCGCGTAAACTCCATCTTTCGAGTAGCCACAAAAGATGAGAATATTTATAACGGCGTCTAATTGACATTACCAAATTTCAAAACTGCGTGGCCTGGGAACTTTGGTATACTGTTAAGTACCACCCCAAATAGTGCCTTTTCCTGTCCACATTTTATTAAATGCTTTCAACACGCAATAAACGTTTATTTACCAAATTTGAATGCTATATCTGCTATAAATGGAAAGATATAATATAACTTTGAGATTTGGGTATTCCGCGTCATCTATATGAAAACTTGAAATTTTTAGAGTTACGTGGACTTCTCACTTCATTGGACATTATATCGAGTACGTTTTAGCCCGATCGAAGGACTAATTTTCGAACCGTCGAGGAAAGCGTTAGCAATGTTTTCTTTGTATTGAAGGGGCCACGCCCCTTTGACGAATTTTGACCAAACTTAACAGGAATACTCCCTGGATATTGTCTGCAAATCTTAACTCAATCACTTTGTTGGTTTTCGAGATATAAGATTATAAAATTTTGTTTGTATGCGAGGTGTCTCGCCCATTTGTCACAGTCAGCCCTTCCCGCCCCACTTTATGTAACCTATAGTACCACCATTACAACGCTGAACGAATTTGTATTGCCCTGCTCCCCTTTACGTCCCCATCCCCACCGTCCTTAAGTAACATATACCTACTGATCCAGAGTGTGTCGCCATTACAACGCCGAAAGAATTTTTAAATTAGGCCGAGTAGTTTTAGAGATAGCCCCTACAACTTTTCTTTACCACTACCTCCTCCTCACCCTGAGTAAACATTAGTCATACGGAATATGTCGCAATTACAACGTTGAAAGCATTATATGTACCTATTTAAATTTAATATTTTTGATATATGAAAATTATATATGTACAGGGAAAACTATATTTTCGTCAATATATCCATCTCAGCGCCAGAATTTTTGAAAAAAAAAGTGTACTGGACTACTGTGCGAGGGGTCCCAGGTTCGATCCCCGGAAAAACACAAATAACATCTTAAGATTTTTTCTACTGCGCCACCTCTCGTCTGACAAACATGCGAGAGTATAACTGTCCCGAAAAAAACTTCTCAATTTAGCCGTTCGGACTCGGCATAAAATTGTAGGTCCCTTCCATTCGTCCCAAAAATAAAAACTCGCACAAAACGAATGGTTGTGAGAAGCTAGGCCTAGGGTGTCCACACGCCTTTTGCGCCAACTATTTATTATTTTTTTATTTGATGTGCCGGCCTCCTAGGGGGTCTAACAGAAACAAAAACAATGCGGAGTAATTATTATCTACATACGCACCAACGTTTTCTTAGTTTTCTACTAGATGAGAGAGAGAGAGAGGGCTGCGCACGTGCATAGGAGGTGAAGAATAGTCTCCTCCTCCTCATCTTTCATGCAGCTTCCACAGAAATCGTTGGAAGGGAGGCTTAACCTGAGAGCATGCCTCCAAATTATGTTAGTTTTAACATGATTACTTTATATTTTACTATATTATGTTTCCTATTTAATTTCTAATATTATCAAAACTTTCGTTCTTTGAAGGCAAAAAAATAAACAAATCAATTTCATCTTTTAGTTAAATTTCATTAAAGTTCATTTTAAAATGATTACAAATTAAACTTATGTCAATATTAATTAATATATCTATTCCTTAATTTTTTGTTCTTTTGCAATCAAATTAAAACTTTATTATTTTCCAAAAGTTTCCTCCGAAAGTCTTAATATGAGCGTCTCCTTTGCCTCCATTATATACTGTTTAGGGGACAAAAAAAAATGGCGACTAAAGATAATAGATGACCCGGTGAACTTCGTATACCACCTAAAAGCGACTATCAGTCCCAATCAACCTTCCAACTCTAGTTCCTTGAGATCGGCAATATTACCCGCGCTGTGTACAGTTTAAGTTTCGTTTGGTGATTAATTATTGAAATACTTTCGTAACGTCCCTCTGTTCAATTACGACCAATCTTCACATGAAAACTCCCGGGCTAATACCTAAGAATGCCAGAAAATTAGCTTACTTGTTTTGTTTTCCAGATACTCGATTTTTATTTTTTTGCATGTCTAATTTAAACCAAACAGAATCACCTTTGGGACATAAACGTGAAGTTAGTTTTTATTTTTCATAATTTTAGTTACAAATACTACACATATTTATGTCTTAATTAAAGTTAATTAACACATAAATTGAAACTTTCTTCGTTATTAATTATCGAAATGAGGTATAAAAACTTCGATCCGGGTTGGCAACACTGGTTGTTAATGACAAAAACCCCTAGCTTTAGCAAAAAAAAATTATTTTGTTTAATTGAACTCGTAAAGCGAAAAAAAAGCAAATGAACTTGTCAAAACGTTGACAGCAGAATAGCTTGCCACCTGTCTCGTGTAACACTTAAGTGTCCGATATTGGGCACCTAAGTTTTATAATCAAATGTTACGCTATGAAACAGAAATCTTGAGTGGAATTTGAGGGAGAATGAATACTTTAGTGGCCACTGTGCAACTGGGCATACAACATCTTTGGTTTCTACCGATATTTGAGCATATTGTACGTATAGCGGTATGTGTTTTCTGGTTGTATTATTATTACGTTTTGTTCTTTAATTTAATTGTATTTTATTATACACTATCCTATTATATTTGCTATCAGAGTTAAAGTGGTAGTTGTTAAGGCCGTAGAACACGGCATGTAGCAAGCCACACACGTATGTATGTAGCTCTGAGGCAAATTTTACGTCGGGGTATGGTCCCAACGGTTACATGCCGTATACTAGCTCTCTTTGTGACACTCACTTATGGTAGGTACACATATAGGGTTACCATACGTCCCCCTTTTTCATACCAAAATGTTGTTTGTCCCATGTAATACAAATCACTGTTAACCTTTAAGTCAAAATTCAATAAAAGAAAACATTCAATTGAAAACTTTTAATGTTTTTAACAAGATTCTCTGTGAACACATCAATTTGACGCTCATGAACTACATCTCACTTCACGTGCAAAAGTGGTTCTTCATCTTCTGTAAGTTTTTGTTTTGTACTGTCTCTATTCAGTTTTTATTTTTAAACCAAAAATGTCTAACATTCAATTAAAAAAAGTTTTCCCACTTTTTGAACACATGCGCCCCCTAGAAAACTTACGGTGTCCCCCTTTTGTAATTTTTTAATCTGGTAACCCTATACACACACATATGTACGTATGTTTACTATATGAAGCACACGTGACACATACGCATATGTGGCTTATCGATATTCCGTGTACTACTCTAGCACATATGATTTGTGACAATGCCTATACCTATGTATACCTATGTGGCAGTCACAATATATGTATATGTGCCAGCACGAATTCTTGACGCGCCATGCCTATGGCTCGTATGTTGCCATCATTTTTCAATGTAATTTCAGCATTTTATTTACTTTTATTTCACATCTTGTATGTAATATTATAAATTAAAATTGTTAATCTTTCACAGCCTTATAAGTGTATTCTTACTGTATAAGGCAGAATAAATAAATAAATAAAATAAAAATAAAAATAAAATAAATTTCAGTTTGTGTGTTGTACGAGCACGATATTGCATCGTTAACCAATTATTTCTAATTCTTGGAATAAAAAATTGTTTCAATTTAATTATTTCTTCATTTATATTTTGTGAAATTCGCATTTTTCCAAGAAATAGATATTGTTAAAATTAATGTATAAAATGAAATGTTGGAAAATAACGTTCCTTTGTCAATTTGGAATTCCCAGACAATTTGCAAAATTTTTTTAACTTAACTGCACCCAAAGCAATAAAACAATTAGAGTAGGTACCTACAATTCTAGGGCAAGACTGCAAACTGAAAACAGCAGCATTAGTACACATTATATGCACACAGAGCAATAAAACTGCGGATAGGGTCATCTAGAGACCGGATTATATTCTATTGCATATTGCATATGCATTCGCATATTTTGCCCAGTATAACCGGTAATGGCATATTCTAACTAAAATCTAATGATGATGCATATTTTCGCCAATTAATTTTAGCCGCCTCGAACATTAACAAAAAAACATTGCTGCATTATGAATATGCACTCATTTTTCTCTCGAAAGCCCGAAACTCAATGCTTATGTGGTTTTCCATTGGGACATAAGATCAATCTTTTTTTTGATCCGGATCACTTTTCGTGTTCCATTGGGACAAAAAATCAATCTTTTTTTTGATTCGGATCACTTTTTGCAGATCTGAATAATTTTCAAGATTTACACATACTCTCACTAATACCAATATACCTTGCACAGCTGTTTTACGTCATTCAGAAATTGTTTTCAAAGCAAAATTACGAAAAGCCTCGCGAAATGCAATTATTCAGAACAAAAACGTAAATAATGGACATGGATTTAATTTTGGAGCAATTACTATCATCTTCGTCATCTTCTTCTTCTTCCTCGTCATCTGTAGATATCAAATCTTCGTTGATATGATTACCACAATTTAAGTTCGTATGCTTTCATCGACAAACGAAAAAAATTTGCACAGCTGATGTACTGTCTAATAACGCACTAATACATTCACAAAAGCAGATCAATCTGCTATCGTGTTCCATTATAAATAATAATACCTCAGTGGATGTAGATCTGTCCCTTTCCACTTATAAAAATATTTGAAGTGACATAAACTTACCACTGAACGAGTGTTTACGTTTTCAAAAGTAACAATTATGTTAAATTATTCTTAATTATAACAAGAATGTTATTCAACTATTTTATTCTGAATTTTAAATAAAAAACATGTAAACTAAAACAAAAATACTATTTTTTTACCACTTCATTTAGCATATTTTGGCAATTTTCATGCATATTTCCATGCATATAATCCGGTCTCTAGTCATCATATACGAATAAACAAAAGCCAACCAGATGTCCATAATAAATGTGGTTATGGTTACATATATTGCATATCGTGTACTAGAAAACCACATACATATATACATTTGAAATTGCTATGTTCACATTCGATATGTGCGCGCTGTGCTACATACCGTGTACTAGCCATATTATATGTAATCATTCCATATGTAACCATAGTATATGTGACCACACAGGCTACGTATGTTAATACATGCCGTGTACTAGCACAATTTTGCCGTATGTAGCAAGTGGGAAATGTGGGCCAATATATGTACACTATCTGACTACGGTCATAAAACATACCCGTATTGGGTCATAGGTACGTGTATACATTGCACACTATACAGTGCAGAAGGGAAGGACCTTGTAAAATCAGAAAAGTGTAAAGTAATTAAGTTAATAAATGTTGGGTTTTTTATGCCATGCCCATGGAATACAACAAATAGCTTGATTATTTTCGCATTTTCAGCAAAAACTGGATCTAATCAATGCAATAACTTGAAAATTGTACGTTAGCAATATATTCAAAATTTTATAATTTCTTCATAAGGACCGCTGAATCTGAACTTGAGTTTAAATTTGAAGTTCAGCTCGTCTGTTTTCAAAATGCAATAGGAACTTAAGTTCAATTGAACGCAGTTTAACTAAACTTAATGTTAGCTTTTTTACGACTTTTACAAAATCGTTTCGACCAATATTTGTAATTTTATCAATTGGCAGCTTTGGAATGTCAAGTGATCTGAGGTTTAAACGACAGAATATGACCGTTTAACTTAACCTACAGGATGAAATCTGTTCAAGGTTTAAACGAAACTGTAAAACCGAATTAATTGTTCAACTGAAGTTTAAACTAAAAGTGGAGTTTAAACTCCCACTGTAAAATATTAGTATTTTTATCAATTGGCAGCTATGGAATGTCACTGTGTCAAGTGATCTGAGGTTTAAACGACAGAATATGACCGTTTAACTTAACCTACAGGATGAAATCTGTTCAAGGTTTAAACGAAACTGTAAAACCGAATTAATTGTTCAACTGAAGTTTAAACTAAAAGTGGAGTTTAAACTCCCACTGTAAAATTGTGTGTTATTCTACAGGGCGACATTTTTAGTAAAGTAAATATGTGGGCGCAGTAGCGCAGTGGTTAGTGTGCTGGACTACTGTGCGAGGGATCCCAGGTTCGATCCCCGGAAAAACCCAAATTACATCTTAAAGTTTTTTCTACTGCGCCACCTCTCGCGAACGTCTGACAAACATCCGAGAGTATGACTGTCATGAAAAAGCTTCTCAATTCCCGTTCGGACTCGGCATAAAATTGTAGGTCCCTTCCATTCGTCCCAAAAATTGAAACTCACACAAAACGAATGGTTGCGAGAAGCTAGGCCTTGGGTGTCACCCGCCTGTTGCGCCACCTATTTATTTATTTTTAAATATGTTATGTCGTAGTTAAATACCCAGTTTAAAAAGAAAATAATAATAATATGTAACTAGCTGGCATAGCAGGTCAATAAATATGACCCCAGCTCTAGTTTCTCACAACCATTTGTTTGCGATAGATGTTTCAGACAAATGCAAGAAGACAGTAGATAAGTAAGTTATAATCTTGGATGTTTTTCTGAGCCCAAAAAAAATGTGCACGACTAGGTCGCTCGAAACTTTCTCGGTTATTGCGAATCTCGCAGAATCTCAGAGTCATTTCAACAAATTTTTCGTTTAAAATTATTTACGTACGTAGGTTTAGTAACTGAACCCTTGTTAACTAAACACGTAGTACATACTACATAGACATTATGTACGTATTAACTACAACACTTTATTACTTACTTTCAAATTTCACCCCAAACTGAAACTTGAAGGCGGCGAGGCCGAGGAGACGATGAATTTCGAATTCCCATTGTTGATTATTATTTAAAAAAAAGTGGTCTCAATGGTCGGGATTTGGTTGGGTAGTCATTTTTGAGAAATTATTCATAAAACGCCTGTACTCGAGTTTTCTGAGAAAAACTAAGTACGTGATCATGTTTAGAATGCTTATGTTGTCTTAAATATGTATTTTGATCAAAATCGTTAGAGCGGTTTTTTGTACAATAATGCTGACAGATATTACAATTTGCACTCGAAAAACACTGTTATTAAACTGTTTAGCTGAAAACTGAGTACGACGTATTCTTCAGGATATAAACATTGCCTAGCAGTTACATTTTTAACCAAATCGAAAATGTGTAGTTTTTAAAGTACCGTTTTTAGCGATTGGGGTGGAAATCGAAGGACGCATTCATGGCTCAAAAAACACTGTTTTTCAACTGTTTAGCTCAAAAAATGATATGATATTACTAAGGATTTAAGCATTACCTGACAGTAACATTTTTAACATAATCGAAAATGGCGTTTTAGAGATATGAGCAGTTTTTTAAAGTACTATTATTAGGGATTTAGGTGGATATCAAAGGATTTTAAAAATCGTTTTTACCGTTTTCGAGAAAAATCCAATTTTCAAAACTGCCGCTGCTGGACTTTTTAGCGAAAAACTGGGTATGCAGTCATGTTAAGCATGCCTACTTTAACTCAACGATCAATTTTGGTTCAAATCGTTAGAGCCGTTTTCGAAAAAGTTTAAATTTAGACATATTTCGTAAAATTTTTATATGGGAGGTACCGTTACTATTAGGGCTAGCATAAAAAAAAAACGTCCCACGAACTCGAAATACGAAGTTTGAAGCATTTGAAGTTCATTTCTCGAGTTCGAAATTTTGTACGAAAACAATATCTTTCTCTTACTACGTATACGAGAAAGTTAAAAAATACCTACATATTTAATAACAAAACACACTCCGTTTGTGATGTACCTAATTGTAATAAACCTTTCATCTCTAATGGCTAATAAAGCCCGATCTTCAAATCCCGCACTTTCTTTGGACCATACAATATGGTCCAAATTAACCAAGGGTTCGGACTTGAGAAATTCATTTGTGCAGTAAATTTTTCAAAAAACAGCAGTAAAACCAATTTTTGCGCAGTAGATTTTTTGTTTGTATTGGAAACCTACATTTCATGTACATATTTAAAAAGAAATTATTAGTTTTTCATAAATCGATCTGTTTGAATCTTTATTGGTCTTTATTGACCACGAGAAAATTTTTTTATAACGTTTTCGATTGAGCTCTTCGAATTCTTCTCTCAGATTTCAGATTTTGCCTGTGCAATCGAATTCTATTCACTGGCTAAATGTAAAACTTAATTATTCGAAATGTGGCCTTAAATTGATTTATAAAAAATTTTAAATTAGTAATCGGAAAAGTGCTCTCGATTCTAAAAAAGATTGATTTTTTTGTGTCAATCGAACAAAAAAGTGACCTAAAGCAAAAAAAAAAAAGATCTTTACTGAATAATCAAATGCGCCATTAGTTGTTGACGTACTCGTATAAGAAAGTAACCGACAAGTCTAGTCTAAAATAGCCGCTTTCAGTATGATGCTTAGAGCCTAGATTCGTAGATGACAGTTTCTCATTGAACGACTAACTAATAAAAGAACAAAATCCAATATGGCTGTCAATGTATGAGTGGTATTGAATAATATTTGGTGGCGAAGTGCTTATCGATCAGTGCAGCTTCACTTACAGGGAAAATAATTAAAAGAATTCGAAAGGAGAATCGACTTTTGGAATTCAACTGTTCAAACAAATTACTTAAGGAATCTTATGATGAATGAGTGGTACAGTTCTGTAATTCCAATCCTTGTTATTGTTCTTTGGAACAGAACATCACAGTTACATAGTAGAATACATACTTCCTATTTTATTTTCACAATTATTGCCTATGTAGATCCTAACGCATTGAACGCGACTAATTCCTTAACTGAGTATACCTAACCTATTAATTTGACATTCCATTTCATAAAATTGTTATTCAAATTCAACATAATTTGTGGAATAAGTAAATATCCAAAATGATAACTGCATATATTTACATAGCAATCATGACGCATTCCTGGTAACCTAGTCCAGACAAATATAGTCAACTTTAGACTTTATTTCCTTTTATTTCGAAACCGAATATATACTTTAATTTTCAAAAAACTAAAAAAAATATTACTTCTCTGAAAATGTGCAGTAGATTGTGCCGTGGGCGCAGTAGCGCAGTAGATTAATTTTGTTTACAAAAAAAGCAGCAGATCTACTGCAATTGCAGTAAAGTCCGAACCCTCTCACACATACTTGGCAGTGGTATTGAAATAACCTATAAATTTTGTAATATTTTTCCAACTTTGTCAGGGACAAGAGCGACCACGATAATTTTGCTAAATACTAGAGACATAATTATGTTATCCAATTTGCTGCTTAAATTGGCATTTACAATTGTTTCAAGAACGAATGACAAGCGACTTATGAGTCTATCGTCTTCTGCTATCATATGACCTTGTTTCCTATCTTTGGGTATGAATATCACTCATTACTCCCTTAATGTTAATGATGCCTATGTACTACCTAGTTTAAGGTGGGTAGTGCTTATACAAATTTTCTTAATTCTGTTTAACATCTTCTTACGCATTTTGTAGCAAAATTGATGTGTATTTTGACATAAATTACATTTTGGGATGGGATATTTTGGTACCTAGTTCATAAATGGCAACCCGTCTAACATGCTCATACAATTAGGAGTGTGAATTTGTTTTTGATGTTGGCGTATCTTTTCTTTTGAAAGTATACATTGATGAAATGTCTATAGACATTAAAGCAAGTAACCATTTTAGTAATACAGTGGATTCCGCTTTATTGGGACACCGGATAATCGGGACAGCCGCTTAACTGGGACAAATGATAAAGAACGGAAACGAATGCATATTTTAGATTAAATTTGTTTCGCTTATTGTGGACAGCAGCCGCTTATTCGGGACATATTCATCACACATCTTAATACATTTTGACATACAAAATATCGCCACATTGCTGACAGACAGACGTCAACGACGATGAGAAAGCAAATTGACCAAATGCTATTTAAGAAACAGCACTTTCTCGTGGTGTGTCGCACCGTTTTGCAAAACGGTTTGTTGTTGTTTTGTCAACGTGGCTTGCTATAAGTTTCGTTTTCGTAAGTTGCCGAGAGAAGTACTTCGACAAGTAAATGTGAAAAAATTGACATTATAAGTGAAATCATTTTTTGTTGTGTTTTTTTTATACTTCATCATGACTTCGTTTTATTGGGACAGACGCTTAATTGGGACAAAAGAATCTATCCCGATGTGTCCCAATTAAGCGGAATCCACTGTATATACCTAGGAGCAGTAGACACACCCTCGTGTTATCACAACACGATCCTTAAAAACAACTTGTAAATGTTTGTATTTTCACTTTAGTAGGTACTAGGTTTCAAGGTTACTGTTACACAACGCATTTGCAACCTACGCACGGTATACAAAATTTAGTTAATGTTCTTTTCTTTACCATTTAATTGTTTTTTATCCAAATTTGTTGTGCCACTTAAGTGGTTGGCTGAAGCTAAAGTTGAATACGGAGCAGCTGATGAAGTTAGAATATCGTTTGATGTATTCATGGCATTTGTTTGATATCCGCTGTAAGGATATCCCATCGATGATATTAATAGAAAATGTAACGTTTCAGCAAATATTTTTTCAACAACAAAATTTTTACGCATTTTGATTATTCGGTAAATGCATTAAATTCCTCGCACTCAAACATTGTCCGTCCACTTTGCACTACTTATATTTTCTTCATTCAAACTGTATCACTTTTTATTAAGATGCCTACACTGTGTGCGCAATAAATTAAGCTTCAGAAAGCCGTAGCTGCACTCATTTTTATCGTAGCAATAATTTCAAACTACACATTTTTGTAACTTCGTGGAAGGGCGACTTCATTTAAAATTAACTGAAATTTTAAAATATTATGAAAGACCGATTTTCTAAGAATTTTTCTTTCCATATAGTTTTCAAACTTCAACATAATTTCTAACACAGAAACCGAACACGAACAACTACTTTTTAATTCCAAATTCTTATTTATTTTGTTTGCAATACAATATGAGTATCGCCATCGAAGTTTGTGGTAAATTAATTTCGACCGTTTCAAATACGCACGGTATAAAACAGAAAAACGTCACAATGCCGATAGCCTTCAATCGTCACTGTCCTCACATTTTTGGGCACTGCTGCTTGCGTTCGATAAACTTGACTTCGATGGCTTAAGCTTTTAGTCGGAAAGTTTATTTCCCCGTGTTGTATATGTTGTGTAGAGATATTTACTCCTTTAATTTGGATACTGGGCAAATATTGTTCCCCTTATTGAGACTTGCGCACTTTACAGTCTATATTTTATATAAATACTGGGATTAGTTTTTGTGTTAATGTGTCTATTTACGGTTGAGTGGAGGTCAAGGTAGGTTTCATAAGCAAATCTGTCTTGCTGCATTTACTCATTGTAATGTTACAAAATAAATGGTACATGGAATCCTTATGATTTTAACTAGCTATACCCTCCCGGCTTTTCCAGTGTGCAGAAATTACATTGCTTATATATCTTAGATAATAATGTTCTTTCGTAAAATGCGAAAAATGAGAAAAGATCGATTTTCTGGAATTTTCTTTCTGCGTAAACCTGGGGCCAGATTATGTAAAATGAAAACGATCGAACGATATCGTTTCAACAATAGCTGTCTCTGTCTATTGCCACAGATATGATAGAGACAGGTTTAGTGAAAACGAAAGCGTTTTTCGTTTCGTATTTTACAGAATCCCACCACTGAAGTACAGCAATACGAACAAAACAAAAAAAGAATCATGAAAATCGGTGCAGCGGTTATCGAGTTAAGCTTATAACGTCATCGAGTTTCACCCCATAGAAGATGTTTTTTGTGTGGGCGGTCCCACGCTCTTTTGTCCAATTTTGACCAATCTTACAGCAACACTCCTGAGCCAATACCTAAGATTGTCTGTAAGTTTCAACTCAATCGAGATATAAGATTTTGAATGTTTTTTTGGATGGGCGGTGCCTCGCCCCTTTGTCCAATTTTGACCAAATAAAGCCTATTGCACTTGTAATGTTAAGGCGCCTACCTTTTCCAAAAAGACCATATCAATAGGGTTAGTAGTTCTTACGTGATAGTGGACTAAGAAAAAATCTACAATTTTATTATAAATGTATAGGTGATACTATCTCATAGTGATGTTGAACATTGTGGTTGGGTGTTGCTTGGATAATGTAGACTAGGCACTGATTGCCATCAATTTGGCGATTACTGCAACCTTTTCTTCTCATACATAACAATTGTGCTAATTTTAGCAGCAAGTGGTCGCCGCTGGGTACAGGTCTTGTCCATCCAAACTCGACTTGTTACGCTTATAAGCGCGAGGACCACGAAGAAATTAGCAACACTGTAATGCTCTGTCGAAACTGACTGGCCGAATGAGTCAGAGATGTCTATGAGCCACTCAGAAGGAGTACCATCGTATCGTCAATAGTCAAGATGGCAGATAGCTTACTTGCCTTTGGATTTGAGCTCAGCAACGATTTTTCCGGACTAGTCAGTCATATAAATGAGATAATCAGGGATGAACTGGCTTTATGTTATTGGCACCGGAATATCCGGCCGCTTTCGTCTAAGTGGTTGAGAAAAGGCGTTACGAAACAACCACATGCTATAATATGGATGATCTAAATGCTGACCTTAACAAAAAAACAATGAGCCGATATAAGTTAGCATCAGTGTAATCGGAAATTTATTTAGTCATGTTCATACAGTCCAATCAAGCTAAGAAATTAGCTTCCGGGTGCTGTTGAAGCTATGGTAGTAGATATTTAAAAAAATCAAGATTGGAGTGTCAAACATTAAAAAATTTATATACAAATAATTCATGCGGCATTATTCCAAAGTGCGTTCAACCTCAATGTCTTATAATGTATTTTATATTTTATTTTATTTAATGAAGTAGTAATACTAAAGAATGTACATATGTGCTTTTACTTACCTACTTCGATAAAAAGCACCAAACTGTAATGTAATGGTTACAAGTTAACCAATTTATCAATTTCCTAAAAAACCTTGTAGGTTCTTAATTTACTATCTTTAATAGTATTTAATTAGGCCATGCAATTAGGACTTTCCAATAAAGGGTATACCGTATACCCTATTTTATATTTAAGTTTTAATAGCAGAAGAGAAAGCAAAATATTTGGCTTTAATGAGTATTATAGTCTCGCCTATTAGCGATATTGCCAAAAAAATTGGAATAATCAAGTCAGAGGCTTGGAATTTTCTTAAAAATAAGTGCAGCTATGGAAACAACATGAAGGAAGGGCCAAAACAGCAACTACATCTACTGAAAATAGACGAATTGTTAGCATGACCATCAAATTCTCACTGTTCCCCTTCGTAGATGCGATAAAATTTGGGAATCATTATGCTTGGGTTAACACGGTAAGATGAGTAGTTCGTAGAGCTGGACATCTAAAAAGATCAAAATTAAAACAAAAACCGCTCTTACCACTGCCCGTAAGAAGGCTCGCAAGGTTTTTTGCTCAGTGTTGCATAACATGGTAATAGCAAGTGGCATCAAATAGTTCTTTCGGACGAAAAACTAATTTAGATGGCCCCGATGGTTACCTACAATTACTATTTTCATGACATGCTCAAAGAACAACACTATCTGTCTCTTGACCATAGCCGTGAATGGGCTGTAATGGTATATGAGGGGTGCGATCTCTTATTATGGCCAATGTGAATTTCTGTTTCTATCGTCAAGAACAAACGCGAACAACTAAAGGGTTTTTCAATAAGAGCGCTACAAAAGTTTTTTTAAAAAAAAAAACGGTTTTGGATATCAATGAAATTCTTTATTCCTGTGAAAGTACGTTCGATGCCATTATGTATGGAACTCGATTTCTTTTGCATGGCCACCACGGACACGCTTGCAGAAGTCCAGACCCTGAACCCAATTTTCGACGGTAGAGAGACGGTCACCAGAGATGCCCAACGCTTGAGAACGACGTGTGAGAGACACATTTGGGCTTTATTTAACTGAAGTCTCAGCGGCAGCAATATTTTCACTACGGGCACTTCTTTGTCTCACTGGCACGGGAACATTTTGTACTGTGCCTGTGGATTTAAATTTTTCCACTAGACGCTCAATTGTTGATCTGCTAGGACGATTATGACGACCATAAATTGGACGTAGCTCTCTTAACGTTGAGGCCACTCGGTAGTAAATTTTAATAATTTCGACTCGTTTTTGGGTCGTATAGCTTTCCACCATGAAATGGCAAACCTTACTGAAGAGAAATGTCGAAAGAGCGGCAAGAAATTCGGCGTCGTTTGCTGCCCCTGTTGCTCTACTTTTGTAGCGTTCCTGTTGAAAAACCCTGTACAAAGTCGTACGACAGAAGCAGAAGGCATTGCCGGCAAGATTTTACTTTACTGTACATTCGAAAATAACTTTTTTTTGCACAGTCCGATTGATTTCAGTGCCCTAAACACAAATCTGAAAAAATTGGCGCTCCCTTACCGTTCTGGCGTGGCACGCCCCTACAGTACCAAAAATAGTATCAAAAATTTCAAGAACGGAGTGTCCAATTTTTGTAAAATAATTTTTGTAAAATTTTTGTAAAATTAGTTTTCGTATATTTCCTAAGTGCGCAGTTAACTTATCATATCATAAAGACCGAATATATGAGATAATTAAAAAGAGCTAAATTTTAACCACAAAATGTTTGCTATTTTGTACTGACTTTCACTTACTTTCAAGGCACGGGCTAATATTTTCTTTTTGAACATTATTTTTACTGGCTTAAATTTTACCATTACTATTGTATATGGTATTTTTTTAACTTTGGGGGTAAGAGAGCGCCAACATTTTTTTCCAGATTTGAGCTCAGCGCATTAAAGTCAATCGGAATAAACAAAAAAAGAATTTTTTTAATGGGCTGTAAAGTAAAATTTAGCGGCTTTTTCTTACTACGATGATCTATTTGGACCCTTGAAATGGACTTACCAGCAGGATAACGCCCCATCCATACCACACGAATGGTAAAAGAATGGATCAGTACCCAAAACGTGCCTGCACTGGACTGGAGTGGCAACCTTATTCCCCTGATATCAATAAATAATTGAGAATGTTTATGATTCGCTTTCAATTCGTATTTATGAAGTTATGATTGTCCCTATTCAAGTGAAAAATTTATTTTTTTAAAGTAAAGATTTTGATTTAAAATGGAAAAATGTTTATTGAGTACCTACGTACATCTCTGAATACAACATATATTACACACACATACACATTATGATTATGACTACTGTAAATCAGATCATGTATAGTTACGGTGACCATATTTGTCGAAGGAAAATAAAGGCCAATAATTTTTGTGCTTACAAACGAAAAAAACAATAATAAGATAAATAATAAGACGTTAACATTAATAATAGTTTTATACAAACAAAAATGTACTCGATTCGATTGACATTCACTTACAGCCGTATATATGTATCAGATTTTCTTAGGCGGCAACAGTATTGCCAGAAATTTCTACGAAGCAATATTTGTTGTCTTTCAAAATGCTTTGTGTATCTATGAATATTCCCTTTTACTCAAACTTATGATAATGTTTTCAATAGGTATCTATATTTACGATCCCACCGCGGATACGATTTTTATATATTTCAGACGATTACTATTTGTTTTCAGACGTTTTTTCCGAAAATGTTATTAAAAATATTTTTTAATGGTTAGGTACTTTACTAAACGAGTTTGGTGTCAAATTGTCAAATAGGTACGAATATTTGATAAAAAATGATAAAAACGCAATAGATGTCGCTTTTTTATTTACAAGGTTTAGCCGTGGCTTCGTCCCAGTCCCCGTTGCAAAAGTTTGTGTGTTTTGCTACGCGCTTGATTAGATAGGGCGAACAAAAATGTTCCTCATGCAAACTGAATCCTCCTTTTCCCGTCCCTAATAACTCGGGCCCAGACAACATTTCCAAAATGAGGAAAACTATATTATAGAATTCTATTTTCAAATGTATTGTTCACATGAGTTTCGTCAAATTTTAGTTTATGTTCCGATACTTCGTAGAGTTCAATTTCCCAAAAATTAGTACTATGCAATTTTTTGTCAGTGTTTTAAAGGACAGTTTCAAAAATAAAGGACAAAATCCGTCCGTGATGATATTACGAATAGCAGGAAAAGAGACAACAAGGGAAAGGATGGATGAAGAATCAAAAGTGTGGGAGGTAAGTACGGCAGAAAAGGCGAGAAGAATACATACACCAACAATCAGTACCAATATGAACGGGATAACAAAGACAGCAACTACAGTGGAGACCGATCGATGAGTAAAATATATAAATAATTGCGTATACTGTGCATCATTACACAAGAAAGGGTTCTATACAGCATATGGGCAAACATGTGAGGTCTGTATCAGACCCCCAGCAAACGAAATAAGGACAACGAACTTCGGATCTGCACGTGGAATGTCCGGACCTTAAACAGACCGCGTGCAGCCGAACAACTTGTGGAGACCCTGGATAGATACAAAGCCGACATTACGGCCATCCAGGAAGTGCGATGGGATGGAGAAGGCACAAGAAGGATGAAAAACTGTGACATCTACTACGCCGAGTGCCGCAGAGAGCAGAGTCAGTGGTTATTCGGATGTGGATTTGTAATTAGAGGAAGACTTAGGCAAGAAGTCTTGGGATTTCGCAATGTTGGCGATCGCCTAGATACAATCCGCATCAGGGGCAAATTTAAAAATATAACGCTGATCTGTGCTCATGCCCCGACAGAGGAGAAAGACGAAGCATTCTACGATCTTCTGGAGAAGACGTATGATTAGTGCCCGAAGTACGAAGTCAAGATAGTTCTTGGCGACTTTAACGCCAAAATCGGAAACGAGGGCATCTTTGGCTCTACATCCGGAAAGCACAGCCTACACGACAACACCTCCGGAAACGGACTCAGGCTAATCGACTTTGCGGCGGGGCAAAATGTCATCATTGCCAGCACACGTTTCCCACACCTCAACATACACAAGGGGACTTGGCGGTCTCCAGATCAATAAACCGTCAACCAAATTGATCATGTTGCGATCGACGCGAGACATGCGTCCAACATCTTGGATGTCCGAACGTTCCGAGCGGCTAACATAGACTCGGACTATTACTTGGTAGTAGCCAAAGTACGGATGTGGATATCCAATACTCCACAACACTGAGAGGACACTGTAAGAAGATTTGACGTTGCAAGGCTACTATCGCAAGAGACCGCTAAAACCTTTGCCGACCGCGTCTCCCTAAACCTCTCAGCAAGCCCACCGTCAGCATCATCAGCATCTAGTACAGAGGACCAGTGGCAACATTGCCACCGTGCCATCAGGAGTGCCGCTACCCCTGGTTCGATGAGGAATGCCGACGGGCATATGCAGCCAAGAACGAGGCCTATCAATTAATGCTGCAGACAAGAACCAGAGCGGCAGAGAGAGAGAGCTGCCCGCGAGCTCTATGGGCAAAAAAGAAGGGAGGAACACCGAGTTCTCAGAAGGAAAAAGAAAGAGCACGAGAAGCAGGCGGTCGCTACTGCAGAGGCAATGTTCGAAAGTTCTGCCAAAGGGTAAAACGATTCACCCAAGGATACAAGGCGGGAGCAGAAGTCTGCAGAGATGAGCATGGGAATACAGTTGTATTGGGTTGAAAACTCTTAACCTTGAAAATTGCAAGAGTAGAAATTCGTATAATGTATAGAATTTTATAGAACAAAGAAGTGAAACGCTATTCCTTTGTGTCGATTTAAAACGTTATAATAAAAAGTATTTATTGAATTAAATGACTTTTCTATTTACATTATTTACATAAAAATTGTGGATTGTAATTTTGACATTATTGATATTATTAGTGTTCTTCTCGATCGAAACTACCAGGGCTCCACTATCACTTCGCAAAACGACATCGGCGCAGAGATCAAGCGAAGAATCACTCTTGCCAATCGCTGTTTCTTCGGGCTAAGAAGGCATCTAAGAAGTAAAGCCCTCTCTCATAGAACCAAGGAGATATTATATAAGACCTTGATCATCCCGGTCCTGCTGTATGGTGCAGAAGCATGGGCCCTGTCAAAAGCAGATGAAAACCTTCTGGGATGCTTTGAGAGAAAGATTCTTCGAATGATATTCGGTCCAGTTTGTAACGATGGTGTGTGGAGAAGAAGATTCAATGACGAACAGGCAGGGGTTTTTGGAATTTTACTGGACTTAGTCAATTTTTGTTCTCTATCTTTTGGTCCTATTTGGCATAAGTCTTGCTTTATTTGTTCGTATAGAAAATAATTTGTACAAACGGTATAAGTCAAGAAGTTTTTAAAATTTTTTGGTATTAAGGGCAAAGTGGACTTAAGTCCTTTGTACCTACACTAATTTCATATTTTGAAATAATAATAACTATAGTAATTTAAGTTGCTCATAAGGGCTTAAGTCATCATAAGAAAGTATATAGGTAATTAATAAAGTATAACACCAGTTAATGGTGTATATTAACTTCTGTGACACATGCAAATAAATGCGTCAGTTAATGTCTTGTTTGAAGAACAAGAGACCTTCTTTATTAAGATAACACTTTGATTTATTATTAATTTGAATTAATTTTATGTTTCCAAGTTTTCTTTATGAATAGTTAACTAGGTTATTGTAACGACTACTGTGTGAGGGATCCCAGGTTCGATCCCCGGAAAAACAAATTACATCTTAAAGTTTTTTCTACTACGCCACCTCTCGCGAACGTCTGAGAAACATTCGACAGTATGACTGTCATGAAAAAGCTTCTCAAGTCAGCCGTTCGGACTCGGCATAAAATTTGTAGGTCCCTTCCATTCGTCCCAAAAACAGAAACTCACTCAAAACGAATGGTTGCGAGAAGCTAGGCCTTGGGTGTCACCTATTAATTTTTTTTAAAGTCCTTAGAAAAACTTCATTTTATCAAGTAACAAAAACACAAAATGGCTCTAAGAAGATAAGTTATCAGAAAATCTGGTAAGCACTTATTTTATAAGCACAGCCTATAACGTTATTACAGACGACCGTTTTGATAATTCTTTGTCATCATTAATTTTTCGAAAAAAGAATATCTGGATTTACAAAAAATTTTCAATTTTCAATCTCATTTTGCGGAAAACTACTATTTCTGACTTAACTCCTTTCTACCTAATAACAGAGTATTACCTACAATATTGGGTTCGAAAAGCACTGTTCTTCAAATCTTTAGCTAAAATCAGAATACAAGGTATTGTTCAGGATATAAGCACAACCTGCCAGTTATATTTTTATCCAAATCGAAAAAAGCGTTTTCAAGATATGAGCAGTTTTTTTTTTTTTAAACACTATTAGCGAATGGGATAGATATCGAACGACGTAGTCATTTTAGAGAAAAACAGAGTTTGTTATCAAGTTAAGAATGACGATTGTACCTACATTATAAATAATTATTTTCTAAAATGGTATGTACGGTTTCCGAGAAAAAGTCAATTTAAAAAAAAACAGTTGTTGGACTTTTTAGCGAAAAGCTGGGTATTCAGCCATGTTAGCATGCCTACATTAACTCAACTATCAATTTTGGTTCAAATCATTAGAGCCGTCTTCGAAAAAATCTTAATTGTTTAATATTTATATGGGAAGTATAAAATACGCTCCTAGCGGTGAGCTGAGCCCACAATTTCTAAATACGAAGTTGCAGGCCTATTGGACTGACAAACATATGGACGGACAGAATTGTGAGACACACTTTTTTGAGTTCCGCTATCATCGTAATATTAGGAATTGATTAAAATCTCGAGTTCGAAATTTTTTACGAAAATGAAAGTGAAAAGGCATATTTCATTTTTATGTACTAAACATCTTTAATTGAAATAACTATACAACTTAAAAACTAAAGTTAAAATTCATGAACAAATATTTTAGATTGCTCTATGCCGTGTGCGAACTGGTTGAAGATAAACTCGGTATCTAACTCGACTAGTAGGCAAAGGCAATTTGTATAATCTCAAGTTGGGTAATCGACGAATGAGTGAGAATGAAAGAGAATTGGTGGTAATGGTATAAAACTCTATTGTTATGATATGAGTAATTCAATTTGAGTGACCACAACAGTATCTATCTTTCTCTTACTTTTCTACGTAGGTAGGTATACGAGAAAGTAAATCACATAACTTTACTGAAAAAGCTTGAACTCTTTGGTTTTCATTCGAAAATTTTATGTTGGCAATTTTCTTATCTTGTTGGCAGAACTCAGAAAGTATGCATTGCGAATATCTGCCCCAGACCGATTAAATGCATCTCAGGGGTTCCCAAGGCAGCCGCTTAGGCCACTGCTCTTCGTAATTTTCATTAATTATATTACTTTGGTGATCAAACACTGTCAATGTCTGTTATACGCCGACGATTTAAATCTATATCCAAAAATTAGAAGCTTAGAGGACTGACACCTATTACAGTTAAGGTGCTAGTACACGATATGTAGCGCGCCACATTATGTGGCTCTGACGTCACCAGATAGTCTACACATATGGCACACATTTCGTTTTTCGTATAATGTAGCGCAGTGGCTACATAAAATTTTGGGAGTACACGGAATGTAGCCAGCATATCGGTTGGCTATTGGTTATTCGTTTATGATGATGCTATCCGCAGTTTTATTGCCCTATGTGCAGTCTTGCACTAGAACTGTAGGTACTAATTGTTTTATTGCTTTGGGTGTTGTATTGTAGTATCGGCACTGTGCGATGCCAACACTTGACTATATAAAATGTAAAACAATGAAAATAAAGTCGCACTATATAAAACGAAAATACGGAAAATAAAAATCAATTGATAGTAAACTATAGAGCAATCGGCTATTGAATATTGGGGTTCTACAGGTGTATTTAAGTTATCCCGTCGCGTTCGCTACTTTTATGACCCACAAAAAATACCCAAAATACATACGAACCGTGCAGGTAACCACTCGACATTATGTAGCGTATTGGCACAAATTCTATGTGCTAGGGTCATTGACATACTATACATGGACTGCTGGTGAAATGTCAGTTTCATACAAACTCACTCACTCACTAGACAGGGACTTTTCCCTGCAAGAAGTTTGCAATGTATTGCATCGTTGCAATTTAAATAAAGCTCCAGGAGAAGACCGCATTCCCTACGAGTTTTTTAAGTTTGCGGCAAATGGCTTCCTTGAAAAACTAACGATGTCATACAACTACATTTTCGAAACGGGTGAGGTACCAGATAGCTTTAGAAGAAGTATAATATTTCCATTATTCAAAAAAGGAGACCCAAATGATCCGAACAATTATAGAGGTATTTCCTTTATGAACACCGCTATGAAAATATTTACCGGAATCATCTTAGAACGCCTGACAAATTGGGTACGGGAAAATGATTTACTAAGCGAGTTCCAGGCGGGTTTCAGAAAAGAGTACTCCACAGTGGATCATATATTCTCCCTGGCAAGCATCGCTCGAACTTATCTGGATAAGGGTAAAAAGCTGTATTTGTTCTTTGTCGATTTTAAGGCAGCTTTCGATACTATCGACAGAAAGGCTTTATTTTACAAATTGAGCAATCTAGGAGTATCGACGAAAGTCCTTAGGATTATACAAAGCCTATACAAATATAACAGGGCTGCGGTATGGAATGGGAAACAACTATCCAACTGGTTTGAATCAGAGATGGGGGTTAAGCAGGGCTGTCTTCTCAGCCCACTTCTCTTTTCAATTTTCCTTGACGACCTTACAACATTCCTGCAGGGTGGAATCGTGTTTGAAGGAATTCATATAAAGCTGTTACTTTATGCGGATGATATTGTCATTCTGGCGGAGTCCTCAACGATGATGCAAATGATGATGAATAAACTGCAAGAATACTGTACAACGTGGAACCTCACAGTCAACGTCGCTAAATCTAAAGTAATGGTGATTCGAAATGGAGCTGGGAGGTACGCAAGGCAGGAAAAATGGGTTTGGCAAAATGAGGAAGTTGAGATTGTTAAGACTTATAAGTACCTTGGCGTAACCTTAACACCTACAATGTCATTTAAGTACCACCTTCAAGAAAAACTAAAAGAAGCGAAGAGGGCAATCAACTGCAATTGGAAGGCGATACTCGGCAAAAAAAACATCCCACCGAGTGCTAAATTTAAAGTTTTCGAGGCTGCCGTTCGATCTATATTGTGTTATGCTGCACAAGTTTGGGGTATCTCTCGGTATGACGAAGTAGAAAAACTTTTAAGATACTTTTTAAAGAAAATCTTCAGGCTTCCAGAAAACACACCAAATTATATGTTGCATCTAGAAACAGGACTGCCTCCTCTATACACATTTACAATGAGACTACATATGCAGTATATATTGAAAGTAATGATGCTTCCCAGCCACCGCCTTCCGCATATAGTGGCAAAACACGCAATACGCGGAAAGCTTCAATTTTTTAAAGAATGGACCAGATTGAGCGCCGAACATAATGTCCCGATAACGGAATATAATGCAGAATTGTGGAAAGAAAGTATACAGGAGCTGTTACGGAAAATCGATGAAGCCCACCGTACCGAGTGTAGAGCCAGAGCACAGCAGAGTGAAAGCAGGCTTACGTATCGGGTACTCAACCATGATCTTATGGAGAAAAACTATTTCCATGATCAAAATAGTATTGAAATTATTTCGACAATTTTTAAGGCCAGAGGTGAACTTCTTCGTTTAAACTATATGCCACACAGATCGGACAGCAATTCAGAATGCAATCTGTGTAATCTACGTGTGAAAGAAGACGTTCAGCATTTCATCGGAGTTTGTCCTATACTAAGAAGTATCAGAAGAGCACATTGGGGTAAATGTATACTTACGGAAGATGAAGTTGTTCTGTGTTTGAATGGTCAGGATTGGAATGTACTTTCAAGTTATGTAAGATCGGCCATGAAATATCGACAGCAAATTGTAGACGAAGCATTTTAAAAATAATCTTATTTGTGTAAGCTCAAATTTCAAAATATTTTAACTTTCTAACTTTTGTTTATAAAAAATACTGTAAAAAATCTCTCTTTATCCGGCTGACGGCACTTGCCAATGCACGTTATTGTGAATTATGTAAAATGATTTTAATATAATTAAATAAAATCACAATTACTACTACTACTACAAACCTGCGAGGAAAAATGAAGCAAACATAAGCACTAGCCCTTTTGGTTCAGTGCGGCGAAAGTAGGAAAGAGATTTCAACCTCTGCGCGCCTTTGCTATTTTTTTTTACATAGAACACAGTGCCATCCATTGTAGAAACATTGCAACTGCGCAAAAATAACGACTTATTCAAATGATTTCAAACATTCTATAACAGATGGCAGTATGGCAAACTCAGCACACAAACCTCGCCACAAATAAAACCAAATCGCATGAATTGCTCGATGACATTGACATATTATATATGGACTGCTATAGCACCATTGACATACTATACATGGACTGCTAGCAGCCAATTTTTCGTTGAAGCAAAAGTAAGCACTAGCTCTTTTGGTTCACGGCGGAGAGAAACGAAAACACCCAAATGTCATCGAGCAATTCGTGCGATTTGGTTTGTGTCGAGGTTTGTGTGCTGAGTGTGCCATACCGCCATCTGTTATAGAACGTTTGAAATAATTTGAATAAGTCGTTATTTTTGCGCAGTGTCAATGTTTCTACAATGGATGGCACTGTGTTCTATGTAAAAAAAATAGCAAAGGCGCGCAGAGGTTGAAATCTCTTTCCTACTTTCGCCGCACTGAACCAAAAGGGCTAGTGCTTATGTTTGCTTCACTTTTCCTCGCAGGTTTGTATGAAACTGACATTTCACTAGCAGTCCATGTATAGTATGTCAATGGCTAGCACACGTCTTCGCGTTGGTTCCAAGTTCCAACATAACCACTAGCCCTCTTGGTTCGGAGCGGAATAATTTGGAAATTTACACTTTTTTGAAGTGGCATCTATTGTTAACAATGACGCAACAATTTGAATTTCAACCGTTTTACTTTCCAATTTCACTAGGTGTCTCTAGCATTCTATGGAGAAATAAAAGATGGTTGTCGCATTGGCTCCTCTTTTCCAATGCCATCTACCCTAAACAGTGACGCAACAATTTCAATTTTAAATGTCTTACCTTATAAATTCTGTCACGCTCAATAGGTGCCTCTAGCATTCTATGGAGAAATCCAACATGGTTCGTCATTTTGTTTCACTTATTTTTCGTTCCGAACCAAGAGCGCTAGTTTATGTCAGGGAAGAATTTGTATGAACTGACATTTTACTAGCAATCCATATATAATAAGTCAATGCTCGATGACATTCGAGTGTTTTCGTTTCTCTCCGCCGTGAACCAAAAGAGCTAGTGCTTATTTTTGTTTCAACGAAAAATTGGCTGCTAGCAGTCCATATATAGTAGGCGTATTTTTTTGGGAAGTTAGTATAACAAAACCAAAAGTGTGTATAACAATTTTGCATGTAAAACCAAAAGTGAGTATAAAAGTTTTGCATGTAAAAGTAAAAGTGAGCCAGCTATAGATTCTCAAAAAAATACGCCTTATGTCAATGGCTAGGGTAGTACATTTTCAAATTTTCCAGATGTGGTATTTTAGAGTCATCTATTATTACAATTAGAAAGCCAACATGATTCTTTCATGGGGTCGGGTGCAACTCATCCGGTGGCAAGTCATCCGGAGACAAGTAACGCCGCCTACATCTTAACTTTGCAACGACAGCGAATATTCGCATCACTCACCCTTAGTGGAACGTGTCGTAGTCGAGCGTGTTTATTGTTGTGGGTTAGTGTTGCGATTACTAAAATGACAAATATACTGTTGGAGGGGGGCGGTTTAAGTTATTATAAATGGATGCCCTTGTTGAACTCGGAATGTTTTGTTGTTGTAGGAGGTAGGTACTATCGCAAGTAGGGGTAATCGTAGCTGTCGGTAGTATGGATAAGGGTGGGGTGGGAAATGCGTTAGTAGGAAAAATAGTATCATATAGCATGAATGATTTTAATAGATATATGTTGGCAGTGTAGCCAGCAATTTTCTAACGGAATATGCCAAATTAAAAAATAAAATGCTTAATTAGCTATATGCGCTATTTATTTATTTATTTATTTATTTTTGGGTAACACTATTTGTAAATGGTTGACAAAATCGTTTATATTGATATTAATTTATAAATACGTACAGGTACACACGTGGATGTGTTTAAATTATGGAAGTGAGTAGGTAGATGTGGAATTTATAATAGAGATTTTAATTAAACCAAAGGGGAGAAACCCCGTGGCTGGGAAACGTCAAATATAATGGCGAGAAGTTTGATATACATATAAGTGTTGTCACTAGATTGAAAGGAACAAATTGAATAAAAAAATAGATTTAAAAAAATAGGAAGGTAATTGATATGCAGACAGCATATAATATTTGGTTATATGTATGTATTTACTATTTCCAATTTCAATATGTATCAATATGTATGTACCTACTTTGGAAAATAATTCTTGGGTAGGTAAATACATTTTTTTTTGTTTTCCAGATACGTTTTCATTTTTCCAAGTTTTTGACTTTTTGGTCCCTCCTGTGAATGAAGTTTCCGTCCGGGAATTAAAAACATTTTACACGATTTATACTGGCTTTACATTACCAAGCCACGCAATTTTGCATGATAAAGTAGCAAATTATTCACCTGTTTGTGTATCAGACGTTTTAAAATTTTTTCTACCACTGAGATGTATGAATTGACAAACATCACATACCTACTTAAATTTACGGAAAAACAAAATGCATGTATTTTTTTTAAGAAAGCGTTTCCTAACTTTTTCGTAAGTTTATCTCTGAGAAAGAAATTATCCCCACAGGCCACAAATGCCACTTTGACAGTCTTTTCCCAGGTTTTGTTGAAAATACATCGAGTATTAAGTTTTATTTGTATGAAGTTCCTTTTTAAAATTTTGGCTACTTTTTGGCGACTTTATTATTTTGGGCATCGGGAACGCTGCAGCGTTATATTTAGGGCTAGCATAAAAAAAACGTCCCTAGCAAGAAGCCCACAAACTATAAATACGAAGTTTGAAGCAAATCCGTCCAGCGTTTCCCCAGGGGCGGGACAGACAGACATACGGACGAACAGAATTGCGAGACCCACTTTTTTGAGTTCCCCTATCATCGTAATATCAGAATTGATCAAAATCTCGAGTTCAAAATTTTGTACGAAAACAATATCTTTCTCTTACTACGTATACGAGAAAGTTAATAAACATGGAAAAATACAAATTCGGTATTTTATAGGCATATTTTTGGTAAAATGTTTCTATTTTTTTTAATGAATTTTGTTTTGTCAGTTGTCATTTTATGACAAAATCGATATAACTTTTCGATAACTTTAAAGACAATGATAGTTTGGTTGCACAGTCTTTATCGAGGCTAAGGAATAAGCCCCGATAATTATCTGGGCTAACAAAATCTATATAGAATTAAATTCGTATGAAATTATTTTTCTAAGCCTATATAGAATAGCCACATTTCGTTTACATTTCTTTAACTAGAAGTTTCTATAACTCGAATTTATTTTCTTTCATTTTGAGAGTTGCCCTTATGGAAGTTCCACTTTCACTGTACCTATATAATTATACTTAGGGGTATGGGGATAATTCCATCAAATCAACATTTGACTTTTTGATATACATTTCTAGGGACTATGCCTGTTACCATAGCGTTCTTTTTTTGCATGCGCAGGGAGCAAACGCTACCAATTAATAGGTAATACTTATTAAAAAATACGTTTTTCCTTCAGGCTGATGTTTTTCAGGTTCATAAAAAGAGTCGTCGTTGAATTGCATATTTTTGTCTTTTAATGAAGAAGATTTTAATTTAAATACACACTATAAATAAACCAAAACGTAGAGCTTCGTTTTCCCATTTCAATTGTATATTTCCCCTTATTTTGATTGAAATAATCACAAAATGGGAAAAAATCCGCACATCTGGCATCGCTGCAAAAGCATATAAACTCATTCCAACACAAACCCACACGATGTGGGTGTAGTGAAAAAAAAATGGATCAGGGTTACCTTTGCGACACCTTTTCGAGCACACCTTTCTGAAATGTAGCGACTCTTGGAGACTTTTTGTAATAAACATATAATTTCTTAAACAAATTATTTCTACCCAGCCTGTTATCAATCATTCAAAATAATTATATCTATTTCTATAAATGTCATACTATCCTCTGACATGATTTGTATCTTTGAACCTATTTGAATTCAGCCCCAAATGTTCTTTCTTCAGACACATAGCGAACGTCTGCAAGTTTTTCTGCATGGATTATTATGTACCTACCTACTTTTTTCTCTTTCCAATGTCGTTTCGTTTTAATATAAATTTGTATGAGACAATTTTTTACCTCCCAGACACTTTTTGAACACTTTAGAAAAATGTGCAGAGGTAACTCTGCGCTGGAATCCAACAATCTGATTTGTCAACAGTACTACAATATAAGGTTGCATCAAGCTGTTTCATGTATTGTTTCTTTTTGTGGAACGATAAAAAAATATGCGTTTGACAATGGTTTCCTTTTTGCTAAATTTATTTGGTTGTGGTACAGGGACTCATCTCAGCTTGGACTTATTTTGAAAAGTTGCATGTGATTAATATATAGATGGCGCTTTTGCGTTTGTCTTATGTCAGAAGATGACAGCGCACACGCAGCTGTTCTGTCACTGAAGAATTTGAATTCAATAACTTGTTTTCCCTGAAAACAAAGCCGCTGATAATTTGTATGCCAAATAAATAATTCTAAGTGAATTAACATCCAAATTGCATTTAAATTCGCCCATCAAATTCCTCCCAAAGGCTTTCAAATGCTTACTAAAAGCAAAAAACGAAACACAATTTACAAAACCACCAAAAATATCAGCTGTTGTGTCAAAATAATTCGAAAAATCAGTGTGGCCATAGCGTAAAATTCGAATCCATTTTAACTACTATTTACAAAACACTTCCTACGATTTAAAATTTCTTTGAGTTAATTTAGAGATTGATAGCTATTCTAAAAAAAATCCATTTCAGATTATAAAATAATAAGAACATAGTTTTTAGAAGTTTTTGTATTAAGTTGCACAGATAAAGATTCAATTATATCTAGTGTTTAACGTTTTTTTTGCTGTGTCAAATTAGAATGATCTAAACGACAAAAATATAGTTTCGAGAAAACAATGTACCTACATACGTGAATTTAACGAAACGCTTACAACCGAAATAAAAACAACGACTTTAAATAGTGCCAATATTTCAATTTTACTATTTATTTAATTTATTAAGCTGATAATATTAAACTACGTTTCTGTTGTATAATTTGTTTAATGAGTGGATTTTATTGGCAGATATGTGGCGCTTATCACAAACCTTGGTGTCATTAAAACACTGAACTCAGTTGCATGAGGAATATCGAAGTCCAATTGTACATAATATGGAGCATTTAAACATTAATACAAGATGTTTTTGCGATACGTTATTTCTTAATACTGATAGCTTCTGAAATAAAAGATTACCTACTTCAACTGATATTGCTTTTTTCATATACCTAAAACAAAAGTGATATAAATTACTGCAATATACTGAGGTATATATTTTTATACTTTTCAATTCGACCTTAAGGACTAAAGTTAGTACCTACAAAGAAAAACGGTCGCTACCATTTTTAAATACATATAAATACGTAGCTAGGTATGCATCTATATATACCTAATAAAATAAAAATTAATGCGTTAATTATAACTAACTTATTTTAACCAAAAATAAGTCGTGTTTGTTTTCCTAATATAAGTTGTTTAGTATTCACTTTTTTTGCTTCCAGCTCCAGTTAACTTTTTTAGTCGTTTATGAAACATCCTCGTCAAAAATTTTCAAATGATTCCTGAACGAACATATCCAATATTAATAATTGTCTTCAAAAGAAACTAGCTGTCATTTTCAATAATTTATTTCTAAATGAGTAGATGAATTATCGTGGTGTGCAAATTGAAAAAAAAGTACTAAGGCTAAATGGGAGAACTTAGAAAACATTTTTTATCTATTTAAAATGTTTGATGTCTTTATTATAAATAAAAGGAAAAATATATTTAAGTTTCCGTTTAGAAGTTATTGAACAATTATTAAATTTGGATGTGAACTGTTTTACTTTTTTTTAATTCTCTCTGATTTTCCATTCAATCTACCGAATTTTTGCAATTATGTATAAGCGGCAACACTTGTGCTTCAAACTCCTCGACATTACATTTGACGTTTCACAGCCTCGGGTTTTCCCCTTTTAATAAAAATCTTTATTATAATTTTTTCAATCTCCATATATGTATCATACCTATTCACTTTTGCATATGCATGTGTATGTGTTCAGAAATGAACGATTTTGTACCCCATTTACCAATAGCGTCTCCCAAAAAAAAATAGCCACACCCTTTCAAACACTAAATGCGGCGTTGTCAGGGGCAACGATCCACTGCAACTCGAACAATAAAGGTGAGTGGTTTGAAGGTAAGCGTTTATGTGGTGAATTGAAACATAGGTGGCTTTTAGGTTCCTGTCTAGGGTCGGGTGAAATGCGACCGGGTGAGTTGCGATGACCCCCTTTCATGTGTATAAACTCAATGGTCATATTTATGTAATTTATCTATGCCACAACCTTAAAAAAGGAGTTTATAGGTTTAAGGGAATTATTCTTTGTTCCCATTCCTATGGGAAATTTTGTTTTCGGGGAAAAATTTGCGGAAAATTATTTGGTTTTGCAGATATTATTGTACTATAAAGATTATTTCAGATTATAGGACATATAATTATTGTAAATTCCACACCAATTATATTTTGTAGTTCACCAATGCACTGTTTCGTTTTTTTTTAGTAATAATAGTTCTTTAACTCAGCAAAAGAGGGCGAAATAATAACATTAGAATTTGAAAAGTTAGGTACTGAAGTTAACATTGTTGCCCGAATCCTTGCATTGCATTGCGCATTAACATAGTAGACAACATATCAAGCGTACGACACCCCTATTCAAACCAGTGGAATTATTGTAGAAAGAGATACATACTGTAAAAACAGCATCTCCTGTTGATTATAAATAAAATTATTTGTGTACGTGTATGTACATTATACATATTTTTTGAGCTATCAGATTAGAGTTATCCAACATGTCTGAGAGAAGTTGGCTTTATATTTTCACCACAAATTGTTATCAGACGCTTCTTGAAAGTTGAACAGTTTAGATGTGCGTATTAACATTTTTATTTATTTTCAACTGTTTTGCACATAAATAAGCATTCATGTACACATAATAGAATAATAATTTTGTAAAATAATCTGTAGTGATTGTACCTGTTTTGGTGGTCAATATTTTATACTCTTGAACACATAAGGAGTTGAATTCAAATACAGAGTGTTTATAAAAAAAACTAATAATATTAACGGATGTGAAATGTCAGTAAAGTGTGAATTGAGAATATATGTATAATAATTGAAGTTTGGGGATATAGGAGTCTATACATACAACAGGGTTTGTATTTGTTTGTACTCTGAAGACTGAAGCATTATTTGTATTGAAGCAAACAAATTAGCAGATATTATTTTTATTAGGACTAAACTTCAGATAAATCAAACATAGCATGCTAAAATTAACTAACTCTTACTTTTACCCTTCGTGAAGGTTTTGTAATGCCTCCGAGGATATCTGCACAATGTACCACTCGAAGGAAACATTCCTTGGGAAAATTAAGACGAGCTCATCCTGCATCCGGAGCTACATGGAATGTACAAGTTGTGCGCGGCAAAATGTCATCGAAATGCCTTTGGCATGCCTGCCGTGCTCTGATACTAGGATTGATTTTAATGCTTCTAGGAGCGGGAATGGCAACTGTCGGTAAACGCTTTTGTGAATACATATTATCTAATGTAACTGATTTCAAGTTAATCTAAAAATACAGGCTATTACGCCGATCAACTTTCGGTTGGTTCAGAAGTCAGAGGAAATTCCACAATTCGTGTAAAAAATGAAACGAAAGGGTTTCATTTAAATAACCTATCGTATGTTGGTCCAATAGTAATGGGTTTTGGAGGGTTTATTGTTGTCGCCTCCTGCGTTATGACATTTGAAGCGCGGGATTCAGCTGCTAAGGTTGTACCAGCAAGGCTGAAAGCAGCATCTAATAGTAAAACAAATATAAGGAGTAATTCAAGCAGCGCTACCTCACAGAGACGAGCAAACGGTAAGAAAAAAATATTGATCCTATTAATATTAATATTATTGGAGTGTTTCAGAAAATGTAAGTGTAGGGCTAGGGAGTGTCGTAGAAAGGGACAAGGGTTTCGTTTCAAAGGTAGAACATGGTAAATGTGATTCCAATGGTCTCTTAATCTCATGATAGGTAGGTCTAGGTAGGCGGGAGAAATTATTCAGGGCAAATGGATTTATAATCTTTAACCATATGCTGACACTCGTGAATGGAATGGTTAATTTTAATTTAAACAGTTATTTTATGCCATCTAAACGACAAAAATTCCCATGATTCAGTTTTACAACGCTAAACAATAACCTAAGAGACTAGATAAACTCTTAAGAATCAGACCAGCGCGTACATATTAAGTCAAAAAACTGCAATAGTCGAAGGCAACCAGCAGCTATTGTAATAATTTTACTTCAAAGTTTAAAACTCTAAAGTTATTTTTTTCAGTTAAATATAGCTTACATGTTACATCCGTGCTGTATAATATAAAGAAGAACCAGTAGATACTGTATTTTTTTAGACGGTGGCCTTGGTGTAGTGTAGTGGTTAGAGTCATTGCTTGTGAACCGAGCGGCGTTGGTTCGAGCCCCGGCGGCGGGGGACAGCAATACTCTGTCCACCGACCATAAGAGTAACGATTAATTTCAGAGTTTCTCCACCACTACACCAAAAAAGGGGTTTCTGCTTGGTAGTACAATGGACCGAGATTCGTCTGAGTGCTCCAGGATTTGGAATCCCATTTTTCTAAAAAAAAAAAAATACTGTAGGTATTTAAAGACGCTGTTTTATATTAAATCAGTTTTTAATTTTTGAAAATTCATGACTTAAAAAAAAATTTAACCATCTGCCAGATAATAACACAACTCGTAAGTACCCACATTAAAAATAAGGCATATACTTACCCAGAACACCAGTATGAGCATGCAAAAGTGGACACCGTGCTGAGGCTAATGTAGGTACCTAAGCATAGTCTATAGTATTTCCCAGTTTTGATGGCTTCGATCATCTGTTTCATGGCTTCAGTCAACTAATTTCGTCCTCTAATTGCCTGCCACCTACGTACACAAATCGACACTGAGTTTTCATGCAGTTTTTAATTATTTTGACTATATGAGTGGGTCCCCTGGTATGGCCAGTCCATTTAAGGGGACCGAAAATATCTTGGAATAAATACTGTTTAAAATACCATTTGGTATGTTCAGCTCCCCAAATAATAACGCCAGCATTCTTACCGTGTTATGCTCTGTGCTACACAAATTTGTTTGTTTTTTTCAGGAATCCTATTGCCTACATAATTCTTGTCTATCAAGACAATGCACATCAATGTTACAAATTTTCCAAACTTTAGCTCCAATGACTGTCGAAGAATAGCGCCTCACCCTTTTATCCATTTTTGACCAATTTTCACAGGAACACAATCAAACTCAATCGATTCGATGATTTTCGAAATAAAGCAATTTTTATATTTTTGTTGTATGGGCAGTGCCACGCCCCTTTGTCCAATTTTTACCAATCTCCACAGGAATACATACTACTGAGCCGATACCTAAGATCGTTTGTAAATTTGAATTCGATCGATTCGGTGGTTTTCGAAATACATATAAGATTTTTAATATTTTTTTGTATAGCCAGTGCCACGCCCTTTCTCCGGTTTTGACCAATCTTCACAGTAATACTCCTGAGCCAATACCTAAGATTGTATGTAAATTTGAACTCAATCGATTCGTGGTTTTGGAAATAATAAATTTTTAATGTTTTTTTGTATACACGGTGCCACGCCCCTTTGTTCAATTTTGACCAATCTTCACAGAAATGCTCCTGGGCCGATACCGATGATTATACGTAAATTTGAACTCAATCGATTCGGTAGTTTTCGAAATATGTATACGATTTTAAATGCTTTTTTTACACATACAAAGACCGTATTTCATTCAACATTCTACGGCAATCGGAATTCAGAAGTCATCCAATTAAATTCTAACCTATTTTCAAAAGTGGGCGTATACCACGCCCCTGAATGGAAAAATTGAAGTTTTCGACTTTTCCCAGTGTATGTACGATTATAGAATGGCCGTAAGTGCTTAATAATTTTGATGATTATCATCTAAGTGAGTGAATGATTTTTTATGCTAATGGTACAGAGTTGGAATTTGGTGAGATGGACCTTTTAATGAGCTTGGTTCCTATAAGTTTTTGATCGGTTTCGACCCGCCGACTTTAGAGGGGGGTGTCCATATTATTACTGTATTTACAGAAATGTTTCCAAAAATATTAGGAAAACCATAACTTAAGTACATATTACAAAAACCAAAAATTTGTTTTTATTTAAATACATAATAATGGAAAACAGAAGAATAACAAAGATAGCTTCAAACTAGGAGTGTAGGTAACTATCTACTTAAATACCTATTCAATAACAAAACAAAGTTTTAAAGTATTCATTAGTAGCAACGTCGGAGTTGTGTTTTTTGTTCTGATGAGGAATTTTAGGGTTGACATTTGCAACATTCGTGGGCTTCGATCGAATATCTTTTCGGCATATGTCCAAGTTTCCAAATACAAACCAGCTGTTTTGGCACTGTGCGAGACCCGGGTGGGTAAAAAATCGAATAAATCAGAATTTGATCTGCCTGGGTATTTATTTAAATCGGTTGACATGCTCCTGAGTTATCGAACCCTGTTTCCAAAATCATAGTTAATAAATATTTTTCCTGCTTTTTATTAAAGTGCATTAAATACCTACTTGTGTTTATTTAATGATATGATAAAACAAATTGTGGGAATGTGCAATGAAAAGACATATTTTTTTTAGACATTTGGTAGAAATATTTGTTTCTGGAATATTGTAGGTATTATTGCACTACATCAAATTTTATTTTTTACTACTGTCTAATTATCTTCTTATACTTTATTATTAGGAGCATCTTATCAGAACACAAGATGGGATCACCATTTAGGAGTGTTTCGATCTTCACCTGCTGAGCCTCCGCAAGTTACCCAATTTGATCGTCAAGCATTAACAGCAGCACTGATACATTTTTCCAAGACTTTGGGGTAAGCTTTAGAAATTATATAATAAGTTACATAAAACATACGCAAATATGAGTTGATACGTAGTTATTTTGTGCTTTTATTTAGAGGGAAAATGGATGAATTAAATAATTGCATTAACTATATAGGAATTGTGGCATAGTGATAGTGATGAAGAGATGCATATACCAATGCATTTGTCGGCAGATATATTTTTGCCCCTGATTGCGGAAATTTTCTGGGCGATGTCCTGCCACACTTTAAACTTCATTTGGCTGTCGAAATTAAATTGGTATTTCTCATAAAGGTACCTTATATTTTTAGGAGACCATTTTAAAAAAGAATTCAATTCTGGAAATTGTAAAAGAAAATCGAAAATATAAATACAAAATATAAATAAATGCTCACCCATTTGATTGCCCGCTGATGCTGCCGTTCAAGTGCATCTGTCAAAAGAGAGAATATTCCTTTTATTCCATCTCCCACAAAGAATAAAAAGAATACATTCCAAAAATTCCAGAATGAATAAAGAAACGACAAAATGGTTTATCCGGAATATTCCATTGAATAAAGAAACGCTAACTGCTTATTCGGAATCTTCCGAATATTCCGAATGAATAAAGAAACACGCTGAGTATTCTACATCTACATTATGGACTTTAGTGTTTTATTCACTCGCAACATTCACCGGAAAAATAAGTTTTCCAGATTAAAAACTGAAAATAGGTAGATAGATGAGATAGATAATAATTTTATTTCATATATGTAGTAGATATCAGAAAGTATAATTCAAGTACAATTCACTAAAATGATTTTTTACAAGTTTAACATACAAATGAAAATTGTAATTATTATCATATTTTTATACACATTTAACAGTACTGACTCCGTAATAGAGTTGGGCAATTTAGTTCATTTGAGTAATCGATCAATTTACTTCAAATCACGCTACTGAACTAGTTCGCTAATTTTAGTTCAATTTAGTTCATTTTAGTCAAATTCACAAAAATACAAAAAAAAAACTTTGCCATGGAAAATATAACAAAACCGGCCAAGTGCGAGTCACTCGCGCACCGAAGGTTCCGTACGTACGTATAGTACTAGTGAATTACATTTACATACTCTTTTAGTTCATATAATAGGCATGATACAACAAGACAAGATATCGCATTACGCATGTCGTTCATTCTTGCTGCTCATCGGTATTCATCTGTCAACAGATTATGACGTAGTAGCTGCGGAGATAATGGATGTACTATTGGCGCGAAAGTACAAATTTGCGATTTTGTTAAATTATTATTGTTATTAATTGAACAAATAATAGTACATTTGTTAAAGGAATATTTGCTTTTTATTTGAGTGCAAATATAATTAATGAAAAACAAACAGAATCATTAGAAACAGCTCCATAACTTTTCTAAGAAAAAAAAATCTTTTAAGGCAAAGAATCTTTATCTTTAAACGATAAGACCCAATTCATAGAAAAATAAGGACTTTATAGACTGCATTTTGTGAAAAATGACTTAATAAATATTATTCAACATGAAAAGGGTAGATAAACTGGCATTATAAATGCAGTTGCATTTATGCTTAGACACGCACTTTCTTTGGTAGGATTTAGAGTCTGCAGCATGGTTGGTCTTCCGAAGCCATCTGAAGCTATGATGAAGTGAAACTATACTAACCACTGAATTGATTTAACTGCAATATTCGTCTCAAAAACACTCTTCTTCCGCTCGCGAATGCACTTTTGCATTCGCTTCCTTAATCGACAAACAGTGGACGAAAAAACACAAAAAAAACAAAATAGAATAATTAATTGACGAAACTAGTTGTTTTTTTTTAACATTTTATTCACATTCGATTTAAAACACAAGTTTTTTTTATCAATTTTGTTAATATGACGCGTCGAGCTGAGCAGAAAATAAGTAATTCTGCAACTTAATTTAAAGGAACAACAAAAAAAAGACACATGTTATGGACGATAAATGTTTTTCCAAACACATTCACAGAATTCCGAAACTATATCTTCTATATTTTCCTTTTTATTTAAACATTTAAAGAACCAACACAACTCGTTCCATATAAAACACACGTAAATACCAAGAGTCAAAATGTACACTCCGCAACTATGACGTACATGCGCAGAACAAATCAAAAATAAAAACTTCAATGCGCTATCTTGTCTTGTTGTATCATGATAATACAGGTACTGTACAGTGTACATGCATAGTTAAGATCGCGTCATCGTCATCGTCGTTCGTCAGTTAAATCCACCGACTCGGCTCCACCCAACTAGCAATAACAATAATACAAATACAAAGAGCACCCATGAATGAGAAAAAACCACGAACATTATCTACATAAAATTAGTGTATGTATTTCTTGTAAATCAAGAAATAAACAGTAATGAAATTAAAAATAAAACCGCATCAATGAATGGATGTTGTGTATGGTATGCGTACAAGAGAATGAGTTTCTATTGAAATTCCAATCCAATTCCAATTTTGGAAAGTATTAAGTTTAAGAGAACAGCCAAAGTGCCGATGCCATGCCGACGCCCCGCCCAGGGTTGTCAGGTTTTAAAAACCGGAATCGCCAAACGTAAAATATAAAACGCCAAAAAATCGCAAATTTCAAAATTGTCCACTCTCCAAATTCAGAAACCATAAGAATCGAATGAATTCATGCAACTCGTAATTTTTACGTAAAAAAAAACTTTAAAAATTCCCCAAGCTCCTGAAACTCTAGCTGTCCTATTGTCATTTTGTACACTTTGTTCGAAAACTTCAAAACGTCTTCTCCGGGTACACTATCTAGATAGATAAAATAATTTTGACCAATTGACAGAAATTAATTTTTCCCATTGAGCCTCAGTAAGTTATAAGCTTATGGGTGGAATCAAGCTTACAAACAGACTTTTAAAATAGGGTCGCAGTTGGCTTAAGCAAACGCCTGAATTAAATCGTTTACTTACTCCTTAACTTCATTCACATGCTCTGTGCTATACCACTGTTTTCGCGATTCTTTCAAAATCCGACCCTAAATCAATATCTTTTAAAGTTATTTTCATTCTTTCATTCTAATTTAAATATTTCGTCACAGTCATCACAGATGTAAGGTTTGAGTGAAAATTAAAAAAAAATTAAAAAATATGAGAATTTTTGCTAAAAAAATATAAATCGCCAAAGGCTAAAAATATCGCCTTTTTTGGGGTGCGTCGCCAAACCGATTTTCGTATCGCCAAATTAAATTTCAAATCGCCACATCTGACAACCCTCTCCGCCACGGAACGACACAAACCGACACTCGAGAGCGAAAAAAGAAACAATATTATGTATTCAAATTCTATTGGAAAGGAAACTTCATTGACATACTATACATGGACTGCTAGTGAAATGTCAGTTTCATACAAACCTGCGAGGAAAAATGAAGCAAACATAAGCACTAGCCCTTTTGGTTCAGTGCGGCGAAAGTAGGAAAGAGGTTTCAACCTCTGCGCCCCTTTGCTATTTTTTTTTACATAGAACACAGTGCCATCCATTGTAGAAACATTGCAACTGCGCAAAAATAACGACTTATTCAAATTATTTCAAACGTTCTAGAACAAATGGCAGAATGACACACTCAGCACACAAACCTCGACACAAACCAAATCGCACGAATTGCTCGATGACATTTGAGTGTTTTCGTTTCTCTCCGCCGTGAACCAAAAGAGCTAGTGCTTATTTTTACTTCAACGAAAAATTGGCTGCTAGCAGACCATGTATAGTATGTCAATGGGAAACGTAAAAGATAACACGCACAGATATTGGACATATTTTTGTAAATATCTCGTAAAATATTAACTTTTCGGCAAAACAGTTTTCAGCACATATATAGCTACGAATATGAATATGAGAAAAAAATTTTTTTTTGTGCAAATGAAAATATTTTTTCGCTAAATTACTTATTACTACAAAACTAATCAATACGTCGCTATCATTGCTATTTGTCGTTTAACTAGAGGTTATACCTGATGTTGTGTGCAAATTTCAGCCTTCTACGTCTATCATTTCTTGAGATAGACCTAGGTACAAAATTGGCTTAGTTTATTCGGACAGACATCTTAGCGAAAGCAATAAGGCTCCTCCATATGGAAACGGAACCTTAAAAAGTACCTACACTCCCATGTACCTGCATGGGGACAAGATTTTTTAATCATTTCATGTTGTGTCTCATTGTTTATCATTCCTAAATATGGGTATTTACTTTATGCTTTTATTCAGTACATAGTCATAGGCAACTTTTAGAATGCAAAATACTTGGCTAGAAGGAGTGTAGTCTCACCTATATCAATATTGCCATAAACAAATTTGAAATAAGCCCAAATAAATACTAACCGATTTTCAAAAGTGGGCGAATACCCCGCCTCCTGAATGGCCCGAAGTGCTTCATAATTTTGATGATCATCATCTAATTGAGTGAGTGAGTCAGTTGCGGTTTTTGTGATTTTTGTTGCTGTATGTTGTGAACCACTAATGCTATATAGATGAAATTTGGTGATGAGCTTCGTAAATTTTTCAAGTTTGAAGTTTTTTTCTTAATCGGTTCCAAAGTTAGAAAGGTGTCGAAAACAGTCTGAGTTTGTTCCTGTAAAAAGGGTAAGTGCCTTTACTAGAGAACTTGGGTGTAGGTTGCTCAAGTGGACCCTCCATAGCTCTCGATCCTCCGCCATCGACTCTAAATCATCAAGGGCAATCCCCATACGGGTAGAGGAGAGATTATGAATTTGATCTAACCATCTCATCCTGGGTCTACCTAGGGGACGCCTGCCCGATGGTACGGATTCCATAGCACGTCGTGGAATCCTGGTCGGGGACATGCGTTTAACATGACCAAACCCCCGAAGCATGGACCGTCTCCGTCCGGAGAAGTAGCTGCTCGACATTGAGTTCCTCACGTATTCTGGTATTTCTGATGCGATCTCTACGGGTCACACCAGCAATACAGCGGAGAAATCTCATTTCGGCAGCTTGTATTCGCGATCTTATTCTTTCGGTCATTACCCAAACCTCATGACCATAGGTAAGAGTTGGAACAAACACCGAATTAAAGACTGACAACTTAGCTTTGACACCAAGTTCAGTCCTCCTGATAACAGAATGACCAAGCTGTCTCAAAATCGATCCAGCCTGACCAATCCTACAGGAAAACTCGGCATTGCTCCTTCCATCACTCGTGAATAAGACCCCGAGATACTTAAACTTCTCCACCTGTTTCAATGGGACTCCACTAACATGCAGAGTGCATTGAACAGGCGTTCTGGAGACGAACATCACTTCAGATTTGTTCACATTTACCCTCATCTCAGCTTCAACACAAACGGCTACAAACCGATCGAGTGCGCGCTGAAGTTTAGTCTGAGAGGACCCGAGGATGACCAAGTCATCAGCGAAGAGCAAATGACTTATCCTCAGACCTCCCAATTCGAAACGTTCTTCGCCAAGACTGCGCTGTAACATCCACTCCATATATGTAATGAAAAGGAGAGGCGACAAGACGCACCCCTGGCGAAGTCCAACGCCCACGGTGAAAGGTATTGATTTAACGTCGTTTACCCGAACACAGCTTTTACAGTTTGTGTAAAGAGATTGAATGGTTCTCAAGAGAGAACCATCAATTCCATACTGCTGTAATACACTCCAGAGTTTCCCTCGAGCGACTCGGTCATATGCTTTCTCCAAATCTACGAAGCAAGCGTAAACAGGTGTAGCATACTCCCAAGCCTTCTCAAGTACCATTCTGAGAGTGAATAACTGGTCGGTTGTGCTTCTGCCGGGACGAAAGCCGCACTGCTCATCTCCTAATCGTGCCTCGACCACAGCTCTGCAACGCGTTTCCAGCACCTTGGCAAAGACTTTTCCGGGGAGACTTAAAAGTGATATACCCCTGTAATTGGAGCAATCCCGTTTATCCCCTTTCTTGAAAAGGGGCACAATCACCCCAATCTGCCAATCGCTGGGTGTTTCGCCGCATTCCCAGGCCACTTTAATGACACGAGAGAGCCATTTGACTCCCTCTTCACCTAAGGCCTTTAGCATTTCTGGCCGGATTTCACCCACTCCGGCAGATTTGCCAGCTTTTAGCGATTTGATCGCAAAAGTGACTTCCTCTACCGTGGGACTATTTTCCGCCCTGCTTAAGGCGATGGATGTGTCATCCTCAATGACCTGGATTGGATTGAGCAATTCGGAAAAGTGCTCGCTCCATCTGCGCAAGATGTCCTCCTCATTAGAAAGAAGTGTACCATCTTTGGATTTGACTCCTTCGATAATGTTCCACTTCCTTCCTCTAAGACGGCGGATGGTCTGCCAGAACACCTTGCTTGCAGATCTGTGATCACGGTCCAATTTTTCGCCGAACTCCTTCCAAGACTGTTCTTTGGCTGCATTAACAGCCAATTTGCAAGTTCTTCGCGCCTCAATGTACCGGAGAAGGAGAGTCTCCCAAGTGAATCCACACCTTGAAAGCCTTCTTCTTCTCTCTGATAGCTTCTTGAACTCCGGGCGTTTTAAACCACGCAGTTCTTTTCTCACCACCAGCCGCCACACCGAGCCGCTTCACTCCGCAAACATGTCCTGCAGAGGCAAAAACTGCTGTTGAAAACAACTGCCATTCTTCTTCTACATTCAATGGAACATTTGGAATTTGTTCAAACCTTTCACATACCTGCCGCGCAAATTCCTCCCGTATCTCATCGTTCTGTAGCCCCTCCCACCGTATGCGCGTAACCATTCTTGGTTTACGCTTTGGCAGGATAGGTATTTGATCGTTGAGATACAATTTGCACAACACCAGGTGGTGATCAGTTGACAGTTCAGCCCCTCTCAACACACGAACATTACAAACCATCCTTTTAATACACGATTTCATGCATTTAATTTAAAATATAAATCTTTCTATCTATTTATGCATAATACAAAACAAAAATCCGAAGCTATAGGGAACGGAATATAAGGGAAAATAACTGGTAAAATTCCATAATAAAATCAGCTATCAAAGAAAATCTATGTGACCCAGATTGGATTTAGATTTGGAAATATCCCAATGGCAATATATAACATTATTTGATCTCTAGTGAAAACATAATTTTAAAAACCGATTACATTTTTTTTAGTGTTCTGGGGCAGGTTTTTGCGAATAATGGACAGCAAAGTAAAATTTTGCAGATTTGTTATTTTTGGATTCAACATTTTCCTATTTTGGGGCAACTATTCGTTTAGTTTGAGTGGATTTGCATAATGAAACTATTTTTTTCTTGGCTTTCGATTAAGTAAACAATTATATGCTACCACACAATATATAAATATAAAGTGATAGCGTAACGACTACAATTATTAGCACCACTAGGTTAGGTTAGGTTAGGTAAGGTGGCTGTCCCGAAGGGGGCACACTTAGACCAGAATTTTGGTCCATTGTGATACCACGAGAGGGGGACGGGGGAGGGAGTGGCCTAAACAGTTCTTTGTGCCGGGCATTACCTTAGGAATTCGGTTGCATTTGCGAATTTGGGTATCCTAACTGAGAGGTGAACTTTTATAACTTTCTTTCCCTGGTTGCGGCTTAATCTTCGGGTCATGGTGGAGGGCGACCGTAACAGTCTGTCCCATGCCTATTGCCTTTGACGCGGCCTTCACTAGGGAGGGAGACTGGTGCTTCACAGAGGTGGCCGGTTCCACCAGTCTGCCCAGCTGCTTGACCAAACGTCAGTGGATGGATTGTTTGTTGGAAAAAGGATGGGGGCAACCGTAGCAGTCTGCTTCCCTTTTATTTACCTTTGACAATCAGTCCACATGACAGATTGGTGCTGAGCAGAAAGGCCTGATTGAAATTCCAACCTGCTGCATGGCACCGAAAGTAGATGTCGCGATTTGTCTTTGGTTAGAAGGGGTGACCGTAGCAGGCCAACCTCCCGTCTATAGCCTCTGACGTCCTCTAATTGTCGAGATGGGGTTGATTGGTGTAGCCATCTACTTCTGTTGGCGGTTAGTCTTCGGGGAGAGCAGAGGGGTGACCGAAACAGTCTAACACCCCGCTGGTAGCCGCTGACGCTGACAGTCCGTTAGTAAGAAGTAGGGCTGGTACAGATCAGTGTAAGCTGCAGCAGGAGAGATCAAACGAAGGGTGACCGAAACAGTCTAACCCCCCGCCTATCCCCTCTGACGAAGTCCAAAAGTTCCGCGTTTGAAGTTGAAAATTTATTGACTTGGTAAGCTCTTCCCGTTGGCGGTTGCTCTTCAGAAAGCCGACGAAGGGTGACCGAAACAGTCAAACCCCCCGCTGGTAGCCTCCGACAGTTCGTTAGCACCCCTAAGGAAATTTAAACTTTGATCAACTATAACATTTTCATTTATAGAGTGATTTGAATCTGTTGTATACCAAAATATAAATAATTAAATTCCTCGCTGATTAAGTTTTATAAATAAGGTTTTAGTTATTGAAAACATATTTAAAAAGCCAATTTACTAAAAGCTTACAACAACACCACAATTATTGGCACCCTGACATAATTATTGGCACCACAAAATTGCAATTATTGGCACCCTTTAAAACAAAACGTTATGTTTTTAATATTATTGTATTTACATATATTTTTAAATTGTTTTATTTAAAATTTGAAAATATAAATTAAAACATACATAAATGTTTTTACAAGGGAAATAAAAAAATATATTATTTTCTTCGTTGGCAGTGCCAATAATTGTAGCTACATAGGAGGATGTAATTATTGAACCCCAGTTTTTGTTGGACCCGATTATTTGCAACCCTTTTATCAATAAAACAATAACTTTTTTAACAAAATATATTTACAAACGACTTATTTAGTGTATTCTTATAGAAAATAAAAAGAGTTTTCATAAAAAAGTATAAAAGGAAGTAGTGAAAAAAACTTTCAAAATGATAGGTTCTTAACCAAAACATTGAAAATTTTGAAGATTTATTTTCACTTATAAAACTAAATGGGTAGGAATGTCTACAAACTAAGGACAAAGAAATATGAGAAAAGTATGCAAATTCTAAATAAAACATAAATTGACTTATTCGAACCAAGGGTTATTGAGAAAATCACTGTTGAATGATGGGGTGCCAATAATTGTAGTCGTTACGCTAGCAATAATTTATTTTATTATGTCAGGACCTATCAAAACAGTTCTCAATTTCAAAGACTCATATGCAAACTACAAGCATGCTATATGCAAAATAACCGTAAATGTTACACGAACCTTATTTAACTACAAAATATTCACTTGTTTGGGTTTCATTCGGAGCTTGTGTCCCATTTTCGACAATAAAAATTTGGGACTTGCCTACGTCCCGCTGGGATGGGAGACAGGTCCCGAATTCAATTAGGAACTTATTTCCCACTGAAGTGGGACATACATACTTATGTCCATGAGCGGGTAGCGACATCTATAATGAGACATAGTGTTTATATATTCAATGGTATAAACTCAATCGTGTTACGCATTGTAAATATAAATATTTTTGAGAATTGGACAAGATGCACCTAACTCTTGGCAACATTTATATTCCATTTTAGTTATTGTGTAATGTTTTATAAACAGTATTACCTAAAAAACCATTTCATCCGTGTATCCGAATAAATAAACTCTGTTAATTACTTTCTATATAGGCACACAACTCAACTGCCACCTAAACAAAAAAGGCTCCCTCGTAGTGGATCTGTTCCGAATCTCACAGGACATAATATATCAAATCAAACTAATATAGCAACCTTAGCACATCTATTATCACCCAGTCGAAAGCCTTTGCATATAATTCAAAACTCGAATAGACGTCATCGCCACCATCATCATCATCATTTTTATCAGGGAAATGGTCGTTACTCAAGAACACGCAGTCCAAGATTGAGTGGGAGTCTAATCCAAAGAACTTCTAGAGAATCTGCGAGCTCATTACTTCAACCAATGTCATTCCAAAAACACTATTGGAATGCTTTATCTGTTGATGAAACAGGTTTGTTAATTTGATTTCAGCAAATCTAACAATACTAATACGTTCCTAAAGGATTTTCAGATAGCCAGTCATCAAGAATTATTGATCGAAACAAACGATCGGATACCGCAAAACGACACGTGTTGTCTAGGCAAAAACCTATTGAAAATGAAGACATACAAAGTTTAGCTACTGAGCAAAGAAGGTACTTGGTCACATTTAATTTGTCTTAGCCACTGATCTAATACAACCAATTTCAGAAGAAGTTCTACTCTATCAGAATTTTCATACGGTGGGCGCTGGACATATAAGGCTTCTTCAATGACAAGCCGAACAGCAAGTGTTGACTCCAAAAAAGTTCAAGTGGACTTGCATAGCCCAGAGTCTCAAAGATCATCTAATAAAATTAGTAAACGACTTAATTCTGGACCCTCGTCTACACCTTCAGTCGAACGTGAATTTAGGTACATATATTATGTCGTTTTAATTATTATTTATACTTTTATTTACACTAACATCGGATATCAGTACTTTGGATACATTGATTCACATCAAGTTAAACGAATTGTCAACTAGGATACCGTTTCAACTTATTTATTTTTGACTTTATTCTGCAGTAACAAACGATGATGAATAGGTTAACGAACTTTCTAGTTTGGGATTGATCGGTGAATTACAGCTTTAAAAAACAATAATAAATTGTTATATTGGGAGCTTGTGCCAACTTACTATTGTTACGAAAAGTAATGCTCCCTGCTTTATCTGTCAAATTTTCTTGACTAGATTTCTCGGGCTATTATTTCGTCAACGGTAATTTAGAAATTGTGATCAATATGGACCAACCAAAAAAGAAGCCTATTGCTGTCAGACTGCTGTCGTACTTTTTAAACTAGAGACCCGAGCGTCCCTATTAAGATCAGTGTTGATATTATACCTACAAGCTGTAATTTCAAATTCTTAAAAATTTGTTTTTTTAATCTTTGTGCCGTATTTTCATAATTTTTCCAAGTAGATTTACTTTCGCTGTTAGCATTAATAAATTGATTTTCTTTAATATATGGCCAAACTACCAGTATTATACGAGTATTAGCCGAATTTGAGTTTGTGGAGAAATCAAGCGTACTTTCAAAATTCTAAATGTTGTTTTTACACCGCAATTTATACGGAATCCAAACCTAATGTCTGTCTTGAGATTTGAGAAGCTTTCTGAGAACAGTCTGTCCGGACAGTGGTGGCACAGGTAATAAGCCCTTAAGGTGTAATTTGCGTTTTCCTGGGGAATGAATCTGAGACCCGATGTAGCTCGTAGGATATCCATCGTATACAAGAGAACATATTCAGGGGTATCGTGAATAAATTCCGATGGAAATATTTCTATTGTCAGCAATGTCAATCAAATTGCTAAATGGGAAATATTCCGAGGGAAATATTATTATAGTGATAGGGGTGAGAGGAGTGATTCTCTTTTTCTGGTTCGATCCTTATTTACACTATCTTTTTTGTTACGGATCCATTTTTGTTTTTATTTTTAATTGGGTAATTTTATTTAATTTTCCAAAAGATTTACTGATAGGTAGGTACCTACTAAAAAACAGAAAGCATGAAAGTAAAAACTAGTGTAAATAGCCTTTTGAAAACTGAACTTGTAACAGAGGTAATCAGTTTTAAAGCGGACTTTTTCAAATGCTATCAAAAATCGCTTGTATTTAAAAAATTGGATTGGGCCCAATAGACACAGGGGACGAATAGATAAACAATTTAGATTGTTATAATACCATCGTGATGAAAGTCAAAGTGATTCATAAATTACGAAAAACATTAACGTAGATTTTTTATTTTGACATTTCTGTCAAAGTTCCAGTAAGAAGAACTAGTCTTTTTCGGGTCAAATTACCCTTTTATTGCTTGCTCCTTACTTTGGGGGAAAAAAATCTGGCAACATGCCAATATATTGGTGGGAAAATTGTAATATTTATTCAGGTATAAAAGGCGCAAACATTTATATATTCACGGACAGTCAATCAGCTATAAAAGCCCTTAGCTCACCAACTATTGACTCCAAATCAGTACTACACTGCTTCAATTCCCTCCAAACACTTAGTACCAGGAACAAAACCAGTTTATGGTGGGTCCCCGGCCATAAGGGGATTGAAGGAAACGAAAAAGCTGATGAACTAGCCAGAAAAGGCTCGGAAACCCCTTTTGTAGGACCTGAAGCCTTCTGTACAATCCCCAAATCAGCTACAAATTCTGCTATAAGCAGCTGGGAACGTAACAAAAACATTTCCTATTGGGAGAACATCCCAGGTCTTAGACAGGCCAAAAAAGCTATACAGCCTTTCAAAAACGATGCCAAAAAGTTGCTAAATCTAAGCAGGCACGATATCAAAAATCTAGTAGGTTACCTAACAGGTCACCACGGTCTGCGATATCATCTAAACAAATTGCACTTGGTCGACTCACCGGAGTGCCGACTATGTCTCGAGGAAGACGAAACAGCTGAGCATATCATATGTGAATGCCCGGCTCTCTATGGTATTAGAAGGAAATCATTTTTCAGGGAAGTAATAAGTACCGAAGAATTAAGAAAATCCTCTGCTGAATGCATCATCAGCTACATTAGGAAGGTAGAGGCGCTACTAACCTAAACATAAACCTGACAATTGTTAAGCACAATAGATCTTTAAGGTCAACGTGCATCACATCGCTCTGGTGAGTCAGATTTAAAAAAAAAAAAATATTATTCAAAACTATTTTTTTATACTTTTTTGGTTTTAATTTTATTTTCTTAAAAAATAATGAATTTGTATTTTTTATGTTAATTAAAAAATATATGTTTGAAGTATTTGTAAGTGTATATTTTTATGTTGTACGTTCTCTGTGTTGTCCTCTATTTTTTTTACGAATGTTTTTTTTTTATAAAGCCCACAAATGGACACCTGGCCTGGCTCAATGAATTAGGCTTTTAATTTTTAGAGCTCGTCTTTTCACTCCAAATAAAACCAAACCCATTGATGAGTAACAATAATTCAAGCTAAGGCCAAAAAATTCAAGTCGAATATTTCTGGAAATTATCGTTAACAGCAAATCGTAGGTTAGGTTAGGTTGAATACGGTGTAACTTCAGAACAGTGGACTAGGCACCATCTTGGGGCCATTAACGGTCAAAAACCTAAACCAATTATCCCAAGCAATTAATTTTCCTACAAAATCTAAAAATTTGTTTCAATTTTGTTTGTGAGGCCAACCTCCTCCAAACTGTCGAAGAAGTACCTTCCAAGGTGTTTCCTTCCGTACCGAGCAATAGATTGATATTCACAGAGGAGATGAGTAATATCCTCTGCGACATGTAAGTCTTCGCAATCTGCATGTGTTCGCGGCTGTTTAACCTAATCTCATAGCGTGCTTCCTTAGAAGACAGTGCTCGGAGAGTATCCCTATTGCAATTCGTAACTTTGATATACGATAATTCTACAGATGTTTTCCTATCTAGTTTAGGCCACAGAGCCTTTGAGACCCTGTGACCTACTGCTACTATATACAACCTTCTTCGGTCTGCCCTATATTTAATTTTCTTAGTAAAAATTCTTCCTGATTATCCATATTTTGTTTAAATTTTTTATAGAAGCCAGCTCTCCATTTGCTCGGAACCAATCACAGTACGCCAACTCTCTGGACAGTCTAGCACAGAACCTTGTGTAGTAGAAGAGAACTCAGAATCCGACGAAAAAGGGTCAATCGGGAATAGTACATATTCCGCTAAAATACCTGGAATATTAAAGAAACCTAGACCCGAAACATTGCAATTGTGCAATGACTCTAGGCAGTCAATACAAGAAAAGTACTGCCAGCCGAAAATTCTATATAGAAGTAACTCCTCACTAACATTTTATCGTCCGAAGCCGAAAATTACTAGTGAACACGATTCCATATTTTTCACAAAAGTAAGCGATAAAAACCTTCCTAATAATGGCAATGAAGTATATGATTCACTTCGAGTAATAAATGAACGGCGGAAAAAAATTCTCAAGGCAGAAAGTGACACAACACTCCTGGAAAAACAACTTGCGCGCGACTATTCAAATGAATTCGATATACCAATAAAAACCGAAGTTGGCGTAGTTGTAATAAATGAAAGACTCAATTCAGAAAAAGTGTTGATATCACATTCTGGTCATGATTTTCCCCAACAATAATATTTTACTATTTGTGTATGAATGTATTTACTGTTGAATTAAATTAAAATTGTGTGTCTACTTGATGTTGCTATAAATAATGTTATTTTTTACTTAAGACTGAAAAATGTTAATACTGGATGAATTGATATTATTTAAATTGGATGTAAGTCAAAGCAATAATAAATAGATAGGATATGTGTTTAATTTATTGTCCAAATCCAGAATGCACTTTATTTCTTTCTCGTTGCCCTAATATATTATATATTCACAAGAGCTTAATATACATTTGGAAAACGTGTAAATGATTGGTTGTTATTTCGGTATCTAAACGTTTCCCTTTTTTTAAATAAATTCGTATCTCATTATCGGCCCTAGTGAGGTATTCGTCGGAAACGGGGAATTCTACGCAATGCATACTCCTTCGGAGGCTCAAATTACATTCGAGGCATAGCCAAAATCCCTGGTAGCTAGCTGTTCGCTGTAAGTTTTTGTATTAACTTTTAATAGTTTAATAAATAAATAAATAAATAACATTCGAGGTATTTACCTTTGGAAAGAATAATGATGCATGCGGCTGGGATTCGAAAAGATAAAACACTATTCGGTTTAACAGCGACAGAAAGAGCAAAAACAGATGCTGTCAAGAAGTTAGGACTCCCAGGCCGAGAAATTGCAAGGAGGCTAAAGAAGTAAGACTGTTGTAAACAATTATCTTGCGGATTCACAACACTACGGGAAAAATCAAAAAACACGCACGGCAGAAGCGACAACATGGCGAAAAAAGCGGTTAATTCTACGGTTTGCCTCAAAATCTACTCTACCAGCGACTAAAATAAGGGCCAACAGCGGACTATCAGCCTGCATAGCAACGCAACGGTCCGAAGGATAATACAAAAAAGTAGTACTATACGAGAAGAAAACTTAAAAAGAAGGCAAGTTCACAAGGAGCATCGAATAAATTTTGCAAGAGAACATGTCGCTTGGAGCAAAATGTACCTATGTATTGTAAAATATATGGCCTCATCCATCCAGGATCAGATTCTAAAACAAATCCAAAACCAATATTTGACCCATGTGTCTCTCGGATTATTGAAAACACGATAGCGTCCCAACGAATCGGCATAGGTGAATGAATGAAAGTTTGTGAGTGCACTTCTTCAGGTTGGTATTAGAAATGGTCTATGTCGATCAAGTAGTTCTGCTACCTCCAATACAAAACTTATATTAGACCCATGCGTGTACATTACTTTTATGCAGTGGAATAAGAGAGCAAAACGTTGAATTGCTTCAGTGAATCCGAACCTTTTGGAAAATCTATACTTCTTACACTTCTCATCGCCATACAAATGGATGCTAGCACTCCTTTGCGATCAAAACACGATTGTCTAACAAATATATGCTGGAAAACAAAACCCACCATATCTCATTTAAAAGAAGGGTGCATTTTTTTGAATTGCTTTGCCTACATAATCGGCCCTAGCGAGGTATCCGTCGGAACGGAATTTTCTCCGCAACGCATACTCCGTCGGAGATACAAATTACATTCGAGGTATCCGTCTTCGGAAAGAATAATTAAAATGCGACGACGCGACGCATTGATTTGACATGATGTCGTTTCGTGGAACATCGGGGTTTCCCTATTTAATGCTTGTTTTTTCGTTTGTTTTTGCTCTGGAAACACAAATTGAAGCAAGAAATACAACCAATTACTTTGCTCAAATGTTTTTATCTTTATTGCTTTCATTTATCAACACTTCATTGCAAATCGTAAATAAATTCCGCAACAAATTCCTGTCGGAGCACAACGGAAGAAAATTTGTATGAAACTGTCAAAAATTTGAGTAAAAACGCACTTGATCGCACTGAATCGCAAAACGCCAGTGTGCGTTGCATATTTGTCGGGAAGAAGTTCCGAAAAGCTGTTCGGAAGTATAATACCTCGAAGCAAAAAAACCCGAGAATTTTCCATTCCGACGGATACCTCGCTAGGGCCGAATATATGACTTTTTATCGTACAAGGTATCATACCCGGAAAAACATGAATGGCAAAGTGGATAAAGTAATTAATCATTGCGAAATAGCAGTCTACACAGACGGCTCAAAGACAGCGGAAGGTACGGGTGCTATACGACGGTGCAGGGAAATAAGTCCCTCAGTGGAATGTGGACTTAGTTCCCATGTAAGGTGGGAAATAAATTCCGAAAACTCTGAGTGGTTTTATTTCCCTTTCAATACACCCAATTTCGCACATATACTGCAAATCTGGCAGTAAACCCAAGCAGGTGGGTTGCATACGTATTAAACTGTTGAATATGTACTAAGTTCCCATTAAAAAATGGACTTAGTTCTCACCTTAAATGGGAACTAAGCCCACTTCACGAAAGTGGTTTTATTTCCCACTAGGTGGGAACTAAGTGGGAACTAAGTCCCTCAGTGGACTTAGTCCCTCAGTGGACTTAGTTCCCGGGGACTTATTTCCCTGCATCCTATAGGACTACCGGATACAAGCAGTGTCTTCCAATCAGAAGTTCTGGCTGTTTTGAAAGCGGCAGAGCTAATGCGAATGAGATCTATATCTGGAAAGGATATAGCCATCTACATCGATAGCCAGGCCGCACTCAAGGCACTGGAATCTGCGAACATCGATTCTGAATTAGTCAGGACCTGTCGCACAATGCTTAAGGCATTATGCAATCAGAACCGAGTAAGACTGTGCTGGGTACCAGGACACTGCGGTATAGCTGGAAATGAGCAAGCTGATGAGCTTGCGAGGATCTAAGTTCGCAGTATCTAAGGCCGCAATACGACCGTAAAAGATCTAGTGAAATCCTCAAACTAGGCAGGGAACAGCTCAGGACACTGATCGGCATATTGTCAGGGCACAGTCTTCTTAGAAAACATGCCAAAAGGCTCAGGCTGGCAGACGCGGACACTTGCAGATTCTGCAATGACCAAACGAATGTGAGGCAATATGTCGCAGTAGAAGGAATTTTCTGGGCAGGTACTTCTTCCAATATTTAGAGGAGATAGACATTAGACAATACCAACTATAAGGGGCTACTTGGTTTTTGCAGGGAAATTGGGGCTTTCTCAAGGGCAAGTGTTTAGGTGTTTTTCCATTGTAGGTCACTGAAATTGGTTCCCCCTAGGGAGATCTTCATCCGCTTTTGACAACGTCCATGATTCTGCGCCATAAAGCAGGACTGGTATGATGAGGGTCTTATATAGAGTCTCCTTGGTATTTCTCGACAAGGCCTTACTAATCAATTGTCTTCTTAGGCTAAAGTAACAGCGGTTGGCAAGTGTAATTCTTCGCTTGATTTCTGATGTGATGTCATTTTCAGAATTAAAAGCGGAGCCGAGGTAGACAAAGTCCCAAACTACCTCAAAGTTATTGCTGTCTACCATTAAAAGAGCCAAGCTGTATTCCGAACGACGGAATGGATTGTATCAACTTTTTCAACGAAAGCAACGAAGTGCCTTTAGATTTTGAGTCTATTCGTAGAAGTCAAAGAGAATGTTTATTTATGAAAAAGCTTTATGATTACATATATCCATAACGGATGGCCTGTAAAGGCTAACCCTGAATTTAAGACATATTTTCTTAAACGAAGGGAACTTGATACAGAAAATGGATGTCTGTATTACCTTAATCGTATTATTGTCCCCTTCTCTTTAAGAAACCGTGTCCTTAAAGTATTGCACACAAACCATAATGGAATGGTTCGTATGAAAATGTTGGCTCATTCATACATTTGGCGAAGTAGGTATACGCTATTTAATGCGGCTATAAGATCAATCTTTTGCTATGCAGCTGAGGTATGGGGGTTCGAAAATTTCGAGGAAATTGACAAACTACAGCGATTCTGGGTAAAAAGGTTATTCAACCTACCACAATTCACCCCAAATTACGCAATACTGCTGGAAACTGGATTAACTGAGATTCACCATTATACACTCAAATTACATATGGAAAACATTTTTAAAACCCTCTTTAAATATGGAACAAACAGACACCCCTATTTATTATCCAAAAAGATTATTGAACAAAAAATATATTGGTTTAGGCATTGGACGGAAGAACTAAGCGCTTCAGATGCCGACAGCTGGACTAATGTACTTATCAACCCGGATGTGTGGAGGGAAAGGATACTGAAGATTTTGGAGATAGTGAGCCTCCTATAACCTATAAGGCTTATTTAATTAGAAAAATTCTCAATTAAAATAATATAATAATTTAATTAAGTAATTAAAAAATTTTATATACATTTTTTGCATTATATATTAAAATGAATATTGTATAGATATACAAGGTGGTGCAAAAATAACCTTCCGATGTTTTTTGGCTGTAATTTAAAAAAAAAATGAAAAACTTTGATTCTTCTTGTGGATTATTTTTATTTGGTCTTTTAATTTTTTTTACATCAAGTCGAGAATATGATGTCATGTAAATGGCCGCCGCCACAGTTGATTGTCATTTGAGCCCTTTTTATGGCATTTTCCATCACTTTGGCCAAAACTTCCGGCGATAGGTCCTCACATTCTTGACGGTTATTGTCTGTAAGAGCTGCAAGAGTCTAAGGCTTGTTGACATAAACCCGGGACTTCAAAAAGCCCCACAAAAAGAAGTCTGGAGCGGTCAAATCAGGCGATCTTGCTGGCCAGTGCAAATCGCCAAAACGGGAGATTAGGCGCCCGGGAAATGCATCCCGGGCATCAGCATATCGGTTGTGGCACGTGCAGTGTGTGCCGTTGCACCGTCCTGTTGGAACCACATGTTTTCCAATCCCAATTCATCAAGTTGCTGCAAAAAGAACTCGTTGATCATTGCTCTGTAGCACTCACCATTCACAGTAACCGTTTGGCCCGCGACGTCTTCATGTCCATGACATCTTCGGCTACAGCAGCAATATTCTCTGCAGAACGGCTACTCCGGGGTCTGCCACGCCTGGCAGCATCTCGTGTTGTGCCAGTCTCTTCGAGGCGAGCGGCTAAACGTCGCATCGCAGTGTTTCACCAGTAGGCGTTGGACGGCTAGGAAATCTGCGACGAAATTCACGTTGTGCCGATTATTGCTCAAATAAATAGTCACCAATATTCCGCGTTCTGCAGCAGTGTAGCGTAACATTGTTTATTAACGTGTATTTCGCATGCGTTTACTACACAAATGTCAAAACAGAACTGACATTAGGGGCCAATCGCAAAATTTATAACATTTTCTGATAGGAGGATTACTTTTGCGCCACCTTGTATATATGAAAGAAAATAAAGACTATTACTTACTTACTTATTTACTATTTTTTCTTTTTCCTAAATTGATCTTTACGAAGAATACGATTAGGATTTTTTTTAAATCTGCTTCCTTCTTCTAACGTGTATTTCTTGTTACATTTATTAATTACTTTTACCTTCTTATGTTTCGGGGCTATTTTGTTTTTTATTCTCTCTGGTTCTGTTATCTTTGCGTAATTTTCGTCTATGCTAACATCCTTTCTATTGATGTTTAATTTATTTAATATTTTAGTTTTATTTTCTTCGATACGCTTATAGATTCATTCATTGTTGATATTATTGAAATGTACTTCTATAGGTTTTTCTTTTGTTGTTAAATGAATAACATTATTATAAGTGTCTATTGCTTTAATTGTATGTTCAATGGGCTCATTTTCCTCACCTGATTCTTGTATTTGGGTTAAAATTCGTACATGTTCATTAAGTGTGCTGCGGAGACGTTCAATGTCTGAATTGCCTGTATGGCGATTAGCTGTAAAATAGTGAACATTTATATCATTGGCCGTATTCACAAATCTAGTTTGGTAAGTGTGACAGCTCTCAAAATTCACGTTGCTGAGTTTTCATTGGGCAAAACTGGTCACGTGACCAGTTTTTTCAGTTGACGTCTTTCTTCGCAACACCGACCAATCTAGTAAAGAATTTCTCGACTTACTAGTAAGTTGACGTCTATTTGTAGCAACATTTGTGCCACTTGACGTTTGACATTTCGGTTCGCCCTAACGTAGAATATTAAAAGTTTTGTTGTTATTCGGGTTTATTTAATTAAAAAGTTAAATACAAAGGTCCTACCGAGCAATGAACAGCTCAAGATATATATTATCCTTTAGCTAATACTATGCCAAATCTAAGGATACCAAAATGGATTGGTTAGTATTAGTAGTTTTCCGACAGGACGTGTGAAAGTGACATTTTTTTTTTTTTGTTTAATGTAGGTACCAGGAAATGTTGCAAATGTGATACTTTCACACGTCCTGTTGGAAAACTATTAAGGGTGGGTCTCCCTCAGCTACGAACTCTGTGCTCAAGTAAACTTGTTTACATGTATTAGTGCACAGAATTTAAAATAGCCGAGCACACCCTCCCTTACCAAGATCACAATTGTGACTGCAGAGTGCAGACTCGCTCAGCTCAATTAATAAAAATAATACAAAATTGTCTGCACAACAAAACAAATCAAAACAACCAAAGGGAAGGGAAAGGGACAAGCTGTGCTTGCTGTTGCTATTGCTCCTGTTGCTGCAAACGTTGTTTATCTAATACACTGAAACCAAAAGTGTGTGTGATATAGAATTTCCTAACGCACACTTATGAATATCGCCTTCATCATAGCGACGTACAATCGCAATCGTAAGCACAAATCGAAATATTTTAATAATAATATTCAAAATCCATAATATGTATACAAATTTTCATTCCTGTCCTGACCTTAGCTTTTATTTTTTGGCATTTTATGCTGGTTTTTATAAACCTGTTAGGGCTAGTTTGTTATTATTGCTTTGTTTTGTGGGTTTGGGTTCCTTTTTAGTATTTCTACATATTATATATTTATATAGAATATAAATCCTATCCAAAAACAAACGGCTGCAGCCCTGCTCGCACCATTTATGGATGTAGGTATGGATTATCTAATTTAATAAAAAGTTTGTCCTGACTGATTGGGGACGCCTAGCCCAAATGGTAAGAGCCAAACTCAAGTTTCATCAAAGTTTATATAGGAAAATTCATATTTTCCATCCGATTGATGGATGGATATATGTACATGTACATATGTATAATAATAGTTTTTGGGTTTTTTGGCATTTTTTTTTAATTATCCCCCTCCACCCTTTAGAAGAGAAAAATTACTTATTGTAATTATCTTCACTCTACAGAGATATGACTATAATGAGATCAATTTTGTAGATATACGGCAGCATCATGCGGAAAAAAAACAAGTAAAAGTGTTATCATCGGCCTGGCCGATGCTTTGATACCCTCCACTGTATGTACTGTTCAGGTAAACGCATGTGTGGTTTTGTATGGGAGGTACCAGAACTACTTGACCGACATTGCCCATTTTCAATACCAACGCAAAAAGTGGTCTGGGGCAAGAAAAAGTGATTTTTTTGCCTATCGAAATCGGCATAAGAGTTGAGGTTTCGAAATATATCTGGGCCTTCTTTAGGGTTCCACAGCTTAATAAATTTGAGAACCGCTGCTGTAGAACACTGTTTTTATATCGTGAATGAGTTACCTGGACAAGGTTAAAGTGCAACAAAACATTATCCAGTTCTATATATGTACTAATTTGCCTTCAAATTTTGTAATAACAAACAATGAGTTTGCCCACAGGAACACATTTTATTGTTGTCTTTAGAATTTTTAACCTCAACACAAATTAACAATTCTTCTCCAGACTGGTCATGCAAAACATTGACCAATCATTATGATTTATGAATAGATGACCATTTCAATATCACCAATAAAAGCGGATGTTGTGTATACATATATATACATATATTATACTACACACAATAATTTTCAAAATATTAAAACACACAACCACTAATCTATTTTGAAAAGTTCGGCCGAAAATAGGGAACAGCAAAGCAACCAACCCCTTTCCTCATACAGTAGGTATTTTATTTACGATGACCCAAAATTGCATTTAGGTAGTTTGATTTGAACTCAACTCATAATAAAAAAAATCATCATTCACCTCCCATCTCCCACTCCCATACATATTCTCAAATCTTCTCAAGCCCTCAATCCATATCAATCATCATTCATCATCCCTTAAAAATATTCCGCTCCCAATATAATTTTTCATTTCGATTTGATTTCCCTATCATATTCATAATTTAATTATGTTACGTACGTGTACCGTTTTGTAGGTAACGTCTACGATGATATTTATCCAATCTGCCTCTATGCCTCACAATGCTCGATTGACTTCAAACAACAACAATAATATTATCAAGTAATTAGTATGTATCTATCAGAAAACCAAAAAAAGGATCCAAACTTGTTTTCTCCATATCCCAGTGGCAACGCAACGAATGCGGCAAAACAACAATCTGCAAATTACAGACTCTCGCGAGAGAGCAAAATTATAGAGAAAACGATTAGCGCTGTGTCGGATATTTTGTGAACTACATTGCATATGTGAGCGTGAGTTCTGAAACAAAAATGAAACTGCTGTTAAATTGTTAACTTTTCAAAATGCAATTTTAACTATTTTATGAACCAAATCTTTAATTTGTATTCAATGAACGGATACATAAATGTTTGAATGTTATTCTGTTTTGAAAAGCTGACAAAAATAAGTTCTGGTTGCTCTACAAACACTGTTTCCTTTTGGTCACCTTAATTTGCAGATTATAATAGTTAAACTCAAAAAATCAAAATTCGAAGACGGTCACTAACTAATTTAACCCATTAACTATAAAATAAAATCATAAAAAAAATAAAAAAGTTCCATTTAGATATTGCCCCACCGGGGCGAAAAAAAAAACACCCAAAAAATGACGTTTTTGGGACTTTATGGTACATAAAAGTCAAAAAATTAAAATTCTAAGACGGTCACTAACAGCGTCTATTTATTTACTGTCGAAAGCCGTTTACTGCAAACAATTATCTCTTAAGCCCTGCAAGCCCCATCGGGGCGAAAAATCATATACCCTCGAACACCCAGCCTTAAGGCTATCGCTATGACTTTGGTATCTCTATGTTCGTATTAGTATCACATAAAAGATAGCATTAACAGGGACTGGAGTTTATAAGTGTTTTTGCGGTCATACAACGAAGCATATCAGTTGGCTGTAAAACTTTCTGATCAGGTAGAGAATCGAACTTAACGGTAAGCTGAAGGTTTTTGCAGTTAGTCAGTTCCACAATAACTTCCAATATAAATCTGATAAGGAGAATCTCCAAAAGATGCGCAATGCATCGGCAAACATCAAGCCAATACAGGTTCCTCTCCACCTTTGGAAATTGACAGTCTCCGTCGTTAGTATAAGCACAAGAAACCGGGAATGAGGATGAAAAAACTCGAGTTTGCATAACATTTCTCGAATATGGCAACAAATCCCCGTCAAGCATCAGAGACAAGCAAAATTCCATCACAGAAACCAGATACATAATTCACAATCAGCAGCAACGGACTTGGACGAGAACGTTGTCGAGCGAGAGGTGATTTCGTTAAAGCTGCAAAGTGTTGTCCTAAGCTTCGAATTTGCTTTTATTTGGATTTACATTTCTCCCAAACAGAGAACGATTCACTCTAAATCACACACATAGTAGTTCTGTCTCTGTGAGCTCTTTCTTTATGGTTTACTATACCATTCATTTAAAAAAGAAGCAAAAGCACAACATCGAATGGATTGCAATTCCAGTGATAAACGCAACAGAAAATGGTTGGATCGTTAATCACGCTGTAATCGATTAAGGTTTTTAGTCAGTAGAACAATGTCCGTTATTCTAATTGTAATTGTCGTTGAAGTACGTTTTGAGTTTTTATAAATCTTTATAACTCCCTTAAAAAATATTGGTTTTATTTACTGAGAGAGTTGGTGGACCATTCATATTGTGGGCGATAGGTAGAACTTTGCCCAGAAAAGAAACTTCGGTTTATCACGTCTATTTCAAATACTTTTAACGCGTTGTCTCTAGGGCTTTATTTTTACTTAATTCAAACTTGAAAACCATAGTAGAAATCATAACAGTGTGAGGCTTTCTATTCATTTCCCCAAGTCACCAGCACTTCATCTCTGCGAAATCTTTTCGTAATTATGGATTCTTCGAACAGCATACGCGTTCCTGACCAATACGTTTCCAGGCCATTATCGATGGAGTACCTACTTCTCGTCAATATCGATGAGTTAGCCCCCTCGTTCTTTGCAAATTATTTCCATCGTCTCTTGTTGCTGACAATGAGGACCTACAATTATAATGGCTATCACTTGCACTAAGGAAGGCATGTTTTGCTACTCACTTTACTAGAGACTAGACCCGCAGTGCGAAATAGATCTCTCGGTAATCTCCACTGGCATTGCGAATATTGTCTCCTACAGAGAGTAGCAGAGATCCTCCTTTGAATAATACTTTTCGGGTTGGGGTTACTCCTTTTTTCGTTTGTTTTTCGACGACCTTTTGATCAACGGCCCTCTTAATTTCCTTCGAACCATCACCGTCCGTCAGCTTAAGTGAGCATTTCTCCAAAACAAACAGGCTAGTATTGTTGTGCAGACAAAAATATTTGTGTTGCGGGATCGGAAAATGCGGCCACCAGGCGTAGGTTATCATGATTCATTGCCAGAGCTGTAGTGGGTGCCGTGAATCGTGCCAAATTCAATATAGCTTGTAGTGTTTGCGCTTTTTACTCCATATATATTTTGCGGGATGTTTAATAGATTCTTACTATCGCCTTTCTATGCACTGTGCCACAGGAATACATTTTTGTGTCATCAAAAAAAAAATTCACCAACGCATAAAATAGGTAACGTACACGTTTTCAAAATTCAAAAAAAAAAAAAAATAAGAAAAGTGATTAAAATGTTGATCCACGTTAAACATAATGAAGTGGTATATGTAGTGGAGGCTCCTGAAGAGGTCTGCCTCAGAATTCAGACAGGTAAGTACAATTTGTAGATACAATAGAGCACTTGAAATAAAATATACCAAACAATTTCAGACAATTGCTTCGCATCCGGATATATGGACCGTCTTTTAAGCCGCCATGGCCATTCTGGTAAGTGTTTGAAGAATTGTGCATCTTTTACTGGAATGAAGTGATACCAAAATGAAAGCGAAAGCCCTTATAGTTTTCAACAGGACGTGTGAACGTTTAACATTTACCACATTTCCTGTTAGCAAGCAAAAAAAAGTTCACTTTCACACGTCCTATTTAAAAACTACTAATGCTATCACTTTCATTTTGGTATCCCTAGATTCAGATAAGTAATACCTAAAAGATAGCATATATTTTGAAGTGGTAGTCGCATTTGTTTAATATTTCGTCACTTTTATATAATCAGAGTACAACTTTTCTTTTTCAATTCAACAGATCCGACAATCTCACCAAGCGCTGTCCAGGTTCCTCTAGCAGCTCCCACCTTTACCGTACCATTTGATCCCTCCCAGCCGTCCACTTCGTCCCAAGCCACTTTATTCGCTTTACCGACCATGCCGCAAAGCGCAGACGAGTTATCTGCTATTGGTAAGAAATATTTGAGCATTCAATATACCTATACATTATATAATAATGTCCTGATTATTTTATTTTGTAGACGTTGCATTCGATCACAAAGCTATACTGTTGTTCTTAGACGAGTGCATAAGGCTGAGGGAGAATCTACGAAGTAGCAAGGTTTGCCGAAAGCATGTTTTCGACAAAATTGAGCGCAGGAAGGTTGAAATTGGGACAGCAATGTTGGAGGAATTGAGGAGACTGTCGGATGCTAGGGAGAGGCCGTTTGCCCTTGATAGGGAAAGGCTGGATTTTGAAAAAAAAAAAAAAATATGAGGAGTCGAAAACTAAAAGGTAGGTACTTACATACTTACAATTCAGTTGTTTGAAGTTTAGTAATAAACATTTTATTTTTTCAGGAATTGAAATACCTACCTTGTAGCCAGAGCACGGCTGATATTAGTAGTAAATTAGTTTATAAGAAAAGTATTTATGCATTATTATTTTAAGTAGTTTTTAATAGTATTTTTTCCTTTTTAGTATATAAGTTATTTTTAAGTATGTATAAGTAAGTTATTAAAAAATATTTTTAGTGTATGTTATTTAACTATATATATTCCTTTGTAGGTTAAGTTAGTTTTTAATGAAACAATAAAATAAAAAATGAATTAAAAGAGAGTCATTAAATTATTTCTTTTTAAAATTCCCGGGTTTCTAGGCTGTTGACGTTGGACTGGCTGTTGCTGTTCTGATGGAGGATCTTCGGAAAAAATTTCTTCAACAAGGTCGTCTTCGCTTGTATCACTTTCGTTATAGAGGGTGATGTGGTTGTGTAATATTGCACATGCACTCACAATTTTGCTTGCCATGATTGGGTTTGCCACATCTAGGAACTTCAGTCTACGGAAGCGTCCTTTCAAAAGTCCGAATGCCCTCTCGATGGTAACCCTTGCACTGCTCAGTCTCGTGTTGAAATGAGACTGCCTTTCCGTTAAATGGCCATTATCTCTAAACGGAGTAATGAGGTTTCTCATCAAAGGGTAAGCTGCATCTCCTGCCAGGTGGAACTCTGCTGTTATGTTACAATGGTGTCTAACTGCTCACAGAGAGCGCTGTTTCTGTACACTCTTGCATCATGTAGCCTACCTGGTGCACCGACGTACATGTCCGTAAATATCGCACGGTGGTCACATACTCTTAAGAAACAAATGAATTGTTTAATGTCTTGTTAACTATAAAATTACCTTGCAGTATTACGGAATGAGTATTATACCAGGAATGTAGCCACCGCTCTTTTCTTTGAAAGCCTGTATTTAATTGTTGTAATATTACTTTTTTAAGTATAAAAAGTACAGTGGTAAGTTACCTGAGAAATCTCTTCATATTGATTACTTGAAGGCCATTAAACGTAATCTTGCAGAAATGTTCGGATTACATCCAAAATTTCGCAAAATGCCTTATGAGCAGCACTATTGGCGTAGTCGATACGATCACCCGCAGATAAGAAACTTTCCTGTTTACTGACCATCCACAAATGGTAAACAGTAGTTTCTTTTCTATATCTGCTATTCGCTTAGCATTTCCTACTTTATCCAAAAGAACCTATAAATATAGAAGTATGTAACTTCTTTTATTAATATAATATATAATTATTAATTAAAATGCGAACGGAACTCGTCTGGAGAGTACATTGAAATTACTTCCTCTACATAATTTTGGTTGCGTTGAGGCTCTTCCTGCATGCCGAATAATGCTGGATACCTCAAAAGAATTGATGTGTTCATCAGCTCATCCATTACGAAAGATGCTGCACGAACTATAATGAAATAAAGTTTATTTTAAATTGAAAGGAATATAAATTATAATTTACTTACTCAGAATTAGATCTTCCTCTGTATTATTCACTTTCTTGTGGTTATAATAGAATATTTCCAGGTAATTCGCAACTTTTGGTGGCAGAATTCACAAATTTCTTTCCAAAAAAAAAAATTATGACGTCTTTACAAACAAAAAAATCACAGCGGTCAAGAAGAACATATCGACAAGTAGTTTTCGCAACGAACTTTGCACAATAAAGTCGTTTATATTTTTGTATTCATTATTAAACATATTTAAACAAATTGTTTATAAAGGTAATAGGTAGTTCTTATAATTAAATTGTTAATCTTCTTGTGTTTCGTTGACTAGGGTGGGTCAGGACGGTTTAGTCTGGTTGAAGATGGCAGGGCCTGTATCTGAACCTATGTGTACATGGTTATAAAGTGAATACATATAAGTTAAGTTCAATGAGATAGGGAACTTACATCAATTTTGTCTTGTTTTACTCCATTTAGTTGTTCGATCAAATAAAGTGGACTCACACCAACGGCCACCAGTTCATAGGTGTTAATCCACGTTTGTTGAATGAAACGCTGCATACAAATTACAAAATTTTAGTAAACGCATAAAGTCCACTTAAATGCAAACATTACCTGGCTGATTTTTTGGAATTACCACATTCTATAGCTGTGGTGGGTGCTGTGTATCGTTGCAAATTCAAGTGGTCCTTGTAGTGTTTTCACTCTTTACTTCATATTCATACAGATGTTGTGCAGTATGTTCCAGCTGCTCCAAAAAAGCTTCACACTTGAAAATGTCAACCGGGTGGGTGGTGTCCTTGATGTACTTGCCAGCTTTAATTGGGTGCGAGTGGTCAATGTTTCCATTGGACAGTATGCTGAACACATCGACTGTGTTGTTAACTTTCACTAGGAGCAATAAAGAAAACTTTTCCAGACCATGCAATTCCTTCGATAGATGCATGCTCATCACTGACAATTGTTGGAAAGGTGCATGTTCCATATCCCAGATTTCAATGATACCATCCTTTCTGTGGAAAACAAAACATTAATATACCTACGAACCTTCTAAGCGCGAGTTTTTTTTTTCAGGATTTTCTTGTATCCAAGGCATTGAATTCATCGTGGTGGGGCTAAATTGTAAGTGCGAACATTTTGAGTTTTTAGTTTTCGCATTCACGTAAATTTGAATCCAGACAATTCAAGTCGACTTACCTTGACTAGATTTGTGAATACGGCCATTATTTTCTAAGACATTTTTCAATGTTTCAGAAACAAAAGCGTTTTCGTTATCAAGAGTAATTTGTTTGGGTTTTTTCATATACGTAAATATTTTCATTAAAGCATTTAAAACGTCGATGTATGTTTTATAGGTTCTATAGCTGCATATTTACTGAACTTGTCAATGCAAGAAAGGTATTTTTTCTTATGGTTTAGGAACCATATATCTATGTGATAGTGTTCATTTGAATTTGTTGGGGTTATTGTTTTTTCGCATGGCAACTTAATAGGGTTTCTTTCGATTTTTGTCAAACATAGATGGCAATTATTAATTTGTTTATTTATTAAGGTTTTAAAATTTAGTATATAATATTTTGGGTTAAGATCTAGATATACTTTTTCAATGCCTATATGGTTGTTATTTTTATGTGTTTTTAATATTATTTCGACTGCTTCGTCTATTTTGAGATCCTGTAAGAGTTTTGTGCTTCTGTGTAATATTTTAATTGATTTTGTATTTTCTGACTTCCATTTCTCTTGCAATTTTTTAAAGATGTCCTCGTCTTCTACATATATGCCATTTAACATTCTAATATCTAGTTCCTTAATTATATCTTCAAAGTCTTTTTCTTTGAATTCTTTGCGTGTGGATATAATTCTTCTTTTCCCAACATGTAGATAAATAATTTTTGTTTATCCGTCATTTGCGTTGACTTTAAGAATTACTTGTCGATTAAAAACATTAATCGGTTTTTCACTAATAGGGATTTTTTTACGTGTAGCTGGATGTAAAACCGTTGAAAGACATCGCATGCGAGCTTTGCGATAGTGCGGGACTTGCGGTTAGCTCACCCACTAAAAACACCCGCCGAGGGAAGCATGGTGTTACCATCCTTCCAATAATCGCACCTAGTCGTGAAACTAATCTGCAATTTGTTTCTAATACTTGTAATAAATACTATGCTATAAGGTACTAACGTTAGTCAGTTACCTTTTGTTTTTTAATTCGTTATTACTTTTGTTAGTGTGATTGAGTTTTTAAATTGTCCTTATTTTCTTTATTCCTAGTTAGCTAGTTCGAACGTGGGTAAAGCTGGATCCACCACATTCGAGTATCGCCAAACAAAGTATGTGGAATTTAGTTGCTATTTAATTGCGGTAATTTTGATTTTTTTGCTCTTCGGGAAGTGGTAAATTCTGTGGTGGACCTAGCTTACCGGTAAAGCTGGATCCACCACATCGCCTTTTCGAAAAAAAAGATGAGGCATATACCGCTGATTTAATTGCTCTGGGAAAATGCAAAAATTTTTCCGATCGGACAAGCCGTTCCGCCAGAACTAACCGTTAAAATTTTAAAACCCCAGTTCGCTACCGAACTCTTTTGTTTTTTTTGGAAAAATTAAAAAAAAAACTATTACCCCTTTCGAATTTTTCTGCTTTGAATATTGCAAAATAATTGTCTATGCCGAGGCTATCTTACCACTTAATCAAATAATTTGTCGCTCCTCTCTAAAAGTGTCAAACGGTGAAACAATTTTTTAAAAAGTTACTTTATACTACTTACCAAAAACCTATTACCCCGGGTGAATTTCTCCACTTTAAATATCCCAAAATAATCTTGTATTCATTGGTTACCAAGCCTCTTAATCAAATAATTTTTCGCTCTTCGATAAGTGTGTCAAAAAGTCAAAATACCATTTAGTACCAAAAAGGGCACTTTTGACATTTTTTATGCAAATTTTCACAAAAACGCATAAAAATCATATACTCAGATTGAATTTGTCAATTCCAAAAATCAAAAAATAACCGTCTATTCATTGGCTATTATACCCCATCTTCAAATAATTTGTCGCTCTTCGATAAGTTTGTCAAAAATTGAAAATTTCGACATAGTATCATAAATGGTACTATGCACATTTTATATGGAAATTTACCGAAAAACCCCAAAAAGTCATATACCCAGATCGAATTTGTCCATTCCAAATATGACGAAAGAACCGTCTATTCATTGGCTATTATCCCCTATCTTCAAATAATTTGTCGCTCTTCGATAAGTTTGTCAAAATTGAAAATTTCGTCATAGTATCATAAATGGTACTATGCACATTTTATATGGAAATTTACCAAAAAACCCCAAAAAGCCATATACCCAGATCGAATTTGTCCATTCCAAATATGACAAAAGAACCATCTATTCATTGGCTATTATACCCCATCTTCAAATAATTTGTCGCTCTTCGATAAGTTTGTCAAAATTGAAATTTTCGTCATAGTATCCTAAATGGTACTATGCACATTTTATATGGAAATTTACCAAAAAACCCCAAAAAGTCATATACCCAGATCGAATTTGTCCATTCCAAATATGACAAAAGAACCATCTATTCATTGGCTATTATCCCCCATCTTCAAATAATATGTCGCTCTTCGATAAGTTTGTCAATTTTGAAAATTTCGTCATAGTATCATAAATGGTTCGTATAATTCAAATGAATTCAATGTCTTTTATTTAGCAACTTATAAAAATTTATATCAATTTAACTACCAAATTTCAAAGCTAAAACTATAGTGTTTTAAATTACTTTTATGGGTCGTGCCATTCCCCGATTTCGAATCCCACCTTATTCGAATTTTTATGCACACTGCACATCAATGTACTATAAAAGATTATATCTTAATGTACAAACCAGTTGAATCAATAAATGAAATGAAATGAAAATGAAAATGAAAAAAATCCACTCCGTGGTTTTTGAGATATACGCTGACAAAAGATTTTCTTAAAAATTGTGTTCGATCTATTGTATTGTGGTTTTCGAGATATAAAATTTATAAGAATTTTTTGTATGTCCAATTTTGACCAAACTTCACAGAAACTCCTTTATGTCAATAACAAATATAGTCTCCCAAAATTTGAGTTCATGGTTCGTGGTGGTTTTCGAGTTTTGCGATTATTGGTGGTGTATATTCCTATATAAAATGGAAATTAAATTTTTTTATTGTTTGGGACGCATTTTTGGGCTCGGGCGACCTTTTTTGGGGACATTTTCAAATTATCCATCGGTAACGCTGGTCACCGCAGAAGCCAATCGCGGGGAACTGGATCCGCTTGAATTGGAATGGAAGATCAGTTGGAAATCGGAATTCGTGGGATGAGGACTTCCTCCCGTTTGAATTTGCCCTTAATGATCGTCGCTTGAATCAAATTGTTCATCAGTTTCTTGACGGACAACCGTGTACCGTTGCACAATTTTGGATGATTCAGATTCCGCAACATGATTATAATCGATCCCACTTTCAGCTGTAAATTATGCGGTGGAGTTCCTGGAACATCAAGCGAGTTTGAATGCCCGCAACCCACTTGGATAACCTCACTTTTTAAACGCAAACTTATTTTCAGAATAAAATTATCGAATTGATAATTATCGCATTGAATTTGAATTGATCGTAATGCTTGTACCGTTTGCGGATGTAATGCGCGATATACGACTATCCGGAATGTGTGTATAATAATACGCAATACCTACATACAATAGAAAATGACAATGGGAAAAGGACACCTGGCGCCATCTTAATGGAAGGCAACTGGTTTGATCGAAATGGAAAAAGAGAATGAATTTATTTTCAATAAATTAAATGAAGTATAGTATATAAAAGTATAAAACTACTAGGAAAATATTAGTCGGAAGTGTTTCATTTCTTCACTCCCCCTGAAACATTGTCGGCTAATAATTCCATGGCAGAAGAATGAATTTCAATCTTCGGCTTAGCAAGCGCCTTATGCTGGGTTTCCACTTGTCGATTTGAAATTGACAATTGACTTATTTTTATGCCAATTAAACAATTGGCAAGTGGAAATAGCGACAAACTGCTTGTCAATGAATTGCCCAACAGCGTTTGCCAATAATTGACAAAGAATTTGATTGACAAGTGGAAATAGCTGAATTGACAAACAAAATGTCACTTTGTCTATAATTGACAGTGAAAATTAATTGGCATCAAGTTCATAAGTTGGTCAATCAAAAGACACGATCTGTATTTACAAGGTAGGTATATTTATATATTCTCACCTGAAAAAATAAATAAATATGCAATTTCTATTCGTAAAATAGAAAAATGAATTTTCCACAAACATCTGAAGAAGATCTGTCGGAGGAAGGCCGGGCAGAGTCAAAAAAACGAAATCGAAAGTCAGCCATGGAATGGAGCGTGGAGTCCTCAATTGCTTTGATCCAGCAAGTAGAACAATTCGAGAATATTTGGGACTCCAACTCCAAATTCTATAAAAACCGGGATATGAACAGCAATTCCTGGAATTCCATTGCCGAAACCCTAAAGATCCAAAAACATGAGGTTATGTTGAGGTGGAATGCACTTCGCGGCAAGTAAGAAAAACTGATTTTTTCGAATGTTAAATTTATTTATACAATTTATCTTTGCACATATACCTAGATTCATGAAAAAAGAACAGCGAAACCAAAAGCGGGCAGGCTGCAAACAAATACAAGCGCCTCAATCCTTTGTTTGCGGAGATGAAGTTCTTGGATCGGGTGATGAAAAGCGACTCAAGGCTTCGCGAATCGAATGTGGTATGTACATATTTTGCTTTTTAATGCATTTCGGTTGGTTGTGTGCCACGCATCACTGCACGATATTGCCATTCGAGTTCCCCTTCCGGCAACGAAAAGTAATTTTTAAAAATTTCCCTCACCTCAATCCCATTTGCATTGTTACGAGTGCCGCGATTTACAAGATCCGTAAAATTATTCTGTTCGCGAAGAACGGCGCGCCAATTTCCTTCTGAAATTTCACCATCGCGACCTTCGATTTCGCGATCAACCTCTATGGCTGCCACTCTATTTCGCGTTACTAAAAAATTATGCAACGCGCATATGGCAAGAACTAATTTTATAGATCTGCCTACGGACACATCAATATTTCGGCGAAGAATTCGGAAGCGAGCAGCCGCGATTCCAAACACGTTTTCAATAATTCTTCGCGCTCGAGATAAGCGATAATTAAACACGCGATTTGGAATAAGTTGATCCCTAAATGCAAAAGGCTTCAATATATATGGCTTTAAAGGAAAAGCATCGTCAGCCACAACTACAAATGGTACTGGATCCTGTCCTTCTAAAAGAGGCTGAGGTGGTGGAATATTTCCCGATCTGTCCTGAAGTATATCCGAGAGAGAGCATCTGAAAAAATAAATAAAAGTTAATATTTAAATAGACATATTAAATATGCATTAAGAAATCAACTTTGAAAATACTCCTCCATCCGAATCACGTCCATATGCACCCACATCGACATAGGTGAATTTCGGCATCAGCCATTGCCATAAGAACGATACTGTTTGTTTTTTTATAATTAAAATATTCGGAACCACAGTTTGGAGGTGCTTGGATGTTAATATGCTTCCCGTCAATCGCCCCAATGCAATTGGGAAAATTCCATCGTTCTTCGAATGCTTTTGCAATCTGTCGCCATTCGTCCACAGTAGATGGAAACTGCAAGAAAACAGAAATTTTTGTATTTAATGGCAATTTTTTGCAAACTAATAATGAATGTTATATTTTTTATTTGCAGACACAGACACCAAGTCCAATTGATGCTGATGCATCAAATTCGCTCCAGGTTATAATAGACTCTGAGAGTAACGATTCCTTGCCGTCAACCTCAACACCCAAGAGACAACGAATATCTCAAACGCAACAAACCCCATTGGAGAGAACGGCAATGAGGAAAATGATGACAAATGCATACGATTTGCTTATGCAAAATGTACAGAATAAGAATAATGACGAGTGGGATGCTTTGGGCAATATGATTGCTGCGAACGCGCGTACGTAGTCGCTAGAAGACTTATCGTTTGCTAGGCGATATAAGGCTGCTCTGAGCGCTGTAAATGCACAATTTGAAATGGAAGCGGCAGAATCCACGTCCCCTGTACAGCCAACAACTGAAAATGAATAAAAAAATCATTATTACCTTAAGAAAGTCGTCTTTTAATGTATTATAAATGATCGGGCAAGTCTCATGGATAATTCGGTATACCGTCGTCGGTGACAACCGAAAAACATCCGACATAACTTGCATGCTGGCTCCCGTTGCCAAATATCGGATTGTTACAGCCAATCTTTCGGCTGGCCCCACCGCTTTTCTCATGAACGTGTCCTTTTTTATTATAAATGGTTTCACCCTTTCCAAAATAAAATCGAAGTCAGATTTGCTCATACGCATTTTGCGTCTGAAGAATTTCGGTTCCATATTGCAGAGTTTTGCGTAATATCCGCAAGACTCTCCGTCGAGAAACAAATTCTGGATCCAACAATTAGGTTTCCTTCTTTTGCTGGTTTCCTCTTCTTCTGCCTGCAGCTCCAACTCACATCCGACCAACACAGTAAAAGAAGCAAGAGCGATTCGCTTCCTTTTTAACGCGGTTGAACTGAAAAAACAAGATTTTATTTGTTTTTCTTGACAAATACAAAATAAAATTAAATACTTACGTTTCCATGATCACTAAATAGCACAATTATTATTCATTCATTCATTCATTCATTCATTTTCAATGGTCCGCTTGTCCATTAAGTGGGTCGCGGGTGTAGGTTGCTCAAGTGGACCCTCCATAGCTCTCGATCCTCCGCCATCGACTCTAAATCATCAAGGGCAATCCCCATACGGGTAGAGGAGAGATTATGAATTTGATCTAACCATCTCATCCTGGGTCTACCTAGGGGACGCCTGCCCGATGGTACGGATTCCATAGCACGTCGTGGAATCCTGGTCGGGGACATGCGTTTAACATGACCAAACCACCGAAGCATGGATCGCTCCGTCCGGAGAAGTAGCTGCTCGACATTGAGTTCCTCACGTATTCTGGTATTTCTGATGCGATCTCTACGGGTCACACCAGCAATACTACGGAGAAATCTCATTTCGGCAGCTTGTATTCGCGATCAATTATTATACAAACAATTATTTATATCTAAATTTTATTTGCAGACGGAAATTTTCGGAGAACTTTTTTTGCACGTCAGTCACAATTCACAATTGACAGTGATATGACAATTTCAAATTGGCAGTGCAAGTGGAAATAGCTTTTTGTGAATTGACAAACACACTTGTCAAAATTTCATTGTCAATCAATTGACAAACGATTTTTTGCCAATAATTGGCATAAGTGGAAATGAACTGACGGTGGTGATGTTCAATGACATAAACGAGAGCTGTCAAAGTTTGCCAACCAACCGACATGTGGAAACCCACCTTTAGTTAAAATATCGGCTGTCATGTCGTTTGTTCCAATGTGTTTCATATCGATAGTTCCAGCATTGTAAACATCACGAATGAAATGATGTTTTACGTCTATATGCTTGGTCCTAGTGTACAACGAAGAGTTCTTGGCTAATGATAGAGCACTTTGGTTGTCGGTGTACAAGATGATCTTAGGTGTTTCTTGTAGAATCTCCTTCTTCAAACCATCCAACCACATACATTCTTGAACCGCTGATGATATGGCCATGTATTCAGCTTCCGTAGTTGACATGGCTACAGTTGGTTGCTTTCTGGAGTTCCAAGTTATGGCTCCCCCTGACATCGTGAATACAAAACCAGTAACAGATTTGTGATCTTCTGTATCGGCCGCAAAGTTTGCATCAGAAAAACCCTTTATTTGAATATGGTCGTCTTGATTCTTTGTGTAAGTCAGTTTATTTGAGATGGTACCCTTCAGGTATCTGAGAATTCTCTTAACAGCTAACCACTGTTCATTTCCTGGACATTGATTATATTTGCTCAGGAAATTTACGGCATAAAGTATGTCCGGTCTAGTAATCCTAGCAGCGAATAGCAAGCTTCCGATTACCTCTTGATATGGCACATCCACCATTTCTTCCTTTTCAGGCTTCGGGATCTTAGCATTCACAACAATTGGTGTGGGCACTGGATTACATTCTTCCATCTTATATTTCACCAACATCTCGGAAATATATTTCTCCTGGTCAATGGAAATAGTTCCAACCTTTCTGTCTCGTGTTAAACGAATACCCAGGAAGCTCTCGGCAGTGCCCAAATCCTTCATTTTGAAAACTGACATAATCCAAGTTTTAAAAGATTTCAACAATATTAAGTCATTCGTAAAAATAGGAGGTTATCGACGTGCAAAGCCAACATGAAATATTTTGCTGCATCGTTCTTGAAGAAAACACAAGGATCCGTGCTTGATTGCGTCAATCCGAGATCTTTGAATGCCTTCTCCAACTTCTGATTCCACATTCGGGAAGATTGTTTTAGCCCGTAGATGGATTTTCTAAGCTTCAAAACAAGAGAATGAATTTATTTTCAATAAATTAAATGAAGTATAGTATATAAAAGTATAAAACTACTAGGAAAATATTAGTCGGAAGTGTTTCATTTCTTCACATCTATTATTTATGTCGTTAACTTCTCTATCCAAAATGCACGTAAGACTTCTTTTATCACAATGAGTTTCACTTATCCGAAATTTTCCAAGCTTCACAACGAATTTTCTACCTTTACATCGTTCAAAATCATCAAATCATTTTCGCTTTTTTTCGGAATTTTCTTTTTTTCCATTTGAAAAGCCATTCCGGTACAATTGCAGAAAATCCCGGTGCAGGGAAATAAGTCCCCGGGAACTAAGTCCACTGAGGGAATTGTTCCCACCTAGTGGGAAATAAAACCACTTTCGTAAAGTGGCCTCAGTTCCCATGTAAGGTGGGAAATAAATTCCGAAAACTCTGAGTGGTTTTATTTCCCTTTCAATACACTCAATTTCGCACATATACTGCACATCTGACAGTAAACCCAAGCAGGGGGGTTGCAGTATTAAACTGTTAAATGTGTACTAAGTTCCCATTAAAAAATGGACTTAGTTCCCACCTTACATGGGAACTGAGGCCACTTCACGAAAGTGGTTTTATTTCCCACTAGGTGTTAACTACATAAGTCGCTCAGTGGACTTAGTTCCCGGGGACTTATTTCCCTGCACCCATTTTTATAATCCACATAAGCAACCCACTTGTTTGGGGTCACGATAGGATTTGTAGTGGGTGTGAGGTTTTTTGTATGAAATCGGAACTGCACCCTTTTTTTCTGATTTCCTGTTAAAAATATGGACTGAGTATAACAAAAATTATATGAAAAAATACAATTACCTAAATTAGACTATTATCAGTTGATAATATTTTCTGTTTTATTCTATTCGTCTTTTTTCTTTTAAACCTTTTTGCATAAGACTTTATTTCATGGCACCGATTGTTGTTTTGTTGATTGCAACCAGCTAAGTGTTTAAGGTGAAGTCTTAAAATGATTTAGCAACCCCAAAGGTCCCTCCAACTAATGTATCAAAAATCAGTATGCACATTATGCAAAAAAAATCGAAGACCTTCGTTCTTCGTAATGTGTCCTAAAGGTAACCCTGCGTTGGGCGGCAGAAAAACAAACTAAATCCCCTGTTTGACGACAGTTTGGAAGATAAAAGTAGGTACAAACTACTGCCAAATTTGCATTAAATTTGAAATGAATTAAATTTATTAAGGTTGAAATTACACTTTGCTGCAGGTGTAATATATTTTAGGTCTTTAAAAAAAAGGAGTACGAAAGTAAAAGGAGGAGTACGGGAGTACGGAAGTATAGAAAGGAGTACAATACTCATATGTGAGTACTTTCGGCAACGCTGGCTGACACTATCATGCTCAGAGCATGTTATGTGCTTTCGCTTGCGATTTTTAGATTCTCTCTGAAATTCTCTTTCAGCTTTTAAATTTCTCGCGTCCAATCGAAATTTTTGTTGGTATAAGTATTTGAAATATGTATATAGCAGTTGGACAGAGTTATCTCTGTGTGTGAGTAAGTTAACCACTCTCTATACGCCGAATTCGGTTTGTTAAGTTATCCGCTCCTTAAGACATGTCAGTGAAAGCTAAGATATGTTTATTAATAAGAATTACGAGTTAACATATGTGTTAGAGCTAACTCGACGCCATGCGGTATTTATTAATACGGGGGAAGTCTTTTATTGCAGCTGTAAGAAATATCCCAAATTTTTCTTTTCATCATACCATAGGTACATTGTATCTCCCAGATCGCGGTAATATCTGTTTATGTTTAGGGCTACCTACGTAATACGTTTAGGGCTACCTACGTAATACCCAAATGCAAAATCCCCAAACCCCAAAATCTCCACCTTTTGAAAAATATCCCAAATTGACTATTCCCAAACACAAAATCCCGAAATAAAAAATCCATAAAATGTTAAAGAAATTTCAGTATACCTACTCCAAATCCAACAGTGACCCCAAGCCGGGGGGTTGCAGGGGGGCAGTATTCCCCAACCCTTTTTTCCTTTTTTACTGTTAATGCATTGTGAATACACCCGAAATCTATTTGGGTATTTTGGTTTTGGGGATTTCGGATTTGGGGATATTGACTTGGGGATTTCAGTTTGGGGATTTTAATTTTGGAGTTTTCGTACCCAACCCCCATTTTTATACTCTAGGATAGCAACCGAACATTCCGTTGATCCAATGAGAGATTGGTCGCCACCAACTCTTTCCAACACATTGGCTGAGTATTGGAAATCCCCATAAACCTGATATCCAAATGTGTCGAGGGAGCTCCTACATGGATTAAGTGCCTTACTGCTATCTACGTTCTATCTCTTCCCCCTCTTTTATTCACCAACGACCTTCCACGAGGTACTAGGCACCCATCAGTTCCCAACGTGGAGGTGAGAGTAGGAGTTTGTATAGTGAGATGTAATTGATCAGTAATCGAAAATCTATGCGGTTAGTCCAAAAAGCCTACGAGATTTACACGCAAACAGACGATCTCTCATTGCTGCCCGTAAACTTGTCTGGAGCAAATTTTGCTGGATTTCTTAGAGGCACATTATGACGAAATGAAACTTGTTTCTTGTTTAATTCCATTCCATTAATAGTTTTTCGTAAATTTATTTAATGTACCTAACTATACAAATAACGCAATATAAAATTGCATATTTTTTAATATGAAATGCTTTGGAAGATAATCACAAAAAATTACCATATTTTTTTAACTAAAACAACAGCAACAGCAACAGGTACGTATAGGCACTCTAGGGCTAGCTTCACACAACCACAACGTCGATACCCAAATCTTAGTACCTACTCCATGTAGCCGGGTAACGACGTTCAGACGCTGCGGCGGCAGAAGTTGAGGGTGGGATTTTGCGTGCTGTGGAAGTTTAGCCTTCAGTCAGGTCCGCCGACTAGCTGTGCAACTAAAACTTCCCATAACCAGGATTCTCATAACTCTACAGAGTAATAGACTAACACCCTTTCCATTCGGCACCGGTAAAGGATTTACTACCAGGAGATACGCGAATAAGAGTGGAATTTTGCCAGTGGCTACTGCCGTAACAAGCAGAAGACAGATACTTCCTCAAGAACATTCTGTGGACTGACGAAGCGCAATTCACAAGAGATGGGGTTACAAACCTCCATAATTTCTGGCACTGGTCAGACCCCAATCCTTATTTAATAAGCACAACATCCTTTCAAAGTTAAGAATTTAATTATTCACCCCTATTGCCGCTGGCGTTTGTCGTATACTTATGACTTATGTTTCGTGTCGTTGTACAACAATGTTCGGATTTTTTTTAAACTTTTGTTATCAATTTTATTTCCTTTTCTATGCGTTCACCATCATTTCAATTCATTTCTCTCAAAAAAGTTGAAAACAGCGACTAAAAAACGAAGCGAAATACGAGTCGTTTACGACAAACGCCAACGGCAATAGGGGTGAGTGTGAGAAACTTCCTCAAAATGTGTGCTTATTTCAAAGGCGGCTTTGTTTGGAAACTTGGTTGCCATCCGCCAAAAAAATTTCCTGTGATATTGAAAAATAGTGATGTTTTATAAGTGTTATTTTTTTATATTTATTTATTTTATTGTATGCAAGAGAACGAATAAGTATATTAATGTATAACCTGTAACATACTTAATAAACTACCCCTGAGGATGTCGACAAAAAATCGACGAAGCGTAGGGTGAAAAGGATGAATTGAACGTGTTTTAATTTCATCACAATACTAGTTAGGCCACTAAAGCCAACACTAAGGTAAACTTAAATATAAATATTGGTCGAGAACAAAGAAAAATTATATTGGAAACGCTTTAGTAGGCCCCGCACGTTCTTGAACAAACAGTTAATTCCCATTATTACCTGAAATTTCTTATTGTCGGAGCTCCTTGAAGATGTTCCCCTTGTTCAAGAGGAGGGCGATGTTCTTTCAAAAAGATGGATCAGCTTGCCACAGTAGTAGGGGGGTAACTCCATTTCTTAACCATACTTTTAACGAACGTTTGACTCGCCGATTTGGCCCCAACCCTTCCCCACCCAGATTTCGTAACCTAACAGCCATGAATTTTGTGTGACAAAAAATGGCTTTTACCAAAAGTTTCTGAACATAATTTTTAGGAAATTTCTCAAGGATGTACATTTCATAAAAAAAAACAAAATTTTACAAAGTAGGTACACATTTTGAGAAAAAACCATTTTAAGTAAAACCATATTTTCAAAATGCTGAGTTTAAGAAGCCATAACTTTTTTGTAGCTGCGCAGGTGTACCCGAAGTGACTTGTATGCGCTACTAAATTAGGTATCTTTTCAAAATGTACAAAACAATTTTTGTATCTATAATAGTCTAGAAGCATTTTAAGTGGTAACACCTCCAAATTAGAGGTCACCTACTTTGAACGGCTATAACGGGAAATATGGTGAGAATAGACCCCTCCTTTTTTTATTCGGCGAACTTCAGAAATCTCCCTACCGCTTAACTGGGACACCCTGTATATGATGGCGTATTTAAAAGATTTTCTAAAATGACCGATTTATTTGTTTTCTTATTTTAAATATTGCCATCATTTTAAATAGAAACGATTTCAACATGTTATGACCATTTAGGGGCTAAAGTTCGAGGTGTGACTCTGCAAACCTCAGATAAAAAGAATATCATCTCCAACAAACAGAAAGGTGGTCTCTTAAAAACTGGGTATACATTGTTAGGTATGTACAATTAACTTAAATTACATTCTATGGCTAAACCTGATTCCTCGCTAAGATTTGTTTTTTCTTTTAAGTATGTTGTACCTACATAATAAACATAAATAATAACTAGAGAGCTTTTAGTTAAGGTTCTTTTGAATATCCCCCACTTGCACCATCGAAAAAAATGAGTGCCTAAGCCATGGAAGGCAGAAATGACAAATATTGTAATATTATGCATGCGCAAGCATTGAACCCTAATGGTCATCACAAGCACATATTATGTATATGTGTACATACATGTACATACATACCTATAAGCTTTAAAACAAAACAAAAATTATGAAATATGAATTACCATAAAGAAACTTACCACCAGGACGTAGGCGATGAACGATGTGTAAATATTTTACCTAGTAGTCCAACAGTACTGTATACTCCTTGCTTAAAGCTGTATGACCTCATCGAATCTTTTTCTTCGTGCTAATTATACCTGTAGATGCGAAGCAAATCGAATAAATGGTTAGTAGGCAAAAGAGAGTTTAAATAACAAAACGTCAAATACAGAATGGAAAATTATTTTTATACGATTGTGTGTAGTACTATGCATAAATTTTATTTCATCAATTATTAAGATATTTTGACAAAAATATTAGTCTGTGAATTGCAAGAATGGGATGCGGTAGTAGTACTAAGATGGTTTCTGCAACTGGTGATAACTTAGTGCATCCATATCGAATTACAACGCTTAATTCAGTTCCAACAGAGGAAGTTATTCTAAGAGGTAAAGGTTTTTATTGTTTGTGTTTTCTAAAATACCTACATAACATTATGTACACAATGTAAGTTGATATGAGTTAGAAAGTATGAGTACACTTTGACTTGCCGCTTTTAAGATAGATAGCACGCCAAATACATATGAATACCTATCTGCAAAAAAACACAAAAAAAAAATAATCGGAACTCAGCCTAAGCCCATTAGAAACTTCAAATTAGCATAGTGATTCATTATACTTATACGTAATGATCATACTTAAGGCCCTTAAGGGTACCTGCTTAAGAAGAAGAAATTTAAAAAAATATATCTTGAACGGAGGGCAGCGTTACCGATTGGCGACTTTTTTGATCTCTGGACCCCCGGCGACGACTTTTCAAAAATTCTCTGTTTTGCAACATTGGCGACTTTCGGGGGAATATTTCTATAAAAGAAGTCCTAAAAAAACTGTGCAACAACTAAAACAATAAATTCCAATATCATTCCACTGTCAAGTAGTTAAGTATGGTTTGTTTTACGTCTGCTCCCTTATTATTGCATCTTTAAACTATTTTAAGGACACAAATATTAAAGAATTTATAAATTTATATTGATTTGTAGTGAAAATACTTACTCTGCCTCAGAGTGGTGCGTGTGCAGAGAGAGTTATTTTCGAATAGTATATTTTAATAGTACAGTACATTTTTAAATATATATTAAATGTATTCACGTGTCATTCTTTTCTGTTGGCACTAATAGGCTGAATAAAAATAAAATATAAAACTGGCTAGGGTAGCTGCCTAGCCTACTGATTGTCTATTGAAAGGCTTTACAGAAAGCATTGGAAATATGTAAAAATATTGTATTACTTTAGGTATGTGTTACCTACTTTTTTTTTGTTTATATTTTTGATGGTGTTACTATTTTGCTACTAATTGTTTGTTATGAATGAATACATAATAGTATTGTTCCTTTAGCTGATTCATCTACCGGGGAAAGTGATTCGGAATTAATCGAACATATTTTTGATGAAGTCAAACCACAAATGCGAATAGGAATTTCACGCATATGCCAAATAGGACGTTAAAGTTTAAATCATCTGTCAATTTGTCAAGTGGCTGACAGCTTTACTATGTACCAGAAATTCGTTGAGTAAAAAGTTTGTAAGATTCTCAGTAGATGGGTAATATCTTGCTTTCTCGAAGCCCCTCCCTTTTACGATTTTTTCGAGTTAAGGAACGCACGCCGCGCTTTTAAAAATAATAGTATAATTATTATAATTATAATTAATTATTTTTAAAAGTATAATTATAATAGTATAATTATTATAATTATAATTAATTATTTTTAAAAGCGCGGCGTGCGTTCCTTAACTCGAAAAAATCGTAAAAGGGAGGGGCTTCGAGAAAGCAAAATAATAGTAAAAATTCGTAAAAAAAATTTTTTTTTACGAATTTTTACTATTATTTTTAAAAGCGCGGCGTGCGTTCCTTAACTCGAAAAAATCGTAAAAGGGAGGGGCTTCGAGAAAGCAAGATATTACCCATCTACTGAGAATCTTACAAACTTTTTACTCAACGAATTTCTGGTACATAGTAAAGCTGTCAGCCACTTGACAAATTGACAGATGATTTAAACTTTAACGTCCTATTTGGCATATGCGTGAAATTCCTATTCGCATTTGTGGTTTGACTTCATCAAAAATATGTTCGATTAATTCCGAATCACTTTCCCCGGTAGATGAATCAGCTAATATTGCTAACAAATTAGTAAATTATGCGCCTTTATCAGACATTTTAAAGACCTTTACAACTGCAATTATGAATTGACAAGCAAAAAGGTCACATCACAAACTGCAATTTACGTAAAAACAAAATGCATCTGTAATTTTTCATAGATACATACTACAAAAGCGTTCCCTAACTTGTTCGTAAGTTTCTTTTTCTGAGAAAGACTTTATCCCCACTGACATTTTGACAGTCTTTTCCATTATTACTACAAAAGTTAAGAAAATACCTAATCAACCTGTTTTGTTAAAAATACTACATCGAATATTAAGTTTTATTTGTATTAGGCGCCTTCTTAAACTCTTGGCGACTTTATCATTCTTACCATTGGCAACGCTGACGGGGGGTTCGGACTTCTAAAGCTATACTCTGTTCATTTTATATTTTCCATACAGGCCTTATGGAAAGCACTTTTTTTTACCAATGGTGCCTGTAAATACTCTCACGGCACTCAATCACAAGAATTGCCACTGAAATAAAAACCAAGCCACTGACTTACCAAGGAATTGTTGTTGTCATTTTCGAAAAACCCAGTCTGCTTCAGAGATTAAAACGAGTCGAGTTGATCGTACAAACATCAAGTACTCGTTCTAAAAGAGCGAGCTCAAACGAATAGAGTCAACACATCACAGTAATTTCTGTTTGTGACTTGTGAGTCTGATGAATCGTGAACATCAGAGGTAAGGGAGAGTAAGTCTCCCTTACCTCTGGTGAACATCATGAATCGAAGCACAAATCGAACGAGCTTTAATGAGTATGAATGCTTACGAGCTGAAATACAAACGAGTAAATGGGTATGATGACTTGCAAGTTTTGCAACACCGGGGAAAAAAGTGATCGTTTGCAAACATTTGAGTTGTTGGAGTATTTATTTAAATGTAGATTGTGTATGGATATGGTAGTAATGTGGCTGGCATGGGGATGGGAATCCTTGGCGCTCGCTGTAGGCTCTGGCTACTCCAGGTGTGCTAAGGCGCCCAACGTCTTCTTCCGGGCGGTTCGCAGCTTCTTTTCGTTGGACAGTCGAGCTCTGAATTTAGCCGCGACAAGAAAATGGTCAGAGTCGACGTTTGCCCCTCGGAATGTGTGCACGTCGAGGATGTTGGATGCGTGCCTCGCATCGATTAGCACATGGTCGATTTGGTTGGCGGTTCGACCGTCAGGAGAGCTCCAGGTTGCTGTGTGGATCCTTAGCCTTGGAAACCTAGTGCTACTTATCACCGTATTACGAGCTGCTGCAAAATCGATTAGTCGGTAGCCGTTGTCTGTTGTCGTTTCGTGGATTATGTGCTTACCAACTAATCCGCCAAAGATGTTTTCCTTTCCGACTTTAGCATTGAAATCCCCGAGTACAACTTTTACATTATACTCCGGACAGCCTCCGTAGGCTCCATCCAGGAGGTCATAAAGCTCCTCCTTGATAGGATCTTCAGCCTCGTCGGTAGGGGCGTGTGCACATATTAGGCTTATGTTTTGGAAGGTAGCTTTGATGCTGATCACTGAAAGGCGATCGCTTATCGGCTTGAAGTCAATCGGCTTGAAGTCAATCGGCTTGAAGTCAATCGGCCCTAGCGAGGTATCCGTCGGAACGGAAAATTCTCCGATTTCATACGAATCGGAGGATTTTTTCTGCGAGGTATACTTCGGAACAGCTTTTCGGAACTTTCTTCCGACAAATATGCAACGCACACTGGCATTTTGCGTTTTATTGCGATCTAGTGCGTTTTTACCGATATTTTTGACAGCTTCATACGAATTTTCTTCCGATATGCTCCGACAGGAATTGGTTGCTGAATTGGTTGCGGAATTTGTTTACGATTTGCAGTGAAGTGTTGATAAATTAAAGCAATAAAGAAAAAAACATTTTAGCAAAGTAATTGGATGTATTTGTTGCTTTAATTTGTGTTTCCAGGACAAACACAAACTGAAAAACAAGCACTAAGAAAACCCCGATGTACCACGATCCACGAAACAACATCATGTCAAATTAATGCGTCGTCGCATTTTATTTATTCTTTCCGAAGGCGGATACCTCGAATGTAATTTTAGTCTCCGACGCACTATGCGCTGCGGAGAATTCTCCGTTCCGACGGATACCTCGCTAGGGCCGAATGACTTTTGTCCTAAGCCGATTTCCCACGACGAATCCGCATCCTAATACATGCAATCTTTTGTTGCAGCTGTAATAAATGTCGCAATCTTTTCTGTTCATCATACCTGTTCCTATCCATCGTATCTCCTGGATCGCGGTTATATCTGCCTTGTACCGCGTGAGGACAGACTCAAGTTTTTGAGTAGCACCTGGGGTGTAGAGCGTTCGTACATTCCAGGTACATACTCTTAGATCGTAGTCCATTGACGTTCCGGGTCTGGTTGCCCACTGCTAAAACAAAGATCTTATTTCAAGTGCTACCCGTAAAACTGTATGGGCCAAATGGTATTGTAAATACATTCGCACTCTTAGATGATGGATCCTCGGTGACAATAATAAATTATGGTGGATCACATAACAACGAAGAAGAATCCGTGAACCACATTACTGAAGACAGCGACAAACTATCACAATTGGTCAACGATTACTTTGCATTGGACAGCGTTAATGCGACTTCATCGTTTGTGCCGAAGGGCTCTCCAGATAATATGAGAGCCAGAAAAATTCTACAAGATACTACCATAAAATTCATTCATTCATTCATTCATTTTCAATGGTCCGCTTGTCCATTAAGTGGGTCGCGGGTGTAGGTTGCTCAAGTGGACCCTCCATAGCTCTCGATCCTCCGCCATCGACTCTAAATCATCAAGGGCAATCCCCATACGGGTAGAGGAGAGATTATGAATTTGATCTAACCATCTCATCCTGGGTCTACCTAGGGGACGCCTGCCCGATGGTACGGATTCCATAGCACGTCGTGGAATCCTGGTCGGGGACATGCGTTTAACATGACCAAACCACCGAAGCATGGATCGCTCCGTCCGGAGAAGTAGCTGCTCGACATTGAGTTCCTCACGTATTCTGGTATTTCTGATGCGATCTCTACGGGTCACACCAGCAATACTACGGAGAAATCTCATTTCGGCAGCTTGTATTCGCGATCTTATTCTTTCGGTCATTACCCAAACCTCATGACCATAGGTAAGAGTTGGAACAAACACCGAATTAAAGACTGACAACTTAGCTTTGACACCAAGTTCAGTCCTCCTGATAACAGAATGACCAAGCTGTCTCAAAATCGATCCAGCCTGACCAATCCTACAGGAAAACTCGGCATTGCTCCTTCCATCACTCGTGAATAAGACCCCGAGATACTTAAACTTCTCCACCTGTTTCAATGAGACTCCACTAACATGCAGAGTGCATTGAACAGGCGTTCGGGAGACGACCATCACTTCAGATTTGTTCACATTTACTTTCATCTCAGCTTCAACACAAACGGCTACAAACCGATCGAGTGCGCGCTGAAGTTCAGTCTGAGAGGACCCAAGGATGACCAAGTCATCAGCGAAGAGCAAATGACTTATCCTCAGATCTCCCAATTCGAAACGTTCTTCGCCAAGACTGCGCTGTAACATCCAGTCCATATAAGTAATGAAAAGGAGAGGCGACAAGACGCACCCCTGGCGAAGTCCAACGCCCACGGTGAAAGGTATTGATTTAACGCCGTTTACCCGAACACAGCTTTTACAGTTTGTGTAAAGAGATTGAATGGCTCTCAAGAGAGAACCATCAATTCCATACTGCTGTAATACACTCCAGAGTTTCCCTCGAGGGACTCGGTCATATGCTTTCTCCAAATCTACGAAGCAAGCGTAAACAGGTGTAGCATACTCCCAAGCCTTCTCAAGTACCATTCTGAGAGTGAATAACTGGTCGGTTGTGCTTCTGCCGGGACGAAAGCCGCACTGCTCATCTCCTAATCGTGCCTCGACCACAGCTCCGCAACGCGTTTCCAGCACCTTGGCAAAGACTTTTCCGGGGAGACTTAAAAGAGATATACCCCTGTAATTGGAGCAATCCCTTTTATCCCCTTTCTTGAAAAGGGGCACAATCACCCCAATCTGCCAATCGCTGGGAGTTTCGCCGCATTCCCAGGCCACTTTAATGACACGAGCGAGCCATTTGACTCCCTCTTCACCTAAGGCCTTTAGCATTTCTGGCCGGATTTCATCCACTCCTGCAGATTTGCCAGCTTTTAGCGATTTGATCGCAAAAGTGACTTCCTCTACCGTGGGACTATTTTCCGCCCTGCTTAAGGCGATAGATGTGTCATCCTCGATGCCCTGGATTGGATTGAGCAATTCGGAAAAGTGCTCGCTCCATCTGCGCAAGATGTCCTCCTCATTAGAAAGAAGTGTACCATCTTTGGATTTGACTCCTTCGATAATGTTCCACTTCCTTCCTCTAAGACGGCGGATGGTCTGCCAGAACACCTTGCTTGCAGATCTGTGATCGCGGTCCAATTTTTCGCCGAACTCCTTCCAAGAATGTTCTTTGGCTGCTTTAACAGCCAATTTGCAAGTTCTTCGCGCCTCAATGTACCGGTTTCGAGAAGGAGAGTCCCCCAAGTGAATCCACACCTTGAAAGCCTTCTTCTTCTCTCTGATGGCTTCTTGAACTCCGGGCGTTTTAAACCACGCAGTTCTTTTCTCACCACCAGCCGCCACTCCGAGCCGCTTCACTCCGCAAACATGTCCTGCAGAGGCAATAACTGCTGTTGAAAACAACTGCCATTCTTCCTCTACATTCAATGGAACATTTGGAATTTGTTCAAACCTTTCAGATACCTGCCGTGCAAATTCCTCCCGTATCTCGTCATTCTGTAGCCCCTCCCACCGTATGCGCGTAACCATTCTTTGTTTACGCTTTGGCAGGATAGGTATTTGATCGTTGAGATACAATTTGCACAACACCAGGTGGTGATCAGTTGACAGTTCAGCCCCTCTCAACACACGAACATCACAAACCATCCTTTTAATACACGATGGTACCACAAAGAAATCTATCAGCGATTTCTGCTGAAGACTTCGACGGTACCATGTGTATTTATGGATATATTTGTGTGGAAAGAAAGTGTTCATAATGGACATTCCATTTGAACAACAAAAGTCCAACAACTTCTCTCCGTTCGCGTTCTGATCGGGGTCACCGTGTTTCCCAATCGCGCTGCCCCATGTCCTGAAATCTGCACCCACGTGAGCATTGAAATCACCCATCAGGATATAAGAATCCATATCTGCAACCTTTTCAAGGGCTGCATCAACTTCATCTAAGAAAGCTGCGTACCCTGACTCCAGATTCGGTGCATACACCTGCACTAGAGCCAGAGTTGATCTTTCAAGCTTAAGCTTTAAGATCGCAACTCTCCCTCCTAACGGAATCCACTCCAATACTCTGCCTGACAGCCTGGGACTTGTGAGTATCCCCACTCCCGCCTGAGCAGACATTGAAGGTGCTACTCCCGACATGAAGAGTTTCCACCCATCTGCAAGGTCCACAGTTCTAGAACCCCTTTGCTTTGTTGAGGAAACACCAACTATATCTAGTCGATATTTAACAGCCTCCCCAACAAGCTCCAGGTCTTTTCCCGTGAGCGAAGAGATGTTCCACGTGCCTATCCTAAGTCGATGCCGTTGTCGAGTAACCGTAAGTCCACTTATGCCCCTATTGGCGCATAGCGCATCCACCCTCTGACCCCCATAATGGTTTGCGAGACCATTGACAGGAAGCTCGTAGCCGTTTCGGGTTAAACCCGGCCGACTGCCGAGCGTGACAAGCCGACCACCAGACGCTCGCAAACTGCCACCCTTCAGGCCTGGCTCCAAAGGGCGCCCTATTTTGACAGGCTTGGCAATATCCGAGGCTCGCTTTCTTCGCTTTGTCATCATTGGGTGTGTGCTTCGTTAGCCATGTCTAGGTGAACCTAGACATGTTGCCCGCCCCCCACCACGGGGAGGTCAGCTGCATGAGGGGGCTCTACCATAAAATTGCATAACCGTTTTGAGACGGAAAGGCGAAAGGACCGCGGACATGTTACCTTCCGCATTTTTGCGTTCGTAACTTAAATAAAGGAGGTAAATAACGATTGGTGTTTGATGTTGCAGCCAAAGTAGATGGGACCTCGCTAAACTCGTCATTGCTGAAGGGTCCAGAACAATGCCAAGACTTGTTAGCGGTTCTGCACAAATTTCGGGAAAAGCCTTTCGGAGTGTGTGCAGACATTCGCGAAATGTTTCATCAAATCACCATCAGGAATGAGGACCAGGATGCACAAAAATGTTTGTGGCAATGGAGGGACGAATCTGAGACTTTGAACACTTACATGATGCAAGTGGTGGTATTTGGTGCCACCAGCTCACCTTGCTCTGCCGAATACGTCAAGAATTACAACGCTCAACAATTTGCCAGTGAATTCCCTCAAGCCGTAAAAACTATAATAGAAAACCACTATGTCAAAGAAGAAGAAACTTTACGAAGCGTTATAATCGAGGCCGAGAACATCGTCAACTCGCGACCATTGACTCATCTGTCGCTGACATCTGAAGAAGAGGAACCGCTTACGCCCAACCATTTCATCTTAGGATGTGCCAACTCAACCCAGACTCCAGTATCCGAACAAGATGTGTCAACCTGCCTAAGAAAGCAATGGAGAATTGCACAAGCCTTGAAGAATCGTTTCTGGCATCGAATCTTACCCGATTCAACACGAAGAACTAAATGGTATGCTCCCCTGGCGATCGGCGACCTGGTGATTATATGGGAGAATCCTTAAAGTGTTCGCTGGTGGCGATGCTCAAGTGCGAACAGCAGGTGCAACCAAAAACCAAATCAAATGTAAAATTTATATTTCTCATGCCTTTCTTGTTCATTCGTGTAAAGGCAGTCTAAGAGGCCACAAGTATAATTGTAAGAATTTCTGTAATAAACTTTTCTTTCTGTAAAACTAACAATATTTTCAGAAATAAAACATTCAAACTCATTAAAACAAATGAGGAGTTTGTTTTTATAGGGGCCTCAACACGAAAACACATGCCTATAGGATCTTTCTGTCATTAACAAACTCCTTTTCAGGGTGTTTTTAACCAAAATGTATTTCCTTTGGACTACCTTCACAGATCATAATTAATACAAAAAACCCCTTAACTATGCATATTTAAGGAAATATTGCTGAAAGAGTGGCTTTCGTTTAAAAAAACCATGTGCATGGCATATACGATATACTCGCCTATCTTTTATCTCTTTTTTTTTTCAACACTAAAAAAACGAACAAAAACCACACGCATTTTTATTTCTAACCCTTTGTTGGTTCGACTTTTGGTAAATGATAGTACACGATATGTGACACGCCTCATATGTTATGTGGCTCCGACGTAATTTTGACGTCAGCGAATGAAGCCAATGGCTACATACCGTGTACTAGCCCTCTTTGTGCCACTCACATAAGGTACTCATACGTATGAGGCACAATATGAGGCACTAATATCGATTTCCATTTTACCGTTTTTCCCTCAGATCTCAGATTTATCCCAATGGAACATGATATGAGATTACTTTTTGTTTGCATTTGTGTTGGTGTGTTATTTGGTAGCCAGCTATTTTTTTTATTGCAATTTGTGTTTACAAATGTCTCTTGCTTTGGTATTGGCGAAAGTATGTGTGAATCTTGTCCTCGAATCGAGATGCGCAAGAGTGGTCTGAATCTTAAAAAAATGCTCTTTTTTGCCCAATGGAAAATGAATTTGACAGACATCTGATTTCTAGAGCAGAAAAACGGTCTGAATCTGAAAAAAGTGCTTTTTCTTGCCCAATAGAAATCGACATAAAATTCGAAATAATTTCTCAACAGAAATTGTCAGGATCAATCCCAAACAAGCGAGAATTGTTGTTACTCCTCGCTTCCCCACTCAGCATTATTTAATTAATAGAAAGATTTGTTAGTTAGTCACGAGCAGTGTTGCCAGTTTGACTGTTTTCCAGTCAAATTTGACTGGATTTTTTCGGTTTTGACTGGAAAAAAAAATCAAATCCAGCCGACTGTTTTTTTGACTGGAGTTTTTTCCTAAAAAAAAATATAAAAAAAATTGCACCTCCAATGTAAACCTAGTGTATATGAGATTCGCGCAGTGCAATGAAATGAACACACCCATTTTCCGCAAGCCACTGAAAGTCAAATTGAATCTAGTATTTCTTGCAGTTTGCGCAGCGTTTCTTGAGAATTTTGAATGATTGCCTTTGCATTTAATTCGGTTTGTTGTATGTTGTTTATGTTTTGAGTTATGACTGCTGTTTGCTCCAGATTTTAGAAACAAAAAATAAACACAACTCTATTTTGACTTTTTTGATTAGAAATACCTAATTTGCGAGATAAAAAAAATGTTGTACAAATTTGTAAATACTTAAAGAAGTTATACAAAAAGTTGGAAAGACTACTATATATCAAAATATAAAGAGTGGGCCAAATACAAGTTTCTTTTTAAAAATGCAATAAAATGAACAAAATAAAATTGTTTCCATGTATTATGGCTTTATTAGTAAGAGCAAACATTCCCATTAATTACGGAATACAACGTCGTTCAAGTTGCTGCCTCGGCTGGCTTCGCAGTAGCGTATTCTGTCACTTCAATTGCCCAAGACATTGTTGGTGGTTTCGGGCTGTAGCTCACGGATTGCTTGGATGATATTGGCCTTAAGTGCTTAAAGCGTTTCCGGATTGTCCGAAGTCCAAAGTCCAAAGGAGTCAAATCGCAGCTCCGAGGAGGCCAATTGACATCGCCAAGATGGCCTATAATACGTTTTGGGAAGTTGGTGCAAAAGATCGATTGTGGCGTGGGCTGTGTGGCATGGCGTGCAATCCTGCATGAACCAGAGGATGTCCAAATCCATGTCTTCAATTCCAGTAAAAAAAAAGTCGGTTAACAGGGCTCTGTAACGCCCACCGTTGACCAAAACGTTGTTCCCAGCCTCATTATCGGAGAAAAATTGTCCAAACTGTCAATCTCTGTGACATTGTCGTCTGTGCGCACCGTACGATGACTGGGACCAAGAGTTTTGTCCACTCCCATACAAGTCACACGAACTTTTTGCACAAACTTGCGTACAGCAGGCGCGGTGGGTGCTTCATTTCGGCCGAAACTTCTAAAAAAACGCACTGTTTGGGCTACAGAGCACTCACTTTGGAAATATTTTTCCAATATTTCCCAACGTTGCTCAAGCGTACTGACTTTTTGTAAAGATTTCGAGCTGGAAGCAGCTGTTAGTGTTGAAATAACCTATGATTTAAAAAAAAACCACGATGACCCACCTATTTTTGTTTTCGAAAAAATAGCTGTTTACATTTTCGACTGTTTTTTTGACTGGAATTTTTTGTTTTTAATGTTTGACTGTTTCTTTTGACTGGATTCGGAGAGAAAAAATCCAGTCAAACAGTCAAATTTGACTGGATTTTAACATTTTCGCCTGGCAACACTAGTCACGAGACATTTAATGAAAAGTTAGCCCTACATAAGTTAGGGAGGAATACGACAATACAAGCAACACCAGTCCGTGGTAGACAAATGCTGAGTAGGTACTCATACTCAAGATAAGTTTATAAAATTAAATACTCTGGATTTAGTTTTTATATCGCTAGAGATAGGTATTCAAATTCAGTGAAGTAAAGCTGGCGCCCGTACGCTTCAGCGCGCTCCAGGTGCCAGCGCCCCCGGGCGATCGCCCCGGTCGCCTTCTCCTAAAGCCGGCGCTGTTGGCAGGTTCTTTTTACCCTTTGGTAAAACCTCCGAACCTCTTTTTGCAGTAACATCTCTCTATTTAAGCGAGCGCGCTTCTCTTTCTTTTTCCTCCTGAGAATCCGGTGTCCGTCTCTCCTCTTCTGCTCGTAGAGCTCACGAGCATCTCTTGTCCTTCTTTGCAGCCTCGCCTTGTTTGCCTCGGAAAAGCATCTGGTGATGTCTTGTGATTTTGGCCGTTCGGCGTCAAACTTCGCCACAGTATTTACTTGTCTTGGCGGTCATCCTGCTGTGCCACACTTAGGTCCTTGTGGACCCATTGTGATGCCCTTTTAAAATGGGGGTTAACCGTTGATGTTGGGATGGCTAGCCTGGTCTCCCTTCTTCTGGTGATTACTCTATGCCGTCCAGCCATCCTTATATCATCAAAAACCTGTAAAGATCAGAAAGTGAGACATCAGAAAGTTCTTGTAGGTCATGGAAGTAATAATTTCCAAATGGTCTGTTCCTCAAGTGACAGAGACTCGGGCAGTGAGGTGTGTCCTCATGAACCTCTTCGTCTCCGCAGCCTCTACATATATCGTCATCTTTGAGATTCAATTTCATTGCATGGTTTCTTCGGAAGTTATGACGCGTTAGAGCTGCTACCAGTTTAGACAGCAATGACCTGTCGAACTGTAAAAGTTTGATAGTCCGACCACTGTCGTATTTTGGCCAAAGCTTCAGTGATACTTCACAGGTAGTTAGTCCCTTCCACGTTTGTTGGTTTTCATGCGAACCTTATTTTCCACTCGTTATCTAAGACTACAGAGTGGTGGATTGATCGACTGTAGTACTCGATCATGATCCATTGCAGACCCATTTCTCGCCAGTTCGTCAGCCCTCTCTGTTCGAGGCAGCTATGAACTAACTTTGATTTTATTTCAATATCAGAAACTGCTTTAATAGCAGTGAAAATGGTAATATCATTTCTAGGTATTGCCAGAATTAGGAAGCCCGACTGAACAGTGTATATTTAGTTCCTTTGAGAATATATCGGCACAGGTTCCACAGTCCATCTTCGATCCATCTGTGTCGATTTCCTTTTCGTGTGTTTCACCTCTACTCGGAAACGAGCAGAAGAATGGTCTATCAAAGTTTAGATGCGGAATCATATAGTCAGAATTGACAACGTTCCCAATGTATTTCCCTAGAATCTGTGAGTGACCAAAGTTGCACGGGTTCCAAGTACCAGTTAACAGTTTGGCTTAAATCACCTAAGACATGTTTAATATAATAGCTAGGTCACTGTTCGTATGTCATGTCTAAGAGACGAGAACATACGAACAGTTCGTTCTCGTCTAAGAGACGAGAACATACGAGCTTCTCTTTGGTGTCGTCATCTTTCTCCTCCGTGAGGGCTGCAAGCTGTCTGCTAACAGACCTATCATTCCATGTACGATGTACCGATCCGAAATTCGTTGACATTGTTTCATTTGCCAATACCAGGTTCTTCAACGGTACAATCACCCGTATCCGAGACTTGTTGTTGCTTCTCAACTATTTACAAGCTTACATTTATTTTACAGCCCGGCCTTGAACGAAAAATGTTGACCTTAAATAGTGTTCTGTAAAGTAGACGTCAATCCAGCAGAACACATATTTAAATGGGTCAGAAAAAAAAATTATGACTTATTGATGCCTGATTTAATCGCATTTTAAGCCTCCACTCTATCATGTTAACAGAAAACTATTCAAATCCTATAAGCCGATGAAATTTTAAAAATTAAATAACACACATTTTATAAATAAAAACAAATGTGCAATTGATTTTCTTCGGCCATGTGTCAATCTTAAAATAGAGATTTATCGAATTCCATGCTATTAAATAATTGAAATTTCCTCTTTAACATTCTAGCAAAGGTTAGCTTATTAGGTTAGGTTAGGTTTGTGGGTTGGCGGGAATTTCTCCGTGCCACTCTCAGGTCAATACTGACCCATTGTGATGCCCGTGGGGGAAAGAGGTTGTCCCTTATCCATTATAGCCCTGTATTCAAATTACTTACTGTGCTGCTATATACAAAAACCATCTCGTTGATTTGACGAAGTTCATTATCTTGGGGTCAATTCTCAAAAATTCTCGCATACGTTTATCTGTCAAAATCTCCAATTTCATGCGAAAGACGGAAATTTGCAATTCTCAAAATCCGCATACTAGAATTTCTCTTCGAATGTTACTCGTCTGCTTTTTCTAGGCGGATTTGCTTCTCGCATACGGAATTGTAAGTTTGGCACTTCAAATAACGATTTGTTTTTAATTTCTGTGTGAAATAATTTATTGTGACGAAGCAAAGACATGCAGAATTAAAATCGAAGTAAAACAAAGGAAAAATGTGACCAATGACTAAAAAGAGGCACTTATTGAAGTGAATATTACTTTTGTCGTGCAGCATTTAACTCCTGTAAATTCCTCTGAAAATTAATAAACATGTTCGTCGAGAGATCTACTAAAGCGGACGGCCTCTAACATTTGGTGTAATGTAGCCCAATTCAGCCATTGTAAAAACGCAATTAATTATTAACTTAAATTAGAACCATTCAGACACAATCACAAAATGCTTTTTTTGGTTTTTGTTAATCGCAAAACAAAACCCAAATCCACAATATTTCTTAGCCAATTTGAATAGAATTTTTTTTTCATGGCATTCTTTGCACAAAAAGTAGCTACATTTTGACGTAAAATTCTTCATGCGAGAGGTGAATACAATTTTCGCCAGAGGTGGAAAAAATTTTGAGAATACAATTTTTTTCGTATGCGAGCTCGTTTAGGTCGTTGAAGAAGTGACTCTCTAGGAATGTATATCTGATGTGTTAAAAACATGGGCAGTGACATAGGAAGTGGGTTGTATCCTCAAAAGCTCCCTCATCACCGCAGCCTCTGCAAAGTTCTTCTTCCGTTAAGCCCATTTTCTTCATATGGTACCGCAGAGTGTTCTGCCCCGTTATGATACCTAATAGGGTAGACAGGGATTTCTTATCCTTCCGCAACCGCATTATCTTTTCGGTTTTGGTTTCGTTGAAGGACGGCCATAGCATTCTTGTGGTATTGCAAGTGTTTAAGGTGGCCTTCCTCCCTGCTTCAAGCTTGAGTGCGCAAGTCGGGATGTTCACAGAGGGATCATTTTGTTCTGAAATAACTGTCGAACCTTGTCTTGCTAATTCGTCTGCTTTCTCATTGCCTGGAATGCCTTCATGTCCCGGAACCCGCAGCAGAGGGACACCTTGTGCTATGTACCAAGAGCCTTGAATTATCCGCGACAGCACTTCACAAGCTTCGATTTTATTTCTGGTGCAGTTATGGCTTTTATTGCTGTCTGGCTGTCGATAAAGAAGTTAATACCTCCAGGTGGTATTGCCCTTACAACAGACTCACGGGCTGCTGTTATCACTGCCAGGACCTCTGCTTGGAAGACGCTGCTATGGTCGGGAAGGCGTATCGATTTTGATATACCCAGCGATTCAGAGACACCTGACACTAACCCAGTGTCCATTTTTGATCCGTCTGTAAATACGGCTATAGTTGGTGTGCTAGGTACGAGTCCGTCCCTCCATTCTTCCCTGTTGGGATAGGCGCTAGAGAGTGGTCTTGTAAACTCTAGGTAAGGCGTGATGTAGTCCGTGACAGGTACGCGCCCAAAATATTTCTGTAGGATCATCGAGTGACCGGTTTCGTTCAATTTCCAGTTTACTGATTGGCTGATTCTCATTGCACTAATTGCGGCCGATAGTTGTATTATGTATGTCTAGCGGAAGCAGGTTGAAGTTCTGCGGTTGAAGTTGTCCTCATCGCACTTGTGGTGCCGATGCACTCTAGTCTTTGAACCTTCGTTAACGCTCTTAGGTAAGTGGCTTTATTGGTTGCGGCCACCATACGAGACTGCCATAGGTCAGTATAGGTCTTACTATAGCCGTGTACATCCAGAGCTTGATTTTGAGAGATGGTCCCCAGGTTTTCCCGAAGATTCTGCTGCAGGAATAAAAGGCTATTGTGGCTTTTTTGATTCTCTCATTGGTGTTCAATTTCCAGTTTAATTTTTTGTCTAGTGTAAGTCCCAGGTACTTTGCGCTATCAGCGATTCTGAGAGGTGTGCCGCCAACAGAAGGCAAACTGTGGTATTTTCCTTTTGTTTGTGCAAAGTACCAGTTAATTTTCTGAGGATTGACTGTTAGAGTTAGACCGCAGTTCCTGGTACAGGTGTTAAGGGTTTTTAGGGCGCTTTCAATTTTTTCTGCTGGCGTTGGAAGGCATTTACCCGTTGCCAACAGTACGACGTCATCCGCATAAGCCGTTAATCTGATGCCATTGTCCTATGGAGACTTAGAGCCCCCAAGTTCGGCTATAATGTGTCTTTCTTCAAGCATGCTGATTATCCAGTTAACAATAGTACTGTCTATGTTGAGCTTGCTTAGCGTTCTGCGTACGGCACCAGTATTAACATTGTTAAATGCTCCTTCAATGTCTAAGAATGTCGCTAGAGTATATTCTCTATCTTTTAGTGTTTTCTCTATTGTGCCGACAACACAATGTAGCGCGGTCTTCACACTTTTACACTTTGTGTAGGCGTGCTGGACCGGGGATAGATCTTCCGGGCGTAGCCTGCTTCGAATATGTATGTCAATCAGTCTTTCTAAAGTTTTCAGGATGCAGCAGGTGAGGTTTATTGGCCTGAAGTCTTTTGCGTTGGTTTGACTTGATTTGCCAGCCTTGGTTTACCTTTACCTCTCCCCATGTTCTTGGTATCCCCCGTGTGACTCTGCTAGTCTACAGTTCTTTTAGTACAGGCATTATGGTGTTGGTCTCGCGGTTTCTGTTTCTTATTCCGCCATGGAGGTGAAATTTTTGTTTTCAGTTTTGCCACTGTACAAGCTCTTACGAATGTCTCTTTAAAAACAGTACCTAACTATTTTCTTGGCTTTCTGGTCGTAATAATACTGATATTTGACTTTGTAAATTAGCATAGAACCATGTTGGCATGTATTTTACCAAAGTTATAATGTTTTTTTGTTAAAAAATGTGAATGGGAGACTTGAGACAGTTTCTGAAGGCAGAGTTGATCAATGGCTTAATGCCTAAGTGATACGGTATAATTTGTTAAAAAAATGAAATATTTTTTTTAATATTTGCTTTGTTTGAAGTCCATTTAGTTGTTTTGCTTTTATTTTATGTTTGAAAAAAGAAAAACTAGGGTTAATGTTTTTTGTTATTGTATGTTTTTGGCATGGATTCGCATTCCTTGTATAGTCCTTATTATAATCCTATAGATTTGATCAAATGTAGAGTACAAATCTCAACATAGCATTGTCTGAGAATTTATTCACGTCCATTTTAGTTTTATAATTTACGTATGTAGTATGGTATAACAAAAACATGTAATCCATATCATTTTATTTCAACAATATTAAAAAAAACTGTATGACATAAATATTACAGATTTACCAGATGTGGTTGAAAAAGTTATCAATGTTCTAAAAGATAATGATGTGAAGGTTTGCCCTAGTAATGATATTGGAACTTCGCATGAATTCAGTTCAGAAGATCAAAATCTTCACGCAGCTATCGATGATAATACATTAAACAACGATACAGATAGCGAAAACTCAGCTCAAGGAATTATACAAGGCTTTTTAGCTGATACTATATCCACGAATTCAAATCAATCCGACCTTGAATATTTTATAGAAAACTTTAACCTTGCACCCTCTGGATCAGCTGACGATGACAGCTTAAGAACATCGTCACCCGAATCAGAAATTGAAGAAGCACTTGCAAACATTAATGATCAAAATCCTCCCACGCCAAAACCAACGTTTGCTGAACTTAAAGACCTGGTGATGTTACCAACTACTTTGATTCATAATTATGCAATCAGCAATGATCAAAATCATCCCACGCCAAGTCGTGCTGAACTAATTTTGCCTGAAGATGATTCATTACACCAATTAGGCGAAAAAACAAACAAAAATAATTCTTATTCTTCCAATAAGTAAGTACACATTATGCAGATAATCAATGCTTTTTTGTATATACATATTGTATTCCTGTAAAAAGTAAATTAAATAATAATACTGATGTAAATATAAAAAATTTCAATGTACATATATAATATATATTATATATATCTTTCAATAAAGACGTAGGAGATACGCCAGTCGCTGTGTGTGTACATATTTTTTTTTAATTTCGAATAAGCTAAACTGTTGTAAATACCACTACCAATGCATTAAATATATTAAATTTGCATATTTCTGGATTGTAAATAAAAAGTAAGTTGGAAAAGAACACTTCCCGTAACTTTTGAGTTAATTAAATAGGTAATATTTGATCGCACTTAAAATTACATAGGTTTATCGTATAATCTGACGCAAGAAACAATGTTGTTTTACTGATATGGAAATGAATTAAATTGTTGGCAAAAATAACTCAAGTCGTTTGCGGTTGGTCGTCCCGAACAGTCCGGAAGTAATCCGAACGCTTCTAAAAGCGTTCGATTGGCACTCGACTGACACTTTTTCTACTGAAAAGAAGAGAAATTTGCTCCTGGATTTGAATTCAGAATCGCGGAGAGTTCTTCCGGACGGTTCTGGACGACCAACCGAAAACGATACTAGTTTTTTTAAAAATCAGTTTACAATAAACTTTAATATTAAAATTCTTACCCCGAGTTTCACAGTGGAAGTATAAACTAAAGTTCAGCTGATCTAGTGCTGGTTACAAATTAATTGTAAATTTATTTACTTTTAATAAATAATAATAAAATAAAAAAAAAAAATAAAGTTCAGCTGAACCTGAGTTTAAATTTGAAGTCCAACTCATCCGGTTTCACAATGTAATCTGAACTTCAGTTCAATTAAACGCAGTTTAACTAAATTTAATGAATAGAATTACCTTCTATACGACTTTTCCAAAATCGTGTTTTTTCTTTCAAAGAACACGCAAAACAACTGCAAATATTTGTGTTTTTGACAATCGGCAGTATTGAAATTGAAAAAGTCTCTGTGTCAAGTGATCTGAGGATTAAACCGAGGAATACTGTCGTTTAACTCAAACTACAGAGTGAACTCTGTTCAAGATTTACTAATTAACTAATCTTTTAGTTTAAACTTCCTGTGAGACTGGCGGTTAAAGAGTTAAACGCTATTAGAAATTGTTAGGTACAGCTATTCCAACATTGTTCTCGTAGTGTCATTATATGGATACATTTTATACTATATTTTTTCACCGTCTTCATTACTTGCCCGTTACTATAATGGTATGTATACTTACCCCTTCAATAATTATTTACTTGTTTTAAACAAAGGTCTAAAAAAACTACTCCATCAGCTATCAAGCAACCCACAGAGTGGGAATTACAAGCTGATATTCTAGCGAGTTCTCAAAAGTACAACCCAATGGCCGCTATACGCAAATTTAGAAAGGAAACAAGATCCAACAGCAGTTTGTCCAACAGAAGAGAAAACAAGCCAAGAATACAGCGTTATTTTGAGGAAGACTTGAGTGAACTTTTCGCTATGGAAAGCCCTCTCCGATCCGGCTTATCCAGCGCAAGAAGTGAAAGGGACTCCAAGACAAATTCTTCCGATCCTGATTCGAATTATTTGGTCAATTCAATCCAAGCTGATATCCCCAATAAAATAGTGGAAGAAGTTAAAATTAATAAAAAAATTGAACGTAAACAGAAAGAAACTCATTTAATGGTTTCGAACAATGGACGAGGGGTTCCATCACCAAGTCTCTATAAAGTTCGAGAAAGATGTGCTGTATGTTGCAACAAGTATAAACATTAATAAAAGTTATTTTTAAATTTCACATGAAGCTGAAGATTAATCATTTATGAACATAATATCAGTATTATTTGAAAAGTGTTACAATGTTTAAATATTTGTTATAGCAATTATAATTATTTAATTAATACAATCTCTTCCAAATTAAGCAAACAAATTGTTTCTTAAGATCGGTTGGTAATGGTTTGTATAAACATACTAGCGAACCCCCTGCACACTTCGTAGTGCAAAATATGAAAATATAAAAATCAATTTCAAATTCATTTAAATCAATGGTAAACAGTTTCTATTGTATTGTAATGCCCTGCTGTATTCACAACACCTTGGTTTTTTAGGATTCATATTGCCTACATAATATTCTTGTCTATCAGGATAATGCACATCAATGTTAAAAATTTGCGAAACTGTAGCTCCCATGACTGTCGAAGAATAACGCCTCCTCACCCCTTTATCTATTTTTGACCAATCTTCACAGGAACACAATCGATTCGGTGGTTTTCGAAATATGTATTACATTTTGAATGTTGTTTTTTTATAGGCAGTGCCACGCCCCTAGGTCCAGTTTTGACCAATCTTCACAGGAATACTTCTGGTAAAATATTTAAGATTTTACGTAAATTTGAGCTCAATCAATTTGGTGGTTTTCGAAATATAAGATTTTTAATGTTTTTTTTTGTATGGGGGTGCCACGCCCCTACGTCTAATTTTGACCAATCTTCAGAGGAATACTCCTGGGCCGAAACCTAAGATTGTGTGTAAATTTGAACTCAATCGATTCAGTGGTTTACGAGATATAAGATTTTGAATGCATTTTTTGTATGGGAGCTGCCACGCCCCTATAACTCATGAACCAATACACCTACAAAGACCGTATGAACTTATAAACCATGGTATCAACGTCACCTTTCATGGGAAATTTCCAGAATCAAAATCGGTTCACGCATTACAGAGAACATTATCGACAAACACAATTGACCATGATTTTTATATATATAGATTGGGGTTAAAACTAAAACATTATGGAGATTGCAATTAATTTACATATTTCACTACGATTTAGCTCGAAACACAACGTTTTCTTCATTTCGGCACTACGCTTTCGTAAATTTGAAGTGGGAATGCTTCGCGACATCGTCAGTTTCAAATGAGAAACAAAAAAAACAAAATGACGTCTTAAAAACATGTCGGAAAGCAAACGTTTTACGCCAGCGATGCCAAACCTAGCCCAATTGTGAAATTCTAGCACTGTTTCATTCGATCTAGCACTGTAAATTGACCTTTTAGCACTGTTTAAGTTATATTTTCAAGCATTACATATTTAATTATTGCTGTAAAACTGTTTTTCTGCGAAAATTTAGTCAATTATTTAAAACTTCAATTTTGTTTCAGTATTTTGTGCGTCAAAAACGTCAAAACAGTGTAGATATAAAGTAAAGTCGTTTGGTCTGGCCCTGAACTAGCCCTGAAAACACATTTCTGGCTCTAAATCACATTTTTGAGTTGGCATCGCTGGTTTTACCTAGTTTGTATGTGTTTGCAAAAGCTCTTACGGTCGTATTATTTACTCGGTTTAAAATGTGGTTTCATTAAGACCGTAGTTTAAATCATTTTAACCCATACAAATTTCGTAATTCCGTATTATTCACTCAAGTCAAAACTTTTAAACGTAATTTTTTAAACCTATTGCCAAATAAACAACTACGATTTTAAACCGCACTCCGACGACCGGTCGTTTTTCATAACATTCACTCAATTTGCAAATATATTTTCGAATGCGGTGGAGCGATTTGTTTCTGTTGGATAATAGACTCAATTTGGCATCTGTTTTCTACTTTTATAACCTACATTTGAAATGTTGTCAATAAACTTGCTCTCCCTTTTCTTTTTTCCAAGTAAATGTGGTTTTTATTTGGAGCTCCGGAATTTGTACTTTTATTTACAGATCCCATCAGGTTATGGGACCAGTATTGTGCTCAGAAAATAATAGATATAAAATTCAAGCTTCAGTTTGATATAAAAATATTAAAAGTTGGTAGAGTGATTATTTCGATTTTCGACGATTTAATTTTATCAAAATGAGCGGCATGATCAATACCATCGAGAAATTGAAAGGAAGGGAGAATTTCGATGACTGGAAATTCGCAATTCAAAACTATTTGGAGCATCAGGAGTTGTGGAATTGTGGTCTTGGAGTTGAAACCGGTGTGAGTAAAATTGCGAAAGCGAAATCTACAATTATCTTACTCCTAGAGTCAATCAACTATGTTCACGTTGGATGCGAAAACTGCGAAGGAAGTTTGGAGAGATTAGCATCTGCATTTGATGACAATGGTTTGACAAGAAGAGTTGGCTCACTGCGATGTCTCATAACAACCGATCTGCATAATAGTGGAAGTGTTGAGAATTATGTCAACAAGATTGTCTCCATCGCTCACAAACTTAATTCTGTTGGAATGCCAGTATCGAATGAGTGGGTTGGAACACTGCTTCTTGCAGACTTACCGGAGGATTATAAGCCAATGATAATGGGGATCGAAAGTTCCGATGTTAAGAATACATTTGATTTTATTAAACTAAAACTTCTGCAAGATGTAAACGACGATTTCAAGGGTCTAATCGCGTAAGGCTAAAACGATCGAACGACGTCGTCTCGACGATGTTTATGCTTCATGTAACAACCAAAAAACGATTATCGTCGAAACTATTGAACGATCATCGTTTTTTATTGCTTCACGTAAACAATTTAACTGTCAAATGGCGTCGTCGAAACGGTTCGATTGAACGATGGCTATTTTGCAATCGTTTCATCGTTTTTGGTATATTTTTGCAGTTTTATTTAGATTTATTTTAAGTAATCAAAGCATCAGCTCCATACGGAATATATTACAGCTTGCAGCGCAGGTGCTGACTCGTCAAGAAGAACACTAAAAATTCCCTCAAAACTAGGGATGTCGAAAACATCGGTGCTTTCGATCGATACATCGATGTTTTATAAACTGATTTTTTTTTTGAGAAGAACTAATACACATACATACATTATTTAGATATTTGCATTTATTCTAGAAAAAAGTATTTAAAGAGCACAGTTCTGATTTATTCCTCATAAGGGAGGTTAGAAACAATAGTTTTGAGAGCCTGAGAGGTTATACTTGGGAACGCAAAACTAATTTTACATGAAATTTCCCTAACACCATTGGCTTCCACTTATTTAAAACTGATCAAAATGGCCCCCTTTCAGTCTAAGTAAGATTTTATCCTTTATTGAACGGAAAATAGTGAAAAAAATTAAATAGTACGAAACACCATCCATGATCCATCTAAACCATGCAAATCTAGAACTCAACAATTTGACAGAAGAAAGAAAGATAGATATATCGATTTTTCAAAACATCGATGTATCGTTTGGATCCCTACTCAAAACAAAGACGGAAAATAACTGACTGCGGACTTGGATTGAACCGATAACGAATGCTAAATAACTAGGTACTTGCCATTTACGACTTCTAATTTTTATTTTTACAAATGAATAAACCACTTTTTTGCTTGAACAAAAACTTTATTTTGATATACCTATGTAGACGATTTTTCAATCGGACGGTTGTCTTCATTGTTTGTCTGTTGAATGCATACCATGTCCATTGAAATTTTTTCCATGAGATCACCTAAAAGGATCCACAAATTTAATCGATTGGTTAGTCTATTGTCAGATTATTCTTACAAACTACTTACCTACCTCTACGCACCAGCCGTCTTAGTGGGTAGCCTAGTGGCATTGAGCTCCTCAGCCAAGTCATCAACAACTTGTAACTTCCTATATATGGACTCTTCTGCAAAAAATCTTAATAATTCGTTAATAATAATAATAATGAAGAGGGTTTAGTGCACTGCGACCTTGTGGTCTATTGTGCCCCCTGCTTATACCTTGGAAAGGTTCATTCCCTTTTCCAGAGCCCCATCGCATTACAGTTCCGTTAGGAACTGTGTTTGAGGGTTTTTGCTCTGTCTCTAGACTTGGCAAGAATATCAACTTTAGAGCACTTCATCCAGTCCAGGGCTCTAATCGCGTAATTTATCAGACTATCATCGTTGAGACGATTGTATAAAACGACCTCGTTTTAAGTTTGCTTCATATAACATCACAATCACGTCGATCAATCGAATCGTTCATCGTTTTCATTTTGAACAGTTTGAGCAGGACTGTAAACAAACTGTGACAAGTGAAAACTAATAAAATTGGTATATTATTTTGTTTGTTTTGTTCTCGTTTATGTGAAAATGCATGTATACGTTGGAAAATAAGCATAGGCGCACGAGAAATTATATCGATAAGGTTTGTAAAGGAAGAAAAAGAAGAGGAAGAAGAGGATTTGTGCATGCATTTTGCTTAAAGCATTTACTAACTTTGCTTTTGGGGGCGCTTACAATCCGGGGTGGACAACGGCCTCAACCAACAAGCCTCTAGCTAGCTGCATCCAGTTACGCTCACCAAGTTCGTTGAGGTCGCCGTCCAATTAAGCGCTCCACCTAAGGTTGGGTCTACCTCTGCTACGTCGACCCTCACCCTCAGGGGTGGACTCAAAGACTCGTCGGGCTGATCATGATGGAATAATATAAGGTGGTCTCGTCGGCTGCCGAATCGTTCGTTTTTTGGTCCCTTAACGTTCAGTGAGCGTTTGCTTATTGAAGCGAAAGGTTGTGTGCGGACGAATTTGTTTGCAAAACGTCAACCCTTGTGCAAAAAAATTTTTTTTTTTATTATAATAGGCAACTTCAAACCAATTCCACTCCACTTAAAAGTTAATCAACAATCAACATACTCATGAACAGAATACTCTCTCTGCACACTCTATTGTCGTTTCACTTACACTTACTACGCTGAACCCTTTCACACGCACTTATTACTAGTATAGTTAAGGGACTACTTTTTGCCGACGAGACCACCTTATACTTATTCCATCATGGGGCTGATGCGTTGCTGTCCATACACGCTCCACGTGCCCCAGCCATATCAGCCGTTGTATCTTCAGCTTTTTGATACAAACTGGACCGAATATCGTCCGAAGATTCTTTCTCTTAAAACATCCAAGGAGGTATTCTTCCGATTTTGACAGAGTCCATGCTTCTGCACCATACAGCAGGACCGGGATGATTAGTGTCTTATATACCTAATATCTCGATGCTGAGACTCCTTTCTCGTTGACAGTATATTTTGTTTTGTCATCATTTACAGCCAAGCATTTAGTGAATGCAATTCTATGATTGCATCCTCAAAAGAGAACACAGCTAGGGTTCGAACTGTCTTTTAACAAGTATGAAGAAAATGGATTTTTGTCCTATATTTTGACATTTCATCACACTAATGCTAATGCAGTGTCCTTTGTGAACATTATGTATGCTTTTGATTGGAAAATGTTTCCTTTAATATTTATTTTACTTTTAAAAAACCTAAACAGAAACAAAACACACCAAAAGCGATGAAACGATTACAAAATAGCTATCGTTCAATCGAATCGTTTCGACGACGCTATTTGACAATTGATTTGTTTACATGAAGCAGTAAAAAGCGATGATCGTCCAATCGTTTTGACGATCATCGCTTTTTAGTTGTTACACGAAGTAGAAGTATCGTCAAGACGACATCGTTCGATCGTTTTAGCCTTACGCGATTAAACCCCAGGTAAGAGACAAGTTTGTTCAGTTTAAACATTTTATTCAAAACCAAACAGGACTTAAATTTAAAAGGTTTCGTACCGACAATGGTACGGAGTTTTGTAATCGACAATTTGCAAAAATGTTTTGCGGAACAGTGGTATCAAGCATGAGACAACAAATGGTTACACTCCTGCACAAAACGGTAAGGCTGAACGCATGAACCGTACAATAGTTGAGAAATCACGTTGTCTGTTACTGGATACTGGTATGAATAAAGATTTTTGGCCTGAAGCGGTTTCAACAGCTTCTTATCTCATCAACCGTTCAGTAAGCAGAACATCTGAGCTATCAAAGTCACCCGAAGAGTTTTGCTCAGGTAAAAAACCAAACATCTTCGCATTTTTGTGTCGATAGTAATGGTTTTTTATTCCAAAACAAAAACGTAAGAAGTGCGACTCTAAATCCACACAGTGTGTTATGGAAGGGTATAGTGAAGAAACGAAGGAATACCGTCTGTTTCATTCCGAAACACAGAAAATAGTTGTTAGTTGGGATGCTAGTTTCTTCGACCGATAGAATAAATGAGGACTCCAACAGTGTAATCAAAGATGATGTGGAAGATGATTGGGCGGATGCCATAGATCAACATAACAGTTATGTAGAAGATGATAGTACACTGGCTGATGACGTAGTTCATCCAGATGATAGTGTTTGTTGCGACGATGTTGATGATCATTCGAGTGAATAGGTAGCTTTATCCGATCCGATTGATGTGCAAGCACCGAGAACTTCAGAAAGGTTGACATGAGCGCCTATCATATACTTGATGATCATGATTCAATTGCTATAAATTACGCATTGCGCATGTTCTCCATTTTGAACATGACGTAATTTGGGCGTAGAATTTGTGTAGTTGGTTCGGCTTGGGTTGATTTTACTAGCCGATTGCCTTAATTGCACCAAGTAATATTACAAAAAATTATTAAATATCAACATTTATTGAAATGAGTGTTTGTACTTGGTTTTTGTGTAACACCAATGCAGAAAAAAAACATTGGACACCAGCTTTCATAGCTTCTCAAAGAAAAAAACGGTGCTTAACAAAATATTCCATCATTACGAATAAAAGAAATTTAACATTTTCAGCAAATCCATTTTTAATTAACACAAAACAAAACTCCACTGTCAAATGCATTCTGCGCTCAAATGGCTCAAATTTGTATTATGCTTGATGATTACATATACATATGCTATCAAACAAGTTCTGAGAATGTTTTCGATCCGATTACGTACGTAGATGCACTGTCCCGGTTTAATAAGGCTCTTCGGAAAAGGGCTATTGACGACGAATACGCAGCACTGATAAACAACGATACATGGGAAGCTGTTGATTTGCCACGGGGCAGAAAAGTTATTAATTCCATGTGGGTTTTTAAGACCAAAACTAATTCTAAGGGAAAAATCAAAGCCCGTTTAATAGCGAAGGGTTGTAGATAGTCAGCGTAAATGAATAGACTATATATGGTATATATATGGAAACTTTTTCCCCCGTTATTCTTTAGGAGTCAATTAGATTTCTCATAGCTTTGGCAGCGAATGTTGAATGATGGGGTGCCAATAGTTGGGTCAAAAATTATTGGGTGTGCCAATAATTGTAGTCGTTACGCTATGCAGAAATTAAAAGCAGGGGTGGAATCGGCTAAGGTGATTTGTGATAAGTGATAGTCACAATCAACAAAATTGGTCTGCGTAAGGTGATTGTCACCGGTGACAATCACATTTTTGTGATAATTTCTTGTGACAGCAGTTTAGTTGTCACTTGCATGTTGGTTTGATTTTTAATTTTTGATGTGCTAAGAGGAAATGGACGTGTTTGTACCTCTGCATTTATTTTTAGGGTCTGAAAAGGATTAGGAACTAGATAAAAATAACGATAGGGCGTTTTTTGTTCTTTTGTTGCTTTCAGCCGTTTCAACAGTGATCCTGGTATGCAGCATTGGAAGGCGGTCAAACCAATCTTAAGGTATTTAAAGGGCACTGCAAACAAAAGGCTTTGCTTTCAACGAGACAGCGGAAAGACGACGTTAATAACTAGTTATTGCGATGCTGATTTCGCAAACGACATTGATGAGCGGATCTGTTTTATGTTTTCAAAGTTGGAAATGGAGCTGTATCCTGGATGTCTAAAAAACAATCTACTATGGCCTTTCTAAAACTTAGGCCGAATATATGGCAATGAGTATGGCGATACAGGAAGGTCTATGGCTTCGAGGTTTGGAGAAGGAACCCTTTCAAAATCCTTCAAAAAATTTAGATTTTTTTTTTTGCGATAAACAGAGCGCGGTATGTCTGGGGGTCAAATCTCAAAAATTCTCGCATACGTCTATCCGTCAAAATCTCCACTTTCATGCGAAAGACTGAAATTTGCAATTCTCAAAATCCGCATACGAAAATTTCTCTTCGAATGTTACTCGTCTGCTTTTTCTAGGCGGATTTGCTTCTCGTTGTGAGTTTGGCACTTCGAATAACGATTTGTTTTTTTAATTACTGTGCGAAATAATTTATTTTAATGAAGCAAATATAATTAAAATGAAAGGAAAACAAAGAAAGAATACAGGGGTGGAATCGGCTAAGGTGATTTGTGATTATCACAAATGTGACAATCACTTGTGATCAAATAAAATTTTCCATCTGCGTAAGGTGATCACAAAAAATTCTTTCAAATTTGGCATCACTTGACACTGACATGTGTCATAATTTGTTTTGTGTATTCTTTTCGGCGGGTAAATTCATTTACGAAGACAAGAACATTTTGGAAAATGTAAGTAATATAATAATATCCATTTTAACAATGTAAATATCTAATATTATTATATATAGGAATGCAGCGAATAAAATTCAAATTGAGATGATGGCCAATTTTATGGAAAGGCATCCGGATTTGGCCAAATCCTTTTCCGCCAAAGGCGCTAATTGCCGAGATGCCCACAGAGTTCTCTGGGAGAGATTAAAAGTATCCCTGAATACGAATGGGCCACCAACAAAGTCGACGGCAGAGTGGAAAAGGGTAAGAATAGAATTACATACATCACCAATAGATTTCACTTTTATCGTTTTTTAATTATATCTAGGTTTGGGCAATACGTAAATACAATGCCAAAAAAAAAACTCGTCCAAAACAAAAAAAGCTTGCACAAGACTGGTGGAGGGCCGTTTGCGGAGCAGCCATTGAATTCCCAGGAGGAAGTCATTATTCAGGCATCCGGTATTCAGGCATCCGTAAGCGGCATCCAGGGGGCCACAAGCTTTGGCTGTGATGAGGAAGGTTCGTATTCAAGCTTAAAAATGTGTTTTCTACTTATTATTAAAACTCTTTTTATTTTGTACTGACAGAGTTCGAAGAAGAGTTCCTAGAACTGACAGAAGTGGAAGCAATGCAGCCAGAACCACAAGGACAAGCAGAGCAACCATCAGACCGTCAACCAACCAACAACAACAGACCAACACCCAACAAAAAAAAAAGATTCCAGTAGCAGCAAGCAAATTGAGCTTGCATTAAAGCAAGTGGAGCTGCAAGAGGAATTCATAAAAATACAAAATACAAAGTTAGAATATATTCATGAATCCCTTAAGGATATAAATTGCACACTCGTTGAATTAAAAGAGTGTGCAAAATTGTTGTGCATAGAAAAACAAAAGGACAGAGAGCTGAAGAAAGAAGAGCTGGTCCTCAAACGGATGGAGCTAGAGCTGGCAAAAGCTATGAGGGACATGAGGCTATGTGGTCAATAAAATGACTGATATTTTATAAGAAAAGTGACTTATGTAAACTGCTGTGAATTTTTGTTTTGTTTTTTTTTTCTATTTATTTAATAATAACGTTGAAGTGTTTTTTTTTTTTTTGTTTTTTAAAATCGTTAATTTGTGTTATTTTATTCTATTTTTTAAATAAATATGTATATAATGTGAAAGTAATTGTTTTTGTTTAGTTTTGGCGGCGGTTAGCCCAAAGGTCATCCCGTATTCTGTTACGGATTCGTACTCCTTGTGTGTTGTTGTTTTCCTCTCCTTGGTTATTTACATTTCCAGGTGGTGCATTTCTTATTTCCACTTCCGGGAGTGGTACATTTTGCTCGCAGCATATGTTGTGTAGAGCAGCACAAACATTCACTATTTGGGTTGCTCTTTTCGGAGAATACCTCAACTTTCTTTCTTCTAGAATACTCCTCCATCGAGCTGTTAGAAGAAAAAACACATTTTTGATAAAGTCATTGAAGCATATTAAAAGATTGAGGCGATTCTGTTAAAAGCATGACTGCCATTGATTTGCGTGCTGGAAATCGGTGGCAGTAATGTTCTTTATTGAATCGTTTCATTACTTTTCATATGTCCAATGCATCGCTCCACAATACTCCTGGCCTGGGAGTGAACAAAGTTAAAATTAGCTTCTGGCGTATTTTCTGATGCACTTCTGTATGGTGTGATGAGGAATGGTTCCAAAGGGTAGCCGCTGTCACCTTAAGTAAGAAAACGAAGGCATGAGTAGGTGTTAAATATATTATGTAAGTTGTGTTGTACCTACCGAGAAGCCATGATGACGTTCTACCTGCACAGTATTCCACATTTAATTTTTCCCTCTGGGCACTTTGTCTCCAAACAAAGCTGTCATGGGAACTTCCGCCATACTTTGCATTGATCGATAGAATTTTTTTATTCTCGTCACAGATCTAGAATGAAACTAAAGTTGCCTTACACTAACTATACAACAATAAATACAAAAATATACTTACAATCATAGCGTTAATGCTATGTCTTCCTTTTCTGTTGTAGAATACATGCTCGTTTTCTGATGGGCGAAGTATCATGATGTGGCTTCCGTCTATGCAACCGATCACTTTACAAAGTAGAAAAGAGCAAGAAAAGTCAAATTTAATTTTTAATGAGCAACAAAAAAGTACCTCCTGGTATCCGGAACTTCTCATAAAAGAATCTTTTTGTTTGTTCCGACGCAAAGAATTTTATTTTTAGGGGACAGAGTTTTCTCTCCATTACTTTGAGCGTTCTCGCGGTCACCTCACACACCGTACTTTGGCCCATTGGTGCTGACCAGTCATTACCAACTTGCCATTGGTAACCGCCACTCCCAAGAAAGTTTAATGTTGTAGCTAACTGGAGAATAGGCGGAATGTGAGTTGACCGAACTCCAGCTGGCAAATCCAATAGCCGAAGGACATACAAAAATGTATCCTTCGTTAGTCGAAAATTTTTTATGAATCTATTTAATTTGGAAAAAGCTATTATTAATATAAAAGTTCACAAAGAAAATGGATGGTATGTATGTACATACTTTGAATTTGCTAGTTCCAGTATGTTTAGCTTACTTCGAAGATTTAGTCGCAACAATCGGATATTTCTAAAATGATTATTGTTATATTCATTTTCTTCACTTTCGCTTTCGGATCCGAAAAATAATTGCACAGGCACAAACACGTTCATTTTGTCTTAATAAATATTGAAATATAAAAAAGAACTTGTCAAATCGACATGCAAGTGACAACTAAATTGCTGTCACAAGAAATTATCACAAAAATGTGATTGTCACAAGTGATTGTCACCTTACGCAGACCAATTTTGGTGATTGTGACTATCACTTATCACAAATCACCTTAGCCGATTCCACCCCTGGTTATGTGACCAACGACTAAAAAGATGCACTTTTTGAATTCATTGAAATGAATATTACTTTGTGGACGGCCTCTTAACATTTGGAGTACGGTTCTGCTTACCTGCTTACTGCAGAAACTGCCCAATGTAGCCATTGTAAAAACACAATTAATTATTAACTGAAATTAGGACCATTCACACACAATCATAAAATGTTTTTTTTGGTTTTTGTTAATCGCAAATCAAAACCTACATCCACAATATTTCATAGCCAATTTGAATAGATTTTTTTTTTCATGGCCATTCTTTGCACAAAAAGTAGGTACATTTTGACGTAAAATGCTACCTCATGCGAGAGGTGAATAGATAGATATTTTCGCAGAGGTGGAAAAAACTTTGAGAATACCAATTTTTTTTCGTATGCGAAAATTTCAGGCGGATTTGCTCGTATACGAGTTACGTTATGCGGAACTTGAGAATTGGGGTCCTGGCATCTACTACAGGTTACAGTGCTAGAACCAAACACATAGATGTAAGGCGTCATTTTGTACGTGACATCATTAAAGAAGGTGAAGTGTGCTTAGATCATATAGGCACGAACGAGATGGTAGCTAATGTAATGACAAATGGCCAAATCACAACGGCGCTTTGCCGCTTGCGTACGTTGATAGGCGTTTTAGAAACTTTACCGTACTTTATGTCAACGCGCGCAAGTGACCGTTTTCCAAAACTAAATGCCGCTTCAGAGCGTTGGCGCGTTGAGAGATTAAAAGTTCTGTTTGGTTTATGTTAATACACCCGAATTCAGAGCAGAATGCAAGTTTACTCCTTTTTGCTTATAATTGTTATTTTAATGCACGAATTAAAAGGAAATGTATTTAAAATAGTAAAAAATGCATGAATAAATAACAATAAATACATTAGATACACAGGTACATGCCTTCCCATATTAGTCCTTTCAGCGAGACAGGTAGATTTTTAGTTTAGTTAAGAAAATATGGGCAAATTACATCGAAAATCCCTTCCCTTTAAATTGTGAATTGATTACTTTGTGGAATATTTGAAAAACGATTTAAGTGAGCAAGATTACCAAATGGCCAGCATATTTTGTATGCGCTGTGGAAAGAAGTTCGGTCACTAAAATACAGAGGTGCAATTTTTTTAAAAACTTGCTTTGGCTATTAAAAAAAAAAAATTCTCAAATATGGATACAGACGAACTACTCGATTTTTCAATTCATATTTATACATCTGGTGGTATGCTGGACATTCGGACGAATGCGATCTTAGGTACTGCTTCTCGTCGCTCGCTGGGTTTTTACCGCATCCGGTCACCCATCGCCAGTAATGACAATGCATATTGAAAGGATTTTTTGGCCCTTTAATTTGGGTCATTGCCTGGGTATTAATTAAGTACGCGGATTTTTTTTGCTATATTTCCGCGAAGATCTTTGCTGTCTTGTCCAGATATTTTTTTATATTCCTATGGCTGGACTTCAAAACCTTCCCGCCTATTGAGTTCAAATTTACAGGGTATCTTCGATATAGGACGGAGAATTCCCGTGAATTTGGGTCAAAGTCGAGCGAAGGTACGCATATTCATGTGCATTGTCCCGATAGACAATAAAAATTATGTGGCTTTATCTACCTAAGCATTTCAATTCATTGGCACGAGCAAAAGAGCGGGTACACCAAGTAATAAATTAATACCAATCATTTGCACATAGCAGAAAATTAGATTTTCCCTCGACTAGAAAAAGAAACTATAAGTATTCTAAACAAAAATGTTTATTTCATTTATGAATTGTATAAAGCACAGAGTAGTTTCAGACAAAATTAAAATATAAAAAGCGTGCACATAACATTTGAGCACATATTTTTTTGTTCAACAATCTAAAGAAATCACTAGCAGCATTACAACAAAAATAATATTCGTCAATTCCACACAGTAAAATAATTATTTTTTTTTGCAAAAACTCACATTCTACTAAAAACGAGTACGTATATACCCTAAGTGAATCTATGCAACTTCAACAATGAACGGCATTACTCTATCACATTAAATTTTATCAAATCGAACAAACCAAACCGAAAATGAAATGTCAAAGCCGCCCAACGTACTTGAAAGTAGAGGACTTCTTCTAGAGGACTAGCACGTCCAGTCACTATCGAGCACAAACCAGTAAGAATAGACCGCCGACTTCCCGTACACCTACCCGATTACCCCCGGACAAAATTACCCTGTCTGTGAATACGTGTAAATGTCAAAATTAATGGCGGCAATGATTTTCCATGCTATACCATGGGCCTAAGATTGTTCAAGTATACGTGCGTTAATGGCGCTCCTCTGATTTTGTACAGAACCAATAGATGAAAAATCCTGGGCCCGCCGGCAGCTTGTTGGCAAAGTCCGTTATGTGGTAGGAGTCGACGGTCTATTCTTACTGGTTTGTGCTCGATAGTGACTGGACGTGCTAAGCACATAACCTCAAAGTGCAACACACTCAAAAACGAGAACGATTTTTGCTAATCTAAAAAAATAAAATACAGAAAAATAGTGAAAATAACTACTTAAAAATAAAGAAAATATAGTGATAACTTAAAAGAAACAATAAGTTTTGACAACCGATGCCACCGCATGTGGCAGATTCTAAAAGATTAGAAACAGAACACGCGTGAAGCAATCGCCCTCAATTGTTTAAGGAGCCCCTATGGGGGCAAGTAAAAAGAAAACACCGAAGACGCAGGTTGGCACCCTGCCAATAAAGCATGCCCATAGAGAAATAAGGGCAGCACAATGGTTAATTTCACTAAAAAAAGGAAAAACAGCAAGCGCAGTTGAGGTTAAATCACCTCTTGCAGAAAGCGCCACGATACCAAACGACAATGTGCTCAGGGGCGAAAACACCCCTAAGAAACAGACTCCTAACAATGGACGCACTCGAAGAGGAACCAAGCTCAAGTCACAAGTTCACCGTAGTCAAGAAAGGTAGAAGACATAACGCGCATCTGGCGGCAGAGAGAACAATGGTAGAGCAGACAACCAGCAACCGCTTCGCACTAGCAGCAGTGAACCCAACAACAACCACAACAGAAATATCAGCAGCGGCGAGAAAGAAAAACAATCTCGGCGGCAACAATATCAGCGATACCAGCGATCCAGTGAACGACAGAGCGGGAAAGCCAAGGACAATTAATATAAGCACAGAAGATAGGCAGTACAGTAAGTTTTGCCCTCCAATTATCTTACACAACGCGAACGTCCGCAGACTCGCTGCGGACCTTCGCGAAAAATCCGTAGACTTGGGTTTTAATTTTGAGTTGGAAAATTGTAGCAACGGTAGAACTAAATTATTCGTAGACGAACCGGGGGCTCATCAGGAGCTGATGAGAAATCTGCGAAATAATGAGGAGGTCCAGGCGCACTCTTTCACACTAAAAGAAAACAAAAACACAAACCTAATATTAAGAGGACTAACAGCAGAGTACACGGTAGAAGAAATTTCGAAGGAACACAACGAGGCACTGCCAGAAATGGTAGACAGAGTCCTACGTTTTGAGACTCTAAAATCAAAGGGAGAAGGACTAGCGTATAACTTATTCACTGTGCGTCTAGAGCCAGGTATTTCCGCAACGGAAATTTTGAAGGTTAGGTATATCATTAACACTAAGATTTATTGGGAAAGACCAAGAGGGAACAAAGGGTAGTTACAATGCAGGAGATGCTAAGGGTTTGGGCACTTGGCCAAAAACTGTGCCAACAAATACAGATGTGTTAAGTGTAATAAATCACACGGCCCAAGGGAGTGTGACAATAAAAAAAAGAGTCTGACTTGAAACCTAGATGCGTCAACTGCGGCCTAGAACATCCCGCGAACTATGTGAGGCTTACAAAGCTTACCAAGAAAGGAGAAAGAAATCGATTGACGAAGCCTTAAAGAAGAGGGAAGAGGAGAGGGTGCTCTCCAAATCTAGATCGCTGGGAAACATAGTTTCCCCTAAAATTTCATTCGCGAGCCACTTTCAGAAAGAGGCAACACCGTCGGACATCCTAGGGGTGCAAAGCAGGACTCAAAACAAACCTGACTTCGTCAATCAATTCCTTAATCTATCCAGGGACCTATTTGGAATAGATATCACAGACCTCCTATCAAAAATAGAAAGCTTTGTAAAACACATCAACAATATTAGTATAACCCCACAACAGAAAAGGATTGAGTACCTTAGGCTGCTCAATCAACTTAATCTTAGCTCGATATAATGACTTTAAAAATGCTTACATTTAACATTTCGTCCCTAATAAATCACAACAGGAGGATCGAGCTCTTAAAGATTCTTCTTGCTAAAGACATACTGATAGCCTTCATTCAAGAGACTAGACTGGAGGTCAGACATCAATTTTTTTTAGACTCTTATAACATCAAACGTAATGGCAAAGGGCGAGGTATTGCACTGCTCATTAAGGATAATTACCACTATGACCCTATAGATCTGTCTAACTGCAAATTTCCAAGTGTCTTTATTTCAATGAATATAAAATCAAATGGGAATTCGAAGACACTTCTCTTCGGATCGGTGTATTTTCCATGTAATAGCCCCACTAACTGGATATTGGAAGAACTCTCCAGAATAGCCACACTAGCAGAATCCTTTGACGGATTCGTACTGGGAGGTGATCTGAATGCGAGGCACACAAATTGGGGAGACGCAATCGTGAACCAGAATGGCAGGGCACTAGAGAGGTGGCTATCACAGAATGCACCATCGATAGTTAACTATACTGCACGAGACCCAACCTTCCCTAGAGGTGGCTCCTATTTGGATCACTTTATAATCTCCTCACATTTCATAAGTGAACTTGCGTCTAACTAAACGATATCAACACTACCCACGTTTTCTGATCACTACCCAGTAGAACTAAAAATAGATATAAGGGAGCTGGAGATAGCACTGGCAACTCAGCATCCCTCACAGTCCTTTAAAAACACTAACTGGGTATCCTTTAGGAGAGACCTAGATATAGGTATAAACTTGAATAGCCCCCCACCCCACACCTGCCTGTCGGATAACGAGATAGACCAATACATTGACTCCTTTACAGATGTGCTATTTAGTACAGTAAACGCCCATACAACTGAAGCACGGGTTGAAATAAAGAAATATAAATTCCTTCCGGAAGACATAAAAGTTCTTTTAAGAACTAAAAACCAGTGGCAGAATCGGCTAAAACAAATCTATCACAGATCATATAATAGGATAAACGCTGAGTACAAACAATTAGCAGCGCAAATCTCGCTCTTAAAGAAGATAGTTGACGAGAGAGTTAAGATATGGGTAGACAAGCAGCTAGGGAACAGACTTAAGAAAATTCAAGCGGGACCTTATGCTTTTAAGGAAGCATTCAGGTTTATGGGAAGAAAAACCAAATTTGGTTAACGAACAAACGATTACTGGGGAACTAGAAAAAGTGAACGGTTTTAAAAACTACTTCGCAAACATCTACCATGAAGAAACTCCTACATATGACCCAAACATTAGGGACCAAGTACAGACGATCGAATCTTTAATTTCAACCACCAGGAAACTGCACTGAATCCCCCAGGTAGACATAATGTTCACTTCTATCGCGACTGTCTCTGACATTGTACGCAGAATGAACGCAAAAAAATCTGCAGGGCCCAGATAGGGCCTCAAACTTTGTCCTTAAGAAAATCTCACCCATGGCGATAAAATACCTAACAATTGTAATGAATAATTACATTAATAACGGTTATTTCCCTTCAGCTTGGAAAACGGCTAAAATCATTCCTATCCTTAAGAAACCGGGGGACTACTCAATTAATAATTTCAGACCGATTTCCCTACTTTCAAACATAGGGCAAATCCTGGAAAGAATTATACTCGAAAAAATAGACGAACATGTTGAAGACAACATTGAATTCATCCCGGAATACCAATTTGGTTTTCGTAGGGGGCACTCCACTGTTCATGCACTCTTAAAAATTCACAATGATGTGACAGTAAAATTAAAAGGAAAATAATTCACAACCATCTGCTCACTAGATGTAGGAAAAGCGTTCGACAGCGTGTGGAGAGAAGGCCTACTGTACAAACTCACAATCACAACTCTTGATTACCCACCCCATTTACTACATATCATTAACAGTTTCCTAACAGACAGGCAATTTTATATAAAAATTCAGGAAACATCATCTGAACGCACACAGACCCCCAAGGATCTATCTTAGGCCCCAGGCTGTATAATCTTTTTATGTATGATTTCCCTCACACACGCTTTGTGAATAATGAAATTCGATCAAGAGTAATCCTATACGCGGACGATACTCTGGCTTACGCAAGTGCGGACTACCCATTGAACGCGCCTAGGCATTTAGAAGAACACCTAGTCATTATAAACACCTTCTACAAAAAATGGTGGATTAGAATCAATAAAGAAAAAACAGAGTGCATTTGCATAAGAAATGCGAGTGGAAAGGGAATGGAGGGGACTCTAAGGGAAAGTAGGAACCTATCCTTACGTTTTGAGAACTGTATTATCCCGTTTAAAAATGGCCTAAAATATTTGGGCGTCAACTTTGACATACTTTTTAAGTTCAATAAGCTAAGCATGCCCGCTTAACCAAACAGAAAGCAAAAAAAATCTCAAACATGCTGATGCCTTTTTTAAGGCTTAGTATGCTAAGTAAGAAAACAAAACTATTTTACAAAACATTAATTAGACGGCAGCCAGGGAACTGGAAATCCTCGAAAGGAAGATACTACGTGCCTGCGTTATGATGAACTATAAGACAAGAATTAAACGATTCTCAAACATAAGCATCTATAACGAAGCGAATGTAATTCCACTGTTGAAATACGCCTTAACCTTATCTTAAAAAACCTTCGAAAAAATGCCATATAGTGGTAATGAACTTATTAGAGAAATCTACTCCTCACAGGACGGTGTGTCCTGGGAAGAGACGATGTATCCATCGCCACTGGGCGTTAAGGACCATTCACATGGGAGCGAACGAACGAATTGATTAAATGCGAATAAACCACTTTTTATGCATTTATAAACAGAAAATTCCACATTTTATTATTCCTTCTCTTGGAGTAAGGTTAAGTACTTTGTGGAACGCGATTTAAATGATGTGGATTGTGAATAGACTGACAATTCGCGCCAGGGTGTTTTCGTTCGCGGCAAAAAATGTTAGATTTCGAAATTTCGTAATTTAAACTGTTAATAAACTTGTTTTCTTCATAAATTTTGATGGAATAATTAATTATCCTCATCTTGGAGTAGTAAAATGTGCAATTTTCTGTTTATAAATGCATAAAAAGTGGTTTGTTCGCATTTTATCAATTCGTTCGTTCGCTCCCATGTGAATGGTCTTTTAGTACGATAAATCTAGAAACGACCCCTGGTGGGCCCCCGTTGAATTCTATCAAACTACGATTGCAGGCCATAATCGCGGTTAAGAATATAAAACGAACATATAAATTTTCCAACTTGAATGAAAACCATAATCTACTAATTGAGGATTCTTAAATTAAACAAACACTAACATTGGAGTGCAAAACTATATAATTAATCAATTTACCATGTATTAACTAGTCATAATTCGCCTAAAAGTTTTAGATAACGAACATTCGTTCTAAACTTAGTCACTTGAATAATTGTAACATAAACATACATATAATTTAATCTCAAAAGAAGCAAATGATCTCAACAAATAACAAAGTTCGTATTGACAAATGTCATGCAAAGTCAAAGCTCCTCTCGCACTAAAATCACAGAATCCGTCGTAGTGGAAAAGTTTGTTAGTGGAAAAGTTTAAACAACTCATGTTGATAGTTTAATCAGAATTTATAATGCTAAATAGAATAAAATGATTAATATGTATTTGCTAAAATGTTTTGATTCAAAATCAGAAAATTATTAATAATTTGTGTTTCGTGAAAATTAATAGTTTTTAATTTTCGATTAATTAAAAGATGATACCAGATTAAATAAACGTTATAAATTTTATTCGTGTAGAGACGATCTACTTATAGGTTACAATGTTGTATAGAGAATAAAAAAAAAGGAAGTTAACCTATGCAAAAAAGAAAAAAAAACATGTGGCGAAAACATTTGACAAGTTAATTGTTCAGTGGAGGAGTATGTTCGAAATATTATTTTAAGTAGACATGATGTTAATATCCGGAAGGACGTTACAATTTCAAATAGTTTTAATTACATTATGCAAAATAACTTATAGATTCAACAATGTAGAATTTACTGAACAATTTGCTTGTTTGAGATCCTTGATGTAGGATGTGCATAAAAAACAAACAACCATTGTAACAAAGTGGAATTGGTAGGGAAAACTCTAATTTTCTTTGAATCCTAACTCTCCCAACAAAGTATTGGCCGTGGTGGATTCTTTGTCGAACTCTGTCGAAATTTTATAAAAAGCTTTTTGAATGAAAAGCCAAGTACACCTAATTTCCGGCGGATACTCAGCATTTATTAGGCTTATTTTTTTGAGAATCTATAGCTAGCTCACTTTTACTTTTATACTCACTTTTGGTGTTGTTATACTCACTTCCCAAAAAATACGCCAATTGTAAATATTAACTTAAAGCAAACATCTACTGCCTCTAAAATGGTAGGCAGTAGATATTAAGTAGCATTTATAATAACAAAATATGGCGTTATAGAATCAATTGAATTACCTACTACGAGGATGAAAGGTTGAAATGTGAGGCCAATGCCTTGAAGCTTTTCTTTCCTGCTGGTAATGGCTGCGTCGTTTTCGGCATCTGTCGAAACTCTAGTTATGAAGCCATCCCTTGCTTCAGCCTTAGAGGGTCGCCAAATTTTCTTTTTCGATCGCTGGTCTTGATTACCAGGAATGCCGCAAGATTGCTGATCTCTTCAGAAACTGAAAAAATATAAAACAATGATAAGCCATATGCGTCGACTTAATTTTTCTACACAAAATTTGTGCAAATCTTGTCCTAACTATTATACGATGATCCCATCTCATTTTTGCTGAAAAACAGGAGAAATTCACAAAATCGTTGCGTTTCACAGGTTTTTATTTTGAAAAAAAGGTGTAAAACAGGAGTTCAATGTGAGTACTAATTTAATGTTTAATGTAACAAAAATACGTAATAATATGTATTAAAGAATATTTAAAAAAAATGCTTAGTCAATAATCATCATCATCTTCAAGGTCAATGTCGAAGTCGTCATCTGTTTCTACGTTGGCATTAGCGGAGCGCAAATTGTATTTTTCTTTTGCTGAGATTTGGCGGAGCATGTCCGGTTTTGATTTGATGAATTCGTAGAATTCCATGCACGACATTTTCAAATTGACTTTGACGGTTAGAATGGCCGTCAATGTCACAAACCAGTAAGAATAGACCGTCGACTCCTCCCACATAACGGACTTTGCCTACAAGCTGCCGGCGAGACCAGGATTTTTCATGTATTGGTGCTGTACAAAATCAAAGGGGCGCCATTAACGCACGCATACTTGAAAAATCCTGGTCGCATGGTATTGCATAGAAAAACATTGCCGCCATTAATTTTGACATTTACACGTATTCACAGACAGGGAAATTCTTTCCGGGGGGAATCGGGTAGGTGTACGGGAAGTCGGCGGTCTATTCTTACTGGTTTGTGGTCAATGTATCCACTTTAAGTTGCGATTTTTCCTTCGTCCACGTCTTGTTCATTGCAGCAAAAACCCTTTCGACGGAAGCAGTCGAACCGGGCATGCAAAGAATGTACTCAACGATTTTTGCGATTTCCTTGTACTCGTATGTAATTTTTGCTCCGTTAGCTTTTTCGCGCAGTTGCCAGTTTACTGCGATGTTCTGTCCGACGTGAAACGACGTTGACACGTTTGAAATTTTAAAGTTTAGTGCGTTAAAAACATCTTTGGTAAAAAACAGGTTTTTCGAGAGCAAAAACAGGTCACAGGTTTTCGGTCCAAAAAACAGGAGTCTCCTGCGCAAAACAGGAGAGATGGGATCATTATATACCTATTATACCTATCTCTGACTGCTGAGATTTCATTATTATATAGAGAAAATATAATGCAGATTTGTTTTTTTTTTTTCTTCTAAAGAAAGCATAATGGTCAAAAGAAACACAAATTTGTCGGAACAATCTAGTAGGTAAAGCAAAAAGAACCACGCTTATTCTGAAATTCGATCGAATCGGAAATTCTTCGAATTTTTACGATTAGCAGGTATATTTATTAACCCTGGAAAGATATGCCCCTATTGCAGAACACAACTCAGCTTAGTTGAGTCGAGTTGTCTTCAATTCAACTCAACTTTCACACAACCCAAACTAACTAACAACTTATAGACAACCACCGCCATCTTTGTTATGTTTTGACAGACAACTTTTCTATCAAGGTTGTTTATGACAATACGGACAATACTGAATTTTGAATTACATAAAATCAAAAGTCAACTCAACTGTAGTTGTAGTTGTCTTACACAATAGGGGCAATAATGTGCTTCAAATTGACTCATCCAAAAACTTAACCAACAAGAACGATAAGAGGTAGGAACACATTTATGTGTGATCGACTTCAAAAGCAACAAGGCGTTCCAGAATTTCAGCAATGAACATTGTTATCACTTCGAGAGGTCCAACCTATATTTGCCGCGATCTTGAATAAGGCCCCGACCCATAGAATCCGTCGCAACCGTTGCGTCGACGGATTGGCGTATTCGACGGAACGAACAGTCCCATAGAATTCGTCGCATACGTTGACAGCCGATGATATATGAGAGACAGTTTCTCTCATTATCTTATATTTCCACCAATGAAAATGCTTACTCTCACGCTCTGCCAACTGTCAACGGTTCGACGGACAGAAAAGTAGAAAGTAAACCTACTTTATCCGTCGCATCCGGCACGTTCGTTGCTTATGGGTCACGTTCCATAAGCTACTGTGTATTCTATCAACCTGTCAGTCGAAAACATTGCCGCAACGGATGTGACGGATTCTATGGGTCGGGGCCTTGAGCCCATCTCTTGCTTCAATGGCTTCTTTGACATTGAATTGTTAAGATGACCAACGTCGAAATTTCTGTGAAAAAACGGGGCTATCAGTTAGGTTCCACATTTCACTTTCACTCGAAATGACATCGAAATCGATCGGAAATGAATTTTTGTGTGCTGCAGTTCACTGTATTCAATGTCCCAAATGACAGATGTCAACTGTTTGCAATTTCACGAAAAGTGATTTCGAAAAAATTTGGGAGTTACCGAATGGCTCGAAATGCAGAACGCTGAAAACGAATTCGTTGTTGCAATTTCGATTTCGATTTCATTTCACTCGATTTCTGGAACCTAGCTGTATATGACCAGTGCAACGTACAAAGACACCTGTGAAACTGAAATTCGAGCATTGATTGGAATATTAATTTTGATAGCGATGAAGAAAGATAACTACCTATCCACAAAAGAACTCGTTATAGCTATCATTGAAATGCATCATTGAAAATTTTGTTTTCCGATTTTAAGACGATTAATCAAACAAATATTGGCTTTAATTGGTATCAAAATAAAGGTAATCAATTGTGGAATTTTTTTACGAAAGAAATTACTTAATTCTGACTAAAACTTATCTTGAAATTCAATTTTATTATTTCACTGATCGAAGTCGATTTCAATGAACAGCTGATTCTCGTTTCTCCAATTTGGAACCTAATCGTGTCACTTATGTGTTCGATTCTCTTCCTATTCTCAGCTGTCAGTTTTGCTATCAATGATCAACGCTAACCTCAAAACCTAGACTCGTTTGTTGAAAAGTCACTGACAGGTTCTTTCACTGACAGGCATTATTCAATGATTGCTATAACCGACTTGTCAAAAAAATGAAACCACCATTCCACTGATTTGTTCCAATAATGCATTTCAATGATATTGGCTTTAAACTACCATTCCACTGATTTGTTCCAATAATGCATTTCAATGATACCTATAACTAGGGCCTATTTTAAGTCGCCCAAAGCGTCAACTTCAAACAAACCTATGAAAACCTGTTAAGTTTTAGAGGCTCTGGTATGGAATTCTAGGAATGAATATGAAACTGAAACAATTGAACAAACTTCGTAGGTGCTGTCAAATTTGGCTCAAAATATAAAGTTGAATGTCTTTTGATAAAAGTTTCTAGTTTCGATGTCATATCCTCTGTATCAAACTTTGAAAATTTTCCCACTGGCCTGGTATTTTAAGAACCGTATTTCACAAATTAATTAAACAATGAATATTGTATTAATATCATAAAAACTTAAAGGAAAAAGAAGCAGAACATCGAACTGTATGCTTATACATAGCGCATAAAATAAACGAGTTATTACCACCACCCTGGTAAGTCTGCAGTGTAAAACTATCGATTTATCGCTTTGTTTACAATTAAAAAATTACAGATTCATGAATTAGTAAAATTGTTAATTTTTTTTTTGGCTTTTAGCTATACTATGCCAAGTACTCTGTTATTTGCAACCAACAGTGAAGGGCGTGTTTACACATTGTCAACATCTTCATCAGGATGGCGTGAATTTCCTTACCTGGGTTTGGAATTCAAAAAAATATCCGCAGTGTCTAATTTCATGTGGGCAATAGGTGGCGACAGGCAAGTCTACGTTCATGTTCATGGGCTTGATGTTCCAATTCGAGTTAAAGAAGAATCGTATGAAAACGAGAGATGGCTTCCCATAGAAGGATTTTCAAAAAAAATGTTGCCGACTGATCGATACCACTATTCATCCATTGATGGGACGGTTGACCGTAACATTGATAAAATACGATTGCCGTCTATGGCATGGCAATGGGAAGGAGAGTGGCACTTGGACTGTACTCTAGATGGCCAACCACTGGACCATGATGGGTGGTCATACGCGCTGGACTTCCCCGCTACTTATCAAGTTAAAAATTCTTGGAATTCTTATGTTCGGAGGCGAAAATGGGTATAATGTTATAGAGATATTATTTGTGTTTAGCTATTAATTAGTTATGTGTTGTACTGGAGTAGATACGCTTTCGCCGTTACAGTGCTCTTAACAATTGGTGTGCCGTGGCGCCACTACATAAAGATCCGACACAAGAACCATTCATCGATGTTGCGATAGGTGGTTTCAATATTCCAAATGCTTTAGCAGGAACAATGCTTGTTTGGGCCGTAACCGCTCATGGACGAGTAAGTACTGAATAATTGTTGTGTTAAATAAATTCTTTATATGTATTTCCGTTATCGGCTGTTGTACATGGACGTGACTATCCCTGGGTTGAAGTATGGAAGTATTCCCGTATTTCTATTTTATGCATCTTCTATATCTTCTATCTTCTATCTATATATTAAATTAATCCTGTGGGGTGAAACTTGATAACCGCTGCGCCGATTTTCATGTTTGTTTTTTGTTGTGTATATCAGGTTTATAACAATGGCCAAAAAATATTGAATAAAGGGGCGTGGCCATTCCCATACAAAAAAAAAAAAACTCTTAATTGTGTGAAACTCGCTGCCATTACAACCAAAACTTCTGTATTAATTTCCCGATTAATTTTCAAAATTCTTTTTTTGTTTTGTTCGTAGGTATTATGTACTGTGGTTAAGGTTTAGGACATAGGCAGAACCAATTGGACAAAGGGGCGTGGCACCTCGCATACAAAAGACACCTCTTACATTTTTTGTTATGTTCGAATTTCAGGTTTAGGCAGAGTAAATTCCAGAAAATCGATTTATTCTCATTTTATTTTTGATGATTTATACTTTGTTGGAAAGGTATTTTCTCAGTACGGGTTTAAAAATTTAACTGTCTATCCGACAGTTCATACAAAATAAAAAAAAGTCGAAAAAAAAGGTCAAAAAATCAAAATTTCAAAATTTCAATACGATTTCTGGAAAAACGAAAAAATGTTGTGTACCACAGAGCATTACAATAAAAACAGTTTATCTTTTCAACTATTTTGCACTAGGAAGTGTGCACGGGCTCCGCTAGTATTAATATAAATAAAAATTAAAATAACGCTTTTAATACAAAAATAACACGATTTATATTCATTGCTATATTTTAGGTGATGTTTAGATCAGGCGTTAGTTCAACATCCCCTGAAGGCTTACGATGGACGGCAGTGAGCACGCCATCAGGCTGTGAAATAGCACAAATAAGCGTTGGTCCTATCGGCTTAGTTTGGGGAGTATTATACAACGGACGTGCGATTGTTAGATCTGGTGTTACAAGAGAATGTTTAAGCGGGCAGTCATGGTTAGAAGTAAAGCCACCTGGAACTGGAGTTAAAATTTTACAAGTTTCAGTTGGAACCGACGCTGTGTGGTGTGTGACAAATGATAATCATGTTTGGTTCCGAAGAGGAGTAAAAGGAGATGCTGCTGGAATAAGTGAAGATGCTGCCATTGGCAGTGGATGGGTGGAAATGGTTGGCAGTATTTCGATAGTATCAGTTGCAGCTAATGATCAAGTCTTTGCTGTTGGATCTGAAGATCGCAGACTTTACTTCAGGTCAGGTGTTACTACGTCTGATCTAACGGGCAAAAAGTGGCGTCTTGTGCAGTGTCCGATGCAAGTCAGTCGAACTTCCAGTACTATGAGTTTAATGTCTCGAAAAAGTGGTGGTTCCTCTCCGGGCTCCAAACACCGAAGTATTTGTAGTCTATATAAAGAAAAGGCCGTCGTTGAGACGTGTGCCGTTATTGAAAATGTTGGTGAAATAGATCACAAACTTTCAGAACAAATTCGTCATAAACCTGATTTGTGGAAAAAAAGTTCAGACTCTCCCCCAAGCATAGGAAGTTTAAAAGATCACCGACGAAAACACACGTCTATTCTTCAAGAAAATACCCAGGCATCCAGTGCTCCAGCTCCTGACATAGGGGAAATTTCAGGAAAACATTTTGAAACACAGCTTAAAAACCCAAGAGCATGGTCACCAGTGCGAAGTGTGGGATCAATAGTTGGCACAGAAGCGCATCCTGAGAGCGATTCTGCCGTATTTGATGCTGATTGCACTAGAGATTCGGGTGTATTTGGAGAGGATGATGATCACGGTGGCTCGCAATATTGGGCAGAATTCGAAGTCCTATGGAATTGTGTCACCGCGGGTGCAGTTGTTGTAGACCCTTCTAACTTGCCAAATTGGTTTATAGATAATTATTCATTGGATAATAATGGAGAGCTGACTCGTGAATGGCGTCTAGATATTATTGAGCGACTTAAATCAAATTCAAAGGCCTCTAAATCAAACGAATTTCAAAAGTATGAGAAGGCAGTGGAAATGACATCGTGGATAAAATCAGGAGAAGCTAGAGTTCAAAAGCCAGGTGGTATTTTTGAAGATTGTCACATAGAGCTCGAGTGGGTTAGTTCTTCGTCACAAGAATCGGATTCGGGTACCTTCACAGTTCTTAACCCAGATGGTGTTACAACAAAAATTCAATTCTCTCTATCAGAGATTACTTGTATTCAATGCTGCAGTGAGCCTGGTTCACCTCGCATAGCTATTCATGCACCTCGATTGCCGGCAGGATGTTCACCAATAAAACTAATGTTTTCCGGCGATACAGAGATGGAGGATTGGATATCTCATCTTACTTCGGTGTGTTGCCAAATCAACGAAGTGTTAGGGAAACCAGCTTACAGCTCAATCTGGGCAACTACCGATATGGGTGATGTTTTCGTCTTCGACCCAAGCAATATAAAAGCTGCTCAATTTTGCAAAGATACCAAATCATACACTGAGCGCATAGATGTTTCAGCGACAGAAACTCCATATTATAATACTTTATACAGTGGGTAAGGTATGTCTCTTATATTTAAAACTTTATAAAACTTGCATTTGCAGAATGGCTCCTGGTACCGAACTTACAATAACGGGATGTGTATACGATGATGCAGATCACATACGTTTTGATTTTCAGTGTCATCCAAAAATTAAAGTAAGGCACAAAGTGGAAAAGCTAAGAGTGATTGCAATGCATCTAAATCCCAGGTAAATAATTTTTTTATTTATTAAATTTTATCTTGGACAGCTTACGGACTGTCTGAATTATTAATTTATATTGTGAGTGCATTAGGAAAGAGCACGTCATTGCGGGTGAGGGGGTTTTAAATTCGCTGTGTCCCTTCAACTGGTAAGGTAACGGCTACGGACCGGTACTAAGAGCGCCGAGCTACGCGGCATAAATTTGATTAATAATTTCCCGCCCTACCTTGATCTCTTACATGTTAAGGTGGTAGTACACGGCATGTAGAAAGCCACATACATATGTAGCACTGAAAGCGATCGGTGCCAATCGAAGACACACAGAGACGTTCTTAACTAATGCAGTCACAAAGCCTTGAATTCCGCATAAAATTGTAGGGGTACAGCTTGCTGCTACCTGATGAAGGATTCAAAGTTGCGATGTGTTTTATTACTTTTGACGCTTAAAATATGAAGTATTGGCCTTATAGTCAATTCACAATGCCGCTTTGCGGCGCGCGTGCGTTGACAGATAGAATAGAACCAATGTTTTCATATGGTGCAAGCCAAAATGCGGCTTCAGGCTTCGGATCGACTTTATACTTTAGATAAGTAGAGCAACTTTCTACTTTTACGGGCGTTGGCCGGCTTTGACATTTCATTTTCGGTTTGGCTTGTTCGATTTGATAATATTTAAAGTGATAGAGCACTATGCGGTTCATTGTTGGAGTAGCATGGATTCGCTTAGGTATATACGTACTCGTTTTAAGTAAAATGTTAGGTTTTTTCAATACAAATTAATTATTTTACTGTCCGCACAGTAAAATGGCGAATATTATTTTTGTTGTAATATTACTAGTGATTTTTTTAGATTATTGATGAAAAAAATATGTGCTCAAATGTTACCTATTTGACATTTCAATTTTCTCTGAAACTACTCTATGCTTTATACAATTTATTAATGAAATAAACATTTTCGTTTAGAATATTTATAGTTTCTTTTTTTAGTCGATGGTAAATCTAATTTCCTGCGATGTGCAAATGATAGGTATTAATTTGTTACTTGGTGTACCCGTCTATGTTTGCTCGTGGCAATGAACTGCATTGCTTAAATATATTTTTTATTGTCTATCGGGTATAAGGCATATGAATATGCGCACCTTTGTCCTACTTTGACCCAACTCTCCGGCCAATATCGAAGATTCCCTGTAAATTTGAACTCAATCGGCCGGAAGGTTTGTTGCCAGACCGATTTTTGCATTAGGGTCGCTGCTGGCATGCGAGTTCCCATCTTAGCTCGTCGGTGGGTGTGGGACTTGACCCTAGGTCCGTACAACAAAAAAACCATGCCAGTCTTTACGTCGAGGTGAAGTTGACGTCGCGAGATGTTTTCCTTGCCCTCCCTACCTTGGCTACTCTACTCGCCTAAGTAGCCCCTTTGGTTGCCAACTCTCACTTAATTCCGCTCCATCTTTCCCTGTCCGCTCTCCCTCATCCTATATTGCCCCTTTTTAGAACAAACTCATTGTTGTGTTATGTCAGATTTAAACCGAATATAATCTATTCATTTTATTTGAGATTTTACTTATTAAACCTTTACTTGTCTTTCTTTTATTTTGATTTACGTTAAGATTTACGTTAAGAATTTAAATTAACAATGAACAAAAAAAAAAAAAAACACAGAAATCCTTATATTTACGTGAACTATATATTCACTTTGCTAAATGGGCTTCTTTGCCGTCTTTTATCAAAAAAAATGTATCTACTACTGTTCCAATGGTCCCCTTCCCCTTGAAATTTCTTTAAACCTATATATTATTTTAATCAAATTGTATGTCTAAAATCGACTCACCCTGTTATCAGCAACTGGCGACGTTGTGGCCACAGCATCCAGGTTGCGTTGTACAGTTTTGTTGTTGTGTACCTGTTTATTATTAGGGGATATACAATTCTAATAAATATAGTCTTAATGAAACTTCCTACTTTTAAGATCCCTATAATTTTACTTTACTGGCAATATGTATTTGACGAAAATGTAAGGATTGAGTTAATACAATTACAATTTTTAAACAAATTCAAACAACTTTAAAACAAATTTGCTAGCAACCTCAGTTGGCATTAATCAATAAAAAAAATAAAAAAAAGAAAAAAAAATAACTTCCTCGGTTGCTACCGGGATTTGAACCGGAACTTGTTGGTTTTCAGGCGCCGCTTTTTTTGCTCGTCGCCGCTATCGATTGCGCTACTGGGGTGCTGTTGATTGCGGTATCCAAGCACCGCTTTTCAGCTTGCTAGTTTTTTTTTTTTTTGGTTGAATTACCGAACTTCGGAATCCCGAATTGTAGGGACACTACTGGGAGACACCAACCGACAAATTTCCGACGGGTGCCGTCTTATGATGTGGAAATTTGCTGGCGATTGTGTCCTTAGCCCTAAAAACACAAATTCACAACCTTGTAATAAAACTGCTAAATATTCACTGATAATCACATACCTGGCTCTTATTTTCTAGAATACTCTGTTGTATTTATATTCAGCGAGAATTAATCCTCTAACTCCTTTTTAATAACGATGAACACTTTTTAATTTTAATTTATAGGTAGCTATTATTGGCTTTTGCCTACCTTTTCACCACTTTTAATTCAAAAATTTAAAGAAAAACGATTTTAATTTTTCTGCGGTTTTTCGGGCAACTACTTGGGTTGACTTTTCGAAATCAAATACCTAATTTCTTCCTTTGTCACTCTCATCGCCAGCGCTAAACAAAGGAATTCGAAAATTCCCTTTTCTCAGTTTTTTTGGTAATATGTACGTAACCGCTTTTTCTAAATGTTTTTCTCTTTTAAGAGATTCCGATTTTCCCTGTATAACAGTTTTGGTTGAAACCCTCGACAACAACCCTGTTGTGACAGCTGACTTTTCCCATCGACTGGTCTAATGTCAATTGTCACATGAACTAATTTCGTAACACAGGGCTTTGCATTTTGTTTAATTCAGCTGTGAGAATATCAACACAAAATTGCAAAAATCGAACCCACATGTTCTTAGTACGTGCAAAATTTATTTAAAAGTAAAAAAGTGGAAAAACTACATAAAAACACAAAAGGATTACCATGAAACGTGGGAGCCGAACCTACTTCACAGCCGGGCAATATAATCAGATAAGTATCTAATTTGTTTTTTGTTACCAGACCGACCCGATACTTTGTGGTGCTTAATTTTTCTTCGCAGGTATTTGCATGTGGTCATTGGCGGATGTCTTTGGCATGAAAAATGCCGATAATTTTGCCGGATAGATTCTCCAATTCATACATGCAGTTACCAACAACACGATGGACACGACACTTCAAGAACTTAGGCAGCAGTTTGGCGTTTTGCCCCTGGACGAAATTGCTCTGTGCGAAATTGCGACGAAAGACTTCTTGTCCAACCTTGAACGATGTCGGCCTGGAACGAGTGTTGTAAGTTTTCATGGACTTCTCGTGGGCTTTTAGTAAATTTTTGGACAACTGTTGTCGTGCTAGAAACACACAGGTGTCACGAGGTGTTACCAACATTTCGGGATCCTGCAGTGCCTGTAAGCGTCTGAGTATTTTGTATGATGAGCCATGGTTGATCATATTTTGCCCAAACAAGGCATAGTATGGCTGACATCCAAGGGAGTCGTGTATATCAGAGCGTAACGAGCACGCTATGCTTGATAAATATGAATCCCAATGGTCTTGTTCATCAGTTACAAATACTCTCAACTTATTCAGGATACTGCGGTTAACTCTCTCCGAAATGTTGGCCTGTGGTGAGTACAAAGCTGTACGAATGTGTTGCACGCCATAGCCGTCCAGAAATTTCCTAAACTCGGTTGATATAAATTGCTTTCCATTGTCCGAGTGTATGAATTCAGGTGTTCCGAACCCATGAAATACCTCGGACTCTAAAAACTTAATTATATTTTTCGAAGTTGCTTTTGGTAGAGCTCTAAGGAAGGTGTATTTGGTGAAGTGATCAACTGCGATGAATATGTAGACATTGCCTCGTTTTGTTCGCGGATAAGGACCTAGCAGGTCGACGTAAAGTCGTTGCATCGGTCGCTCTGAGACGATCTGCTTTGTAATCGGGGGACGAAGAATCTTGTTTGGCGCTTTTATGGATTTGCACACCTCGCACTGACTCACAAAGTTTTTGATTTGTCCAACCATCTTTGGCCAATAGTACTTGTCGCGAACTCTTGCGTACGTTTTTGAGAAGCCACTATGACAACAGAGCTTGGTGTTGTGGGCCATTTCAACAACTTTGTCAGTCAAAGTGCTGGGTATCCACAAGCGCCATAAAGAGTCTTCGTTTCCAAGATCTTCGCTCCTGAATCTAACTCTTTTGTATATGAATTTGTCGGATACAACTAGATCTGGTAGCGAAGCTTGATTTTTTTCGATTTCTTCCCGAAGATTTCTGTACTCCACAGAATCGAACTCAGGCGAGGCAAGATCTACTTCTTCACCGACAGATGTTATTGATAACTCTTCCATTTCTCCTCGCGATAGAGCATCCGGGACTACATTAAGGGAACCTTTGCGATGTTCTATTATGAAATCGAAACGTTGAAGTTCCAGACTCCATCTCGCAAGTCGGCCACTCAAATCTTTCAGTGACATAAGCCACTTCAGACTTGAGTGGTCAGTGATGACACGGAAAGGCAAACCCTCAATGTAGGCACGGAATTTCTTAACACAAAGGACTGCAGCAAGACATTCGAGCTCTGTGACTGTATAATTTTTCTGTGCCTTATTTAATTTTTTTGACATGAAAGCGATTGGTTTCTCGTTACCATCTGCATCGAGTTGGAAAAGCACTCCTCCTACCCCTTCTGACGAAGCATCGCACTGGATTGTAAATTCCCGTTTGAAATCCGGCTGGGACAAAACAGGTGCAGAGGTAAGCGCTTCCTTTAACTTTTCAAATGCCTCTCTGGCTGCAGATGTTAACTCAAAATCCTTTCTCTTTTTCAGGCAATCAGTCAAAGGCGCGGCAAGTTCGGAATAATTTTTGATGAAGCGCCTATACCAACCAGTCATACCAATAAATCTACGCACTTGTCTCGGTGTTTTTGGAATTGGGAAGTTTAACATCGCCTCTACCTTTTCAGGGTTGGTTTTTAGTGTGCCCTGACCGACGATATATCCAAGGTACTTGATCTCACGCATACAGAACTTACTTTTACTGAGGTTTATGGTCAAGTTCGCCCTACGTAGACAGGAAGCCACTTCCGCCAAAACTTGGACATGGGTGTCGAAATCCGCCGAACATATTAACAAGTCATCCAAGTAAATGAAGACATGTTCCCGAAGTCGTGCTGGAATCACACGATCCATCAGGCGACACATTCTTTGAGCGGCATTACACAGCCCGAACGGCATCACCGTAAATTGATACAGTGGCCGTCCAGGAACTGCAAATGCCGTTTTCTGTTTCGACTCTTCATCAAGCGGGATTTGCCAAAAGGCATCTTTGAGGTCGAGTCCCGTGATAAAGTATGTGTCCTGAAGGCGGCTTAGAAGACCGTCAATATGTGGCAGCGGATATGCGTCTTTTTTCGTCACGCTGTTCAACTTCCGACTGTCCAAGCAGAGGCGTACTTTTCCTGGCTTTCTGACTAGCACTATAGGGGAACACCAAGGCGAGTTGCTTTCCTCAATAACTCTCAGTTCCAGCATGCGATCAAGTTCCTTGAACACTTCTTCCTGTCGCACCGGAGACAAGGGGTAGTGTCTGGACTTAATTGGCACTGCGTCTCCAACATCGATGTTGTGGGTTTCTAAATGGGTATAACCCAGGCCCATATCGACAAAGTTTGGAAACTTCTTTTTCACGGCCTCTAAAAGTTGTTTCTGTACCGGGGTAAGTAAAATGAAATTTGCTTCATCGACCGAGCTAACATTTTCTTCATTTGGCAGGCTAATCGAATCAATCTGATAGTGTGGGACTAGGCAGAACTCCTTCCAAAAATTCATGCCGAGATAAACCTTTTGTGTCAAGTTAGGAATTACATAGAAAGTAATGGTTTTCGTGACGCTGTTAAGCGACGTTGGAATTTCGCAATACCCCACAATATCGTGAGTATTACCATCCGCAGTCTTAACGAAATTTTTATAGGGCATCATTTGAATACCATTCCTTTCCATGAATTCAAAACAAGATTCCCCCAAAACAGAGATGGATGCACCGCTGTCTAGCAATCCAAAAACGAATTCGTTTTTCAACAGCACTTTAGCGTACATCCTACCATCTGTTTCTGAGGTTAAGATAGTCTCGACTATGAGTTTTTGAAAGGCTTTCCGCTTATGAAACCTTTCCCTACACTTCTTGATGTGATTGCTCGCGACATTTTTGTTACCCATTATCTTAGACCGCAGTTCATAATAATTTTGCTTTCTTTCGTGAAGCGACTTTAATTTGAATGTGTTGATTGGATGACCAACATCACAGGATAAAACATCATTTTTTTCGCGTTGCAATATAGTAATGGGAGCATTATCCGACCTTTGCTCGACCTTACTCATTGCGATGTTTTCTCCAGTTAATTGTTCTGCTCGGGGTAGTTTCTTTGGAAACGACTCTCCCCGTCTCTCCTGTCGTTCCCCTGGCGGTTTCCCTGGTGTTTGGTACATTCAGGTGTACTAATACCCTTAGCACCACAGAGGAAGCAGAAAAGCTTTCTTTCATGTGAGGGGCACTGATAGAACGTGTGTCCCTGTTGGTCACAATTCCAACACAATAGTGGTGTTGTATTTCGATTTTGCGATCGACCAAATGCTGCCACTTCTTCGACTGGTACATCCGCTTCTTCCTCCAAATGTATCTCATGAACAGCTTTTTGGGAAAACATACGCCTGGACAAAAAACGTTCAGCTTCCCTACCCTTGTTTCTCAGCTGTTCTAGATCTGCTATATTGGCAGCAAGCAATACCTCTCCTAACTTGTCCTTGGAATTGTTTCGGATAACTTCTATAAGCTTCTTAGCGTCAAACGGTTCGTTTAAACGGTCATTCAGACCTATGACTGAGCTATAGAAGTCATCGAAAGATTCCTTGAATCCCTGTCTACGAGTCAACAATCGCATATAGACTTCAACATCATTTTCTTTTCGCCCGAATTCCCTCTTCATGGCGGCTTTGATATCTCCAAACTTCGCGTTGGGGTTTTTGCGAAGAAATGACCAAAACCAATCGTTCGCCTTTCCAACTAACAGCGAGTGAAAGTTGGCAGTGATCTGGTCATCGGTATAAAACGACGAGGCTTGGAGTCTATCAACCTTGAAGAGGAAATCGATGATGTTATCAGTACCATCATACTTTATGTTCCACCTGTCTAACCGACATTTCTCAGATGCGTTAGAAGCGCTTTGTGTCCCTGAGGCTGGTGGCGGAACACTGTGCATAGAGATTTGTCCAGACAAAGGCGGATACATATTTGACAACCTAGCGTTTAAGTTGCTCGTAAACTGGGGATTGCATGGATTATTCAGATCCGGAATATTCTGTACTGGCACAGGGTTGCTAATATTTTCCATTTTATCCAAAACGCTGTTCATGAAAATTTGCATCTGTTGAAAGAAGCGAATTTGATTTGCAGTCAGCGATTGATCTATACGATCTGCTAAAGACGCCGTATCTACGCTTTGTGGTTGTTGTTTTTGGTGCTGTTCTTGTTGTTGTAGTTGTTGTTGTTGTTGTTGGTTATTAGACCCTGATATTCCAGGATCTCCAACAGAATTTGTTTCAATAGGAGCCGATTGGTTGGCGTCTGCCATGATTGAAGAATTTGAAGTATCGTCAAGATTTAAGTCGTTTATTGACTGATGGAATGCTTCAAATTCTTCCTCAAAAATGCTTTTATTGGCTTTAGCTGCGGTTGAAACCGATCGAGTATGGGGACGATTGGGGGTTTTACTCATACTCATACAAAAAGAAAAATCAGACGATAAGGATATAACAACAAAGAACGAGCGAACGAAGCGGGGCACAAAAAAATAAAAAAATAATAAAATAAAAACTGAAAGATGTATCGGTTGGTATATGTATATAAATAATATCCAGTAATAATAAAAAATAAATAAATAAATAAAAGTAAAAGTGGTAAAATAACGAAACTACTATACTACTATATAAATTCCTAATAAAATTGAATCGGTAGACTATTCGAGAGAACTAGTTAATTCATGACATTGGGCTTAGGATGAGGATTGTTGGCGGAGAAAAGACGAAAACTACGGATGTAAGAGCTGGCAAAGTCCTGTGAGCCGGTTTGAAAAATAACAAAAATAAAACATACTAAGTATTAAACGGGTAAAATTCTGCATTAAAAAAACTATGTACTCTATAAAAACTAATAATTTATTGTTGTTTCAGGACGGCTACAACCAAATCAGTTGCCTGCAACCGACTCAAAAACCCTGTATTTGTTTGGGTGATGGAAGGATCTACGAAGACGAATACAACACAATCATCCGTGTCTCTTCACATCACTGAAATATATATACATTGCGTATATGTTGTCTGTGGTCTGCCAGTCAGGACTTCGATGACGGTATTATCACACATAACATCAAGGCTCAGACAAAACGGATACCACATATATTATTTGGATTCACTCCCACCATCGCAACGCGATACCAGATCTGAGACCCAATCATCGGGACTTATGTTGGAAGTGAAATCCAAGTTAAAAAAACCAAAAAACTAAAAACTGTAAAAAAAAACAAAAAAACTAAACAAATGAATTGGCTCTATAAAAAACATACATCCACTATTTTCCAATAGTGGAGCCTTCACGTTGGGGGCGCCATTTTGTTGCCAGACCGATTTTTGCATTAGGGTCGCTGCTGGCATGCGAGTTCCCATCTTAGCTCGTCGGTGGGTGTGGGACTTGACCCTAGGTCCGTACAACAAAAAAACCATGCCAGTCTTTACGTCGAGGTGAAGTTGACGTCGCGAGATGTTTTCCTTGCCCTCCCTACCTTGGCTACTCTACTCGCCTAAGTAGCCCCTTTGGTTGCCAACTCTCACTTAATTCCGCTCCATCTTTCCCTGTCCGCTCTCCCTCATCCTATATTGCCCCTTTTTAGAACAAACTCATTGTTGTGTTATGTCAGATTTAAACCGAATATAATCTATTCATTTTATTTGAGATTTTACTTATTAAACCTTTACTTGTCTTTCTTTTATTTTGATTTACGTTAAGATTTACGTTAAGAATTTAAATTAACAATGAACAAAAAAAAAAAAAAACACAGAAATCCTTATATTTACGTGAACTATATATTCACTTTGCTAAATGGGCTTCTTTGCCGTCTTTTATCAAAAAAAATGTATCTACTACTGTTCCAATGGTCCCCTTCCCCTTGAAATTTCTTTAAACCTATATATTATTTTAATCAAATTGTATGTCTAAAATCGACTCACCCTGTTATCAGCAACTGGCGACGTTGTGGCCACAGCATCCAGGTTGCGTTGTACAGTTTTGTTGTTGTGTACCTGTTTATTATTAGGGGATATACAATTCTAATAAATATAGTCTTAATGAAACTTCCTACTTTTAAGATCCCTATAATTTTACTTTACTGGCAATATGTATTTGACGAAAATGTAAGGATTGAGTTAATACAATTACAATTTTTAAACAAATTCAAACAACTTTAAAACAAATTTGCTAGCAACCTCAGTTGGCATTAATCAATAAAAAAAATAAAAAAAAGAAAAAAAAATAACTTCCTCGGTTGCTACCGGGATTTGAACCGGAACTTGTTGGTTTTCAGGCGCCGCTTTTTTTGCTCGTCGCCGCTATCGATTGCGCTACTGGGGTGCTGTTGATTGCGGTATCCAAGCACCGCTTTTCAGCTTGCTAGTTTTTTTTTTTTTTGGTTGAATTACCGAACTTCGGAATCCCGAATTGTAGGGACACTACTGGGAGACACCAACCGACAAATTTCCGACGGGTGCCGTCTTATGATGTGGAAATTTGCTGGCGATTGTGTCCTTAGCCCTAAAAACACAAATTCACAACCTTGTAATAAAACTGCTAAATATTCACTGATAATCACATACCTGGCTCTTATTTTCTAGAATACTCTGTTGTATTTATATTCAGCGAGAATTAATCCTCTAACTCCTTTTTAATAACGATGAACACTTTTTAATTTTAATTTATAGGTAGCTATTATTGGCTTTTGCCTACCTTTTCACCACTTTTAATTCAAAAATTTAAAGAAAAACGATTTTAATTTTTCTGCGGTTTTTCGGGCAACTACTTGGGTTGACTTTTCGAAATCAAATACCTAATTTCTTCCTTTGTCACTCTCATCGCCAGCGCTAAACAAAGGAATTCGAAAATTCCCTTTTCTCAGTTTTTTTGGTAATATGTACGTAACCGCTTTTTCTAAATGTTTTTCTCTTTTAAGAGATTCCGATTTTCCCTGTATAACAGTTTTGGTTGAAACCCTCGACAACAACCCTGTTGTGACAGCTGACTTTTCCCATCGACTGGTCTAATGTCAATTGTCACATGAACTAATTTCGTAACAGGTTTTTAACGAAATTGCACCTATGTATTTTAGTGACCGAACTTCTTTCCATTTCCATAATTCAAGGATGTTGATTTGTAATACGAGGAGTTAATTTCGAGCTCAAAGAAGGACCAGCACCTGGAAGCGAATGCGAAAAAAAAGAACGAAAATTTCTAACTACGTTATAATATTTATTTGGTCGATACTTATCGGTTGGTGGTCACAATCCAAGTGACCGAGAAACAAAAATTGAAAACAAGAGCAAAGTTAAAACGGTTATATACTTCTTATACTATTACATAGTAGGAACAGAATATAAGAGTAAAGCGGATTAAACAAATTGGAAACTTAGAGATGAGCACATGAAGGTTAGGTTAGGTTAGAGTGGCAGGCCGCAATGAGTGCAGCCTCACTTAGGCCAGAGTAGGCCCATTGTGTTACCACAGGATTCAATGATCTCACAACTACCCGCTGAACCAAGAGGAGCTGAGAATGAAGCGTTGGAGGCAGCTTATGCTTGTATTTGCAAGTTCACCAAGGTTGTCGAAGAAGTATTTTCCGAGATATACTTTTCTACGAGCTGAAAGAGCTGGACACGTGCATAGAAGGTGAAGAATTGTCTCTTCCTCCTCCTCGTCCATACAGCTTCTACAGAAATCATTGGAGGGGAGGCCCATCCTAAGAGCATGTCTCCCAATAATGCAGTGTCCGGTGATGACACCTACTAATGTGCTAATGTTGGATCTTTTTTGTTTTACAAGATCGTTGGAGCGCTTAAAATCCAGCATGGGCCAGATCTGTTTCGTGATGGAGCACGTGGCGCAATTTGACCACCTTCGATTAGTGGCGCTTATCGCATTTTGTTTAATAAAAAGTTTACACGTAGCGAGAGGCATATACAGATTCTCCTTTTCCGGTAGAATCGACAAGGTTGTGAGCACATGAAACAAACGATAATTATAAATAAACGAATTTGAAATGAAAGAAATACAACTTAAACCTAGAATAGAATATGTAGATATGTACAAATATTTCCAAACAGATGTTGTTTGTTTAGATGCACTTCCGCATAAATGCACTTTGACATAAAGTATCGTAAAGTTTCTAAAACGCTTGTCAACGAACGCAAGCGGCAAAGCGACGTTGTGAATTTCCCTTTATGGTTTTCTTTGGATTTTGTCAAGGAGCTTTCGGTTTTGTTGCTTTTTGAAGCTTTTGAGAACAAATTATTATGTGGGGTGTTGCCATTAATTTTTTACTTCTTTAATTTGTTTTACCCTCCACAGGAAGGTATATTCACTTTGTCTTTACGTTTGTAACGCCAAGAAGGATTCACCGGAAACTATATAAAATATATATATGTATTCTGAATCAGGATCATATTCTGAATCGATTTAGCCATGTCCGTCTGTCTGTCTGTCTGTCTGTCTGTCCGTCTGTCTGTCTGTTGAAAGCACGATAGCGTCCAAACGAATTGACCTAGGTGAATGAAATTTTGTGAGAGCACTTCTTTCTACCGTCGTCAGGTTGGTATTGAAAATGTTCTATGTCGGTAAAGTAGTTTTGGTACTTCCCATACAAAACCAATATTATAGTGGAGGGTATCAAAGCATCGGCCAGGCCGATGATAACACTTTTACTTGTTTTTTATTTCTGAAGGATCCGTTAATATGGAGTTGAACCATTTTTTCGATTTTGTCTTTTAGAAATAAGGTTTATTCGCGAGGTGTTTTAATGCATTCAATTTTATCAGTGCCATAAGTGCGTTGTAGTGATAAATTATTATTAGTGATTCTGTGAACTGGATTCATGCACAGTAGTGCATACTTTGCTATAAATGCATATTTCACTTTTTAGAGCATATTTTTTACATATATTAAAATACTTTTGAATATTTAAGCATATTTGCCATATTTTTGCATACCTACTTGTTCTTTTTTCATCAAATATTTTCTCTGAAATGTTGAAAATGACGGTTATACGTATCGTATACTGCTTCTTCTCGCTTGGAGGGTTTTTACCACATCCGGTCACTCGTCCCCTGTAATGATAATGCCTTGAAAGGATTTTATGACTCTATTTTAGCTAGTGTTTCCGCGAAGACCTGCATAGCCTTGTTCGGGTAATATGTAATGTAATCTAGGTATATATATATATCCAAAAATGTTTGTACCTATATATACATATATCTATGTATGTTTCTTTCTATGCTATACTATGGTAGATACAGACTTTGAAACTTTCCAACCGATTGAGCTCAAATTTACAGATAATCTTCGGTGTTGGCCCGGGAAATTTGTTTAAAATCGGACATCGCATCGTGGTTACATAATTTTGTATTTTAATTGCCAGTTTTTTTTTTTTTTGGAAAACAAACTAAAAAGGCGATAAGGCCTACTGGGGATACCCTTACATAGTACCCTACCGTTTAGTGATATTCAATTTATTTCGTTCAGCAATATTTTTATTTTAAAATAGAACATGGTATTACTTTCTGATTTATGCCGACTTATCATACAAACTACTGCAACCCTGTGAGAGTTTTAAAGAGGGACCGATTTATGCAAGCCATTGAAACAAAAACTGTGGGCGCAGTAGCGCAGTGGTTAGTGTGCTGGACTACTGTGCGAGGGATCCCAGGTTCGATCCCCGGAAAAACTCAAATTACATCTTAAAGTTTTTTTCTACTGCGCCACCTCTCGCGAACGTCTGACAAACATCCGAGAGTATGACTGTCATGAAAAAGCTTCTCAATTCAGCCGTTCGGACTCGGCATAAAATTGTAGGTCCCTTCCATTCGTCCCAAAAATTGAAACTCACACAAAACGAATAATTGCGAGAAGCTAGGCCTTGGGTGTCACCCGCCTGTTGCTCCACCTATTTATTATTTTTTTTTTTATTATTGAAACAAAACTGAGAGGCATCCTATCTTCCCTGTACTGCCAAGTACAGCCCTATCATGGTATCCGTTCGGAGAGTAATTTCCTCCGAAACGCAAATTTAGTCGGATACTGAATTTACGTTCATAGTATCCGTTTTCCGTAAGTGCATCAATGCATTTTGTTCACTAAAATCTTTCCGCGATGAACAGATGTCGGAGACCATCGGAGAGAAATTGACGTGTGGGTGCCAAAAACAGGTGCATTGCAATGAAACGTAGACTGCCGGTGTGCATTACGTTTTATCGGAGAAATGTTCCGAACAGCTTATCGGAACGATTACTATGAAAATCGTACAAAATCTGAGAATTTTTCTTTCGGAATGGATGCCATGATAGGGCCGTATGTATTTGATTTATTTTGAATCACTGATAAATTGATTGATTGATAAATTCAAAATGCAACATCTTGTTGTAACAGCAAATTTAAAACAACATGTATTTACTTATTGTGAAATAATGTACATGCAAAACACAACAGGTGACATTTGTGAAGTTGTGTGGGAGCTGTCTATACTACAGAAATATTATTTATGTGCTTACTACCCTTACTACTAGTGAATGCTCACATCCATTGTCCTGATGTGGCAAAAAACGTATTTTTGTAGTTTTGTTCATATACCTATTTCCTAAATTTTAAGTTATTTTACATTTGCTCGTTGAACTAATCCTCAAATCTGTATACTACATACTTTACTTTACAGATTTAATGAAAATGTAATCGTGTTGAATTCTATGGAAAATTCCGAATGGTCTAATGAGATACGCAATTCAAATATGGTTTTTTCTCCTGGAGCAACATTTACACTAACATTCAGGTAAGACAAATTTATCACATTCTCGTATACAGTAAGCAAGGGGTAGGTAATTTTGACAACACGATGATAGGCAAACTAAGTGGGCATATAGCCCAAACGGCTAGATGGATTTGTGTCAAACTTTGTATTTGTGGTTAGTGTTCTTACATATAAGGGATTTTTTTTTATGTTGCATGTTAACCCCAATATTTGGGCCTATTCGGCAAAATCTGTTATTCTGTTATGAATCATAAAAGATCTCGAACATAAAAGATCTTTTATAAATCGTATTCAGGGTTTCGAACTTTTATGAAACTCTGTTATGGAACTTCGAAACTTGAAAATCTGTTACGAAGCTGTTAAAACCAACGGCAGTTTTTGGTATAGATGGTAGGCACCTGGTCAATGTTGTGCAAAAAGCATATTAAAAAGCAGTCTGAAAAGAGTATGTTTGAATTATTACAAACTAAATAATTGTGTAATGAATACTGGAACTCTATTTCAAACTGAATCGATCTCGATGTACTGGGCTGCGATAAACAAAAAATGAGTTCCTATAAATATTCCTAACTGTATCCGTAAAAATGTAGTGTCGCGAGAAACTTGAAATAAAAATCCAACTTTACATCGTCCTTACATCATTAGAAATACAATTTACCTGAATTTGAAATTAAATGGTCGTAGGTATTCGTGTTTTGCGTAAAGCAAAAGTGATCGGTGTCTTCGTCTAAGCCAAAAATAAAAATCTCTAAATTATTTTCAATTACATATCCCCTTAAACATTTATTACATTTGTCTTCTGTTGTAAACATTTCTGTTGACGAAAAATTATAATAGATATCCATTTCAATCCAAATCTTTCTAATAAATAAAAATCTTCTATGATAAAAGTCACAAAATTCTGTCTTTTATTCTGCCCTATCAAGGTATCCGTCGCAACGGAAAATTCTCCGATTTCAAACGAATCGGACGATTTTTGCATCGAGGTATTCTTCCGAACGGCTTTTCAGAACTTCTTTCCGACAAATATGCAACGAACACTGGCGTGTTGCGTTTCAGTGCTATTAAGTGCGTTTTTACTGATATTTTTGACAGCTTCATAGGAATTTTCTTCTGATATCCTCCGACAGGAATTGGTTGCGGAAGTATTGATAAATGAAAGCAATAAAATTGCTTAAATTTGTGTTTCCAGGGCAAAAGCAAACGAAAAAACAAGCACTAAATAGAAAAACCCCGATGTAGCCAACAACATGTCAAATCAATGCGTTGTCGCATTTTAATTATTGGCCGCGTTCCATTGACCGCTAGTCGTCTAGCACATAATATCCCTGATGGAGGCGCTAGAGATCCAATAATTCACATGAGAGCGAACGATCGAATTGATGAAATGTGAACAAACAGCTTTTTAAGCATTTATGAACTAAAAATTCCTCATTTTACTATTCCAAGAGTAGAATAATTAATTATCCCATCAAACTGTACTAAGAAAACCAGTTTATAAACAGTTTAAATAACAAATTGTTCGCACTTCATCAATTCGTTCGTTCGCTTCCATGCAAAGGATCCTTAAGAACATACATTATAAATGCATATCTCCTTCTATCACCATTATAAACTTAAATACATAATCTGATAGTGCATTGTTTTTACATTTTTCATACCGACACTCCTCAATAAAAATACTATGCACCTCATAATATGTAGTACCTACCTCGTCTGTTAAACACAATTCACAATGTCGCAGTGGCGTGGCGTGAATAATTTTAAATGGTAAGTCGAAGTCGAAAAATATCAAAATATCGAAGGGAAGATGTAGTAGGTATACAATACCTTCAGTTAATTTTTTAAAGCCATAAAATCGAAAACTCCAGGAAAAAATTAAATTAATGAAGATTTTTTCCATCTTGATTCAAAAGTGCAAAATTTTCATATTTCGATTTCTTCAATAAATCTAAAAAAATTAATTGCATGAAAGATTTATATTTTGTCTTATAATGTTGTCCTTTATTTCTACATAAAGGTACTTGAAATGAGTCTTTAAATCAAAATCGAGTATTCGGTGTTTTTGTGGATGTTCGGCAAAATCATCTACTTATACTCTTTTAAAAATTTCTTCAAACTTATATAGGTACGCAGATCATAGCCAAGACCCAAAACACTTGATTTCTCAATTAGCGACTTCAACATCAGTTTGTTTATTTTTTAGAAGATACATACATAGTCACAAGATTCACCAAATAAGTCGGAGAAACGCGTGTTATTTTATTGCATAATGCCCAAATCACAACGGCGCTTTGCCGCTTGCGTGCGTTGACAGATAAAGTAGAACCAATGCTTTCATATGGTGCAAGCCAAAATGCGGCGTCAGGCTTCGGGTCGCGTTTAGATCGTAAATATCGTAAAGTCCAACGCGACGCCCAAGTGGCGTTGGGCGGCTTTGACATTTCATTTTCGGTTTGGTTTGTTCGATTTGATAATATTTAAAGTGGTAGAGCATATGCCGTTCATGTTGGAGTAGCGTGATTTCAGTTAGAGTATACACGTACTCGTTTTTAGTAGAATATGAGGTTTTTGCAATACAAATTAATTATTTTACTGTGTGGAAATGACGAATATTATTTTTGTTGTAATGCTACTAGTGATTTCTTCAGATTGTTGAACAAAAAAATATGTGCCCAAATGTTATGTGCACGCTTTTGAAATTTTAATTTTCTCTGAAACTACTCTGTGCTTTATACAATTATTGATAAACAAAATAAACATTTTTGTTTAGAATATTTATAGTTTCTTTTTCTAGTCGAGGGAAAATCTAATTTTCTGCTATGTGCAAATGATTGGTATTAATTTATTACTTGGTGTACCCGCTTTTTTGTTCATGCCAATGAATTGAAATCCTTAGGTAGATATAGCTACATATTTTTTATTGTCTATCGGGACAATGAACATGAATATGCGTACCGACTTTGACCTAAATACACGGGAATTCTCCGTCCTATATCGAAGATTCCCTGTAAATTTGAACTCCATAGGCGGGTAGGTTTTGAAGTCCAGCCATTGGAATATAAAAAAATGTCTGGACAGGACAGCAAGATATTCGCGGAAATATAGCAAAAAAAATGTTCGTGTATTTAATTAATACCAGGCAAATGACCCTATTTAGAGGGTCATAAAATCCTTTCAATATGCATTGCCATTACTGGCGATAGGTGAACGGATGTGGTAAAAACCTAGCGAGCGACGAAAAACAGTACCTGCGGTCGCAATCGTCCGAATGAATGTCCAGCATACCAACAGATGTATAAATATAGCTGAAATAAAATATAAATATGAATTCAAAAATCGAGTAGATCGTCGGTATCCATATTTGAGAATTTATTAATAGATTTTTATTTTTTTTAAATAGCCAATGCAAGTTTTTAACAAAATTGCACCTCTGTATTTTAGTGACTGTGATTTCCGGTGTAATTTATCCACATTTTCTCAACCAAACTAAACATCTACCTGCCTCGCCTGAAAGGACTTTCATGGGAAGGCTTATACCTGTGTATCTATGTACATTTCATGCATCAGACAATTCTGCCACAAAAATATTCCACGACAAGAAAAGTGAAAATACAATAACTGTTATTTATTTATGAATTTTTTACTATTTTGAACAAATTTCCTCTTAAGTCGTGCATTAAAAATAACAGGTATAAGCAAAAAGGAGTAGACTTGCATTCTGCTCTGAATTGGGGTATATTAACATAAACCAAACAGAACTTTCAATCTCTCATACTCTAGTCTCTCAACGCGCCAAAGCTCTGAAGCGGCATTTAGTTTTGGAAAACTGCGGCTTGCGTGCGTTGACATAAAGTACGGTAAAGTTTCTAAAACGCCTGTCAACGCACGCAAGCGGCAAAGCGCCATTGTGATTTGGGCATAAGAAAGCGGGCTTTGAACAGAGGGTACACCCCTCAGAAAAACACAGAAAATCATTAAGTAGTTAAAAAAGGGAACAGACGGACCTACTACTACACCACAGCGAAGCGATGGGATATATAAACACACACACAATTCAAATTCACCAAATATGTCGGACAAACGCCGAAAAGCGTGTTATTTTACAAAGAACACTCAATGACACCACAGCGCATCGATTAGAAGATACACACAAAACTCACCAAATAAGTCGAAGAAAAGCGTGTTATTTTTTCGCAAAAGAAAGCGGGCGTTAAACAGAGAAAGGAAACAAATTTATTCTATCCAGCGAGAGATTTAATAACCCGACATATTTCGGGCGCAGTAGCGCAGTGTTTAGGTTAGTGTGCTGGACTACTGTTCCCAGGTCCGATCACCGGAAAACACAAATTACATCTTAAAAGTTTTTTCTATTGCGCCACCTCTCGCGAACGTCTGACAAACATCCGAGAGTATGACTGTCTTGAAAAAGCTTCTCAATTCAGCCGTTCGGACTCGGCATAAAATTGTAGGTCCCTTCCATTCGTCCCAAAAATAGAAACTCACACAAAACGAATGGTTAGAGAAGCTAGGCCTTGAGCGTCACTCGCCTGTTGCGCCACCTATTTATTTATTATTTTTATTTGGGGTTGCTTTAGCAGTTTTGGCTTATGCTCAGAGAGTGTTGGCAGTACTAATCACGTACTAATACTAATAATAATGAAGGGTGTTTGTTTCGTGTGTTTGAAAATAAATTTGATTGCTGAGTGTGCTATCTGTTATAGAACGTTCGAAATAACTTAATCGTTATTTTGTGCAGTTGCATTGTTTCTACAATAGATGGCACTATGTTCCATGTAAAAAATAGCAATGGGACGCATATGTTTCATACTTTCGCCGCACTGAACCTAAAGGGCTAGTGCTTATGTTTGCCTCATTTTTTGCTCGCAGGTTTGTATGAAACAATCAGTTCATGTATAGTATGCCAATGGAATAAACACATAAGTTTATCCCGTAGTTTTTATGTTGCTCGTGGAACTCGGTAGGAATCGGGTTATATGGACGCCACGCCACTGTAACGTCGCGTCGCTTTGCCGCGTGCGTACGTTGACAGAATAAATAGAAACAACGTTTCAGAGCGTACGGATATACTAGGTCTATTTTATTGGCAATCTATCTCAGTGAAGTAAAGTTAAGTATAATCTTCAGCACGTAATTACAACAACTATACAGGGTGTCCCAGTTAAACGGTATAATCCTTTAAGGCAGGGGTTCCCAATCTTTTTCATACTGCGACTCCCTAGAGAGATTGAAATATTTTTGCGACGCCCTTCTAAAAGCAGAGATATGTGGTTTTTCAATAAGGACGGGCAAAAGTGGAAATATCGTCGTCCCATATTTATGGCAATTTTGCTTGTTAACATACCTGCATTCATCCAAAAATGCGCCTCGCCGGTAAAGATGATTTTTCGGCCAAAATTAAGGCTCTCTTCCAAACGCCCCGAAGCCAAGTCAGCGCACAAACGGCTTTATCTATGTTCATTACCTGTGAGCTCCTGGATTAGTTGGATCTTGTACTGGCGTAAGCCCAAGTCCCGATGCAAAATTCGCCGAGTTGGAGCCTGCGAAAGGCCAATTTCTTATGCACGTCGAATTGACTGCCTCGAGTTCTCCTGTACACTCTCACGGACCACGGCGATGCTCCCGAAGAATCTGGCTGGCAACGACCCATACCAATTGAAAAACCTTTATTTAATTTTAAATGGCCGGTAATACGAGTGACAGCCACGAAGCAAGTCTGACTGGAAATACAGAAAACACAAACGCGCTTAATATTCAATTATTGCATTTCGCTTTGACCTTGCTCTTAGTATTCGTAAACAGAAACGTAATGCTTTTCCTTTATTCGGGATCTTACAGTAGTGAAAAAATAAAACTTGCGACGCCCTTAGAATAGCGCCACGACGCCCCAGATCTATATTTTTTTTTCTCAACTTTTCACAAAGTGTGTTACTTTAAAGTTAACTATACCTCTAATGTCGTTTTCGGTTGGTCTCCCAGAACCGTCCGGAAGAACTCTCCGCGATTCTGAATCAAATCAAATCCAGATGCCAATCGAACGCTTTCAGAAGCGATCGAATTGCTTCCGGACGGAGTTGTGTTCTATAATAGGGGCAATAATTTCAGAAATCATCAAGAGTTTCAAAATAAAAAAAAATTGTAAATTTGATGACATCAAATTTATCTTCCGCTCGAGGTAAATTTTCAAGACGTTCACAATAAAAAAATGGGATGAATTATGTTCTCAGTTAAACTCCCTAGGCGGCTGCTATAAATCTGTCGAGCAGATATAAATTCATATAAAAATATAAAAATATGAATTTATTATTATTTAAGTGTGAATTCATTTATTTTGCTCGTTTCTACAGTGTTTGGATCGACATGAAAACCGCCACAAAGAAACAGCTGCAAGAGTTGGACGAAAAAAACCGGGGGAACTAAATGATTTTGAGGAAGAAATTCAGTCCGATGAAATCCAGTTTAATGTCTCTTTGGAAAGACCCAGTGGCAAAGAAATAAAGAGCGCCACATACGCACGATTGAAAATTGGTAGAAACAAGTCTTTGTCCTTTCTTCATATGGAGACATTAGAGCATCAACCAATGATTTTGCTTTCATGACTTTCTAAAAACGATAAAAGTGGTTAAAATCGGGCAAAGAAAATCTCTGTTCGAGGTGAGCACTGGCACTGTCACTGGGGCGCCCTTGATTAGATTAGATTATAAAAGTCGGGAGAGCCTTCACCGGCCCTGGAACTGCGGCCTCCTTAAAGGGCCTATTGTTCCTTCCCTGGTAGGGTCCTAGAGCCATCTTTTTTCTCCGGAGACAGTCAGGAAGACAAGTATCTTCTCTGGGGGTATTTCAGCAAGATTTGCTGAGGTGACGATTTCTTCGCCAAGGACTTTCTTTCTGAGACGGAAAAGAGCCGGACATTCCATGAGAATGTGAGGATTCATCATTCTCTAGGCACAGTCTACATGTGGGGTCCGGTGAGACTCCGATTCGGTGAAGTTATTTTTCATAAGACCATGTCCAGTAATAATTCCTGTCAGGATTCTTAGGTTAATTTTAATTAGGTTAGTTAGAAAATAGTATTTCCTGGGGGAGGATTTTGGGAAGAACTGTTTGGTGCAGTTTTGCCCCGGTGTTTTAAGCCAGAGTTCATTCGATTCGATTTTATGTATTCCCTGAAGCATCCCTTACTGACACCGCAGAAGGGTTCAGGTCCGACGAGTGGCGTTGTCGCGCCGACTTCGGCCAGTGAGTCAGCCGTTTCGTTCCCAGTAAAGCCCCTGTGGGCTGGAATCCAGTGTAGGATGACTAGGTTTTTCTTTGCAAGTTCGTGGATGACCATATAAGTTTCCAAAACCAGCTTCGATTTTATAACAGATGAGTCCAGAGCTTTAAGAGCAGCCTGGCTGTCTGAGAAGATGAATATGGTTCTACCACGTGTATTAGAACTTAAGTTTATTCTAGCGCAGTGGTTGATGGCAAGGACTTCAGCCTATGGATGAATATGGATGAGTACCTGCCTAGGCTGACTGAAAAGTTCGCTTGAGGCGCTTCTCCATAAATGCCAGATCCAGTCCCTGAGTCCATCTTGGAACCGTCTGTGTACCATACTAGGTCAAATTGCGATGGATTCTGTTTTTGTTTTTCCCAGTCTTCCCTTGGCGGGATGATGACGGAGAAGTTTTTGTGGAAGCCATATTTGGGTAGCATGTTATCTAAGAACATGCTGAATGCTTTTTTAGGCTCCATATTGTCGATCAGAGACAGTTGACCTTCACGGTAGGAGTAGGGGTCAATGTTGTTCGAATGGAATAGACGATGAATGATCAGTCTAGCTTCCATTTGAATATGTACTTGAATAGGTAAGTCATTAAATGCTGACTCAGTAGATTTACCTGGTTGATAGGCCTGTTGGGATTTGCTAAGCGGAAAATTTAGCAGCGCTTTGTTTCTAATGTGTCTGTCAACTAGTTTTTCCATGCTTTTTAGTATAAAAGACATGAGGCTGATGTAGAATCCGAGTTTCTTCCTGTCTTGGGCAGATATTTGACTGTTACTTTTCGCCAAGCTTCCGGTATATGACCATGGGCCAGGCTACAAGTAAACATTCTGGCCAGGATGGGTGCTAGCGTCTCAGCTCCCTGCTGTAGTATTGGCGGGAATATCCCGTCCTCTCCTGCTGTTTTGTACGGCTTCAGGGAAGATAAGGCTCATTTTATGGCATTGGGATTGCATATTTGTCTCGCGGTTTTTCAGTCTTCTCTCGTCGGCAGAAAGATCCGCTCGATTCGGGGAGATAGGTTTGTTGCGAGACGATCTAAAGTTATTGAACTAGGACTGTGTGTTTTAAGTAAGAGTTCAAGTAACGGCCAGTCTCATCAGTAAGCGTTCCTAATGTGACGGTTTTGTCAGAAGCAAGAGCTTTATGGAGACGGCAGCTCGAAGGTATTTTAGATATATCTTCACAGAACCGCCTGAATGACTCTTTTTTTGCCTTTTTAATTTCTTTATTATAGTTCGTGAAAGCAGTAGAGTATGTTTGCCAGTCAACATTGCGTTTTGCTTTGTTGAATAGTTTCCTTACTCTAGATCTATGTTTTTGGAGATCTTTGCTCCACCATACGGTTTCCCTTATAATCTTTTTGAACATAAGGGCGCAGTTATCCTCGAAGGCAGAGATGATGGAAGATCTCACTAAGTCGGCTGATCGATCTAGCTTGCCTCTGGTGTCAATTCGAGATGTTGTTCCAACGAGTGATTGTCTTAGGTGCTCTTTGTAGTCGGTTTTTCTCTTTGGACGAAATTCTATGTTAGTTGGGTTTGGTTCATTTATTTCAAAACGAATGTGCCGATGATCTGAGCACGAAGGTTCAGAGGACACGTGCCAGTTTAAGATGAGGTTGTTAAAAGGAGAAGTGGTTAATGTGAAGTCTAATACTTCTCTTCTTATTGCATTAATAAAGGTAGGTTCCCTTCCAATGTTACATATATTTAGATTATTACATGTAATAAAATCAAGTAGGGACTCACCTCCATTTTAGAGGTCCGAGCTCCCCCAGATGGTGCGGTGTGCGTTAGGCGCCCTAGTTGAGCACTGAGTTGACCGTAGGTATATACAAGGTGGCGCAAAAATAACCTTCCGATGTTTTTTGGCTGTAATTTAAAAAAAATGAAAAACTTTGATTCTTGTTGTGGATTATTTTTATTTGGTCTTTTAATTTTTTTTTACATCAAGTCGAGAATATGATGTCATGTAAATGGCCGCCGCCACAGTTGATTGTCATTTGAGCCCTTTTTATGGCATTTTCCATCACTTTTGCAAAACTTCCGGCAATAGGTCCTCACATTCTTGACGGATATTGTCTATTAAGAGCTGCAAGAGTCTGAGGCTTGTTGACATAAACCCGCGACTTCAAAAAGCCCCACAAAAAGAAGTCTGGAGCGGTCAAATCAGGCGATCTTGCTGGCCAGTGCAAATCGCCAAAACGGGAGATTAGGCGCCTGGGAAATGCATCCTTGTTGTATATCAGTTGTGGCACGTGCAGTGTGTGCCGTTGCATCGTCCTGTTGGAACCACATGTTTTCCAATCCCAATTCATCAAGTTGCGGCAAAAAGAATTCGTTGACTGTAGCGCTTGCTCTGTAGCGCTGTAGTCGTCTGGTCGATGTCGACGCCGCTTCCATGACATCTTCGGCTACAGCAGCAATATTCTCTGTAGAACGGCTACTCCGGGGTCTGCCACGCCTGGCAGCATCTCGTGTTGTGCCAGTCTCTTCGAGGCGAGCGGCTAAACGTCGCAGTGTTTCACCAGTAGGCGTTGGACGGCTAGGAAATCTGCGACGAAATTCACGTTGTGCCAAAGTCACCGACCGATTATTGCTCAAATAAATAGTCACCAATATTCCGCGTTCTGGAGCAGTAACATTGTTTATTAACGTGTATTTCGCATGTGTTTACTACACAAATGTCAAAACAGAACTGACATTAGGGGCCAATCGCAAAATTTATAGCATTTTCTGACCACGTTAAACAAACTTAATATGTATAGGATGTATGTATCAGGAAACGAGAAATCTATATTTAAAAAAACAATTACACCCCTAGATTTAGATTTAAAAGATCATTATGTATATATGGGTATTAGGGTGGTCCTTATTCCTAAGAAAACAATTTTTTTTCTTTAATTTCGCGGGGCACCACGTCATTTGAATATATACCATAAGAAAGTATTTCAGTATTTTTTTCGAATTTTTTAAGTGACATTTAGAGGTCGCTACCAAGGTTTGAAGTTTAAATAAAAAGGCAAGATTTTACTTTACTGCCCATTCGAAAACATTCGAAAATAACGGTTTTTTTTGCACAGTCCGATTGATTTCAGTGCCCTAAACACAAATCTGAAAAAAAAATTGGTTGTCTCTCACCGTTTGGGCGTGGCACGCCCCCAAAGTTTCAAAAATACCATATGAAATAGTACCAAAATTTCAAGAACGGAGTGTATTGGATTGTGATGAAACTTTTTTTATAAGTTAACTGCACATTTAGGGAATATAAAAAAATTAATTTTACAAAAATTGGACACTCCATTCCTGAAATTTTGGTACTATTTCATATGGTATTTTTTTAACTTTGGGGGCGTGCCACGCCCAAACGGTGAGAGACCGCCAAATTTTTTTTGAAGATTTGAGTTCAGCGCATTAAAGTCAATCGGAATAAACAAAAAAAAGTATTTTTTCGAATGGGCAGTAAAGTAAAATCTAGCCAATAAAAACTCAAAATCTGTATGTGTTAGATTCTTTTATTTTTATAGCCAGGATATAAAAAATATTACAAAATTATTGTTTTTGTTACTATGAATTAAGTAGATATTTCAATCATTTATTTTTAAGATAGAAGGGTTGACTTGTTAGTATTAGGGAACTTTTTCCTATACTCTTTTACCAACAAAAGCAAATATTGCTTTTGTTCTTCATTGGTTGTAATTAGCTAGTAGCTTTACTGAGTCCGCTACTTGTAGACACCATTGTAAGTTGAAACACGTTACTATGACTTTTACAAATAAAACACGTGAGTTTTTCCTCTTAGGGAGCGAAATAAAAAGACGCGTGGCTAATAACATAGCCTAGATGAAACTGACTTGGCTATAGTTTATTTTAAATCAAGAAGAACATGGTACATAATAACAACATCGAACGATGCTGTTCCGTTTCTACTAGATAACCAAAATACCGTTTAACGCACTTTGGTAGCTTAACAACTAGAACTAAAACTAGGTCATAATTATATGGGTATATAACGGTACAGAAGAGAGGTCGTGGGTCGGAAGGGATAAGAACCGATTGTCTATGCTAGTTTCACTTGCATGTAAAATGTAATATAAACAATTTAACACCTAAATGAAACATGACTGAAACCATCATTTAAGCTGTCCTTCAACGCTTTTTGTAAAAACTTTGACAGCTGGTAGCGACCTCTAAATCTTAACAAAAAAAAAAAAAAAAAAAAAAAAACCTATTTCATATTTAGAGGTATATAATCAAATGAGAAAGTGCCCCGGGGATAATTCAAAAGTCGAAAAATAAGGACCACCCTAATGGGTATGGGTATGGTTTACCTAAGTTGTGTCAACTCAATTTTTTTTTGATTTCCTAACGTTTTCCTCATTAATAAGCTATTTTTATTATTTTTCTAGTACGAGATCCTACTTTTTTCTAGTAGTAGTAATTTTTTTTTGTTTCTTTTCATATTTTAGATCTACATCTACAGGATATCACATTATCATAAATGATAACTTTTTTACTGAATTTAATCATCGCACTGATCCTGATGCTGTAACTTGCTTGTACGTGAGTGGTCGCGTTAAACTGTTTAATATTGGGTATAAAAGCCCCTCAGTAATTATACCTTTGCGAGATATTTTTTGGCGGCAAATCGGAGGTCATATTAAAAAAGTGTTCTCTTGTAGAGCTGGAGTAGTTTGGGGTATTAGTTGCGACAATACTGCTTGGGTTTACACAGGTGGTTGGGGTGGCACTTTTCTTAAAGGCCTTGAAAGCAGTTGTGGTAAAATTAATACTATGACTGATACACACAATTACTATGTTTATGAGAACCAAAGATGGAACCCCCTAAGTGGATATACAACTAAAGGACTCCCAACCGATCGACATATGTGGAGCGATGTAACAGGAAAGCATAAGCGAAGTAAAGAGCACACCAAATTGCTCTCTATGCATTATGAGTGGATCTCTGACTGGATGGTTGACTTCCATGTTCCTGGCGGAGTTGACAGAGATGGCTGGCAATATGCAGTCGATTTTCCTGCTTCTTATCATGGAACTAAGAAAATTACTGATTGCGTTCGCCGAAAACGTTGGGTAAAAAAATGTCGCCTCGTTACCAGTGGTCCTTGGCAAGAACTTGGGAATTCAAAAATTATTCACGCCTCTCTCTTACCAATGGACGATACCGACGACCCTCTTATAACTTTGTGGGCTATTTCTCTAAGTGGCGATGTTTTAGTGAGGAATGGTGTATCACATTCCAATCCCAAAGGTGAATCTTGGCAGCATATCCCTTGTGAGCAACCATTGGCTTCAATTAGCATCGGCCCAAATGGAAAAGTGTGGGTTGTGGGGAAAAATGGAACTGTGTATTTTAGGTATGGCACAAGTAAACACAATATTTTGGGAGAAGGGTGGCAGTCCATTGAATCTGCACCTGGCGTAACATTCAAAGTTATATCTGCGGGAAATGTAGGCATTTGGACTTTAGATACAAATAATCGCTTAGCTGTCCGCAAAGAAATATCAAACGCATTCCCTGAGGGGTCTCATTGGCAGTTTTTGGCAAATGTGCCAAATATTCCGCCACATGGTGAGACTAACATAGGATTCAAATCAGTGTCCGTTGGCAATGAAGTATGGGCAACCTCTTTAAATGGAATTGTTTGTAAACGGTGCGGCATAACCAAAGAAAACCCTGTGGGAACTGGCTGGCACTTAGGTATTCCAGTAAGTATCTTAAATATTTACATTAGATAACTTCTAACTGTTGTTTTCATTTTAGGGGCAATGGCAAAACATTTCAGCAGATGGCTGTCATTGAATATTAGACTATTATATTTTACTATTTACTACTAAAGCTTAACATACATTCCTTGTCCCTACTAAATTATTTTTCATTCTTGTATATTTATGCGATTCAAACTTTATTTTATTTGTATCCTATTCGCTGGTATATGCATTACACACATAAATCTGCTTTTGAAGGAATAAAATCTTCGCGTACGCATTATTTCCCTAAATTTTCATTGACATACTACATCTACTTAAATCCAAAAGATCCGAAGATATGATACACCTTGGGGATAACTGCCTGATGAGATAGCTGTGAATTCTAATGGTACCTAATGCTTTGTAATATCTTGCGCATGAGTATGTGGGACCTTTGGTGACAGATCGCAGAAGCAGAGGGGAAATCAACCGTACTCATAATTATATATGATGTTTGTGTTCATTATACATTATGGGGCAGTCCTGACCATCAGCGATTGAGGTTAATTGCTTTTAAATTATGCTTTAAGTACTGACATCCGCGATAGAGTTAAGCTGATTTTTATGTTTTAAGTACTTATTGTATAATCCAACGAATCCAACGTTAATTTTCTTTTAACCCGACAAAAACCTATAGTAACAATATTCACTAGAAAACATGCATTTAACCGGGATTTAAAATAGATTAAACCGTTTTTAACTACCTATGTAAAATTGCGCATAAAATGACAGTTGTTTATAGCTTATTTTAATAGGAAATTGAATCCATTTTTTTGTTCAATCGGATCAAACGGCAAGGTTAAAAAACGTTTATGTTCGGGTTGAACGATTGAATATTATGGACTTGGGTTACATTTTTGAGTTGAACTCACTTTATTCCCGGTGTAAATTTTAACACAGATTAAAGTGAGTGAGTAATGTGGATTAGATCTTTTCTAATCTAAAATTCTCCTTAAATCAGGCGTTCGAACTTGGCAGAAAATGTCAGTCATTTATTTTGGTACTTTATTTATTATGTCTGCTAACTAATGGCTAACTTTTGATAATTAAAAAAAAAATCGTATTTGTCATCATTAGGATAAAAATGTGTTTGTTTTTTTTTAAGTTATTACTTTCACAAGTAGCTACAAGTTAGAAAGTTCACAGCAATTCTGTAACTACTCATACAGTCGTACTTGTTAATTTATTAATTAACTTTTAATTTTTCTTGTCATGTTTTTTCGTTTGCTTGTTTTACTTTTTATTCAATAAAAAATATTGAGAAAATTGGATCCGTTTAAATTTATGTATATAATTTCTTTTAAAGAGATTTTGTGGTAGGCAGATATACAGTTCACGAAGCAAGTCTGGCTAGATGGATAATGCGCGCTTTAGCTTTTACTGCAATGTCTCTATAATGTGGATTTGAACTCCGCCACGACATCAGGTGTCGCGACGCACAGTAAGGAAACGCCTTCTTTAAGTGACTTCAAAAACGAATGCAAGTTATAATTGGATCTTATGGATAAAGCTGGAACCAGACATTTGTATGGTGTGTGTGGAGTGCAAGCCTCTCGTGCACTTATGCCAAAGTCAACATAACAAATCACCATTTACTTTCTACTCATTCCACGAAATGTATCCATAACAAAATAAATCCTGAAAAATAAAGTATAACGCACATCGTACATATAATCAAATAACACTATAATGCTCTGTCGGAATGACTGACTGAACGGTTCACAGATGAAACCCTCAGGACGTACGGCCGATGAATTCACTAGAGAGACTGAATCAACGGTGACGGCTAAAGTCTATTTAGCAGATACCTTACTTGAGCTACTTGAATAGGCAATCAGGCCTATTCGGCAAAATCTTTTATCCATTTTTTCTGTTATTCTGTTATGAATTACCATACAAAAGTTCGAACTGTCAAAAAATCTTTTACGATCTCCAAAATTGGTATTCTGCGTGCAAAAATCTTTTATGAAATCTGTTATAAATCATAACAGAATAAAAGACAGAATTTTGTGACTTTTATTATAAAAGATTTTTATTAATTAGAAAGTTTTGGATTGAAATGGATATCTATACAATTTTTCGTCAATGAAATTTTACAAAAGAAGACAAATGTAATAAATCTGTATAAACAAGTGGGTATGTAATTGAAAATAATTTTATCAATTTATATTTTTGGTTTAAACGAAGACACCAACCACTTTTGCTGGAACTAAAATTAAATAGTGATCCATTTGATCTTCCTGATGTGCATTTTATTCAGCTCTTTAGATTGGATACGGTGAGTGCTAGAGTTCTAATGAACAAATTGGAACAATTTACGCAAGACACGAATACAAACATTTCATTTCAAATTCAGGTCAAGTGCATTTCTAATAATGTAATAAACAACGATGTAAAGTTGGATATTTATTTCAAGTTTCTAGCGACATTTTTACGGATACGGTTCATATCAGGCATCAATAGAAAGCAAACAAAGAACGTATTAAACAGAACCCGCCCAGATATCGCTAAAATCTCGGCAACAACCACGGGGCATTGGCCAATTGGAGACCATGCGGCCAAAGTATCCCATACAAATACAACCCTCAATGCCGCATTTGCGGAAATACAAATGAGAAAAAACTCTTATTTCTTCTGCAAATGCACGCACTACGCGCACTGAACCAACTATGCTTTGACGACTTTAGTGACGTTTGGGGCAAAGGGACGGCTGAATTCCAAAACGCAGTACTTTTGCATTACTGCTTAATCAAGCGTTCCAAAACGCAAACAGGTTACTATGATGCAATGCATACTTTTCTAAAACGCATTGTGAACGCATCAACTGCACACACAAAAGCAAACAGAGCATCATAAATTATTATGATGCAAATGACACTCAATTTTAAACCGCCAATTAAAATGGATTCATCGCTGGAGTCGTAGTAAAATAATATATTTTGTAATAATTTGCAAATTTTACTTTGATTTGTAGTAATAAAAAGTGGACGAATGAGTCCATTAAATTGTTATTGGCGAGTACCCGAATTCAATTTGAGCCCGATTTTCGAAACAAAAGAAGGAAGACAAAGGTGCTGTGGAGAGTAGTTTTGGAGGAGGTCAAAAAAATTAATTAATTGGTGTTTGAGACATTTTATGATAGTTCGCATCAAAGTCGTTCCAAAACGTAAAAAATTGCAAAGCATAAACAAATGCAAAGCAGCGCAAAAGCATTCATAACCTTGAATCAGAAAAGCAGTGTGCATTCACAATGGGCATTTTTTTGACGTTTTGGAATTCAGCCGACACTGCATCTTATTTATCCGCTTTCTCAATTCTACAGGCTGGCTATAGGTACCGACCGGATCACATCCTTAACATTCATCACAAAGTAGGCCATTTTTGGTTTATCGCATTTATCGCCCAGTACGAGTACATCCAGATTCATTCAGCTGGTTACTGCTCGGTCGTTTTTTGTTGTCTTTTTCCTAAAAAGATATTCCACCGTTTATTACACAATTATTTAGTTTGTAGTATATCATAACTTATTCATTTCAGCCTTCATTTTAATGTTTTTTGCGCAAATTTGACCAGGTGCCTACCGACTGTGAATAAAAAAACTGTGGTTTGTTTTCACAGCTTCGTAACAGATTTTCAATTTTCGAAAGTTCCATAACAGAATTTCATAAAAGTTCGAAACCCCGAATAAGATTTATAAAAGATCTCTTATGGTCGAAATCTTTTATGTTTCATAACAGAAAATTCATAACAGAATAAAAGATTTTGCAGAATAGACCTAAATGGCTCTTTTGCGAGAGAAATTCAATGGCCGTGTTATCTCACGTCGTGGCGATGTTAATTGACCGCCACGATCATGCGATTTAACACCGTTGGACTTCTTTCCTTGGGGATATTTGAAAGAAAAAGTGTGCGTCGATAAGCCAGCAACAATTCAAGAGCTAGAGAATGAGATAATTCGGCACATTAACGGCATAGAACCTCAATAATGCCTCAGCGCCATCGAAAATTTGGACCATCGGATGGAGGTGTGCCGCCGAGGTCGCGGCGACCATTTGGCCGATATTTTGTTCCATACATAATTAAACCATACCAATATTATCATAATAAAAAGAAATGACAATAATTTCCTAAATAATTTGTGTTTTATTCAAAATCGGCCCTTAAAACTTAACCACCCTTTAGATATGTAGAATGTTAGGTCCCTTAACAGACAGCGTGCAGCCGAACAGCTAGCGAGGCCGTAGCAGTCCTAACCGCCATCCGCTGCAAAGAGGGACCAGCGGTGCTCGTGAACTCTACTCGCAGAAAAGAAGAGACGAACACCTGCTTCTCAAGAGAAAAGAAGAAGCACGAGAAGCGCTCGATCGAGGAAATGGAGAGCTGTTACTGCAAGAATGAGGTTTGGAAGTTCTACCAAATGGTGAAATTTGTTAACTTGACTTATGTGACATGCACCAACTCATCTGTAAAATATGGTCGGGGGAAAAAATGCCCGATGAATAGAACCGGAGCATTGTTTATCCGATCCTTAAGAAAGGATACCCTCTGAACTGCGACAATTACAGAGATTTTAGTCTTCTTAACATCGCCTATAAAATCCTATCTGCAGTATTGTGTGAACGTCTGAAGACTTTCGTAAACAACATGATTGGTCCCTATCAGTGCGGCTTCAAGCCAGGAAAGTCCACCATTGATGAAATTTTCACACCGCTGCAGATCTTGGAGAAAATCTTAACTTTGAGGTGGTAAAGGACCGAAGCTCCGCTCTGAACTCAGAAAATTACACCCAGCACTGAGAGGTCGGTTGCATCCAGTGCCGTGTGCTGTTAAGACGGCTCTGCCAGGATTGACTACCTCTTATGTTCAATAATACAGCAATAATTCTGCAACGCTAGTGTATGTCGTTATCAGTTATCCTGCAAAATGAATGACGTCCAATGAGCAATAAAAATGTCATCGTTATGACATTTTATATGATAAAATGGGTACTAGACCAGTTTTTAGACGTATCAGTCGTTAGTACGGTTGATGAATTTAGCTCCGGTACTTGCGATGTGAAGAAATACACAAGTACAAACTTTTCGTTGGTACCGATAGTATCAGAGCTAATACCTGGCCTAGCAAGACAGGGTATTTATTTATAGTTTTTACTGCCCAAATCAATTTTTAATCGAACACTGAAAACCAGATTGATGTATGTCTTCTAGTTTTTGAGAAAATGAAAATTATTTTTATAGTTGCTCGGCCTTAGAGTACAAATTTCTTAGAAAACAGCACCGACCGCGCGCGAATTGCTACCCTTGTACCTTGAAATGTGTAGGAGGAGGCATGCTGCCTATTTAAGTCTGTAACCAAATTTTTTTCGGGGTTGTTTTTTTTCTAATCTCACGAAGTGGTCGATACGATACTGAATTTGTATACTCCGAAGAATTGGGGCAGCAATATCAAAAGATGACCCACCAACATTAGCACAGCACATGCAGTAAAAGCGAAGAATAAAAGAAAACTCGATTTCACCTTCTGATGGTGAAATCAGTAGTAGTAGTAGTAGTAGTAGTAAGTTCTTTATTTTTCGTTATAAAAATAATTTTACAATTTAAAATTTGAGAACATACGACAATGACATAAATGTCGTCTGTCGGGGATTTGATTTTAAAGTTTTATTGCAGTTTTACATGTTTAGTTATTAAATTCTTGAATTAAAAATTTTCTATACGCTAAATCAGTAGTAATAAATGCGTATTCGGAAGATATTATTGTTGTTGTAATGATATCGTTTTTAAGGTCCTCGTCGGACGGCGAGTCGGCAACCCAATACCCAGCAAGCCAAGGGGACGGCCGGCGCACAGTGTGCGATTTTGTATATTTAGCGAGACGAAATTATTTGTGTGAATAAAAAAATTCATTTGTATTTGTAATATATTCATAGCTGTTAAATAAATAAAAAAACATGAAAACATTAGAAACATATTTTTATTCAGCCAATCATTATATTTTCTCAAAAACGAGTTCTTATTGCGGTGACATGTTTTCCATCTGTGATTAAATGCTGTTACAAATGAATGAATAACCCTCTTAAGTTCATTTGACAATTAACTCAAATGCGTTTTGAAGATTGAATTTGACTGAAAGGTGGTCGAGAAGCAGAGACTTAAAGGATGGCATTCCTGAGTTATCTTCATTACTTCTCAACACCACGTAAAGAACCTGAATATTTTTCAGAAACGCAATTTATTGCACCTACAATTTTTTTTATTCAAATGTGCAGGACGCATAGATTACAAAATATATAAAATCACGACATACAGTCATATACAAAAGTTTCAGCTATGTGACCAACGCATTTTGGTGCAGTTAAGTATGCTAAATGTTGTTTTAGAAACGGTATTTTTTAGTATTAAATTAATAACATACCTTGAATATGTAAATTATTAATTTTTAAGTCTTTTACAAATAAACAGAAACAGCATTCACAACGTAACACGGACGAAAACTACTACTATCTACTACTTACGATATTAAAATTAGTCAATGGACAGTTGCTTTTGTCAGCTGATTATCAACACAAGCAATCTTTTAACCGTTATCATTTTTTACATAGCCCTTATTCAGCGTACCTATTAGCTAATCAAAAATCATCATCAGCCCAGTATCCTGCTCGCGCTAAATTTTATCTTCCATACAAAAATGTCTACAGAGATAAAATTTAGCGAGGCAGTTTAGCAAAGCAGTATCCTGTTCCGCACGCTAAATTCTTACTTTCATATAGATGGGACACACTCAATGTCAGTCCGGTATAACAACATTGAGTGTTATACGTACTACGTACAATTTTGTTATACTCGGCCAAGAAAATCACCCCTATTCCCGTTGGCGTTTGTCGTAAACGACTCGTATTTCACTTCGGTTTTTAGTCAATGTTTTTAACTTTTTTGAGATAAATGAATTGAAATAATGGAAAATATATAGAAAAAAAAAATAAAATTGTTAACAAAAGTTTAAAAAAAAATTTGAACATAATTTTACAACGACACGAAACATAAGTCGTATACGACAAACGCCAACGGGAATAGGGGTGATTGTCTCCACTGATTTAGCTCGCGAAAGAATTGCCTGGTACATTAAATCGGAGATAAATTTTGACATTTTCGAAACAAAACAATTTTTTAATTGAATATTTCTTTGAATACTTGATAATCGATATAAGTGAGTAGGAAAAAAGTGAAAAAATAACAAAAATCAAAATACATGTGGCAATAAAATGTGGGTGTGTGTCCTATCTATATCCTGTACAACGAATTTAGCGAGCATTTATCTGTGCTGTGGAGAGAAAAGCGCTCGCTAAAATTAAGCGCGAGCAGGATACTAAGCTTAATATTGAATATTAGCGTTGTTGTTTTTTTTTTCCTTTTGACCAGCTAGTTTTGGTAAATCGCACACTGTGCGGCGAGTCGGCAACCCCAACACCCAAACGAGCGCATAGCATTTAAGTAAGGTAGAATTAAGTTATTTTGGAGAATTAAAAAAAATAAAGAAGTCACTTGGTATCAAGAATCAAGTCATCAAAGAGAAGAGTTTTATTTACGGGTTTTTCTATTCTATTCAAATAATTTGATGGAATTCTCCACAAATTATTTTCCTCTGGTTTTTCGCACACGTTTAGCTGTGTAATTGGAGACCACCGGATAATTTCGTTTCACAACAGCAGCGTTGTCATGATGACACCACCAGATAAATGTTTGTATTTCTTATCTAAAACATGTAGTGTAATGTTCAATTTGTTTCCCAGCATAGTCAGTAGAATACAAATTCTACATAAAATCACCGTTGCTGATTAAGCTAGGAATAGTTGTAGCTGACATGGCTAACGAAGCACACGCTCAATGATGACAAAGCGAAGAAAGCCAGCCTCGGATATTGCCCAGCCTGTCAAAATAGGGCGCCCTTTGGAGCCAGGCCTGGAAGATGGCAGTTTGCGAGCGTCTGGTGGTCGGCTTGTCACGCTCGAGCTTCCTATCAATGGTCTCGCAAACCATTATGGGGGGTCAGAGGGTGGATGCGCTATGCACCAATGAATTGTTTGTAAGCTGTAAATAATCTTTTTAACCTAAGGTCTTATTGCAATTAGTGGAATCATCAAGCGATGAAGATGATGAGTTCAGTGGTTATTTCTTGGGTGCACAAGAAATAAGTGATTCTTTTTTCGAGAATGAACACCTCACTACACCAAAATAAACAAATTCATGGCCACTATTGCCGAAATTTCTTCTTTCCTTGCACTATAAAAGTGTAAGAAAGCCAACGTTTCTTCTCTTGTCCAACTTTTTGATTCTCAAAATTATAAAAACATTACGTGAAATCATAAAAATTGTTTTGATTGTATTTTGTTTACCTTTCCGCCATGTTTTTTTTTTTGTTGCTGTTTTTTTGGAGAAACTGAAAATCGTTCATTGTATCGACTGCAAACGTTCGTTAACTACTGAATGAACTGTATTTCGAAATTATAGCCGTATTCATACTGCTGGTAGAGTTCAGGAATACATGCAAATACATGCTGATCGTTGGTATTGTCTTTCGCTGGGTTTTACCCCACATGTAGCCAGTAACGATAATCCTTAATTAGTTTACGACCCCTAATGGTGATGGTGCAGATGTTCTATTGCTGGGGCCAAGACATATATCCCGTTCTAGACAAAATGTGTATATATTTTAAAACAACAAAATCTATCATCTTATGAAATTAAATTACCTACTTATACTTAAAAAAAAACTTGTTTGAAGGTGGAATAAAAATTGCTTGAAAATTTGCTTTTTTTTTTTTCATCCAATATGAGCATCAAAATTGAATACGCCTTATTTACGGGAAAATGCGGTAAAATTATGTGCATACATTACCCCCTGTGCTCAATTCCGGGTGAAATTGAATTCGTGCGGATTTCGAATTTTAGGTGTACCAAATATGCATTTTTAATGACCTTAAGTCGCATTGACTTCTGTTTTCCAATTAATATTTCTTAATTTAAACAAATCAAGTCAGCGTTAGTAAAAAACTAAATATTAAGAGAACAGATCAAACAGAAAATTCGAAATCCGCACGAATTCAATGTCGGTCGGAATTCAGCGCATGGGTGATTATCTTAAAAAAAATATTTACAAAGGAATCGCGTCTATAACATCCAATAAATGTTCACACGTTGCATTTTGTTACCTTGAATACAACAAATTGCAGTAAGTGCATATTAATATCCATTTTTCAACAAAATTTATGTAGCATTTTCCCTCGTATTCAAAATATGATGTAAGAATATTAAGTATTAAAAAGTATAAATGCATTTCAACCAATACTAGAATTGGAAAATATTTACCAATTCAGACAAAAACCAATGAACACAACCCATATTAGTTACAAATAACAAGGCTCTCAACGTTCAAGAAAAAAAATAGTTCCTCCTTATTTACAACACCGCCATCTATGCAAGAAATTTTCCAACTTTCCTATCTCCACTTTATTACTGCGTTAAATATAGCCACTTTTAAAAGTTCGATTAAGTTTAGGTTGGAGAGTCTTCTGAAGTAGATGCCCAAAACAAATCAAAAATTTAAATTTCATTACGCTATCGCTATTTTGTCTTGTTGTAGTATAATACATAATTATGTTTCAATAGGTAGGTTAGGTACCTACTCAAAAATCTTTTTGAAACGGTAAAAAGCAGATAGATTTGGTATCACCTGCTGTTTATTATGAACGCGCTGAATTGTAGCAGATAGAGTTGGCAACGCGAACATTCTCCCATATGTCAATGTCAGCGAAATGAGTATTGACAATTACATATTGTTAAGTTTCCATGAACATTTTCCTGAGCTATACAGCACGCGTTGAATTAATATAATTTCCATCGAAATTAAAAAAAATGTCTTCTGAAATAGTTCTTGATGAGATACAGAAGCAAATTTTTGAGAAAATAACTAAAAATGACGCCAGTGAGTTTAAACAGTTGATAACTCGTATCAAAAGCACGGTAAACTTTGTCGATGAAAATGGAATGACACCGCTGCAGCATGCTTGTTGCAAAGGAAACCGAGAAGCTGTCCAAATTTTGCTTGATCAAGTAAGCTACATACTAAAATTTAATATTTGTTTATATAATTGCTTTTAATGTGCTGTATTTTAAATGTACCAGTTTTAGACGGAAATTATTAAAACGAAAACACTTCAGTGCATATTTTAGATCAGGTACACAATGTGGAGTAGAACTGCGCCTTAACCAAAAAGCCTCTCCAGTTACGCGTTTAGATTCCCCTAAATATCCTGCAAGTAAAATACCTGATTATCTTCGAAATAAGCAAAAGATGAGCGCGTATAAGACATCTGTTTGTGAATTATCAAAAATGATTAAAATGCCGTCGCGAATTAAAAAAGGTTTATTTTCTGATTGAGATTATGACCTTTAATTACACTGTATGAACTATTTTGACTGAGGGAATTGGTTTAACTGGCCATTATTCGACCACTTGGCTTGCAGACAAATATTACCAATCCGCCCAGTCTTGTCCCTTTCATTGGTGAACACTTTCACAAAACCAGATTGGCTCAGTATGTAGTCATTTTCCTTTAGGTAAAGAGCGCCCGGAATCAAAAATATCAATTCTGAAACCGTTCCATTGGCACAAAAAATACTCGAAACAGCATCAACTCAAGAATGTGCCATGACATAGGGTCGCCATAGAACCTTTCAGGAAAGTGACAAAACACATATCCCTGTTACGATTTCTTAAATTTAATCTCGAATTCGAACAATATTATAATCGTTGAAAATTGACTTCAACTTCAAAATAATGCTCTCAGGCCTTTCTATTACGGGCTCTATCTCGGCCAAAATGGCAAATTATGTCGTTCTAATAGGAGGGTATTGTTAGCATGCTGGCTTCCTTTTTAATAAACCCAGAGTAAAATTATTATTATCGTCGTATTATTTGCAAAAAAATATATATAGCATGGCTTCAAGATAGTGACCATGATAATATAATCATTCCCATGAATATCGTTCCTACACATAAAAATAAGGAGAAAAGGGAAAAGTGGAATCGAAAACACAAACAAATTCTATGGCAAAGCCTAGTAAGCTACTGCAGCGAAAAAATAGTCATCAATTCGAATTGAATCTCATGTAAACACTGATCGGATTGAAACTCAATTCAGTCAATCCGATCACAAAATTATGTAGGTACATATAACTCAATTCTATTTTATCCTGATTTCGATTCGCCAAAAAAAAAAAAAACACTTTTTCTTGCCCGAGATAACTTTTTTCGTTTGTTTGGTACAAAAAAACGCAATCTTTTTCAGAGTCGAGAGCACTTTTGCGAATCTAGATTATTTCTCAGAGTCGCTCCAGATTTACCAATACACTTACATTTGTTTTGACATTGAAAAAGTTAGAGCTACCGAAAAACCGTATTAAAATAAATAATTTAAACCAAAATTTGATAAATGTCGAACAAATAATAGAGGTGTAAATTTCATCTTCATCATGTGGCACATCTTCATCGTCGTCGTCGTCCTCTTCGGATAATAGGCGTATTTTTTTGGGAATCTATAGCTAGCTCATGCAAAACCAAAAGTGGCTATAATTAACGCAATGAAGTGGAGATAAGAAAGTTGGAAAATTTCGTGCATAGATGGCGGTGTTGTAAATAAGGAGGAATTATTTTTTTTCTTGAACGTTGAGAGCCTTGTTATTTGTAAAGGTGCTGGTACACGATATGTAGCGCGCCTCATATATATGTAGCACTGACGTCAATTTGACGTCAATGCTACCTACATATTGGGTACATACCGTGTACCAGCTCTCTTTGTGCACTCTCTGCTGACGTCAGACCCACATAATAATGAGGCGTGCTACATATCGTGTAGGGATGTTACGGAGGTGGTTTTAGCGGAGTCGGAGTCGGAATCGGAAGCCTCATACTGACCTCCGCGGAGTCGGAGTTTAATAGGAGTCGGAGGCGGTGGTCGCACAAATTTAAAATAAAGAAACTGGAGAAATCAATTTTTATTAGAAAATTAACATAAAAATACGAATTTGTATTGTAACTTCAAAATGGGTAAATTATCTTTTATAAACAGCCACTTAGCCCTGCTTTGCCGCCATCCAATCTGTTCGGTAGTGGGTTATAAATCAAACCAGTTGCACTGAATAGTTGTTCGCTTGAAACGGTTCCTGGTGGAGCTGACAAAAATTGTCGTACGATTAGCTTGAAGCTTCCAAACCTATCTTCAATTTCACTGAAATAATTTCGTACTACAATTGTTTTAGGCTTCATAGTAAATAAACAAACCAAACAAACTAAGTCACACGTCTCACGCACGCACTTTCAACTTCAATGCAAATCTCGGCTACTCATGTAAAACAATAAACAAATAAATGAGTAAAAAGACAGTCGTTTTGTAAAATGTCGCAACTCGATAAGTATTTGTCGTTATTCATGTTCATTGGTCGTCAGCGTCACTGATGCGATGGTGTTCCGAAAAACCTCCGATGTGATTATATCGAAATCGAAGACGGATTCGGAGGTGCAATTTAAGCCGGAGGTTCCGACATATCGGATTCGGAGTCGAAGCTCCGTATCATCCCTAATATCGTGTACTAGTACCTTAACTAATATGGGTTGTGTTCATTGGTTGTTGTCTGAATTGGTAAATATTTTCCAATTCTAGTATTGGTTGAAATGCATTTATACCTTTTAATACTTAATATTCTTACATAATATTTTGAATACGAGGGAAAATGCTACATAATTTTTGTTAAAAAAATGGATGTTAATATGTACTTACTGCAATTTGTTGTATTCAAGGTAACAAAATGCAACGTGAACTTTTATTGGATGTAATAGACGCGATTCCTTTGTAAATATTTTTAAGATAATCACCCCTGTGCTGAATTCCGACCGACATTCGTGCGGATTTCGAATTTTCTGTTGGCCCTTAATTTAGTCGCTGGTAGAGTAGAATTTGAGGCAAGCCATATAATTAACCGCTTTATTCGCAATGTTGCGCTTCTGTCGTGTGGCTTTTTGATTTTTCCCATAGTGTTGTGGATCCGCAAGATAACTGTTTACAACAGTCTTACTTCTGTTTAGCCTCCTTGCAATTTCTCGGCCTGAGAGTCCTAACTCCTTGACAGCATCTGTTTTTCCTCTTTCTGTCGTTGTCAGAGTCTTTCCGGAACCCATTTTTTTTAAAACTAAATGAAAACAGGGGGTCTAGCACGTATCTTGATACAATCGAGTTCAGTCGATACAATCAAGCTCTGGCAGCACCTAATTTGTCTCAATCGATTATTCTCGATTGATTATCCTCGATTGAGACAAATTAGGTGCTGCCAGAGCTCGATTGTATCGACTGAACTCGATTGTATCAAGTTACGTGCTAGACCCCCAGTTCTTTTCAACGCTTTTTTAAATATTCTTAATAAAACTTTGAAAAAGATCGTTCAGCAACGAAATCTTCGCAATGGCCTCATCCTAGTTGCGCATCTTCTTATACGCTTTTCAAGTAGTTCATTGTTTGAGCTTGGGAAATTACAGCTGTCGTTTCTTATTTACCCTTTCACAGGTAGTAAAAGTTCCTGGGTACAAAATTTCCAACAGGTATAAAGAGTGAACATCGAATTGGCCTCATTCTAGTTATCGGCAGTGTATGTATATCACTTATCATGAAAAATGTGTTTCTTACCAGGGCAAGTAGATATTCGTATTTGTCTTTTGACATTCAGCAAAAATGTTTGTAGTCCGATCCGATGCATTATCCCATAAAACATGAAATTTCAAAACACAATTTGCCCAATCAAACACATAAAAATATAGCCGACAAGATGTCTGACTGAAAAGAGAATTAATAAGTATCGTGTGTATACGTGTGTACAGCGTGACCGTTGTGAGACTAAAGTTGCAATTTGGCACTTTTTATACCACCTTGGCACAATGAGATCACTTTTCTAAAATTTAATGATTTTGGCTCTTTTTCACATTTTTAAGAAAATTCATGAAGGGATGGAGGGAAAATCTCAACTTTTGGACTTTTCCCAGTGCACCACAGGATCTAGCTAGATCATCTAAGTGAGGAAGTGAGTGAGTAAGTGAGTGAGTCAGTCAGTCAGTTACGGCTTTTGCGATTTTTGACGTCCTGTATGTTGAGAACCACTAATGTTAAGGTGGTAGTACACGATATGTAGCGCGCCTCATATATATGTGGCTCTGACGTCACCGGATAGTCTACACATATAGCACACATTTCGTGTTTCTTATGTAGCGCAGTGGCTACATAAAATTGTGCTAGTACACGGAATGTAGCACAGCGCGCACATATCGGTTGGCTGTTGGCTATTCGTTTATGATGATGTTATCCGCAGTTTTATTGCCCTGTGTGCAGTCTTGCACTAGAACTATAGGTTATTTTTGTTCTATTTTTCTGTTTTATTGCTTTGGGTATATCGCGTCGCGTTCGCTACTTTTATGACCCACAAAAAACTAAATACTATGCTGCTCGTACAAAACACACTGACACAAACTGAAATGCTGAAATTACATTCAAAAATCCACACGAACTGTGCAGGTAACCACTCGACATTATGTAGCGCACTGACACAAATCGTGTGTGCTAGGGTAGTACACGCAATACCGAAAAGACACACACGAGTCACGAGTGCCTCATATCGTGCCTCATACGTATGAGTACCTTATGTGAGTGGCACAAAGATGGCTAGTACACGGTATGTAGACATTGCCTCCATACGCTGACTTCAAAATTACGTCAGAGCCACATATATATGAGGCGCGCACCTTTATAGAGATGCAATTTGGTAAGGTGGACCTTTTTAATGAGCTTGGTAAATATTTTAATTTTGAAATTTTTGGATTAATTGGTTCCGAAGTCAGAAGGAGGTCGAAAACAGCCTTAGTTTGTTCCTGTAAGAAGGGTAAATGCCTTTACTAGAGAACTTGGCTGGGGTAACGGTAACGCTGCGTGTGTATACACACGATAGTTTAACTAACTATCGTGTGTATACATTTTGACAAGAAATTTCGAGGACCATGCGTGTTTGCATATCCCGCACATTTTATCTCCTTTAACCTTTACCCTCTAATTCAAGTCGCGTATGACAAAGCACGCAGCGTATAAATCCTGACAAATTAAATCAACTTTTATAAATATGTATTTTCGGCATCTCTGCAAAAGTCGTCATGCTATACAAAATAACGATAGAAAACGATTTGTCGTGGCTAAGAGGTTAGTTTGCTCGACCATAGAGGGATCTCAGGCTCTATTTCTAGAAAAATACAAATTCCACTTTAATTTGTTTCCCCATCTAACAATGATCCGAGAGAATCAACACAACATCTTACAAATTTTTGTGAGAACCTAGACCTATTGTGCCTACACGGACCTGTTGCGCCAGTATTATTTATTTTTTATTTTTAACAACCAATCGCACCGAGATCTTTGATGTCATATCATGTATTTTTTTTATTAATACGTAGTTCCGGTATGTGTGATCCAAATAAGTATAGCAACGTGTGAAACACGACTTCAACTCTATGCTCTTTATAAAATTCCCCAAGCAGTTGTGTAGGAGAGCATTATGATTGGTCTTTTTTCTTTTCATCCATCGCGCTTGGAGGGCTAAGGGCTAATGGCTAAGTATAGTGGATGACGAGCCTTTCAATAAATTGGCTCTCTACTCAATTTATTTTAATTAATCTAAAGCGATGATACAGATTAAAAAAAACAAACGAACGAATATTCGCAAGTTCTTACACCGATATGGTGGGAATCTGGGGTGGAATCGGCTAAGGTGATTTGTGATAAGTGATAGTCACAATCAACAAATTTGGTCTGCGTAAGGTGATTGTCACCGGTGACAATCACATTTTTGTGATAATTTCTTGTGACAGCATTTTAGTTGTCACTTGCATGTTGATTTTAGTAGGGTTTTTTTTCTTTTGATGTTTTAAGCGAAAATAGACGTGTATGTACCTCTGCAATTATTTTTAGGATCTAGAAGTGAATAATAGCAAAATAAAAATAACAATAGGGGCCTTTTTTTGTCCGACTGTTGCGATTAAATCTCCAAAATAAGCTTAACATACTAGAGCTGTAAAATTCAAGTGTACATAATACAAAGCTAATTGCTATTTCCAAATTTAAAAAATTCTTAAAAAATGTTCGACTAAGAAAGGATATAGCTGTTTTTGTAGTAGGTACCTATATCCTACCCCTACGGCAATTGCATTTGCGTTGTTAAAATGGTTATTTTTATTATTATTATTACTTTGCGTTTTCTATAAGTGCATTACCTACTCAAATGCTTTTGGTCAAATCGAAAACAATACAAAAAAAAACAATAATGACACATGTCAGTGTCAAGTGATGCCAAATTTTACATAATTTTTGGTGATCACCTTACGCAGACGGATAATTTTATTTGATCACAAGTGATTGTCACATTTGTGATAATCACAAATCACCTTAGCCGATTCCACCCCTGGGTTCAGAGGAAAGAGGTTGCAGTAATATGAAGATCGCCAAGACAAATAGCAAAATATACACCAAGATTTTGAGGGGGGATTATGCAAGGGGTGTTCAATTGGGGCTTAATTAAGGAATTGTGGATCACGCTAAAGGGAATATTATTGAATGCAAAGTTATACAGTACTTGTGCACAAAATAAAAAAAATCTATTTCAAATTCATTTAAATCAGTGATTAACAGTTTTATTGTATTGGTGTGGTACACAACATTTTTGCAATCGTTTTGCCTGGCCCTAGATAATATTCTTGCCTATCAGGCATATCAATGTTAAAAATACGATTTCGCCTCGGAGTCATTTACCCTACAAAGTATACCAAATCTATTTTTCTTTTTACTAAATTGAAGCTTACCACTCATAGATGTGCTAAGAAGAATAATTATTTGGAAAAAGTATTTGCAAAATAGGTAAATTAGTGTTTTTAAATTACATTGGTTACTACAACATTCTTCGTTGCGCATACAAAGAACATTAATATTTCCCCTTCGCTCAGTCGAAGTTCTGTCTCTGTGTGAAGCGGAAATTAAAAAAGAGAATCATACACAGAGAACGTTTCTATTATGTATAACTCTTATGAGTCATGACTTTGCCTTCAGCTGGATTGGATACCAGTATACTTACTTAGATGGCGCTACAGTCGGGGGTGGACCTGGGCCTCAACCAACACGCCTCTCCAGTTAGCACGAACTTTGGCTATCTGCCTCCAGTTGCGCACTCCAAGTTGGTTGAGGTCCTCTTCCACTTGTGCGCGCCACCTAAGGCGAGGTCTTCCTTTACTGTGTTGTCCCTCCGGGTTGGAATCGAAGACTCTTCGGGCCGGAGCGTTGGTGTCCATTCGCTCTACATATCCTAGCCATCTTAGTCGACGGATACGTACTTTTCTGACCAGGTCGATGTCGCTGTACAGCTCGTAGAGTTCGGTGTTAAATCTCCTTCCTCCAAAGCCCGTCAACGCAAATTTTTTTTCGAAGCACTCACGGAGATCTTCATCCGCCTTTGACAACATCCATGATTCTGCGCCACAAAGCAGGACTGGGATGATGAGGGTCTTATATAGATTCTCCTTGGTGTTTCTCGACAAGGCCTTACTAATCAATTGCCTTCTTAGGCCAAAGTAACAGCGGTTGGCAAGTGTAATTCTTCGCTTGATTTCTGATGTGATGTCGTTTTCAGAATTTATAGCGGAGCCGAGGTACACAAAGCCCCGAACTACCTCAAAGTTATAGCTGTCTATCGTGACGTTCTGTCCGATTCGTCGATGTTGTGTGTCCCTTCTTGTTGACAGCATATATTTTGTTTTGCCCTCATTCACCACTAAACCCATTTTTGCCGCCTCTGTACTGATACTTGCAAACGCACAAGTGACAGCTCGCTGTGTTCTGCCAATGATGTCGATGTCGTCAGCGTATGCAAGTAGTTGTACGGACATTTGGAAAATTGTGCCCCTAGTGTTGGCCTGCGAGTTTCGCACAATTTTCTCACGAATCATGTTGAAAAAGTCACATGACAGCGCATCACCTTGTCTAAATCCTTTTTTGACATCAAAGGTCTCGGTGAGATTGTTTGCTACCTTTACGGAGCAGCGAGCGTTCTCCATTGTCATTCTGCACAATCTGACAATTTTGGCAGGGATGCCAAAACTAGACATGGCTCTGTATAGCTCGTCTCTATAAATGCTGTCATATGCGGCTTTAAAATCGATAAATAGATGATGAGTATCGATTTGGACTTCTTGGGTTTTCTCCAGGATCTGCCGCAGTGTGAATATTTGGTCGGTTGTGGACTTAACGGGCCTAAAACCGAACTGATAGGGTCCAATCAGTTCGTTGACAAATGGTTTCAGGCGTTCACACAGTACGGAAGACAGGATCTTCTAAGCGATGTTAAGGAAACTGATGCCTCTATAGATGGCGCAGTTTAGAGGTTCTCCTTCCTTATGGATCGGGCAAATAATGCTGAGGCTCCATTCATCAGGCATACTTTCCCCTGACTAAATTTTAGAAATGAGTTGGTGTATGCTCTCTATACCAAGTCATCCCCTGCTGCCTTAAAAAGCTCGGCCGATAAACCGTCCGGTCCTGCAGCTTTGTTGGACTTCAGCTTGGATATTGCTATCTTTACCTCATTTTGGTCAGGTGGACGGAAGTCTTGGCTTTCATCGCCCAAGTTGAATGGTTCATTCTGCCTGACAGCGGAATTTGTGTCGTCTTCGGCGTTTAGCAGTCTGCAGAAATGGTTTTTCCATATCCTCAGCACCGACTGTGACTCTACTACAAGGTTTCCTTGTTCGTCTCTACAGGTCTCTTTTCGGGTCAGCACTTGATGCTGGCTGCACATGACTTCTCGAGAGGTTGAGGGAGACGCGATTGGCAAAAGTTCTAGCGGTTTGTTGCGTTTGTAGCCGTTCAACGTTGAATCTCCTCACAGTATTTCCTCGTTGTAGTGGTGTCAACAAGGTAGTGATCCGAGTCTATGTTGCCCGCTCGGAAAGTTCGGACATCTAGAATACTGGAGGAGTGCCTTGCGTCAATCGCAACATGATCAATTTGATTGACGGTTTGTTGATCTGGTGACCGCCATGTCCCTTTACGAATGTTGAGGTTAGGAAACCGTGTGCTAGCTACAGTAACATTACGTCCCGCAGCAAAGTCAATTAGCCTAAGTCCGTTTCCAGACGTGGTGTCGTGTAGGCTGTGCTTTCCGATTGTGCTACCAAATATGTCCTCCTTTTCTATTTTGGAGTTAAAATCACCTAAGACGATTTTAACGACGTACGTAGGACATTGCTCATATGTTTTGTCGAGGAGCTCATAGAAACATTCTTTGGTAGCATCGTCTTTATCTTGAGCGCATATCAGGCTGATTTTGGCGAATTTAGCCTTGATGCGGATAGTTGTAAGGCGTTCACTTTCGTGTCGAAAGCTCAAGACTTCTTGCCGAAGTCTGCCGCTTACAACGAATCCGCATCCAAATAGACGCTGCTTCTGTTCTCTGTAGCAATCACCGTAGTAGATGTCACAGGTTTTCATCCTTCTTTTGCCTGACCCATCCCACCGCACCTCCTAAATGGCGGTGATATCTGCCTTGTAACATTCTAGGGCCTACGCTAATTGTTCGGCTGCACGCGGTCTGTTCAGGGTTCGAACATTCCACGTGCAGATCCGAAAGTCATTGTCCTTTTTTCCTTTTGCAGGGTCGTCAACAGTAAATCCATTCGTATCCGAGGCTTTTGGTTGTTTCGTAACCATTAATTTTTTCCGTGGTTAGGTAGTTAGCCCCACGCGCAACCCCCAACCTGGAGGACCAGGCCTAAGATGACCCTACGAGAGCGGGTCGGATACTCCGTTGTCAGTAACCCACTTCGGGGATATGAGTGCTGCAGTTGGCCCATAAAGGGGAGTGGCGCCGTCCATACAAAAATAACATTCAATGTTGTATACCTCGAAAACCACCAAATCGAATGAGGTAATTTTAATTATTGGCCCTGGAGTGCTCCTGTGAATATTGACCAAATTTGGTCAAAGGGGCACGGCACTTCACATACAAAAAATCACCTTACGCAGACGGATAATTTTATTTGATCACAAGTGATTGTCACATTTGTGATAATCACAAATCACCTTAGCCGATTCCACCCCTGGGTTCAGAGGAAAGAGGTTGCAGTAATATGAAGATCGCCAAGACAAATAGCAAAATATACACCAAGATTTTGAGGGGGGATTATGCAAGGGGTGTTCAATTGGGGCTTAATTAAGGAATTGTGGATCACGCTAAAGGGAATATTATTGAATGCAAAGTTATACAGTACTTGTGCACAAAATAAAAAAAATCTATTTCAAATTCATTTAAATCAGTGATTAACAGTTTTATTGTATTGGTGTGGTACACAACATTTTTGCAATCGTTTTGCCTGGCCCTAGATAATATTCTTGCCTATCAGGCATATCAATGTTAAAAATACGATTTCGCCTCGGAGTCATTTACCCTACAAAGTATACCAAATCTATTTTTCTTTTTACTAAATTGAAGCTTACCACTCATAGATGTGCTAAGAAGAATAATTATTTGGAAAAAGTATTTGCAAAATAGGTAAATTAGTGTTTTTAAATTACATTGGTTACTACAACATTCTTCGTTGCGCATACAAAGAACATTAATATTTCCCCTTCGCTCAGTCGAAGTTCTGTCTCTGTGTGAAGCGGAAATTAAAAAAGAGAATCATACACAGAGAACGTTTCTATTATGTATAACTCTTATGAGTCATGACTTTGCCTTCAGCTGGATTGGATACCAGTATACTTACTTAGATGGCGCTACAGTCGGGGGTGGACCTGGGCCTCAACCAACACGCCTCTCCAGTTAGCACGAACTTTGGCTATCTGCCTCCAGTTGCGCACTCCAAGTTGGTTGAGGTCCTCTTCCACTTGTGCGCGCCACCTAAGGCGAGGTCTTCCTTTACTGTGTTGTCCCTCCGGGTTGGAATCGAAGACTCTTCGGGCCGGAGCGTTGGTGTCCATTCGCTCTACATATCCTAGCCATCTTAGTCGACGGATACGTACTTTTCTGACCAGGTCGATGTCGCTGTACAGCTCGTAGAGTTCGGTGTTAAATCTCCTTCCTCCAAAGCCCGTCAACGCAAATTTTTTTTCGAAGCACTCACGGAGATCTTCATCCGCCTTTGACAACATCCATGATTCTGCGCCACAAAGCAGGACTGGGATGATGAGGGTCTTATATAGATTCTCCTTGGTGTTTCTCGACAAGGCCTTACTAATCAATTGCCTTCTTAGGCCAAAGTAACAGCGGTTGGCAAGTGTAATTCTTCGCTTGATTTCTGATGTGATGTCGTTTTCAGAATTTATAGCGGAGCCGAGGTACACAAAGCCCCGAACTACCTCAAAGTTATAGCTGTCTATCGTGACGTTCTGTCCGATTCGTCGATGTTGTGTGTCCCTTCTTGTTGACAGCATATATTTTGTTTTGCCCTCATTCACCACTAAACCCATTTTTGCCGCCTCTGTACTGATACTTGCAAACGCACAAGTGACAGCTCGCTGTGTTCTGCCAATGATGTCGATGTCGTCAGCGTATGCAAGTAGTTGTACGGACATTTGGAAAATTGTGCCAAATTGTTGATCTGGTGACCGCCATGTCCCTTTACGAATGTTGAGGTTAGGAAACCGTGTGCTAGCTACAGTAACATTACGTCCCGCAGCAAAGTCAATTAGCCTAAGTCCGTTTCCAGACGTGGTGTCGTGTAGGCTGTGCTTTCCGATTGTGCTACCAAATATGTCCTCCTTTTCTATTTTGGAGTTAAAATCACCTAAGACGATTTTAACGACGTACGTAGGACATTGCTCATATGTTTTGTCGAGGAGCTCATAGAAACATTCTTTGGTAGCATCGTCTTTATCTTGAGCGCATATCAGGCTGATTTTGGCGAATTTAGCCTTGATGCGGATAGTTGTAAGGCGTTCACTTTCGTGTCGAAAGCTCAAGACTTCTTGCCGAAGTCTGCCGCTTACAACGAATCCGCATCCAAATAGACGCTGCTTCTGTTCTCTGTAGCAATCACCGTAGTAGATGTCACAGGTTTTCATCCTTCTTTTGCCTGACCCATCCCACCGCACCTCCTAAATGGCGGTGATATCTGCCTTGTAACATTCTAGGGCCTACGCTAATTGTTCGGCTGCACGCGGTCTGTTCAGGGTTCGAACATTCCACGTGCAGATCCGAAAGTCATTGTCCTTTTTTCCTTTTGCAGGGTCGTCAACAGTAAATCCATTCGTATCCGAGGCTTTTGGTTGTTTCGTAACCATTAATTTTTTCCGTGGTTAGGTAGTTAGCCCCACGCGCAACCCCCAACCTGGAGGACCAGGCCTAAGATGACCCTACGAGAGCGGGTCGGATACTCCGTTGTCAGTAACCCACTTCGGGGATATGAGTGCTGCAGTTGGCCCATAAAGGGGAGTGGCGCCGTCCATACAAAAATAACATTCAATGTTGTATACCTCGAAAACCACCAAATCGAATGAGGTAATTTTAATTATTGGCCCTGGAGTGCTCCTGTGAATATTGACCAAATTTGGTCAAAGGGGCACGGCACTTCACATACAAAAAATCACCTTACGCAGACGGATAATTTTATTTGATCACAAGTGATTGTCACATTTGTGATAATCACAAATCACCTTAGCCGATTCCACCCCTGGGTTCAGAGGAAAGAGGTTGCAGTAATATGAAGATCGCCAAGACAAATAGCAAAATATACACCAAGATTTTGAGGGGGGATTATGCAAGGGGTGTTCAATTGGGGCTTAATTAAGGAATTGTGGATCACGCTAAAGGGAATATTATTGAATGCAAAGTTATACAGTACTTGTGCACAAAATAAAAAAAATCTATTTCAAATTCATTTAAATCAGTGATTAACAGTTTTATTGTATTGGTGTGGTACACAACATTTTTGCAATCGTTTTGCCTGGCCCTAGATAATATTCTTGCCTATCAGGCATATCAATGTTAAAAATACGATTTCGCCTCGGAGTCATTTACCCTACAAAGTATACCAAATCTATTTTTCTTTTTACTAAATTGAAGCTTACCACTCATAGATGTGCTAAGAAGAATAATTATTTGGAAAAAGTATTTGCAAAATAGGTAAATTAGTGTTTTTAAATTACATTGGTTACTACAACATTCTTCGTTGCGCATACAAAGAACATTAATATTTCCCCTTCGCTCAGTCGAAGTTCTGTCTCTGTGTGAAGCGGAAATTAAAAAAGAGAATCATACACAGAGAACGTTTCTATTATGTATAACTCTTATGAGTCATGACTTTGCCTTCAGCTGGATTGGATACCAGTATACTTACTTAGATGGCGCTACAGTCGGGGGTGGACCTGGGCCTCAACCAACACGCCTCTCCAGTTAGCACGAACTTTGGCTATCTGCCTCCAGTTGCGCACTCCAAGTTGGTTGAGGTCCTCTTCCACTTGTGCGCGCCACCTAAGGCGAGGTCTTCCTTTACTGTGTTGTCCCTCCGGGTTGGAATCGAAGACTCTTCGGGCCGGAGCGTTGGTGTCCATTCGCTCTACATATCCTAGCCATCTTAGTCGACGGATACGTACTTTTCTGACCAGGTCGATGTCGCTGTACAGCTCGTAGAGTTCGGTGTTAAATCTCCTTCCTCCAAAGCCCGTCAACGCAAATTTTTTTTCGAAGCACTCACGGAGATCTTCATCCGCCTTTGACAACATCCATGATTCTGCGCCACAAAGCAGGACTGGGATGATGAGGGTCTTATATAGATTCTCCTTGGTGTTTCTCGACAAGGCCTTACTAATCAATTGCCTTCTTAGGCCAAAGTAACAGCGGTTGGCAAGTGTAATTCTTCGCTTGATTTCTGATGTGATGTCGTTTTCAGAATTTATAGCGGAGCCGAGGTACACAAAGCCCCGAACTACCTCAAAGTTATAGCTGTCTATCGTGACGTTCTGTCCGATTCGTCGATGTTGTGTGTCCCTTCTTGTTGACAGCATATATTTTGTTTTGCCCTCATTCACCACTAAACCCATTTTTGCCGCCTCTGTACTGATACTTGCAAACGCACAAGTGACAGCTCGCTGTGTTCTGCCAATGATGTCGATGTCGTCAGCGTATGCAAGTAGTTGTACGGACATTTGGAAAATTGTGCCAAATTGTTGATCTGGTGACCGCCATGTCCCTTTACGAATGTTGAGGTTAGGAAACCGTGTGCTAGCTACAGTAACATTACGTCCCGCAGCAAAGTCAATTAGCCTAAGTCCGTTTCCAGACGTGGTGTCGTGTAGGCTGTGCTTTCCGATTGTGCTACCAAATATGTCCTCCTTTTCTATTTTGGAGTTAAAATCACCTAAGACGATTTTAACGACGTACGTAGGACATTGCTCATATGTTTTGTCGAGGAGCTCATAGAAACATTCTTTGGTAGCATCGTCTTTATCTTGAGCGCATATCAGGCTGATTTTGGCGAATTTAGCCTTGATGCGGATAGTTGTAAGGCGTTCACTTTCGTGTCGAAAGCTCAAGACTTCTTGCCGAAGTCTGCCGCTTACAACGAATCCGCATCCAAATAGACGCTGCTTCTGTTCTCTGTAGCAATCACCGTAGTAGATGTCACAGGTTTTCATCCTTCTTTTGCCTGACCCATCCCACCGCACCTCCTAAATGGCGGTGATATCTGCCTTGTAACATTCTAGGGCCTACGCTAATTGTTCGGCTGCACGCGGTCTGTTCAGGGTTCGAACATTCCACGTGCAGATCCGAAAGTCATTGTCCTTTTTTCCTTTTGCAGGGTCGTCAACAGTAAATCCATTCGTATCCGAGGCTTTTGGTTGTTTCGTAACCATTAATTTTTTCCGTGGTTAGGTAGTTAGCCCCACGCGCAACCCCCAACCTGGAGGACCAGGCCTAAGATGACCCTACGAGAGCGGGTCGGATACTCCGTTGTCAGTAACCCACTTCGGGGATATGAGTGCTGCAGTTGGCCCATAAAGGGGAGTGGCGCCGTCCATACAAAAATAACATTCAATGTTGTATACCTCGAAAACCACCAAATCGAATGAGGTAATTTTAATTATTGGCCCTGGAGTGCTCCTGTGAATATTGACCAAATTTGGTCAAAGGGGCACGGCACTTCACATACAAAAAATCACCTTACGCAGACGGATAATTTTATTTGATCACAAGTGATTGTCACATTTGTGATAATCACAAATCACCTTAGCCGATTCCACCCCTGGGTTCAGAGGAAAGAGGTTGCAGTAATATGAAGATCGCCAAGACAAATAGCAAAATATACACCAAGATTTTGAGGGGGGATTATGCAAGGGGTGTTCAATTGGGGCTTAATTAAGGAATTGTGGATCACGCTAAAGGGAATATTATTGAATGCAAAGTTATACAGTACTTGTGCACAAAATAAAAAAAATCTATTTCAAATTCATTTAAATCAGTGATTAACAGTTTTATTGTATTGGTGTGGTACACAACATTTTTGCAATCGTTTTGCCTGGCCCTAGATAATATTCTTGCCTATCAGGCATATCAATGTTAAAAATACGATTTCGCCTCGGAGTCATTTACCCTACAAAGTATACCAAATCTATTTTTCTTTTTACTAAATTGAAGCTTACCACTCATAGATGTGCTAAGAAGAATAATTATTTGGAAAAAGTATTTGCAAAATAGGTAAATTAGTGTTTTTAAATTACATTGGTTACTACAACATTCTTCGTTGCGCATACAAAGAACATTAATATTTCCCCTTCGCTCAGTCGAAGTTCTGTCTCTGTGTGAAGCGGAAATTAAAAAAGAGAATCATACACAGAGAACGTTTCTATTATGTATAACTCTTATGAGTCATGACTTTGCCTTCAGCTGGATTGGATACCAGTATACTTACTTAGATGGCGCTACAGTCGGGGGTGGACCTGGGCCTCAACCAACACGCCTCTCCAGTTAGCACGAACTTTGGCTATCTGCCTCCAGTTGCGCACTCCAAGTTGGTTGAGGTCCTCTTCCACTTGTGCGCGCCACCTAAGGCGAGGTCTTCCTTTACTGTGTTGTCCCTCCGGGTTGGAATCGAAGACTCTTCGGGCCGGAGCGTTGGTGTCCATTCGCTCTACATATCCTAGCCATCTTAGTCGACGGATACGTACTTTTCTGACCAGGTCGATGTCGCTGTACAGCTCGTAGAGTTCGGTGTTAAATCTCCTTCCTCCAAAGCCCGTCAACGCAAATTTTTTTTCGAAGCACTCACGGAGATCTTCATCCGCCTTTGACAACATCCATGATTCTGCGCCACAAAGCAGGACTGGGATGATGAGGGTCTTATATAGATTCTCCTTGGTGTTTCTCGACAAGGCCTTACTAATCAATTGCCTTCTTAGGCCAAAGTAACAGCGGTTGGCAAGTGTAATTCTTCGCTTGATTTCTGATGTGATGTCGTTTTCAGAATTTATAGCGGAGCCGAGGTACACAAAGCCCCGAACTACCTCAAAGTTATAGCTGTCTATCGTGACGTTCTGTCCGATTCGTCGATGTTGTGTGTCCCTTCTTGTTGACAGCATATATTTTGTTTTGCCCTCATTCACCACTAAACCCATTTTTGCCGCCTCTGTACTGATACTTGCAAACGCACAAGTGACAGCTCGCTGTGTTCTGCCAATGATGTCGATGTCGTCAGCGTATGCAAGTAGTTGTACGGACATTTGGAAAATTGTGCCAAATTGTTGATCTGGTGACCGCCATGTCCCTTTACGAATGTTGAGGTTAGGAAACCGTGTGCTAGCTACAGTAACATTACGTCCCGCAGCAAAGTCAATTAGCCTAAGTCCGTTTCCAGACGTGGTGTCGTGTAGGCTGTGCTTTCCGATTGTGCTACCAAATATGTCCTCCTTTTCTATTTTGGAGTTAAAATCACCTAAGACGATTTTAACGACGTACGTAGGACATTGCTCATATGTTTTGTCGAGGAGCTCATAGAAACATTCTTTGGTAGCATCGTCTTTATCTTGAGCGCATATCAGGCTGATTTTGGCGAATTTAGCCTTGATGCGGATAGTTGTAAGGCGTTCACTTTCGTGTCGAAAGCTCAAGACTTCTTGCCGAAGTCTGCCGCTTACAACGAATCCGCATCCAAATAGACGCTGCTTCTGTTCTCTGTAGCAATCACCGTAGTAGATGTCACAGGTTTTCATCCTTCTTTTGCCTGACCCATCCCACCGCACCTCCTAAATGGCGGTGATATCTGCCTTGTAACATTCTAGGGCCTACGCTAATTGTTCGGCTGCACGCGGTCTGTTCAGGGTTCGAACATTCCACGTGCAGATCCGAAAGTCATTGTCCTTTTTTCCTTTTGCAGGGTCGTCAACAGTAAATCCATTCGTATCCGAGGCTTTTGGTTGTTTCGTAACCATTAATTTTTTCCGTGGTTAGGTAGTTAGCCCCACGCGCAACCCCCAACCTGGAGGACCAGGCCTAAGATGACCCTACGAGAGCGGGTCGGATACTCCGTTGTCAGTAACCCACTTCGGGGATATGAGTGCTGCAGTTGGCCCATAAAGGGGAGTGGCGCCGTCCATACAAAAATAACATTCAATGTTGTATACCTCGAAAACCACCAAATCGAATGAGGTAATTTTAATTATTGGCCCTGGAGTGCTCCTGTGAATATTGACCAAATTTGGTCAAAGGGGCACGGCACTTCACATACAAAAAATCACCTTACGCAGACGGATAATTTTATTTGATCACAAGTGATTGTCACATTTGTGATAATCACAAATCACCTTAGCCGATTCCACCCCTGGGTTCAGAGGAAAGAGGTTGCAGTAATATGAAGATCGCCAAGACAAATAGCAAAATATACACCAAGATTTTGAGGGGGGATTATGCAAGGGGTGTTCAATTGGGGCTTAATTAAGGAATTGTGGATCACGCTAAAGGGAATATTATTGAATGCAAAGTTATACAGTACTTGTGCACAAAATAAAAAAAATCTATTTCAAATTCATTTAAATCAGTGATTAACAGTTTTATTGTATTGGTGTGGTACACAACATTTTTGCAATCGTTTTGCCTGGCCCTAGATAATATTCTTGCCTATCAGGCATATCAATGTTAAAAATACGATTTCGCCTCGGAGTCATTTACCCTACAAAGTATACCAAATCTATTTTTCTTTTTACTAAATTGAAGCTTACCACTCATAGATGTGCTAAGAAGAATAATTATTTGGAAAAAGTATTTGCAAAATAGGTAAATTAGTGTTTTTAAATTACATTGGTTACTACAACATTCTTCGTTGCGCATACAAAGAACATTAATATTTCCCCTTCGCTCAGTCGAAGTTCTGTCTCTGTGTGAAGCGGAAATTAAAAAAGAGAATCATACACAGAGAACGTTTCTATTATGTATAACTCTTATGAGTCATGACTTTGCCTTCAGCTGGATTGGATACCAGTATACTTACTTAGATGGCGCTACAGTCGGGGGTGGACCTGGGCCTCAACCAACACGCCTCTCCAGTTAGCACGAACTTTGGCTATCTGCCTCCAGTTGCGCACTCCAAGTTGGTTGAGGTCCTCTTCCACTTGTGCGCGCCACCTAAGGCGAGGTCTTCCTTTACTGTGTTGTCCCTCCGGGTTGGAATCGAAGACTCTTCGGGCCGGAGCGTTGGTGTCCATTCGCTCTACATATCCTAGCCATCTTAGTCGACGGATACGTACTTTTCTGACCAGGTCGATGTCGCTGTACAGCTCGTAGAGTTCGGTGTTAAATCTCCTTCCTCCAAAGCCCGTCAACGCAAATTTTTTTTCGAAGCACTCACGGAGATCTTCATCCGCCTTTGACAACATCCATGATTCTGCGCCACAAAGCAGGACTGGGATGATGAGGGTCTTATATAGATTCTCCTTGGTGTTTCTCGACAAGGCCTTACTAATCAATTGCCTTCTTAGGCCAAAGTAACAGCGGTTGGCAAGTGTAATTCTTCGCTTGATTTCTGATGTGATGTCGTTTTCAGAATTTATAGCGGAGCCGAGGTACACAAAGCCCCGAACTACCTCAAAGTTATAGCTGTCTATCGTGACGTTCTGTCCGATTCGTCGATGTTGTGTGTCCCTTCTTGTTGACAGCATATATTTTGTTTTGCCCTCATTCACCACTAAACCCATTTTTGCCGCCTCTGTACTGATACTTGCAAACGCACAAGTGACAGCTCGCTGTGTTCTGCCAATGATGTCGATGTCGTCAGCGTATGCAAGTAGTTGTACGGACATTTGGAAAATTGTGCCCCTAGTGTTGGCCTGCGAGTTTCGCACAATTTTCTCACGAATCATGTTGAAAAAGTCACATGACAGCGCATCACCTTGTCTAAATCCTTTTTTGACATCAAAGGTCTCGGTGAGATTGTTTGCTACCTTTACGGAGCAGCGAGCGTTCTCCATTGTCATTCTGCACAATCTGACAATTTTGGCAGGGATGCCAAAACTAGACATGGCTCTGTATAGCTCGTCTCTATAAATGCTGTCATATGCGGCTTTAAAATCGATAAATAGATGATGAGTATCGATTTGGACTTCTTGGGTTTTCTCCAGGATCTGCCGCAGTGTGAATATTTGGTCGGTTGTGGACTTAACGGGCCTAAAACCGAACTGATAGGGTCCAATCAGTTCGTTGACAAATGGTTTCAGGCGTTCACACAGTACGGAAGACAGGATCTTCTAAGCGATGTTAAGGAAACTGATGCCTCTATAGATGGCGCAGTTTAGAGGTTCTCCTTCCTTATGGATCGGGCAAATAATGCTGAGGCTCCATTCATCAGGCATACTTTCCCCTGACTAAATTTTAGAAATGAGTTGGTGTATGCTCTCTATACCAAGTCATCCCCTGCTGCCTTAAAAAGCTCGGCCGATAAACCGTCCGGTCCTGCAGCTTTGTTGGACTTCAGCTTGGATATTGCTATCTTTACCTCATTTTGGTCAGGTGGACGGAAGTCTTGGCTTTCATCGCCCAAGTTGAATGGTTCATTCTGCCTGACAGCGGAATTTGTGTCGTCTTCGGCGTTTAGCAGTCTGCAGAAATGGTTTTTCCATATCCTCAGCACCGACTGTGACTCTACTACAAGGTTTCCTTGTTCGTCTCTACAGGTCTCTTTTCGGGTCAGCACTTGATGCTGGCTGCACATGACTTCTCGAGAGGTTGAGGGAGACGCGATTGGCAAAAGTTCTAGCGGTTTGTTGCGTTTGTAGCCGTTCAACGTTGAATCTCCTCACAGTATTTCCTCGTTGTAGTGGTGTCAACAAGGTAGTGATCCGAGTCTATGTTGCCCGCTCGGAAAGTTCGGACATCTAGAATACTGGAGGAGTGCCTTGCGTCAATCGCAACATGATCAATTTGATTGACGGTTTGTTGATCTGGTGACCGCCATGTCCCTTTACGAATGTTGAGGTTAGGAAACCGTGTGCTAGCTACAGTAACATTACGTCCCGCAGCAAAGTCAATTAGCCTAAGTCCGTTTCCAGACGTGGTGTCGTGTAGGCTGTGCTTTCCGATTGTGCTACCAAATATGTCCTCCTTTTCTATTTTGGAGTTAAAATCACCTAAGACGATTTTAACGACGTACGTAGGACATTGCTCATATGTTTTGTCGAGGAGCTCATAGAAACATTCTTTGGTAGCATCGTCTTTATCTTGAGCGCATATCAGGCTGATTTTGGCGAATTTAGCCTTGATGCGGATAGTTGTAAGGCGTTCACTTTCGTGTCGAAAGCTCAAGACTTCTTGCCGAAGTCTGCCGCTTACAACGAATCCGCATCCAAATAGACGCTGCTTCTGTTCTCTGTAGCAATCACCGTAGTAGATGTCACAGGTTTTCATCCTTCTTTTGCCTGACCCATCCCACCGCACCTCCTAAATGGCGGTGATATCTGCCTTGTAACATTCTAGGGCCTACGCTAATTGTTCGGCTGCACGCGGTCTGTTCAGGGTTCGAACATTCCACGTGCAGATCCGAAAGTCATTGTCCTTTTTTCCTTTTGCAGGGTCGTCAACAGTAAATCCATTCGTATCCGAGGCTTTTGGTTGTTTCGTAACCATTAATTTTTTCCGTGGTTAGGTAGTTAGCCCCACGCGCAACCCCCAACCTGGAGGACCAGGCCTAAGATGACCCTACGAGAGCGGGTCGGATACTCCGTTGTCAGTAACCCACTTCGGGGATATGAGTGCTGCAGTTGGCCCATAAAGGGGAGTGGCGCCGTCCATACAAAAATAACATTCAATGTTGTATACCTCGAAAACCACCAAATCGAATGAGGTAATTTTAATTATTGGCCCTGGAGTGCTCCTGTGAATATTGACCAAATTTGGTCAAAGGGGCACGGCACTTCACATACAAAAAAAATATTCAAATCTTATAGTACCTCCTAGGTATACAAAAAACATCTTCTATGGGGTGAAACTCGATGACGTTATATCTCGATAACCGCTGGGCCGATTTTCATTTCTTTTTTTGTTTTGTTCGTATTGCTAAGACCGAAGCAATACTTGACACGGACAAAGCCGGGCGGTTACAGTTTCTTCAACAGTTTTGGAATTGGAAGCCAAAGTTTTTAAAATTTGTAACATTGATAAATAATGAAAGTCAATAATATTGTCTAGGCAATATGATTTCTGAAAAAACAAAAAATGTTGTGTACCACAGACCGTTACAATAAAAACAGTTTATCTATTTAATTATTTTGCACTACGAAGTGTGCACGGGCTACGCTAGTGTTATACAATAAATTTGATTATACAATCCAAAACAATATTTTACAAACTAAACAGTTTATAATTGTGATTCAAATTTGATAGAAAATAAAAAAAAAACAAGTGAAAATCTTTAATATAACCTGTTACGAGCTAAAAATTTTCTATTCATTAGTTAGAAGTTTGCAATCAATTTTAACAATTGTCGTTTTGTGGTATAGAAAACGTTAATTCATCAAATATCCTGTATATATAATATGACTTGTTATAGTTTGAGTTAACAATTGTTAAGACGATTGTTGTTAATTGTTAAAATTTGCTTTTTTAACTAAACTTGTTGTTTTGTGGTATATGCCCCTAAACTGTCTGTTAGTTAGTACTGAGGGTATATTATAAGCGACTGTATTTTTAACCAACTGGTGGTCGATATATATCTAAAGTGGGTACATTCATGCATTAAACATATAATTTTACATAATTTGAGGTACATTAATTATTATAATATTAAATTTATATTTACTATTTTGAAATAAATTTTTTACGGTAATTCTTGTTTCTTTATTAGGGTGCTGATGTGAACTTTAATCAACATGGTGCAAATTACACGCCGCTGCATTTTGCAGCACTTTCAGGAAATAAGGACATATGCATATTGCTTTTAGAAGCAGGAATAAATCCAGGCGCATTGAATTCGGTATCGAGAACAGCCTCCCAAATGGCTGCATTTGTTGGCAACCATACATGCGTTGAAGCGATAAATAATTATGTGCCAAAGTCACAAATCGAGCCATTTACAAAATTGCAGGGCAAACAAATGGAACCATATTTACCTGCAAATTTGTTGGATAACTTTCATAAGCTCGTTATTGAAGTAAATCTTCATCCAGTTCACATTGCGCTGAATCTACAAAGGTATGGGAATCTTATAAAACACTTACCTAAATTGAAAAGGGTATTTGAGTTGTTGACGGAAAAAGAAATGCATAAAAAGTATGATATAAATGAGTTAATGGCTTTTAAGTATCACTATTTAAAGTGGATAGTATCTGAGATTATGCGTTGTGAAGAGCAGTGCCAACTGCGAAAAGAAAAGGCCAATGAATCTGATGGAAAACATGACTTTATCGAGCTATTTGCAAAGCGTGTTTTGAAAGAAAACAAGTCTGGACAATTAGACTACATCGAATTTACAATCAGAGACTGCGTACGGGAGTTTCCATTCCGAGAATGCACAATATTTCGACAAGTGGTTTCACAACTAGCCAACAAGGACTCGCCACCAGCTTTGTTCGTATTGAGGAATGCAATCAATGGACAGCGGGGCTTTATTGTAAGTGATCGCTATGTAATATAAAGCAATATGTTTTCTTATATTATGTACAAAATGTTTTAGGAGTAACTAATTTAGCTACATGTACTATAACCGACTTATCGAACAACATTACATACTTACTTACTTAAGTCCAGTCAGTGGTAGAGGTCGTCTTCCACTTAAGCGCGCCACCTAAGGAGAAGTTTTCGGCAACTGCGTTGTCCCTCCTGGTTGGAATTGCTTCGGGCCGGAGCGTTGGTGTCCATTCGCTCTATATGTCCCAGCCATCTTAGTCAACTGATACGTACTTTTTTGACCAGGTCAATCTCGCTGTACAGCTCCTCTCCTTCTACTCAAGTCCGTCAACGCAAAGGGGACCGAAAATCACTCAACGAGTGAAGAAGGTCTTCATCCACCTTTGCTAACGTCTATGCTTCTGCGCCATAGACCGGGACTGGGATGATGAGGGTCTTATATTATAAAGAGTCCTTAGTCTTTCTTGACCCGTTCCAAGGAGAATATCTTACGATATTCAAATGCCTTAAACAAAATGAGCTAATGTACGATTCGTAACTATACTGATTAACCTACTATCAATTGTAGCATTTTTATTATTATAAATATTTTATTTGTATACATATACATACCTATGCATAACATGTTTTTTATTTACTTATTAGGATGAAGTATCGTTTTGCAGTACATGTGGAGAAGAAAAACCCGATAAAAAGTGTTCAAAATGTAAAGCCGTACAGTACTGCGACCGAGAATGCCAGCGACTTCATTGGTTTATGCATAAAAAAACATGTGCAAGGCCAACTTCAGCAGTTGGATCATCGAATCAGATAGCATCCGTAATGGAAAACAAGACAGAAATAGATGGCAATGAAATCCGAGAATCACTTCAAAATATGGTTGTTAGTTAAATTGAAATAATCACTAAAAAAGAGGAATTCACTCACATATTTTATTTGTTGTTTGTATTTTGTATGCTGTACTCTTTTGATTAATATGACAACAAAGACTTTTCGATTTTATGTATATACAATATTTTCACATGAGTCAATAAAGTCAAATAGCTTACGTTTTCTAGTTTTTCATTTGAAATTAATCCATAGCAAATCGATCCAATCTACTGTATAAATCAAAAGCAAATGATGTATGATGTGAATGTTTCCACGAAAACGACTTCCAATCGTTGGGTTGTTGAAGCAGGCAGCCGAAACGCATGGAGTTGTGTATACCATGCAAAGTTGCTAGACGCATTAATTTCGTCGTCCGATTAAATTCTTTTGTTGCACTAATTTAAATCGCAGTTTACGTGCGAAACCAAGCCCATCTCTTAGCTTTCATATCGACAATCTAGTGAACGCAGTCATTTTACTTGTGTAATTGTTTTCATCGGTGTAATTTCGTTATTATCTCCGATCACATTATTAAAACAATATGCCTGCAAATACTCGTGCTTGTCGTGTACAACAACAAGGTAGTGTAAGCTCTCCGAGAGATGTTGGTGCGCACAATTTAGCCGGCATAGCTGATAAACTGTGGAGCCGCATAGAAGAAAAACTGGAGAAGTGGATGGAGTCGCTGGATGATAAACTCTCTGCCCTAGAGGATCGTCTGAATGCACAGGTCAGAGAAAATAAAACGTTATTTGAACAACAAATGCACAAAGCGTCTCAAGACATCAAACGGCTTGAACTCGCTGTTGATAAATTTGAGCGAGAGAGAATCGAATGTGATGCTGTTGTTTTTGGTGTGCCTGAGTCTCCTGAGGAAAACTTGGAGACATTTTACAACAAAGTTTGTGCTACAGTAAACATTCAGCCCCTTCGCCTACACAAAATCTTCCGCGCCAAAACAAACTTTCGCACTGATTCTTCCCCTGCTGATGCTAGCATCATTCTGAAGTTCACTGAAAAGCGAGGTAAACAAAATTTGATGCGAGCTGTTGCTAGCTTTTGTAAAAATAAAAAAGCTCCACTAAAGCTCTCCGACATCAACTTGAATTCACCGAAAAGCTTTTATATTAACGACAGTCTTACTAAAAAAAACTATCAACTGCAGCGGCACGCATTGAGACTCAAACGAAAATCTCTCCTGTCTTCAGTTCATGCATTTAATGGACAAATTTACATCCGCATCGCAAACAGCCAAACTTCATTCATCATTCACAACATTGAAGATCTGAGGAATGCCATCGGACCTGACGTCTACCATGATACAAACATCAATTTAAATCAAAATTAATCATGTTTTCTTTTTGTTTTATATTTTCAATTTGTTTTCCTTATCGCACCAAGCTTTTTTCTTTTTTACTTTTACTAACTTATTTGCTTTTTGTTCAAGCTTTCTCAGTTCACATTGGTTTTCTTCGTTCTTCGTATTATTCTTCACTCGCATATAAACCAAATGCTAGGAATTTAACTGTGTTCGTTTTTAACATCATTATGGGTATGGATTTTTATTTTTACCATGATCAGCAGTCATTCCCATGATACTGGTTTTGGCAGCATAAATGATAAGAGTAAATTTCTACTTAATACTCTCTGTAAAAGTCATAATGGCTTACATATTTGTCATATTAATGCACAGAGTCTTGTGAATAAGTTTGATGAGTTCAGGGTGATTTTTGAAAACAGCTTGATTGATATCGTATGCGTATCCGAGACTTGGCTTCACCCTGATTTTAAAAGTAGCTTATTTTCTCTAAGAGGATTTAAAAGACCATACCGCGCTGATAGAACTCACACTACTGGAGGAGGCGTTGCTATATATGTAAAAAATTATATCGGGTCTAGTCATGTTAAAAAGTCGGACGGAACACAAGCCTGTGACTATTATTTTATTGATATACTCAATGGCGAAAATAAATGTACCATTGGAACTTTTTATGTGCCACCTCATTTAGCAAGTTCGCGTGTTATTTCCCCAATTGTGGAATAAATTTCCCATCTTGCACCAAAATTCATTCTTTGTGGAGATTTAAATATAAACCTTCTTGACTCCTCATCCAATTCGTTTAAAACCTCCATGAACTCTCTTGGCCTCTCTTTTGTTAACTTTATTGAACCAACTCATTTTAAGCCCAACTGTATGCCGTCCTTGTTAGATGTTTTTATAACTAGTGATGACAGTATTGTTAAATGTTTTAGTCAGTTATCTGTCCCCGTTTTTTCATATCACGATCTCGTGTTTGCAACCTTTAATTTACATGTTCATAAAAACTTGTCTCAGTCCATTCAGTTCCGCGATTTCCGCAATATCAATGTTGACTGTCTTTTTAGTGATTGTTTTTTAACTGACTGGAACTCTATTTATTTAACATCTGACGTTAATGCACAAACCGAATTCTTGACCAACGCAATTGATTACTTATTTAACAAACATGTTCCTATTAAGACTCGTCTTAGAAAATCCGCAAGTTCTCCTTGGATTTCTAATAGCATTCCTAATGAAATCAAAAAAAGAGATGTCTCATACCGTCGTTGGAAACGTTTCGGATGTGCTGCAATGCTAAGCAGTTTTAAAGCTTCGCGTAACCTTGTTACTAAACTAATAAGATCCGCTAAACTTAACTATTATATGAATAGATTCAATTCCAATTGTTCCTCTAAGTTTCTGTGGAAAGAAATTCGTAACATTGGTGTGAATAATGAAGCTATATCAGTCTCAGAAGACAATATTGATGTTGATGAATTAAATAGTAGGTTCTCTACTCCGACCACATCTCTAACAACAGGCCAAGTGACTGCCCAGTATGGTCATGCTGATGAAAATGCATTTTCATTGGTTGCTGTTGATGAATATAACGTTGGAAATGCAGTATTTTCCATCAAATGTATGTCTGTTGGATTAGATAATATTCATCCAGACTTCATAAAAATCATTATTCCAATTATACTCCCCTACATCACCCACATATTTAACACCATTATTATGACTTCTACGTACCCCTCTATTTGGAAAAAGTCAAAAATCATACCTATTCCTAAAAAAGGTACAAACTCTGAATACAGACCCATTGCCATACTTCCGTTTTTATCGAAAGTTTTTGAGGCTGTTATAAGCAACCAAATAAAAGATTTTATCAAATATAACCAGCTTCTTAACCCCTTACAATCAGGTTTCCGGTCTGGCCACAGCTGCACATCTGCTTTACTAAAAGTATCTGACGATATAAGACAGGCAATTGATGCCAATTATACTACTGTGATAACCTTACTTGACTTTTCTAAAGCATTTGACTGCGTTAACCCCAATATTCTCTGTGATAAATTAATAACATTTTTTAACTTTTCTGACACTTCTAAAGAACTTATTTATTCATATATGACAAATCGTTTTCAAGCTGTTTCATGTAATAGTAAACTGTCTTCGTTTCTTCCTGTTAATCATGGTGTCCCCCAAGGATCTATTCTTGGTCCTTTACTGTTTTCTCTGTTTATAAATGACTTACCTTCCGTCGTATCTCACTGTCAATACCATATATATGCAGACGATGTACAATTGTACATCAGCTTTCCAATTGGTTTGGTTGAGGACGCAATAGCAAAAATGAACGACGACTTACATTCCATTTTTGAGTGGTCCACACGCAATGGTCTGAAACTTAATCCCGAAAAAACTAAAGCCATACCAATATCCAAACATCAGCCATATTTCCCTGATCTTCCCCCTATCTTTTTAAATTATTCCCAAGTTGAATATGTTAATAATGCTAAAAATCTTGGAATAATCTTTAACAACAAACTAACGTGGGATACACATATAAATTCCATAACAAACAAAGTGTAGGTATGCTTCATTACGAGGATTATCAACCACAAAATCCATCTTACCCACACAGGTTAAACTGAAATTGGTAAAGGCATTAATAGTACCTATTATTTCCTTTGGCTGTGAGGTGTTTGCCAATCCTGATTCCCTCTCACTTCATAGACTAAGCGTTGCTTTCAATTCAATTGCCCGTTTTGTTTTCAATCGAAGTAGATTTGACCACATCTCATCTGAAGCTCGTCAGCTTCTCGGATGCAACTTGGAGCCTTTTTTTAAATATCGATGCTGTGCTTTAATTTTCAAAATTATTCACAAGAAAGAACCTAACTACTTGTTTACTAATATACAATTCCGTACTTCCAATCGCTACATAGTATTGCGACCCGCTACATATACCTGTTTGACTTCACGCAGGCAATTCTTCGTTTATGCTGTCAAGCTCTGGAATAATCTACCCAATTATGTGAGGTCTAAAATCGAACACAGATCATTCTTAAAAGTCTGCTTTGAACACTTTTCCAATTTGAACTGATTAAGCTTTCTTTTCTTGTACTTCTTTTTTTTGTATTAAATGTTTAACTAGAAATTTAAATTTTGTTTATATAAAATTTCCTTTAGTTTCAATAATATGTAGTATACTTGCACATTCTGTAATTTAAATTTTATGCTTTTTATTTCCTGTGCTCTTATGAGTTAAACTCGATGTACAGCGTTTCATTACAAATAAATCTAATCTAAATAAACTAAAGCCCCTATTGTGAGTGTCGATAGTTAACGTCAGATAGATAGTCAGATCGAGCAGGTGTCAACACGGAAGGCACTATCTTCAACAGGTCCGTCCAGCTGCTTGGCTATGCGGACGATATTGACATCATCGGTCGCTCCCAGCGTGCCGTGATAGAAGCGTTCACGGCGATTGAAGAACAGGCTAAATCCGTTGGGCTTAAAGACAAGACTAAGTACATGCTATCAACAAACAAACAAGCATCTGTCCACCGCCTAGGACAAAACGTCACTATTGATAGCAATAATTTCGAGGTGGCGCCGAGTGCTGGACGATAAGCAAGAAGGGAGAGCTGATACTGGGCTCCTTCGAAAGAAAAATACTTCGGCGGATTTTTGGTCCTGTGTGCGAGGAGGGCGAATGGAGGAGAAGATACAACCGCGAACTCTATGAGCTGTACCAAGATGTGGATGTAGTCCAAAAAGCCAAAACACGTCGATTACATTGGCTCGGCCACTCGAGCGAATGGACAATAATGCTCCAGCCAAGGGGATCTTCGAATCCCAGCCCCCAGGTTCGAGAAGACAAGGAAGACCGAACCTCCGTTTCAAAGACCAAGCCATCGCGGATGTCAGAGCGCTTGGTCTGAACAATTGGAAGCAGCGTGCCCGGGATCGTGTGGGTCCTAATTTTGCGCCACTTGAATAGAACATGCATTTAGTTTGACCATTATCTTTGGCACGTAGTCTCATATTTTTGCTTGATTGATTTTTTTTTATAATTCACTATAGTGCTCAAGGGGATTTTGTTCCCTTATAATGCTAATGCACAGCACGAGTGGAATTGTTAATAGGGAGGATAGAGTAGAGGTACTGGTGCATATTGGTTTAAACAATTGTGGGGTGTAATGAGAGAGGAAAACCGTGTGAGGCAATGCATTCCACATGCGTGTTGTTCGACTCACAAAAGAAACTTTATATTTTACAGTACGTCCGAGGGTAGGCTTAAGAGGGTGAACTGATCCGCATTCGATGTTTGACGGGTGTGTGCGAGAGAATTGTTGAAGGGGCGGAATGCAGTTAGCTATTTCATTAAAGCACTAAAAAAAAAAAAAAAATAAATAGATGGCGCAACAGGCGGGTGACACCCAAGGCCTAGCTTCTCGCAACCATTCGTTTTGTGTGGGTTTCTATTTTTGGGACGAATGGAATTAAAGCACTGGTGGTGAAAATATTTATAAAACAAGGAAAGGCAAGAAACATTTCTGCGATGTTCGATCGGGTCAGTAGACTCTGCTATATTTCTATCTATATCTATATAACATTAAATTAAATTAAATTCGTAGCAAACATTTCCACTACGACGGCAAAAATGTCCACTACGACTGATTCTGTGATAGTTCCTTCGGGGTTCGTAGCAAATTTCCGAATACGACGGATTATGTGATCACCCAGATTATTACCTAAGACCTAAGCAATACAATTCCTGTGCACGGGCAAAGGCGGACGGGTACAGCTTCTTCAACAGTCTTGGAAGCCAAAGTTTTTAAAATTTGTAAAATTTTTATAAATAATGCATTTACCTGAAAGTCAATAATATTGAAAATCTGGCCTACAATGACTGAAAACGTTACAGGTTGAATTTACAGTTGCGTAATCAGGTGGTCGTGAAAATAAGAACTGCTGAACGAAATTTTTATGAAAACAAATTAAATCCATTAATGAAAGGTCGACAGCTATGGAAAAATTTACGAGAAATTGGATTGGAAATAAAAAAAACAATCAATCACCCTTATTCTACGTGGCGTTTATATTAAACGACAGCTGGCGTTTTTTGAGTCGAGTCACTTTAGTGTCGTTTTAGTATCGGCATTCTATTCCTTGAACGCCTCCTCTCTAATTTATTTTACATTCCACATGAGTTCCACACCAACAACTGATAATTGACAAGTAGGTATTTATGGCAGCAAAAGGCGAAGATTTTTTTTTTTGCTAAATTGTTTAACACACGGAATTTAAATCCAAACAAAGCCGAACGAAAAAAGTGTTGAACAGTCCTAATGGTCGCGATATTACATCAGTTTAAATCAAGAAGATGAGGTCAATAAGGTGTTCGTCTTCTAAACTGTTGTAGGTATTTGTTTTGTATTTTAAAGTGCCAGACATTTTAAAACTGGTTTCGACATTGCGTTTTCTTGCGGTGGAGGGAATGATTTTAATTTGGGTCTTGCCCAACCAACCCTTAGTAAAATCCTAACACACATGCTTACCGTCATCGAAGAAAATATATACCCACACTGGATAAACATGCATTACAAGCAAGAAGAAAGGAATTGTGCAAAAATGATGTTTTACCAAAGGGCTGGAATTTCATTTGATTTGATTTCACTCTTAATCATAAGAGAATTATTAAATCACTGCATAAATATAAACAATTACCAAAACTCATATGTTTTTTTCTTAAATTTGCCTCCTAGTCGTTTAAGAATTTGTAATCGACAATAATCAGCGTTTTATGAGTCGTTTTGTGCAACTAAAACGACAGTCAGAATGCGAAAAACTGTGTAGAACTTGTGTTCCACACTACTTAAACGCCACATGTCGTTAAACGACATAAAACGCCTAGAAACACGCCACATGTAATACCGATTTCAAAAAACGCCATTTGTCGTTTAATATAAACGCCACGTAGAATAAGGGTGAATATGTTGATGAAACCCTGGATATAAACCTTCTGTATAAGAGTTTTGTTACACTTCCTTTTCTTACTACCATGATACAATGCTACCATTGAGTTTATATACATAGAGGAACCACCTCGACGAAATCAAAATAGTTGGTAAACTCCTCGCCAGATAGCGTCTCTATTTGCCCCTGAAAGTATGCTCATTTACCCTTAAGATATGCTTATTTTCAACTTTTCCAACCATGTGGATTCTGGATTGTGGATAATTTGGAATGTGACTTAACACAACCACACTGTGCGGTATTCTCATAAACATGAGCACAAAGGCAAACTACATGTATAAATATAGGTATAGGTTGTTTGAGAGTATGAGCTGAAGAGCTGGCTAGCAATATACGTAGCGTAAAAAAACCAGTTTGGATAAGGATATACATATGTATCGTTGGAAAAATATTTTTTGAGCACACGATCGAAGATAAATGATTACATAATTCGATTGGAGAAAGAAATTTATACTTCCTATGGAAATTTTAGATATGTAAAGGGTTTGTCAATAATGATGGGTCGATGTTGGAATGGAATAAAACAAGCAGTGTATTAACGAAATTCTTTTTTAATTAAAAGGCACATACCTACATGTAGGTATGCCATTATGTATGAAATACCTATAACATCGTTTAAACGTCCGGCGCGGGGCTTCTTAGGGGTGACACGGATGCGAGTGGTCCATAATTTTGGCCGAAAAATCATCTTTAGCGACGAGGCGCATCTTCGAATGAGGCTAAGCTTTTTTTTCATAAAACAAACAAAATTGACAAATATGGGACAAGGTTCACCAGGTGGCAATGCATCCACAAAAAAGTTACTGTTTGGTGCGGATTTTGGGCCGGCCAGCCAGCGCGGCCAGCGGGGGCGGCGGCGCCAAATTTGTTTTCTGGGTTGCTTGTTTTAAGTGAGTTCCCCTTGCCACTCACTGGGGTGCTTGTTTTACGTGAGTTCCCCTTGCCTCTCACTGGGGTGCTTGTTTTACGTGAGTTCCCCTTGCCTCTCACTGGGTTGCTTTTTTTACGTGAGTCCCCCGTGCCTCTCACTTGAGTGACACCTTCCCTTGGCACTCACAAACATTTTTTGGATGGCTTAAACAGTTTCCTGAATGCTTAACCCAAAGCACTTGCCTATAATCATTAGGCAAACTGAAAAAAGATAAGCCCCCACTTGGATAAGGATATGTCACTGGAAAAATATTTTCTGAGGCACGCGATCGAAGATAAATGATTACATAATTCGATTTAGATAGGTATATAAAGGGTTTTTCAATCATGATGCGTCGATATTGAAATGGAATAAAACAAGCAGTGTGTAATGTGTATTAACGAAATTATTATTTTTTAATTTAAATAGGCACATACATGTAGGTATGCCATTATGTATGGAATATAACATCGTTGAAATGGCTTCTGACAGTGACACAAATCCGAGTAGTCCTAATTTTGGCTGACAATTCATCTTTAGCGACGAGGCACATTTTTTGAGCCAAATTGACAAATATGGGACGCGGTGCCCAATGCGATTTTGGGCCGGATTTTGTTTTAAGTGAGTTCCCTTCTCTCACTGGGGTGTGAGAAGTTGAAAGTTGCTGTGCTGATTGCCACATTTTTTTCAGCTTCTGTAAAGAAGTTATTGGCAACAACCGAGAAAATTGCCATTGCTGCTTTGCAACCAAATATTTCTGTTACCAATTTTACATAAAGCTTCTGAGCATTTGGTCGCAAGTGTTCTTTTGTAAGCTTGTACAAAAGTTTTACAGTGCAGAATTAAATAATTTTTCGAATATTTTCCAAGAAACTCGATCCGGAGTCAGAATGTCAGCATCTAAAGATCTGTCTCTTGAGCTCTTAATAAAGTGTGGTACATCATGGAGTAAGAAAATTTGTTTCCCAGATTAAATTAAGGCTGTTTAATTGTCCCTCATAAAATTCTGTACGCACTTCTGTTGTTGCTTCCTTGATCGGTGCTTACTGCATTAACTTCAAAGCATAAGGATGTTACCTTAGCTATGCCTATGCAGTCCTTAATAATATTGCTTAAGAGCACTCCATTTACGTTTCCTATAAAAATGACTACATATATGTATATGTAATTTGTTTCCAATTGCAATTTACATAACAAGAAGTGCATGTGTAGCGATGACATTTTTCCGACAAAAATTGCCATGATCTATAAAGCCATTATATGTATTATTATATTCAAATCCATTTGTTGTCTATTGTTGAGAGGGAAGTGCTTTTTTTTTAAAACAAATCAAGAATGCCTTGAGATATTCCTGGTAAAAACTTTATTTTTGAATGCCAGTGCCACCTTCGAATTGTTGATATAGAGGGTAAAAAAATCCAATCTCAATTAAATACATTACCGGAGATTTTTAAAAAAATTTTAAATATAAATCTTTTTCATCATAATTTTTTCCACTGACAATTTTTTTATGGATAATTAAGATAAAATAAATGCTTAACCCACAGCACTTGTAATCAAATAAGAACCACCAAACATCGACAAGTAAACACAATGCAAATACAATTCCCTTTTTTTACTTTGATAAAACCCCTCACCCGCCGCACAAGGTTAATGGTGCATTACATAACATAGAGATATTGGATATTCATTATGCACATGCTCTTTGTATGCTTTCGCACTGCAAGTCCTTTTGTGTTGTTGTCAATGGGTTCCACCATGTTCCACACACATTTTCGATCTCGATGTAGTGTACGTGGTGCCATCTACTGAGGTTGTTCCAAGCTCTCGTGGTTCCTCTATGTATATAAACTCAATGTTACTACTAATGTCGTTTCCTCCTTCGTGAACCCAGTTCGTTTGTTGGTGTTTTTCAGTTCGCTTGTGTTGATAACATAGAAATTGTCGATTGTCTATTATCGGTTAAATCAAATGCCGTTGGTTTTGACCAAATACATCCCAAGTTTGTCAAAATAATTCTACTAGTCATTCTTCCCTATCTAGTGCATGTGTTTAATTTTATCATTACTACTGGTATTTACCCCGAACAATGGAAAACTGCAAAAATTATACATATTCAAAAAAGTCCTAATAGTAAAGATTACCGACCGATCTCTATCCGTCCTTATCTCTAAAATCTTCGAGAGGGTACCTGCTGCAAAAACAAATAAATTCACCACATTTGTACGAACAACTTACTCACCCCAATGCAATCCGGATTTAAGAAAGATCATAGTTGCATTTGCATTACAGCGATTCTCGGAGTTGTGGAAGTTATTAGGGTATCACTGGATTATGATAAAGTGACCTTTTTAGTGCTTCTCGACTTTTCGAAGGCCTTTGATACCGTGGATCACATTAATCTGTGCAATAAATTATCAACGCTATTTGGTTTCTCATGTATTGTGATTACCTTAGTGTCGGCTTCTGTGGTCTAATTTTCCTGATGCAATTAAAAAAAAGTTTAATCCATCTGTCACCCTACGTTTCGTCGATTTTTTGTCGACATCCTCAGGGGTAGTTTATTACGTCTTAAAAAACAAACATCATTAACAACTTCTTTAAATTATTGTCACACATTATATCTTACTTGCATGTTACAAGTTACGTAATATTATATTTATCCGTTCTTTTGTATTTTTGACGGCACAAATATACAAAATAAATAAATAAATAAATATGAAATAAATAACACGTATATCACTATTTTAAATATCACAGCAATTTTTGGCGGATGGCGACCAAGTATAGCCCGTCTCAAAGCAAAAGAAAGATCCCAACATGCGCAGTAGCACTTTATTTAAGGTACATTTTTCTCTTAAGGATTTTTGATCGCATGAAATTGTTAATGCTTTTCTCTACTTTATCACAAAGTATACCGAAAATTCCATTTCAACCCTTAATGGCTCTCGAAGCGGTTACTCTAACGTTATTGTCACCTAGTTTCGAGTTGGTGTTTCTTTCACTAAGTAAGTTAACAATAACATTAGTGACAGGTTGATCAACATTTAGATTCTGCAGTGCCCTTCTCACTGCGCACGTTTTAACATTATTGAAGGCTGCTTCAATGTCTAGGGACTCGGCTATTGTATATTCTTTAACTATTAATGACTTCTCTATAGTTCCTCTCTAAGTTCCTGTTTCTATTTTTCTGACTTTAGATCTTGTAAATTCCTAAATGTCTATCTATTTAATGTGATTTTCCATTGGGCACATCGGATTTTTATTTCATATCTCAGATTTTTCGTGGCGAATGGAATGTAATGAATTTAATGAATATAATGAATGTAATGTATGCTCTGATTTTGTGAATGTATGTATAATTGCGCTATTTGTATACTGTCAGCTGTGAAAATTGTTTTCGTTTGCCGATGGAAACATACGAACTTAATATGGATAATGATATCGTTGAAAAACCGAATCCCACAGAATGACGAAGGAAGAAGAATAAGATGACGAAGATGATAGCAATTGCTTCAAAATTAAGTCCACGTCCATTATTTACGTTTTTGCTCTGAATAATTTTGTTTTGAAAACAAGTTCTGAATGACGTAAAACAGCTGTGAAAAGTATATTGGTATGAGTGAGAAAATGTGTAAGTCTCGAAAAATATCGAGATCTGCCAAGAGTGATCCTGATAAAAAAAAACACGAAGAAAATAGGAACACTATAATGCTCTGTCGGATCTGACTGTCTGCTCGAAGTCTGTCTGTCTCAGAAGTCTAACATGAGCCCCTCAGAAAGAGGACGTTCGGTGGAAGAATTCACGTGATTGAATCAACGGTGACGTCAACAGTCGGCATGGCAGATACTTTAATGAGCTACTTCCACATATTTGGAGCTGAGGTCATTAAGGATTTTTCAATACTAGTCAGGGTGTTGAAATAGAGATGGTGGCGGAAGAGCCCTTAATGGGTCAACGGCAGCACTCAAATCCCCGAAGCGGGTTAATGACTCCGGAATATCCGGCCCCTTTCGTCCAAGGGGTCACAGAAAGAGCCTGGCCCTCCAGGTTGGGGGTTGTGTGTGGGGTTAACTACCCAACCACGGAAAACACCACCGGTTACGAAGCAACCAAAAGCATCGGATATGGATGGATTTACTGTTGACGACCCTGCAAAACGAAAAAAGGACAATGACTTTCGGATCTGCACGTGGAATGTTCGAACCCTGAACATTCGAATCAGCGGCGTGCAGCCGAACAATCAGCGGAGGCCCTAGACTGCTACAAGGCAGATATCACCGCCATTCAGGTAGTGCCATCCCACCGCACGGATGAAAAACTGTGACATCTACTACGGTGATTGCTACAGAGAACAGAAGCAGCGTCTATTCGGATGCGGATTCGTTGTAAGCGGCAGACTTCGGTAAGAAGTCTTGAGCTTTTGACACGTTAGTGAGCGATTTACAACTGTCCGCATCAAGGCTAAATTCGCCAACATCAGCCTGATATGCGCTCACGCACCCACAGAAGAGAAAGACGAAACTACCAAAGAATGTTTCTATGAGCTCCTCGACAAAACATATGAGCAATATCCTAAATACGATGTTAAAATCGTCTTAGGTGTCCAAAATAGGAAAGGAGGACATCTTTGGTAGCACAATCGGAAAGCACAGCCTACACGACACCACGTCTGGAAACGGACTTAGGCTAATTGACTTTTCTGCGGGACGTAATGCTACTATAGCAAGCACACGGTTTCCACACCTTAACATTCGCAAAGGAACATGGCGGTCACCAGACCATCAGACACCACAACAACGAGGAAATACTGTGAGAGCTCTACGAGCAAAAAAGGAGGGAAGAACACCGGCTTCTCCGGAGGAAAAAGAAAGAGAAGCGCGCGATCGAAGAAATAGAGAGGTGTTACTCCAGGAACAATGTTCGGAAGTTTTACCAAAAGGTAAAAAGAACGTGTCACGGGAACAAGGCCCGAACAGAGACCTGTAGAGACGAACAAGGAAAAATGGGTTTAGTGGTGAATGAGGGCAAAACGAAATATATGCTGTCAACAAGAAGGGACACACAACATCGACGAATCGGACAGAATGTCACGATAGACAGCTATAACTTTGAGGTAGTTCGGGGCTTTGAAAATGACATCACATCAGAAATCAAGCGAAGAATTACACTTGCCAACCGCTGTTACTTTGGCCTAAGAAGGCAATTGATTAGTAAGGCCTTGTCGAGAAACACCAAGGAGAATCTATATAAGACCCTCATCATCCCAGTCCTGCTTTATGGCGCAGAATCATGGACGTTGTCAAAAGCGGATGAAGATCTCCTTGGGCGCTTCGAACGCAAAATTCTTCGAGCGATTATCGGTCCCGTTTGCGTTGACGGGCTTTGGATGAGGAGATTTAACAGCGAACTCTACGAGCTTTAAAAAATACGTATCAGTCGACTAAGATGGCTAGGATATGTAGAGCGAATGGACACCAACGCTCCGGCCCGAAGAGTCTTCGATTCCAACCCGGAGGGACAACGCAGTAGAGGAAGACCTCGCCTTAGGTGGCGCGCACAAGTGGAAGGGGACCTCAACCAACTTGGAGTGCGCCTGCGCAACTGGAGGCAGTTAGCCAAAGATCGTGCTAACTGGAGAGGCGTGTTGGTTGAGGCCCAGGCTCACCCCGGACTGTAGCGCCATCTAAGTAAGTAAGTAACGGCTTCCTTAGCTTTTACTAAAGATGAGGCTTCCTTTACATTTGTAACTGTTTGTGTTTTTATGTATTGTAGCTTGGATTGAAAAGTACTACTTATTGACCGCAGTGCCATCTAATGGAGTGGATGAACATATTCAACGGAACTTCGAAAACTTCGAAACTCATCGAATGGTGAATAGAACGAGGCAGACCATTCTCGATTGTTCCAATTGGAGCACTAGAATATCCGGTTGGAATATTCGAGAAGCTTTAGCTGCACTTGCAGTATAAAATGGGTTGCGAAACCGGACGAGAGTGCAGTTTATTTTTAAGCCGTGTAAAGTAAAGTTCGAAAGAGTACCTATCGGTAGTGATAATAAGTGGAAAGATTCTAATAAGTGGAAAAGTTGATTTTAAGTGATATTGGTCTTGTAAATAAAAGTGATTTGTTAAAGTTAAGTAAACAGAATAGTGTTTTATCTTTTTGAATCCCAGCCGAATTTAACAATAAAAATAGTTAAAGTTTCGCTTTCTCTGGAAAGTTCGGGTATCTTGTCCAAACATAGTAGTAGGGAATGTAAACAAGGCATTCAACACGTTACAAAGTTATTGATTTTGGCTAGATTCGTTGATTCTGCTGCAAAGCTTTCGTTACGTACACAGATACCTACGTCAATAGTACTATTCGACAAATTTAATAGAGGCCCCATAGACTATTGACTTAAAGACTACATTATGTAGATATGTTGTTATAACAATATCTTACACAGCAAATATTTACTTTAGTTGATCACAATAAACGAAACTTTATTGCTAATAAAAACAGTAGCACAACGTATACTAATATGAGTTAGCGTTTCATTCTGTATCTCGCATTAAGAGATAAGCGGTAAATACTTCGTGCTTAGTTTATTTTCTTTTCAAACTGCATTTATTGTTCAAATATTTTAAATAATGGATGCCAAGTTGATATATTAAATCAGCATAATAAATCGTAGAATGCAGCATTAGTCGAAATGGTTTTAAAAATATGTATGCAGGGAGAGTCATATACGAGTATTTACCCCAGTCTTAACAGAACAATAAATCAAGAGCAGTAGAATAAATCTAAAGATGTGTACGTATGTAGGTACGTAGATATTACAATTTTATATCAGTGACAATTCTTTTTTTTGACAGAGTTGGCCGAAGAGCAGGCGAAGTACAGTACGGTAGTGTCCCAGCCAAGTTCTCTAGTAAAGGTAGAAACAAACTCAGGGTTTTTTAGACAACCCCCCCCCCCTCTAACTTCGAAAAATTTTTTGCCAAAAACATCAAACTTGAAGCAAATTCCATCTCTGTAGCATTAGTGGTTTTCAACATATATACAGGACTTCAAAAAACACAAAAACCGTAACTGACTGACTCACTCACTCACTTAAATAATGATCATCAAAATTATGAAGCACTTCCTTCCATCATAGAATCGTGAAATTTGGCAGAATGCTAGATCCTGTGAGAAAAGTCGAAAACTTCAGATTTTCCATTCAGGGGCGTGGTATCCGCCCATTTTTTAAAATCGGTTATTTCTCATTTGGGCCAGTTCCGATTAGATATTGTATATGGGTCAATATTTCAAAACATTAATATTTTGGACCTCGAAATGGACTTTTACTAAAATAATCAAATTTAATAATTTTTTGGTTACTCTGTATTGAAAAAACATTATTCAACATTTTAAACCAATGGGCCACCCAATTTAGTTAATTTTAAATAATTTTTTTTTCGGGAATGACAGAACTAACATGGAAATGACAAAATCATATCTTGGTAATGTTTTGTACATTATCTTTTTTTTATTTACACTTTTGCGAGGCGCCATGATAAGTACAAATGACCTTTTATATGAATTTGAAATAAAAAGGGAAAATAGGTATTTGAACATTTTTTGCAATTTGATTGAACCATGGAAATGACGACATGGAAATGACATCGAAAGGTATTTTTCTAAAATAAAACCGAACTTTACTGAATATTTTCTTAAAAACGCATCTAATTAATTAGGTACACAAAAAAGACATTTATTGGAAAAAACTATTTGATTTAATTATTAAATCATTACAATCAAAAACACTAACCACGGTAATGACAACTTGACAACGAAAATATGAAACACCTCAACAACATGAAAGAAAAATTACTTCTGATATAGTTAGTTAGTTTAGTTTAGTTTAGTTTAGTTTAGTTAGCTTGCACATCCAACCTCATGTGATTTTTCACGAAACACAAGTGTTGTTTGTTCCTGGCGTCATTAAGTGGTGGTTTTTTCTTAAGTTTCAGGTGCCTTATGTGTTTAGCACGGCGAATTGTGCATGTAACACTGAATAAGCTGGCGTTAACATTAGATTTCTCCCCAATTTTAGCTGCCGATAAAGCTAAATTTGGCGCTATTCTAAGAATACTTCGCGTTTCGCGAAGTTTTAAGGCAGAAGAAGTGGTTCCTTTATAGTTTTTTGTGTAATACGAAGGGTTTTTTTTTAAATAATTGCTGACACAGTGATCACTTCGCTTAATTTTTTAGGGTATAACACGGCATGAAAGACCTACAGAGCAATAAACATCTAATCTTGCCCTTTCCTCCACCGTTAAACATTTTTTCTTGCCCATTTTTATTAACACTCAATTTTTTTTTTTTTTTTTGTAATGGGAATTCGCTGTAAGGAAAAATCATCGAAAGACAGAGCTATTACGCGAGGTATACTTCTGCAATAGTGAGGAACTTTAACCCGATCTAAAAAAAAAACTCCCAAGGGGACTGACTTTCGTCATCCCGAATTGATTGCACCTAGTGGTTCAAGGAATCGGCAATTTATTTTTGATTCATTTAAAAAAAACTTAGAGGACAAATCCGACGCTTACCGAATTTCTATACTTTTTTAGTTGAAAGTATTACCTACTTTCTTGGTCTTAGCTAAGATCAAGAGGTTTTACCCGCCTTAATCTCCTGATTACATTGTCAGTATTTAAAAGTTCTGTTATTTCTATGATACATTTTACTGTATCGCATGTTCAACTCGTCTCTTTTTTTCTTTACATGCGCTATCCAACGCAGTTTAGCATCTAGAGTCATGCCTAGATATTTGGCTGTATTCCAGTACATTGTTGTTTATATACATATACTGGAATGTATGGTACGTTTTTATACGTAAAATTAATATGGACTGACTTAAGGTCTTTTAATCTAATCTGCCATTTTTTTGTCCAATCCGAGATATTGTCTATTGCCCTTTGAAGCTTTTTAGTTGCTACTTCGACAGTTGCTCCCACTGCAAGGACAGCTGTGTCATCTGCAAAAGGAGCTATAGTGGTTTCCCCACTTTCTGGCAAATCGTTAGGTGGCTTGCCTGGTTTTGGTATCATTATTACTTCCGCGACTTTCCACATGCTTGGAACATATCTCAACTTAAATGCAGCATTTATAATCTGGGCTAGTTTTTTCAGACATTTTCATGGAAATTGTTTCAAAATTTCTCCTGTAATCAAATCATACCCTGGGGCCTTTTTTATATTTATGCCTTCTTTAATTTCTTTGGCAAGTTCTTTAGCTGTTACCGACTGTATAGGTCTATCTTCTTCGCACCTTAATTCGAGTCCTTGGTAATTTTTATCTTCATAAGGTTTAAATACGTCTTCAAGATACATACTCTGCAAAAATGTTTGCCTTTTCTTGGTTGCTTTTCGCCCAATTACCTTCTCTAGTTTTTACTGGGGGAATATGAGCTATTGGCCTATTCATCCTATTTGTTGCCATCCAGAGCGAGTAGTCAGTACTAGCATCATTTGTAAGGCTGGTAAGGTAAGTTTTTAAAGATTCGTTTTTGAATTCTCTAATAGATTTTCTAAGCTTGTTATTTAAGTTGTTCAGTGTACTCTTGTCGCGTGGCGCCCTTGTCTATTGCCAGTGCTTTCAAGCTTTCCTCTTTTCTGTAATAATTTCACATATTTCGCGAGGATAAGGGTCCTGTTTGATCTTTTTTGTTGTTTTGGGAGTTGCAGCCCACGCAGCTTTTCGTATATTCAATGTTAATATTTGGACTGCTTTTTCTAGTTGATCTTCTGTTTGAATAGCTGTTGACAGTTGAATACTTTCTTCCAACTTCTGTCTGAAATAGTTCCAGTCAGTCAGCCTATTAACTAGTTTTGGGCTATGTTCTTTTATTATTATTTTATCGCCAAGTGTAAGAAGTATGGAGGAATGATCTGATTGAAGATCTTGCACTTCTTCTACAGTTACTTTATTCGAAGATATATTTTTAGATATAAAGAAGTCGACAAGATCTGGGGTTTTATTCCTATCTGTTGGCCAATAGGTAGGTTTTCCCGTTGGGTGATATTTGCCGCCATCTTCTTTAAATGCTTCGTATAATTCTCTGCCTCTAGCATTAAAATCTCCTTCTGCGATTAATAATTGTGAAATATTCGGAAAAGACTTTTAAAATCATTTTTCTTTATTATATAGCTGGGAGAGCAATATACTGATGCAACAGATATATGCCCACTGTCCGTTTCTATACTTACGGATATGCCTTGGATTGCACATGATTGGAATTTTGCCTCTTTATTGTGTTTAATTGTATTCTTTATTAACACTGCAGCCCCCCCTTTTGCTCAGTTATGAGGATGTGGGGAGTGATATAATTCGTATCCTTGCAGTTTAAAATCAGTTTTTAATTTAAAATGCGTCTCTAAAATCAGACACATATCTATCTGGTTTTTATTAAGAATCACTTGCAACTCGTCTTTTCGACTCTCGATACCATTAGCATTCCATTCAAGAATTTTTATTTTATTCATCATGTCTGTCCAAAAAGTTTAGCTCACTTGCACCAAAAACGCATTTATGCACCTGGATCTTGAGATCGAAATCTGACAACCGTTGGAAAACCTGTTCTAAATGGTTTATATGTTCGTCGTTATTTCTGCTAGCTATTAATATATCGTCTATATATACGAAAACGAATTCTAGGCCTCGAGTTATTTCGTTCATAAAACGCTGGAAGGTCTGAGCGGCGTTCCGGAGACCAAAAGGCATTCGCTCGAATTCGAACATGCCGAAAGGCGTTGTGATTGCCGTTTTATGTATATCTTCCTGGGCCACCGAAATATTGTGGTACGCTCTGACGAGATCAATTTTACTCAATACGGTGCGTCCCTGTAAACCTGACGAAAATCCGTGAATATGTGGAATGGGGTAGCGGTCGGGTTGTGTGGCAGCGTTTAATCGGCGGTAATCCCCACAGGGACGCCAATCGCTAAGTTCCTTCTTGGGAACCATATGCAATGGAGAGCATGCTGGTGAATACGAAGGTCGACAAAGAAGGAAAACGACTGAGGATGCGACCGTAATATCCACTTACTGATAAGACTCGAGGTAAAGGAGTGTCAACGGATAGTACTTCGCCAGTGGATGATAATTTGGGGCATCATCGATGAGCCGTTTTTTCTTTAAGTCGACTAATAGGCCAAATTTGTTCAAGAAGTCTGCACCTATAATTGGCTTGCTGACTGTTGCCAATGTAAACGGGTATGGGAAAGAGCGGCGTAGGCCTAGATCTAGCTCTAAAAGTTTTGTTCCGAAAGTCTTAATTGGTGTTCCGTTTGCGGCTGTCAGATTAAACTCGGTTGAAACTCTGGATAGTGTTCGGAAAAGGGTATTTGGTATAACGGAAATGTGCGCGCCTGTATCTACCAGGAATCTAAATTTGTTAACTCTGCACGAAACAAAAAGACGACTTGAAAGGATACTACGCCGGTTGCTCGTCGTCATAGCCACCGGACGAGTTAGTTTTCCGACGGCCTGCTTTCTACATTGTTATTGCGGAAAGCGCATGGTCGTATGCATCTTCTCGCCTTATCGCCAAATTGTCTGTGAAACCGACAGATATTTTGTGGCAATGAACTATTCGAGCGTCGTCCTCGCGAAAAACTTCGAGCATTTGAACCGCGCCCCCTATCTCTACTACGACCTCGAATCTGAAAAGTGCGTAACGTATTTCTTAACTCTTCTATCTCCAAACGAGCCTGGTCTAATTCTGCCTCAAGGTCCCTGCCTCGCGTGGCCGCGTTGTTTCTCACCTGCACTGCACAGATGGAAGAACCTTGTTGGGTGCACTCGAAAATCTTGTCTGCCAACTCCAACCGCTTTTCTAATGGCTGATCGTCGGTAACTGCCAATGGAATCGATACCGAAGGCGGTAGCTTACGCACCCACAGAGACTGAATCAAATCTAACGTTTGACATCACGCTAACGTTTGACATAGTGACCGCGGTCTTGGTGTTTTTTTGAGCGATTACAAAATGTGCATACAGAAATATACGAATAGGTGTAATTTTAATTATAAAATGAATAAAAAGAGAAAAAGTAAACTACTTCAAAACAGTTCTACGAAAATGAATGATATGTGGAATACTTAAATGATTTCCTGCACGTGTCTGGATGTCCCTTGTGGTCTTCGTTGCGGTTACCGTTGGCTGGTGCGATGTTGTGTGCAGTTACCAACTGGATGGCCAATTCTCGCAAACCGCAAGGCAGACCGTTATGACGTGGCGTGATGGTACTGTCCTTGATTTTATTCGCGTTCAACCCTTGGAATATTGGCTGTGTACCCTGCTGGTGCGTTGCTGGTAGTGGAAAAGCCGGTAGCGAATTCCTCGTGGTGATATAGCTGGTAGGTTTTATAGACTATGATGATGGTGGTCGGTCTTGGTATACCTAGCTGGCGGTTTTTGTAGGCGATGATGATGATGATCGGTCGTATAGCTTTAAAGAGCAATTAAATTCATAGCTTCGTTAGGTGTAGTTATCGAAGGAAGAAGAAGTTGCAGTTTCCATAAAGCTTCGATTAAATATAGTTATTCAAGCTTCTATAAGTAAACTTGTATAAGACTTCCAAGAGTCATTAATCGAAACTGTATGGTAGACTTCTTTGTGGCTTGCATTATTTTAATAGCGAAGCTTTATAGATAAAATTTGAAGTGAGGAAGCGAAGTTGATAGTGGGTTTTAAGTGAGTATAAAATAAATTACCGAAGCTTAGCTGTTGAAAAGTGTTCACGTTTTGGCGCGAGTGAGAAACTTAGAAAATGAACAATACGTGGAAAAAAGTTAAAAAATCTGGAAATTATTACAAAAAAATAAAAAAGGAGCGTGCACTTATGCTCCAAAGAGCACGCGAGTTTGATATTGCGTTTAAGAAAAAAAAAAAAGAAGTGCAGCGCAAAAGCTTAACAAATAGCAATCAAAGTGTTCCACTCGACCCAGTGACCTTGCCTCAGGACATTTCTGGCTGCATATATTCGTCCGAAGATTTAGGTGCGCTGATATTTAGATAAATAATTATATTTTAATTAAACAACAAAATAAATCCTTTCGTTCGTAGGTACCGGAGACAAGAATTGCTTAGACGATTCCCAAAATTAAGAAAAATTCTTTCGTTTGCGGTACATGAATCCGGCGTAGATGATGATGGGGTTCAAAAAAATCAGAACCTTCGTTTGGATTTAAAAAAAATGGGCTATAGAGTACAACATTATTCACTCGGCATTAAAATCTTTAAGCAAATTTATAAACAATCGTTTTGAGTCCAAGGTTTTGCCAGAAGATCCTCGAACGTTTTTACAAACACCACAAACAATAAACATCACAGCGCTTAGTGATGGGGAATACTGGCATCACGGAATTAAAAATTGCCTAATAGAATTGTTCCGGGGTCTGGCTGAATCAGTTACAATTTCAGTGAACATAAATATGGATGGCTTGCCACTATTTAAAAGCTCTAAAATAGAATTTTGTCCAATCTTATTTAATATAACTGAATTACCAGAAGTCCCCATGGTTATTGGCATATTTTGCGGAAAATCTAAATCCAATGATTTGGAGTCATTTCATTTACCATTTGTTGACGAAATGGATGAAATAATGGCCAATGGCCATTTCTCCACTCTTAAAGTTAAAAATTTACATGATTGAACAATTTCCGGTTGGGGGATGCCTTGCATTTATTTCACCTTGGAATTATGAAGCAACTTTTATTTGGCTGGAGAGATGGAACATTTCGAAACTCCGAGATCAAGTGGCGTGCCGAAATAAGTAACAAAGTCTCCGAATATTTAAGGCAATGTAAGATGCCAGCAGAGTTCCATCGTGTAGTCAGAGCTCTAATAGACTGCTTGGCGCATTGGAAAGGAACAGAGTATCGTTAATTTTTACATTACGTAGGAATTGTGGCCCTAAGAGATATTTTAACACCTGATCTTTATAACCACATTTTTTGTGTACTTTATAAAAACCAACTGAAACAAAGCCCGACAAAATTAATTAACTTATCTGAAATCAAGTGTAAGCTAGTACAATTAAATTATAATTCAAACATTGTTTTTATTCCATTATTACATACAAATTAACAACATAAATATAATTATAACTGAAATTATGAAAACAAAAGGAAAAGCATTTTGGTTATTAAAAATTGTCCTCATTTAGAGGGACTGCAACTCGGTCATCATCAAATTGGTCGTCTGCGTGATCGATCTAAAGAGAGGAAAACATATCTTACAAAAAGTTATCACCACCAATAGGTATACTTTCATTCTGATTATTGGTTTCGAGAGATCTGTAGCTTTGATCTGCCTCATCATCATCATCACAAAAGGTTTGTATAGATGGCGAAAGTACGGGCATTTTGGCTAAATTACTTCGGTGTTTAATCCGAGAAATTCGTTTTTTCGGCTTTATGGAACGTCGTTTGGAGTTAGATATCAATTTTTGAAAAAAATCTTTCAGCATTTTGATTGTATATTTGCTGTCTATTTTGTTCACCGAAGTAAAAAAGAACTGAAAAATTCTTTCATATTTTTGAAAGCACTTCTTTTCTTCAGTGACCAGGTAAAAAACCGACGGCTGAATATATAGTCGGCAAAGGAGTAAGCCACGTTGTCACCATAAAGGCCACAATTTGCACCACACACTGAATCTACTTTTTTTATCTGAAAAAAGGAATACAAAAAAATTATGCAATTTTTTTATATACATACATAGTTATAATATAAATCAATATTTGGCGCAACAGGTCCGTATAGGCACCCTAGTCATAGCTTCTCACAACCATTCGTTTGTGTGAGTTTCTATTTTTGGGACAAATGGAATTGACCTACAATTTTATGCCTAGTCCGAACGGCTGGATTGAGAAGCTTTTTCAGGACAGTTATATGTTATACTCTCGGATATTTGTCAAACGTTCGGGAGAGGTGTGGAAAAGAGAGTGGAAAATATTATATTATATATGCAAACTTTTCAAGTTTGAAAATTTTTTTTCCTAAAACTAATAACGGAAATAACTTTATTTAAAAACAATATGAAAGAACAGATTCCTGGCTTTCAAAAATGATATAGTTTTTTATTATAAGTGTTGCCATTGCTTTTTAATATTTTTTTTTCACTTAAAGTATTATTTTCTTTAAATTACCCCTCCCGCCTAAACGGTGGGAGATAGACCCCCCCTCCCATAGTAAAAAATGCTTGTATTTAACCCCTCTACAAAAAACCGTTATCAATTTTTGGCGCCGTAGTTATCGTACTCTCCCCGCTCGCAGCATAATACGAATCTCTGCTGGGTTCCTGGACACAGGGACAAAACCGGCAATGAGAGGGCTGACGAACTGGCAAGAAAAGGTTCTGCAATGGACCTAGACCAGGAACTTCAGTCGATCAAACCACCAATCTGCAGTCTCAGAGAACGAGTGGAATACAAGATCCGAATGAAAGCCAACATCAGGTGGAAAACACTAACCACCTGTGACATATCACGGAAGATGTGGCCAGAATACAACAAAAGCAGGACCAACAAACTTCTGCGATACGATAGAGTATTGTTGTAAGATTGTTGGCTCCCTCACTGGTCACAACCTTCTAAGAAACCACGCGATGAAACTAAATCTCAAGAACGACGACATTTGTAGAGGCTGCGGTGATGAGGAGGCCCACGAGGACACCCCTCACTTTCTCTGTCACTGCCCGAGTCTCTGTCACTTGAGGAATAGAACACTTGGAAGCTACTGCTTCCAGGATATCCAGGAACTCTCTAACGTCTCAATATCCAATCTTTACAGGTTTCTGAGGGCAGCGAGATGGTTGGACAAAGTCGAGTAACCACGGGAAGGATGAAATAAAGCCAGTACAACACGGCTAACCCCTTCGAAGGGTATCACAATGGGTCCACAAGGACCTAAGTGGGGTGAAGAGGAGGCTACTCAGCTTCACCAACCCGTTAACCTAACCTAGGTATCGGCCCAGGAGTATTCCTGTGAAGATTGGTCAAAATTGGACAAAGAGGCGTGGCACCGCCCATACAAAAAAAATATTTTAAAAAATCTTATATTTCGAAAACCCCTGAATCGATTGAGTTCAAATTTACACACATTCTTAGGTATTGGTCCAGGAGTATTCCTGTGAAGATTGGTCAAAGTTGGACAAAAGGGCGTGGCACCTCCCATACAAAGAACATTCAAAATCGTATATCTCGAAAACTACCCAATCGATTGAACTTAAGCTTATAGATAATCTTAATTATTGGCCCTGGAGTGCTCCTCTGAAGATTGGTCAAAATTGGACAAAGGGGCGTGGCACTGCCCATACAAAAAAACATTCAAAATCGTATACATATTTCGAAAACCACCGAAACGATTGAGCTCAAATTGACAGATAATCTTAGGTATATAAAGGGGTGTGGCGCTATTTTTCGACAGTCATGGGAGCCAAAGTTTGTAAAATTTGTAACATTGATAGCTATGCATTGTCCTGATAGACAAGAATACTTTCTTCGCAATACGATTCCTGAAAAAACCAAAAATATGTACCACGGAGCATTACAATAAAAACTGTTTATCACTGATTTAAATGAATTTGAAACAGATTTTTTTTATTTTTCTTTTTTGCACTACGAAGTGTGCAGGGGTTCGCTAGTATAATATATAATTTATAGTCACTGTAACTAGCTATTAGTTGTTTAGTTGGAAGACTAGCATTATTCGCGGCTTCGCTCACGTTATAGAAGTACAATTTTCTTTATTTCTTTTATAGAGTAGCTACACAAACTTTGAAGCCGATCGGGTGAGAAATAAGAATTTTCCAGTACAAAATTTGACCGCCCACCCTTTTTTACTCTTTTTGGAGTTCGAATTTCGCCAATTCGCTTCTTAGTACTCACTTCGGCCATAAAAGGAAATTTCTTTTCAAATTCGTCCTAGCTCTACCCTTGTTGTTAATCATACGTACATGGGATTGTTGTCTAAGAGCCAATGACATTTTTCAGTGATGATTTAGGTAAGGTCTATTTTTTGAGAGAATGTTGTGTGCGACTTGACTAAGTGTCATTCGTGAGGATGGACCCAGGTAGCGGTATGGGAGGGAGGCAGAACGCCCTAAAGTTGTAAAAAAAAGTGCATAAAATTATTATTTAGTTAAGGCTGAAATATTTTTTAGTATTAGTCTGGCAGTCAATAAATATCGCTATAATATTGGCAGATCGATTGGCCGGTATGAACAGGGTGGCAGATGACTCCAAACGCGTCGTGTGAGCAACGAAATTTTTATTATTTAGTTAAGCTTAATTTTTTAATATGTTGTTAGGGCAATCATTTCAAGTATACATTTTCATTGGCAAAACAATATGTCGGCATTAACCCCCTGGCCGAACGCTTCAAACATCTCTTATGCGCACCTTCATATTAGCGGAGCGGCATAGTATAACATTGTATAAAAATTGTGCACTTCGTGATAAAAGCATGAAATTTTTACAATGATGGACACATTATATGAACATGATTTTAAGATATAGGGGCACTTTATATTGTGCATGTGTGAGATTTGGCAGCCATTTTAAATCTTCATATATACAAACGTTGGTATACGTTTCTTAGCGATCGTTTAACTCCTAAACGACTTGACCAATTGAGATTATATTCACACAATAGACTTGTATTACCAAGCCGATAGTTTATAGATATGCTAAGGTCCGATAGGTGGCGCTGTAGTCAATGATGATTCCTCTATGTATATAAACTCAATGATATTACCTATGTTTGTTTTATAGTGCATCAATGTACCTTTCTTCCCAATAAGTTATTTTTCTCTTGGTTCCACATAATACGAAAAAAAGCAAGACTTAAAACGTAACTCTTGTGCGGCTAAACAAGTGAACCGCACTGCATGTATCTATACACGACGTAAGTTATAGACAGACTGGATTGATTGAAAAATCATTAGTCTCGGTGAAAATCGAGCAAACAGTGTGTCTAGATCAGATGTTGTGGTCGTCTACTGCTGAGCCCATCCACCATATCGGGGCGAAACGCATTACTGGAGTCGAGGCCAACACAAATTATAACCAGATTAGACAACCTATTTTGGATGATTGTTGATCTTAAATAAGTCTTAATTAATTTTAATTTTGAAAAGCGAAGAACTACTGAAAGCTTGGAAACTTAACATCCAAGAAAGAGTCAAGAAGGCTACAGCAGTAGCAATCTTCTCTTGCAAAAAAGCTATTGGTAATATATGGGGTCTACAAACTCACTGGCTCTATATCTCAGTTATAAGACCGATACTTACCTATGGTATTATTGCCTGGTGGACAGCCTTGGAGAAAGCCATAAAAAACGACTGTCTAAACAAGGCCTAGCGCACATATGTGTAGATATAAGCGGTGCACTACGCACAACTCCCTCTGCGGCACTGGATATATTGTTTCATCTATTACCCCTTGATATTTTCAGTAAGCAAGCGGCGAGTGCAGCCATTCGCCCTGAAGCTACCTCAAAGCGGTCAAAGAAAGACTTTGGCCATGCCTCTTTTCTGAAGAACTTCGAAATCTCAACCGAAAACACTGACTAGACCACCCCATCTCGAAATTTTGACAAGAACTTTCTCGTCACTATCCCTCCAGAGCAATCTGGAATGAGGATAATTTCGCAGAAGATGAATCAGTTCACTTCTATACTGACGGCTCAAAAACCAAAGATGGAGTTGGTAGGGGTGTTTTCTCCGAAAGTCTTAATCTTAAGCTCTCCTTCCGTATACCAAATTATTGTAGGTAGCTAAATTAATGGCGATAAAAGAAGGCTTATCTTGGCTCAAGAAAAACGTGATACCCGCTAAAGATATCTGCATAAAAAGTGTTATATATATATTTATATTTTGTTCCCATGTTCCCATTTTTAGCATTTTGTTTTTAAATATTATTTTAGTTTGTTTCTTTTTCTTAATTTTGAATCCCGCATGAGTAAGGGGGAACCTTGAGGTCAACCACGTCATAGGCCCCAGTTCCCAGTAGCGCGGTAAGGCATTTATGTATGGGTCGCTAAACACCTTGCCTTAGAATAGGAGTTGGTAGTGACTGAGAGGCTAGTAGAGAACGGCTGTGTTTTTATATAAACGCTTCACTATATCGTTTGAAGGCCAGGTGTTCATCTATACCTAAGAGTAAACATCAATTCCACAAACGATACCCTAGTGAGTCCCTAGTTGAGATCCGAATAAATTTAGATTCTGTAGGATTCTGTGGGCGAATGTAGGAGAAGACACATTCGCAAACTCCAAAAGGATATTTAAACAAAAATATCAAATAAAAAAATGAACATCAATTTGCCCCCCATTCAACTAATTAAAGTAACTTACTTAACATTTTCTTTTACCATTTATACCATACCTACTGCTGCCATAGCTATATAGTATATTTTCTGTGCTTATCATGAATGTCTGTACTCCAATAAACCTCGATACGATATGAAACAACTGTGTGACGCGAACCACAAAATGTGTGTATTTTGATTTTCCTCCATCAGACACTTATCGGAATTAAGTAAGATATTCTGTAAGGCGGTCACTTTATGTCTCTGACTGCTCGTTCTATTATCAGTTAAATTACTAAAGAACGAATGAGGACCACACATTTGTGGTTGCTGCATTCGAACTGTGTAGCGTGTCTCCGAAATTTTCGAAATTAATGGCTCATTTATAGGGTTGCCGTTTTGAAATCCGCCTTCCAGTCAGATTTGACTGGAAAAAAATCAGTCAAAAACCTAAAATCCAGTCAAAAAAGCAGTCAAAGAAATTCAAACAAAAATCCAGCTAAAAATCCAGTCATGAAAGTATAAAAAAAATATAAAATACAAGTAAAAGTGTTATCAATGGTCTGGCCGTTGCTTTTGATACCCTCCACTGCATACATATACAAGTCATGCAAAAAGTTAGCCATGTGAGGCATGGGCATTTTCAATTTTCCAACCTGAACGGTAGAAAGAAGTCCTCTGACAGAATTTCATTCGCCTAGGTCGATTCCTTTCCTTTTGACGCTATATTGTGTTTTCATCAGAAAGACATACAGGCAGACGGACATGGCTAAATCGATTCAGATTCAGAACTTGATCCTGTTCAAATCCGGTGACTCTTACTTGAAGTTACAAACGTAATGATAAAGGAAATATTCCTTCATGTGGAGGGTATACAAAATGTATTAACTTATAAATGAACTTTATATAGCAATCTCTCTGAGCGCTTCAATTGTCTCCTCATCATTTGCATCAACATACATAATGTCGAATATTTTATTGCTGCTTCTGTAAGTAATATTAGCAATTATTTTGTTACTTCGGCCGGTATAGGAAAGTTGAACCTCATACAACTGCTAAATTTTCAGTTTCAAATATTTGTTTGTAAGTTGGCAAAGGCAAGTACTTGTGCAAATGCAAACGCATAAATTGGTTCATTGTATGAGTGGGATATGCTTCCAAGCTCAGAGCAACAAAAATAGTGAAATTTAAGCAATATTTTTTCGTTTTTTCTATTTTTTTCTATTTCCACTTTGAATTTAAAAATTTATATTGAAAGAAGAGTGATATTACACGAAACATTTAAAAACAGTCAAACAAAATTCGTATCCAGCTAAAAAACCAGCCGGCTGGATTTTAAAAAATCTTCCAGCTAAATGCATATCAATCCAGTCAGATCTGACTGGAAAGCAGTCAAAATGGCAACGCTGCTCATTTATAAAGTGGCTAATACTCGTTCATTCAGAAATAAAATCATAAACTAGTGTTGGTAAAACAGTGGGTCGCCACCGTCGCATCAGCTTGAAACGTACCGCTTAAGAAAAATTAACTTCGCCTCATGTTTTAACAGGCGTATTTTTTTGAGAATCTATAGCCAGCTAACTTTTACTTTTACATGCAAAACGTTTATACTCACTTTTGGGTTTGTTATACGAACTTTTGGTTTTACATGCAAAATTGTTATACATAGCGTAACGACCACAATTATTGGCACCCCCCATTTTTGACCCAACTATTGGCACCCCATCATTCAATAGTGATTTTCTCAGTAACCCGTTGTTCGAATAAGTCAATTTATTTTTTATTTTGAATTTGCACATTTTTCGCATATTTTGTGTCTTTAGTTTGGATAAATTCCTTTCCAGTTCCGTTTTTTAAGAGAAAGTGAAAACACGTACGAAAAAAAAAAAAACTCAAAATTTTCATTGTTTCGGTTAAGGAACTATAATTTTGTAAGTTCTTTTTTCACTACATCCTTTTATATTTTTTAATGAAAGCTTTTTTGTTTACTATAATAATGCATTAAATTAGTCGTTCATAAATATATTTTGATAAAAAAGTTTTTGTTTTATTAAAAAAAGGGGTGCCAATAATTGGGACCAAAAAAAACAAGGGTTGAATTATTGTCAGGGGGTGCCAATAATTACATCCTACGTAGCTACAATTATTGGCACTGCCAATAGTTGTACTTTTATGAGTGCCAATAGTTGTATCATTATGCGACCGTTATTAATTTCAGTCTCAAAAATATGCCGAAAAAAAATTTCAAATACGATGAATCTTCAGGAAGCATTGCTACGCATAAGAAGTGGAAACATATCCAAAAAAGCTGCTTCAAAAATATTCAGCATCCCAAGATCAACCTTACAGTTTCGCTTAGGCTCTAATTTTAAAAAAATTCGTTCAGGCCCGTCCACAGTTTTAACAGATGATGAAGAAGGTGTAATCGTAGAATGGGTTATCGAGTTATAACGTCATCGAGTTTCACCCCATAGAAGATGTTTTTTGTATGGGCGGTGTCACGCCCTTTTGTTCAATTTTGACCAATCCTCACAGCAACACTCCTGGGCCAATACCTAGGATTGTCTGTAAGTTTCAACTCAATCGATTCGGCAGTTTTCGAGATATAAGATTTTGAATGTTTTTTTTGTATGGGCGGTGCCACGCCCCTTGGTCCAATTTTGACCAATACTCACAGCAACACTCCTGGGCCAATACCTAGGATTGTCTGTAAGTTTCAACTCAATCGATTAGGCAGTTTTCGAGATATATATAAGATTTTGAATGTTTTTTTTTATGGGCGGTGCCACGCCCCTTGGTCCAATTTTTACCAATCTTCATAGCAACACTCCTGGGTCAATACCTAAGATTGTCTGTAAATTTCAACTCAATCGATTCGGCGGTTTTCGAGATGTAACGGCAACATTAGCCGTTCTCACCTTGTATTTAATGAGTTTCTTTACAGTGTTTCTATGTTACTCGCGGAGAGATCGCATGTAACACACAAATACATGAGACCGAAAATACTAGGCAGCTACTTTGCCGAACATTAAATTTAAGCTAATCCTTTTGTTTTGTTTTATGTATAATGCCTGGAACATTGCAATCAACATTGCATGTCTTAAAACAACGGAACTAAGTTCTTCAACTAATGAGAAAGAACATTATTTTTCTTGATTTTAAAATTATGTACCAACTAGCTGTACTTGCCGGCTTTATCCGTGCCCAGGACCCCTGGGGGTGCCGTGAAATAACGCCAAGTGAAATAAGGCCAACTTTTGAAAATTGGCCTTATTTCACTAAGCAAAAGTGTAATAAGGCCAACTTTCAGCAGTTGGTCTAATTTCACTTCGAAAAAGTGCAATAACGCCAAATTGGTTTTATTGCGCTTTCAAAATATGAATTTGGCTTAATTTCACTTTAGGTGAGTGAAATAAGGCCATCTGCTTGAATTTATAGCTATTATTTACTCAAATTCAAAAAATGCTTTTAACATTCATATTAAATTTGAATCATCAAGTTATGTTAAATGCTCTTTTTGAATTTGAGAAAATAATAGTTTTAAATTCCTACACAACTTTGAATTGCATCCCATCTAATATGTTCTCGCAAAGTTCTACTTTTATTTTCTTTAGTTCTCTTATCTTAAATCTTTGAATATGAGGAAAAGGAAATTCGGCTCTGTCACTTTTCACTCCATATCGGAATTAGCATTTTAAAAAGTTAAAAAAAAATGTATTATTTGTATTTTGCTTAATTAGGAATACATATATAAATTTTGGAAACCCTCTTTCATTTTTCTAATTCATTCAATATGATGCATTTCACCCAAGACATCGCTAATAAACCGTTATTATGGTGGGTTCACTTTAAATGAACTTCTTGCCCAGTTTTAAATATCGCAAGGCAAGCAGACTATTTCAAATGGTAGGTCCTGGTACACTGGACAATAGGCGTAGCCAAGAAACGATGCGAAGGGGCTGATCGATTTTTAATGAACCTAAATGAGCAGCCAAAAAAATTTTTTGAGCAAGGAAGGATCGATTTGGGGTGTAAAAATTCCAAATCGATCCTCCCTTGCTCAAAAATTTTTTGAATTAATTTTTTTGAATTAAAAATTCGCGCAAATTTTGAATTTTCACACCCCAAATCGATCCTCTCTTGCTCAAAAATTTTTTTCGGCTACGCCTTTAGATTCTTCTTACGCAAACGTTTTCCCTCATATGGTGGTATGTGCCAGGAATTACCACCTACAATAGTTTGCTTGCCTTGCAGGAACGCCACTTTAATAACGGTTTCTTGTGATGTCTTTGCTGATATGCATCATCTTGAATGAATTAGAAAAATTAAAAAGGGTCCCTAAAATTCAAATATTCCCAATTCAGCAAAAAAAAAAAAAAAAAAAACTTGACGTTTTCAATAGTTCATTTAGTTTTGTGCACATGACATTTCTTATAGAGTTTCGCGCAAATATGAATTTTTTAAAATAAAGTAAACATTTAAATATCTAATTTAAATTTTAACTTTAGTTCATTAGAAAATTCGTGCAAAATTTGTTTACAATCAGTGATCGATTATTATTAATTCAAACGGTATAACAACATTTTGTTATGGAAAAATAACATTTGGTCTTATGTATCAAAAAAATTTGGTATTATGTCGCTTTGCGAAATGCTACATAATCAAAACTTGGAATTAACTTATATCCCTGCGCCGATGTTTCCTTCTTGCCAAACTTTCACTTACTAATCAAATGAACTCAATTCTTACTTAAAAACTATTACCATGTCGATTCAAAAAACGGTAAATTCAAGTTGGTCTTATTGTTAAAATTTTGTTGGCGTTATTAAACTTGGCAAAAGTGAAATAAGACCAACTGTTGAAAGTTGGTCTTATGACACTTTTGCTTTGCGAAATAAGGCCAATTTTTAAAAGTTGGCCCCCGGAATTGTAGGTATTGCTTCTTGTCTATCAGGATAATGTATATCAATGTTCCAAATTTTACTTTATTTCCCATGGGTGTCGAGATTATAACGTTTAATTTTTTTTTCCTATGAGAAATGTCAGGAGCGTTTGTCTCATCCAGTGATCCCCCCACATTGTATTATGTGCTTTTTACAGGCAATAAACGTCTATATTAAGCAAATTCAAGGCTGCAGTTGCTATAATTGTCAAGATATAGTGTTATTTTGAGATATGGCGGGTCATCTATATAAAAACTTAAAATCTTTGGAGTTACCTACGTGGACTTCTCAAGAATATATAATCTTATTCGACCATCTATACTAACGCCAGGAGGCAAGCTGCTGATGATTAAAAGAAATTGAAAAAGCTCAAGAGATCGCAGCAAGTGATTCCCACGTAGCAGGTAAGTTTCCATAGCGTCGGGCTATTGGAATACCAATATTGTTTTCGGAAGAATCGCACCAGTAGATGCAATCAGCACAGTAGTTAAAATATCAAAAAGAGTGATCGAAGTCAAGAGGTGGAAAGGGCGTTCCAAGAAATATTGCTTATTTATTACCCAGGGCCAGGTCCCAGATCACGTAAAATGAAGACGAAAAGTAAAAAATTGAGAAAAAAACATTTTAAGTAAAAAAATGTAACAACAAATTTTGAAAACTTTGAGTTTAAGGACCCATAACTTTTTTGTAGCACAGATGCAACTGGGATACCTTGAATGCTGTCACAAGAAGGGACACACAACATCGACGAATCGGATAGAACGTCACGATAGACAACATTCAGGTGGCTAGGTACTTCTGTCTACCTCAGCTCTGCTATACACTCTGATAATTACACCACAGCAGAAATCTAACGAAGAGTTACAGTTGCCAACCGCAGTTCCTTTGGCCTAAGGCCTTGTCTTGTATAAGCAGACTCTATTCCAGTCCCGCTTTATGGCGCAGAAGCATGGACGTTAACAAAGGCGAATGCAGATCTTCTTGGTCGTTTCTAACGCAAAGTTCTTCGAGTGATTTTCGGTCCCGTTTGTGTTGACGGGTTTGGAGAAAGATTTTTAACGGCGAAATCTACAAGCTATAGAGCGACATCGACCTGGTCAGAAAATTACGAATCACTCGACTAAGATGGCTAGGACATGTTTAGCGAATGGACACCAACGCTCCGGCCCGAAGAGTCTTCGATTCCAACCAGCGATGCCACTTCTAATAAAATTTCTGGAGTAGAATTGCCTAAAAAAGTAGAGTAGATGGGAAAATACGGGAGTAGATTTCCAAAAAGCATCAATGTACATTGTACATACCTTTTTCAAGGTAGAACACCGAAATGTTTACGTTTTGCGATTATAAATGATGGCGCATAGCTCGGGACTAAGTCCCCAAACTATTCTATCCTATAAATAAAACCAATATTTCATACATGGTTATGTTAGGTTGGGTTGAAATGGCTGCCGACAAAAGGCCGATACACTTAGACCATTCTAAGGGCCCGTCTTGTGATACCACATGAATCTAAAAGAAGTTTCGTCCTACTCTTTGAACTAGTTTGAGCTTCAAAGAAACATGGGAGATTACGAATGTTTTCGGGAGAGAGCCGGACAAGTTCAGAGAAAGTGATGAACGGTCTCCTCCACCTCCTCTTCGTCCAAACAACTTCTAGGAAAATCGTTTGAGAATACGTCATGCTTTGTTGTATGCTTACCCATGCAGTGTCCCGTAATGACACCTATTGTGGCGCTGATATGCCTTCTGTCAAGAGATATCAATATTTCATACATACGACATACCTACTTTTAGCAGTCGTAGTTACGAAATTTATTGTAGGGTAAAAGCTGCAAGTCTTCGTAAGATACTCTTGATTTAACATTAAGGACCTAAAATATATAATCTATTTTATATTGGATTTACCAATGTTTCGAATTTCGTCTACGCTCAGAGTTACATATTTTTCATCTGATCATTATGTTTTCTACCTTCTAATTTAAAGTGGCTACATAGTAAATACTACTTACTTGTCATTAATGGCCTAAAAAATATTTTAGAATATTTTGAAATAATATTTTTTATTGAACAAAATAAAGAAATGGATTAGAAATTTGAAATTGGAGTAGATAATGGGAAATTGAAATAAAGTGAAGTAGGGAGTAGATTTCTGAAATTTTTTAAAAAGTGAAGTAGATCTACTCCAATTAAAGGAAGACCTCGCTTTAGGTGGCGCGCACAAGTGGAAGGGAACCTCAACCAACTTGGGGTGCGCAACTAGAAGCGGTTAGCCAAAGATCGGACTATTTAAGTAAGTTAGTAATATGTAGCATGTAATATGATATTAATTAACAAGGGTTAGAAAGTCCTAAACCTGAGTGAATCTTAAGTATATATATATCATTTTAAACGTAAAATTTGGTGAAATGATTCTGACATTCAGCGAAATTCGCAGTAAACTATAGAGTTTGGTGGGACTGGTCGTGCATTTTATTTATTTATGCAAGCGAGTAACAGAATACGGTCTTATTTCGTTGGGGCTGTACCTTTTTGATTATGAAATTCCTTGTTTCTATTTTTACTTTTGAGGTCTTATATTCTGGGCCCTAATTTCGTGGAGCCATTTTTGAATCAGAGTTAAAATGACCTGATGTGGTTTCTGCAAATTGGGTATAATAGTGCAAAAGCTGCCGGAGAACTTAGCACGCGCCTTGTTGCTTGTATTTTATATATTTATACATGCATGCACAATGTACCTAAATATTGCAATATATATTTACTTAAATCAATTCTAAGGATGACTAAACAACTGTTATACCCATCAGTAGATACTTGAAAAGGTGCACTATAATAGCAGTATGGTGTACCTATAACATAAAGTCCATATTCAACAGTTTGGCGATTAGTCTTACAGCGGTACACCTCAGGTCTCAGGATAATCCCAACGTTCGATTTACTAAAAGAATGTGACAATGCTTTCATCTGGCGTTTCGTTTCTGTTTCAAATCCATATGAAAAAGGGATTTCGCTTAAGTTTTATTATTTTCTAATGAGTGGTCACATTTTCCCTACAAAGCAAAATATGCGCAGTGCATTATAAACTGAAGTGGTATTAAAATTAACAATAGAGCAGCAGTTCGCCCAGACGCCAGGTATACCAGCGTTCAGAAGCATTGTATTGCAGTTAATCAGGGGCGAGAATTAATTAGTATGGTTTCTTCTGAATAGTGTGAACTAAGAATACAATTAGGGATAATGAAAATCTGTATGCCACAATGTCGTCCGTAGCATTCATGAAAGAGCCCACACAACTTTAGAATAATTTGAAGAGGTACATTATGCGATTTTTTTTTTGTTGATTGTGGATGAGGGCATTATAATGTATGTTATGTACCTAGCAGAGTATTCACAAATCAAAATGCAACCATTTTCTAATATTCATAATTGTTTTTCTTTTATTGTGAAAGGTTGTAGGTAAACAAACAGTTTCAATAGCACACACACATTAAATAAAATAATTGGTGGATGCCAATAATTCATCTTCAAAGAGCTTTGTTACAAAATAATTAACTTTTATATAATATATAAATACATACAAATATTAATACAAATATATAATTATTTTTTTAATACTAAAATATTTTTTGGGTATTTGAGCTTCGGCATAGTCGAAGATAATTGTCTTACTGATTTTATTAATGAACTTACCTACTTCATGATTCAAAAGCAACATTTGAATACAAAGTGCTTCAAACAAGCAAAACACTTTTTTCCGGTTGCATTTTCTATCTAAATATAACTAACGCTAGCTATCCGTCCGGGTTCTCTCGGACATATACTCTTTTTCGCTACCTACTGTACTCTTCGGGAACGTCTGGGATAGTTTTATAGATTGTCCGGGTTTTAGATTTTTTTATCGTCAAGAGAAAAGGATTCGAAATTAAAAAAGATTGAAAGTGCCAATTTTATTTTCGGTTTTTGGTAGTGATTTTGAATCGTAACTTGTTGATTCTGAATTCTGCAACATATTATTGTAATATCAACTTTGGTAATCGACAAAAGATCATTAACGCGCAGCCTAAACCATTTGCTCTAGAAAGCTGAAATTTTGCAAAGAGGTTTCCTTTATGATGTATACAAGCACTAAGGAAGGATTTTTTGAAATTCAACCCGCATAAAGGGGTAAAACTGTGGGCTTAAATTTGTATGGGAAGATTTTTATTTTTCATCCGATTGACTTCAAACTTGGTTTAAGTACACTCTATGAGAAATAAAGAAAACCATTTTCTCCGATTTTTTAAATTCAACCCTTAAAGGGGTAAAAGGGGGGTCAAAGTTTGTATGGGAACATTTTTATTTTTCATCCGATTGACTTCAAACTCGGTTAGTGTACTCTCTATAAGAAATAAAGTTAATTAATTTGTCCGATTTTGGAAATTTTGCTTGAGGTCCAAGTTATTGGCGATGACCCCTTTTAAGGGATGCCTTTTCTTAATTCACGAACTGTTCGTCGTATCGATTTGAAACATGGTAATGCGTCCAAACTTCATAACTGTTGAATATGCTGATCGCTTCATTTAACTCCATCGATATTCAACCGGAATTCCGTAAGAATGGGGTTATACTGCTAGAGAGTGGTACACATCCTCACGATCCTTTCGGTTGCATATGCTGAACAGTGTAGGAAGATCTGGGCAGTGTGGAATATATTTAAGGATTGGCTTACTAAGAAATGTGTTCCATAGATAGTGGCTCAGACTGCTATAGTGTAATCTTTGTTGAGATTCCCGTGCTTCACAAACTAATTGATCATATATATCTATATTTTTTAAATGTTTTCACCAATAGGGCGTTAGACATAATTTTAAGAGATACTAACTACTCCTTAGGTACTATCTTAGGTAGGTTTCCTGAGCGTTATATTTATCAAAAAGACTGTGAAGGAATTTCTGTGTGCCAAATCCTGAGGACTGTGCGAGCGAAGCCGCGGGCAAAAGCTAGTATTAAAAATTTTGCTGAATTGCTCGGCAATGAATACAGAATACCAGTCAATTTTATACCATTCAAAAAGGAGATCGCTTTCTCTTCACCAGGCATTGGAACGACTTTTGCTTATGTTTGAAACCCTAAAATAATTTTTGAAAGATGTCAAAAATCTACCGAAAATATAAAATCTTGTTTGTGTTGTTTATGCGACAGGGTTTCTTTCAGTGAGTAAACCTTTTTGCATTATTTTGAAAATCGGCGGACGCCAGCCAAAATTCACGTAATTTAAAGCACAATACATATTTTCGTTCGTAAAATATGAAATATATTTTGTCGCCAATATCTCGTGTCCCCAGCAAAATATCCAAAATCCCAGAAATTTAAATTGATATTTTTATCTCTTCCCCGGAAGATTTGAGTTGAGTGATTTTCTTTTTCAAAACTTTCATTGTGTCAGAAAATCAGCCGGGAATAATTATTCAGCGCGATTGGCATACGGCCTTAAAACATGTAGGTATCCTACAGAAATGAAAACGAGAAAGTTCAAATATTTTTGTAACAAATAGTACTCGCATTTTTGCTCTAGTTTTGTTAGATGAGATCCTATTTTCTGGGATTTTCATGCTCAATAACTACTTTTTCCAAAAGATTTCTGGCAACCCTGCCTAACTTAACATTCACCTTAAATATTTGATGTAAGTCACAATGGATAATTTTATATGAAAAATTTCGCCATCATAAGTTCGTAAAACGTACAATCCTTTATATATTCATAGATCCCCTTCCAACCTAATTGCACTAACAAATTAAACACTCAACCTACCATCAATACAGGGATACCAATACATTATGTACTGGTGCGTACAATATATCTAATGTAATTCATTTTATTCACTGATCAACAAATGTATACGCTATTGTAAATGCAGTACCTAATTCACACCTCGTTTTGCTGTTACCTTAAACTAAGAGCATATTAATTTCTGTCTGTGTACCTTTTATAGAAACAAAAACCTAAGTGGAAGCTGAATGGTAAGATTTACCTGCGCGACAAGATCTCGACATCAGAAACACGGAAAAACGGAAAGATAAAACCAAAAAGTATACCTCCATCGTCGCCCTTCGTCTGTGAACATCAGAAAAAAGATAAGGAACGGTGGCTGCTATTCGGATACATCGACCGAACAAACAGAAGGCAATAAAAAACAACAACATTTGATATAAGACATTTTTGTGTGTTGAGCGTGATGAAGGTTGAGAAACATAACGTCAGTAAATATACCCAATCTCACCATTTGACATGGCGCCAGCGTTTAAGATGCGGTCTCCTGTGAAAAGCTGATAGCCGAATTCGATTCCTGATGCGGCAGGTTATTGTTTTTTTTTTTTGTTTTGTATATTTTTTATTAATTGAATCCGCTGAGATGTTCTTTTTTTTCCATTTTGTACGGACTTGTGTAGTTTTTCTACCTACATACATACCTAATAGCTTACACAGATTTTACCACATTAGGAGAAATTATAATGTTAAAAGGAATGCGATAAAATACCAATGTGAGATTTATTACGTGTTTGATGATGATTTGCAAAGCCAAATAATAATTACGTACCTATACATATTTTTATTCTATGACAAATACAACCACCTCACCTACATAATGTTATTTTTATTTCAGAGAAGATGTTTGTAGATTGCCTACCACTAAACACTAATAAATTTATGAAATTAGCAAAACTAATAACGACTGCATGGTCCTTTTCCTTTTTCGGTCCGACATGTGTAGGTATAACGAACGCCTTTAAAGAAGAGGTGGTACCTCATGTCATCATAAAAATCAATGTGGCACCAAGTGTGTCTGGAAAACGAGACTCTTAATGGCTTTTGACTGCGCTCTGCGCATCACAATAACTGGATTACCTTCTGTACAAAAGGAAATGCAATGTGTGTCCCCTTCTCTCTACTAAGTAGACGGCGTTAATTTTATGCCTCATGTAGTTAATTTGGATGTCAAATAGTAACGAAGCATTGTTCCCACAATTAAAGAAATACAAGTGAGTGAAGCCTTTTTGACATTTGCATTTCTTCTCCTTTCTTTAGGAAACCAACATTTTTAATTATGAGAAGGGAATATCGAAAGCTGTAGAGAAGAATAGATAGGTACATACTTATATTGTACCTAGATTATATAGTCTATTAGGTACTCTATTCTATACAATACATAGGCATATTTATATTATGTGACATTGAATGACACAATCAAAGTTGGATTCATACAAAGCAAATGGCAAATGCTTGATTTCTGAACTAGTTACACTCTTTGCAAAGCTGCGTAAGAACCTTATGCCGTGTCTATTAACTTGATACTTTGTATGTTGACAGATAAGTCAAAATTATTACATACCTTATTCATAGTTTTGAAAATACGTCCTATAAAAATAAATAAATAAATAGGTGGCGCAACAGGCGGGTGACACCCAAGGCATAGCTTCTCGCAACCATTCGTTTTGTGCGATTTTCTGTTTTTGGGACGAATGGAAGGGACCTACAATTTTATGCCGAGTCCGAACGGCTGAATTGAGAAGCTTTTTCATGACAGTCATACTCTCGGATGTTTGTCAGGCGTTCGCGAGAGGTGGCGCAGTAGAAAAAAACTTTAAGATGTAATTTGTGTTTTTCCGGGAATCGAACCTGTGATCCCTCGCACAGTAGTCCAGCACACTAACCAGTACGTCCTATAAGGGTGGACAAAAGGAGGTGTAAACTTTTCTATTTCGACTTTACTCGACTCAACTTGTCATTGCAGTAATGTCTCCCTAACCCGAAAAGAAAGAGTGGCTTATTAGAGGAAAACAAGGCACAATTATAGCTGCTTAAGACCAATGTTGGTGTTTTATGTTTCATCCATTAATGAAATGATGCCTAAAGTCAAAATGATTGTGAAAATCAATGCTGTGATTAGCGAAGGAAGCCGCCCTCTTTTTAGCTTTTTTGGCCAAATTGTTGTTAAGCAATGAAACAAGTGAGTTCATGTGTTTTAATTATATTATGTATTATGTACATAATATCCAAATCAGACTACTACTCTAAATAAAATTTTAGGTCTCCTTCACTCATCCCAAAAATAAAAAAATTCACACAACCAGGTGGTTTTAAAAAAGATTGGCCTAGGGTTATAGTGAGGTACAGGTACAGTCCCCTATTGCCCCAGTACAATTATGAAATACTAGCAATGCCCGCGGCTCCGCCCGCCGGTTTCATCTCTTTTAAATAAAACTAAATTTATATGACTTATCATTGTACGTGTGTTTATATATTGTACTCTTATTTAGTTTACAAAATATTTTAACGCAATGTTTTTGTGTAAACTATACACTTTATTTTTTTTAGTGGGAGCAAGTATAAACAAATTACCACTGCAGCTCACACGCGACCATGCAACATATAGCTGTCCATGTGAAAAACATGGCTGTCGGAGGTAAACTCCAGCCGAGTAGCTCCAAAGATAAACCCTATACCTCCGTTTCCCCTTCCACCATCTTCTCCCTAAGTAATTGCTTATATTGGATCCGAAAAATTTAGAAAATTTAGCCAGTAAAATGTTGTAAGAAGTTTTAGTTTAGAGTCGGCCAAATATTTCCAGAGTTAGTCCCTACCACCGCTTTACCTATCCCTCCCCCGTCCCAACTTATTCCTTGCGTAACCTGCACTGATCCGAACGGTGTCACCATGACAGCGGAAAAATAACTTTTAAAACCGGCCTAGTAGTTCGAGAGATACCCTTTTCCACCCCCTTTATTTTCACTCCTATACCACTACACTAAAACCTAAACGGGAATCAAATCTATAAATGAAAGAAATGATATACATCGTACCAATAGTTTAAAAAACTAACAAAATATACTAACACCCTCACGGGATAAACATTGAAAACAGGTTTATTGTATTTTTTGCATTGTGCTATTATTTTATTGTATGTACCTATTGTGATTAGAAATTAACCCCCATGCAAAATTTCAAAGACCTAAGTCAATGGACATACTATTTCACATAAATGAAAACTCGTCACAGGTATAATTTGATTAATAACGCGATCATATCGTTATACTTTCCATAGATGCAGATTTCATATTATGTAGATATGTACAATAATTGTGCATAGCTATATACTTACGCATCACAAACTCCTCCAAATTGTCGAAGAAGTACCTACCGAGGAATTTCCTCCTATACCGAGCAATAGCTTGACATTCACAGAGGAGATGATTTATGTCCTCTGTGACATGCAAGTCTTCGCAATACCTGCATATGTCCGTATCTGTTAGACCTAATCTCATAGCGTGTCTCCTTAGAAGACAGTGCCCGGAGAGTATCCCTATTACCATTCGTAGCCTTGATCTACTGAGCCTTAGTAATTCTACAGATTTTTTCCGATCTAGCTTAGGCCACAGAGCCTTAGAGACCCTGTGCCCTACTATATTCAACCATATCTGATCTGCCCTGTTTTTAATATTCTCGAGAATAATTCTCTTGGCCACGGCTATTGGTGGTCTAATGCCCCCAATTGTTTCATTAGGTGGAAGCTCTGCTCCGGTTTTGGCCAGAACATCAGCCCTTTCGTTACCCTCAATATCACAGTGTCCGGGTACCCAACACAATCTGACTTGGTTCTGCGCGCATAATGCTCTGAGCATTGTGCGGCAGCTCCTGACTAGGTCAGATTTGATGATAAAGGACTCTAGCGCTTTTAGCGCAGCCTGACTATCAATGTAGATAGCGATATTCTTGTTGGATATTGATCCCATATCAAGTAGATAAGATTTCATGTTAGTATTATTATTATTTATTTAAGAGTAAAATAAATTAGAATTTAACTTAATTTTACAGCCCTAGCTACATGGGCTTTCGGCTGCTGATTTGATGTAAATATAATGTGCATAGTATGAAGAAGGTTGCTTCTGAATTGGAAACTGAACTTAGAGGATTCCGATTATTTTATATTGAATTTGTAATCCTATAATTTAATTCCCGAATTTACTATGCCTTCAAGAAGCTGCATAAAGGAGATGACCCATTTTTGGGCCCAGGGCGACCACAAATGAATTTGGTATCAAATTAAAGCTGAAATTGAGCTCGTAAGTGGGGGTTTTTAGATATATGAGCTTGAAGTTGGCAGTTGTGAAAAAACTATTTTGGTTGTTTTTCGAAATAACATTTCATATCTTTCGGATGTAGGTATAGTATGTAGGATGTAAAATAGTAAAATTATTTTTCACGTAGATAGTTATTTTTCTAAGCCTAAAAGTTTTCAAAAATTATTTTTATAGTGTGTTTTTTCTTATTTTTATCTCAATTCCTATTTCTCTTAAACTTAATTATCTATTAAAATGTTATTTAAAAATAAAGCTGGAGATATGTTCATATTTACTCGATGGCGAGCAAATCCTAAATACCACAAGAAACTCATAACGTGAGAGCAACAACCTACAGTTCTCATACCAACAAGGCAATTGCAATAATAAGCTTCAATTGCATTGCAACTATTGAATACATTTATATCATTACTTACGAGGATGTAAGTAAAATATATTTTTCCACTTACATGTCGAGGTTTTATGCGACCATTCAATAAATAGTTATTTCCAACCAGGCTTGGATGAGCAGAGTGAATACGTATAAGGTTTTCACAAACCTTTATTATATAGATTCAATTGTCTTTAAGATGCTCCCCACAAAAAGAACGAGCTTGTTGGATTTGATAATTTTCTAATGATATTTTACGAAACTCTTGTAAACCAACCAAAGAAAAGTTATTTAAGTTTGAAATTTGTGCGTTTATGCGACAAAATAATGCCCTTGTTATATTCAGATTGTTCTCCTTAACCAAATCACCCAAACAATGAAAGCCAATTCCAATAAAATATGTATTAGCGTCGGTAGTGTCCTCTATCAATAGATGGAAATTATTAAGAATTGCGGCTGCAATTTTAAAGTCATTCCTTTAAAGAACAGCAGCTAAATTAAAGAAATGTTGGCGGAACAGCTTAACGTCTCTCTTAAAGCGTCCATCGATAACTTCAACAAAGCATCGTACCATTGTAATGCATCTTGACTTGTTACCCTGGAATTGTTGTTAGTTGATTATTTCCTTCTAGAACAGATTCAGGCATGTGAGCTTTGAATTCGTAAAACTTCTAAATTTGAAATAGCATCTCTGAAACCTCTGTCCAAAATAAATACATCATTTTGTCTGAATGCTAAATATTCGTTCCTAAAAAGACTTTTCATAATGGTTGCATCAAAGTGGCTTATGCTGCATAGGGTCCGTAAATGCCCAGAATATACCATAGTAGAATATACTCATAAAAAGTTTAACTAAATTCTGATATCTTACTTATGTAGACTTTAGGTTTACTTTTGAAAACTGTAATTTGCGCTTTTTTGCAAATAAAAGTAAATTCCGTCACAAATGAGTATATGACTGTGGCTAGTCGGTCACTTTCGTCTAATTTTGTATTCCCAAATCCCAACAAGTCCATTAGGAACAGTAATATGTTCCAGACCCACGTTAAATGTCATAAAGTAATTTAATAAACTTGTCCTAGCTGTAGATAAATCATCCACTTATTGTACGAGGCACGTTTAAGAGGGACGAAAGCCTACGATAACTATCGTCAGATCTTAGCTTAGATAAATATGCAAACAGCTCAATACTCTTCAAAACTGTGCAGTTCTAAAAATTGCTCAGAACCCATACCTAGCCAATAATGGCATCCATGTTAACAATGTCGTTAAAATTAATTTTAGTTATCGCGTATAAAATATTACAGATTCTACTTTGACAAAAAAAAAAACGATAAATTATTCCGTTGTTAATTCCCTAAGCATGAGTGCCTTTTGAACCAATTTTTGTTTGTAACTAAATATTTATTTGAGAAATCACTGTCAATTATAGTATATCAAAATAGAGGTTTACTAAGGTATTTATTAGTTGCAAAGAAAATATATGTCATCACTGTTTTTTTTTAAGATATCGGTGTGCAAAAAGTAGCGCAAAATTTACGCTTTCAAAGAAGTTTAAACGTGATGTCTCAAAACTCAAAACATTTGGTACTAGTACCATTTACCTATATACATCCGAAGATATGAACTGCTATTTTGAAAAAGAACCAAAATAGTTTTTTCGCAATTGCCAAATTCAAGCTCAAATATCTCAAAACCTCCATTTACGATTTTTGAAATATTTTACTCACATAACGAGCTCAATTTCAGCTTTTATATGATACCAATTCATTAGTGGTCGCTCTGAGCCCAGACTCCATAGGAAAATGGGTCATCTCGTTTCTTGCGATGGATGGGATGGATAATAGTCCGCTTTAATTGTGGTACTCAATGCAAATATGTACACGCAAATTTGTTTTGTGTAATGTAGATGCATTCACAGCCACACTATTCGAGAAGGAAGATACAAGAGTGCCGTTATTAGAAAAGCTATAAGCATTATATTATTCGTCCTAGAATCTAGGGGCATTATACCGATTATGAAGAATCTGATAATAGATCTTTTACTAAAACTTGAATCGATCTGCCCAGAAAAAAGTTGTGCATTCATCCATCCACAGAGTTATTGTGCGTGTCCATAAGAGCCATGAATTAGCACAATAACTCTGTGGATTTATGCAAAACTTTCTGAATTTGTTTAGTACCTATATTTATATACCTATAGTTAGTAGGTACCTACTATCGACCCAGACCCGGTTGAACATTTTTGAGATGCTTAAGAGCTTCGACTCTGGATTCGAGATTATGCTATTCGATTGCCTGTGTCCATTTCAGCTTTACATAGCTCAACAGGTATCCAGTAGAACGACCGACGCACGGCTAAATATTTGATTTTTCAACATTTATTGCCTTTTCCACCTAAAATAAATTAATAATTGGCGCACAAAATCCGAAGAATCTTAGACCTTCATTCTCACTACCCTTCGATTGTGTGAGTTTCTTTTTTTTGGGACGTATGGAAGTTCAGAAGTATCATTGTAATGTTCTCCTCAAAGCGCTAATGTTGAAAAAGTTATATGACTACTAGCCTTAGACTATACTTACATTTTACATACGTCCTTCGACTCTAAAAGCATCTCGATTTAAAAAATGTATCGTGGCAACACGATTCATTCATTCATTTTCAATGGTCCGCTTGTCCATTAAGTGGGTCGCGGGTGTAGGTTGCTCAAGTCGACCCTCCATAGCTCTCGATCCTCCGCCATCGACTCTAAATCATCAAGGGCAATCCCCATACGGGTAGAGGAGAGATTATGAATTTGATCTAACCATCCCATCCTAGGTCTACCTAGGGGACGCCTGCCCGATGGTCCGGATTCCATAGCACGTCGTGGAATCCTGGTCGGGGACATGCGTTTAACATGACCAAACATGAGAAGTAGCTGCTCGACATTGAGTTCCTCACGTATTCTGGTATTTCTGATGCGATCTCTACGGGTCACACCAGCAATACTACGGAGAAATCTCATTTCAGCAGCTTGTATTCGCGATCTTATTCTTTCGGTCATTACCCAAACCTCATGACCATAGGTAAGAGTTGGAACAAACACCGAATTAAAAACTGACAACTTAGCTTTGACACCAAGTTCAGTCCTCCTGATAACAGAATGACCAAGCTGTCTCAAAATCGATCCAGCCTGACCAATCCTACAGGAAAACTCGGCATTGCTCCTTCCATCACTCGTGAATAAGACCCCGAGATACTTAAACTTCTCCACCTGTTTCAATGGGACTCCACTAAAATGCAGAGTGCATTGAACAGGCGTTCTGGAGACGACCATCACTTCAGATTTGTTCACATTTACCTTCATCTCAGCTTCAACACAAACGGCTACAAACCGATCGAGTGCGCGCTGAAGTTCAGTCTGAGAGGACCCAAGGATGACCAAGTCATCAGCGAAGAGCAAATGACTAATCCTCAGATCTCCCAATTCGAAACGTTCTTCGCCAAGACTGCGCTGTAACATCCAGTCCATATAAGTAATGAAAAGGAGAGGCGACAAGACGCACCCCTGGCGAAGTCCAACGCCCACGGTGAAAGGTATTGATTTAACGCCGTTTACCCGAACACAGCTTTTACAGTTTGTGTAAAGAGATTGAATGGCTCTCAAGAGAGAACCATCAATTCCATACTGCTGTAATACACTCCAGAGTTTCCCTCGAGGGACTCGGTCATATGCTTTCTCCAAATCTACGAAGCAAGCGTAAACAGGTGTAGCATACTCCCAAGCCTTCTCAAGTACCATTCTGAGAGTGAATAACTGGTCGGTTGTGCTTCTGCCGGGACGAAAGCCGCACTGCTCATCTCCTAATCGTGCCTCGACCACAGCTCTGCAACGCGTTTCCAGCACCTTGGCAAAGACTTTTCCGGGGAGACTTAAAAGTGATATACCCCTGGAGCAATCCCTTTTATCCCCTTTCTTGAAAAGGGGCACAATCACCCCGATCTGCCAATCGCTGGGAGTTTCGCCGCATTCCCAGGCCACTTTAATGACACGAGCGAGCCATTTGACTCCCTCTTCACCTAAGGCCTTTAGCATTACTGGCCGGATTTCATCCACTCCTGCAGATTTGCCAGCTTTTAGCGATTTGATCGCAAAAGTGATTTCCTCTACCGTGGGACTATTTTCCGCCCTGCTTAAGGCGATAGATGTGTCATCCTCGATGCCGTGGATTGGATTGAACAATTCGGAAAAGTGCTCGATCCATCTGCGCAAGATGTCCTCCTCATTAGAAAGAAGTGTACCATCTTTGGATTTGACTCCTTCGATAATGTTCCACTTCCTTCCTCTAAGACGGCGGATGGTCTGCCAGAACACCACGATATTTTATTTTTTTTTTTTCTGGAGCTGTTTCAGTTTTGTGTATCTGAGCGATCAACGTAAACAGAACCAGAATTTACAGCAGTCTTTGCACACTAACTAGCATCAGAATTGAGCAGCATCGCGATATTTAAGACACACAGCTGTTATGCAGTGCAAACAAACCATTACTGCTCCCGTTCCAGGAATGACTCTTTTGTTTGACACCTTAATCGTTAGGAATGGTTGGGTATAAAGCCAGCGAATGAGATCTAATTGTTTAAACAATTTAAATATTTATATGAAAAACCTAAATAAAAAAGCTCTCGTTGTTTTTCTTTCGCACGAAAGGAAAATGTCTTTCGTTTTGGAAACGCTAATGAAATAGCTTTTGTTTTTGTATTTGCTTTCGCGCAAACGAGAAAATTTCTTTCGTTTTCAAAGTATGAAGCTTAAGGTATTGAAAGGTCTGTCACACAAATTTAAATTTGAAAATTTTAAGTTGGGACAAACAAATTCAAAACCAATCATGACTATTAAATTATGTACCTAGCATTAATATGGTGTTTGAACCAATCCCTTAAATGTTTAGCCTGCAGCCAAGGGAAGCTGTAGGAGGCGAATAATGCAAGACCCGCTATTTCAATTCCTCCATCATCATTATTTCAGATCTTCCAGTTTTCCGAATATAAGACACTTACAACCATGTACTCGTACTTTTTTAATTTAACTTTATTGATTTTTATTAGTAGGTAGGTATGTTTTAAATAATTCTTAATATCATTTAAAAATAAAATGATTTGTATAATGTATTTACAGGTACACTACAATGTGAAAAAAAAAACGATTGACTTAAAATAATAATAGTTTTATCAAAAATGTTGACATAGGTTGGGTAGGTATATACACTATACAGATATGTTTGCTTTTTAATGATATGCGGGTAAGTAAATGGGTAAAGCTTATATGTAAAAAAACAATAAATTAAAAGCTTAAGTTTTTAGTTCTTGCCTCCTAATATCGCAGAAATCGAGAAGTTGTTGCTTTTACTCGTTTTAACTACGTCTTCAGCTTCAGGATTAACAAGTTCAGTAAGTGGTGTCGTTGAATTATTGTTCGGCGCCTTTTCAATTGAAGATTGCGTTACTGATAGTTCCGTTGGTTCCATACAGAGGGACAATTCGTTAACTTGATGGGGGACATTAAAAGGATATGAACTTAGCGAATATTGTGGTCTACCAAAATAGGAACATGCCAAATCAACAAATGAAGGATTCATAAAAGATTGCATGCTCTGTAATACTGCCGCATTTGGTTCTAAATTTCTCTGTGATGAGTATGCTTGCATATCGACTCCAAGATCAACATTTGGAGAATTTTTTCCGCTGGAGCTGCTACTACTTATCGATGCCGGAAACCCAACATCGTCTAGAGATGAAATAGAGCAAGTAGATCCATTCGATCTTATCCGCTTCACAAGCTGTGATTCATGATCGTCTTCATTTCCATTCGATTCATATGTACTAATCCCCGATGATAATTTTAGTGGTGATATGTCAACCGATTGGATTTCAGGTGACGAGGACATTTTTCTCTTACACCGGGACTGACCGGTTTCGCGAAAGCCCTTAGCAAATGGATTGTTGTCGATTTTTAATTTCGTGATACGGTCATTCTATATTAAAAAAACACAAAAAAAAACATGGTTTGGATTAGTACTGGAAAAAACATGTGTTGAATGTTTTAAATCTCAACAATGTAATACGATATGGCGCCACTGAATAATTATCCTGTCTTGCGCCTAATTGACTATCGCATGGTGTAGGAGATGTGACTTCGTTCAAAAGGAACTAATGTAAGGGGAATTGGAAGGTTAGGTAGGGACTTTATTTTCCGCACATTTAGGTTGATACTTTAAAAAGAAGGATGTACCTAACAAATTAATGTGTGGTGTGGGTTCGTATATATTCTTTTTAGTTTCTACTGCGAAAAATAAAATTGTCGCCTTTCTATTCCGACGATGTTAATATTAAATGCTTACCTGATATGCTGTCACTGCTACAAATTCTGTTTCTGGGAAAACGAAGGGTTGTTGTGGTGACCAAGGAATCTGCGTCGGATCTGATGTGCGAATTATATGAATCCTGGGCTGATATTTGTGCATGCTTGCTAAAACAATCTGAAAGTATGAGGAAAACTAAGTTTAAATAAATGTATTATATGCACAACTATGTATTCTTTAATATCGCTTTCGATTATTAAAAAAAAATCTTTTGAAAAAATATCTAAATAAATTAATTTTGCTTGGCAAGAAATCAAAACTGTATTTGTTATCTAGATTGATATTACACATAGAGATCGTGTTTAACTTACATGACCATTGTTGTCCAGAGTATTATTTGTCAACTTTACTTTGTTGAAAAGAATTGGCTGTGCCTGCCAATGTGCACCTGAAGCTGGACTATCCGTGTGTAAATACATCCTTTGAGGGCTCTGCGGCTCAGCGCCGCCGGCTGGAACCCATTGCGAGCCAGAAAATTTATATCTGCAGTCACCAATCGGCACCATCTCCAAAAGAACGCAATAATTTGACTCATCTTCTAGGCCAGATATTGATAGGCGCATAGAAGGAAACATTCGCCTAAGATAACAAAAAAAAATACAAATTATAATAAAGTGCTATATTCTGAAGACTAAGGGACTATACGCCAGATGTTGCTATTACAATCATTAATTTAATAAACTACCTATCATCATTGCCAGCGCCAAAAAAAAAAAATCAAATAAACAAACAAATTATATCCGAAAACACACACAACAAGTTTTATGACGCGATGCTCGGAGCATGAGATCTCTTATTTGAACTGACCAAGACTCTTTTTCCCATAGTTAGCAGGTCAGCAGGTGGTATGCAATGGCGCCGACCTTTTTCTTTGTCTGACAGTTGGGCAGGCTTGCAGCGTGCCTATCACCAAAATGATTAATTACAATAAGATATATGGCAGTCTACTGATTGTTGATATCTCATCGCGGATTCTTTTAAAGGATTTATTTACATCTTTTTACATCACTGGAACAATTGGAGTGGTAAAATCTAAATACATATCGATTTGTGTGTAGGTACTTATGTAGCACTTAGTATGCAGTTACTCAGTAGGTATAGTCTTTTTTTTATTCCACTATAAATATGTTATCGTAAACAATTTCACTGAATACATTGGCTTTTCAAATAATTTCCCCAAAGTATGAAAAGCATATGATCGGTGGACGCGTTAACAACCACCATGCGATGATGGATGTCCAAGACAAATAGCTAACCCTTCGGTATTTTAAAATCATCTATACCTACGGTGAAATACCAATTGTAGGCTAGACATAGGTAGGTATATGTGAAAATTACTTATTAGATACTCTGAATATGACTTTTCAAATACAAAATTGTACAAAGTACATTGTACATATCACCTGAGACTAAAACTACGGCTAACTACTACGACTACTAGTATACTTATAATAGGCAGCAGTTACCAGTCAGAGAATATGACAAATGTACATATGTATACCTATGATCCTGTTTTCCGCAGTTTTCGGTTTACATATCCACTGCCAGGACAGACAGTGCCGGTACATACCTATATAGGTACCTTTGCTTAATTTTTGTAGATTGGGTACAAAACCCGAAAAATATATCTGCTCCATCGTAATGAGGCCACTTGCCAGCTTCGTGTTTGATTTCCCTTGCATACATTCTTGACCTTCATAATATAAAGTTGACAAAACATATGATAAGCAGGTAAATACCTACGTGCTTACTTATAAATAAGTCAGCAAATAAAGAACCGCATTTCCTTGTAATTCGTCAGGATATTTGCTTTGTTTAAAAAAGTCAGCCGCCGAAAAAAGGAAAGGAATACATGTACTCATTTTACGACCGTACTAATTAAACAAATCCTCGTTTAAATGAGATAAGTAGAAAAATTTAAGTGCGCTCTTGATGAGATGGCGCCAAACATCACTTAAATAAATTTAAGAAAGTGCGTGCGCGATGCTGAGAATATTTCTAGGTATACCTATAATACTACATGTACCTACAATCTACATATATACGAAGGAATAGTAGGTATTTGCTTATTTTAAAAAGTGCATATCAGATTGTCTTGCTCTACTTATATCGTTTTTCGTTTTTTTTTTTTTTTTTTTCTTGTAATACATATTATAGAGATGGATATTTGGAAGTCAATAGAGCGTAAATACTTATTTGTTGGGGGAAAGCATAAGCCAACACGGATTTTAAACCACTAATATTGTACCTAACCTATCATGAGAATATTTTACTTAACTGCACATAATGTAGGACGTGGGTACACTATATTTATCATAATTTATATTTTTCGGTCAATTTAAGAGTGGTACCTATCAGCGAACTTTAATGTATATTGTATAGTAGGTATGTGTAAGCATGCCATTAATTTTTAAAGAAAAACAGGAAAATTTAAAGAAAATTCTATACTTCACAGGATTTATTTTTCCGAATACAGTATAGATTACAGGATAGTTTTTTCTTCGAAATCTAATATAATGGAAGGGACCTAAAACTGGTTTCAATGGTTTCGCTGCCTAATTCGTCTTCAGTTCGACTAATTCTTTGTTCAAAAGTTTCACCCTAGAAGGCTAAAGCTCGTGGTTACCCCTAATAATCTAAACGTTTGTAGAGACAACGACCACGCACTATTAAAAAATTAAGGAAAAATAAAAAACGTTTTTTTAAATACAAGCCATAAGTGCCATCTGCAAAAGGTCATCGGTGACCAAGTTTTTTTTTTTTTTTTTACAAGGGGATTCCAAATCCTGGAGCACTCGAACGAATCTCGGTCCATTGTACTACCAAGCAGAAACCCCTTTTTTGGTGTAGTGGTGGAGAAACTCTGATATTATTCGTTTTTGTTTATGTTCGGTGGGAGAGTATTGCTGTCCCCCGCCGGGGCTCGAACCAACGCCCCTCGGGACACAAGCAATGACTCTAACAACTACACCATGGCCACCGCCAAGTTAGTTAGCGACTCTACGTTGCTATGTGCCCGCGTTAAGAAGATACAGTAAGATTAGGATTGAGACATCGTCGAAACGACGAATATTAGCCTTCTAGAATTAAACAGAATACAGAGAATACTCTCTCCTTACGGACACCTCTCATAAACGGACTCTCTTATAACCGGACACCAATTTTCATAACGCCAAAAGAATTTCGTTCTCCTTTAAACGGTCAAAATACAACTGCATACTTCTTTTTCGATTTGATGTTGCACAGTATGATCGCCTTCATTTTTATTGAACTTGATCTCAGGCTTGAGATTGGGTTTCAACGTTTTAACTTTCTATTGCGAACACTAGTTCAACTGAGTTTTCAAAGGTTTTAAGTCAATGGGAATAAAACAGGATAATTACAGGATATTTACAGGGTTTATCTGAAAAATACAGGAGTCATTTTTCTACAGGATTTTCGTTGAAAATACATGGGTATCCTGTACAAAAAAGAATAAACGGCATGGTTAGGTATGTGCCAAAAAAATTCGAAGTCTACAGGAACTGAAAATCAAATTAGTCTTTTCCTCATTTAATTTATTCCCAACAAGTTTCGTAAGTTAGGTAGGTATACAATCATCTTGAAAATCTCTGAGCTATACAGTGACATATTTCAGGTGAGGTTAGTAAGGAGAACTAGTCAGCACATTGGCTGTATGTATTTTTTACATCCCCGAAATGGGTTACTACCATCAAAATATTCAGGGGTAACTAAGTCAATATAGAGAATGGCCTGTCCCTAATGGTAGGTGTCATAAGGGTAACCTCCAGACCATTTTCACAAAAAAATAAGGTAGGTATGTACCTATAACAATTATGAGAGCTCTTGTTTCTCCTCGAGTCTCGAGAAAAAATTATGGCCTTTTATTGCAGTTAACTACATTTGGTTAATGATGGACTAGAACTACTGAGCGAGGAGTTCCTAATTTTAATAATAAGTAATATTTCGCATTTTTTCAATGCCTCCTTCATTGCACCGCTTGTTTTTATATCCCCATGAATGAGGAGCTTGAAAATTTATTACAACATTATGATTATCTACCAGGGTGCATATAATCATATTTCGAAACGAAATTTAGGTACGTAGCTATTTGGCTCCAAGACGAATAGTATAGTAGGTAAAGTATCTACTATAGGAATTCGTAAAACTATTCTGTTTTTCGTGGTTACCGTTTTTTCTTCCGAAATAGCTACTGCTTTGTACTGCGAAAAAAATAAAACTTTCATTTTTAAATGCTGCGAAATTCAAATTTATGAATAGCTAAGCTATGCAAAAGGATAGAGAAATATGGCAACAGATACAGTGTTAAGATACGCAAACGACAAACTGCGAAGTGCTTATGGCAACAATTGGCGTATTTTTTTTTTTGGGAAGTGAGTATAACAAAACTAAAAGTGAGTATAACAATTTTGCATGTAAAACCAAAAGTGAGTATAACAAAACCAAAAGTGAGTATAAAAGTTTTGCATGTAAAAGTAAAAGTGAACTATCTATAGATTCTAAAAAAAATACGCCTAATGTCATATAGATTTGTAGGTATTTTGCTTTTCTTTTTGATTGTATCTTTTACAACTCGACTTAAATAACACTTCAAGCAGGTTTTGGTAGGCTTCGACTTTTCAAACATCCCTGATAAAGTGAATAAAGTCTTCGTACACATGACTTCGACATACGATAACGGATGAATTATTCCAAAATTCGAGAGATATCTACCTACCTTACCTATAGGAATGTAGGTATATGTCGTGGCAATAGACTTCTATAGACACATGCGACATGCAGTATGTTCCATGCACTGCTGGCCGTACTGGAAGCTGCGGAACTATGTACATACTTGAAATGGGATCAATATTAAACAAGAATATCGCCATCTACATTGATAGTCGATTCCGTTAAAGTCGCTAGAGTTTTATGTCACCAAATCTAAGGAATCAGGAGTTGCCGAGCAACAAAATCTCCATTATAGGACCTATACTTACGTACCTACATGTCGCGGAGGATATTAATTATCTTCTCCGTAAATGTAAATGTAAAGACTTTGTACAGAGCGAATGGTTTAAAGAATAAAGTAATATCATTAGAACACATTTAAGACAGCGAAGACTCCGAGAAAACTTTGTAGGAAATCATAATAAAGTAATACGATCATATAACAAAACACCCTGTCGTATGATCGTAGTGATAAAATTTGTTAATATTTTTAGTTCTCTTGATAGTATAGACTTATATGAAACAAAACCCGAGTGTTTTACCTAAGGTAGTGATATTTACTATTGTGCTCTGAAAACTCTTAAAGTGGACTACCTAAACAACCGACTGAAACTTTTTTTTATATAAAACCGGAGTACACTTAGGTAGATATGTAGGTGAAATTTTACATTCTTACCTGCCACTCTTCGTAATAATCATTTCCGTTCCAATCTGATGAAATTGTTTCCATAAATCATCGTTCTGAAGGGTAACCTCAACACCGGGTAAACTTACACGGGGTGGAAGGATGATATGCCTTGGAATGGGAATTGGTAAGATAGGTGGAAATGGATCTGCAATTAAACCATATTTTTTTTTATTTAAGATTTCGTCTCACTAAACTACTTTTAGCAAAAATAATTATGTATAAACATAAAATTAGATACACTTAGACCACAAATACGCTTAAAACCAAAGCAACTGCTTATAGTAGAGCGATATCTTTATGAATTCATGCTGAGGCTTGGGCATAAGTTAACGGTTACATGTGTCAATAAGTTCATATATATACATATGCATAATATATGTACCTACATTATGTTAATATGCCTACGAGCTTTTATTGTTATACAATTAATGCGTTTTTTATAACATGCAAATGTTCACTATTTTACGCATACATATATTATAATATTGTATGTACTACATATTAACATCTTGATCCACTCTAATTGCACCGTTATATTTCAGCTGTCACTGTCACTTATGCACAATACCGATACGAACCACCACACAGATATTATATTCATTACACCTGTTGCTCGAATGTAAGGTACTTGGCTAGCGCTTGCGGCCTAACTATACCTAAGATACAGTAAATGTTTAAAGTCCGTCGGAGATTTATTAGCCCCAACAGCCGTCGGTAAATCCAAATGCTTACCAGGAATTCGTTGCATGATCTGATGTCTATAAATCTCATGTGCTATATGTTGCTGCATTCTTAAATCTACAAATTCATTCATTGTTATCATTTTAACAAGATTTTAAACTTGTTGTTTTTTTTTTAAATCACTTGGTATTTGGTACACTTGTTAGAATCGGATCACAACTATTTTCAATGATCCTCGTATACGAGTAATAGAGGTTGTAAACACAAAAGAGAATAAAAATGTTCACTATCCGGTACACGTTAAATAACAACGTACACAACCGACGTCTTAACGAAACGAGATCCGTCCTTAAACTGACTCGTCACAGGCTCAAATTTTTCTTGAATATTTTTGGGCTGACCTGTCTACAGACAACAAGAAAAGTAACAGCAGCTGATAGCGAGACAAATCGTATCGTACGTCTACCTGTTTTCAACTGTTTTCTTGTCGGAGTCGGAGTTGTCTTGCTTAAGATCATATTCATATGTTTTAACCAATACGGGCGAATGTGATAATGACAGACACCAAACAGGTTCAGATTTTCAATTCATTCCTTGGTAGATTGCGAGACGAACGTTTATTGGCTGCTGGCGTTTGATAACGAATTTACTCGTAGTAGCACAATTGTCTTGACTCCATTTTGAACTTTGTTATGTCGTCACGCATTCGCGGCACCGAGTTTTGAGCTCCTCCTCTTATTTGAAATTTGGGCTCAGATATTTTTATTTGTTTATTTGCTATTAACATAGATATTTTTGTGTGCCTTTTGCCGCCTGTAATGTAAATCTCATTTAAGAGTGCATATTCTCGAAGGTGGTCTGGTTATTCATGCAGGTGGAAACGATTTTTTCTTCGGCCAGGATGGAATTGACACCTTGTATTCGATAAGAAAACAATTTATTACACTAGCTAACGCGCGGATGTGGTATGTTGAAATGTATGTAGATATGTACCTATGTAGATATATACTGAACTGACTTAGGTGTTTTATAAGGTAGGTATAACATTGAGGGTTTACATGGCATACCTATAAGATGTATTCGATGTATAGGTAGGTAAGTATACCTACTCTTTGTCTGTCTGTCATTAATGTTGATTTGGTTTTAAATATATTACAAACCAACAATGATTAAACACATAAAGTAATTTTTTGCCTTATTTGAAGGTTACACAATGCACAGTCATGCTCGCAACAAAATATCGTCCCAATATCCATCAAGGAACCCGATTTCTCCAATTTTCGATTGTATGATTTATCTATCACCAGATCAACTGAATTCGAATTTTGGTAATATGCGAGTAATTTGTAAGCGATCGGAAAGCGCAAAATGCTGCATTATGTAACTGCGAACTATTACAGTACAGCGTCGCTAGTCCGGACACTCGATAGCCCGGAAACTTTTACAATTTTACCTCTAGGTACAGTCCGGACCGGACAGAGTATTAAAATGCTTAATTTGAGTCTGTTCTATGTACATTATGAACCAGGGATCGAAAATACCGGGTATTTTGATATTTTCATGCAAAAAGGGCCAGTAGTAGTTAAGGTTGTAAATTAAAAAGATATACATTTGTTTGATGTTGATGAAGCTGCCAGTCGATTCCTGTTGCCTTTATGAACTTATGAACCATTTTGAAAATGGGCCAAATAGAATAAGTGTTTTTGGCCACATAATATAAGTGGCCAGATGAACCAGTTCTTTCAACCATTTATTTTTTCCAGGCGAAACAAAAAAGTTGATTTGACCCAATATTATTTCTAGTGAAAATAAATCGATTTATTAAACCCATTATATATTATTTTGGGCAATAGAAAATGGGTAAAGAAGGCTCTTAATTTTTTTGGGTGAAATATTAGGCCTCTTATTATATGTATCTACATAATATTTTAAGCTATGATCGTAAGAATGTATGTATAATTTTACATATGTGGATAAAACTAATAGTTCAGGCTATTAAACCTATGAAATTCCAATAGAATAAACTCGAGGCTTAACCCAAAAAAATATTGTGTTGATTGGACCCAATATCTTAGACCCAAAAAATGATTGGGTCAAACAAACCCATTTATTCCGCAAAAATTTACATTATAATTTATGTACCAGGTTTCATTGGCCCAAAAAACAAATTGGGTCGAATGAACCCATTTACTTTGGACCAAAAAATAGATTGTGCAGAATAAAAAGCACTACCTATGCACCACTAATTAAATTGGGCCACAAATACCTGTTTCATCAGCCTTTTTAAAAAAAGAAGTCAATTGGGTTCGGTCCCTATTATGAACATCATATACATACCTACTATAATAAGTATGCTTATTGCTTATTCAATTTATGGGAATTCTCCTGCTACTTGTGTCGCTTGTAGTCTTTTCTGCAAGGAAAAGCTTACGCGAAAAAGTTGAAAATATCGTTCAGGACTGATCTTCCAACACAAAAATAAACACGTTCCTGCTCTTTAAATATATTTTATGCGTTTTATGTGCAATAGTTGTATATGCATTATGTATTTATGTATAGGTATAATTTAAATTAGATATTTGCATTACGAATTCTATGGGCCTTACCAATAAACAATCACTAAACTCGAGTTTTATTAATTTCGAAACTAACTTTAATTTCGACTTTTAATTTTGCCCTACCAATAACCAAATTAATCGAAGGGTTTACTAAACACGACTTTAGTACAAATTCTAGTACAATGGAAGTCAAATCTTGTACGATTTTCCCAAAATTGTCAGATTTATTCGAGCACAAATCAGCTGTTCATATATTTTTTTGCTCAAATCCAATAGTTTCACACAATATCTTGGTAGGTATCAGGAGTCAGGACGCAAATAAAACTATACATTCGAAAATAAATAAAGTAAATATTCACAGCCGTATAATGAAATGCACAAAGCACATTTTGGCTTTTGGATACACATTTCCTTTCCAAGTGTATAGGACAGTCCAAAAAGACGAAAAATGTTACGTGTATTTCGAATGATTTCAACAAGAAAATAAACAAAACAAAAACCCCAAACCAACCAAAAATTAAAGAAAACGTGTCCCTTGCTTGACGTATAATTGTCGTTTTATTTGATGCTTGCAAAAAAAATAAAGTTTCCCGATTTCATACTTCAACTCCGCTAACACGTTTATTAAATTTTAACTCAAATTATTACCTATTGAACAAATTAAATCATTTATGTAACTACTTATTAAAGAATTTTAAATGAAAAATAAAAATATATTGCCTGGAAAACTGACATTCCACCTCTGAATGACACTACTACAATGACACTTATACTTAAACCATGAGTTAGACATGACTTTCTCAGGATCGAAAGTTAGAGTCGACATTAGGGTTAACTCGACGATAAATTGGTTATTGGTACGCAATATTTTTTAGTTTCGACTTTTGCATTAAAGTCGAGACTAAATTTGATTGTTGGTAAGGCACTATGTTTGTAATAGGTGCATAAAAGATGTTTGAAAATGTTCGGTTTGCTAGTTTATTTATTTTTTTTTCTCTATAGTCCGAACATTTCGCTATTCCGGACCAGGGGCGAACAGGTAGGGGTTTTGGGGATCACCCTCCCGAAATAGATTGATTTTTAAAAATAAGAAGGGTACATTTTCTAAAAAATAATAGAACAGTTTCTTTTTGTGTTTGAAGGTCAGTCCTGAACTATAGGTATTGTTTTTGTATTTATATAGGTAAACTGATGTGTATCTATAGGTATATGTTATATTAAATTTTAAATTTTTCTTGGTTTAACAAATAAAAATACATACTGCCATAGTTTGCAAAAGAATGGGCAAATTATGGTTATTTATTTTAATTTCATTCCAATTTATAGCACGTCGAAGTTAAAAAAAAAAAACAGATTTAAATGCATAACCACTGCAAATGGTTAATCCGTGATTAATCAGTAGATAATCCTATGTATATGTACGTAGGATAACATATTATTATTGTTGATACTTATTCAAGTGGTGCTGCTACTTCCGTGTTGTTATTTATAATTTCTTCTTTTGAGCTGGTTTCGTCTATGATTTCAACGCCTTCAGTTTTTGTATGAGTCTTGATTTTATTTTTTTTTCTCCTTGATTATTGTTATCATATCAGCCTGTGTAGTTTTGCTGGTTTTAGCCTTAATTTGGCTGCTCTTCCTCCTCTAGTTTTAATTTTGACTACTGTGCGAGGGGTCCCGGGATCGATCCCTGGAAAAACAAAAAAACATCTTAAGGTTCTTCCACTGCCCCACCTCTTGCGAACGTCTGACAAACATCCGAGAGTATAACTGTCCTAAAAGAGCTTCACAATGCAGCCGCTCGGACTTGGCATACAATTGTAGGTCCCTTGCCCTTCCATTCGTCCCAAAAATAAAAACTCACACAAACGAATGGTTGTGAGAAGCTAGGCCTAATAGGGCCCATACACGACACAGATACGTCGCTGCAGACCAATATATTTTATTGTTGTGCACATGTCCGCGCAGGCCGTCTGTGTCGTGTGTATCCATGTCGACTGTTTGCAGCATTTATTTTTTCCTGTTGATCTTCCAGTATCCGACTCGATATTTCTCTAAAATAAACCGTTTTTTTTTTTCATGGCATCACAAAACAAATCGATACATTAAATGTTTGGTTGAGCAACGAAGTTACCCTGATGCTTCTGTGACCCTGTATCTTCTATCTTGCTGAAAGAACATTGAACTTTTTTTTTTGAATAAGAGGAACATTGTCCAGGAGCTCCGAAAACTGATCTCTCTGAAATTCCAGGTTATAATTGGAATGAAGTGTAATTGAAAGGACGTGTTGGCTTACTGCAATGTCACCTTCTTTGGGCATCTGCGGGTATTTAGATCATGAATTTCGGAGTAAAATAAAAGGTCTGTGAGACCTGGTTTAGGAAGTTGCAATTGTACAGCTAGTCTGCGGACACTGGCTGAAGGCGGAACTTAAAACTTCTAAAAAATTCTTTCTTACACATGATTTTCCATAAACCTATTCGACAATTATTTAAATGTTAACTACACTGCTCGAAATTTCTATCTCAGTACAATTCATATTTTTTACCATTTTTGACAGACAACAAATGGCCTTTAATACTTTGAATGAATGTAGGTACCTAATCATTGTAAATAATATTGAAGCAAGTTCGAATTTAGTAGCATTGCGCTACTACGTCAAATCGGACTACACTTAGATCTATTGCATCAACATCCTTAATTCAATACATTTCGACTTGGAATTGAAATCGCAGACGAGTAAGTTTTAATATCACCTACACTTACTTTTAATCACCTTTATCTTTGTTTTAAGTCAGACTTTCGTTTGATTCAGATACAGTCGTCGGCATAATTATTTAAACGAAAGTAAAGTTAATTCTACTCATAAATTTGAACTTACTTCATGTAAATTTTGACATCAATGGAAATGTCATTTAAATTCCGTTTGAATGATACAAAATTTTCCTTAACCCATTAAGTACCAATTGAAAATTTCTAACTTTTGTAAAAGTCTACTTTTTTTACTTTTTTCCTCGGTCCAAAAACAAAAGAATGTTTTGATGCAAAAAGTTTCTTCAAATAATTCTAATAGTGACTGCAAAAAAAATTGTTCAAAAATTGCTTCGCTAATATTTTTTTATGATTTTTTGAATGGGATGATTTCAATGGGATGATTTCAAATAATTATGCTCTGAGTCTTCTCATAATTTTCATCATTTGCATCTACTCTTATGTCGGAAATTTTATTGCTGCTTTTGTAAGTAAATACTAGCAAACGCCTGCACACTTCGTAGTGCAAAATAGAAAAATAAAAAAATCAGTTTCAAATTCATTTAAATAAGTGATAAACAGTTTTTATTTTAATGCTCCATGGTACATATTTTTTGTTTTTCCAGGAATCGTATGCGTAGAAAGTATTCTTGTCTATCAGGACAATGCATAGCTATCAATGTTACAAATTTTACAAACTTTGGCTCCCATGACTGTCGAAAAATAGCGCCAAACCCCTTTATATACTTAAGATTATCTGTCAATTTGAGCTCAATCGTTTCGGTGGTTTTCGAAATATGTATACGATTTTGAATGTTTTTTTGTATGGGCAGTGCCAAGCCTCTTTGTCCAATTTTGAACAATCTTCAGAGGAGCTCTCCAGGGCCAATAATTAAGATTATCTATAAGTTAAAGTTCAATCGATTGGGTAGTTTTGGATATATACGATTTTAAATATATTTTTGTATGGGATGTGCCACGCCCCTTTGTCCAATTTTAACCAATCTTCGCAGGAATACTCCTTGGCTGATACCTATGAATGTGTGTAAATTGGAACTCAATCGATTCGGTAGTGTTCGAGACATAAGATTTTTAATGTACTTTTTGTATAGGCGGAGCCACGCCCCTTTGTCCAATTTTGACCAGTCTTCACAGGAATACTCCTGGGCCAATACCTAAGATTGTATGTAAATTTGAACTCAATCGATTCGGTGGTTTTCGAAATATAAGATTTTTAATGTTCTTTTGTATGGGCGGTGCCACGCCCCTTTGTCCAATTTTGACCAGTCTTCACAGGAATACTCCTAGGCCAATGCCTAATATTGTGTGTAAATTTGAACTCAATCGATTCGGTGGTTTTCGAAATATAAGACTCTGAATGTTTTTTTTTATGGGAGGTGCCACGCCCCTATAACTCATGAATCAATACACCTACAAAGACCGTATATGCTTACAAACCATGGTATTAACGTCACCTTTCATGGGAAATTTCCAGGATCAAAATCGGTTCACGCATTACAGAGAACATTGTCGGCAAACACAATATGTACAACTTATTTTTATATTATATAGAAGAGAAGATTAGTACTTAGTTGAACCTCACACAAAAGCAGATACATTTTCAGTTTCAAAAATCTTTGTAAGTTAGAAAATGCAAGTACTTGTGTAATAATGCAAACACATAAATTGGTTCATTTTAGGTATTTCAAGCTCAGAGGGAACAAATTTAATTCAAGCAATATTTGGTATTCTTTTTATTTTTTTCTATTGCCACTTTTAATTTAAAAATTTATACTGATAGAAAAGAAATTACACGAAACATTTAAAAACAGTTATACAAAATTCCTATCCAGCTAAAAAACCAACCAAACGATTATGCATTACCTTGTCAAAATCATTACGCCACTACGAAAAATTTGGAAACACTACGATTTTCTGTTCTACTTCGTATCCACATTTTGCTTATATAAAATTCCTTCAGTAAATAAAAAGATCGACTAGACTAGGTACTACAATTTTTTTTCCCTGAAAGTGTTGTCTGTTGGGCGAATAATTGGCAGTACATTTCTGACATATTAATTTTTTATAAATTTGTCCTACAGGTACCCAAAAGTTTAAATACCTACTATACAAAATAACTGAAACGCTTCAGAACATTTTTAAATGCTTCACAAACCACACAGCCCATTTAAGGCAAAAGATGCACAGTATTTTTTGCTATAATATTTTTTACGAAATCAAGAAACAAAATCCTATGTTCCATTTCAAAAAAACTGAAGCTTTATGGCGATTGCAATTATTTTTCATATTTCACTACGATTTAGCTCGAAACACTACGTTTTCTTCATCTCGGCACTACGCTTTTGTAATTTTGTAGTGGGAACGCTGGGCACGGAGTAGAACTTTTTTTGTTTTGAGATTTTTGAACTAGTTTTTTTTTGTAAAATGTAAGTGGATGTGCAAGAAATATATTATTTACACGAACAGAGTGGAATATTTTGAGATAAGGTAGGTAAGAAATAAACTTGCATAGGTTTAGTGGGATTTTGTATTTTGCGATATTTTGAGTTAGATTGCCTTTGAAGTTGCAACATTGCAAGTACATAATGTGCAAGAAATAATTCAGCACAGGTGTGGTGGATGTTGTTATTTTGAATTTTTTGAACAAGCTTTTTGTTTTAAATGCAAAGTTGGCGCAAGTCGTTCGGGGGGTTGTGTTCTGCAGGTATTCTTCTTTTTATACCCGGTACCACACTGTGGCGAGGGTATATTCACTTTGGCATTCCATTTGTAACGCACATAAGGAGGCGTTGTAGGTATGACGAACTATATATATTATTGATCAGCATCACTTTCTTAGTCGATCTAGCGATGTCCGTCTGTCTGTCCGTCTGTCCGTCCGCACGATTACGGCCGTAATTTAAGAGCTATCGACTTGAAATTTGGTACGTAAGCTTTTATCCACCAAACTGAGGCTAAGTTCGAAGATGAGCAAGATCGGATGAAAACTACTACTACCTCCCATACAAAAATATCGGATTTATATAGCTTTTTGATGTTAAAAATTAAATTTAAATAGATACAATAAAGATAGCAAGTTTAAACTTTGCACATATTGTTTTAATAATATTTAAAATTTTTTGACAAAAAATGAGCTTGGTTGAATAAAAACTACCCATACATACCTCCCATACAAATATATATATTTTTAGTACTAAAATATTATTTTTTATTTTTACAATAATACAGTACCGGGTATTTGAGCTTCGGCATAGTCGAAGATAATTGTCTTACTGGTTTCAATTACACTTCGTTCACATCAAAGTTTAGTTTTAGGGAATGCTAAATTGTTTAAACTGTTGATATCAGTTAAAATCGGCGATGTAAAGGAATATCCACATGAGAATAAACGAATTGATATAATGCGAACAAACCACTTTTGATGCATTTATTATTCCAAGGGTACCTACCTAGAATAATAAAATAATCCATCAAAATATGGGGAAAAACTATTTTGAAAAGAGCATAAACGACAAAATTTCGAACTCCAAACTTTTTGCCTTGAAGAAAACCTGTGAATTGTCACAAGGTTATTTAAATTCACAACATTCAAACTATCAAATAAAAAATTCTTTAGAACTTAAACTCAAATCAGAGATTGAAAATTAGTCGAAATGTCTAAACTTCGCAAACTTTTGCGACCAAGGAAAGTGCTCATTTGAATGGACTGTCAAAACCTGATTCCTTTTACTTTTACCATGTTTCCACCAATGCGATTCAGCTAAATACACTTTTCATTATAGCTAATTACGTTATTGTTGTACATACGTGTGTTATTTTTAATTACGTCGCTCTTGTCGCAAAATGAAATGAAATGAAACATACATTTTCAACTGCAGCTCTTTATTCAGCTGGTTAGACCTCCGGATTAGACATGGTGAGAATAGACCCCCCTGCTATAAATTTTTTGTTCGGTGGAACTTCAGGAAACTTCTTTTAAGAGTTATAATACTGCTTAACGAATATGATATTTGGCGATAAAATAAAAATATTTTTTTTAATTTTTTGACTCTTGATTAAGTGGAAATTACCTTTGAAAAAAGTTTATGAATAAAGTTTTCTGCAATTAAACCAAAATTATCCTTTATTCAGATTTAATTAAGTGTTGTGAATAAGACTGTTACGGCCGTATTATTCACTCGGTTTAAAAAGTGGTTTAATTTAGACCAAGGTTTAGATTTTGTCTAAACCATATAAATTCGTAATTCCGTATTATCCACTTGATTTAAACGGCATTTTTTAAACCTTTTATCAGATAAACCACTTGGATTTTAAACCACACTCCGACGACCGGTTTATGTAGTTTTGCTGAAGGTTTAAATCACTTTCCATAATATTCACTCAATTTGCAACTAGACTGTAGAGAGTGCGCTTCGTTAAAGCGAAATTCATTGACTGTTAAGTGCAAGTGCTTCTGTTTTTGGTTTTTGTCTGTTTTGCAATAGTATACACTGCCTAAATAGTAATGGATTTTTTGTCTGAAGTTGAAGAAATGATGATGTCATCAGGTGGAACGTGCGGTTCGACGCCCTTACCGCATCTACAGACGTGCTAAAGTCGACGATTTCGAAAGAAAGAAGCGTTTTGGCGTTTGCACGTCATGGTTTGCGACAGCATCGAAGGCGATATGCGTCGGTATATGTGTTTAATAATGTTTTACATATGCTGGCCTGCGGTAATATTGAAAACAAACGCAGACGATTATATTGGTACTTCCCTCTCAGCCAACGTAGACGATTTGCCTTTGCCAGCAAACTCGGTTGACCAATATCTACTCTGTGGAAACAGCACCGCCATGCATCAACGCCGATATTACCACCGCCAGTAACTGCTCGATCGCTGTGCAATAGTTCAAGTTTTCGCTAAACGATTGGCCAGAAATCGGGGCCGATAATAATTTAAAGCAAGTTAATACAAATTATGAAATAAATCAATAAATCATTCAATGAAATAAAACTATTAAGTATATTATATGGATGTTTCTGTTTTTGCATCTACTGGTGATGATAAATGAGTCATAACATTTCGACTTGAATATCCTCTTCGGGGTAGTCAATTTCGGCGATGATGCTAATCCCACCCGGACCCGACATCGAAGATGTAGTGGGTAGATGACCGCCACGTGTTGCTAACGAGCAAGCCAACGTCTATGCTGCCAATTTCTTTAAATCCTTTCGGTTGCTGTGAGCACACTCCTTTAGAAAATTGACCGGTCGATACTAAAAAAGAACAATTATTGAATCACAAATACCTTCACAAATATAAATACAAAATTAACTGACCGACATGTTAGGAGAAGCATTAAACACTATAGCCACTATGGTCAATTTGTTTGTGATATTTGTATTTAATTTATTCGCTTCCAACCACCAACGAACACAACAAATCTGTCTCACGGAGAACTCGGCACCTCGTTTTTTCACCGAATTTATATCATCCGCTTTCGTTATTTTTTCTGGTTTCATGTTCACGGATGCCTTATTCACTTTAATTGCCTTAAGCGTAGCATTTTATAATTTGTATAAATTGTTACTATATAAACGAAATGAAAACCACAACTAAAATGAATTAAAACGCTTTAGAATATTCTCAACGTTCTTTACAAATCACACATCACATTTGAATATTAACATGCATACTTTGCCCGAACTGTCAAACGCGAGGTTTAAAATAGACTTAAGTACTTAAAATAAACCAAAAATAAACCAAAAATAAACCAAAAGCTTAAACCAGCTGAATTATAACGTAGGAAGGTTTATATTTTTCGGGTTTAAAAACGGATGGTTTAGTCAGGTTTATTTTCTTGGTTTAAAGGCGTTTTAACCTCGTATTTAAACCGAGTGAATAATACGGCCGTTATAGTTTTAAACCATTATGGCACAATATAATATGCACATACCTACATATTATGAATATTCAGATCAATAGCAAGATCGCCGTTATAACTTGGATACGGAACTAAATACGTATATATGCACATACCTACATAATACAGGTGCATCTATGTATATGATGTTCGCTGTATTGTAGTGTTTGACTTCCTCTGTAGTTGCATGTCTGTTCTATTGAAGCTTTTGATCTATAGCTTTCAACAATCCTAATACATAATTAAATTACTAATTTTACTTTAGAACACGCATAATGCCCTGTGTACTTGTGAAAAATAATTCATTTTAACAACAAAATCGACAGAATACCCACACCAACATATTTACACATAATACATATAGGTATATAGTATGACAGTGAATATCTAATTGTGCACTGTCGTTCATGTTGACAAGTGGCCCCCTGTCGATATGGAGAGAATAGGTACATCCCAGACAAGCTAATAAGAAGGACACGAAAGACAAGAAAGACGCCCGCGATTTTATCGTCGGCATCTGCACAAAACTCTTTACGAGATAATATCAGTATCGATTACCCAACTTGACCTGTGTAAGGAAAGAACAGAAGCGAAAATTAAAAAAAAAAATACTTCTTAGCACGGGTACTATACATAGATATATTTCACCATTTCACGGTAAGATGTGCTCGTATCTTGACATGTCTACAAATAACAAGCAATAAGTCGAAAAAGGGCATCGTAAACAGAAGGCGGTTGTCCTTTGTTGATTTCATTTGGAGAAGCTGATTTAACAAAGAAGTGATAATGCTTGATACCGTGGGATTATTCTTATTTTTGCATGTTTTGCATGTGAAAGCGTCAATTATAAATAATGTTTGCTCTTCGCGCAAAGAGTGACTATAGTTGGTTTTTATATTTTACTAGCTGACCTGACGAACTTCGTATCGCCTCAGAATCAATAAATGTGGTGTGTTGTCATATTAGCTAAATTAAATTCAGTTTTTATTAAAATTAATACTCAAAATGAATTAAGTTCAATAAAAGTACCAAAGTCAAGATGAAAGACATTTTAACTTTTAAAATTGATTCGCGTTGCATTGTTGCACAACATTCTGTTCAACTATTTGCTGGATTAGTTGAATTCGGATCGATTCCCTTCGGCATCATCGGAATTCGTGGAATAAGAACTTTCTCGCCTTTGATTATGGTGGCTTGGATGACGTTGTTCATGAGTTTCTTCACAGTCAACCGTGGTTCCATTGCACAGTTTTGGTTGATTCAGATTGCACAGCATTATGATGAAAGAGCCAAAGCCGACTTTAAGTAGCTAATTTTGCGGTGATAGACCGAGCACATTAAAAAATTCAATTGGATAGGTTGTTGCTTCGTTATCACTTGTTACGCGATCAACTGATTTGATAATCTGTAAATTTAAGCTCAATCGGTTCCGTGGCTCACGAGATATACGATTTTGAATGTACTTTTTGTATGGGAGGTGCCACGCCCCGTTTTTTTAGCATGTAACATGGCCGCTATGATGGCGTTACTCCTTGCGAAGTTCGAAGAACAGAAGAATTTCATCGAATCTAAGTTGGCAGAACAAAAAAAATCCTATCGAATCTAAGTTGGCAGACCAGAAGAGTTCTCTAACAGAAGAATTCTCTAGAAGAACAGAAGAATTCCATTGTCGCTGCCGTCGAAGAGTTTAAGAATGTTCTAGAAGTAAAATTCGAGGCGATTGATAACAAACTAAACCTGCATGAGACACGACTTGAGAAGGTAGAAACAAAGTTTGACGATATCAAACAAACATTACAAAAGCATGAGAAAAACTTCGAGAACTTGGCTAAAGAACTGGATAAAGTCAAGAAGCTCGAAAACTCGAGAATATTCAGCTGATTGCCCTTAAAGGAAGGAGATGCAACCGTCTGTTTTCTATGGTCAAACATGATGGCCAATTTATAAGCGGCAGTTCGAAGAGGCTGGGACGACGAGGAACACTAACGCCCGTACTACGAGGTACAGCTGCAGAGTTGCTTCAAACTAGGCTTGTGTAGTTCGCGAACCAACTAGTTCACTATAGTGTTCACTAGTTCATTTAGTTCGCGGTTATTATTTTCAATGGGCCTTACCAATAATCATTTTTAACCTTAAAATTATTATATTAAGTTATTTTTTGACGATCACAATAGTTAATTTTATATGGAAATTTTCGTGACTTCGTAAAATTTAGTTTGGATACTAAAAATGATTATTAGTACCGCGCAATGATTTTCATACAAACGGAATAAACTAAAGCTAAGTACTGTCAATCCTCAGACAATGACTGAAAATGAGCTTACAGTAGCCAACTATCTTACAATACAAAATTATCCGCTTACACGATTGCAGTGTTACCGATGGGCGACATATGTCGCCAAATGGCGACTTTTCTACTGTCGGGACGCGTGGCGACCACATTTCGAAATAAGCGTTTTTGGGACCCCTTTCACAAATACAGGCGACATTGGGACGCATTTTCAAAGCTTCAATTTATTTCTCAAATAACACCCAAACATTTTGAAGTATACTTAAGCATTTGTGTGTGTTTTCTGCTTTAATAAATCTTCATGTTTGTTGAATAGTTGTAGTAGGTACCAAACGGAATAAAATAACCTACAGAGCAACACTTTCCATTCCAAACGTCGACACAATGCCAGCAAAGTCTTATTTGCTTCTATACATATGAGTGGGCTTTTTATTACATACTAAATGACCCGGTGGAGTTCGTACCACCTAAAATTTATTTATTTGTAACTCTTTATATGCGATTATGAGTCCCAATCAACCTTCCTACTTCGCAGTTTAAGTTTCGTTTGGTGATTAAATGAAACTCGTTCGTATAATTCAAATGAATTCAATGTCTTTTATTTAGCAACTTATAAAAATTTATATCAATTTAACTACCAAATTTCAAAGCTAAAACTATAGTGTTTTAAATTACTTTTATGGGTCGTGCCATTCCCCGATTTCGAATCCCACCTTATTCCAATTTTTATGCACAATGCACTGCACATCAATGTTAACAATCTTACAACTTTTGCAATGCATAAGTTTTTAGTATGGGATTTTTAATTTTTATCGCCGAAACACCTTCGGGCCAACAGTAAAGATTTTTTCAATATGTGAGCTCAATCCACTCCGTGGTTTTTAAGATATACGCTGACAAAAGATTTTCTTAAAAATTGTATTCGATCTATTCTGTGGTTTTCGAGATATAAAATTTATAAGAATTTTTTGTATGTCCAATTTTGACCAAACTTCACAGAAACTCCTTTATGTCAATAACAAATAGTCTCCCAAAATTTGAGTTCATGGTTCATGGTGGTTTTCGAGTTTTGCGATTATTGGTGGTGTATATTCCTATAAAATGGAAATTTAAATTTTTTATTGTTTGGGACGCATTTTTGGGCTCGGGCGACCTTTTTTGGAGACATTTTCAAATTATCCATCGGTAACGCTGCACGATTGTAAGATTTTGTCCCAAATGACTTTCCTGATAACGTTGTCAGGTTAAAAATTGGGTGTTGGATGAATATAAAAAATTGGTCTATTCGTTGTCAGACATTGTCAGACAAATTAAACTTTTTGTGCCTTAATTTTCGCAGTAAGGATAATGGAACAAAATATTGCACTTGCGACTATTTTAACTCTACGTGTTGGAAGACTCGGAGATGATGGAGATGATGAATTGACACAAAAACAACATAGTGTTTGGACAAAGGAGAGGGTGGCACGTTGTCAGGGGGAAGGATTCTACTCCAAATTCCAAGCTGATATATGTCGCGCGGAGATATGTCGTTTTAAATGCGAATCTAAATTTAAATATAATTAAACTTTAGCTCTAGGCGCCTGCCAGATAGTTGTTGGCATACCCTTAGCGGAGCGACGAAGTCGTGTGAACGGCTAAACCCTGCGAAAAAAGGGTTAGAATCCTGTTAGCGAGCGAAGCGAGCCACCCACCCCATACTTTAAATACACCAAACTTTCTTACAGACGGCTATCCGAGCGGCTATCTGACAGTTTTTATTATAGACATATTCAGAAATTAAACAAATAAGAAAATAATTACCTTTTGCATATGTAATATAAATGATTAACAGTTGTTGCAGATATGACGTTTTAAAGCGACATATCTCCCCACAGAAATATGTCGTTCTTAGTTCGGCAGAGGTATGTCGTTTTCAAAACGACATAGCTCCGCCAGAAAAAAAGCGACATAATTCCGTTCGAAAAGTGTACCGGGCGGAATTATGTCGGCGGAGATTTGTCGCTGTGCCAAATTTCTCTCAAATTTTGATCAACTAAACCGGTCATGAATCATGATCTGCACTACATACATACACAACACGCTTATTAATTTTTTTGGGTATCGGGTTATGGTCTCTTTTTTTTGGACATACCTACCTCAAATCCGATTATGCAACTAGCCACTGCGATCCGCTTCTACCGATGCCCAGTCGTTTGGAAATGTCGCATACACAATAATTATGTTTATTTTATTTCGTTGTGATTATTTTATTTTCCCGTTAGTTACAGGTACTGATAATTAGTCAAGTCCGTCAGGCTCGATTTTATAAACTTATATATAGGTTCAACATTTTTAATTTTTCGTTTAACATTTTTTTTATTTAGCTTCATACACTTTAGCATTTTTTTGTACCTTATTTAGCATTTTGATTTTTAAAATTATGGCAACACTGCTCGTTACAAAAATAAAAACTTACACAAACGAATAGTTGTGAGCAGCTAGGCCTAGGGTTCATATACAGACCTGCTGCTATTTATTTATCTTTTTTTTGTGTCCTGTCTGTGTGCCTGTGCAATTAATTGGAGATACATATATGTACTTTCAATATTTTAAGGGGGATCGATGAGAAATTGCAAACAGCAAAAGGACCAGTTGCTGAAGGTGTGGTGAAAGGCCGCGCCTTCTTTTCTGCAAATGAAAGACTCAAGACTATCAAATAAATAAAAAATAAATAATGTAGTAATTGGCGCTGTAAAGTTCAAATTGCCTCCAAATATTGCAGTCGATGACAAGACGTCTTTTAAATGGTCTCCATTTGTCTCTCCCCATGTCCTCTCTTCAGCTCTTTCAAAGCTTTCCTGAGGGACAAATTAGTTTTGCCTTTTTTTGATTTTTTTAGATCAACAAAATAAGTTCCCTGGTGATCTACAACGATTATATTGTAACGACGTCAAATATTTTGCTTTTTTAAATTGAAAGCAATTACAGCCGTTTTTTTTCTAAAATTGGTCGCGGAAAGCAATTAAGTCTGGGCATCTGGAAAACGCATTATTCGGAGTGCCAAGCATTTGAAGAGACTGAACGTGAAAAAAACACATCTCAATGATGTGCGCAAAGCTACACGACTTCAGTTTGCTCAAGAGCATATGACGTGGAACAAGGAGTGCCCCATTCATACTTACTGCCAGGGTTGTTAAACAGTGGATAAGGACCAAAATGTGAAATTGCTCGAGTGGTTGCCATACTTCTCGGACATAAATATTATTGAAAACGTTTGCGGACTATTGTCCAAAAAAATATATGAGGACAGGAGTCAAATTGTTGATCCTGCAAGCCTAATTGGATCCATTAAAAAAGCCGAGTCAATAATTTCACTTGGAATATTATTGAAAAATATTATAAGTATTTTCCAAAACGTATCTATAAAGTTATATTGACCAAAGGAGGTAGTACTATACTAAATTATACTTAAATATGAAGCTAAATGTTAAAAATAACTAAAGCTGTGCATTAATACTTAATATAATTTTTATTTTAATTTTAAATTTTTGAACCTATTCAGTTGAGCCAAAATAAATGGTCTTTTTTCGATATGTTTTAAGAAAAATAATTATAAAAATATAAATACGTGTGTAAGAGACCGCAAACTTTCGTGTTTCATTAACAATTGATTATTCTATACAAGAAAATAGATTTCATTAAAATCGGCAAATTGGTTACAGAGATATCGTTATTTTACTTTTTAAATAATGCTGAACCTATTCAGATGAGCGGGAGTGTACGTATGGTGTTAACTGATGGTCAACCACATAAAAACGAAGAAGCTTACTACGAACTATTACTATTACGAACGAGGACAAGTTGTTGTAGATGGTGTATCATCTAATTCGTTTGCTATAAATGCAGGAATGCCCCAAGGATCTATTCTTTCTCCAACTCTATTTCTTCTCCACATCAACGATTTGTTTGGATCGACAAATAATAATATCTAATCGAATGTAATAAAAAAACAACTTCATCGTCTTCATCCTACCACACTGAACCAAAAAGGTACGTCATATTAACAACAAAGTTCATCATATTGAAGAAAAAGTTGTTATTTTTGAGCCAACAACCGTAGTTGTCAATATGATGATCTTGGGTTGTCAATTAAATTTGAATCAATTAAATGTTCATATTGACAAACGCCGTTGTTGATTTGATAAACGCAGCAGTCAAATTTCCCGAACTGATTTTCGTGTTGAAAATCGCATTTGTTAAAGTGAAGAACTCGATATTCATAATGAAAATCGCCATTTTCAAATGAACGGAGTAATTGAGTTAAAGAATTAGATTTTCAAAATAAAAACGTCATGATTTAACACACCTGCTAGATTAAGGAATTTGTACTTACAGGGGAGTTTTACTGTCAACATATTATATTGATAATAATGTGTGGCGTATACTCCAGAATGCGTTTCGCCCCAATGACCCACCACATCGGGCCCATCAGTAGACGAACCACCACATCTGCCTAGACGCACAGTTTACTCGACGTTTACCGAGACTATCATGTGTTTCACAGTCAAAAGTCAACAGCCCGTTCTTCATATTGACTATCTGGTAGTTAAATGTTTTTGATATTTTCAAAAATTTTTAATCATATTGACAATTTTGTTCGTCAATTTGACAATTTCCAGTTAACAACTACCGATTGTCAATATGACAACCAATATTTTTTTCAGTGCAACAACAGCTGAAAAGGTTGACGAAGATGCTGAGATATTGGATATTGCGCTCCTTCCAGTATGTACATTTTAACTTCCTGTTTGATATGTTTTTAAATTTGTTTATACATAATGTATTTCTAATCATACATTTACACATTCAGTAGGTACACCATCAGCGTCAGCGAAACCAGGATTTCCATCGTCAAAGACAAATCGTCGCCTCAGAATTGTTTTGTCCCATACGACATTGACTCTGTTTCGAGAAAAACTAAGTTAAATGTTTGTGCACTTATTATTTAAAATCTGTACGATAGGTTTTTTTTATTTTTTTTTCCATATAAAGTTTGTTTTATTAGCCGCGTTTTATTATCGCTAATGATCCATATGGATCATCCTCTGATAATAAAACGATCCAGATCATGAAAAAATAGTACTTTGCAAGTTTGGCACCCCTGATTTTTTTTCGGCATACCTACGAAGCAAATAGCTGTAATTGATGTACGTTGAATAGGAAAGGAGGAAAGGGATTGTTTCATCCCTCGTCCAGACTCTTGTTTGTCTTAAAAATATTTTTAATGCGAAAAACGACATTTTGCATTTGCTATTTATTTGTATTTATATCCATTGCTTGCTGTTTTATTTGGATTTTTGATGACATTTTGCACACAGCTGTTTCTCTGTATTTACTTTTTAATGGCGCTGCCATTCGTGAGTTTTTTCTTGTTTTATTCAATCTTTAGAAATTTCGAACAACATCAAACTACGGTTATTTTCTTTTAATTTGCTACAGAATTGCTAAAAACTCTATTAAAATATAGATGGCATACTTAGATTTGGAGAATTTTCGTTTAAACACATTAAATTCGTAGTTGCAAATTTTTATTCTGCCATTTTACGATGCGGCAACTCCGTACTTGATAGCACAGAGCAGAAGTGGAAACATTCAGAAGTAAAAATTACTTAAATCGTTGGGTTTTGGGATTATCTATCTGGATCATGAAAATTGAACCCGATAGAACACAGGATCTCGTAGATTTGTTGTAGTGCGGGTTAATCGATGATCCATGGATCATTGGAGATAATAAAACGCGGCTATTATTAGCTTACGTACGTTCCAATTTTCATGGCGTTCTGGAATGCCCTTTAGTTTACGCAAAAGTCAACTTTTTTGTCATCTGTCCCACCTCATACATTTTCTCACAAAATGTTCGGTTACTCGACAACGGCATCGACTCAGGATAGGCACGTGGCACGTCCCAGGCTGGCAGGCAGAGTATTGGAGTGGATACCATTAGGAGGGAGAGTTGCGATCTTAAAGCTTAAGCTTGAAAAATCAACTCTAGCTCTAGTGCAGGTGTATGCACCGAATCTAGAGTCGGAGTACGCAGCTTTCTTAGATGAAGTTGATGCAGCCCTTGAAAAGGTTGCAGATATGGATTCTTATATCCTGATGGGTGATTTCAATGCCCACGTCGGTGGGGATTTCACAAGAAAGGGCAGCGCGATTGGGAAATACGGTGACCCCGATCAAAACGCGAATGGAGAGAAGTAGCCGAACTTTTGCTGTTCAAATGGAATGTCCATTATGAACACTTTCTTTCCACATAAAGATATCCATAAATACACATGGTACCGTCGAAGTCTTCAGCAGAAATCGCTGATAGATTTCTTTGTGGTACCATCGTGTATTAAAAGGATGGTTTGTGATGTTCGTGTGTTGAGAGGGGCTGAACTGTCAACTGATCACCACCAGGTGTTGTGCAAATTGTATCTCACTGATCAAATACTCATCCTGCCAAAGCGTAAACCAAGGATGGTTAAGCGCACGGTGGGAGGAGCTGCAGAAAGATGAGATACGGGAGGAATTTGCACGGCAGGTATATGAAAGGTTTGAACAAATTCCAAATGTTCCATTAAATGTAGATGAAGAATGGCAGTTGTTTTCAACAGCAGTCATTGCCGCTGCAGGACATATTTGCGGAGTAAAGAACCACGTGGTTTAAAACGCCCGGAGTTCAAGAAGCCATCAGAGAGAAAAAGAAGGCTTTCGAAGGCGCGAAGAACTTGCAAATTGGCTGTTAAAACAGCCAAAGAACAATCTTGGAAGGAGTTCGGCGAGAAATTAGACCGTGACCACAGATCTGCAAGCAAGGTGTTCTGGCAGACCATCCGCCGCCTTAGAGGAAGGAAGTGGAACATTATTGAAGGAGAATCGAGAGCTATGTAGGGTCCACTTGATCAAATGATGATGATGATCATGATTTATACGAGAAGATAGGTGGTGGCAGTATCAGGTCGATTACACAAAATAACTTGATCGAAGCCACGGGGAGGTTACTGCTAGTAAACACTATGAAAAAAGGATGTAAGTAAAGATTTAGATATCTTAATAAAGATATACGTTTTATTGACGTGTAAGGGTTAACGTAAAAGCTCAGCACACGAATTTTCCCTTGAATGTGAGCTCTTACTTAACAAAATCGTGGTATCCAATCCTGTTATACCAAACATTTACAAGCAATATACCCACATACCCGTAGACACCCATCAACATCACGGTTAATAAGAAATCACATTGAAGTAAATCATGCAAATGATGAGGCGCTTATAAGATAGTTTACACATGTTCGTACGTCGTACATTTCTACACATACGGTAAGCACATGAACTCATAATATTTAAGCAGCACAGATCTGTTGTTTGGATAGTTACTCATTTGTGTGTACTTTACGAATGTTCGTTCAATCCCAATCCCAAGTGTCTCGAATCTCGAATGTTGATGCACAATCTCACATAAGTAGCGTTTCATTTATTGACATATGATAATTCGAGTGCATACATCAAATAAGAAGTAATATATATAAAAACCCGATTAAACACCTCTCAATTATTTTTCTTCACGATTCTACTTCACTGAAGAAAACACTCTTAAAGGTGAGCTCGAGAGCTGCTGTGAGCGCTGCTGGTCTTTTTTCGTAGAATTCCGTTCAGTTTAAAAATCGGTTTATTTATTCAGTAATTTTGTCACTTGTTAACACGACTTTGTTAGAAGTGCTCACATTGAGCATTCTGTTGTCGATTCCTATGCTGATTTTCTCTTAAGACCTTGTGCATAACAGCATATGCAAATATGTATAGGATATAAATAAATCCAAAGTGCTTGTGTTTTCCTGTTCACGGGAAATTGAATGTGACTTGTTTTTTTCCTGCTATACATATTATAGGTTATCGTTATTATGTATTTACTATTAGGAAGAGTAAGACATTTGTTTAGGTCAAAGCAAACCAATCATTAAGGCACCTATACGTAACAGACAAATAGGTTTTTAAATTCATTCCATTTTTATACCCTCCACAGGAAGGTAATATTCACTTTGTCATTACGTTTGTAACGCCAAGAAGGATTCACCGGAGACCCTATAAAGTATATATATTCGGATCACATTCTGAATCGATTTAGCCATGAAATCGCCAGGTTGGTATTGAAAATGGGCTATGTCGGTCAAGTAGTTCTGGTACCTCCCATATACAAAACCACAATTAGACCCACGTCTCCCTCTGTCTGTTGAAATCACGAAAGTGTCCGAACGAATGGACTTACGCAACTGAAATTTTATGAGAGGTCTTTTATTTATGGCCTTCAGGTTTGTATTAAAATTGGTCTATGTCGGTCAAGTAGTTCTGATACAAAGCCAATATTTGACCCATAAATCTCTCTGTCTGCTGAAAGCATGATAGCGTCCAAACGAATCGACTTAGAAGTGAATGAAATTTTGGAGAGCAAGTTGGTATTGAAAATTGTCTATGTCGGTAAAGTAGTTCTGCTACCCACCATACAAAACTAATATTAGACACATACTAACTCGCCTGGCAAACTTAGACCGGCCGAAGATAACACTTTTACTTGTATTAACTACCTATCGATGATGTATTAAGTTTTGTGTACGCAAGTGAATTTTTGTCAATCATAGGTTCAAGACACATTAGTTGGACGTGTTTACACAGTTTCACCTAGACTCTGGAAGCCACTGTTGACACACTTCTTAGGCAACGGAAAAATAATTTTTTTCTGAAATATAGTCTGGATCTAGCGACAAGGGTGATTGTTTATAAATACTTCCATGCGTCATGCAAACACTGAAAGTGTGCGAAAACCAGATGTTTTTCTAGTTTTTAAGAAAATGGAAAATTACGAAAAAAAACAAATTACCTACAAACGTAGGTAACTACTTACATATCCATAACAGTTTCTTTTGGTATGAGTACGATACTTTTACGCCGGATTGTTCTGGAAGGACACCACCGTTTTTGGATCAGTATTAAGTCCAGTGCAATAAAATAAAATACTTATTTGATATTTGTTTCTTGACTGTGCTTTTATGTTTATGTTTAATTATTTTTCGTAGACGGACAGACTTCGTATGAATCTTAGGCAGCTCACAATAAAAAGCAATAAAAAACTAAGCTACTAGCAATTTGTCAATAAAAAAATTTAATTCAATCTATTCTCACATTTAAGCAACAGAATTGCGAATTTCTAGCTATCTTACTTACTTACTTAGATGGCGCTACAGTCCGGGTTGGACCTGGGCCTCAACCAACACGCCTCTCCAGTTAGCACGATCTTTGGCTAACTGCCTCCAGTTGCGCACTCCAAGTTGGTTGAGGTCCCCTTCCACTTGTGCGCGCCACCTAAGGCGAGGTCTTCCTCTACTGCGTTGTCCCTCCGGGTTGGAATCGAAGACTCTTCGGGCCGGAGCGTTGGTGTCCATTCGCTCTACATGTCCTAGCCATCTTAGTCGACTGATACGTACTTTTCTGACCAAGTCGATGTCGCTGTACAGCTCGTAGAGTTCGGTGTTAAATCTCCTCCTCCAAAGCCCGTCAACGCAAACGGGACCGAAAATCACTCGAAGAATTTTGCGTTCGAAGCGCCCAAGGAGATCTTCATCCGCTTTTGACAACGTCCATGATTCTGCGCCATAAAGCAGGACTGGGATGATGAGGGTCTTATATAGAGTCTCCTTGGTGTTTCTCGACAAGGCCTTACTAATCAATTGCCTTCTTAGGCCAAAGTAACAGCGGTTGGCAAGTGTAATTCTTCGCTTGATTTCTGATGTGATGTCATTTTCAGAATTAATAGCGGAGCCGAGGTAGACAAAGTCCCGAACTACCTCAAAGTTATAGCTGTCTATCGTGACGTTCTGTCCGATTCGTCGATGTTGTGTGTCCCTTCTTGTTGACAGCATATATTTCGTTTTGCCCTCATTCACCACTAAACCCATTTTTGCCGCCTCTGTACTGATACTTGCAAACGCACCAGTGACAGCTCGCTGTGTTCTGCCAATGATGTCGATGTCGTCAGCGTATGCAAGTAGTTGCACAGACTTTTGGAAAATTGTGCCCCTGGTGTTGGCTTGCGAGTTTCGCACAATTTTCTCAAGAATGATGTTGAAAAAGTCACATGACAGCGCATCACCTTGTCTAAATCCTTTTTTGACATCAAAGGTCTCGGTGAGATTGTTTCCGACCTTTACGGAGCAGCGAGCGTTCTCCATCGTCATTCTGCACAACCTGACAAGTTTGGCAGGGATGCCAAAACTAGACATGGCTCTGTATAGCTCGTCTCTATAAATGCTGTCATATGCGGCTTTAAAATCGATAAATAGGTGATGAGTATCGATTTGGACTTCTTGGGTTTTCTCCAGGATCTGCCGTAGTGTGAATATTTGGTCGGTTGTGGACTTACCGGGCCTAAAACCGCACTGATAGGGTCCAATCAGTTCGTTGACAAATGGTTTCAGGCGTTCACACAGTACGGAAGACAGGATTTTGTAAGCGATGTTAAGGAGACTGATGCCTCTATAGTTGGCGCAGTTTAGAGGGTCTCCTTTCTTATGGATCGGGCAAACAATGCTGAGGCTCCATTCTTCAGGCATACTTTCCTCTGACCAAATTTTAGAAACGAGTTGGTGTATGCTCTCTACCAAGTCATCCCCCGCTGCCTTAAAAAGCTCGGCCGATAAACCGTCCGGTCCTGCAGCTTTGTTGGACTTCAGCTTGGATATTGCTATCCTTACCTCATTTTGGTCAGGTGGACGGAAGTCTTGGCTTTCATCGCCCAGGTTGAATGGTTCATTCTGCCTGACAGCGGAATTTGTGTCGTCTTCGCCGTTTAGCAGTCTGCAGAAATGGTTTTTCCATGTCCTCAACACCGACTGTGACTCTACTACAAGGTTTCCTTGTTCGTCTCTACAGGTCTCTGTTCGGGCCTTGTTCCCGTGACACGTTCTTTTTACCTTTTGGTAAAACTTCCGAACATTGTTCCTGGAGTAACACCTCTCTATTTCCTCGATCGCGCGCTTCTCATGCTCTTTCTTTTTCCTCCGGAGAAGCCGGTGTTCTTCCCTCCGTTTTTGCTCGTAGAGCTCACGAGCTGCTCTCGTCCTTCTCTGCAGCGCCGCTTTGTAGGCCAGTTGCTTTGCTGCATGTGCTTGCCGGCACTCTTCGTCAAACCAGGGGTTTCGCGGTGGTGGTCGGGTGAAACCTAGCACATCAGTTGCGGCTTTTCTGACGGCTTCTTGGCATCGATGCCACTGGTCTTCAGCACTTGATGCTGGCTGCACAGGACTTCTCGAGAGGTTGAGGGAGACGCGATCGGCAAAAGTTCTGGCGGTTTGTTGCGTTTGTAGCCGTTCAACGTTGAATCTTCTGACAGTATTTCCTCGTTGTTGTGGTGTCTGGGATATCCGCATACGTACCTTGGCTACAACAAGGTAGTGATCCGAGTCTATGTTGGCCGCTCGGAAAGTTCGGACATCTAGAATACTGGAGGAGTGCCTTGCGTCGATCGCAACATGGTCAATTTGATTGACCGTTTGATGGTCTGGTGACCGCCATGTTCCTTTGTGAATGTTGAGGTGTGGAAACCGTGTGCTTGCTATAGTAGCATTACGTCCCGCAGCAAAGTCAATTAGCCTAAGTCCGTTTCCAGACGTGGTGTCGTGTAGGCTGTGCTTTCCGATTGTGCTACCAAAGAGGTCCTCCTTTCCTATTTTGGCGTTAAAATCACCTAAGACAATTTTAACGTCGTATTTAGGACATTGCTCATATGTTTTGTCGAGGAGCTCATAGAAACATTCTTTGGTAGCGTCGTCCTTATCTTCTGTGGGGGCGTGAGCGCATATCAGGCTGATGTTGGCGAATTTAGCCTTGATGCGGATAGTTGTAAGGCGCTCACTTACGTGTCGAAAGCTCAAGACTTCTTGCCTAAGTCTGCCGCTTACAACGAATCCGCATCCAAATAGACGCTGCTTCTGCTCTCTGTAGCAATCACCGTAGTAGATGTCACAGGTTTTCATCCTTCTTTTGCCTGGCCCATCCCACCGCACCTCCTGAATGGCGGTGATATCTGCCTTGTAGCAGTCTAGGGCCTCCGCTAATTGTTCGGCTGCACGCGGTCTGTTCAGGGTTCGAACATTCCACGTGCAGACCCGAACGTCATTGTCCTTTTTTCGTTTTGCAGGGTCGTCAACAGTGAATCCATCCGTATCCGAGGCTCTTGGTTGCTTCGTAACCATTAATTTTTCCGTGGTTGGGTAGTTAGCCCCACGCACAACCCCCAACCTGGAGGACCAGGCCCTAAGATAACCCTAGGACAGCGGGTCGGATACTCCGTTGTCAGTAACCCACTTCGGGGATATGAGTGCTGCCGTTGGCCCATAAAGGGTTCATCCGCCACCATCTCTATTTCAGCACCCTGACTAGTGCTGAAAATCCTTACAGACCTTTGCTCCAAATATGTCAGAGAAGCTCACGCAAGGTATCTGCCATCTCGACTGTTGACAACACCGTTGATTCAATCTTGTGTATTCATCCGCTGTATGTCCTCTTTCTGAGGGGCTCATGTAAGACCTCTGAGACTCGTTCAGTCAGTCATTCCGACAGAGCATTATAGTGTTGCTATTTTCTTCGTGTTCAACACTCGCGCTTATAAGTTTAGCAAGCCAAGCCCGGTTGAGCGAGACCAGTACCCGGTGGTTACCACGCGGAGGTAAAATAAGCACAATTGATGTGTATGAAAAAGTTACAACAGCTGGGCACCGCCAAGTTGATGCCAATCAGCGCCTACCCGATTCATACACACCCAACCACCAGCTATCTACTTAGATATTTTTACACAATTTCTACGAGTTTTGTATTAAAAACTGAATCGTCCGACACATTTTTCAAAAATGAATACAACGTAGGTAGTAGGTACATATTCCGCAAACGTCTACCGACGCACATGTCACTAATCGCAAATATTAATTATGTACTACGGAGTAATATTTATTGCTTTTCAACATGCACCAGCAATAAATATTGCCGCAATAAGCAACATTTTTCGTTCGACCGATATTGAGTTGCCTATAAAGTTATTTTCTTCACAATTCCAACACTTTTAAGCCGAAGGAGCAATTAACACGACAATACTCAAAATGGAAAATAAATTATTAAAAAGACAACGGCAACACTTACAATAAAGTACTATAGGTAGGTATCTGTTTTGAAAGTCACAACATTTGGCCTGCGCGAATTGTTACCATGGAATATGTATGTGTATCGTGGCGCGGGGTATGCGCTATCTATACAGGCTGCATTATTTCACTCTTCACTTTTAAAACACAATTTATCCTTCATTAAAATAAATAAGATCGGACCTTTCTTACAAAGTTAACAAATTAAACCAGAATACGTTTATTTTCTGGCCTAATTTGAATTTTAGCTACTTATCAAAGCTTTTTCCATACCTTCTTGGAATAATATTCAAAATTTCCAAAACAAAATTCTGGATCAGCGTTCCCACTTTCAATACGATCGTACTTTTTTACTACGATTTTGCCTTAGTAGACAGCAAAATCATTACGTCACTACGAAAAGTTTGGGAGCACTACGATTTTCCTGTCGACTTCGTATCCATACATTTGTTGTATAAAATTCATTCAGAGTAATGATATTGATTTCTATAATAGGTGTGTTTTTTTGGTATTCTATATAGGCTTAAAAAAGTATACACAAAAAAAAAACACCTATCATAATATTTGGCAGCACGGTGCCTTAGACGTTTCTCAGGTTTTTTTTTAGTTATTCGTAATCCTGCCGGCTTAAAAAAAGGTATAAATTTGTTTACTTAAATTTATTTAAAATAATAACAAAAACTACCGACAGAGACGAAGCAGCAAAGTGCTTCCAACTTTGAGTTAGTTCTTTAGTGCATAGAAAAATATTGGAAAACGCAGAGAATGCGCAAGTAGAATAAATTTTTTTTTAAATTGGTTTCTTTAATGCTTTTGAATTACATGTTTTAGTTGTTTTCCTTACTGCTAAGCGAAAGCGTTGACAACAGCAACGATTTGCAGCAAATAAATCAAATGTTGGATTTTATAACTGCTGATTTTACGTGCAGCAGTGATTCCGAGTCTAAATAGGGAGCAACGCCCCAAATGTGTCAATTTTGTGCAAACAATTGATTCGTTTGGTGATCAGGAATTTAAGTCACATATGCGAATACAGGTTAAAACAATGGAATACCTCCTTAGCAGGGCTCGGATTTATATGCACTACAAAATTCAAAATATGCGCATAAAATATGCACCTAATAATTAAAAATATGCACATAAAACTATTAAATTTTATTTTGTAGCTATATTTTCCCTTAAAAATCAAACACTTTTTATCCAGTAAATTCAATTTTTAAATATTGTTTTAGTTAAACTAAGAAATAAACTAATTTTCATATGCTTTATTTCGAAATTATGCAATTTTTTTTTTAATTTTCAAAGGTACAACTTTGGCTTTTCGGTCTTTGGAATGTCTTACGGCCATATTATTCTCCCACTTTAATCCGAACTAAAGTTTACACCCGGGTCTAAGTAAGTTTAGCCCAAGTCCATAATATTCAGTCGTTAAACCCGATAATAATTTTGTTTTTTAAACGTGTCGGTGTTGAGTCCGATTGAATATAAACTGCACTACGTAGACTAGTTTAAGTACTTTGACCCGGATTAGAACTCAATTTCATACTACTCGACTATTCTTTTTATGTCACATTTTTGACATTTCTCGCAGAAATTAAATGAAAGTGAAAATATAATAAAAATCAAGAATATATGAACAATTTTATTAGTTTTGACAACGGTTATGACACCACATGCAAATTTTGGAATTAACTTTATAGTATCTAACATTTTTCTTTTGTTCTATTAAAAAATAAACGTATTAATATTATTGTACACCAATTCACTCATTTCACATTGGACTATGGTGTCCATCGTATCTCTATAAAAGAGAACATGTTCTCTTTTTTCGGCCCGATCTTTTTTACACTATCTTTTTTGTTACGGATCTATTTTTGTTCTCTTTTTTATTTAGGTACCTACATCATTTTTATTTAATTTTCCAAAAGATTTGCTGATACTAAAAAAACCGAAAGAAAATGCTTTTCTTAAAAATAAAAGTAAAAACTATTGTAAATAGGCTTTTGAAAACTTAACTGTCAACAAAATTAGTCAGTTATTTAGTTAGCGGACTGTTTCCAATGTTACCAAAAACCGTCTGTATTTCGAAAAGGGGAGCATTCAACTCAAAGAGTTTTTAAATTCTACTTTGGTGAAACTTAATAATAATTTAAATTGGAAGGATCTCGAAGATTCAATTGTTTATCTTAATTCTAAAAAATGGAAATATGTATGTATAAATGATAGCAAAAGTTTTGACGTTTTAGCGAGTTGCAAAATTTAGAAAACTCAAATAAAAATAAATTTTATGAATTGCGTTCGCCACAAAAGTGTTTTTTCAAAGACTGAAATATCCTAAACATGTAAGGCCTTCCGCACACGACTCGTATCGTCATCGTAGCGTATGCGGTGCGATGTACGAGAGGCAGACGATGTGTTGTGCGGTTTAATACGCCTATCATTATCGTAGCTGCACGGCAAATTCGTGATGTGACGATGACGATACGAGTCGTGTGCGGAAAGCCTAATAATCACTGAGCAGAATACCAATGTCGAAAGAATATATTCTTTCTGATTGGGCCCAATGGACACAAGAGAGAAATAGATTAAAAATTTCAACTGTTACCAAGTTACCATCGCGACTAGCCAAAATGTTTTATAATTACGAAAAACGTTCCCACCGAATTTTCAGTATTTTATTTTGACATTTCTGTCATTTCTTGAAGCTTTTTTTTTCAAAGTTCTAACTATGGGGCCAAAATGCCCTTCTATTGCTTATCTGACAATATGACAATACATCGGTGTGAACATGTTATATTATTAGTAAAGGGTGGTTAAATTTTAAGGGCCGATGTTGAATGTGTATACCACACCTAAACGTCAAGTTTTTTTCTTCATTTCATTTGACATTTCTCAATTTCAGACTAACTCAATTTGAACCATGGAAAAATACACAATCGATCAACGCGTTAAAATCAAATCAAAATGCATATCGTGCACTTCGTGATTTTTTCGGTCAATTTAATCGTCCAAATGTGCGTACGATCGGAAAAATCGTGCAAAAATTTGAGCAAACAGGGTCTGTAGGAGAAGTGAAAACATCAGTGCATGCTCGTACAGCTCGTACTGCAGAAAATATTGCTGCTGTTCGCGATAGTGTGGCTGAAGAGCCGTCCACCTCAACTAGTCGTGGTGTTCGCTATCGTGAGATGATAACGAACTTTTTATGGCCCGAATTGGAAGATATGGATGTGGACGATATGTGGTTTCAACAGGACGGTGCCGCTTGTCACACAGCTAACGAAACAATGTCTCTTTTGCGGGAGAAATCCAATGGCCGTGTTATCTCACGTCGTGGCGATGTTAATTGGCCGATCATTCGATTCGACACCCTTAGACTTCTTTCTTTGGAGTTATTTTAAAGAAAAGGTATACGTCGATAAGCCAGCAACAATTCAAGAGCTAAAGAATGAGATAATTCGGTACATTAACGGCATAGAACCTCAATTATGCCTCAGCGTCATCGAAAATTTGGACCATCGGATGGAGGTATGCCGCCGAGGTCGCGGCGGCCATTTGGCCGATATTTTGTTCCATACATAATTGAACCATACCAATATTATCGTAATAAAAAGAAATGACAATAATTTCCTAAATAATTATTGTTTTATTCAAAATCAACATCGGCCCTTAAAACTTAACCACCCTTTACTTTTTATAACTTGTTTCGTTTTAATTTTCTTTTTCTTTTTGAATAATGAATTCGTATTTTGTATGTGAATTAAAATATATTTTTGAAGTTTTTGTGAGTGTATTTTTAACTTTTTTTATTTTGTGTTCTCTTTTTTGTCCTCTATTTTTTTTACGAATGTTCTCTATTTTTATGTCTTTGGGAGCAAAATGTTCTCTTTTCATAAAGACCACAGATGGACAGGACACCCTACATTGGACCCAACAATTAGCGATTTGGACCAAATGTTGATGTCACAACAAATCAAATTAATCCCCAATTAGTCAAAAACAGCAAAAACAAATGTCATTCTACGTAAAATTTGAAATTACATTGGTTTAAAACGGGTTAAAATCGGTTGAAACTGTTTTAAATCCGTTTTGGATCCAGCGGGTTTAATGCGTGTTTTTGAGTGAATATTATGGATATGGGTTTAAATTGTCGGGTTAATGATCGGGTGTAAAATTAACTTAAACCTGATTTACACCCGGAGTGAATAATATGGCCGTTATACATATAAAACGATCGTTCTATGTAGGGTATGTTTCACAAATGTCAATTCACAGTGATTGCAATTGAAAAAAAGTTTTAAGGTGCGTGTGCAATTTATTGAAACCCATGTTTATTATTTTATATTTATTATTTTGAAAATATGCACAAAAAATATCCATTTATTTTAAAAATATGCAAAACATGCATTTATAGTAAAATATGCAAAAATATGCACTAACGATTGAATGCCAGTTTAAAGGAAATTTCATGATTCGTAAAGATAATAAAGTCCTTTTCTTCCAAAGTGTCTCAAAAAAACATGCATTTGCATGGAAATCCTAGCCCTGCTCATTAGTCACATTATTTATTTTCGGATAGACATCCATGTGCATTTCCTGCAAGATATTCAGAATCTGTATCTCCAAACTTATCGAATTCTCATGGAGGGCGAGCCAGGATTGATTGCAGGACAACAGTTTACATATACGTCTGCTATATTAGTAATACTGTTACCCTTAGGCAGGTTGGTAACTTGTTTGGGGTTTCTAGATCATCAGCATGGATTGCTGTCCGACGAGTTGCTTCATACCTAGTTCAAATTACACATGAGTCTATAAAATGGCCACAGGGAGCTGCTGCTGAAGAGACTCAGGTTCAATTTGAACAAAAGAAAGGAATACCCGGCGTTATTGGGGCTGTAGATTGCACCCACATTAAAGTAAAAGCCCCACAAATTGACAAAGAGTGTTATTTTAACAGAAAACAATCATATAGCTTAGTTTTGCAAGCTGTTGTTAATGCCTATAAACAGTTTATTGACATTAACTGGGGAGAGCGGGTTTCTCTTCATGATAGCAGGGTGCTCCGGAGATCGGATCTGTATAGAAGAGTGCAGACGGACTATTCAAACTTGTTCCCAAACAATTAATTTATACTTGGTGACTCCGCATATGCACCAACAAGCTGGTTGGTACCACCTTTTAAAGATTATGGAAGACTGACGGAACCCCAACACAACTTCAACAAGATCCATTCAGCAACCAGAATTGTTGTCGAAAATGCTTTTGGTCTGCTCAAAGGACGATTTCGTAGATTACTTAAGTTCACGGAATAGACAAATCTATGTGCTACTACAAATTTAATAGCAAGCGCCTGTGTTTTGCACAACATTTGCATCTTCAATGACGATTTGTATACCATTAGCTTACCTGATACAACAAATTCTATCACGTCTGATGAGAATTCTGAAAGATTTTGGCAGAAGTCGTTAATCGATCGATACTTGATGAACTACTTTCAAGGATGGACGGCGAAGTAATTTCTGGAGCCACGGGTGATGGAATTTCGAAAGGAGGGGTGGGAGGGGGAATCGGAGCACGTCCACAGTTAATAGTGTGGGAATATGCTATTAGTGGCTTATCCCCAAAAATCTCCTCCATCTGTTCCATATATGGAACCACAACTGGAGTTGCCTCTGTCTGGTTTCTATTGTCCTTCGCTGCCTTAAAAGCAGCAAGAAGGGTTTTTATTTTGCCTACTAATGCAGAGGCCGTGGTTCGGGCATCCTGAAATAGAAAGTTGTAGAAAATACTAGTTTACAAATTAGGTAAAGAAGTTTTCAAATCTTACCGTTAGCCCTGGAACACCATATCTTCCAACACATTTGCATAGGCGAACTTTTTCTTCCTGCTGTGCTGAAATTCATCCTTCCGTGCTAAATAGCACTTCAGCAAGCCAAGCACCTCCTCTTTGGTCCATGTTTTACGTTTGATAATTAAAAAAATGGATGAAAACTATTTTTTTTGTGAATTGATTTATTTTACTTTTTTTCGCTTAGTTCCATGTTTGTTTTTAAAATTTTTTTTTTAAATAATGGCTGTCGTTGTGTAAGTTTAGACAGTTTTCACTTTCAATTCAATTCAATCAGAATTAAAATAGTTTGGAAGCACAGTTTTTATCGAGGCTAAATAAATAAGGCTGGATAATTATCGAGAATTAGGAATTCTATATAGACACAAAGTCTAGTTGTACTTAACGTTGAAAATATTTTTAAGCCTTTTAGATAGAATACCAAAAAAACGCACCTAATGTTTTTCCCTCAAAAAGTTATCTGAACGCATTCACAACTGGGCGATTAATTCAACACATTCACTTTTCAGCGGAATAATGGTGGTTACAAGGGGTCGATTCCTGTTCTGTGATACTGTGAAGTGATAAATAATTTAATTTAGGTAATTTGTAATTTTCGAAGTTTATTTACTTTCAAGGTACAATAATTTTCATTGGCCAAATCGGGGCTATTCTCCAGATATGCGGTTAAGTACATATTTTGGGTTTCTAAATCCCTTTGTCCGCGCTTATTTTTTGCTTCCCTCGTCAGTCATAGAGCCTTGTCTATGCTTTTCACACTTTCTTCACAAACGAAACGGCCGTGATAAACAAATTATTATATGGAAAACTTCTGACATTTGTTTTAATTTTTTCATAGATCGAGAATCGAATTGAGCGCGAACTTGTGAAAACTCTTTTCACTTCAAAGTATCATAGAATGAGAATCAGTGCATTGCGTCGTATAGTCGTGCTATGCTTAAAACTAAAATTTTATGGAGATTGAAATATTATTTTTCATATTTCACCACGATTTAGCTCGAAACATTACGTTTTCTTCATCACGTAGATGTAGTGAAAAGCTCGCAGTTTTTTGTTTGTTTTTGTAGGTAATAGACACTCTTACTGCGCCGAAATTGTTCATTTGCCTTTCGCAATCTCCGCAGTGTAAAAAAGCGATCTTACGCACTGTATAGCGTTGTGTACAGATATCTACGACTATATGAACTATACAAATAAATCAAACGGCAAAAATTCTCAAAAACACGAAAGACGGCAAAAGAGAAGAGAAAGAAATTACGACGGCATTTCCCGGACCATCCTACATGAATATGATCTATCCGCTATCCCGCATCCAATCATAATAAAATCGGAAAAATTCGGATGAAATGTGGACTCAACTCAGCCTGGGGCTGGGACTGGGACCCAGTTCTCAACAGTCACTGTGTGGATTTCGAGTCGAATTTAATAGCTCAATGACATATAGGATTGAGAAAAATACGGTCAACGGTGTGGTGTGAAATATAAATGGGATTGTGAGAGGTCACGCTCTATAGCAATTTGAAACTCGAGTATTTAATATCGCGCACATTAAGTTAGTGGCACCGGCACCGGCACCGGCGCCACAAACCAGAGAGAATCAATAGACCACCAGCTTCGGCCAAAAATGAGAGTTTCATAGAGCCAGTTTTGAAATAAGTAGCTCCGCCTTTTTTTCCATCTGTGAATACGTGTGAATAAGGGAAAAAAATATGAAATAAGACAATTGAATCTGAGATGGCTTTGAAATAATTCAAATAATTTAAAAAATTTACCACTATTGGGACGTGTTAAGCAAATAGTGTGTATGGTATGGTGAATTAATTACCAACTTATATTTCATTAAAAAGCATAAAAATGTATATAATATTTGGGGGATTAAAAATCTAATAATATGATTCCTATGACATTATTATACAAAAAAAAAAATATAATTTTAAGCTGCAAGTACGATGTAATCAGCTAAACGCGGTTCTTTGCAATTTTGTTGACATACATTTTGAGCTCTTTCTTCTTATATTTTAAAGAAATTTAACTTATTTTCGATTAGTGTGTCTGTTATTAAGTGTTATTATTATTTTGGAATAAATAATTATAAAAGTTAAACGAAAACTATTTTGTTCATCTATAATAGGTATGTTTATTGTATTATTTTTCAATGAGGAGAATAGATATAATGAATGCATTTTGAATTAGGTATTATAAAGAATTGGCTGTTCAAAAAATTAGAAATCAACATTCGTCACTTAAAACATGTACTGCTTGTCATTTTTATACAAAACCTGCAAGAAAACGTGTTAACATTCGCGGTTTTCTCTATTTTGATTCTATTTAGGTAGTTTTGACATTCAAATATAGTGGAAAATTAGCGAGTTAACTAATACGAAAACATATAGGCAGTTTTAAAAAATGTAATTGCATTAAAAATCATTTCGTGAAATTCGCATATTTGCCCTAGCGAAAGTGTAATAATTATTTATGTTAATAAATTCTTATTTACATCTGATGCAGATTCCTTGTGTTATAAGCCGATATGTGATATGACAATAGGTCTGTTTTTTTCCTCACCCATCTCAGTGAAGTAAAGTAAAGTAAGAAAATGTGCAAAAAAACAGTCCCCAACCACTTTTCTGAACAGTCGGTCTTACCCCTGTTAAGTTAACAGCTGGCATTGCTGTCAAAATGGCCATCAATGAAAAATTCAATTTCAAAATCAAAATCCTTCTAGAAAAATGAATAATTAACCTTTTAGCGCAAAAAAAATAATGATTATCAATTTGCACAGAATATTTACTTTTTCTGTTTACTATTTTTCTCTTCCTGGCGTCTTGTATGATCAAAATAAAATCACAAATTAATTGCCAAAGAAAAAAAAACAAAAACATTCGTGGGTGTGTTTATTAGGTGAGCCCTAAAGTGAAGAACGTGTTAATTCTGAGATTCGATCGAATCGAGTATTCCTCGAATTTAAAACTTTCAATCGAATGAACTTCTCACAATCTAAGTTTTGAAGGAAAGAAGGTCATTACCAAATGATTTAATTGTATGAACTTTATTTTCGAAATCAGCTGTATAAATATTTCACTGTCGATTGCGTTGGTTTTGACTGTAATTTGAGAAAGGATGGGTTTATTTACACATTCTTGGAGGAAGAAAAGATCAAATTGAACAGAAAAAATGCAATAAAAATTAAATAAATGAGCACTTCAAATCGTTTTGGTTTGTTCATTTTGATTGTGACATACGATTATTTACATTTGAAATTTTTTCTCCATAAGACGAACAAATGTTGCTTCCAATTTTATATGTTTTATGTAAATTTCATTATAAACATTGCTTAAATAAAGACTTAGACCACAAATTTTCAGTCAAAAACTCATAACATTTAACTCAATGCAATCGGAAATGAGAATGTGCGAAAAAATGAACAAAAAAAATCCCCATAGAAATCAAAATTTGGAATGTCAGTTGGCTAAGATCGAATGACTTTCACTTAAAAAAAAAGAGTAGCTATGTAAATAATACTTAACCGTTATTACATACTTCAGTTAAAAAATCAACAGGGAAAACAAAATGGGAGGATTTGCTATTTATTATCTACAAAAAATGTATCCCATAATGACATATCAAAGATAGTTTTCAATTATTATAAGTCTATGTGTATATATATGTAATTATATTTTGTAAACAAAATGCAACTTAAATAAAAACGTAAAATATTTAGTATTTTATTACTTTCCGTAATATTCAGTTGTCATTTTTAAAGTTGTTTAAAATATGCAATTCCTTATATGTACATTTACACCCACCACAGCCGACAAAATAGTAGGTATCATAAAAGGAGACACTCTGTGAACAGATCCAAATTACACAAAAATGTGCTCCCCTGGTGTTCAGAATTGAAGAATGCTCCAAAGTTGGTCCTGCTGGAAATGAATAGCTTGTGTGAATCTCAGTGGTGTCAAATTGAGTGCAGTTGTTGTAATTGCGTGCTGAAAATCCTACTTTACTTTACTTCACTGAGAGCGATGAGGAAAAAAACAGACCTAATGTACACTTACGATTTGGTCTTATGTGTGCCCAAAACGTATTTTTTCTTAAATTCCGATGACCAATTTATTTGTTGGTTGAAATAAATTCATCACATATTTCTTGTAGTCTGACAAAACAAATGTCCTCCCTCCTCCCATTTATATTTGTACGCTTTTTAAAAAAATATAAGTTGGTAATAAATTCCCCACACCGAACACACAATTTGCTTAACACGTCCGGATAACGTCCAATTTATTTGAATTATTTGAATTTTTTCAAAGTTACCACCAAATAGCTGTAAATGTTACTATGTGCAAGTGTATGCGTGACCAAATTCACCCTCCGTTTACTTTAACATTGCACGCATACTTAACCACGCAGTAACTTTTTGAAACTGGCTCTATGAAACTCTCATTTTTGACCGAAGCTGGTGGTCTATTCTCTCTAGTTTGTGCCGGCGCATCGGCCGCTGTCGGTTTGCCCAAATGTTTTAAAAATGCATGTATATTTATAAATTTATTTGTTTGACTCTTTATTCCATTTTGTAACAATTTTTGGATACATACATAAAATACCTATAAAGGCAGGGTTTTTTTTTTTTTAAATTGCTATTAGACCTGGGTAGTTAGTGTGCTGGACTACTGTGCGAGGGGTCCCAGGTTCGATCCCCCAAAAAACACAAATTACATCTTAAGGCTCTTTTCCGAACGTCTGACAAACATCCGAGAATATAACTGTCCTGAAAAAGCTTCTCAATTCAGTCATTCGGACTCGACATAAAATTGTAGGTCCCTTCCATTCGTCCCAAAAATTAAACTCACGCAAACGAATGGTTGTGACAAGCTACGTCCTTACACGGCTGTTGCGCCAACTATTTATTTAATTGATTAAGCTCAAATTAGCAACAGCATTTAGATATCTTATTCTTATATCTTCGATTTTTACGATCCGATATTGATAACAATTTTTTATTAGTGCGTAATTTAATTTATATAAAAAAAATTATAAAAATTTTACACTCCATTTCTGAAATGTTAGTAATTTTATTACGGTATCTTTTGTAGGTACTATGGTGGCGTGCTATGCCTAACCCGTAAGAAAGCGTCAATTTTATTTTCAGATTTGTGCTCATCAAAAAATCGTTTTTTTTTCGAGTGGGCAGTAAAGTACAATATTTTTGCCGCCATACCTTAACCAATCCATTTGGACTTAAAAGAACATTTTGCATTCCACCTCCACACAACAGTGCAATACGTAACAGTAACATTTTTTTGACAAAAAATCATCAACAAGTTTCTAATTAAAAATAAATATATTATATTTAAATTAAAAAACACGTTATGTATTGTGTACTTTAAAGTTTAAACTAATACATTATACGAAATACATATATCTATATTTTATTCAATTTTTTACCATTTACCTATTCATTTATTTTAAAAATCCAACCACCTATTAGCTACATACAACCGTGGTGTAGGTTACAAAATCATTCTTATCCGAATGAGCTATCTGTTCTTGATTCACCTACCTATAAAACAGGTAGGTAGGTGTAGGTAAGAAAAAAAATTAGGTAATTGGTCAGCCCGCACAGCACACAAAATGAATAGAATACCAATAATACAACAGTGCCAATGACGCCCATCTAACTGAACCTTGAGCGTGTCGAACGACCTATATCGAACTGGAAATGTACAACAATATTTAAATAAACAAACAGGACACAGCCTTAATGTAAATAATTACTACAGGAAGTAAAGAAGATCGGTTGGGATTTAAGTCATGCCAATTTCCGTTTGCAATTAGTCACAATTTTCTCCGCATTGTTCATCATGCTGGCATTTACATTTTTTACCTGAGCTATTGTGAGTCACTTCACATAATTTGAAGTGCAATAGCTACTCTTTACAAATTATCTAAAAACATTGCTTATCAAAATGAATTGTATTTTCGGATGTGCGCTTAGACATATATATTTTCTACTCTAACTTATGGTGTTGGTGACTTCTGGGAGCCTTGTACATCGACTTGAGTATTATTGACCGGACGGCAGCTAAATGATTCCAATGTATAAGCAAACAGAATTAATGTAACAATTTTGAATCCAAAAAGTGAATAGGAAATAAAACCATTACTTACTTACTCAAGGCGGCGCTACAGTCCGAGGTGGACCTGTGCCTCAACCAACAAGCGTCTCCAGCCAGCACGATCAGCCAGCTGTCTCCAGTTTCGCAACCTAAGTTGGTTAAGGTCCTTTCCACTTGCGTGCGCCACCTGAGTCGCGGTCTTCCCCTACTGCGCCGTCCCTCGGGCGTGGATTCGAAGATCTTTCGAGCCAGAACATTCGCGTCCATTCGTTCTACATGACCCAGCCACCTCAGTCGTTGGACCTGCACTCTTCTGGCTAGGTCGATTTCGCTGTACAGTTCGTCGTTGTATCTCCTCCTCCATTCACCGCCTATGTAGACGGGACCGAAAAGTACTCGAAGAGTTTTCCTCTCAAAGCAACCAAGTTACTCTAGAAATGACTAGGATGATTAAGGTCTTATAAAGGGTCACTTTAGTTGTTCGAGAGAGGGCTTTGCTACTCAATTGCTTTCTTAACCCAAAGAAACCGCGATTGGCAAGAGTTATTCTTCGTTTAATCTCAGCGCTGGTGTCATTGTCTGAGTTCATAGCAGAGCCTAGGTAGACAAAGTCCTTTACCACCTCAAAGTTATATCTGTCTATAGTGACATTCTGTCCAAGACGTCGGTGTTGGGTGTCCTTTATTGATGACACCATATACTTTGTCTTGCCCTCATTGACCGCCAAACCCATCTTCGCCGCCTCCGTCTCAATGCCGAGCCAGTGACATCACGCTGCGTTCTCCCGATTATGTCGATGTCGTCGGCGAGTAGATGGACGGACTTTTGAAAGATAATGAATCTGGTGTTAGCGTTTCGGTGAGTTCTTTACCGACCTTGATGAAGCAGCGTGCATTCTCCATTGTCATCCTACACAAACGGACGAGTTTGGCAGGGATGCCAAAACTAGACATTGCTCTGTATAGCTCGTCTCTATAAATGCTGTCATAGGCGGCCTTAAAATCGATGAAAAGGTGGTGGGTATCGATTTGAACTTCCTGGGTTTTCTACAAGATCTGCCGCAGTGTGAATATTTGGTCGATGGTAGACTTTCCTGGCCTGAAGCCACACTGATAGGGACCAATCAGGTTTTTGACGAAAGGCTTCAGGCGTTCACACAACACGGCAGATAAGATCTTATAGGCGATGCTAAGAAGACTAATACCTCTGTAGTTGGCGCAGTTCAGAGGGTCTCCTTTCTTGAGGATCGGGCAACAATGCTGAGGTTCCATTCATCGGGTATACTCTCCTCCGACCATATTTTACAGATGTTTATCTGTTCTATTGACATGCCGTTGACCGTTAGGATTACGGGTGTATGGTTCGACGAGCGAATTATCACTACTTTGAACTTTTAGTTTCCTAAAAGTTTCCTTTTATTATGAAGAAGTCATAATGACGTCTGTTATTTTTGCTTTACCGGATGGCCTGGCCAGTATAAGTAAATGTTTGATCCAGTCGAAATAAAAGTACACTTAAAATTTCGCCCTTTCTGCCTCTTGTCGGTACTAGACTGGCCACCAGCAGGTGTGCTTTGCATTGAAATCACCTCCAATGATAAAGTTATTGCCTAGAGCTCGAATAGGTCTTTAAGATCTTCATCTGTAGGCGAATGCATAGGTGGGCAGTATGTTAAATTGGTTGCGCTTAGTCAAAATGCCACTACTTGCATAGTTTGTGTTTCTATTTTTGGCATTTCATGGGATCTCAAAATACTACAAACAGAGTAGCCAAGAATTCTAATCGTTGTTGCCTGTTTAAAGCGGGTTTTATAAATCAGGCAGACCGTAGACATCAATATCTTCAATTCATTGCAAAAAAAAATCTGAAATTCAGCGATATGTTGACGTAAACCGTTTGCATTCCAGTTCCACGTTGCGACTTTTAGATTTAAAATCAATCATTATTATGTATTTTGTTGATTTTTTCTTTTTGAAATTTCTTTGCTCAGTACCTTAATTCCTTTTGTTTTGATTATCCAATCTTTGAAAATAGTAGAAAGCATTTTTTTTACTCATATTTTTTCTTCTTTACGCGTATTTTTACAATTTGGTGTTTATTTTAGCCGCAATTGTTACTTTATTATTTTCAATATTCATGTGTTGCTTGTTTCTATTTTCGAAAGGGTTCTGTTGATGTTTGGCAGCACCTCTCTTTTTATTTTCTTTACATTCTTATGCTACCGGACACCCTATATAATCAGACACCTACTACATGACTTATGGTCATGGCTAAATTAATTAAAAGCTAATACTTTTCGTTTCGTTATTTAAATTCAAGAAACTACTATAATAATTCGACATAACCCACTATTATTAACTTTCTCGTATACGTAGTAAGAAAAAGATATTGTTTTCGTAAAAAATTTCGAACTCGAGATTTTGATCAATTCTGATATTACGATGATAGGGGAACTCAAAAAAGTGGTTGTCACAATTCTGTCCGTCCGTATGTCTGTCTGTCCCACCCCTGGGGAATCTAAACGCTTGGACGGATTTGCTTCAAACTTCATACTTAGAGTTTTTGGACTTCCCGCTAGGGAGGTTTTTTTTTCTGTTAGCCCTAATATTAACGGTACCTACCTCCCATATAACAATTTTACGAAATATGACGAAATATGTCCAAATTTAGATTTTTTCGAAAAATTGATAGTTAAATTAATGTACGCATGCTTAACATGACTGCATACCCAGTTTTTCGCTAAAAAGTCCAGCAACGGCAGTTTTGAAAATTGGCTTTTTCTCGAAAACGGTAAAAACGAAAGGTACTATTGTCATTCTTAACTTTATAGCAAACTCAGTTTTTCCCTAAAAATACTGCGTCCTTTGATATCCACCCAAATCCCTAATAATAGTATTTTAAAAAACTGCTCATATCTCAAAAACGCCATTTTCGATTATGATAAAAATGTTACTTTCAGGTAATGCTTAAATGCGTACTAATACCATTTGCTCAGTTTTGAGCTAAACAGTTGCAAAACAGTGTTAATAAACATTTTAAGAAATATTAAGCAATTAAGATTTTTTCGAAAACGGCTCTAACGATTTGAACCAAAATTGATCGTTGAGTTAATGTAGGCTTAACATGACTGCATACCCAGTTTTTCGCTAAAAAGTCCAGCAACGGCAGTTTTGAAAATTGGCTTTTTCTCGAAAACGGTAAAAACGATTTAAAAAAAAAATATTTTTAAGGTACTATTGTCATTCTTAACTTGATAGTAAACTTTGTTTTTCTCTAAAAAGACTGCGTCCTTTGATATCCACCCAAATCCCTAATAATAGTACTTTAAAAAACTGCTCATATCTCTAAAACGTCATTTACGATTATGATAAAAATGACACTGTCAGGTAATGCTTAAATCCCTTGTAATACCATTTGCTCAGTTTTGAGCTAAACAGTTGAAAAACAGTGTTTTTTGAACCATGAATGCGTCCTTCGATTTCCACCCCAATCGCTAAAAACGGTACTTTAAAAACTACACATATCTCGAAAACGCCATTTTAAATTTAGTTAAAAATGTAACTGCTAGGTAATGTTTATATCCTGAAGAATACGTCGTACTCAGTTTTCAGCTAAACAGTTTAATAACTGTGCTTTTCGAATCCAAATTGTTACATTTGTCAGCATAATTTTATAAAAAAACTGTTGAAAGTGAGACTTTTATAATTTTTATATTCTGATTATGAACACAATTTTTATATGAGTAATAAATTGTCTAATGTATAAATTAATACGTTTTAAAACGACTAATTTGTGAGTTTCTGTTTGTAGGTATACCTTACCTATTATAGCACATTATTATTATCAATATAAAACTATGGTGCATCCACATACATAAATACATTTCCCAACCAGACATTTTAAGTGAAGATAAGCAATAAATTTGAGTTATTAACCCAACGGCGCCAAATTTTAATGCGCTGTGTACTCATCACAAGGGCATTACATTTTCTGGCGACACAATTTCGGGTACCTGTACAAATTTTCCTTTGTACGATTGGAGAAATTCACACTCTGAAACCGCACTTGAAAAAAGGACCGACGACCGACCGACGTCTGAAACTCAAACATCAAATGATTTTTGGTCCTTTACTGCACAACCTTTGTCTGAGGCTTTCCTCTTATCTTTGCCGTCGTGAAAAGGCTTCTGTGACAAGGCACTTGTCATCAGCCTGTTTGTCAGCATGTTTGTTCCATGGTGACAAGTGCATGGTGTATACGTGTACGTAGGTATACCTACTTATATTTGCCTTTGTCTGAACTCTGAAAATGTTTTATTTTTAATAGAACAGGGGTATATGTATTTCGAAAGTTATTGATATACTATTTGAAATCCTGATACTCTAATGACTACCTGGATTCTGGATATTAACATGTTCACAGTCCCCTCCCCATACCCGCAAAGCATAATATGTATGACGTTCTAGTAGGTGATCTACATTCTCTAAAATAAGGACTTTCGATTTGTTTTAATATTAATATTTTACCAATAGATAACGAATTTTCTTATAATAAAAAATAAATTGTATTGTGCTTGTCGCCAATGTTCTCTGTAATGAGTGAACCGATTTTGATTCTGGAAATTTCCCATGAAAGGTGACGTTAATATACCATGGTTTGTAAGTGATGTATGCTTTATGTACCGTATTGTAATAACACCATTACACATCAACATACCACTTTGGTATATATGGCTTCATTTAAGAAGCACGCGCTTCTCGCGTCTACTACCTGTTAATTACCATAATATATAATGAATTATAACTTAATTGAATAAATATTATACGTTTAATCTGAATCGGTAGTATGACTTTCTATCGATATATTTAACATTCTGGCGACGAGATTAGTAAGTATCTGCGAAAATTATTTTTTTTATTCATCCGCAATTAAAGATTTCGTACGGTCTTTCAAAGAAGCACTTGACGGTCAAAAGCTTTTCATGAAAAAAATTATAAACGACCAAAAGAGTTGGATGGATGCGCATATGGCTCAGGGATCATCATCGATTGTAGCAGTGGGAACCGTTCCTGCTTTTCATAATTTTGATAAGTCAAAAGACAACTGGGGTACGTATCAAGCTCAGATGGAGCAGCACTTTAAAGCGTATGAAGTACTAAAAGAGGCATCTCGCAAAGCATATTTTCTTTCTTGGATCGGGTCAGAGCTATACGAACTACTGCAAAAGCTGTTTGGAAATAACAATTTAAATGAAAAGACATACGCGGAGTTAGTTGCAAAATTAACGGAGCATTTCAAATCAAAGACATATGTATTAGCAGCACGATGCGAATTTTTTCGATCACAAAAATGAAGTGTAATTAAAGCTACGGTGAATGGATAGCGGAATTACGGGGAATAGCACGACAATGTAAGTACGCATGTAGTAATGATACCTGTAAGCATGAATATGTAGATGAACTTATTAGAGATGTAGTGGTACTGCACACACCGCATAATACAGTGCGTACCGCTGCTCTCCAAAAGGCCAATCCATCGTTGGCTGACGTTTTAGCAAAAGCAGAAGCTTTTGAAGCTACACAAAAAACTATTCGCACGATTACTAATGAAGCGCCAATATTAGAAGTCAACCAGCTAAAGGGAAATTGCAAGTACACGAGCAGCGTGAATAGAGGAAAAATTATAAGCCCGCATTACAACAAATTCAACAAAAACAGAAATAACAACATGCATGTGGATAAGAGGCAACAAAATAGAAACAGTAATTTTAACCGGGAAATTGAATCATTTACACAAATATTGCAAATTTCGCGATGCAAAGTGTCACAAATGTGGTAAAATCGGACATATTGCTTATGTTTGTTGCACGCATATAAATCGAAATAAATTTAAACCGCGAAATAGAGAAAACGTAAATAACATTGAGTCAATAGAGCAAATTTATACAATAAATACATTATTTTCGGGGACAAGAGGTAATCCAGAAGACAAATTTTTTATTAATCTAAAGGTAAACGACACAAACATGGAATTTCAACTGGACACGGGAGCAACTTGTTTAATAATTAGCTTAAATGGCTACCTACCACGAATTGGGATGCCCACCATGTCGAACAACTTCACAAAAACTTCGCGCGTATGGAAATAGGCCAGTTCCAGTTTTGGGCGTAAGTGAAGTGTGCGTAGTGCGTACAGTTCAATGGTGAAGACAAGTTGTTGCCGCTATTGGTCACAAATTAAAGCAAGGCGGAAATATTTTTGGCATGAATTGGTTCAATGCATTCCGGTTGAGAGTCGATAAAGTTGCATGCAGTGTGAATCAATTAGCTATCACCGATTCACAAAATACTAAACCACAAATAAATCAACTTTGTGATAAATATAAATTAATTTTTGAATCTTCTTTAGGCACATGTTTCAACTTCACGGCTTACTTACTTACTTACTTACTTAAGGTGGCGCTACAGTCCGAGGTGGACCTGTGCCTCAACCAACAAGCGTCTCCAGCCAGCACGATCAGCCAGCTGTCTCCAGTTTCGCAACCTAAGTTGGTTAAGGTCCCTTCCACTTGCGTGCGCCACCTGAGTCGCGGTCTTCCTCTACTGCGCCGTCCCTCGGGTGTGGATTCGAAAATCTTCCGGGCCGAGGCATTCACGTACATTCGCTCTACATGACCCAGCCACCGCAGTCGTTGGATCTTCACTCTTCTGTCTACGTCAATGTCGCTGTACAGCCCGTACAGTTCGTCGTTGTATCTCCTCCTCCATTCACCGTCTAGACGGGACCGAAAATTACTCGAAGAATTTTTCTCTCGAAGCAACCAAGAGTAACCTCATCCGCTTTTGATAGAGTCCATGCCTCTGTATCAGAAAGTAGGACTGGGATGATTAAGGTCTTATAAAGGGTCACTTTAGTTGTTCGAGAGAGGGCTTTGCTACTCAATTGCTTTCTTAACCCAAAGAAACCGCGATTGGCAAGAGTTATTCTTCGTTTAATCTCAGCGCTGGTGTCATTGTCTGAGTTCATAGCAGAGCCCAGGTAGACAAAGTGCTTTACCACCTCAAAGTTATCTCTGTCTATAGTGACATTCTGTCCAAGACGTCGGTGTTGGGTGTCCTTTCTTGATGACAGCATACTTTGTCTTGCCCTCATTGACCGCCAAACCCATCTTCGACGCCTCCCTGTTTGAGTTTTGCACTATTCTTTCAAGAACGCTGTTGAAGAAGTCACATGAAAGCGCATCGCCTTGTCTAAATCCTTTTTTGACATCGAAGGTCTCGGTGAGTTCTTTACCGGCCTTGATGCAGCAGCGTGCATTCTCCATTGTCATCCTACACAAACGGACGAGTTTGGCAGGGATGCCAAAACTAGACATTGCTCTGTATAGCTCGTCTCTATAAATGCTGTCATAGGCGGCCTTAAAACCGATGAAAAGGTGGTGGGTATCGATTTGGACTTCATCGGTTTTCTCCAAGATCTGCCGGTGTGTGAATATTTGGTCGATGGTAGACTTTCCTGGCCTGAAGCCACACTGATAGGGACCAATCAGGTTTTTGACGAAAGGCTTCAGGCGTTCACACAACACGGCAGATAAGATCTTATAGGCGATGCTAAGAAGACTAATACCTGTGTAGTTGGCGCAGTTCAGAGGGTCTCCTTTCTTGAGGATCGGGCAAACAATGCTGAGGTTCCATTCTCCTCCGACCATATTTTATAGATGAGTTGGTGCATGCTCCTAACCAAGTCGTCGCCTGCCGCTTTGAATAGCTCGGCGGTTAGGCCATCTGCCCCAGCGGCTTTGTTGGGCTTAAGCTTAGATATCGCTACCTTCACTTCGTCCAGGTCGGGTGGACGGAATTGTTGGTCTTCATCGTCCAAGTTGAATGGTTCATTCTGCTTGACAGCGGGATTTAGTTCGTCATCGCCGTTAAACAGTCTGCAGAAGTAGTTCTGCCATATCCTCAGCATCGACTGCGATTCTACTACGATGTTCCCTTGTTCGTCCTTGCAGGTTCGGGCTCTGTAGCCTTGGCAGGTTCCTTTTACCCTTTGGTAAAACTTCCGTACCTCATTCCTGCTGTAGCATCTCTCTATTTCCTCGATCGCGCGCTTCTCGTGCTCTTTCTTTTTTCTCCTGAGAAGACGGTGTTCATCTCTTCTCTTCTGCGCGTAGAGCTCACGAGCAGCTCTAGTCCTTCTTTGCAGTGCCGCTTTGTATGCCTCTTGTTTCGATGCATGTGCTTGCCGTCACTTGTCGTCGAACCAGGGGTTTCGTTGTGGTGGTCGAGTGAAACCAAGCACATCAGAGGCGGCGTCTCTGATGGCTTTTTGGCAATGCTGCCACTGGTCTTCAATGCTTGATGCTGGCTGCATAGAACCTCTTGAGAGATTGAGAGAGACTCGATCGGAGAAGGATCTGGTGATCTCTTGCGATTTTAGCCGTCCGACGTCAAACTTCCTCACAGTATTTACTTGTCTTGGCGGTGTTCGGGATATCCGAAGGCGTACCTTTGCTACAACAAGGTAGAGGTCCTAGTCAATGGTTGCCCCTCGGAACGTTTGGACATCCATAATACATTACGTCGATCGCAATGTGGTCAATCTGGTTGACGGTTGATTGATCGGGGGATCTCCAAGTGCCTTTATGAATATCGAGATGCGGGAACCGCGTACTTGCTATGACAACATTTCGCCGCGCCGCGAAGTCGATCAGCCTAAATCCGTTATCGGACGTGGTGTCGTGTAGGCTGTACCTTCCGACAGTACTACCAAAGATGCCCTCTCTTCCTATCTTTGCATTAAAATCACCTAGGACAATTTTAATGTCATAGTTAGGGCACTGCTCGTATGTCTTGTCCAAGAGCTCGTAGAACCTCTCTTTGGTGTCGTCGTCTTTCTCCTCCGTGGGGGCATGGGCGCTCGTTCACACAGCTGAAACTTAAGACTTCTTGCCTAAGTCTGCCTCCAACGACGAATCCACATCCAAATAAGCGCTGTTTTTGTTGCCGATAGCAGTCGCCATAGTAAATATCGCAGTCTTTCATCCTCTTCTTGCCCGGTCCATCCCATCGCAATTCTTGAATGGCGGTTAGGTCTGCTTTATAGCAGTTTAGGGCCTCCGCTAGCTGTTCGGCTGCACGTGGTCTGTTAAGGGACCTAACATTCAACGTGCAGATCCGAAATTCTTTGTCCTTTAGGGGCCGGATTCCTCCGGTGTCAGTAACCCACTTCGGGGATGTGAGAGCTGCCGTTGGATCATAAAAGGGTTCTTCCACCACTATCTCCGTTTCAGAAATAGAGACATGTTGCAGTGCTGCGGTAGGTGCAGAATCAGTGAATTTTGCACGTGTGTTTTGGGCATAAGAGATAAGACTGTCACAGAACTGTTGAAGAAGGCGGCCTGGCACTGGCCACCGACAGTAAACAGAAACAAGATCATCAACTTTTGCCAATTAAAAATAAACATTTATATCTGCAATTATATCTACCTAATCTACAGGTATGTATCTTTGAGTACATATACATATTTATTTATTTGGTGAAATTAGATTTATTCCTGTGGCTGCAGTCTAATACATTTTTAAAAGCGTAAGAAGATTCATTAAATCAAAGTCAAGATGTACCTACGCAAAACGCAACGCAGTAACCCATCTACAGTGAAAAAAATGATACCCTTGTTATTGTTGGCTCTTTAAAAAGTTTGCTGTAGGTAGATATGTTAAATTCATACATATGAATTATTTACAATACCTATACAACGAAAGTAGTATTTTTGACTGTAATTTAATGAATTCACGCCTCACGAACTGTTATGATTTTTTTTTTATTTACAATGACACTGCTAATGTGTGGTGTACAACACATTTCACAGAATAGTTGCACGTTATGGTTGACTGCTTACCCGAGAAACAAACAGAAATGCTGAAATATGCTATGTCATACACGACACTTCTATAGGTGAGAAATAAAATTTGCATATAACATCTGTATTTAAAAACTAAAATTAACATTTGAGAATTGGAAGTCACGATCGATTTGAGGAGGTGCTAAGTCCAATGTTTAAATATGTATTTATACATGATTCTCATTCGACGATTAAAGCAATATTTAATAATAAGAAGCTCATTATAATTACGCCCGCTTGAGGTGCATTTTTGTGGCTGAGAAACACCCAAAGGAACTCAATTAATCGAACACGATATTGCTGAAATCGGCTTAAAAAAAAGGTTTCATGACCTCCTGGACGAAGCCTATATGGAGCCTATCTGGAGTATGATGTCAAATTTGTGCTCGCAGATCCTAATTCCAGAATCAGAAGAGAAAACAACTTTTAACAACTCACATTCCGTGGGACACACATCAATATTCGGACCATTATGTTGGGCGCCTTAGTATACACCTGGAGTAACGAGAGTCTTCAATAGCGCACCTACAACAAACATGAACATATTAAGAAAGACCCTGCATCGCAAGACAAGCGGAGAGAGAGAGGAACAGGAACAAATAATTTGATTGTAGTAGAGCGTCGGTTTCTCTCTGAGTCTCTGATATAAGTTGGTTGAAAGCTATGCTTACTTGTTTGGCTCGTTTGTCCCTCTGCCCTCTAGATGGCATAATTTCCTATTCAATTTTGGCTTGTTTATTGTGGATTAAAATAAATTAAAAAAAAACAATCGGTGGTTTTAAATTGAGTCCTAATCAGGCTCGTGCCCCAGGTACCCGTTAGATAAAAAATTTTACCCAAATCCCGTGGATATTTCTATCCTCACTTCAATTTGGTCAGATGAACGAACATCTTGTCTTTCATCGTCAAGGATAAATGGTTCATTCTACCTGACGGCGGAATTTGTGCCATCTCGCTGTTTAACAGTCTACAGAAATGTTTTTTTCGAACTCTCAGCACCGACTGTGGCTCTACTACAAGATTTCCTTGTTCAATTGTACAGGTATTCCGAACTTTGTCCTCTATATATCCTCGAACGCGCGCTTCTTATGCTCTTTCTTTTCCCTCCGGAGAAGCCGGCGTTCTTGCCTCCTTTTTTGTTCGTAGAGTACTCACAGCTGCTCTCGTCCTTCTCTGCAGCGCGCCGCTTTGTAGGCAAATAGCTTTGCTGCATGTGCTTGCCAGCACTCTTCATCAAACCAGGGGTTTGGTGAGGGTGGTTTTGTAAAACCGAGTACATCAGTTGCGGCTTTTCTGGGGGCATCAATGCCACTGGTCTTCAGCACTTGATGCTGGATGCATAGGATTTCTCGAGAGGTTGAGGGAGACGCGATCGGCAAAGGTTCTGGCAGTTTGTTGCATTTTTAGCAGTTCAACGTTAACTCTCCTCACAGTAATTTCTCGTCGTTGTGGGATTTGGGGACCACCATGTTCCTTTGTGGATATTGAGGTGAGGAAATCGTGTGCTAGCTATAATAACATTACGTCCCGCAGCAAAGTCGATTATTCTACGTGCAGATCTGAACGTCATTGTCCTTATTTTGTTTTGCAAGGTCGTCAACAGTGAATTCGTCCTTACCCGAGGCTTTTGGTTGCTTCGGAACTATTGTTTTTCCGTGGTTGGATAGTTAACCCCACGCACCAATACCCAACTTGTAGGGCCAGTCCATTTTTGTGGACCGGGGGGGAGGAGGGTCTGTATTTTGATTTTTCGTCGATAAAATTATTCATATGAAGTTCGTATTTTTCCACCGACAAACGAAAACAATTTGCACAACCGATGTGCTGTCAAATAGCGCACTAATACATTTACAAAAGCAGATCAATCTGCTTTCATGTTCCATTTACCACGAAAAATCTGAGATCTGAAATAAAAATCTGATGTATCTACCAATGGAAAACGACATTAATTTTACAGCTGTAATTCAACATCTTGATGACTATAGTAGCATTGAGTATTTATACATAGAGGAATCATCATTTTGAAAAGTAAATTTCAAATTTACCTCGCGTGGAGCGTTGCAATCGTTTAAGCTTCTTTTTTTTACGGACTTTTACTTGTGTGAAGAATTATGAAACCAAAAATACAACTCAACACAGAAGAAAAAGAACAACGAAGGGGAAGGACTGTGCACTGTGGGACAGACACAGATATAGTCGTCTGTCGATAGAGTAAGTAGCATTTTTTTTTTTTCGTTATGTTTTAATCAGACGCAAATTCAAATCCTCGCGATCTCGCCAACCGATTCATTTCTTGGGGAGAGTACGATAACTTAGGCGCCAAAAATTTATGGGCAAGAAATGGGGAGAGAACAATAATTTTTGCGATGAAAACTAATGACGGATTTACGTAGCAAGCAGGGTTGTCAGATGTGGCGATTTGAAATTTCATTTGGCGACACGAAAATCGGTTTGGCGACGCACCCCAAAAAAGGCGATATTTTTAGCCTTTGGCGATTTACATTTTTTTAACCAAAATCCTCACATTTTTTCTTTTTTTTATAATTTCCACTCAAACCTTACATCTGTGACGAAATATTAAAATTATAATGAAAGAATGAATCTTTAAAACTTGGAAAGATATTGATTTAGGGTCGGATCTTGGAGGAATCGCGAATACAGTCGTAGCACAGGGCATGTGAATGAAGTTAAGAAGCAAGTAAACGATTTGATTCTTGTTTTACTAAGAGAAATGCGAAAAAGATTGTCTGACTGCAACACAGCGTTTGTTTCTTTGGGATATTTTTAGCCCGGCGTTTGCTTAAGCCAACTGCGACCCTGTTTTAAAAGTTTGTTTGTAAGCTTGATTCCACCCAAAAGGTTATAACTTACTGAGGCTAAGTGGGAAAATGCTTGGGGATTTGCATTAAGTTTTTGTTTACGTAAAAATTACGAGTTGCATGAATTCATTTGATTTTTATGGTTTTTGAATTTGGAGAGTGGAAAATTTTGAAATTTGGCGATTTTTTGGCGTTTTATATTTTACGTTTGGCGATTCTGGTTTTTAAAACCTGACAACCCTGGTAGCAAGCATTTTTTATTATGGGAAAGGGGGGGTCTATCTCGCTCCGTTCAGCCGGGAGGGGTAATTTAAAGGTGCTGTTGTCCAAGAAATTTTCCATTTTCTTAAAAACTAGAAGACATTAATCAATCTGGTTTTCAGTGTTCGATAAAGAATTGATTTAGACTATAAAAACTACTAACAAATTAAGTATCTCATTTCTCAATATTGAAAAAAATCAGCATTAAACTTTTTTTTTAAATTTTTTTCCTTAAATTTCAAGTTTGTGAGTATTTTTTCAAAAACTATTAACAGTAATAACTTGATTTAAAAATAATATTAAAGAACAGATTACTGGCTTTCAAAAATGTAAAAATTATTTTTTTAATATATTTTTTTTTCATTTTAAGTATTATTTTTCTTAAATTACCCCTCCCGCCTAAACGAAGCGAGATAGACCCCCCTTTCCATAGTAAAAAAATGTATTTAACCCTTCTACAAAATACCGTTATCAATTTTTGGCGCCTAAGTTATCGTACTCGTGCCCATTTCTTTAGTACGCGGTGATGATGGAGGATGAATATGCATTGGATCTGGAACTGGTTTTGCATATGGATATGGATTAGATGTGCATATGGATGTGCAAGTGGATATCTTTTTTTTCATGGAGTGGAATTTTTTTTTGTACCTATTTCATCAATCTTTCTTTTTTTTTCATTCAGTAAACTCAGTAAGAGTAAGTTTTTTGATGAGTTGAATTTTTTTCTGTATTCAGTTTTCATTTTCAGCAGTACGCAAATTGGCCTTGAAGCGTTAAGACGTATGGGCATGCAGATTTTTTATTTTTAGTAGGTATATACCTAGGAATAAGAACTGTGGAATTTGATTAATCGCCTTAAATTTAAAAACGAGTTACCTACATCCCCTGTTCTTACTGGAACTGTTTTAATAAGGATATTCAGTTTTACCATTCGCGTAAATTGGTAGGTAAGTATACGACACACGTTTCATAAACGCCCCAAATGGCTGTTTTCGTAAATGCTGGTAAACCAGTCAGCTGTTTCACATGAGAGCCAACTAACATTTCAACTTCTTTAAGGCACAACTGTTTCACATTCGACCGGTCAATGCTTCTTTAGAGGTTCTATAAAGCTTCTAACAGAAGTCGACTCTTTACCGAAGTCTTGACTACTATAACTATTACAACTTCATTAAGGCCTTTTAGAAAAATAAGATGAAGCTTTAAAGTGCAATTAAATTCATAGCTTCGTTTATTGTAGTTATCGGAAGAAAAGGAAGTTACAGTTTCTATAAAGCTTCGATTAAATACTATTATTCAAGCTTCTATCAGAGTCATTAATCGAAACTTTATGGAAGACGCAATTGTTTGTGGCTTGCATTATTTTACTAGCGAGGCTCTATTGAAATGAAGGGAGGAAGAATAAAACATTGAAGATGAACATTTCTTCAGTTTGGCTAAAGAAGCTTTTCCGAAGGTAAATTTTTGTTTACTATTCCTAGTGTAGAATAATTAGTTAGTTTATCAAATTGTATCAAGAAAACAAGTTTTAAAAGGGTTTAAATAACGAAATTTCCAATTCCAAAATTCTTGCCGCGAACGAAAACGGCTACATGAAATTTTGCCCCAATGAAAAATGACCCCAATGAAAAATGACTCCAAACTAAAAATGAAAAATCACCCCAAAAATTTACATGAAAGGCAACAACAACACAAAATTGCGTAAAATTCTGCGAATTGGGGTGACAATTCATATTTTGGGGCCTTTTTTCATTTTTCAGTTTGGGGTAAAATTTCACTATGAAAAATGGCCCCAAACTTTTATAGCACGAAATTCGGCCCCAATGAAAAATGGCTCCAAACTGAAAATGAAAAATCACCCCAAGGTTGGGCTTATTTTTCATAATGAAAAATGGCCCCAATTTCAAAATGGAAATAACGCCCCAAACTAAATGAAAATAAGCCCCAAAATATTCAACAAATCATTCAATAAAATTACTCACGGTGTATTAATCATAGTCTTTATTATATTAATTATACACTTCAATTGTATCTTCAACATTTTGCCTACAACAAGGACATTTATAACTGGCCTTTCCATCTACTAAGGCATCATTTAATAATTTTAAATTGCATTCCCTGCACAGTTTTAAATGCCTGCATGGTAAGAATACAATTGAGGGTGGTAGATCCTGGCACACAACACAATAACATGGGTCATGGTGCAGTTCTTTTGAACACGATGGTCCAGGACCAGGATATTCTTCCTCATCAGGTTCTTCGTTTGCAGAACCCTCATCTTCAAAAATATCGTCATTAGGAACCATATCAACGCATATTTTGTTTTGTTCAAAAACCATACGCGAAAGATATGATGCCGCCGTTATTTTTCCCTGTTGAAGCAGAATATTTGCTTCTTCAATTCTGGCGTCTCTATCTGCATACATTTTTCGCATAACCACGAGACACAAGAAAAAGTGTTTAAAGAGTTAAAAGCTCTCAATCAGATAAAAAAAGATTGCTTGGATACAGCTGCCATACTCGGCGGGGGTAATACAAGTGCTGTAGGTGGAATTAGAAATGCATTTCAGCGTGTTTGTGAAAGGTGAGTAATATATTTTTATTAAATATCCCAATCTGACACTCAACATTCACTTTAACAAATGTAGACACCAGGAAGAAACTGCGAACATATCCTTTTCAAAAATACAAAGGGGTTTGCAGTATTTGGTCAGCAAAAGTTTTATTACTTCCCCGTCTACACCGCTTCAGGTAATTGAAGCTTTTGATTTGGAGGAAGTTTGGAAAGGTTTTGGGGTTTCAAAGGACGAAATCGATCCCCGACCATTTTATACGGGGTGTATACTGGAGGAAAATTATGCTTTTTGCTTGTTTTCCTCGTTAAAAACAATTGACCTTGTAAAGGAAAACATTCCTGAAGGCGGCCGAAAACTCTTAATGGACGCGACATTTAAAATTGTACCACAGGATTGCTTTAAACAATTATTAATAATTTACGTTTAATAAGGTGAGGTCTTTTAAGTTTGATATGATATAGAATTTGAGAAAAGAAAACTAAAAAAATCGCGCGATAAAAGGCATTATTATAAATGCATGGAAAGTAATTTTTCCCGCGCCTTTATTTCAAGTGTGAAATGTCACATTGATTGACTTCATCATTAGTTTAGCATCTCGGTTTTCCACACAAATTCGCGTAGTAAGTTTACCATCTTGTGGTAAATGATTTTCCATACAAAATTTGACAGTTCATTTACCACGTCGTAAATTCACCAAGTTTACTACGTTTACGACGTTGCATGAATATCATGTTTATTTCGATTCGCCAAAAAAAAACACTTTTTCTAGCCCGAGATCACTTTTTTCATTCTTTTGGTACAAAAAAAAGCAATTTTTTCCAGAGTCAAGAGCACTTTTGCGAATCTAGATTTTTTCTCAGAGTCGCTCGAAATTTACCAATACACTTACATATGATTTGACATTTGTTTGTTTACGTTTTATGGAAGTCGGTCGAAAAATTTGGAGCTACTGAAAAATCATATTAAAATAAATAATTTAAACCAAAATTTGATAAATATGACACAAATAATAGAGGTGTAAATTTCAGCTCAGAATACTTTTTTTTGTTCGATTGGCCAGAGACGAAATCTAGAGAAATCTGAGATTGCCAATCGAAATTAGCATAAGCCAGGGTGCTCTAAATCTTTTTTTTGGATTGCTCTATAGTAGTGCCAGATTTGTTTGGGTTTTGGGTAAAGCATTCTGAAAATATTTCACTGCATAATCGTAAAGGTGTAGTTAATTTTTGCGAAAAAAATGTTTGCTACCAAATTCTTACCCCCTTCCCCTTTCTGGATCTTGTTCCTGAAATGGTTATCGTATGGACGATATTTGTAAAGAACTTTTAAAAATCTATAAATGTAACAAGACAAACCTATGAAAGAAAAAATGTGTAAAACTACAAAATTATATAAACACATCCTGCTCATCGGGATTAATAAAATCGTTTATAGAAGAAAATGTTCCATCATTTTTTTCTGTTTATGAATGTATTAATTCCTAAGCTATCTCCATTTATAGATGACAACCACTTGTCCACTGATGGGAATCGCCCTCCTCCAGAGTCCAGGTCAATGTTAACCAATATGCCCCAATATTTGAATATGGTAGATACATACATAGGTACTTTGCATTTAATAAATTTGTATCTACCTATTTTAAATTGTTCTTAATGCTTACTTTAAAGACAACATGAATTTTAATTATGGGTTGGTCTTATGTATATTTCCTTAAACACACCACATCAAATCAAAATAAAATTATTACACCGACACGGAAGGAAATATCATTGCAAATACCAAAGTAGGTATCTTAAGGTTAGGTTAGGTTAAAAAGGGGTACGAGATGTCTCATACAGCACCAGGCACCATAAGGGCCCATCGCGATTCCTAGAGGGAACCAATTGCAGTGACCTACAATGGAAAAACACCTAAACACTTACCCTTGAGAAAGCCCCAATTTCCCTGCAAAAACCAAGTAGTCCCTGGAAGTTGGTATTGTCTATCTCCCCTAAATGTTGGAAGAAGTACCTGCCCAAAAATGGCCTTCTACTGCGACATATTACCTCACATTCGCACAGTATATGTGTATGTCCTCCTCGGCTTGCAGGTCATCGCAGAATCTGCAAGTGTCCGAGTCTGCTAGCCCTAGTCTTTTGGCATGTTTTCTAAGAAGACAGTGCCCTGATAATATGCCGATCAGTGCCCTGAGCTGTTCCCTGCCTAGTTTGAGGATTTCCCTAGATCTTTTACGGTCGTATTGCGGCCAAAGTGCCTTAGATACTGCGTGACCGGTGAGTACCTCCCACCTCCGGTCGGCTTCCTTATTTATTTTATTCCTAATATCGCTTTTTATGATACAAGGAGGTGGTTTAATATCCACATCTCCTCCGTCTTGCAATTCCCCGCCTATCCTCGCAAGCTCATCCGCTTGCTCATTTCCAGCTATACCGCAGTGTCCTGGTACCCACAGTCACTCGGTTCTGACTGCATAATGCCTTAAGCAGGTCCTGACTAATTCAGAATTGATGTTAGGTATCTTAAAGAACTTACGATTTTTCTTTTTCAATATAAATCTAAGATTTCATAATATTGTCACATTTCTTCATAATAAATAAGAAGGATAAAAAGATAAAAAAATTGAATATCTACATACCTACAAAATTCTCCCTTTCCTATATTTTCTTCTTCTACTTGAGCGTTTTCTAGTAGATGTGCATTAAATTCTTAATAACCTCAGCTCCAAATACTTCGAAGTAGCTCATTAAGATATCTGCCATGCCGACTATTGACGTCACCGTTTATTTAACCGCGTGAATTCATCCGCCTTCGCACCGCCAAGTTGATGCCGATCAGAGTCTACCCTCTTTATTATACAACACCCAAGTCCTAACCACCGACCGTAGGTAAACAACATTTGAAATAGTAAATAAGGTTCAGTTTTTTTAATGAACACCTCGACAAGGGTTCGAGGAATCGCTTGAAAGTAAAGAAATTGAAACCAAAGAATAGCAGTCAAGGAAAAAAAGAAAGCGTAACAAAAATAAAACATTTTTTCGTATCGCAAGAATTTTTGAAGGAAGTTAATTTCAACGAACAGCTGTTTTTCGTGACACTATTATATCCACAAAATTTAGCTAGGAGAACAACTAAAATTGTTTCTATCGAGCTTGGCAGTTCTCTACTCTAATAAGTACAACGTACATTTATTATCTATAATTTACATTATTTTTTATGTAGGTTCGAGGTAGGTACATAATACGTTCATAAAAGTCCCGCATTTGAAAAACAAATAATACAGTACCTACTTCAGCACCGTCCTTTTCGGCCTTATTAATGTGAATCATGAATGACAAAAACGATCGGAAATCAAAATGCCTCTCGTAGGTATTCCTTCTCGCCCACTAAAAAAATGATTGATATGCTAAGAATTTCAACCAAAATGAGCTGAGAAACAAGGCGATCCTATTTATTTTACACATCAGCAGGAGGTGAGATGGCGCCAGTGATTTTCTGACCTCCCATTTTACTCATGTTTGACCAGAACACGTTTAGGATTGAAATTGATGGATTATTTATAGGCTTATTTATAGTCGAAGAATGCTTCTAATTTTTTCATCTTCTTTTTGCCGAGTCTAATTATGTTTTGGAAAATCAGAAAGATGTTTAAAATGTGTTGAACGTTTAATTCTGGTTCTGCTCTCTTTGCAAAATAACTTTAATTATACGAGGTTACCGAATAATTATAAGAGAATAAAATGCGACTGATTTTTCGCCATGCGAAGGTGATAAAAGCAATGCCGCAGTCGCATGACTGTGGACCAGGAGTTTATTTAATTTAAAATGCCACACACATTGCTTGACAGATCTATAAATATTAATGTTAACGAAATTTAATGGCACGTCATTAAAAATGTACATTTTTAATTGGAGTATTTTTTGTTTGTTAAGCGATCGAATTGTTCAGAAGAATTAATCATAAAGTTCGGTTTGTTCTTCCTTCTACATAAATGTGATAATTAGAAGAGAAATGCAACTAATCTTTATTAATGCCTGCCAAATTTAGAGGTTGTTTATTTATTTATTTATTTATTTCATCTTACAAGTTCAACTTATTTTAGATTACTTTGCAATAGTTTATAAAGAATACAAGAATGAGATCGTTTTTACAAATTATAATTTACTTAAGACTACAGATTTACAATGTTCCCTACTCATATTAAAATCAATAAGGTTTTTGTATTTATTGTAATTTACACAAGCTTTAGTGATAGGATCATTCTGACCATAATTTGTTCTGTGTCTAGGTGGCATAAAGAAAAAATGTTCCCTAGGTCGAAGAACACGAGAAGGAGCATATATATTAAATGATGAAAGCAAAAACGAACAATCAATGTGGCCAGTTAAGACGTCATTAGCAAACATTGCGGAATAATATATCCTTCTTTTAGAAAGAGGTTTCAAATTTATTAAGGAACATCTATCATCGTAGGTTGGAAGATTATTATTCCAGTCGAACTTTCGTAGAGCATACCTAGTAAACCTTCTTTGAATTTTCTCTATGCGAGATTCAGCATTGCGGTAAGAAGGATTCCAAACAACACAGCAGTATTCTAATATCGAACGAATCAAGGTGTTATAGAGAGTTTTAAGTGTATATGGATCATTAAAATCTTTAGAGTTTCGAAAAATGAAACCAAGCATTTGATTAGCTCTGCCAACTATGTAGTCAATATGCAAAGAAAAGTTTAGTTCAGTGTCAAAAATGACCCCCAAGTCTTTTTGGTCTGAAACTCTACTCAATGTCGTATTTTGTATTCTATAATTAAAAAATATAGGGAACTTTTTTCTACTAAAAGTAAGAACCGAACATTTTTTAATATTAAAATAAAGGCCATTAAAAACACACCAGTCATTTAAACGGTTTAAATCATTTTGTAACGCTAAGACATCCGATATACAGTTTATTGTCTTGTAGATTTTTAGATCATCTGCGTACAAAAGACATTTTGAGCTTGATACGAAAGATGGTAAGTCATTGATAAAAAGAAGAAAAAGAAGAGGACCAATATGACTTCCTTGTGGAACACCTGAATAATTTCGAATTTCATTCGAAAACGCGGTTCCAATTTTAACAAATTGTTTGCGATTGGTCAAATAATTGCCAATCCATTTTAAAATACTAGAATGAATTCCAAAAAGTTTAAGTTTATTTAAAAGAACATTGTGCTGAACTCGATCAAAAGCTTTTGAAAAATCAGTATATACGCAATCTACTTGAAGACGTTTTTCAATATTTTCAAGACAGTAATTGGTAAAAATAACCAAGTTTGTAGCGGTTGATCTACCACTTACAAACCCGTGCTGAAGTTCAGAAATATAGTTGCGAACAACTGAGTACAACCTTTTTTTAACAGCTGCCTCGAATACTTTAGGAAACAGTTGCAGCTTTGCTATAGGTCTGTAATTCTCGATACATCTCTTTGAACCCGATTTGAAAATTGGGGTTATGAGCGAATATTTCCAACAGTCTAGAAACTCGCCAGTAGATAAGGATAAATTAAATATAATCCTTAGTGGATCAACTAGGCTATATTTGCAATTTTTGAATAACAATGGTGGAAAGTTATCGGGTGCTACGCTGACACTCGAATCTAGTAATGACAATTCAGAGAGGATTTCATCATTTGTTAAAGAAATAAAACCTAGGTCAGTTATATGCTCAGAGTGACCCGAGAAACTGCAATTATTTTGCTCACTAACAAAATTCGACTGGAAAAATTTTGCAAACATGTTACAAATTTCGTTTACATCACTACTTGAAATTCCGTTCAATGACATACAAGAAGGTATTCCTAACGATTTCCTTTTAGTATTTAGAAACGACCAGAAAGCTTTAGAATCACGTTTTATATTAGTTTCAATGGTTGTAACATAGTTCTTGTAGACGAACTTCTTTAAAAAATCATATTCTTTTTTCAAACGCAAAAATTCAAGACGCAGAGATGGATCGTTTTTACTTTGTTTACACATCTTATACGTATAGTTCTTCAACCTAGATAAACTCCTATTAAACCATGCAGGTTTATTAGATCTTTTTACATGTTTAGTTGGTACAAACATAGAAATCGCGCGTTCAAGTATTTTTTTAAATTGCAAAAACGCATTATTTAAATTACGGGAATCAATGATATTTTCCCATTCAACACTATTAAGAAAATTATTCATTGCATTATAATCTGCTTTTAAAAAATCAAATTTTGTAATTTCAATACATTGTTCAAGAGACAGCGGATTCAATACCGACATATTAAATGAAATTTGCAAAGCATTGTGGTGAATGCTGTTAACAAGTAAGGGGAAATCGGCCTCAGTGACAGTAGCTTCAAGCTCTTCACTGACAAAAACTAAATCTAATACATTTCCCACTGTGTTGCGAATTTCATTTAGTTGACGGAAATTACCAGCTGACATAGTGTCTACTACTTGAACTTCATTAGCTCTGTAAACATTAAATGGGATAATACATTTTTCTTCGTGAGAAAACAACCAACTTATATAAGGCAAATTAAAATCACCTAGCACTACTGCAAACGAAGAGTCATCTAGATTTTTAACAATTTCAATAATATTTTTCATATGAGCTTTGTAAATTGCAATACCTGAGTAAGGTGGAATGTACGAAACAAAAAAATTTAAATGAATAAGATTAGCATTTTCAATATAAAAATCAACACACACACAGATTTGTTCAATCAAACCTGTTGAATCAGATAATGCAATTTCTTCGCTTTTAAAACATGAACGAACAGCAAACAATACTCCGCCACCTCTTTCAAACCCAGTTTGAATGGGACATCGATCCTTCCGGTAAACATTGAAGTCAGCGGTGAATAATTCAGTAGAGGCTATTTCTTTATGCAGCCAAGTTTCCGTCACAGCAACAATAGCGTACGAGCATTCAACGGTGTTAAGAAAAAAATTGTTTAATTTCGTTCTCATTCCTCCCACATTTTGGTAGTAGAGAGAGAGAGAACAGAATGCAACATTGGACGACGGAACAGCAACAATTCCGGTAGCAGCAACAGAACCAGAAGCAGATTGGATTATGTTTGAGCATTTTGGTGTTGTGGACGCAACTCGTTTTTTGGATGAAACTTAAATGTGCGAACACGGATGCCATTAAGCCACATATCAGAGTTGAGAAATTTATCCAACATATCCTCTGGGACTCCCAATTTGAAGTTTACATGCTTTAGAGCGATTTCATCGGTTCCTTCTCGAATAAGTCTATGACACTTTAGTTTCGAGATATTTACGTTAAAAGCAGACGAAACATATTCGAGTATGGACTGACAAGTCGTACATGGCTTGAATGATGACAAATGAAGCCATTTCAGTTTGGTTACAACTTCTAATTCAATACCATTATTATTAGAGCTTATGTTTGTTCCAATAATTGCAGCATTTTTCTTGAAGGTGTTTATAGTTTTGGTAGCGGCAGCGACAGCGGGGGCACCAGCAGTATTAGCAGCAACAGCAACCGCAGCAGCGGGGGTGGCGGTGGCGGTGGCAGAAGTAGCAGTGGATGAAGCAGCATTAGACGTAGTAGCAGTTAAGGCAATCGCATCAGTTTCGTTGACGATAGATATGCATGAGTCTGTGTTAGATTGCATGACAGAATCAGCAGATTTTGATGTTGATTTAGTAGGCCTTGCTTTAATTTTGGTGGCAGTAGAAGCACTTCGGGGGGTGTAAGGGCTATTATTCTTAAGTTGGGTCGTGGAAATGTTTAGTTGCAAGTTTGACGCGTTGGATCGAGTAGGTGCGTGGACTTTACTCGACGTTTGAGAGCGTGTGACGATTTGATTTTTTTCACTGACACTCGACGATCGCAGAATAATTTCCTTTAACTCCGAAATTTCTTTGAACAAAATATCGAATTTTGTGTTAATAAATTCATTACTTAACAATGAATGGCAACAATGAGGGCACTGCAATGCAGCCATTACGACAGATTTAAGAATTATTAACGAATTAAATCAAAAATAGAGATCAAAAATAGAAAAAACTTTGAGAATAGATAATCACGTCTAACTCGTGGGACTGAACAGTCGCAACTGAAAAGTTGAATAATATTATGCGAAAACATAACTCTTCTAGTGCAAAACATAGTACCACCAGCAACAACGATATTTAATGAACCATTATGCAATGCATAGGTAAAGTTCCTATATACACAAAATGCATTAAAATATGCAGTGGATACTTTTCTTTTCTTCGAAAGCATTGTCTTTTGTGAGTTGATATGAAAATTCTACTGGTCGTAAGACCTAGGTCAATGTGACTATGACTAGTCCTATGCTAACTACCATCCATATAATAAACGAGTTTATTCCGTTTCTATGAGAGGCGTGGGTAGAATTCTTGATCGTGTTGGAGTATGTGGTAAAGACACTGCTAAGCGTAAGGGTGGAGTGGTGGACATTTCCAACTATGTATGCCTACGTTTGGCGAGGTCTCAGGCTAGAAATCAGAGGCTATCGACAAAACTGATAGCCTAAGACCGTTATACGTGGTGAAGAGCCACATCCCGCAAGAGGTGCCACTGCTTTAAACGAAATATAACGCATCTAGAGGGGAATAACTCGATAAAACCCGTAATCCCGGGTGAACAACCGTGCCCATGGGATGTATGGCACTATGTTATGTGTCTTCTAGCGGTGAACTCTAGATACCTGGGGACCTCTAGTTTCAATTTAATTCCCCTTTTCTGGGGTGGAATCGCTTTTTTGATTGTCGTTTTTGATTATCAACTCTTGTTTGCTCTGCGTAAAGCGATCACAAAAACTGATTGATTATTGGCAGCACTTCGAGTTTTGAACGTCACTTTCTTCCCGACGTTGCATTTCGAGCAGCTGATACTATATTCGTAGTGTTTCTTTGTATGGAGACTACTAATATCATATTCACAAATTACAAACAATTTGTTTGTTTTTTTTAAGGTCTCACGCTAATAAGAAGCAGATACGGATCCTGTCCACATACATTTATATGCAATAATATCCGGATTTGGCTAGATGTTATAATCCAATAAAGTAAATATTGCACATCACGAGTTTCCAAATTTCCAAAGTGTTTTATTTTAAATTAAAATACATTTTTCTTTTGGAGTTGAAGACGAGGTGCATACCAATGAAAATGACACAAAATGTATGAAAGCGACACCTAAATAGCTGTCGCATGAAATTGATCGCAAAAAAGCGATTGTCAATTTGATAATCACCTTACGTGGACGTAAAGCGATGATATTGATTGTCAACTATCAACTATCACCTTAGCCGATTCCACCCCTGTATACAGGGGGTGAGTACAGAACGACCTTCCCTTCCCCCTTACTCGTGGGTCCAAAATAGATAAACTTAACAAAACAACAAACAAAGGGACTGGTGTAAACGTATCGGGCACCAAGACCTTCATAAGAACCGATTCCCAGACGAAAATGAAAATGTGTGCTTATTTCAAAGGAAGTTTAGCGTAAATGTTTGAAAACACTTTAGTAGGCCCGCACGTTCTTCCACAAACAGTTAATTCCCATTACTACATGGAATTTCTTAGAGAATGATTGCCGGAGCTGGAAATGATTCTTCTTGTTTAGAGACGGATGATATTCTTTCAACAAGATGGAGCACCTTCACCTTTATCACCTTTGTGACAGTAGCAGCGGGGTAAATCCATTCATTAACCATACTTTTGATGAACGGTGGACTGGTCGATTTGGCCCCAATCCATGGCCACCCAGATCTCCTGACCTTAACACCCATGGATCTTTTATTCTGGGGTGCTATATGAATGAAAAACCTTATTTTTGGGAAAAATCGAGTCTTTTTTTTACTACTACAACTTCCGTTAATCGTATGTAAAAAAGTTGCTTAACATAATTTATAGGAAATTTCTCAAAGATAAACGCGCGGGTCTTAAGGAAATGAGGATGGATATGATAGGGGATACCGATGCACATTGGCTTTAAATGTCTGTAAATTTTAACAAGGAGGAAAAACAGAGTTTGGTAAAGCATTCCACATTCGTGCTGTACAGCTTATGAATGAATCTCTATATTTCATAGTACCACCGAAGATAGGCTGAATGGTAAACTGGTGAGCATTCACAGCATGGCGAGTATTGCGGTTGAAATGCTGAAGGGGTGGAATGCAGCTGGCAATTTCGTTTGAGCACTGTTTGTTAAAAAAGCGATTAAACAGCGAGAGACACGTAACATTTCTGGGATGTTCAAGCGAATCAATAGAATTCGCGATATTTATGTCTCCGATAAGTTTTAACGCACGATTTTGGATCCTATCCAGTAGGCGCAATATGGTTTCGGGCGCACCAGACCAGATATGAAAATTGTACTCCAGTTTTGGACGAATGAACGCCTTGTATATTGTAGCCAGATCAGAAGGGGTAAAGTATTTTTTGCACCGTTTGAGGAAACCTAGACATTTCGCTGCATTCTTGGCAACTTCGTGTATGTGGTCATTCCAACGATGGTTGTCATGAACGCACATACCGAGAATGGAAAGTCTTTCGGTTTCGGTGATGCAAGTGCCATTCATGAATAATGGCTGTAGGTTCGGGTTTCGCTTTAGAGACAGCGTGTTTTTGAAGCACTAAATTCCACTCTATTGGCTGAACCCCGTTTCAGCCTGGTCAAGGTCGGAATTTAATGACTTTGCTGTTCCAGTTCTACGGTCGAAGAGCAGGGACGCGAGTCCTGGAAAGAATATGAGCAGCTAAGAGTGCTGTCATCGGCGAAGGAATGAATTGGATTAGAAGTTTCAGACAAGAGTAAAAATTTATAAAAATGAGAAAGAGAGTCGGAGACAGAACGGAGCCTTGATGGGGAACACCAGCATTTATATGATGAGTTTCAGACTTGAAACCGTCCAAAAAAAACTTGAATTGAACGGCCAGAAAGGTAGTTTCTAATCCATTGAATAAAACGCATCGATTCCATAAGCACGCATTTTCGGCAAAAGAGCTCGGTGCCAAACTCTGTCAAATGCGCAACAATCTTCGATTCACCGAAGTGATAGAGAGATTGGCTCCACTTCTCGGTGAGATAAGTCATCAAATCACCAGTGGACCTGTTGCAACGAAAACCGTACTACCGGTCATTGAAGAGTTTCCGAGATTCCAGATATTTCATAAGCTGACGATTTATCAGCGTTTCCATGACCTTAGAAAGAATGGACGTAAGTGCTATGGGTCGGTAATTGGTGGGAGAAGAAGATTCGCCTTTTTTGGGGACGGGCTGGACAAATGCTTTTTCCACCTGCTCGGAAAGAATCCAGAAGAATAGGACAAATGAAAAAGCTTACGCAGTGGTTTTGCCAGAGTCGAAGAACACCTCTTCAAAACGATGGGGGAGATACAGTCTGGACCAACGGATTTATTTATGTTCAGATCATAAAGTACTCTTGCAACTGTACGAGTACGAAAATGGATTTGTCCTATAGTAAATTCGACGCTCTCGAGTACAGGTGGAGACAAAGCGCAATCTGGGAGCTATCTACCTACCAGTGGCGTGGCGTCCATATAACCCGATCCCTACCGAGTTACCTTTTAAAAGTTTCAGTTTAAGCTACACAACAATGCTTACTTAAAAACGAGCAACATAAAACCCACGGAAACGGAATAAAATTAATATGTGTATCTATTCTCCATAGATGTAGCTCAGGCTAAACACCCTGCCCGTGTCATATCTGACCGAAATCTATTTACTCTGACCGGAGAAAATTTTGAAATCCGGTCTAACCGTTTTTTGACCGGAACGAAAAATGTTTCTATTTATATCGAAAGCACAATGAAACGAAAAAGAACATTTATGCTCTGCTCAGGCCATGCCAGAATTATTTCTGAAAATGGATTTTCTGCGCATTTTCTATGCTATCTTCCTTTCTCCTTTCTACTCACTAAAAATCTGCCTGCCTAGCTGGACATTGGAAGACGTTGTATGGTCATGCACTAAAAGTGTATTTCAGGACTTAAAACACGTCATATAAAATGAATTTACTTAGTTTCAGTAAATTTTAAATAAACGAAATAAAAAACAAGTTTACAAACTCAAGATTCACATATTATAAAAACGTTTTCTCAACATGGATAATCTAATTTTGACCGGATTTCTGGTCAAAAACTCTGATTTTGACTTTTGACCGGAATTTTTACCGGATTTAGAAAATAAAAATCCGGTCATGCGGTCAGATTTGACCGGATGCACTTTTTTTAGTGGCAACACTGAAAATAACCCGAAATAAGTCGGGTTATAAAATCTCTCGCTGGATAGAACAAATTTGTCTACTTTCTCTTTTGTACACCAGCGATTTTCTGAGTTTGGATATCTCTGTTGAACGTCCGCTTTCTTATGCAAAAAAATAACCCGCTTTTCTTCGGGTTATTTGGTGAGTTTTGTGCGTATCTTTTATCGCTGTACTGTGCAGTGATGTAGAATAAGTAGGTCCGTCAGTTCCCTTCAGCTGATTTTCTGACTTTTTCTGAGGGGAGTATACTCTGTTCAAAGACCGCTTTCTTGCAATAAAATAACACGCTTTTTTCCGACTTATTGGGGAGATTTTGTATCTTGTAAAAAATAAACAAACTGATGTGTTCATAAAGATTATAAACAAGTCGCTTAGTGATAAATCAAGAGTGTTTTGAGTCTTGGCTTTGATCTGCGTAACTAAATAAGTTTGACGAAATTTTTCAAAGAGTAGGTAGATGATTTTGCTGATTTTGATTTAAATACTCATTTCAAGAACTTTTATGTAAAAATAAAGCAAAATATTATAGGACAACATATCATTCGTTCATCCAATTAGTTTTTTTTGATTTATTGAACAAATCGAAAATGGAAGTTTTGCACTATTGAATCAAGATGAAAAAATATCTTCATTATCTAATTTAAGTTGTTCCTATAGAGTTTTCGATTTTATGGTTTCAAAAAACTACTAAAGGGTGATTTTTTAGCTGGTTTGGTTTTGGCAACACTGGTTTTGACAGCTGACGTGTGTTTAGTACCTTGTGTCACTGTCAAACAGCTTCAGTTTGGTTTGCAATTTAACCATGGATCGTCTTACAAATGAACAACGCTTGCAAATTATTGAATTTTACTATCAAAATTCGTGCTCGGTTCGAAATGTTCATCGCGCGCTGCTTCCATTTTATGATCGGCATTCTCGACCTTCTGAGCAGTCTATTCGGAAGATTGTGACCAAATTTCGCACCAAATTTACTTTGTTGGACATTAAACCACCAAAACGTTTACGTACTGTGCGTAGTGAAGAAAATATTGCGGCCGTATCAGCTAGTGTGACAGAAGACCGCGAAATGTCGATTCGGCGCCGTTCCCAGCAGTTAGGCCTTTGTTACAGCGATGATAACAAACTTTTTTTTGCCCGAAATGGAAGTTCTTGACTTGCATGATATGTGGTTTCAACAAGACGGTGCCACATGCCACACAGCACGCGAAACAATGGCGCAATTGCGAGGCGAGTTTGGTGAACAGTTAATTTCACGTTTCGGGCCGGTCAATTGGCCGCCTAGATCGTGCGATTTGACACCATTAGATTATTTTTTGTGGGGGTATGTCAAGGCTAATGTGTATAGGGACAAGCCCGCTTCGATTGACGCACTGGAAGCCAACATCCATGCATTCATTCGTGAGATACCGGCCGATATGTGTGAAAGAGTATGCCAAAATTGGACTCAGCGGATGGGCTACCTGAGACGCAGCCGCGGTCAACATTTGCATGAAATTATCTTTAAACATTAAATTGCAAGGTTCAAACTATCGATTCAAATAAATATTTCATTCATTTTTTCGAATTTTTTGTGTTTTTTTTTTTAAAAAAGTTCTAAACCTCTTAAAAAATCACCCTTTACTACATGTCCCCTTCGACATTTTGATATTTTTCGATTTCGACTTGCTATTTAAAATTATTCACGCCACGCCACTGCTACCTACCTATCTACCAACATACTATTATATATACAATGCATACATAAGTGACTACATTTCGCTAAATTTTGGCCAAAAAGGTGTAATATTTTGATCCAATTCGTGTTCTAAAAGAAAACCCAACTTAACACTGAAGATGATAAAAGGATAATCCTGGCGGCAGTATTTGATGTCGTTTGTAGAAAGTGGGCTGGTCGGTAGCAGAAAACAAAAGCAAACGATCATTTACACTTCAATAGTCCCCTTTAGAGCACTTCACAATGATACAGTTTACATTGCGGTTTGCAGACCCTTTCAATGAGATTCTTTCAAAAGTGTGCAGGTAATGATTTGATATCCTATTGCAAATAGTTACTCATCCGCACACCAGAGTCGAGCAATTTGCTTGCACCATAAACAAAAGAGCGGAGAGTAACATTGTAAGCGTTTGATCACTCGACCATTTTAATCCAAGGTATAAGTAATGATTTTCTTTTCAAGCCCAGCGTCGGTGAAGTATGATATTCCCATTTCGAAACTGTGTGATCTTGCCGTTCAGCACTTTATATTCAAGTATACTCAAACCGTGCAATTGCTATTCAATTGATTAAATTTTCAAATTGCTGCAAAAAATGAAATATTTTTGAGAAAATGTGAAATAACGAAATTGCATTATCAAAGTAAAGTGTTAACTTTTCCAACTTTTCGCTCAGGAGAAGAGCTTGAAACGATGGTAGACGTAGAACTTCTTCGTTGACCATGAATCTGTCCGTGAGATTTTGTATTAACGAATCAGTATCATCATCAAGTAATGATGCGGATTGAAAAGCCTCTCTGAAAAAATGTTCGGCATTTTCTCTGATGTCCTTAAGAGAATTCAGAACTTCTTTTGTGCGGTCGATTGCAGAAACGAAATCTAAGGATTTGTTCTGTAGGAAAACTGATAAGGGCAGCGCTAAACTAAATAGTTTTTCGTATACAATGAGGCTTACTAGGCAATGACTTTTTTGGACCTCTGCCAAAAGTGTTGATACTTTCGAAGACATCACCCACATTCTGCTCGTTATTTTTTCAATACTTATTGAGATGCATTTGAAGAGCTCTACGAAGGAATTAACACTGTCATGCCTTTCAATGAATTTTGTTTTACAAAGGCGTAGAAGTCGAGTTTTTCGGCTCTCTGGTGCGTGTTTCTTAATGGCAGTTTTGAAAGTTACATAATATACATTTGAAAGATTGCGGAAGAAATTAGCTATTTCACTAACTACACTAAGGCAATTGCGAATTGCAGGAGTTGACATGGCAGAGCAAGGTTAAAGCTACCATGGCTTGCACAGTGTACAGTACATACCTAGCGTTTGAATACTGTATACCTATATTCTCCTTATTTTTATAGATTTGATTTATATTAAGCCCCATTACGGTCATTTCAGTTTCAGTTGCAAACAAGACACAGTTCACAACATTTTCTAGGAAAAAATGCTTCAACAGTTCCTCAGATCCAAATGGATGACCTATCAGGATCACATATCCTCGCACGATCGGCGTCCGGTAAGTTGAGCTACCTATTTAGAGCAAAGAGGTACTTTAGCCCCAAGCAACTTCTCCTACTGTACAAAACACAGGTTAGACCAGGCCTGGAATATATCTCCCATATATGAAGCTCGACCCCAAAACATTCACTTAACCTACTGGACAGCATACAGAGACGAGCAGTTCGACTTATGGGAGATCCTACACTCACATCGAATCTGCAACCGTTGGTGCACAGAAGACAAGTCGCTGACCTATGCTTGTTCTATAGGCAGAGGTACTTCCTTGGTAGATGTTCCGAGGAACTCAAAGACATTGTCCCTCGAAATGCAACTTTTGGGCGCCCCACAAGACAGGCTGCTAATGCTCATGACCATACAGTACACTTGACAACCGCGAGGACATCAACTTTCCAAAACTCCTTCTGTTACAGGACAAGCATAATTTGGAAAAAATGCTTCAACAGTTCCTCAGATCCAAATGGATGACCTATCAGGATCACATATCCTCGCACGATCGGCGTCCGGTAAGTTGAGCTACCTATTTAGAGCAAAGAGGTACTTTAGCCCCAAGCAACTTCTCCTACTGTACAAAACACAGGTTAGACCAGGCCTGGAATATTGCTCCCATATATGAAGCTCGACCCCAAAACATTCACTTAACCTATGTTTAGAATTCATCATTATTATTGTTATTATTTTGATCACCCTACTCCCAACATCGACCACCCTATACCTAACAAGATTTCACATTCCCACAATATATCACCATGAACAACTTCTTATCAGCATTCTCAGGTATCCCATTCCCATTCCCATCAAAACTCATGCACTGCACATTGTACAGGTGCTCGATCACATTACAAAATTATTCCCATAGAATTTAATGCTGACATATCATTTTAGTTTATAAAATAGAGTATAAATAGCCATAAGAATACAGAAATAAATCACTTTACGTTCAGAAGTCAATCTTTTAATTTGCTACCCCCCACCAGAGGTAAGGAGCATTTAAGAAGGAATCAACTCTGGAATCAAAAGAGGTTCCAGGTCAAAACATTGGTGACCCCGACGTGATCTTGATTTGCTTCACCCCACCAGAGGTAAGGGGCAAATCATACACCAGTCGTTAATCAATTGCGTTCGCCAGGGCAAACATTGGCGAGGAGTCGGCAGGGCCTTACACTGTCGCAGCATTAATTATTTCTACGAGGGATATTAAGCGTGGATTCGCTTCCACCGTCTCATCACTATAGTAATAGTGACATACTTCCAACTCTCCGCAAAGAAGAAAAAGGAAAAAGTCACTAAAGTATCCATAGACTGAAGACACCTTTCCACAATGGACGAGATGGAAGTCTTCAAAATCGTGGCCCGACAGAAGGCCATCACAGAGGAGCTTCAAAGGCTGAAAACTAATATAGGCAAGGATGGCCCCGACCGCAAAACTGCCGCCTATAAGAAGAAAAAAGGCGATGTTCTGGAAGCATTATGGTTGGAGTTCCATAGGAATCACGAAAAAATCAAGAATATCGTGAAGGTAGACACTCCATACGTACAAGCAAATACGTATGAAACCATAAAGAGAGTTTGCGCTGACATAAAACTCACTTTGGACTCAATCCTGCCTATCGACGACGAAGAACGCCAAGAAGACCCAATGGGAGCAATCGGTGGGTTTACGTATCCAGACACGGGAACCAAGCCGAAGATGCCTACCCTTCCATTAGGGGAAATTGGAACAAAGGGAATAGCTGAAGACCACCACACCGAAAGGTTCCCAGTATCCCCAGTCAACCCAGCTGGAGAACTTGTTAGAGTCATTCGAAGACAAAACACAACCGCAAATTCAGTACAGCGATTGTTGTTAAGTCTGGAAACCGTCAAAGCAGACACCTGGAGCTCGACATTCTGTAGCGTAAAGTTAAACACGCTTCAGAAATATTGGATTGAGTTAGAAGAAACTCATCGACTAATTAACGAGCTGTGCGAAGACCCAAGCGGGCAGGGATACAACGCGGCGGAATACTTTCAACTAGAAGATAAAGTTCAGAATTGGATTATTGAGGTTACGACCAGACTACAAGAATCATCAGCCCATGTTCCACCATTATCCCGTCCAATTACCACACCAAGTTCTGTTAACTTACCGAAGGCAACTTTAAATCTGCCGAATATTACATTGCCTAAATTTGATGGAAACTACATTCAATGGAAGCAATATAGTGATCTGTTTACAGAACTGGTACATAAACAAGACATAGCCAACTGCCAAAAACTTTTTTACTTGAAAACAACATTAACAGGCGAGGCAGAAAAGCTCATCAGACATTTTACTACGTCTGATACCAACTATAATGCAGCATGGCAAGTAATTACCGATCGGTATGACAACCCACGACTATTAGTAACTGCACAGGTGAATAAGTTACTTAACCAACCTGCAATCCAGAATGAAGGTTCCAATGCAATCAAAACAATGCACGACACAACACAGGAGTGCCTGCTTAGCTTAAAAGGTCTAAAAATTGACACTAACAATTGGGACCCTCTTCTATTGAGTATTTTGCTCAAAAAATTAGATAGAAGTACACTGACACTTTGGGAACAGTCACTTAAACAACCAAAGGCCCTACCTTCATTAGCGGACTTCCTATCATTTCTAGAGGTTCGATTTCAGTCATTAGAAGCACTGGGAACCAAAGCATTCCGAACAGAGGACTCAAACAAAAAGACAAAGGTAGCTCTTACATCCACAAAGGAAACCAGCAGATGCCTCATTTGTGGACAACAGAAACATGCAATTTTCTTATGCACAAAGTTTCTTGAGCTCACACCACAAGAGCGACTACAGAAGGTGAAATCGCTTAATCGATGCACTAATTGCTTACGTTTCGGACATCAAGCTTCAACATGCAGAGCAACACATTGCACCAAATGCAACAAGTATCATCATTCCCTGCTTCATGTCATAGCAAGGGATCAAAGTCAACAAGCTCCTGGAATAGATAATAAGACTAGCCTCTCAGCTATCACCCGGAGTCCTAAGGCATCCAAATATGTGCTATTAGGAACAGCTATGATAAACATACTAAATCGGACTAATATCGCCATTCCGGCAAGAGCATTACTGGATTCTGGCTCTCAAATGAGTTTCATAACCGAGAAACTAGCTAAAAAACTGCAGCTCATTACGCAGTATGAACCCTTTGAAATCTCAGGAATGGGCAACAGGCCACTTAAAATAAGCAAAAGGGTCAATATTTGTCTACAATCTCAAGTAACTGGCTATAAAACACAGGTTCAAGCTTTTGTACTTGATAAAATAACAACGCCGCAACCCAATCAGCTCATCGATACCAGCCAATGGGAAATGCCCGAGAATATCCAGTTAGCAGATAAGGGTTTTAATCAACCTCAAGAGATCGATGTTCTTATTGGAGCCGAGCTATATCCCGAACTACTTTCGGTAGGCCAAATTAAGATAAATCAAACTGGGCCTACTTTACAAAATACCTTACTCGGATGGGTCGTGATTGGAAAAACTATCATTGGAACTTCCTCTTCACTATTTTGCGGAATTGGAGTGGATACTTCCTCTAACCACTTGGATAATTTGGTTGAACGATTTTGGAACTTAGAAGAAAATCTAGCTTCCCCATCCCAAAAAAGTTCCAAACCTTTAACTAAAGAAGAACAACAGTGTGAGGACATTTATGTAAAAACTACCTCAAGGTCTCAATTTGGACGGTACGTCGTAGCTCTACCGTTTTCGAATGACCCAACAAGTCTGGGAGAATCAAGAGAAATAGCTGTTCGAAGATTCCTCAACCTGGAAAAGAAGCTTCAGAGGAACCCAGAAATTCAGAGGCAATACATTGACTTCATGCGGGATTACATTGCCTTAAATCACATGGAAGAAATCAAATACAATTCAATCTCCTCCAAGGAACCACAATATTTTCTTCCTCATCATTGTATTCTGCGCCCAGAAAGTTCTTCAACAAAACTACGGGTGGTATTTGATGCATCATCAAAGACATCCTCAAATATATCACTCAACGACATTCTGCACACCGGACCAGCCCTACAAAATGATTTATTTTCAATTTTACTACGCTTCCGGACTCACAAGTACGTGTTCACGGCTGATATCTCCAAGATGTATCGTCAGATACAGGTGGATGAGTATAGTAAACGGTTCCAGCGCATCGTATGGCGAGAATCTATCACCGAACCGCTGAAAACATATCAACTGAACACCGTGACTTATGGTACAAAACCTGCACCTTACCTTGCTATCAGATGTCTTCACGATTTAGCGAAAAGAGCAGACAACCAGAATTCACTAGGAGCTACCATCATTCTTCACGATATCTACATGGATGATATACTAACAGGTAGCAACAGTCTCAAGAACGCTTTACAAATGCAATCAGAGCTGAAAAACCTTCTGGGTCAAGGGATGTTTCAACTACGAAAATGGTGCGCCAATGCACCAGCTCTTCTCGAGGGAATACCAAAACAAGATTGTGAAACTGAAACTGTTCTTCACGATCACGATGAAGGATCCATCAAGACATTGGGGTTGACTTGGCTACCAGCATCAGACCAATTTCTTTTAAAAACAAATTGGAATGAAACAAAAAAGGTAACTAAACGAAGCATATTATCAGATACTGCCCACATTTTCGATCCACTGGGAATTGTTAGTCCCGTAATAGTTTTGGCTAAAATATTCATCCAAGAACTATGGGCTTTAAAACTGGATTGGGACGCAGCATTACCTATGAACATGAATACGAAATGGGCAGCTTTCCGAAAAGACCTTGAGAAGTTAAACAATCTTAAAATTCCTCGCCACATGATAATGAAAGATGCAACCAACATCGAGCTTCATGCCTTCTCAGACGCCTCAGAACGAGCCTATGGTGCCGTGGTATATTTAAAGTCAACTAATAAAAAGGGAGAAGTCAACGTTCACTTGGTGTGTGCCAAAACTCGAGTCGCACCAATTAAACAGCAAACCATTCCCCGTCTAGAACTCTGTGCTGCCAAACTCATGGTACAATTAGTAAAACTAGTAAAGGAAAGCCTATGCATAAAAGTCACACAAATAACGTACTGGACAGACTCACAAATTGTATTGGCCTGGATACATACAAAGTCGCCACTTAAAACCTTTGTAGCCAATCGCATTACATTAATCCAGAACGAAACATCAAAATCACAGTGGAAGTTCATTCAATCAGAACTGAATCCAGCCGATCTACTATCCCGAGGAGTATTCCCACAGCAGTTGTTAAACTCAAAAGTTTGGTTTCAAGGCCCAGAATTCCTAAGGAAACCACAATCAGAATGGCCAAACCAACCATTAAGGGAACATCAAGAGGAAGTCCCAGAAATAAAAGTTATTAAAACCATACTACTAGTCGTATCCCAGGATCATTTTCTTAAACGAATCAATCATAAAAACTCGTTTAAGCTTCTACAACGGGTCACGGCATATGTTATACGACTCATCAGTAATCTTAAAAGAGCAAAAAATTACAGACTTCTAGAGAAGGGGCTATCTCCACTGGAACTTAAAGCAGCAACAACAACTATCGTAAGACATGTTCAAGAAACCGCTTTTCCAGAAGATTTAGCATCCCTAACTAAATCTGGTTGTGTTCTTCAAAGCAGCCATTTAAATTCACTCACACCATTTCTTGATGATAGAAATGTGATTAGAGTCGGAGGACGATTAGAAGCCTCTAAACTACCATACGAGGCAAAGCACCAGATGATCCTTCCAAATTCACATGTCTTTACGCGATTGCTGGTGACTGAGGTGCACAACGAAAACAAGCATGCCGGACCCCAAGCCTTACTGGCAATTTTAAGGCAAAATTACTGGATTCTGCGAGGTAAACGGCTATCCCAAACAATAGTAAACAGCTGCGTCAGATGCTTTAAGGCAAAACCAAAAAGCATTCAACAATTAATGGGGAATTTACCACCAGAACGTGTACAACCTACAAGACCGTTTATAAATGTTGGTGTAGACTTTTTGGGGCCAGTACAAATTCACTATCGAATCCGGGGTAAACAATCGACTAAGGCATATGTAGCAGTCTTTATATGTTTCTCCACAAAAGCCGTACATCTTGAACTTGTTACAGACCTAACAACTCAAGCATTTCTGGGAGCGTTAAAACGTTTTGTGGCAAGACGAGGGTGCCCAGCAAAAATATTTTCGGACAATGCGACGAACTTCATGGGAGCTCGAAATGAACTCAACGAGCTATACTCGAAAGTTTTCACGGAAGAAGGCCAGACATCTATCCAGACGTATTGCGCCGGAAGAAACATCGATTGGAAACCTATTCCCCCACGCTCGCCTCACTTCGGAGGCCTATGGGAGGCAGCTGTTAAGTCAGCTAAATACCACATGAAGCGGATATTTTCGAGTGCATTCCTGACACAAGAAGAATTAACAACAGCACTTGCTCAGATAGAAGCGGTTCTAAACTCTAGACCATTAACACCTATGTCATCCGATCCTAATGATCTTGAAGCCATCACCCCGGGACATTTTCTGATTGGAGCACCACTGACTGCCATGGTTGATCCAGAATTCAAAAAATCCCAACTTACTCATATTGCTAGATGGAATCTAGTAACATCAATGCATCGCGAATTCTGGCGCAGGTGGACTAATGAATACCTGCAAGAGATTCAACAAAGGCATAAGTGGAAATATCCCCAAGAAGATGTCCAACCAGGAACACTAGTTCTCATAAAGGAAGATAATCTACCTCCACTTAAATGGATGATGGGACGAGTTTTAAGAACTATCCCTGGTGAAGACAGGTTGGCACGAGTCGTTGATATTAAAACAGCTACAGGGGAAATTAGACGATCTATCGCTAAAGTATGCCCGCTTCCTACCGAAGTTCAACCAAACAAACCAGTTGAATCCTCTAGCAAACCACTGCCGACTGCTGTTCAACGTACAACAAGGACTGAAGATTCAAACCAATATCACGGCTTACAAAAGGGAAAAAAGGTCACACACCCACTAAAAGGACGTTTTCTACCAATACAGAGGCAACAAGAATCAATTGACAAACCTAATCGCAAGCGAGGAAATCCAGAATCCCCTCCTGTGACAAACCGAAAAGTAAAAGTAAATCCAATCAAAACTCTGCTGATGGGTTTATTTCTACTTGGCACTGCTTTGGGGCAAACCACAAAACCAAATACAGTAGAAATTCAGCACTTTGAGGATAACCCAGGATTATACTTTGAAGACATTGGCAAAGCGAAACTAATCACTGACGAATGGAATCTTTTTATATACTTCAACATGTCCGGTTATTGGCACGAGTTCCAAGAACTTCAAAAAAGTATAGTTCGACTGAAAGAAAAATGTATGGAGCTACAGCCTCATCATCCAAATAACTTTTGTAATCCAGTCATTAGTCTCCTTGAAATGCGCCTGGTGGAATCAGAAAATCTGAATGAAATTCTAAATCACCGAAATGGTATAGCCTTAAGAAGGCAAAGGTCTCCATTTGATTTTATTGGCACAGTCGCGAACAAATTATTCGGAATTCTTGACCAAGAATATGCCCAATATATAGAAGACAATATTCAAATGACATACAATAATGAAAAACACCTCCTGGACTTAAGTAAAAATCAAACATCAATTATTGAATCCACAACCAATATTCTGAATAAATCGTTATCTTCCATAAAAGAGCAATTTAGTATTGTCAAACAGCAACTAACAACAGTGCATGATTCAATGGTCAAATTTAACCAAACATTACAAAGAGCTGAAGTTTTTAATCATGTCACCATCTTTGTGACTCAAATAATGGACCGTTTTCAACGAACTCAACTAGCAATTCTAGAGATAATATCAGACACACATCAAGGAAGAATAAACCCTCTACTTCTTTCATCAAGGCAACTTGTAACAGAACTGGACAAAATTCGGAAAATAATACCAACAACATTAACACTGCCTGGATGCAACGAATACAACCTTCCCAAACTCTACGAACTTCTAAGAGTTAAGGCACGAGTAACATCAACAGCAATTTTATTCCACGTCAAATTGCACTTATTATACACTCAGATATTTCAACTATATAAACTTATACCACTGCCAGTTCAGCAAAATAATTCCTTCATCTTCCTCCAACCATCAACCTCGTTTCTGGCTATAACTCCATATAGAGATCAACATTTTGCATTATCACAAACTGAATACCAGAGCTGCATAAACATCGATGACAGACAATATCTCTGCAAGCAGCGACATCCAATTTTTAACACACACTCCATCGAGAACCAATGCGAAATTTATATGCTTAACCATAAAAAGCAGTTATCATCATATTGTGTACTAAAATCCATCAATCCTGGAAAAATATGGATCCAACTTCACAATCCCAATCACTGGATATTTGCCGTTCAAGAAGAAGAAGTACTGACGATACTATGTGGATCTACTATGTCAACTGTCGAACTACAAGGAATAGGACTTTTGAAGCTGGCTCCAAACTGTGTCATAAAACAATCAACCATGACGATAAATGCACATAATTTCTACACGTCAAAGGCTGCGGTTTCCTTTTTGCCAACACTCAACCTAAGCCAACTGATAAGACTATCCAAATCGTTACCCCTTCAAGAAGCGATTTGGGACAACCACGAAATGGTCATTCAGGGAGACGATGACTTAGCACTACTAAGGAAAGAAATATCCTATCAAAAAACCCAGCAAACATTGCCAAACTCCATTTCTCACCATGATGCTTATCAATACTTTGTCGGTTATTCATCACTGTTTCTCGTTCTGTTCCTGATCATCATAGTTCTACTGAAACGAAGACATAAGAAGACTACACCATCACCAAGCGACATAGGATTTGAGCTCAGAGATCTCAAAGCCGGGGAGAATGTTTAGAATTCATCATTATTATTGTTATTATTTTGATCACCCTACTCCCAACATCGACCACCCTATACCTAACAAGATTTCACATTCCCACAATATATCACCATGAACAACTTCTTATCAGCATTCTCAGGTATCCCATTCCCATTCCCATCAAAACTCATGCACTGCACATTGTACAGGTGCTCGATCACATTACAAAATTATTCCCATAGAATTTAATGCTGACATATCATTTTAGTTTATAAAATAGAGTATAAATAGCCATAAGAATACAGAAATAAATCACTTTACGTTCAGAAGTCAATCTTTTACTCCCCCACCAGAGGTAAGGAGCATTTAAGAAGGAATCAACTCTGGAATCAAAAGAGGTTCCAGGTCAAAACAACCTACTTGACAGCATACAGAGACGAGCAGTTCGACTTATGGGAGATCCTACACTCACATCGAATCTGCAACCGTTGGTGCACAGAAGACAAGTCGCTGACCTACACTTGACAACCGCGAGGACATCAACTTTCCAAAACTCCTTCTGTTACAGGACAAGCATAATTTGGAACTCGCTTCCTGGAAATATATTTCCAGAAGACTACAATTTGAAGCAATTAAAGTGCAAAACTAACAGACATCTGCAAGCATCTCGGGGCGCTGTTGAAGCGTTATAGGTTCGCCTCTCCCGGGAGAAGTATTTAAAAAAAAAGTTGAGCTATCAGTTAGAAAATTTTAGTTTTTGTCAGCCCTTCAGCCGCTCAAGCCCCCCCCCCCCTGGCTACGTGCCTGCTATAAGTGAGATATAGGTTATGTACCTGCTTTTTTTAAAATGTGAGGTATTATTATACGGCTGTTGGAATTTGTCCAATTTCTTTATCCACATCGCCTAACAATCACCCATATTAACGTCGTCGTCTGTCGCAAACGACTGGCGACATTTGTCGAGTCGAGTCGTTTGAAATTTGGTATTGCGTAACTGAAACGACATACACTTCACATACATTCCACAAACTATAACATTTTGACATTTCAGTCGACGAATTTATATTTGGTCTGGTGTGTTTGTGAGATGGTTAATTTTTAAATAGAACAAATCAAAAATGAATAGTGTTGAGATGTTTTTTGAAAGCAGTGACGAAGAAGAAAACCAGAAAAATGAGCTGGTAAAGTCAAGGAAGGAAATTCGAACCAAATTGCCCGACGTTAAGTGAGTGGTAGAAATAATTTAAATTGCAAACTGTGTTAATAACAATAATTATTTTCAGATTTAAAATGTATTTTAGACTATCGAAGTCGAAGATTAAGATTTTACTAAGGGTTGGTTGGGCAAGACCCAAATACCTGGTATGTCACGAAAATTAAGTTCAGTTAACCTTTGATACCCCCGCAGGGTATCAAAGGTTAACTGAACTTTATCCCGAATGGAAGCCTATTGAACTTAAGGCACCCAAGAGGCGTGGAGAATGCTTATCTGCTCTTATCTTATCTTTTGAATCAAGTTCTAAAATAACTTTTTAATTTGCTATCTGAACGCCGATTTGTTCAAGTTAGTAATTGTTAGCTCTCTTCCAAAAATGCTGGGAAAAGTCCAAAACTATACATTTTCAATTCAGGGGTGTGATATACGCCCACTTTTAAAAATCGGTTATTATTTATTTGGGCCACTTTCGATTGTCGTGTTGAATGTTGAAATTTGGGAGAGCGGTAGGACTGGCATGCAATTGTGTTCCAATCAAAACATATCGTGCATACTTGATGACAGAAATTTTTTTACACGATATGTTGTGATTGGAACACAATTTTTATCATACGTATGCTGATGCAACATATCGTCTAATACTAGCTTTAGAAAGAAAGGCAAAGTGACGGTAGTAAGTGTCTGTTGACATATTGAACCGTGCAGACGTTTCAACGTTTTTTGGGAAATCTAATAAAAAAAAAATTAAGTGTGTTAGCTAGTTAGCTACGAAAAGTAATGAGATCTAAAATATATATAAAATATATACCTAACAAATAATGCGCCAAATACTTATTTTAAGAAGGTTAAATGTTAAACAAATTAACAACCATCGCCATACTTGTTATGTTTTAACACGCAACTTTTCTATCAAGGTTGCGTATAACAATACGGACAATATGTACCTAAATTTCATCATATTGAAACATTAATTGGGGAAGGTAAATCTACTAAAGCATTATTAGCAATTTTTTAAAATTGGGTGGCTAGTTCGAATTGATTTGTTCATTAATAAAACCAAGAGACAACTCATCTGTAGTTGTCTTACGTATTAGGGGCATTCATATTCCGGTTGTGAAGTAATACAACTTTTAACCTGTATTTAGAGGAATCGATAAATAAACGCCATTCGGATTCGGTCGGGTCGTCGTTTTGTTTCATCAAAATCTGGCTGCTTTTCCTATAATATGTCACTTGTGGGCCTGTAGCCAATCACCCCTATAGTGGAATCCGCCGCGCCGCGCCGGTGAGAATCATTCACGGAAAAAAATATTTTGGTATCGTCAAATCCGCAAGGTGTTTTTCGTGCGGGTAATGTGAATGATTTTCACTGCATCGTTGAAAATCTTCAAATCGAATTTTTCCCGAACAAAATGGCATTTCTTATCCGCATCAAAATCATTGCGGATTTCCTATCCTGCACGTCGTGAGAATTTGTTTTAAGGAAAAATACATATAAAAGAGGTGCATAATTAAGCCGAACATTTGAATATAAATCTGTGCAGTACTGAACTTTATTATTAAAATCAAAAAATAAGCAAAAACACATTTCATCTGGAAGTTCCGTGAAATCATTCACTGCTCCTCTTAACCTATCCAAGAATAGAGCTATCGTGTATCTACATTATTACATAACAAACTTTTCATATACCTCTGAGGAATGCAGCTGCACAGATTTGTATTGACAGTGAAACCATCTTTCCCAAGAACGTATCGATAAGGAAACTTTTCCGGCGGATTCCAGCTGTCTCAAGTTTCGCAACCTAAGTTGGTTAAGGTCCCTTTCCACTTGTGTGCGCCACCTGAGTAGCGGACTTCCTCTACTGCGCCGTTCCGCGGGTGTGGATTCGAAAATCTTCCGGCCCGGAGAATTCACGTCCATTCGCTCTACATGACCCAGCCACCGCAGTCGTTGGATCTTCACTCTTCTAGCTAGGTCAATGTCGGTGTACACTGTACAGCCAGTACAGTTCGTCGTTGTATCCAGTGTTGCCAACCCGGATCGAAGTTTTTATGCCTCATTCCGAAAAAATTATGCCTTTTTGGTAAAAAAGATAAATAACGAAGAAAGTTTCAATTTCTGTGTTAAACTTTTATTAGTAGGCACATACCTAGTTAAAAAAAAAATAATTAAAACATATAAATATGTGTAGTATTTCTAACTAAGATTATGAAAACAAAAACTAACTTCTTTCGCAGATGCACCAAACTCATCGCGATCAGTTGAACTTGAACTCAATTTTAAATAAACTATTATAAACAGTTTTTTTCTAAATTTATTTTTTACTATAAAGATAATTTAAGCACATTGGAGTCGTTTTCGTTCGAATTTGACTCGTGCAATCAGGTACGAAAACGGATGAACGATCCCGACTTCTAAGTAAATACCCGCACCTCACATTGGATGCGAGTTAGTCGCATATACTTATACGTACGTGTAGTTCCGACGTCCGAAAACAATCCGAACTTGTTAGAATTCTAAAACACTTTCCTGCGTTGAAATGAAACATTAAAAATGGATGTAGAAAAATTTATTAACTTGGTTTATGGACACAAAAAGGGGGTATGGAACACGGGGTAGGGATAATATGGGGTCATAATAGGTATAGCAAGTTTTCCATTACATGATGAAATTTACTGAATTCATCTCTTTTTCAATATATTTCGCGCACCTATTCGGTTCTACGGTAGTCAGACCGCAGTCTCCAAGTTAGAAGACAATTATCTTCAAAATACAGTTATCAGGCAGCGAAGTAACTGGGACACTGAATCAGAGTATATCCATTAATGAGTAGGGACACTCTCCACGTGTTTCTTATCAGTTTACAATTTGCAGTACACATACACGAGAAATAGACGTCACTAAAAGTGCTCTAGTAAAAGAGGGATGGAAGAGTAGTCGAACTATTTCAAAATGTGGTACAGGGTGTGACGTAAAAAAAAGCAAAATCAATTTGTAATATTTCTTATTGAACATTTTATATCTAATATATATTCACATGTGTGCTACACTTAAATATTTTTGTTTGTTGGTACATTTTTTGTTATTTTTATTGAACTGTTTTAGAATAAAGTAAACCCGTACTCGGACGTAAAATTTGATAAGAAATTCCTTATTTTGATTTTTGCAACAGTTGTAATGAAATTCATTTTTCAAAAAGTTAAAAATATTCCCCTCAAAATTATTTAGGTAGTACATATTTGGAAAACAAGAAATAAATTTTTGTTCAAGATTCTCTAACGAGTCTAAAATTTCTTGATTGGGCCGTGTCAATTTCGCATCTTCATATTCTTTAAAATCTGTAAAAAGGGAGGAAACGTTAAGTTGCGGACTCAATTTTAACTCACACTTGTGGTTTAGGCGGTATTTTTTTAAAATATAACCTGCGAAATAGTAGAATGCATTATCAATACCAAAGTCCACAGTTTTATAGTCAGGTTCAGTTTTGAAAGCGTAAACCAAATTGTCCTTATTTTGTTTTTGTGGTTCCATCTGCACTTCAATGTCTGGAAGTTCCAGGTTAGCAGTTGGCTCACAGTTTTCACGTGTAATATCTTCCATATACTTTGCCGAAAAAGATCTTTTAAATGAACAGATGAATTGAAATGGAGTCAGCAACTTGTTATTTCCCCCTCGGTTACGTAAAACAGCAAAAGTGTTTTCCAAGCAATCTTGATTAAGATTTCTTGTTAAAAGAAACTTAATACCGTCTTCTTTTATTTCTGTAAAAATGCCAATTAAGGCATTTATATTCTGTTGCCATCCTTTTATAAAACGCATTTTTTAGTTACATTTCTAGAATTTTCATGAAAAGTCATATTTTCAAAAAATAAATTCATTTCATGCAAAAAAGTAATTTGTTCCGGGTTTGCGAAAAATGGCCTTCTGAATTTTTTGGATTCTCGAAATTTAGATGAATTGAAAATATCAAATAACTTATCTATTTTGTCAATAATTTCAGCGGTATTAATAGCTGTTGAAGATACAGCACCGTGACTAGCTAGAGTATAAATACCAGCTGCAACTGGCCTCACCCTCATCTTTTGGAAATTGTTGGAAAAAATGTGCTCATCTGTCAATTTGGGAGCCATTCGAAATGAATTATTTTTCTCCCATAACTAAAAGTTCACAACGTCTTTCCAATTTGCTTTTTTGTTGTCAACAGCAATATCGTACTTCATGAAATTTCGCCAGAATGATTTTAAAAGATGAGGGCTATTTTTAATTGTTTGCCACACGCACTGACACTGAACACCCTTTACTTCGTCAATTGATGGTAATGAACGACTGATAACAATCCAACTCCAGGTCGCCTTTAAAAATACGTGCGAAAAAAATGTAAACAATCCCCTCTACAACCAACCTAAGTAATTAGTATGACCATCTGCTGTGAATTATATTACCTAAAAAGTGCTGGCAATAAAACTTAAAATCGTAAAATATGGTAATTAACGAAGTCGTAGCAAGGCAAAAGGGTTGAATTTCGTGATAGAGAATGAAACATTTCTTTTTCATGTCCATAACAAAGACCATTTAATCAATAACCAATGGGAAAAACTACAAAATTTGTTTTTTTATTAGCAATTCTACGAAAGCAAAGCTGGTTACCTGATCAACCTGAATGGTTGAGAGAAAATACTAATATACTGACATCACTTCTGCTCGCCTCAGCGTTACCGTTGATAAATTTAGAAAAGTCACAAGAAAAAGGGCCACGGAGAAAAAAAGGGCCATTTAAAGTAATAACTTCAAAACTAAAGTAAACATAACAAACGAACAAGATATTGTACTGGTAATATTCTATTTTTAAAACTATAACAATTCTGTTGAATAAAACATACCATAAAGAAAACATTAAACGTAAAATCAATTCAATAACATAACAAATCAATTCATTAAGCGGTGCAGGTTCTAATCCAAAATCTTCTGAATCATTCTCCGAACGCTCTGACCCCGATTCTGAAATTGGAGGCGCCGCATTGTTCGTTGAAGGAATCAACGAATGGAGAAGCTTACTATCAAAGGTTACGGTAGTGCCCCTTCCAAGTTCTCTAGTAAAGGCACTTACCCTTCTTATACAGGAACAAACTCAGGCTGTTTTCGACCTCCCTCTGACTTCGGAACCAATTAACCAAAAAACTTCAAACTTGAAATATTTACCAAGCTCATTAAAAAGATCCACCTTACCAAATTTTATGTCTATAGCATTAGTGGTTTTCAACGTACAGGACGTCAAAAATCGCAAAAACAGTAACTGACTGACTTACTCACTCACTTAGATGATGATCATCAAAATTATGAAGCACTTCCAGTCATCCTAGAATCTTGAAATTTGGCAGAATGCTAGATCCTGTGGTGCATACACTGGTAAAAGTCCAAAAGTTTCATTCATTCCATTCATTCCATTTTTTTTTTTACATTAACCTCTTAAACTAAAAACTTGGCGGACATTTAGATCTCAATACTTTTCGTTGCTAACTAGTTACACACTTTTTTTTATATAACAGAGCTTGGCTGTTTTTTGTTTGTTTTTGGTGTGATGTGTATCATTTGAGACACTTCAGAGCAATGAATTTTCTTAAAAGTTTGAAAATTTAATATTTTTGTTGTTCCAAATTGTGAAAAAGGGCAAAATCATTAAATTTTAGAAAAGTGGTATCATTGTGCCAAGGTGGTAAAAAAAGTGCCAAATTGCAACTTTAGTCGCACAACGGTCACGCTGGCTCGCCTTTAAAAATGCTTTATGAAAAAACCCACAATCGTTTGTCGTACGCAGCAAGCCCCATGTAGTGGTACAGGCAAAATGTGTTGTGTACCCTTTTTTTCTCAAGCAGTCGTTGTATGCAGGTAAAAAGTATTCTTTCGACCTGCTTCCACTTATTGTACGATTTTTTCTGCATTTTGCTTTGTGGTAGTAGGAAATGCATATGTAGAGAGAGTGTCCCTACTCATTAATGGATATACTCTGCACTGAATATATTTAAAGGAGAAAAACGTATTCAATGTTCGTACTCAATTCGTACGCCCAGTATTCATAGATATATGTTTAGGTACGATACAAATTCGTATCCAATGTACGGCCGTCCTAATGCTTGCATACTATCTCACACTTCTTGTTTGGGTTTAGTAAGTAATGCGGGATTTACATTACCACGACACGCCTTGACTGTGGAAAAACGGATCTCTCTCTCTGAAGTCATGCAAAATTGCGTGGCGTGGTAATGTAAATCCACCATAAGTCTAGTAGAGAATTAGAAAATACATAGGCAGATTACGCACAGTGGTAAATTAAAATTAGTAAAGTGACTTGATTATAAAAAAAACTTCACAAAAAATTATGCCTTTTTTCTCAAAATTATTCCTCAATGCCTCAAGCATCGGAATTATGCCTAAAAGGCATAATTATGCCTCAGTTGGCATCACTGGTTGTATTTGTATCTCATCCTCCATTCACCGTCTATGCAGACGGGACCGAAAATTACTCGAAGAATTTTCCTCATCCGCTTTTGATAAAGTCCATGCCTCTGCACCATAAAGAAGGACTGGGATGATTAAGGTATTATAAAGGGTCACTTTAGTTGTTCGAGAGAGGGCTTTGCTACTCAATTGCTTTCTTAACCCAAAGAAACAGCGATTGGCAAGAGTTATTCTTTGTTTAATCTCAGCGCTGGTGTCAACGTCTGAGTTCATAGCGGAGCCTAGGTAGACAAAGTCCTTTACCACCTCAAAGTTATATCTGTCTATAGTGACATTCTGTCCAAGTTCCGAACAACAACTTGGATCTAGATAGTTGTAGATAAATCTCGCACAACATCATTTAACTCCATCTGGTTAACTAAATGCGGTTTATCATATCATCACTTATAATATCGTCATCACTGATAACACCGTCATCGGAATCCATTTCGGTATCTTAATATAGGTCCTTATTATATTTTCTACTTGGCAAACCTTCCTGGACATACGGGCTTTAAAAGGCTTTGTGACAGATGGAATGTCAGTATATACAATTTTTTGTTCGTGATTCGAATTCTATAATACTGGTGATCCAAATTGCAGGTATTTACTTTTTCCCGATGATCATTGCTTTTTCTACAACTTTCACAAAAAATGTGTGGCACCCATTTCTTCTTTTGATTGCTAACTGCAAATCAAACGTATTATTATTATTATAATTATTAAGACATCTATTAAAAATAAATATCTTAATGCTAAGAGCACCAGCTGCATAGGCCTCCGCTCTAAATCAAAAGTAATCCATATGCTTTTCTTAGTGATTCCGATATAAGTCTTCATTTTTTGTTGAATATAAATTGTCCACAAACATAACAAAGGCGATCAGAACTTAATTTGCACGTTCTGCGATACATTCTATAAAAAATAAAACACTAGGTGATATGTAAAAATTACAATAAAAACCTTTAAATTAAAAAAAAACCGCGAGTGGGACATAATCCCGAAATCGAAAATTCACAAAACCCGAAAACCTCTACTGTGTCAGAGCGAGAAGCCTAATAGCAACTGACATTTGCAACATCAAAATGTGACGTAGTAGGTACCCATTTTCCAACAACCGTTTTGTAAATATTATGTCGTTTTCGGTTGGTTGTCCAGAACCGTCCGGAAGCAATCCGAACGCTCCTGAAAGCGTTCGATTGGCACTCAACAGTTCTTCTCCTGAAAAAAAAAGAAAAAATTTGCTTCTGGATTTGAATTCAGAATCGCGGAGGTTCTGGACGACCAACCGAAAACGACATTAGTAGAGAACATATAAATGAAAAACTAACGGTTTCATCAAAGGTATATTAAAATACCAATGTGGGAACTGGGAACTAGTCCCACGGTAGAGGAAGTTACTTTTGTGATAAAATCTCTAAAAGCTGGCAAATCTGCCATAAATACTCAAGGCCTTAGGTGAAGGCGGAGCTGAATGGTTCTCTCGTGTCACTAAAGTGCCCTTTAAATGCCTGCGATTGGCAGATTGGGTGATTACACACCTGTTTACGCATGCTTCATAGATTTGGAAAAAGCATACGATCGAGTCCCTCGAGGTAAACTCTGGTCTGGACTTCTCCAGGGGTGCGTTTTGTCTGCTCTCCTTTTCATTACTTGTGTGCACTGGGTGTTACATCGCAGTCTGAACTTAGATCTAAGTCGTTTGCTCTTCGATGATGACTTGGTCCTCCTTGGGTTCTCTCAGACTGAACTTCAGCACGCACTAGAATGGTTTATAGCCGTTTGTGTTGAAGCTGATATGAAAATAAATGTGAAGAATGATGGTCGTCCCCAGAACACCGGTTCAATGCACTCTTTATGTTAGTGGAGTCCCATTGAAACAGGTGGAGAAGTTGTAAGAAGCACGTCGCAAGCAGGGCTGGACAGGACATGATTCTTTCTATCCTTCTTCTGGACTTCTTCACCAAGGTTTTGCCACAATGCAATGGTGGAGTTGAGGAGGAGGTGGAGTCTGCAAGAGCGACGCCTACGTACCTAACGATGCAGGTTCTTCTCAAGAACGACACGACAGAGTTAGCAGGGTTTCAGATATCGAATCTTCTGCACTTCATTACTGTAGTATTAAGATGCGGATTCGTCGTGGGAAATCGGCTTAGGACAAAAGTTACTGACATCAAGCCGATAAGTGATCGCCTTTCTGTGATTCGGATCAAAGCTACTTTCTAAAACATAAGCCTAATATGTGCACACGCCCCTACCGACGAGGCTGAAGATCCCATCAAGGAGGAGTTTTATGACCTCCTGGATGGAGCCTACGGAGCCTGTCCGGAGTATGATGTAAAAGTTGTACTCGGGGATTTCAATGCTAAAGTCGGAAAGGAAAACATCTTTGGCGGGTTAGTTGGTAAGCACAGAATCCACGAAACGACAACAGACAACGGCTACCGACTAATCGATATTGCAGCAGCTCGTAATACGGTGATAAGTAGCACTAGGTTTCCAAGGCTAAGGATCCACACAGCAACCTGGCGCTCTCCAGACGGTCGAACCGCCAACCTAATCGAATGCGAAGCACGCATCCAACATCCTCGACGTACACACATTCCGAGGGGCAAACGTCGACTCTGACCATTTTCTTGTCTTGGCTAAATTCAGAGCTTGACTGTCCAACGAGAAAAAGCTGCGAACCGCCCAGAAGAAGAAATTCGACGTTGGACGCCTTAGCACACCTGGCGTAGCCAGAACCTACAGGGAGCGCCTGACTACGAAACTCTCATCTGTGCACTCACATACCCCAAACGTCAACAACCAATGGTGCCAGTATCGCGACATCATCAAGGAGGTAACCGAAGGGTACCAGCCACCCGTGAAGAGCCCGTGGTATGATGATGAATGCGTGTGAAAAAGGTGACAGAAGATGCACACAAGAAAGCGCTGCAGCGCAAAAAAAGGGCAGCAAGAGAAGAGTATCGAGCCAGGAGATGGGAGGAAAAGAAGATCCTGCGTAGAAAGAAGAGTGCTTACACAGCTTCCCAGCTCAAGAAGATCGAAGAGTCGCGCGATCGTAATATAAGGCGGAGTTGAATGGTTCTCTCGTGTCACTAAAGTGCCCTTTAAATGCCTGCGATTGGCAGATTGGGTGATTACACACCTGTTTACGCATGCTTCATAGATTTGGAAAAAGCATACGATCGAGTCCCTCGAGGTAAACTCTGGTCTGGACTTCTCCAGGGGTGCGTTTTGTCTGCTCTCCTTTTCATTACTTGTGTGCACTGGGTGTTACATCGCAGTCTGAACTTAGATCTAAGTCGTTTGCTCTTCGATGATGACTTGGTCCTCCTTGGGTTCTCTCAGACTGAACTTCAGCACGCACTAGAATGGTTTATAGCCGTTTGTGTTGAAGCTGATATGAAAATAAATGTGAAGAATGATGGTCGTCCCCAGAACACCGGTTCAATGCACTCTTTATGTTAGTGGAGTCCCATTGAAACAGGTGGAGAAGTTGTAAGAAGCACGTCGCAAGCAGGGCTGGACAGGACATGATTCTTTCTATCCTTCTTCTGGACTTCTTCACCAAGGTTTTGCCACAATGCAATGGTGGAGTTGAGGAGGAGGTGGAGTCTGCAAGAGCGACGCCTACGTACCTAACGATGCAGGTTCTTCTCAAGAACGACACGACAGAGTTAGCAGGGTTTCAGATATCGAATCTTCTGCACTTCATTACTGTAGTATTAAGATGCGGATTCGTCGTGGGAAATCGGCTTAGGACAAAAGTTACTGACATCAAGCCGATAAGTGATCGCCTTTCTGTGATTCGGATCAAAGCTACTTTCTAAAACATAAGCCTAATATGTGCACACGCCCCTACCGACGAGGCTGAAGATCCCATCAAGGAGGAGTTTTATGACCTCCTGGATGGAGCCTACGGAGCCTGTCCGGAGTATGATGTAAAAGTTGTACTCGGGGATTTCAATGCTAAAGTCGGAAAGGAAAACATCTTTGGCGGGTTAGTTGGTAAGCACAGAATCCACGAAACGACAACAGACAACGGCTACCGACTAATCGATATTGCAGCAGCTCGTAATACGGTGATAAGTAGCACTAGGTTTCCAAGGCTAAGGATCCACACAGCAACCTGGCGCTCTCCAGACGGTCGAACCGCCAACCTAATCGAATGCGAAGCACGCATCCAACATCCTCGACGTACACACATTCCGAGGGGCAAACGTCGACTCTGACCATTTTCTTGTCTTGGCTAAATTCAGAGCTTGACTGTCCAACGAGAAAAAGCTGCGAACCGCCCAGAAGAAGAAATTCGACGTTGGACGCCTTAGCACACCTGGCGTAGCCAGAACCTACAGGGAGCGCCTGACTACGAAACTCTCATCTGTGCACTCACATACCCCAAACGTCAACAACCAATGGTGCCAGTATCGCGACATCATCAAGGAGGTAACCGAAGGGTACCAGCCACCCGTGAAGAGCCCGTGGTATGATGATGAATGCGTGTGAAAAAGGTGACAGAAGATGCACACAAGAAAGCGCTGCAGCGCAAAAAAAGGGCAGCAAGAGAAGAGTATCGAGCCAGGAGATGGGAGGAAAAGAAGATCCTGCGTAGAAAGAAGAGTGCTTACACAGCTTCCCAGCTCAAGAAGATCGAAGAGTCGCGCGATCGTAATATTATCCGGAGGTTTTATAAAAAAGTTAAGCAACTGGCTGCTGGCTACAAAACCGGAACGCAGGCTCTTCGAGACAGCGAAGGAAACTTAGTCACCGAAGAGCAGGGAATATGTATTTAAGCAGCATTTCCAGCAGCTGCTTAATGGGCATCATGTAGAGAGAGAGTGATAGGGCAAGAAGAGAACCCACGTCGTCAATGAAGAACTAGTTCCACCACCTAGTATAGAAGAAATTGGCCTAGCTAAAAAAAAAAGCGAAGCTTTTTAAATACGGTGGTGATGTTTTGGTAGGGAGCATGCACCGAATCATCAACCAAGTATGGGTGGAAGAAAACATGCCCGATGACTGGACTATTAGCTCCATATGCCCCATCTACAAATAGGCGATCCTATGTCTTGCAAGAACTATCGAGGCATATCCCTGCTAAATATCGCATATACGAGATCCTATCCAACGTACTGTGTGAACGTCTAAAAACGTTCTGCAACACACTAGTCGGCACGTACCAGTGTGTCTTCCGGCCTGGCAGATCGACTATAGACCAAATTTTCACACTGAGGCAAATCTTGGAAAAGACCAACGAATTTCAAGTCGAAACTGACCACCTATTCATCGACTTCAAAGCCGAGTATGATAACATACGTTGTCAGGAGCTCTATATGGCGATGGCCGAATTTGGAATCCCGGCAAAACTGATTCAGCTGTGTCGTGTCGCGTGACGCTGGAAAACACGCGCTGCAACGTGCAGTTTGGAAGCAGCTCTTCCGAACTTTTTCAATCTCGTACTGGAGTAGATAGTGCGCAGGGCAGGTGTCAACACGGTAGGCACTGTCTTCAACAGATCTGTTGCTAAGCTTTGGTTGCCTTCGGGTCTGTGCTGGTATGCTAGTTTCCCTCCTTAGCTCGTCGGTGGTCGTGGGACTTGCCTTTGTGCCTTGCAACAAAAAAAATTGTCATACCAGACTTGCGTCGAGGTGTTTTATGACGCTGCGAGAAAATTGTTCTTTACCATCCCTACCTTTGGCTACCACTCTCGCCTAAGTAGCCCCTTATGCCGCCATCTTTCACCTCCTACTCCGAACCATCCTTCCCTATCCGCACTTCCTCATCCTCTTACGCCCTTTTTAGTTCAAACGCATAATTATCTTTTTATGTATATCCATAATGTTTATTCATTTTTGAATTAATTATTTTTAAAGTTTGAATTAGACTCGAATAAAAAAACTATGTGACTATTATGACTATTTATACTAACGCGAATGAAACGAAAAATTTTAATACAATTAACAATTAAGAAAACGCGAATGAAACGGATTTTAAAATCAAAAAGTAATTTGTGTGTATATATTTATGTGTTTGTTATTTTGTTCTTTTGTTCTATGTAGGTATTTTGTGTAGGTATATTTTTTTTGTCGCACTATTGTGGGGTGGTATAACCATATATGGCACTGGCATATATCTATGTATACCTCACTTGCGACACGGGAATTATTTATGTCGTTTTTTAAAAAAAAAAATCACTTTATATATACATATATATTATATAGTTAGAGTTTTAATTTGACTCACCGTACTCTATACGAAAATCCGCAACTGTTGATCCAATGGCCACTGCATCAAGGTTGGGTGTGTGTACCTTTTGTACCTATTTGGATTCGCGCAAAAAGATTTAAATTAATATATATATATATATATGGGAGAAAGTGATTATATTCCCTTACCTTCACGCTTTTCTTATTAAAAAAAAAAATACTAAATATGTACACACTATTACTAACAAAATTTACAATTAGAAATAATTTAACAGAAAAGAAATTTGACAAATTAAAATAATAATTTAACAAAAAAAAGGAATAAAAAAAATTTATAAAGCTTCTTGTCCTGGGCTGGGTTTCGAACCCGGGTTGGTGATATTTCGATGTCTCCGCACAATTCGTGACGCCTTAACTCGCACGGCCAAAGGCGGTGTTGGGGCTTGGAGCTCCAATTAACCTCCAACTGCTCTTGTGGCTGTGGCTTGGCTGTTAATGATGGCGAATAATGTTTGGAGCAATGGCGGTTGTGTCGCAATAATTGCCGATTCAAATCGTTCTTCGATTCTCTCACAATCCAGGCTTTAGGCTTCTAGGTTTAATTTCGGACAGCGCTCTTTATGCAGAAGCGCTGCCGTTTAATTCCTGATTATAAAATCTACATAGAGAGATCAGTATCAGTACTTTGTCTAATCTATCCATTTTATTAATTGCAATATGTACCTGAATTTGTATTTGTTCCAGCTTACTTGTTATTTTTAACTATCTAGCACTGTTTAATTTGTCTTTTAAATAAAAAAAAAGGCTGCACTTTGATCAGTAACAGCTATACTTTTTACTTTTATTTGAACTCAACTTCAACAAGAGTATAATGGCGTTTGTACGGCCAAGTTAAAATTTAAAATGAATATTAGCATTGCTAGCCGTTAATTTGAACGGCTTTCTGGAAAGCTTGGCTTTCTGGAAATCGTTTTTAAGCAGCAGTTATAATTTGTCTCTTCTCTCACAGCTTACAAAAAAAACAAGTCTACAACTTCGAGTATCGATCTCCTCGAAGTGTGTTCGATTGTGAATTGTCGAACAGTTCTGTTACAGATCCGTCCAGCTGCTTGGCTATGCGGACGATATTGAATATATCAGTCGGTCGCTCCCAGCGTGCCGTGATAGAAGCGTTCACGGCGATTGAAGAACAGGCGAAATCCGTTGGGCTTGAAGTAAATGAGGACAAGACTAAGTACATGCTATCAACAAACAAACAAGCATCTGTCCACCGCCTAGGACAAAACGTCACTATTGATAGCAACAATTTCGAGGTAGTTAAGGAGTTCACCTACCTCGGAGTAAACGTAAACTCCACGAATGACACCCTAGTGGAGATCCGGCGAAGAATTACCCTAGGAAACCGTTGCTACTTCGGTTTGGCAAAACAATTGGGTTCAAAACTCCTAACTCGAAGGACGAAATGTGTGCTGTACAAAACCCTTATCCTGTCAGTTCTGCTTTATGGCGCCGAGTGCTGGACGATAAGCAAGAAGGGAGAGCAGATATTGGGCTCCTATTTCGGCGGATTTTTGGTCCTGTGTGCGAGGAGGGCGAATGGAGGAGAAGATACAACCGCGAACTCTATGAGCTGTACCAAGATGTGGATGTAGTCCAAAAAGATAAAACACGTCGACTAGATTGATTCGGCCACATCGAGCGAATGGACAATAATGCTCCAGCTAAGAGGATCTTCGAATCCCAGCCCCCAGGTTCGAGAAGACAAGGAAGACCGAACCTCCGTTTCAAAGACCAAGCCATCGCGGATGACAGATCGCTTGGTCTGAACAATTGGAAGCAGCGTGCCCGGGGTCGTAGAGGATGGAAGGTTGCAGTGTCTCAGGCAGAGACTCTTCACGGGTCGGGAGCCCGATAAGTAAGTAAGTAAGCACTTCATTACTAACCAACTGTTCATAAAGCAGATCACTAACTTTACAGGTTTTGGGTTTTAGGGTGTACTCAAATTAAAGGAGTGTTCTTCCTTCATTCATTCATTTCAATGGTCCGCTTGTCCATTAAGTGGGTCGCGGGTGTAGATTGCTCAAGCGGACCCTCCATAGCTCTTGATTATCCGCTATCGACTCTGAATCATCAAGGGCAATCCATATACGGGTAGGAGAGCTTCTGGACTTGAACTAACCATTTCATCCTTGGTCTACCTAGAGAACGGCTGCCTGACGGTACAGATTTCATAGCTCGTCGTGGAATCCTGGTCGGGGACCAGGATGGTTCTTTGAACAATTCAAAAAAATAATAATAATAAGTTAAAGTGTTTGAGTTGAGCTTCAGGTAGAATAGCTGTCATCTACATGAGCGGTTATGACTTAAAGAAAGTACTACGTTTTTCGTCGGGGTTCGTTATTGTATCAACTGTGTAAACCCTTTTTGAAACACACACATTTTTGGCTTTCAACTGTTGACTCTTGGAAATCTCAGGCTGTTGATCTCATCGGCCAACTGCATCAACTTTTTATTTCAAAACAAATCTCTGCCAGCGTTAAGACACTGGTGATGGTGATATCGTGCTCTTACCCTAAAGCCACTGGTTCGATAAGGAATGCGCCGACTGGCACATACAGGGACAACAACACACCAGCCTGACGAGTCTTTTTGGTCCCCCAGGGGAGGACTCAAAGTGTATAGTATTAGCTAGAGTTTTCTTATAAAAATGCACTTATTTACTATTTATTAATTTATATGAAATTGTAATCTTTTAATCTTATAAAATACATTAGGTATTTAGGTTGGTATTTAATATTAACATTTATAATTAAAACACACTTTAATCTATCACAGATATATGTATATTCAATATGTACATTCATAGCAATAATATTATTTTTAATGTTAGTGCTTCTAAAATTAAGACGAAATTTAACTTCAAAATATATATTTTTTTTTTTTGTTTTTTCTCAGACAACATTTAAACAAAATAATATGCAATCTTACATCGCTTTGGTTATCTCTGCCGAATACATTATGTATGTACTTATGATGCTAATATATAAAAGACAATAAATGAATACCTACACTTATATTGACATAAAGATTTGAGTAGCAGTGACGTCTTGAAAAACTACGATAATTCGAATCCAGTATTACTGCAAACCGCGTAGCGTAATTTGTCTCTTAATGTAGATTTCTTTTGATAATTTGGTAATTTCAATAAATTAAAACAAGTAGAAGAAGTCGGTAGCCTATTGAGGGGATCTTTTTTTCGAATTGTAAAAAATCCACGAATTACGCTTCCAATAGTATCTCCAGTATCCTCATCATCGCCAACCTCCACACATCTTATGGAAAAAGGGGGCTCTAAATGGGCAAATCCTAGTAAAGGTGGCTTAGAACAGCTAGTAACAAACTAAAAAAAATAAAATAAAAAAACATTATTGTACATACCTAATCAGTTTGTTTACCAGACATAACAAACAAAAATTTTATATCATTATATTTTGCGGATTATTTTATGTAGTAAAGAACACTGCTACTTACATAGATAAATTTAATAAAAAAGACAACCACTAAAATCAATGTTGCAAAAATAAATAATCCTTTGGAGCAGAAGTCACCCAAATTCACAATTTGTGATGATGATGACTGTCATACACTCCACCAATATATTCATTTCATAAATTTTTATGAATTGAAAATATAGTTTATTATCTATATAAATAAGCTAGCCCACGGGCAAAAGCAAAGACGATAGTCTTTGAATCAAAGATTCGTCTTGAACTCTTTGAGTATGATTCACAGTCAGTTGTTGATTGGAAAATCATAAGTCTCGGTGAAAATCGAGCAAACAGTAAGTCCAGATTAGAACCTAGTATTGAGCCCACCTACCACATAGCGTAAACCATAAAACATTTTTGAAGTAAAGGCCACTCAAATTCAAAATTTGTGATGATGATGAGATGACTATCATACGCTCCACCAATATATTCATTTCATAAATTTTCAATATACATAGTTTGATTAAAAAATTCTTTATTGTTAAAAAATATGTGCAAACGGTTCTTAAGACTAATCAAGTAATTACATACTTCATGTAGTCAATTGTTAAAATTAAGGTCTAATAAATAAATTTGGAATATTTGATAGTCGCTTGCTATTATCATCAACGAAAATAAGCAGTGTGTGACAGTGTGTTGTGTGGTGTGAGTGAAGCGCATCAGAAGAGTAGTACCAGTAAAACATCCTTTTTTCAACTTAGTTTATGTAGCATTTTCAATCGTATTTAAAATATAATGTAAGAATATGAAGTAAATGCATTTCAACCCATCAGAGAATTGCAAAATATTTATCAGTTTAGATTCAGACAACAATCAACGAACATAACCAGTGTTCTCTCTTCATTTTTCCCACGAAACGTGGTCATTTTTCCCTTTTTTCCCTTTTCACCGAAATAAAATTCCCACCAAAATCCCACGATACATTAAAACAAAACAATTGTTTAATTCATTTTTGTTATGTTAAAAGAAAATCACAATGGCCGCGTTGCATTGATCGCTAGATGACTAGCGGCATGCCACACTCCTATACAAAAACTGAAATTTCAGCATTTGCACTAGATCTAGCACATATTGTGAAATATCCTTTTCTGTGAAATGTTTCAATCTAGCGCAAAATTAACTGAACAAAAGTCGCATTTCGAGGGATAATGTCTTTGGGTTTCTCAGAACGTCTACCATGGAAGTATATCTATAGAACAAGCAAAGGCCAGCGACTTGTCTGGCGATATAGGATGTGGTCCTGCCATGTAATTCCTGAATTGACTGTGACTCCAAGAATGTGCATTGAGTTCTAGGGATGGATTGGAAGGTCATCCATTTGGATCTGAGGAACTGTTGATGCATTTTTCCTAGAAAAAGTAGCGAAACTTGGTAGTAAATACAACCAAGTTGTCTATTCCCCACTTCAAGATTTTGTCCAGATCATTATTTAGAGAACTAAAATAATAAGTCCGTATTACCCTAGGTCTAGCTTCTCACATCATAAATTATGACACAAAATACATTTTTGATGCTCATGAAGATGAAGTAATAATAATTCAAACTGGTTCTATTCCAATCCCAACTGATAATAATTGTTGTGAATTGGAATAGTTTTGATAAAAGTTCACAAAAAAATGATTTTAACACTTGTTTTGTCAGTTTCCTGAAATTCCCACGATTTTGGTGCTTTTTCCCTCCCGGAAGGCTTTTCGGATAAATCCCACGATATAACAACACTGAACACAACCCATATTAGTGACAAATAGTCGCTCTCACCCTTCAAGCAAGAGAGTAAATTTTCGGTTCATAAACGGAGTCAATGACATATGGAAGACTCCGCATACGGCGAAACTGCGTTTGTCGGCTCAAATTAGTATGGAAATTAGAATCACCGCGGAGCGGACCCACTTTTGTATGTGTTGGTGAGAGAATGAGACAGCGAGCGCGCCGCACTTAGCGAAAAATGAATCCAAATCGGATCCAAAAAAAAAATTAAACAAGTAAAAGTGTTATCATCGGCCTGGCCGATGCTTTGATACCCTCCACTGCATAAAAGTCATGCAAAATGTTTGCCTTGGTGAATTGAGCGGTTCTCACCACGTTCTTTACGATAAACTGTCCGAGAGACCTAGGACATGTCTTGTTGTATCGAAATCCCTCACGGCAGTTAAAATCGAACGGTTTTGTGGCCAAGATTTGGTTGCTGCAAATATCACTTACCATGCAAACGGCAATTGGGAAACCTTTGTCGTTGCATCGGCTTACTTTCCCTATGACTCTCTAACTCCTCCACCACCAAAGGCAGTTGTTGAGCTCATAGAGTACTGCGAGTCCAAAAAGATTGGTCTTATCCTATGTTGCGACGCTAATGCCCAAAACACTGTTTGGGGCAGCAGCAAATGTAATATACGTGGAGATCGTCTTCTGGACTTCATCCTCTCGTCTGACATCACCATCAACAATGTGGGTTGTCGACTTACTTTTGTTACAGCCAGAAGACAGCAAGTTATTGATATTACTCTGTCCAACAGGCATTCCAAGTCTATCAATAATTGGAGGGTATCGCCAGATAGCACTCTGTCAAATCACCGATACATCGAATTTCAAATCTACTGTAAAGTTTCGCCTTCGCAAGAGAGGAGAAATCCGAGAAAAACGAACTGGGCACGGTTTAGGGAGGAACTTGGCAACTCTGTTAAAGTTCCACTTAAATTAAGATCAATACAAAGGGTAGAGAGGTCTGCTCAGGAGCTGAACAGCGTCCTTATCCGTTGTATTGAACAAGCGTGTCCGGTTACAAAAAACTCCTGTAGAAAACCGGTACCTTGGTGGAACACCGAACTACAGTGTATTCGCAGAGAAACCAGGAAGCTTCTAAATCGGTCTTTAAAAACCAACTTGGAGGAAGACTGGAATCTCTATCGATCGAAGCAAAAAGAATTTAAGAGACTTATTCGAAAATCGAAAAATGACTCTTATAGGAAATTTTGTGAGGAGGTCGAATCACTAAGTGCAACCAGTAGGCTTGTTAAAGTCCTCAAAAGGGACGGACCAAGTAAACTGGAATCGCTCCAAAAATCTGATGACACTGAGACAAAGGCGGAGACTTTTAGTCTTCTGCTGGAGACTCACTTCCCGGGAAATCAGATCACTACGCATTCTTCAGTGGTACCGGCAACGGTGGCTACTACGGGACTGACAAACTCCACGCGGCGTAGCTGGTATATTGCATCCAGAGTGGTGACGGATGACGCTATCAAATATGCAATTGCATCATTTGACAGCTTCAAGTCACCTGGTCCAGATGGAATTTCCCAGCTATGCTGAAACAAGGTTTTAGTCAGCTGATGCCGACGTTGAAAAGAATTTTCACCGCTAGCTTGGCCTTGGCCTACATACCTTCCCTTTGGCGTATGGTTAAAGTCGTGTTCATACCAAAAATCGGTAAGACTGACTATACTCTCGCCAAAAGTTTCAGACCCATAATTCTGTCTTCCTTCCTGCTGAAAAGCTTGGAGAGACTGGTTGTGCAGCTCAACCAATGCGCAATGTTGCTCTTCGATTGCATCCTCTTTCTGAGACGCAACATGCTTATCAACGCGGAAAATCCTGTGAAACTGCGCTTCAGAACCTCGTTGGTAGGATCGAATGTGCTCTTGATCGGAAGGAGTACGCGTTGGGTATTTTCGTCGATATTGAGGGTGCTTTTGATAATGCGACCTTTGATAGCATGTGCAATGCAATGCTGATTGTGGCAAATGCATCATGACAGGGTCAAACAGGGGCTGCCCTCAAGGTGGTGTTTTGTCTCCCCTTTTATGGTGCATGGTAGTAGACTCTCTGCTGACGACTCTCAATCTTCCTGGAACCTATACACAAGCCTACGCGGACGATGTCGCCGTTCTGTCTGTCGGTTCAGACCTTGGGACTGTCTGCTCTCTGGCGCAGAGATCCTTGGGTTTGATCGATGATTGGTGCACAATGAATGGGCTTTCAGTGAATCCTCTTAAAACTACGGTTGTTCTCTTCACGAGAAGGAGGAATATCACTGGTCTGTCTCAACTTGTGCTAAAAGGTGTCACTATTCCGATCTCTGATGAAGCCAAATATCTGGGAGTAAGCCTCGATAGAAAACTTCTTTGGTCCAAGCATGTTGAATCAAAAACCGATAAGGCGCTGTCGACTTTCTGGCAGTGCAAAGGCGCTTTTGGGAAGACATGGGGTTTATCTCCTAAAAGGGTCCTATGGATCTATACGGCAATGGTAAGACCACTTCTCTCATATGCATCGGTTGTGTGGTGGAACAGGCTTTCGCGGAAACGTGTTATGGCCTCTTTCGCCAAACTCCAAAGAACGGTTTGCCTTGGCTGCACAGGGGCCTTCCCCAGCACTCCGGGCTCCGCTCTAGATGCTTTGATGAACCTCCCCCCCCTTGATATTTTTATCATGGGGTGTACGCTGAAAACCATCTCTCGGTTAAAGAGAGGTGGCTTTTGGTACCTCGCGCATTGGAATTTTGAAGAACTTGTGCGAGAATTATCCTTTGACCCCTGTCTTATGGATATGCCGTCTGACGCAATGACACCAGAAATCTTACTGCGACAAAACTACCACGTCAACTTTCCTCAGGCAACAGAATGGCTTCGGCCAGACTCGGAGCCAGGGAAGGAATGCCATCGTGTATTCACGGATGGCTCTAAAACCGGACAGGGGTCTGGTTCTGGAGTCTTCGTGGAAAGCGAGAACATTAGACTACACTACCCCTTGGGTAACCATGCGACTGTCTTCCAGGCGGAGATTTTCGCTATCCTTATGGCTATGCGCTATATTGTGACAAACAGGTGGAGGGCTAAAAGCATATTCGTTTGCAGTGATAGCCAAGCTGCATTAAAAGCGCTGCTAAACCCTCTTACCTCGTCCAAGTTAGTGCTCGAACTCAAGCTTTCTCTGAACTTGGTCGGTAGGCTAAACACGGTCAAACTTGTTTGGGTTCCAGGTCACACTGGTATCCAGGGAAACGAGATCGCTGATGAGCTTGCCAGGGTGGGTTCAGAAGAAGATTTCTTAGGACCTGAACCTGCGTTGGGTTTGCCGGCATCTGTGGTTAGGTCATCCATTGATACTTGGGTTTCTCGTGAACACGAGCGTCGTTGGCGTGACTGTGCTGGGTGTAGACAGACCAAACGACTGCGTCCGGACATCTGCAAGAGGTCCTCGTCTTTCCTTCTGTCTCTCAGGAGAATCGACTGCAGACTTCTTGTGTCTTGTGGGCGTCCTTTAGGGCCACCAAGCTTTTGCCAAACACTTAAATGTGTTGGGCTTGAGCAACACCACCATCTGTCCTGCTTGTTGAGAGGATGACGATACAGCGGAGCACTTCCTCTGTAGTTGTCCTGCCTTTGCTCGCATCAGGTGGCGGATCTTTGGGGCTGACGTGGTGAGTGCCGAACATCTAAGCTCTTCATCACTGAAGCTCCTTCTCATCTTTCATCGGATAGTAATTACCTCCGACAAAGAAAAAAAAAAAAAAAAAACTATTCTCCAAATAAAATCTGACAGTTCATTTACGAGGGTATAAATTTCTGCAGTTAACGCGTTTAAGTGAATACCCCTATTTTCAGTGGGAACCAGTGCGCGCAGCTCACCTCTCTTTTAACTTCATACTTTGGTGCATTATAGAGATGGTGTAAAGTCCGTGAGGCTACACTTGCGGGGCGTTAAGCGGCGGTTATATAGCAACAAGCGCTAGTATCCGCTCTGATAAAATGCATTTAATTTAAAGCGCTAGCTCGCCCGTGTTAGCGCTTGTTGCGCCTTATCGGGCTTAATCTTAGCATTAGAAGAATTGTATAATATGTTCTTAGTCAAGTACAGGGTGGGCCAAAAGAATTCATCCGATGTTGTTTGGCTCTCATTTTTTTTCTAAATGAACTTCGATTCTGTATTTTGATTATGTTTATTTATTGGTTATTGGTTTATTGTTAAAGGTTCAAATAAACATAATCAAAAAGCAGAATCGAAGTTTTTCATTTAGAAAAAAATGAGACCCAAAGAACATCGGATGGCTTCTTTTGGCCAACCTTGTAGAAGCAATTTTAAATTCTCGTCTTCTTTGTTCTCTGTCCGACTTTGATTTAAACCCGTTAACCCCAGCACACTTTCTTATAGGTGAACCACTGAGTGCAGTTTCTGGAGCCAACCATCGAAACTCCCCCGAATCACTTTTTACATTGAAACTACGTCCAAAGTACAGGCAATTGCACGCCGAATGACAGCGAACTAATATCAATCTTAAGACTGGAAATTTGGTGGTCATAAAGGAGCTGGACATTTCCCTTATTGGCGGATCGCTACTATTCAAACAGCAACAGAAACAAATCGGGGAAACGATTTCAAAACATAAACGTTAGAAGTTAAGTACAATTTTTATTGTTACTCTCTTGTGATTATGTAAATCATATCATGCATATTTTCTAATCTCGATCTTAAGTCTCCGACTAGCTTCCGAGCAGCAAACATCGTTCGTTGCGTCTCCCTTTGATCGATTCCGTACTTTGCGTTTAACAGTTTCTCCCACTACATACATCTATCCCGCTCACTCCCTAAAGCTACTCATTCCTTTTCGTGTAAGCGCGTGTGTAAAACGTTTTGCAGTAGTTTTTGGCAAAACCAATCACATGGCCCCGGGGCCGAAACTAAAGCCCGGGAATCGGTTCGCCGGTCTTGCTGAGGATCCGCCACCCGAACCCCAGGCAAAAAAACACAAAGCCCTCCCTTCATTCATGGAAGAATATCACTCCCTTCCTAAAAATACAGTTGCAAAGAATCCTAGATTTATATTAATTTCCCCCAAAAATGCCGACAAGCCCCTAAGCTCAATCAGCGTGTTCTTACTTAGAAAATCGATTGATCCTATCAGCACGGAATACGAACACGTAGCCCAACTAAGAGATGGAAACATTCTTATACTGACTAAGAACCAACGCGTTGCTGATAGATTCTTAGCCACCAAAAACTTGAGCAATCTATGCCCTATATCAGTTACACTTCACGACCGTCTAAACTCCTCCAAAGGAATTGTATACGCCCCCTGCTTAATCAATGTGGATGAAACGGAAATCGTCTCCGAAATGAAATCCCAAGGAGTAACCGATGTCTTCAAATTCAAAAAACGTCGCGAAGGTAAGGAACAGGCAACCGGCCTTATGTTATTTACATTTGACCTTTTCCAACCTCCGGATTCAGTGATCATAGGCTGGTATAATGCCAAAGTTAGTGAATACGTTCCAAACCCTATGAGATGTCGTAACTGCCAGCTCCTAGGTCATACGACTAAAAGATGTACAGCTAGCGCTGCATGTGAAACTTGCAATTTACCACCGCATTCCCCCTCTGATTGCACGCGAACTATGTGTGCCAACTGCTTAGCAGCCCACCCTGCATCTGCACAAACATGTCCCAAATTCATTCAAATGAAAGAGGTTCTCACAATCAAAACCAAAAACAAATGTAGCATGGCTGAGGCCAAACGACTACAACGAGAAAAATACCCAACTCCCGTTAACACGACTTCTGCAACATTTTCGCAAATAACCAAACAAACAACACAAGCAATTGGTGGTAACCCCACTAATAACCCGTTAACACCTCACACTCCAACCGAAAAAACAAATACATCTAGCACACTATCCTCATCTCAAACATATAAAAGCACAAACAATGAAACCATACATAAAAAAAGCGATAAAGAAATTGATAATCCAACAAAACTTCTCTCCCTCTCGACTCAAACCGTCAACCACAACCACTCCACACATCTAAATCGCAAACAAATTGAATTAATCACCCCACTCCAACAAAAACACCCAAACGAAAACGCAGAATTTTCTCTCCCAAATCCACATTCTAATAACATGCCACTCATAACGAATAAGCCTTCAACCAGCATCACTACTACCTCTCCCAAACCCACCTCAAACACGTTGACTCCTCAACCCTCTACAAGCAACGCAAACCACATCCACAACTCTCCAAAGAAGAATAGTTTCAACACTACTGCAATCAAAACAAACTCACTCGACTCGACCGATTTCTCCGCAACATCACCTCTCTCACTCGCACTCTCACCTCTTTCAAACGTCACTCAATCTCTAATTAAAAGTAACCAATACTACGTTAACCCCTCCGATATTGAAGATGAACAATCAATGTCGTAATAATAGTTTCCCCCAACTCTACGACTCCGCTGCCCGGGAGTTGAATCATGCGAGGTCCTCACGGAGCTCGAGTGGTCCAGCGCCTGGACAGCGGAGTCGAAACCGGACACCATCTACTTTACAAACCCGTGATTTTTCACAATATAGCCCGACATATATTGTTCAAAAGTCGCTACTTAAGGTTCTCCAATGGAACCTTAAAGGGTTCTTAAATAACTATCATGAACTCCAACTTCTTATTAATGAAATTAAACCATCCATTATCTGCCTTCAAGAGACTCATATTGAACACAATCCTAAAACAACTCCCTACTCACCTAAACAATATACTCCTTACTTCCATAATTTAATCTCAAACACTTCTTCCAAGCACGGCACTGGCATCCTCGTCCACAAATCCATCCCACATAACCCCTTGACTATCAACTCCAACATATCAGCGATAGCAGTCGAAATTAATTCACATATTAAACTGACAATTATCTCCCTTTACATCCCACCCGACCAACAATTCACATACAACGACCTCCATAACATTTTGATTGGAATCAAAACCCCAGTTATTGTAGCCGGCGATTTTAACTCCTGGAATCCATCCTGGGGATCGCCATCATATAATGCTCGCGGCAAATTAGTTGAGCGATTTATCACTAACTCAGGGCTAACAATACTAAATGACGGTCGCCCTACCCACTTCTCTACACACAAAACGTTTACCCACATAGACCTAACGCTCATTACTCCTTCACTCACTCCTAAAGCAACCTGGACCCTTTCAGAGTATCTACACGGTAGCGATCACTTCCCCATCATTACCACCGTTCTACTCGGAAACAACTGTAACCCTATCAAACCAAAAAACAGATTCTTAGTAGACTAGGCAAATTGGGAGCTTTTCCAGTCGACAATTTTAAAAGAACTTACACAAAGGGAAGTCGCTTCTAACATAAACAAAGAAGCAGCCAATCTACATAAATCCATTCGCTGCTCTGCGAACTTAGCAATTCCTCAATCAAAAAATAAAACCCATAAGAAAACTGTTCCTTGGTGGAATAAAGAAATCAGTTCTCTACGCCAAGCTAAACAACACGCGTGGCATCTCTTCAAAAAACACCCCAATGACGCCAACCTAATCACCTATCGTAAACTTAATGCCAAATTCCGAAAGGCTGTAAAAGCTGAAAAAATTGTATGCTTCGAAAACTTCACTTCAAATATAAACCCTAAATCCACTTCAAAAAAACTTTGGTCCGATATCAAAACCCTGACAGGCACATATGTTCCACACTCAATACCAGCCATTAAAGCTAATGACAGAGTAATAACCAACCCAGTGCAAATTGCAGAACAATTTGCATCTGTATGGGAAAATGCCGCCAACGATTCCCACTTCCACCCTAAATTTGCAAAAGCAAAAAAAACAATACTAACCACGTCTCCCCCCACTTATATTACGAATTGCTCCGCACAAATGATTGAATCCTCAATAAACATGATTGAGTTCGAAAGGTGCCTAAAAGCTGTTAAAGGCAAAACCCCCGGATTCGACCGCATTTCATACGTTATGCTGAAAAATTGTCCCCTTGATTTTAAAACTAGGTTATTGGGTCTATTCAATCAAATATTCAATAATGGAATCATCCCACAAGCATGGAAAATCGCGACAATAGTTCCCATACCAAAACCGATTAAAGATAGTGCAACCATAGCTGGTTATCGCCCTATATCCCTTCTTTCATGCACTGGTAAACTTTTAGAGAAAATCATTGCCGAACGTCTATTTTGGCTGATTGAAAAAAACAACCTCATCGACAGCAGACAAGTCGCGTTCAAAAAAGGTCTATCTACCACAGACGCTCTATTACACTTAGACGAATTCATCTCCACCGCGTTATCAGATAAAAACCACGCGTCTATATTAGCGATCGATTTTGAAAAGGCGTTCGACCGGATCGGTTTACACGCCACTTTAAAACAGCTAATAGATTGGAAAATTGGACCGAAAATCCTAAAATACATCACTTCTTTCCTATGTAATAGACGCTGTCGTATAAAGATTAATGATTCCTACTCTTCCACATATCTCTTAAATAATGGTATTCCACAGGGATCGCCTCTGTCGGTTCCCCTTTTTATAATAGCATTCAATGAAATTAGCAAAATAGTCGGTAGATACAAGCAAATTGATCATATTCTCTATGCAGACGATCTTATTCTATTCTCTAAGTGCAAAAATCTGAGCTTGCTTGAAACTGACTTCTCTAACGTTCTCAGCGACATATCGAAATGGGGAAATTTCTCTGGTGCAAAAATTTCTGTCAACAAATGTGAATTACTCCACGTTTGCAAAAAGTACAGTTGTCGAAAATCGATGTCAGTCATCTTAAACAGTACACCTGTTAAGAACGTCGACTCTTCAAAAATACTCGGTATCATCTTTGACTCCAAATATAACTTCAAAGATCACTGCATGTACTTAAGGCAAAACCTCACACCTAGAGTTAATGTAATTAAATACCTCTCAGCAAAAAATAGTCTCTGTAACGTTAACACAGTTACCAACGTAATTAGAGCTATTATTCTATCAAAAATCGATTATGGCCTAGCAATCTATAGTAAATGCTCGAAATCGTCCACCCAACTCATCTCCACCCCATACCACGCAGCCATCAGATCTTGTATGAGAGCCTTTCGGACTACCCCAATTGTGAACCTACTTACCGACTCTGGATTGCCACATATCATTGAAAGGAGTGCATACAATACTGCCCTCATTGTACAAAAAATCAATTCACCTGTGATGTCGCCTATCCACGCTGATGCGAACAAAATATTAAACCGTACAAAAACTCCGAAGTACGCTTCATCATTATATAATGCACTAACATACGCAAAGAATCTACAGATCCCAATTCAAATAAACCGGAAAAAGGGAAAAGTATTTCCACCATGGAAGTTGACAAACAATATTATATGCACAACCTTGATGAAGTATCCCAAATACACTACAACAAACGACACCTACAAACAACTTTTCTCAGAAGCCGTAAACGAATACAAGAAACTTGGATGGCGATTCCTTTTTACAGACGCCTCAAAATCCGAACATGGGACTTCCTTTGCTGTCGTTGATGCAAATGGGACGACAGTGTCAAAGGGTATATTCCCTTCATTTACATCAACTTTCACAGCCGAAGCGTTTGCAATCCTGAGCGCAATTCTACACACGAACAATAATAAAACAATAATTTTCACTGATAGTCTTTCCACAATCACAGCTATCCAAAACACAAACAACAACACATATATTATAGGGTACATTCGGGATAGACTTATTCTGAAAGACAACTCAATAAAGCTGTTTTGGGTTCCCGGTCACTGTGGCATTGTGGGCAATGAACTTGCGGATGCCACAGCGAAATCGGCATTAAAGGAACCACTGGTGACATTCTACGTCTACAACAAAAAAGACCTACAGAAATACATATTTACAACATCGAAATTTAGGAGTAAAACCCAATGGGCCAGTTACCATCACTTCTACAAACAATTTAACCCTAACGGCGAGAGGTCTATTTATCCACAAAACGTCTCACCAAAAAAACTAAAAACCTTCATTAGACTAAGGATGGGACACACGAACGCCACGCATACACACCTCTTCACCAAGGATCCTCCACCACTTTGCCAACTATGTGCCGATCAACCTACGTTGACTGTTGGTCATCTTTTAGTATGTAAGCAAATTTCCAATATCTGTAAAAGACTCTCCAACCTAAACTTAAGTGATCTCTTAAACACGATATCTATTGAAAACATTAATACCGTCTACGATCTAATATTAGAAACTAATTTAATTATTTAAGGTATTTTAAGATTAGCCGTAAGCCCTGGCAGCTAGTGCTATATGTTTCGATATTAATGTAGTAATTCATTACTTGTTAATAAATTATAATAATAATAATAATAATAATCTCGATCTTCAATCAACGGTGCAATTGCAAGATCTGGTGTAATGGATATATACATGCAAAAGTCCGAGAAGTAGGCAACTTGGTCTCGTAAGACGCGAGTGTTGAACACGAAGAAAATAGCAACACTATACTGCTCTGTCGGAATGACTGAATGAACGAGCCTCAGAAGTCTTACATGAGCCCCTCAGAATGAGGACATACAGCGGATGAATCCACAAGATTGAATCAACGGTGTTGTCAACAGTCGACATGGCAGATACCTTGTGTGAGCTACTCTGACATATTTGAAGCAAAGGTCTGTAAGAATTTTTAGCACTAGTCAGGGTGCTGAAATAGAGATGGTGGCGGATTTTTTTTTAAATACTTCTCCCGGGAAAGGCAAACCTATAACGCTTCATCAGCGCCCCGAGATGCTTGCAGATGTATGTTAGTTCTGCACTTAAATTGCTGCAAATTGTAGTCTTCTGGAAATATATCGCCAAGAAGCTAGTTCCAAAGTTTGCTTGTCCTGTAACAGAAGGTGTTTTGGAAAGATGATGTCCTTGCGGTTGTCAAGTGTAGTGTATGGTCATGAGCATTAGCAGCCTGTCTTGTGGGCAGCCCAAAAGTTGCATTTCGAGGGAAAATGTCCTTGAGTTCCTCGGAACATCTACCATGGAAGTACCTATAGAACAAGCATAGGTCAGCGACTTGTCTTCTATGCACCAACGGTTGCAGATTCGATGTGAGTGTAGGGTCTCCAATAAGTCGAACTGCTCGTCTCTGTATGCTATCAAGTAGGTTAAGTGAATGTTTTGGGGCCGAGCTCCATATATGGGAGCAATATTCCAGGCCTGGTCTAACCTGTGCTTTGTAGAGAAGGAGAAGTTGCTTGGGGCTAAAGTACCTCTTTGCTCTAAATAGGTAGCTCAACTTAGCCGACGCCGATCTAGCGATATAGGATATGTGGTCCTGCCATGTGATTCCTGAATTTACTGTGACTCCTAGAAGGTGCATTGAGCCCTTGGGATGGATTGGATGGTCAAAATGTTGTGAGCTGTGTCTTGTTTGTAAATACAACCAAGTTGTCTTTTCCCCACTTCAAGATTTTGTCAAGATCACCATTCAGAGAACTGATTTGTTCACATCTCTGACTGTGTGATGTAGCCGCATTCACAGGCCCACTGTTCGAGATAGAGGATATAAGAGTGCTGCCAGCAGCAAAGCTGTAGATATTATTATTTGTCGATCCAAGCAAATCGTTGATGTGGAGAAGAAATAGAGTTGGGGAAAGAATAGATCCTTGGGGCACTCCTGCATTTATAGCAAACGAATTAGATGATACACCATCTACCACAACTTGGAGTGCGAGCGGTTTACCAGCAAGAAGAAAACGTCTTCTGGGAGTACGACATGCTAAACAGCTTACATAGAACAGGTGCAAGTTTCTTCAGCACATCTCTTGAGTACTATAGCCGGAATTCCGTCAGAGTGGCATGTGTATGTCGTGTTTGGCATGTCTATGTCTACTGTGAAAGTGCTCGCTTTCGCGTTCGGGAAAGAAGCTGCATATACATCTATATCGGAACTATCAAAGGGAGTCAACACAAATTGACATTTTAATTGGTGAGTCTGTATCGTTTCATTTAAGTTGTTACTATATATACCTACCTATAGTAGAATTTGCGCCCATTAAATAGACATATAAGGTACATTCGACCCCCTCATCGTGTTCGTCATTATTCGCTATTCGCTGCACTTTCACCATTAAATTCCATGATCCTGCAAAGTACGATCGAAATTTAATTTTTGTCATTCATCCACAATCTTCACATCTCGAATACATTTAGTTCGTTTCAATGCGATTCGCCGCAGGCCTAGGGTGTCTACCCGCCTGTTGCGCCACCTATTTAAATTGGAAGTCACTTTTAAGACATTAACAAGAACAACATAGGAATTGACGTCACGCATCGTATGGAATTTTGTTACCGCAAATTCACTTCACATAGTTAACGCAAATTTATACGCTTCACGCTCTTTTTGCGTTCGTTCGTTCGTCATCGTCGATCTTGGATCTTGCTGTAAGCCGCTCATCGGTTGGGACTTGGGAGAACCAATTCTCCGCGTCGTGGGAAAACATTCGCTTCAAGCTTATCTTGGAATTGCGTTTGGATGTACTTTTGCGATCGTCGTCGCCGTCATCGCTTCACTCGTTGCTGTTGTTGTTAGATTCCCCAGCTTTTAAATCATCGCCGTGGGAAATTATAGGTCGAAATTATTCTCTTTATTGTTGTTGTTGCCGTAAGCTTTCCCCAGCGTATGGTCGTGGGAAATAGCTCGAACGTTTATTCGCTTTATCTGCTGCGTGGTTACACTTGTTGCTGAAAACATAATTGGTGTTGCACCAACATATTCGCTCTTCGTACGATTTAATTTCGCCATAAAGCCCATTCTTATATAGCAAGCTGCTGTTGTATTACATTGCACATTTGAACCTTCAACAACTCACATTGGGAATTACGACCATATTGGAGACAACTGATATCTTTTAATAATAATTTGGTTATATATTGCTGTAAGATTACGTTTCAATATGCTTGCACCAGAAACTATTGAGGCTGCAATCAAAGTCATTGGACACTTTGAAAATTAATCGTGATTCAACAAAGGGAAGCATCTCCCGAATTAAAAACATAATTGACACAATAGCAGGCAGTTTAGTGCTTACTGAATTGGAGTGTCGCTTAGGGATATTAGAATCCTATTTTAAGCAAGATCTTAGTTATCAAACTCGGATTGAAGAGGCATTACCTACTGATAATGGCCGCTATGAAATTGAAGAGTTGTATTGTCAAACGAAGTCGAAAATTTTGTCGCTGATGGGAAACAATAGAAAGGGCAGCATCGCTATTGCAGATACTTCTCTAACAGCTACTTCGACTTCTTCTTCGCGTTTACCTTTACAAAGGTTACCAAAATTTTCTGTATGTTATTCAGATTACAAAAACTTTATTGGAGTTTTTAAGACATTAGTTCATAATGATAGTTCTCTTGCGCCAATTGAAAAATTTAACCATTTAATCTTAATTTTAATCAGTTTTTGGAAAGCAAGGAGTCTAAGACTTTATATGCTGGAGCTGGAAAGTTCGATAATCATTTCAAACCCTCTCAAAAAAGATCGTCACTTTCAATGACAACATCGACCTGCTATTTTTGCAGATCATCACATCATGTTATCGCGGATTGCAATAAAAACAAGGACTTGCGATCGGTATAAGCAAGCAAAACGTTTGTCCCTTTGCATCAATTGCCTGGTGAAAGGCAGTTGTTCTGCTGTTAGATGCAGTGTCTGATCGGAGCCTCATCATCTACTTTTGCACAGGTATGGCAACCGTCATGCTCAGGATGATACTTCAGCTCCTCAGTCAGCCGCAAGAACTTCTGGAACTTTGGATACTCCAGGAACTTCGCGAACTGCTTTGTTAAGCGTTGAACAAAGTCTACAACCTCACGAAATTGAAAAGACTGCAAAGAACAGCCAGTATAGGTACCACGGGGGCAATGAGGTAGGCCCCAACAGATGCCCTTACTGTGTTCTTGCATCTTCTACCCCTTGACCTACACACAAAATATACCGCATTATGCAGTGCTATAAGACTCAAGGAGTCGGGATTCTGGACTGCAAGGCCGTATGGCCATAGCAACATCCTGGATTCGCTACCAAACGGCATGGTCACGTCTCCAACCGACTACATGACACCCAAATTAAACTTCACGAAAGGCTTCCACGTCGGTTTCCCAACAAGGGATCAGTGGAAGAGGGACAAAGTAGTGAAGGGCTTCGACGCGGTCATATACACGGACGGATCTAAGATGAGCTGTAGTGAAGGGGCCGGTGTCTACTCGGAATCACCTCTAATATCGATTTCAGTTCGCTTACCGGATTTTGCCAGGCGGAATTACTAGCCATTCGAGAAGCTTGCACGCAACTAGTGCGTGACACAACGCTCAAACAGAGCATTGCTATCCTTATGTATAGCCAAGCCGCCATCAAAGCCATCGACTCGGCTACTATATCCTCCAAACTGGTGCAGGAGTGCCGGAACGAACTTGCCTGTCTGAGCGAGCGCTTCAGGGTCACACTTCTCTGGGTTCCAGAGCATAGTGACATAACAGGCAATGAGCGTGCGGATGAACTGGCTAGGAAGGACTCAGCACTACATGCCTCGCTCTCAACGAAGGTCCACATTCCGTTAGGAGCGGTAAAGGGACAAATACATTCGCATTTTCTGCAGAAAGCCAATTTCCGATGGTCGGGGTTGACAAACTGCGTCATATCAAGGAAGATATGGCCTAACTACAACCAAAACAACACAAATAACCTGCTAAACAGAACCCGCCCCGATATCGCCAGACTCACGGCAATAATCACGGGGCATTGGCCAATTGGAGACCATGCGGCCAAGCTAGGTATCCCTTACAACCCGCATTGCCGCAGTTGCGGTAATACAAATGAAAAAGAAACTCTATCTCACTTCCTTTGACGACCTTAGCGACTTCTCAGGCAAAGGGATACAAGATCTTATCCGTTTTCTCAATTCCACAGGTTGGCTATAGGCACCGACCGGACAACATCCTAAACAACCACCAGAAAACAGGTAGGTAGGTAGGTAGGTAATTGGGTGCTCTTGCGGCGGCTGCCACAGCTTCACATAGACCATCAGTTAGGTCCATTGTGTCCAGTCACGGGAACCTTCCATTTCATACCTTTTAGAGACAAAGAGTATACCGCTTTATTGAGTCACCATGATTTGGTATTAATCACAGGCATTCACAAGCTCTTGTATCCAGATTCCTAGCTTATCCTAGGAGCAACCGAAGGGATGTGGGGTTTGATGACCTACTGGAACCACCCCGATTTGAGTATGAATCTCAGCTCAATCCAGCGTTACCGATGGGCGACTTTAGTCGCCATTTGGCGACTTTTTTTTAACTCTTGGCCCCCGGCGACGACTTTTCAAAAATGCTCTGTTTTAGCCACTTTTTACAACATTGGCGACTTTTGGGCGACTATTTCCATAAAAGAAATCCAAAAAGCTGTTGAACATACTCAAAAATATATAAATATATATATATAAATCTGTATCCATAATTAACACTTCCCAATATCAATTGACTGTCAAGTAAGTCTGTTTTGTTTTACCTCTGCTTCACCATTATTGAATCTTTGATTATGCACAGAGCAAATCATCACTGAATAAAAATTGCTGAAGACAGTTTCAAGTGACGAAACTGCTTTTTTAACTGTTTTGAGGAACCAAATGTTAAAGAATTTTGGTTTAAGATTGGCCAAATACCAAACTGCATGGGGAAAGCCGTATTTATAAATGTTTATTGATTTGTAGTGAAAATACTTACTCTGGGAGCAAGATATTACCTCTCCACTGAGAATCTTACAAACTTTTGATTCAACGAATTTCTGGTACCTACTAGTAAAAACTGAAAAAGCTATCAGCCACAAATTGACAGAAATTTGTCGTCCTATTTGTCATATGCGTGAAATTACTATTCACATTTGTGGTTTGACTTCATCAAAAAGATGTTCGATTAATTCCAAATCACTTTCGTCGGTAGATGAATAAGTTAATATTGCTAACAAATTATTAAATAATTTTTACCACTGCAATTTATGAATAATTGACAAACAAAAAGCTCACATCACAAACTGCAACTAATTACTGCAAAAGCGCTCCTTTAATTTTTCATAAGTTTCTCTTCCTGAGAAAGACTTTATCCCCACTGAAATGTTGACAGTCTTTCCAAAAGTAAAGGAAAAACCTATAGAACATGTTTTGTTGAAAATACTGGATCGAGTATTAGTTTTGTTTGTATAAGGCCTCTTTTTAAACTCTTGGCGACCTTTTTGGGCGACTTTATCATTTTGGCCATCGGTAACGCTGGCTCAATCCCCATGAAAAGCTGGGAACACAACTAGTGTATCTCATTATAGGAGAACATCCCAGGCCAAAAGAGGACATCTTCTGTGATAGGATCCATCGCATCAAAATGCCTAACGACACCTACTTGATAGGGTACGGTGCCGACTATGTCTTGAGGAAAACGAAACAGCAGGGCATATCATATGTGAATACTCGGCCCTTTGCGGAATTATAACAATTAAGGACATCCTTTGCTGAATTCATCATCAGCTACATTAGGAAAGTAGAAATTCTACTAGCCTAAATAGATATTCTGACAAGTCAGAAGTTAAAAAAAATATTTAGGTATATGTTCTGTCCATATTACCACAGGTGGGTTTGTATTAGAATCAAAAAATGCCCGTTCTGATACAATTAACTTTGAATGTAGCTTAAGAGTTTTAAGAGCTTAAGCTTTTAGAATTATATTTAGGCCCTTATTGTGATTGTCGATCAGCGATCGTCACGACAATTGTCGATTGCGGCGATTGATTTTAGCTATTCGTACGCACAAATTTTGTTCACTTCCAAGAGAAAGCATCGACCAGATACTTGTAATCGACAAAAAGCGACTGTAAAATTGACAAATATCAATATCGACAGTTGTCGATCAACGATTAACTATCGACACTCACAATAGGGGCCTTAGTTTCAGATTAATAATAGTTTAGCTGCAATTAAAATAAAAACTATAATTACCTTCAAAAACAGCTTTCGTTCTTCTTCGCTAAAGTCTTTAGCTAAAATATCCCATAACCAGCCAACAACTCGATGGGAATCGTGAAATCCTCCATAATATTGCGTGTGTTTTCGTAGATCTCTTAAGTCTAAAGGCGCTGTATCACCAGAAATCAACCTCTGAAGCTCTGGTGCTGAAAACAACGACAACCATTCAGGATTTACAATACTTCGAAATCCACGATTAAACGCTGCAGTTTGTTCTTTTATTTGTGTATGCATATGGAAGTAGGCCATGTAATGAATGTAAATAATCCTAAAATATATTTAAAATTAATAAAATGGAAAATTAAAATTAAAATGCAGATTTACTTATTGTGATCGTTAACACCACGAGCTTTTCCCCCAGGATGTAACTCATGAGTAACAATCTTTCCCATGACATCTTGATCCACTGAAAATGTCAGGTTTAAGTCCGACACATCTTGTTTATAGTGTTTAATAAACGTCAAACTCCGATAAAGCTCATTATCTAAAGAAGGAAGCTCATCCATGCAAGAGTAAAGGGCTTGCTGTGTTTGTCCTAATAACTGAGATAGGAAAAACGAGGCAAATGGAACATCAACAACTATTCCTTCATAAACGGCTTTTCCCAACATCCTTCCTACGAACTCAAAAAGCTGCAAATGATTGTCTTGAACATACGATATTGGCGAAGGATAAAGGCGTTGGTCTGACGTTGTTTTAAACAAATTTAATGACGGGTCAAATACTCTTTTAATTGTTTCCTCTAAGAATTCCTTAAAAACTCCATCTTGGTCAATGCCAGCTTCATGAAGACCTTGTTGATTTATAAATCTGACACGGATTACCCCTTTCAAAGCGTGTGCGCGTAATGCAGCTAGTTGTCGATAACCGTCTTCAACAATTCTTTCTCGATGTATTACTATTAATGCTGATCTCGGCGAGGCACAAGCTGATTCTGTAAGACCAAGTACAGCCTTTTCATTTTGTACGTATCTGCGAAAAAGTTTAACACGATCTTCGTGGGGTATAATGTGCGGCATTTTCTGCAAAAGAATTTGAGTATGTTTTTTTCCTTTTTCCAAGTCAGCCAAAAAATGCGATGGCTTAATTTCTTGAATAAGCCAATGGTTTGGCGACGCAAAAGGTCTACGACAATCTCGCCGGTAAAGGCAAAGTAAAAGTGTGTGCAAAGACACAAACAAAGGTAACGATGTCAAATTTTTTCTACCTGTAAATAAAGTAAATTTTATTGCAAAATATAGGCTTACGATATTTTTAAATTATATATTACCTAAAATATTATCCTGTATGATTCTGTACAGAAAATTATTTAAAAAGTGCGAGAGGCCAACAAAATCGTTCAGCAAAAAAGGTTTCTGTTCTGTGTACATTTCATACTCGTCCAAAATTCTGGAATTGTGATACATACCAATACAGTATTAGAATATTAACTCAAACTACTAAATAAACACTAAATTTCCAGGAAATTAATTAAAGTAAATATGTAATTATACCTAAGTTAAAGTAAATAAATTAAATTGTAATTTTTTTAACTCTTTAATAAATAATATATATAGTCATGTGAAAAATAATAGGGACACATTGTTGTATTTCGTGAGAATACAAAGAACAAGAATATTTTCAATAAGTTCGGAGTAGTGTTTTTATTTTTAAATAGGCTTATGTTATGTTCGGATAGCGGTATTTACTTTATCGACATCCCAAAAAAATTAAATAATTTGCTGTTTCTAACCAATTTATGGCAATTGAAACAGAGTTGTGTTTTAAACAATTTTTATGCAAGTGTCCCTATTATTTTTCACATGGCTGTACAATAAAATTGTAGATTTTTCACGTAAGAACTACTAACCCTATTGGTATGGTCTTTTAGGAAAAGATAGGCCTTAGCAATAGGCTTTATTTGGTCAAATCCTAAAAAAGGGCGTGGCACCGCCCATACAAAAAAAAAACATTCAAATCTTATATCTCAAATACCGCCGAACCGATTGAGCTCAAATTTACATACAATCTTACGAAAGAACATTATTATCTAAGATCAGTGTGACCAATTTGGCATTTTTTCTGTCAGATCTAGCAGGAAAAAATATTTTTTAGCTGGAAAACAAATTAAAATCTGCTGGCATAATTTCTAGCAGAATTTTCTGATCTGGCAGGGAATCTAGCTGAATGCTTAATAAATTGCTGTTTGTTAATTCACATGCAATCAATAACACTTTCACATCGAACAAACCCAAACTAAATTATTTTTAAAACATAGCTGAACTCATCCACTAAGCAAACGAAGCTGGAGGTTTGTTTAACGTGAACCCTATGGCTCACTAGTGCGCACTGGGATAGCCCTGTAGCGTTCGATATAACTGAGTTCGCACTGACAATAAAGACCTGTGTTCGAGATGAGCACTGGAGCGCCCTAGTTAAGCACTGTGCTAGGTATTCAGTCAGGGGAGTGCTGGATTTTTCTGTCAATCTTAGCTGTCTTTTGGGTAAAAACATATTTTTGTGAATAATTGCCTTGTGCTGCACTACTAAATGTTAAAAGAAATTTGTTTTTCAAAATTAAAGTCATTAATTACACAAGTTTTATGTTATTGCCGGTGAAAAAGATATTAGCAATTATAGCGACGCGACGAGACGAATTTTTCTCAATCGCAAATAAAAGATATCCACTAAACAAATGTTGTGATAAATTACAGATTCCTTCTTCTTCTTATAAGTTGAACGTCTATCTCAATTCTCAGCAAAGTAAAGTAGAGTATAGAATCTTCAGCACGCAATTACAACAACCAAATAAATAGTCTCGAAAAAATGTCTGTTTTACAGAATTAATTATGAGTTTTTGTAGTGAAATAAAAATAAAATAATTTCGATCATTATTTATTTAATTTTAGGATTTTTTTTTAATTTAGCAGGCATTATAGCAGAATCCAAAAGCCAAAAAATGTTTAGCACTTTTTCTAGCAGGATTTGACTTGGAAAAAAATCTGCTAAATAATAGATTCTAGCAGATTTAAGAAAATAATTATGGTCACTCTGTCTAAGATCTAAGCAATACAATTTCTGTGCACGGGCAAAGCCGGGCGGGTACATCTAATAATAATAATAATAAATAATGTTCATACTATTATTTAATAATTTGGCCAAATTTTACTTAACTGCCCATTCGAAAAAAAAACTTTTTCTTTTCCTAAATTTGGCGCTCTCTTACGGTTTGGGCGTGGCATGTCCCCGAGGTTAAAAAAATATCATTACCTATAAAATAGTACTAATATTTCAGGAATTTAGTACTAATTTTTTCCATAATAATCAAATTATTTTTAAATCAAACACATATCTATGAAATTAATAAATTGGTGGAGTGTACGCTTGTCATCATCAATTTTTAAATTTGAGTTGGACTCGACTCCAGTAATGCGTTTCGCCCCAATGTGGTGGGTGGGTAGACGACCACCACATCTCTCATCTGTTTGCTCGATTTTCACCGAGACTAATAAATTTTTCAATCAACAAGTGACTGTGAAACATACCTTAAGATTTTTCCCTGGGCAAAAAACAAATCATCTCGGCGATAGTCTTTGAACCAAAGATTCGTCTTGAGGTATTATTCACAGTCACTTGTTAATTGAAAGATCATTAGTCTCGGTGAAAATCGAGCAAACAGTGCATGTAGATCAGATGTTTTGGTCGTCTACTGATGACCCCACCCACCACATCGGGGCGAAACGAATTACTGGAGTCGAGGCCAACTGAAATTTAAAAATTTGTTTTCCATAATTATTTTTTGTATAATAGTAATAATTAATTAAATGCAGTTAACTGATAAAATAAATTTCATTAAAATAGGATCATAAAAAATAGAGATAAAGATAAGGTACATATTTAATAAAACGCGTATTCACTCTCAGAATGATAATTGAGAAAGCTTGGGAGTATGCTACACCTTTTTAATCATGCTTCATAGATTTGGAGAAAGCATATGACCGAGTCTCTCGAGGTAAACTGTGGAGTGTATTACAGGACTACAGGCGTATGGAATTGACGGTTTTCTCTTAAGAGCTATTCAATCTCTTTACATAAACTGTAAAAATTGTGTTCGGGTAAACGTGGGCGTTGGTCTGGACTTGGTTTTGTCTCCTCTCCTTTTCATTACTTGTATGGACTAGATGTTACAACGCATTGTTGGCAAAGAACGTTTCGAATTGGAAGATCTGAGGATAAGTCATTTGCTTTTCGCTGATGACTTGCTCATGGTGATCCGTGGGTCCTCTCAGACTAAACTTCAGCGCGCACTCGAATGGTTTGTGTTAAAGCTGAGGTGGAGGTAAATGTGAACAATTCTGAAATAATGGTGCCATCTCCAGAATGCCGGTCTCTGTATGTTAGGTAACATGCCACAAAAATGATTTATAGTTCGCGACACAAATTGCGCAGCAAAAGCCATGTGATAGCGATCGCCCACTCGTAAGCGTCGCACATTTATATTGTCGCTTCGCGATCTTGGTTACATTACACGATTCAATTTGCGAGTCTGTAAACTAAATCTGCAGCTGAAAAAAAAACCATCAAAATGCCAACTCAGTCGATTTCTGAGTAACAGCGTTAAACCCACTATGTATTAAAAAGGGTTGAAATGGAATTTTCGGTATACTTTGGAATAAAGTAGGGAAAAGCATTTACAATTTCATGCGATCAAAAATCCTTAAGAGAAAAAAAAGTACCTTGAATAAAGTGCTACTGCGCATGTTGGGATCTTTTTTTTTGCTTTAGGTCGGGCTATACGTGTGCAAACGCGCTTTGTTTGTTGTTATACACACATGTGTCGTCTGTGAGGCGAAGTTTACCAAAATGCGTTTTTCTTTTTTAGTTCAGAGCGTGAACTGTCCAAAAAAAGTTCGTGTTTTGTAACACAAAACTACAAGTCTACAGGTCTACAGTTACTTGTAGGTCTCTATTAGTTTCACAAGTGTATATTATATCTGTAACACAAAAAAAAAAACTTACAGTTGTACGAAATAAAAATTTTCCTCGACTTGTAGACTCTCTGTACAAGTGTTCATATAAGCAAGCGAAAGCATTAAATTGAATAAACCCGCTGTTGAAAAAAATTGCTGTGCTTGTAAAAATCCAAGAAAATAAAAAATGCTATTTACTGCATTTTCCGATGTCAAAAGAAATAAAAAGCAAAACATGGGAGGGACTATTTAGTTTCGGCCTAAGCCTAAATATTGTTCTGCAAAATAATGGGTGGATTGTACATGCGAAACGTTTTTTGTTTTTGGCAGAATTGTCGAAAAACTGCAGTTGTAAGTATTATACAAAGTCTTTACTTAACCGAAGTTATATACTAATTGCGCAACAATGAACACTTAACTCTCAATGCCCCAAAAGAAGTAAAGGGTGACATTTCGAAATAAATGCAGTATATATACCAAAATATGGTTCGTCTTCTTTCTATCAAGGCATAAAGTAACAAATTCCATCAAAGGATAGCTACGACGATCCTTTGTCCGTGTTCTACCAATCTTCACAGGACCACTCCACGGCCAATACCCAAGATTAGTTTGAGCTCAATCGATTTGATGGTTTTCGAGATGTAAGATTTTGAATGATTTTTTGTATGGGCGGTGCCACGCCCCTTTGTCTAATTTTGAAATTTTCTTTCGTAAAAACCTTCTCCTGCCAATTACGAACAACTTAAAAAAAATTTGAGCCAAATCGGCCCAGCCCTTCTCAATTGATGAATTACTACACATTTTTCATACCATTTTTATATATACAGAATTGACGTTTAAAACTACTTTTTCGGTTAAAAGAATAGATGCAATCACGATGAACAAATTTATTGAAATAATCCATTAAAAAGATTTAATATTTATGCCTAAATAAAGCCCCTATAAGTCTTGAATCACATGTAAGATTTCATCTAAGTCTTCAAGTTAGATTTATTTTTTTTCTACACTTGTAGCTCTGAGTTACGGAAACAGGATAATCACGAAATTCCCCACTTGTATTATTTGCCCACTACACTTGTAGAAGTGCCAGTCGACTAGTAGTTTAGTGTTACAGAAAGGCAAGGAGACGCTCTATCATGCGACTTCTTCAATCTCGTACTGGATCAGATAGTGCGCGGGGCAGGTGTCAACACGGAAGGCACTATCTTCAACAGGTCCGTCCAGCTGCTTGGCTATGCGGACGATATTGACATCATCGGTCGCTCCCAGCGTGCCGTGATAGAAGCGTTCACGGCGATTGAAGAACAGGCGAAATCCGTTGAGCTTGAAGTAAATGAGGACACGACTAAGTACATGCTATCAACAAACAAACAAGCATCTGCCCACCGCCTAGGACAAAACGTCACTATTGATAGCAACAATTTCGAGGTAGTTAAGGAGTTCACCTACCTCGGAGTAAATGTAAACTTCACGAATGACACCCTAGTGGAGATCCGGCGAAGAATTACCCTAGGAAACCGTTGCTACTTGGGTTTGGCAAAACAATTGGGTTCATAACTCCTAACTTGAAGGACGAAATGTGTGCTCTACAGTCTACAAAACCCTTATCCTGCCGGTTCTGCTTTATGGCGCCGAGTGCTGGACGATAAGCAAGAAGGGAGAGCTGATACTGGGCTCCTTCGAAAAAAAAAAAATACTTCGGCGGATTTTTGGTCCTGTGTGCGAGGAGGGCGAATGGAGGAGAAGTTACAACCGTGAACCCTATGAGCTGTAGGTACCAAGATGTGGATGTAGTCCAAAAAACCAAAACACGTCGCTCGGCCACATCGAGCGAATGGACAATAAAGCTCCAGCTAAGAGGATCTTCGAATCCCAGCCCCCAGGTTCGAGAAGACACAGAGCTCAGATTTTGTGTTTCTTTTTTCGCTCAGAGAATGTTCAGAGCGCGCTCGACGAGCTCAGAATAAATTGACTGAGCAGTGAGCACATTGAATACAAAGGTGATTACGCACTTTACAGTCACAATTGACAAAAAAAAAAAACAGGATAAACAAAATATTTCAAGTGGTGGACGAGAGTTGTTGTCCTGGCACAGAAGGTAAACCAAATTTAATAAATAAGAATTAATAAACAACCATGTGACAGCTCCGAGCACGCTCATAATGCTTGAGCTCTATTCAGAGTTCAGCTCTGAAATAAAAAAAGAAAAACGCCTAATAGAGGTAATTTTTGTGAACATATTTGTTAGAACATAGATCACCCAACTGTTAGCAATGTGACATAAAAAGTAGGTGGAAAGTCCACAAGTTTTTGAAGTTATACGCCTTATATTATTTTTTTCATTATGTTAATTCGATTTAAGGGCTGTAAGAAACAGACTTGTTTTATTTCGAACTGATTTTTATTTATTTTTTTTATTTTTTTTAGTAAAATATCTCTTCATACCATACATTAAAATATGTGATCTCCAAATATTCCTATAATATTTTTAAGATATTTAATATAGGATTGTTTTTTTTTTTTCAATTCTTGTAACCAAATATGTAATAAATACGTTTTTCTTACAGTTTTAATATTTTTTTGTTTTTTTAACGGTGAAATGTGCGTTTTGTATAAAAGTCGCCTCCCAAGTTTACCAATGAAGAGTTAAAAAATATGTTTACCATTCTAGGGTTAATATTATATAGGTACATTGTACATAATAAACTTACGTGACATAATGGGTCATACAATCAGAGAACAACATAAGCATACAAATCTGCGGCTGAGCACCAGTGGGGTCCGATTTCAATAGCTCTACATATTCCTTTATTCCACAGTACTGACCAGCAGATGTTATGAGTTGCCAAATATCATACAGAATAGAATCATTGTAACATATTCCTGTAGAAATAATAATAATTGAATGAATTGATATGAATAAATAACAATAAAATAACAATTATTACCAGATAAAATGTCTAATTTTAATTGCGATAATGTTGTAAGTGCAGCAAAGAACATCGAACATACTTTTGCAACGTTCAAGAACTCGGGTGAGTCTAATTTCCTCCACTGTTTTCCACTTTTGCTTAAGCTCCCTTTAGTTGAGCTTCTTTCAAGTGCCCGACGAAATAAATTGCTTCCAGAAGTTTGGGGTGGATCTTGGAACTCCACTCGTTCAAAGTTTTTATTAACTTCCTTAAGAACATCTCCGAGAAGCAGCTTGATGCATTTGTGACCCCATAGCATATGGTATTGTTTTTTAAGCAATGGCACATTTTGGTTTTGTGCTGAATCTTGTGATGGAGTGTACCAACCAAGCAGATCGTGCCACTGCGAAAACACTCCTTTCGTGCCAACGCTTTCAGGAATTTTTTCCAAAATATAAGTTGTTATATCCTAAAAAAATAAAATGCAATCATTAACCGGTAATTCACAGATTAGTTAAGATACCGTCATTAAAGGATATGCCACCAATTTTGCTTCATCCGCATTTTCGATTTGAAATAGGTTAATAAGGTTACCTAAGAATGCCAACGACTTAGTACCCTGCAGTTTTGGAATGATTGTTTGGTAAATAAATAGAATCTATTAATATAGACATACTTACAGAAATAGTTTTAACGAATTCTATTTTCCAATCTTCATTTTCTGACATTTTAAGTGCCCTTTGCAGAATTTTCATTGATTGCAACTGTAAGACACACTGTGGTGCGTTTGATTCCAAATGTAAAATCAACGCGGGAATTGATAGTATGTCTGTTAGAAACATAGAAACCAAAGCATCGCTAAATTCTCCGTCAATTAGAGGCCGAATGCTGAGGGTAATAATAGCTTTCAGCGAAACTGGCTTTAGTGATAGTTCTTCTCGCACACATCCTTTTAGCATTATACACTATGAATACAAAATAAACATTAAACTCATTTATAATCAATTTTATTTAAATTTTATATTACTCTCATCGTTTCAAAAAATCCATTTTGCACCAAATAACCTTGTATATTGCAGCATATTTTTTGTAAAACTGGTTGAATTTTATCCATATTTTTATTGTGTAACAAGGCCCACGATCTTGGTGATGTAAATACGATTAACGTGTGTAGATATAACGTCAACGAAATGCTGTCAGTATGGTTTTCTATATAAAATAACGAAAATGTACTATGGGAGCAAAATATTTAAAATTTCGTTTGGTTATGATCATTCATGAATATTAATTTTCTTTCTATCTTGAGTTAACATACATAAGTGAAATTGCTGGCGTGGAGATGATAACGAAGCAGCACCGCGCTGTGATTAAATTTCTCACAAAACAAGGAAAACTCCAAAAAGTAGTCAAAGAGATGGTGGCTGTTTATTTGCACCTTCGTCAGCCGTTTAAAAGTGGTCAAGTGAATTTCGAAGGGACAGGAAGAGCATTGAATATTTATATGACCCTACCTTAGGCTGCCCGCTAACTATTTCCACCGTAGAGAATATTAAAAAAGTTGAGAAACTTGTACTTGAGGACGTGCGAAAAAGGGTTAAGACGATAGCTGAGAACACTAACCTATCCCTTGGTACAATACACATCACACTTTATGTCTGTCTTAACCTTTCAAAGGGCAAGTCCATCGCAACTGCTCTTCATTCGATTGTTGGAACGATCGAGAGGTCCCTTTCACTCCTCTTTAACTATATCGACACTTGATTGATTTTTCAAGCCTTAGACAAGCTCAATATCGGGAAACCAATCTGCCGCGTAATCACCCACTTTCTTACACAGAGGATAGTGAGGGCTACCTTTGGCAGCAGAGCTGTCTAAAACTCGTGCATCGAGGCACCCCGCAAGGTTGAGTGCTGTCTCCATTGTTACGGAATATAGAGTATCTCCATTATAGGGAGAACTCCGGATGCAAAGTTGTGGCCTACTTGGACGACGTCGCCTTACTCGCCTTAAGAAAGGTCTGCTTTATAAACGACAGCAAGTGGTTTGCATGAGTAGCCAGTAGAGTAGCGCCTCGGAAACAAGTGCGAATCTAGTATTGTAAGTCATTTTTGGAGCTGTATAGTGAATTGTCAATGGAACAGAGTCCCTATGAAGTTCAAGGGCACTCTGTCTGCCAGAACGGTGATGGCTACAGTACTTTGGGACTCAAAGGGAATTTTGCTAATCGAGTACAGAAAAATATGAAACGTTCCATAGTAGGTGGAACGGAGTTTCCTCCCCCTCCTCATCCATGCAACTGCGATAGAAGTCATTAGCGGTAACTTCAAGCCTTACGGCATGTCTTCCTAGTACACAGTGGCCTATTAGTACTCCGACAAGAGTTCCGATATGTGTTCTATTGACGTTTAACAGGACCTTTGTCCTGCGCCGATTTATTCGTGGCCAGGTCTTTTTTGCGTGGTTTTAGGTGTCAAGGTCCCACCATCTCTCATTAGCCTTTTGCAGTGCTAGTGTGGAGAAGTTGTATCTTACCGTTTCGATTGGCACTTGAGACTCCTTTATCAGTAGAGAGTTCCATTTTCGTGCCATTCCTTGATAGTTTGTCTGCTTTACGCCGTGTCCAGCGTAGACACGGGCACGATTTTGCGGGTGGTGCGTTGCTTGAACGCACCGCATTTTTTTGCGGGGAATGCGAAAAGTGTCCAATTAGAACACGATAATGCGTTCATGCGGATGGCTTTAATAAACTGCTGTCATTCTGTGTAAAATGACTTCTATTTCGGCAAGAACGATTTTTTTGATAGAAAATAGCTTATTGAAAATAAGAATATTAAAAAATCTAAAAAAGAAACGCGACACAACTAGTGCAATATATACAGTTAAAAACATTCGACATTTCAGAAAACTTTGTTCCATTCCTTTTTCGCAATCCTTCTCTGTCAATTATGAAATAAAAACTTCCATCATAATTTCCGCACGATAATGCGGGCAAAATCAAACCAGTTTGATTTTCAAACAATGCTTGCGATGCGGGAACATCGCAACGCACGGATTTACCGCAAAATCGTGCCTACGTTGGACATCTATATTTCCCAACATAGGTTTGATTTTGTAATCAACGCACGCACCGCATTTCTCGTGGCTACGCTGGACAAGGCGTTACAGTTACCTGGTATATGTTATGACCAGGGGCCCAGCACAGCGTTAACGTGCACATATCCGAGATCTCATTTAAAGATTTGCGGCAGTGCCTGACCAATTTGGATCTTAATATTGGTGGTTCGAGTGCTTTAATAGCTGCTTGACTGTCGGTGTAGATGACGATGTCTGAATTCGATATCGATCTCATCTTCATTAGTTCAGCGGCTTCGCGAATAGCCATAACTTCTGCTTGGAAGACACTACAGTTATTTGGTAGTCTAAAAGACTGGTTTAGGGAGAATGGAACTGAGAAAATCTCGGCTCCTACTCCGTCCTCCGTCTTAGACCCATCTGTGTATATTTCTAGCGTATATTCGTCTATAACCGTATTCTCTTCCCATTGCTGTCGGTCGGGAATACTGGTCTTGTATTTAATATTGAAGTCCAGGACTGTGGTTATGTAGTCTGTAACTTCTGTTTTAGCATTATTAGTTTTTAGAATAGTGGCGTGCCCTGTGTCACTACTTCTCTATTGCAGTGATTCTCTCAGACGCGATTTTGGCGCCATCGCTTTGCCGTGTATGTCCAAGGGCAGAATGTGAAGCATGGTTTCCAGTGCTGCGGTTGGAGTTGTCCGCAGGGCACTGGTCACACAGACACATGCCGGTCTTTAGATTATATTTAGTAGAGAGAGGTAGCTTATTTTATCTAGTGCTGGCCACCAGACGATGATTCCATACATGAGTATCGGTCTGACTACTGCTGTATACAGCCAGTGCAGGCCCAAGATCCTTTTGCAGAAGTAAAGTGCAGTAGTCGTCTTTTTAATGCGTTCATGCAGGTTTAAGTTTCCAGCTCAGTTTCCTATCCAGAACCAGACCTAAGTATTTGGCGGTGTCAGAGAAGCTGAGGTGGATTCCCTTTAGTTTGGGTGGATCGATTTGAGGAATTCGGTGCTTCTTCGTGAAAATCATTAGCTTTGTTTTACACAAATTACAGTCATTCTTGTTAAAGGGTCTCAGCATTGGCTACGACCCAGATGAGGTATTGGAAGCGTTAAGAGCGCTAAAAGTAAAAAAAATTGAACTTTGTTAATGCATTCGGATATGCATTACTCTAAGCGAGAAAATAGAATCCTGCCCATTATAGCGGTACAGCTATCGTCGGATAGTGAAATACAAAACCTTAGGGGTGTCAGGTGCGTAGAGGGACATTTGGTGTCCTTGGAAAGAATTCGAAGGAATGGTGTTCTGCAATGTCACCGATGCCAGAGAATTGGGCATGCTTCCCCGAACTGCAAGATGATTAGAAGGTGTGTTAAGTGCCAAGATACGCATGAGCCCGGTGAGTGCCGAGTCCAAAAGGATGCGAGCAAGGAGCAGCTATTTTGCGTCCTATGCCAAGAGTCCGGTCACCCTGCCTCCTGGCGGGATTGCGAAACCTGTAAGAGACTAGCAGATCGGCTTCAGACACAGAAAAGGGAAACACAACAGAAGATTGCCCAAAAAGTTACATTTATAGACAATAATGTTCGGGAAGGAATTTCCTTCGCCAGCATAGCAGGTAATAGCGGTAGCCCAGATATTGTTCCTTTGCGCTCCAATACTGTTGCTTCTAAAAGTGTCGCGCGCACTGCAAAAGACAATTTGCAAATCCAAGTTGACAGTCTGATCAAGACCGTTGTAGATCAATCGGCGAAGGTGGATGCCCTTCTCAACGCCCTTAATCACCAAAATGCCTAGGCCAAATTATGCAACACTTAAAATAGCTGCTCTCAATGTCAATTCTATTATCTCCCTTAGTAGGCGCGGTGACCTTCTGCGTTTTGTGGTGGATCATAGACCCGACGTACTGTTTGTGTGCGAGACAAAACTACATAACCGAAATAATTTAAAGTTTAAAGATTACGAAGTAATACGGTCAGATAGACATGACACGATAGGAGGTGGCGGCACGGCGATCCTTATTCGGAAACCACTTAGCTTGCTTCACTCCAGTTGAACGAAGTGAAATTAGAAACTTTGGATGTCTCGAGACAACCATTATCTCGCTGCCCCTCAGGGATAATGCTTGTCTTTAATATCGGCATATGCAGCGTCAGGAATCGTTAACCAATTTAAAGTCGAAATTGAAAAACTGTTCGAAAATCTAGTACTAGGTAATTTAAACAAGTATTTCGTATTAGCAGGAGATCTTAACGCGATACATCCAATTTGGTTAAACTCAAGAACAAATGCGAGAGGCAGATTTCTAAAACGCTTTATTGAGGAAAACCAGATCGAATATAAATTCAAGTTCTATAGCCCGGTTACACCAAGTTTTCCTTCTAGAAATTCTTATCTTGACCTTTGCATCGCGGACGCGCGACTGCAAATACAGACGGTGCATGGTAATAAACTTTCAGTACTGCGTTTGATAGCGACCACAATGCAATAGTTATGCCAATGACATTTGTTGGCGACTCGACGTTTAGCTTCGCAATACAGCACGAAAATCCTAAATTTAATTTTAGGCAGACCGACTGGTAAATTCCATCGTTGTGCCATTAGAAAATATAGGAATTTCCCTTCCTCTTGCAGCATTCCTAATCATAGGAATCTTACCAACGAGGAATGTGATTCTTATATAGAGACTTTAAATACGGTGGTACTACAAGCTATGGAATCGTCAGTTCCAAAAATTAAATCCAAAAATGGCATCGAATATTACCTAAACCGCGACATACAAACTTTACAAACATACAAAAGTTTCTTGCTCACTCAAATAAATCGAATACGGCGTCAGTTCCAGGAAGATTCGCTCAGCTTGGAACTGTTGTGGTTGAAGTCTCTCCTGAGAAATGTGAAAACACTGCTAAATCAACAGTTTCGGAATAGTGCCAACGATTACTGGAGGCAACGCGCCGAAAACATAATAAAATCTGACTCCAGAAACTTGTTTCCTAAGGTTAACCAGATATTCAGGCCTCGTAACGCTGTCAAGATTCCGAAACTGAAAGTCCCACTGTCTTCTCAGCCACTTCTATCCCAGGCCGGGATTAATAGCCAACACTGCCACATTATCGATGACCACTTTGTTATAGATAGTGGGACAGATAAGTTAAATTTGATCGGCTCTCATTTTGAGGCGATTCATGATAGGGAACTCCTTAGCTGCAGAACAGGCGAAGTTAATGACGAACTGTCAAGGTTTCGCAGTTACGAAACAGTAACAGTTCTAAGATTTTCTGAGAGACTGAAAGCTGACCAACTAACAACTGAGTAGACTGACAATTACTTTACAACGATAGACGAATTGATATACATCTTCAGGAAACTGAATAACAAAAAGTCAAGTGGTTTAGATAACATTCCTAACATCATCTTAAAGCATATACCGAACGAATTCATACGTCATAATTGTGTCATATTTAATAATTTATTAAACAACTGCTACTTCCCAAATTGTTGGAAAACATCGAAGGTTTTTCCAATAATAAAAAAGAAGAAGGACCCTTCCAATCCTTCCAACTACAGGCCAATCAGTCTTTTGCCTAATATTGGAAAAGTCTTTGAAGTAGTTGTCAGTAAGTCAATTTTGTTCTCATGCGAAAGGAAGGAAATTATACCACAAAATCAATTTGGGTTCAAGAGCAACCATTCGGCGGTGCATGCTGTTACAAAACTGATTTCAGACGTCAATTGGCATCTAAACGCTAAAAGATCCATAGCTGCCTGCCTAGTAGATATCGAAAAAGCCTTGGACACGGTCTGGATCGATGGCTTATTATATAAACTCTTGCGATATGAATTTCCGATTCACCTGGTAAAGATGATTACATCTATGGTGTGTGAAAAGAAATTTGTTGTAACGGATAGACTAGAATTTTTAATATCACTAATCGTCTCCCACAGGGCACAGTTACAGCACCGCTCCTATTTAATATATACATATCTGAGGGGCTGAAGGGATTGGGTAATTCGATAGCGTTTGCCGATGACGGTATTCTGTATGCAAGCGGCACGAAAATAGAAGACATTCAGAGTGAACTCCAAAATCAGTTTGATAATCTTCAAGTATTCTGCTCAGAATGGATGCTGAAAATAAACAATGCCAAGTGTGAAACTATACTGTTCCGCACCCCAATACGACGTGGTAACTCAGATTTGAGACGTAACTGGAAAAATCTAAAAATTAGGAGTTCTAATGGGCTTTGCATCGAGTCAAAGAATGTTGTGAAATATTTAGGTGTTCATTTGGACAAGTTTTTGTACTATAATGAGCACATAAATCTACAGTTACAAAAGGCAAGTGCGGCATTTATGTCACTTGAAAGCCTTTTTTACTCCAACTATCTGAGATCCGACGTAAAGGTCATATGTTATGCGAGTTCAGTGTGGTGGAACATAAGTCCATCGTATATGGAAAAGCTTCGAAAATTTGAAAGGAAATGCCTACGAGCCTGCATGCGAATATACCGAAGCGTACATTCCGGCTTTCCGCATTACGTCTCTAATAAGATACTATTGGATGCTTCCGGTGTGTCCAGAATTCACAATGTCATCCTGGATCTTGCGAGGAATCATTTCTCGCGATTGGCAGGCGTTATAGAGAACGAACTTCTGTCAGGCTTATTTTACCCTAACCCTGGGTACTTCAGAAATACCATGGTGATTGGATACATACCACCTGAGGCATTTTTGTATCTAGATGCACACGACTACTTATCGGACTCAAATAACGTGCCTATTATCTACCATATTGCTAGAAGGGCGACAGATAAACGCATACTCCACGAGCCTGTTATCTCGGGTGATGGAAACGCTAACCTACGATACTGCGTAAGCATGCCTGAAAAGGATGTAGCAAACATCGACAGGCTAAATCGATAAAAATACTGGTGGCTTGACTGGGCTGTGGCCAATGATTAGAGCTACAGGGCTGGGCCCTGGGCCCCGACATGTGGTGTTTGGTCCGCCTGTGAGGGGGGGGCTAGCGAGTGATATTTTATTACTTGTTGGACCCTTATATCGACGGAACGAAGATCGCATGTCGGGGCCCAACGCAGCTCAAAGTTTAGGATTAGGCTAGGTTAGGTTAGGTTAAGTTAGGTTAATGTAGTATTAGTTTTTTTTATTATCTAGGTTAAATTTTAAGAAAAGCAATATTGTTAAAAAAAGGTTTTCCCACATTTTTGCTTACATAAAAAAAAACAATACCATAATATGTACCTAACATAAAACAATATAAAATAAACTAGTCTACTAACAATAGAATAATAATTATCACAAGTATTGAGTACCCATGAGGTCATTTACTATAAGAATTAAAAAAAAATAGTTGTAGTTTATTTGAACAAACAAAATTGTTAATATTTGAAGTGGAAAAAATAAACGAAAAAAAAAAACTAGCGTCAATCTGCAGGTTTTCAAGTGCGTTAATTATCGCTCTCTCTTTATTGTTGAAAACCCCTTCAATGTTTAGAAAAGGTACCATTGTAAATTCCTTGACGGCTAGTGATTTTTCCACGGTGCCGACAATGGAGTGCAGAGCTGTCTCTACCAACCTGCCCTTACAGTAGGCGTGTTGGGATTTTGAGAGAGTTCCTGCTTTGATGTTGTTGTAAGTATAAAAGATGACAGACTAATAGGCCTAAAGTGCTTTGGAGTGGTGTGAGAGGCTATTCCCGTCTTGGGTATAAAAAACACTTTCACCTCTCTCCATAATTTTGGTATGTAACAATGGTTTAAACTTAAGGAGAACAGTAAAATCATTCAAGGTTTAAGAATGCCATAACCGTTCTTGAGTCGGGGTATCATCCCCAAGGGCACTTCCAGGGAAGTGAGTGTCTAGAGGCAGCTGAAGTGATTCTTGACTAGACTGCGTTTCCGTTCCATCGGATTTCTTTATATAGCTAGGTATAGAGGGAGACTTTGACAGGATCTTCCTAACTCTACTTGCCTCATTGTTTTCTTCAATTTTGGAACAAAATCCTGCCAGGAGTTTCTTTGCGCGATTTTTATTCCTTTTTTGTAGTCTTTAAGGCTTTTCTTATAACAGTCCCAATCAGCGTTACCACTTGTGCCACATATGTAGTACTGTGCTACATATTTGCTTGATTTTTCAACGCTGTACTACATACTACATCGTTACCCTAAAGTACTACATTTTTTAAGCTCCGCCGTTTTACTTTTTTACGAAAAAATTTTCTTTTGTAAATTTCCCAACTTTTGCTTTTATAACTAAATAAATAGATATGGAAACTTTGCATCACTCTAAAGTAAATGCAATTCTTCAGCTGAATGCTTCTCTTTACGTACGACATGAAATGTTTGTCTCTGTCTATCAGCAGAATGATAGAATGCAATGACAGTGAGATCGTTCAAAGTCTGAAATGTTGTCGGACAAAACCAACTTCCCTTGTAAAAACTTGAATTGGTGCTTTTGCCAAATTAAATATTGCCAAACAACTAGTAAAACAAAAATGTTCTTCATAGTTTATGAGACTACTGATGAGTGTCAACCGAAACCTGCCTTGCCTAGTGATAATAGCTAGATACTTTGATGAGTGTGCTGTAAAAGATAGATGTATTGGATTTCAGTAGCTCAATAAAAGCAATTCCGGAGACATTTTTTAATCAATCCTGCGTGAATGCAAAGACAATAACATCGACATTTTAAATGCAATTGGTTTTTGCTCAGGTAATGCCTTAGTAATGCGGGGTGAGTGAAAAACTGTCCAATGTCTGCCCAAATCTATTTTCAAAAGGATGCAGTACCCAACCTTCATTTATGTTCATTGGCTACATGCAAACTATTGCCATTAAGTATACAAAGCTCTATTAAAGCTTCACATGTCCACTTTTTCATAGCCCTACGCGACAAAATCAAAAAAAAAAATGGTACTACATTTTGTTCAAAAATGCTACATTTTGTTGGCTTACGTACTACATTTGGTTAAGATTTTAGTAGCAACGCTGGTCCCAATCTGTGGGTGATCTTGTTCTTTTTGCCTCGTTATAGAGTTTTCTACTTTCTCTTCTTAGTGAGCTTAGCTCTGTACTGTAGTCCATCACGGAGGTTTCTTACATTTAGTGTGTCTGCTTATAGGACACGACTTTGTGAAGGATTCATTCACGGCAGAAGTAATCTTCGTCATCAAGGAGTCAATAAGTCTTCGAACAATGAGATTGTTTTCCTGGGGTTTCTAAACAACGCTACAGAAGGAGAGGTAATGTTTAGGTTGTAGAATATGTAGCAGTGATCTTGGATACAGCCCAGTTTTCCACGGAGATAGAGGGAGAGTTAGTAACTACCGTAATATCTAACACTTCCTGTCTGTTTCTAGTAATAAATGTAGGTTCATTACCGATATTGTAAATTACGAGGTTAGTCCCTACAAGAAAAATAAAAAATGACTCACCTCACCTTTCGTTAATGTCGCTGCTACCCCAGATGGAGTGGTGTGCATTTGCGTCGCATCCGAGTAAAATTGGGATATTCCTCTCATTCTCGTGACTGCATGACGTAGATTTGTCGATGGTACGGGTACGGGCCCGATATCATCGTAGGCCATATACGCCGATGCAAGCCAGAATTCCTCTTTATCACTGATCTCCAGTTTGGCCACTGCGAAATCAGGGTTACTGAAGCTCTGTGAAAGGAAAATTTGGAAGTTAGTCTTTGCTAAAATGCAGGCTCTTATTTTACCTTTACAATCAGCATGAACAATTTTATAATTTGGTGTCCTCAACCCCACTATGCAGTTGCCAACGAGCCACGGTTCTTGGATGAGGACTATGTTGTCCCCACTCGCTTGTAGGTGGAGAATAAGGTTGCCAGATGCCACCTTACTGTGATGTAGGTTTATCTGGATTATACGCAGCATTGTGGCTACTGGATAAACCGGAAACCTCATTCACAGTGGTGTCCTAGTCGTCTGACATTTCGAATGTGAAAATCGAGGCGAAATGAATTAAAAATATAGTGAAATTAGAGACTTTTACGAAGTGGAAAAGTGTTATTTTCGTTATTTGGACGGGCAGGCTTGTTTTAGTAATAATATTTCTTCAAGAAAACTAGCATTGTTAAGGAAAATAACTATAAAAAAGTGAAAAGTGTTTTAGTGAACTGTCAATTGGCAGTAAAACAATAAACAACTTAGAGAGAGGTTACATGGGCAGTTTTTTTTTTTTTTTAAGCGAGTGTTATATGTGTCAAATTGCATGTACCATTGTGCTTTTTAAGAAATGCCAGAACAGTGTAGTCATTGCAAAACGGCAATAAGAGGGGAGTCCGGCCTAAAATGCCAAGGCGTTTGTGGGAAACAATACCATCCCACAGTGAAGTGTGGCGGGTTGGATCAATATACAATAGGCATCCTTGATTCTAAAAGCATGGTCAGATTCGTCTGTGATGACTACATGCAGTATATTCAGAACGTTGACGATGATCTCATGGATATACAACATAATGTGAAAATAATTATTTTAAAGAATATAAAGCGGGTTTTGAAGAGTCATTGAAGGAAAATGAAAATTAAAGAAAAAAACTATTGGAAGCAATAGAAGGGCGATATATGGAAAGACTGCGTGGTATGAAAGTAATGCAAGAAAATCAGATAAAAAAGATGTGCGAATATATGGAGAATTGCAAAACTGAGAGTGTTAAAATATTTGTGGATTTTTAAGAAACCGTGGGCAAGATGGAAAAGAAATTAGATATTGTGCAAGGTGAAAAAAATATTGATGTAATATTTACAATACAGTAAAAAATGAGATGGAAAAACAAAATCAAAACATTGAGAGAATTTTAGTTGGAATATATAAATTAAGTAATGAAAAAAATGAGGTTATTAGTGAAATTAAAAAAGTTAATATGTACTAAAAACAATATATGCTGAATCCGTGAAAAATGAACCACCGGTAATAGTTAGGCCAAAAGTGATGCAAGATAACAAAAAAACGAAAGAAGATATTAAGAACAAAATAAATGCAGCTTCGTTGGTAGTGAAAGTGGTGGGGTAGTGAATAAAAAAGACGGTATGGCAATTATAAATTGTGAGGACAATGAATCAAGACAGGTATTGGAAAGAGAAGCTAAACAAAAAGTAGGAAATGAATATGAAGTATCAGTTCCTGAATTAAAAAAACCATGTGTGACAGTGAGTGGAATGAGGGAGCAGTGGGAACAAGGAGCTTTGGAGGCAGCGATTAAAAATCAAAATAATATTGTTGGTGATGTCAAGTGTGTAAAAATTCAAAGTGTAAAAGAAATAACTTCATGAATTACAAAGCAATATTAGAATTGGGTAAATAGGAGTATAAGCTAATTATGGAGAGAGGAAGACTGAACATAGGATGGGACAGATGATTTGTGTATGATTACGTTTCGATTCGAAGATGCTATAATTGTTGGGGGTACAACCACAAAGCGTCAGACTGCAAGAATATGATAATGTGTGCAAAGTGCGGTGAGAACCACGAAACCAGAGGCTGTGATAAAACGATTTTAAAGTGCCATAATTGTGTGATAGCAAACAAAAATTTAGGTTTAAATCTTGATGTATGTCATGGCTGTCGAAGCTATAAATGTGAAGTGTTTGTTAAAAAACTTGAAACCGTATTGCATATTAGCCATCAACAAATATTCGTGTTATTTATTTAAATATCGAGGGTCTACGAAACAACTTGGAAGAAGTACAAGAACTTATAATTGGTGAAGAATGTGACATACTGGCACTGTCAGAAACGCATGTTACAAAATATATTAAGGACGAAGAAATTTTGATACCAAATTATAATATGGAAAGGTGTAATAGCATATCGAGTCGAACAGGTGGCGTTATAATTTATACAAAATATGGACTTCAGACGGATATTTTGAAAAACTACGCCCCCAAGGCTCAATTTTGGGTCCGCTATTCTTCTACATGTACGTAAATGACCTTCCTGAATGTAGTGTAAGCTCATCAATCAATATGTATGCTGATGAGGTCCAGGTGCGAAAGAGTTTTCCGTTGGGTTTTGTAGAAAATGCCGCGTGTGAAGTAAATGCTGATCTGCTAACCACTTCCGTTTAAACCCGTCTAAGTCAAAATGCTTGGTTGTTTCAAGGAAGCCGGTTGATACTCTATGTTTCCCAAGAATATATCTCAACGATATATCTTGGTATTACATTTAATCGATCGCTTCTGAAAGCGTTCGATTGGCACTCAACTGACAGTTCTTCTACTGAAAAGAAGAGAAATTTGCTTCTGGATTTTAATTCAGAATCGCGGAGAGTTCTTCCGGACGGTTCTGGACGACCAACCGAAAACGACATTATATTCCCACTAATGAAAATGCTTCCTCTCACGCTTTGCCAACTGTCAACGGATGCGACGGACAGAAAAGTAGAAAGTAAGCCTACTTTATCCGTCGCAAAGGACGTACCATTAAGTGATCCTCAAGGATCCGTTTTAGGAATATAATTGTTCATTATATATATATATAAATGATATGAAAAGTGCGGTAAAAAATAGCAAATTGGCTCTTTTTGCGGATAATGCGGTGATTTACGCGACGGAAACGAACTTTGCCGAGTTCCAATAAATATATATAACGTAATTGTAAAACCATATTTTGAGTACTGTTTAACTGTTTTGTTTCTATGTAGTGATAATGTAATTAAAAGGCTCCAACTTTTACAAAATAAGGCTATGCGCTGTATTTTAAAATGCAATAGATATGTGCCTATCAGTATTATGTTAAATTCGTTAAAGTGGTTGTCTGTAAAGCAAAGAGTGGTGATGAATGTATTAGTGTTTTTATATAAAGTTAAGTATAAGTTAAGAATAATTTAATGCCAAAATACCTAGGCAAACATGTGCAATATATAGAGTTATCCAGCCTTATGCATTAAAAAATAGTAACGATTTTAGATTGCCTAATACATATGTTAAACGTTTGTTCACAAAATTCGTTGATTTATAAAGGATTTAAATTATTTAACGAGCTTCCGAGTGCCACAAAGAACGAACAAAATTTGTTAGATTTTAAAAGAAAATGTATTGATTTCGCTAAACTTAAGTACTAAATGAATATTGTAAACGTGATTTCAATAGCTTAGAAGGAGCTACAAATAAATACTAATACTACTACTAATACTCTGATTCAGAAGACCGTCCGTGATCGGATCCCCGCCCTTTCGCGAAGGATAGAGGGACAGCGGGGCTAGCGCCCAATGCTTGTCTCCCATTTTGTTGATAGACGTGTAGCCTTATTCGTTTGAAACAGTAGCTGACCTCTTAATTTCTTTCTGTTAGTAGTGGAAGGGTTTCTTTGTCTAATAGTATGGATCCTACGTATCCACTTCGCATCACGGCGCTTTTTTCCCATTCGACTTGTTTACGTATGAATTCGTCTTTCGTCTTGACTTCATAAAACCGGCGAACAGCTATCAAAGTACCGGCTGCTAAACGAATTCGAGAAAAAATGTGGTATAGTTTCCTAACGTCGGCGCGAGCCAAGAGAGCCGAGAACACAACCAAACCAATACGTTTTGGGTATGCATTATGACTCGAACAAATGGTTATAAAAAGCGTATTTTATATGGTGATTGACCTATTTTTGAAAATATCTTCAAAATATTAACTTTTTGCCAAAACTGTCTTTAGCACATTATATAGCTACGAATATGATCTGCAAAATAGGAATATATGTATGCGTTTTGCAAACTGTCAAACGACGAAAACGACACAAACTCCGCTGTCAGGCAGAATGAACCTTTTCCACTGGACGATGAAAGCCAAGAATTTCGTCAACCTGACCAATATGAAGTGAGGATAACAATATCCATGCTGAAGTCCAACAAAGTTGCTGGACCGAACGGTTTATCGCCCGAGCTCTTTAAGGCAGCGGGAGATGACTTTTGGTAGAGATCATACACCAATTCATCTCCAAGATTTCGTCAGTGGAAAGTATGCCTGATGAATGGCGGTGGCCATGGTGTAGTGGTTAGAGTCATTGCTTGTGACCCGAGCGGCGTTGGTTCGAGCCCCTGCGGGGGACAGCAGTACTCTGCCACCACCACCAAAAAAAGGGGTTACTGCTTGGTAGTACAATGGACCGAGATTCGTCTGAGTGCTCCAGGATTTGGAATCCCCTTTTAAAAAAAAAAAAAAAAATGCCTGATGAATAGAACTTCAGCATCGTACGACAAGTGCCCAAAGTACGATGTCAAGATTGGGCTCTACAGTTAAAAAGCACTGCCTGCACGACAACACCTCCGGAAACGGATTCATCGTGGAGACATTAGTTTCCTTAACATTCCGTATAAGATCCTATCTCCTGTACTGTGGGAACGCCTGAAACCATTCGTCAACGAATTGATTGGTTCCTAAAAGTGTGATTTTAGCTCCACAACCGACAAAATACTCGCACTACGGCAGATCCTGCAGAAAAATCAAAAAGTGCAAATCGATACTCAGCACCTATTTGTATCGATTAAATATGCCTATGACAGCATTTATAGAGACGAGCTGTTGACTTGACACGTTATTTTTACCTTTTGGTAAAACTTCCAAGCACTGTTTCTAGAGGAGCGTACATAGACGATAATGCGCTATTCGTGCTCTTATTCGGAGAAGGTATTTGCTATTTTTCTCGTAGTTACAAACTTCTCTGCAGTGCCACTTTATAGGTTGTTAGTCAAAAGAAAAAGCTGCCGAACCATGTTGACATGGTATTTTTTGGAATGTATTGGAAGATTACTTGGAGTGCCTTAAAATTGGCAGTTTCAATTCCTGACACAGAGAATTAACCATCAAAATGCAACACTTCAAAGTATCACTTAAAAAGGAGTCTGGTGACAAATTTGCGGTGTTGTCTGACAAGAAATTGTTCTCTCAAAACGAAACATTAAATTTGTATGTGCATATCCATTTTTTTTTTTAGCTTAATGAAATGGTAGTAAGATATGTTACAGATCCAGCCCATTGCGCTATGACTAGTAGAAAATGCTATTCTTTGAAGGTACAAAACATTTTCTAGCTACATTATGTCGTCCTCAGCTCATGAGACAACAAGGACGTTGTGGTGTTTTGGTCTCGTTATAGGTTTATTGGGTATGCACCAACATACCTACTAGTTAATAATGACTTAATTGCAGAAACAAAAACTTAGATTAAGTACCTATTTAAATAAATTGTTTTTGTTTCTGAAATAAAGTCATTATTAACTTCCAACATACTAGTAGACAAAAGGAAAAGAAAATACCTGGTTTAAGAGTTTCCATTATCAAACAACAGTTTCTTAAAAGTTTTTTAATGTGAGCAATCCATGTCAAACTAGAAGTAGATATTCAAAATAATAACATTCATTAACAAACATCTAAGTGCTTTTATTACCTGCTGTTTTTTTGTAGGCATAAGCTTGCATAGCTTGTCTTTAAAGACTCAGACTCAATGGATTTATTCACATATCTACAAAACCGTTCGAATTTGTCTCGTTGATCCAAATCATTGTATCGAAATTGCGTCAGAAAACGGTTAGCCACAACATAAACATCCGCAGCAATCGACTGGCTTAGATCAGATTCATCGGACTGAACATTTATGACAGCTTTGTCGAAATCGCTCCTTGCAAAAAGAAAAAAAGTTTATTGACTACACAGTTGGAATGCTTACAAAGTGCAAACAAACTTACAGTACTCTTGCTCTATATTTTTTGCGAGCAAGGAATCCTTTTATACAAGATTGAATGCAAATTGCTGCGCTTTCTCTTTTTTTTTCTAGAGCCCTTTCTTCACGAGCAAATTTGGTCTGCTCAAGAAAAGAATCCTTTTGCGACTCGTTAAGACCGAACATTATTATTTTACGCACTTCCAATTATTTTAACAAACAAACTTAAGAAAACTTTCGATACATTGGAATTAAATGTTCATAAATATTATTTGTGGCTCAAAAATAAATCTTCAAAATGCATTTAGGTAGGTATCAATCCTGTTGACATTAGAAAACAACTGTCAAAAACATATGCATACAAGCTTCACATTCATCATATAATAACAAACTATTCCCCAAGAGATGGCACTCAACGGAGTTCTAAATACGGAATCGATAAACAGTGCCTTCAAAACCTTCACCAACGTCGGAGAAAATTGGCGAAATGATGCCAGTCAATTTGAAAGCAGTACCTAGAAATTAAAATGAAAAAAAAACAAACGTTTATGTGGCTGCGCACTGTTTTTGACAGTTAAGAGCCATTCGTTGTTCGAATTCGAACATGAAGGTAGAGCACGCGCTGTCATATTTGACTTAAAGAACAATTTTGAAGATTGGGGTTTTACTATAATCTTTTTATAAATTATAGTTTCATCTTTAGTTTACCTATTAATTTTGTATTGTCAATTTCGATTGGCAAAAAAAGTACTTTTTCTTGCCCGAGATCACTTTTCTCGTTCGTTTGGCCCAAAAAAAAGCTAACTTTTTCAAATTCGAAAGCACTTTTGCGAATCTAAATTTTTTTCTCAGAGTCGCCCGAGATTTACCAATTGGCGTATTTTTTTTTGGAAGTGAGTATAACAAAACCAAAAGTGAGTACACAAGTTTTGCATGTAAAAGTAAAAGTGAGCTAGCTATAGATTTTCCAAAAAATACGCCTAATTTCATCTTCATCGTCGTCGTCGTTTTCTTTGGATAATACGGGCTCGTCTTCGTCATACGAGCTAGAGATCTGCATGAATACATTCATTTGCTCTCTATGAGTACAGTGGTTCAGTGTACTCTATTCACAGCAACTCTACGAACGAGAGTACCCAACAATGCCTAGCTCAAATACTCCACAATAAAGATAAAATTCCAGACAACAAATTTGGCCGCGTTCAATGCACACAAGTGTGATAATAATTAAATAAAATGTGTCTTTTAGATGGGGTTTTTACCCGACAATTTGTAAAGCTGCTTTTAGAAAAGAATCAATAGAAACATTCATTTTACACTTCAATAATTTTATATTTTTCTTTAGTAGGTAGCCAAATGTGTTGATCAGTTGATGTCAAAACAGCAAGTGAATGCTCAATTATTAACACATGTAAGGCATTTGACATTTAGCTTAGGTACTAGGCAATTTTTCGTTCAATGATAAACTGTCACCTAAATATTTAGGTGCCTAAGCACATTGAACGCGGTCATTGTCTTCAATCTAGATCTAGAGAAAGACGATCATCATCATTTTCAATGGTCCGCTTGTCCATTAAGTGGGTCGCGGGTGTAGGTTGCTCAAGTGGACCCTCCATAGCTCTCGATCCTCCGCCATCGACTCTAAATCATCAAGGGCAATCCCCACAAACCACATAGAACTAGACCGCCGACTTTCCGTGCACCTACCCGATTCTCACCGGAATAAATTTCCCTGTCTGTGAATACGTGTGATATGTCAAAATCAATGGCGGGAATGTAAATAAAATATAAAAGCGGCCATTTATTGGGATAGGAAACGTTGGGAACTAAGTTTAGGTACTGTTTACATTTTAGATAAAATCATACTGCAAGTAGCTAGACGGCTGGTTGGAATGATTTAAACTTAATTTTGAGCGAAAATATAATTTATATCGTTGCTAATATTTTGTTCGCTAATACTTTTTATAATTCACAAGAAATTCATCGCAACAACAAATCACCCGCGAATAAAAAATATCAGTGAATAAAAAAAATATCGCTGGCGATTTATTTTACGTTCCATCAAATTTGTTAAAAGTGCTACCAACCTAGGGATAACTTTTGGAATTGTTGTTTAGTTTAACACGAGAACCATATCTTACAATTACCTTGTGGCATCACCATAAATAATTATACTGCTGTATCTGTGGTACAGCTCATTTCGAATAAACGCTCGCGTCTTTTTTCTTTTCAGCGAGTTGGATGTGTTTTATTCTTGTCTCCGAAAAACTTTAACTTTTCCAGCATTTATTCATCAATAAGCATGTTTTATTGCACATCTATAAAGTGTCAAGCAGTGTGTGGTTGTTGTAATTGCGTGTTAAAATTTCTACTTCTCTTTACTTCACTGAGATAGGTAGATGTGCAATAAAACAGGCCTAATAACAAAATCAAAATAACAAATAAAGGATAACCACGTGAATAAACCAAAGTGAAAAATAAATCACAAAAAGAGTTTCATTTTGACATTTTGTTTTGACACTGTCAATTCCTGAAGCTCTTCATTCCAAAGTTCCAAGAGCAAGTTTTTTCCGGACTTTTTTTTTTGCAATCATGAAAATATATAATAGATCACGAAATTAATGACATGATTTTAGCTTAATCACGTTGGTGGGAACATGGTATAAGTGAAAAGAATATTAAAAAAGAAATAAATAAATAGGTGACGCAACAGGCGGGTGACACCCAAGGCCTAGCTTCTCGCAACCATTCGTTTTGTGTGAGTTTCTGTTTTGGGACGAATGGAAGGGACCTACAATTTTTATGCGGGTTTTAATGTCGTGCATTTTGAATAAACTTGTATTATTCTAGGTACTCTTGCAATAGTAAAATTAGCAATTTTTTGTTATATAAATGATTGAATTTGTTACTTTATTTATTTTTTATTTTATTTGTTACTTTATGTCTTGATAGAAAGAAGACGAATCATATTTTGGGATATATGCTATATTTATTTCGAAATGTCACCAGAAAGCCCTAAAATATTAAAAATTTGAGTGATTTCTTTTTCGCTTGGAAAAATTAAGATTTTAGGGCTTTCTGGTGACATTTCGAAATAAATATAGCATATATCCCATAATATGGTTCGTCTTCTTTCTATCAAGACATAAAGTAAAAAAGTCCATCAAAGGATAGCTACGATGTCAATGGATTAAAAAACGTCTAAGAAATCTTCAATTGAGGCGACTTTTTTTTGAAATGGAACAATCGTTTCATCTCTTTTTTTATTGTCTCTGTCTTTAGATAAACATGTTTTGAAGCTTTCATAAGTGATTCACTCTTACAATCTATCAGAATGTATCTGTCTCTACCGAAACAAAATTGAACGAATGATTGTATTGAAATTGAATGGAGCAATACAATACTCTCTCATTCTCATCTGTCATGGAATGATTGAATGATTGATTGAAATGACCGAATCATTTTTTCAACCAATACTTGAACGATTCGATCATTGAATTTGAACGATTGACACAGCTCTAACAAACACCGAATTAAAGACTGACAACTTAGCTTTGACACTTACGATACTTACTGCAAAAGTCATCGAATGTAATATACATGAATATAAGCTCAGCTAAATTTTGGAGAGAATTTTGAATGGGAGCTAAAATTTATTGTAATTGAGTAAAACATAAATTAAATATTTCTGGCAACTCCCTTACTTACCTACTTGTTTACCTATCTTATATGTCAAGTTGACGTGAATAAAACTTTTCTTCTTTCTTTCAACTTTGTAAGCCGTGGTTGTTTAATTTCTTGTGCTCCGAAAACTTTCATATTTTTACAGGTTATGGGCCCAGGTTTCGCAATAATTAGCTAAGCACAAGAAAGTTAGGGAAAGTCGGTTCATTGCAATATATTTTTTTAATAAAATTTCCAGCGGATGCATTAGATCTACGAGGATTACTTTCACCAAATCACGTTTACGCAATGGCTTCGTCAATGCTAACAATTGAAAAACTCCGTGGTAGAGAAAACTACGATTCATGGCGATTTGCTGTCCAAAATCTTTTGGAACACGAGGAGCTGTGGGAGTGCGTAACAGGCGAAAATACCGAAGCTAAGCTGCTGGTGAAGGCGAGAACTAAGATAGTTCTTTTAATAGAGGCAGTGAACTATGTTCACGTGCAAGATGCAAAAACACCGAAGGAAGTCTGGAACAGATTAAGAGATGCATTCGAAGACTCTGGCTTAACTCGCAGAGTGGGTTTATTAAGAACCCTAATCTCCACACGGTTAGAAGAATGCGAGTCAGTCGACGAATACGTCAATAAAATAATTGCGACAGCGCACAAAATTAGGGGAATTGGACTAGAGATAAGCGAAGAGTGGATAGGTACCTTACTTCTTACTGGTCTTCCAGAACAGTACCAGCCGATGATTATGGGCATCGAAAGCTCAGGAATAAAAATTACAGCCGATGCCATAAAAACGAAGTTGCTCCAGGATGTAAAGAGCACAACTAACAGTGGTTCCGTGGTATTCTACAGCAAAAACTCACAGCAGAAAGGCGACACCAGTAAACAGAAGCGAGTTAGGTGCTTTCAATGCAACAAGTATGGGCATTTCGCTCGCAACTGTCCGAATCAAAAGAAAAATCCATCAAAACCTAGCTCCAGCCGGGAAAATGTGTTGTTTACGTCACTGTCGGTCAAGGAAGTCAATACCAGGGACTGGTATTTAGACTCTGGTGCTTCAAAGCACATGACGTTGCAGCGAGATTGGTTGGAAAACATCAGCAAAACTGAAAATGATAAAGTAGTCATTGCGGACAAAAATGTGATGCCTGTTGATTTAAAAGGAGATATAAAGTTTGTGCTGTCAACTGGTGAGAATGCTGTTGCCAAGGATGTTCTTTTCGTGCCTGATTTGTGCGCTAATCTCCTCTCTGTGAGTCGTTTGACAGACAGTGGTAACTCTGTTACATTTAGAGGGAATCGCTCCGAGATTTACAACAGCCAAAATCGCTTGATTGCTACTGCCTCAAAGGAAGAAGGTGTCTACAAGCTGGACCAGTCAGCAGTGTTGCATGCCAACTTGTCAATCGCTTGTCAGCAGACACACTCCTTGTGGCACCGTCGGATGGGTCACTTGAGTCCAGAAAGTCTAATGAAGCTGAAAGACATGTCAGTTGGAATGAGCTTTCGTAAGTGCGAAAACATTCCACCATGTGTGGTTTGTATAAAAGCGAAACAACATAGATTGCCGTTTAAACACACCGGAACGAGGGCAACGCAACTACTAGAATTGGTCCATTCTGACGTTTGTGGTCCAATGTCAGTTAATTCCATTGGTGGGGCGCGATACTTTTTGATTTTTGTGGACGACTTCAGTCGAAAAATTTTTCTGTACCTCATGCAGAATAAATCCGAAGTTAAAGAGAAATTTGAACAATTTAGAAATCTAGTGGAAAACCAAACTCAAAAAACCATCAAGACTTTACGCACCGATAACGGTTCAGAGTTCTGCAACCAATGGTTGTCAAGCCGTTTGCGCAGATATGGAATAAGACATCAGAGGACCGCACCGTACACGCCAGAACAGAATGGCCTAGCGGAGAGAACCAACCGAACAGTAGTGGAGAAAGCTCGTTGCCTACTTTTCGATGCAGATCTGAAGACAGAGTACTGGGGTGAAGCAGTGACTACGGCCGTGTACATCATCAATCGGTCACCGAGAAGAGGACTGACTGGAATGACCCCAGAGGAAGCGTGGTCCGGGGAAAAGCCGAACTTAGAGCGTTTCAGAGTGTTTGGTAGTCAAGCGATGGTTCATATACCAAAAGAAAAGCGCAAAAAGTTCGATCCCAAGTCATTGCAATGCATTCTAGTGGGATACAGTGAAGACTCGAAGGCGTATCGATTGGTTGAGCCGAGGACAAAGAAATTGTACATCAGCCGCGACGTTATTTTTATGGAAAACGATAATCCGATGCAAAATCAGGTAAATAATTCTATCGATGTCACTGATATTGTTTGTTTACCTTCAGATTCTGTGGGAGAAGAAATTGGTGCACCCGTACCTACTGCAGAAGATGAAGCCAGTATTGAAGAGGTGATTTCAGAGGGACCAGACATCTCTGCTGAGAGTGAAACGTTTTACTCCGAGGACAGCAGTACTATTGTTGAAGATTCTGATGAAGACTATCAACCATCTCCTGGAAACTGTGAGCACTTGGCAGAAGCGAGAAGATCATCAAGAGTTCCGAAGCCAATAGTAAAACCAGACTTTGTGTCATTTGTTGCGCGTGGAATGACGTGCGATCCCGCTACGATGGAAGAAGCGATGTCAAGTCCAGAAGCTGAGTTGTGGCGCACAGCAATGAAGAAAGAGTATGACGCCTTAATCGAAAATGAAACGTGGGAATTGGTTCCGCTACCAGCCAACCGTAAAGCAATCGACACTAAATGGGTCTATAAAAGGAAACGTGATGCATCTGGGAACATCTCTCGATACAAAGCGAGATTGGTGGTCAAGGGATGTACCCAAAGGAAAGGCCTTGACTATGACGAGACCTACTCGCCCGTAGTTCGTTATACGTCGATTCGTCTTTTATTGGCTATGGCGGTCCAATTTGATTTGGAAATTGATCAAATGGATGCTGTGTCGGCTTTTCTTCAAGGTGATCTCACTGAGGAAATTTATATAAAGCAACCCAGAGGTTATGCTCGTGACTCCAGGCATGTCTGCAAGTTGAAGAAATCACTTTATGGCTTGAAGCAATCTAGCAGGATGTGGAACATAAAACTGGATTCAGCACTTTTGGAATTTGAAATGCAAAAATCAAAATTGGATCCGTGCATTTATTTCAAGAACTCGGGAGAGAAGAAGCTAATAGTCGCTGTTTACGTGGACGACATTTTAATTCTGTCCAATGACGTTCTCATTGAATCACAGTTGAAGGCGAATTTAATGGCAAAATTCCAAATGAAGGATCTGGGAGCAGCCCGTTTTATACTGGGTATGCAAGTTCATCACGATCGAGTTAATGGGCGTTTATCTATTGATCAGCAGCAGTATATTCGAGACATTTTGGAGCGTTTTCGGATGACGGACTGTAATCCAATATCAACACCAATGGATACTAATCAAGTATTGTCAAAAGAGATGTGTCCACATACCCGAGAACAACATGAAGAGATGAAAGAGGTGCCATATCAGGAAGCAGTTGGGAGCCTGATGTACGCTGCACAAGTTTCGCGTCCTGATTTGGCGTATGCAGTAAGCGCAGTCAGCAGATTCAACCAAAACCCTGGTAAGCCCCATTGGTCAGCAATAAAACGTATTTTCAGATATTTAAAGGGTACAATGGAAGCGAAACTAGTGTTCAGAAAAGATGGTAATGCAGAACTCATTGGCTATTGCGATGCTGACTGGGCATCAGACGTTGATGAGAGGCGATCAACAACCGGCTACGCCTTCATGCTACAAGGCGCATCTATTTCTTGGAACTCAAAAAAGCAGCGCACAGTGGCGCTTTCAACAGCTGAGGCCGAATACATGTCGTTGTCGGCAGCATCGCAGGAAGCACTTTGGCTAAAACGATTTGTAGAAGAGCTGATGGGTGGCATACAAACACCCACCATACACTGTGACAACAAGAGTGCGCTTGATCTTGCAGCAATAAATGCATATCGAGCGCGAACTAAGCACATTGATGTCAGACACCACTTCGTGAGGCGTGAAGTCAATGAAGGCAACATCAAGTTAGATTACATTGAAAGCAATCAGATGGTAGCAGACTTCTTCACGAAGGCAGTTCCGAAGCAGAAGAACGATTTTTGTGCTCAGGGTGTGGGGTTGGAGTTTGCCAATTGATCTAATTGAATTGTTTGTTTTTGTGGGAGTATTGTAATTGAGTAAAACATAAATTAAATATTTCTGGCAACTCCCTTACTTACCTACTTGTTTACCTATCTTATATGTCAAGTTGACGTGAATAAAACTTTTCTTCTTTCTTTCAACTTTGTAAGCCGTGGTTGTTTAATTTCTTGTGCTCCGAAAACTTTCATATTTTTACAAAATTTAGCTCGAGCAGCGTGCTTGAAGCAGGGTACCCCTCGGCTAAATGGATGGAAAGAATTTTGGGCAAGAAAAATCACTTTTTTTCACATTCAGACCAGTTTTTCTGCTCTAGAAATCAGCTGTCTGTCAAATTCATTTTCCATTGGGCAAAAAAAAGCACTTTTTTAAAGTTTCAGATCACTTTTGCGAATCTCGTCTCTATTCGAGGGCGAGATTCACACATACTTTCACAAATACAAAAGCTTGAGACATTTGTAAACACACATTGCAATAAAAAAATAGCTGACTGTCAAATAACACGCCAACACAAATGCAAACAAAAAGTAATCTCATTTCATGTTCCATTGGGCAAAACGGTAAAAGCCCAATGGAAATCGACATAAGCTTAATTATTAAATTACGAATCATTATAAATCAATGAATAATTAATTTATGAATAATTTAATAAAAAAAAAATAGCACGCACATTAATGTCGACGGTTATACATATTTCAAACACACGAATGTCTGTCACTGTCAACAATAAAGATATTACTTCGGATATCTATGTTCGTTTGGGCACACGAAATCCCAAATCCAATTGTAGAATCTGAAACGCCCATTCCAAAATACCACTAGGTAAGTAGGGTACCTACAACGACGACAACTTGGAACTTACCCTCGATGAATAATAACACGAACAAACCTTTAACGACAACATACTTCATATGGTAACCTGACATTTAATAAAATATTTTGACAACTCCTACCCAACTTCAATAATTTTTTTTTTCATGAAAATTCGATGTATTCATATATTATTACTCAAAATATTGTAATGTAATTGTGCAAATTATTTATTGCAAGGAGCAGGCAATATTTTGTTAAATTAAAGTTATCACGCGACGTTAAAACTGGTCTGAATTTGAAGTCCAATAAAATATGGACCCACAATTGTAATGATTGTATATTACGAGAAATATATTATAATAAACGGATCTAAGAACGGTATTTTTTGAGGAAAAACAGTTTTCCCTTAAAAAAGGCGCCGGAAAGTTTTCCTGCTATTTCTTGCAAAAATAATGGTGGACCTGTAAGCCTACAACTAACAGCTTAATTGTTAAGACTTACAATAATCTTGAAGTGAAGTTCATTTGTCGTCAAATCAGCGATTTCAAGATGATGTTTTTGTATTGAAGAATTTGTATGGAAATATCTTTTGTGAACCAAAGCTTGTACTGTAAGTACCTACGTAGAACTGTATTTATTTAATAGTAGTTATTGTTAGCAGGGCTTCGTTTCGTGAGGTAATTATATACCTATTTATTGATAAATAATCTCATTTCCTTAATTTTCTTATCAATTTCAATTTCATGCACATACAGTTAGTTTTAAGAAAAATATACGTGATTAGATAAAATAATTTTATAACGGTAGCCTAAAGTTGCAAATAATTAAATTGAAAATAATGGAATGTTCTTTGTCATACAATCGATTTCCGTATAACAAATCTAAGGAAAATTTGCATTAACAGGAATTTTTTCTATGTCACCGAGTACCATGCAACCATTACAATTTCATTGGAAATTATTTCTTGATTCAAATCAACGCATAGTAGTATTACAATAGGCAGTTATTTTGTTTTTTTTTAAGTAATTGGGTGCATTTCGGAATTTACATCGAAATATGTGATGAACATACCGAATGAGAGATTGTGATCCTGTGTATGAAATGAATAAAAACAATAGTGACTGCTGTTGTTGTTGATTAGTTTTGCTAACCTGTCGGAATTAATTACGTACTTAAGCTAGTAGCATGTAATTAGTTTTAGTCAGTCCAACAGTCCAAGGCGGACCAGTACCTCAACCAACATGACTTCAGTCAACGACGAGTTCAGGTCGTAGTTGCTGTAGCCAGAACATGTCTCTTACAACTTGAGATACCGCCACGTACTCAAACTTGCTGCATACAAGGCAATACATGCCAAGGAAACAGGTGATGAAACGTAAAAATGAATCCACAGGTAGTTCTTCTTGTAAAAAAAAAAACAAGTATGTAAAAGAAATTGCTAAAGATAAATTCTTACAGTTTTTTAAAAGTGACTGATATGGATATCATTACAATCCAAAATTGTGATTTCAAAGGGTGTAGGTATGTAAAAATCTCACAATCCTCATACAATATTTTTTCTTCTTTGCCGCACTCAACGCACAATCGATGTAGACTGTAGGTGTAAGACGGTTATCAGCACATTTTCCACCAAAGATCCGGGAAAGCACTTTTGCAAACCTTCTGTTCCAGTAACGAGACACTTCCTTTATGTGGCGTAGGCTTTCTTTTCCAGAGCCATATTGAATCCAAGGGACTGGGTTAACCCATATCATTGACCATGTTTAAATCACTATTTAAAAAAAAATTTAGTTTTTAGGTTGAATTATTGGACAAGTGTTAAGAGGCCTCTACCCAGAAATCGTGCAAAAGTGCGAAAAATGGCATTTTGTTTCCCTCCTAGAGAAGTCAATACTGAAGCGATCGAAATGATATTGGATGCATTGAAAAGAACAAAATATGTCCTTTGAAAGCTTTGAAGCATTTTTTTAAAGCGACGTCTCGTTTTTCTTTTATTGAAAGAATTCCCAGCTGTGTTTGGGAAAATTGGCATAAAACCGACTTTTTGTTTGCCAACGCATGATATGATAGAGTTCGAAACAGTCTAAGATAACTTGTCCACCTTAAAGGTCATATGCAAAACACAAATGAGTTTAAAATAAATCTTAAAATTTCATCCTGGTTTTAAAAAAACAGGTGTTTTAAAACAAACAATTTTTTGAATTAAAGAACAACGTTTTTCCTGTATATATTGATTTATACTTGATGCAATTTTTACTCAAAACAACAAAGTATCATACCAGCTATCGGATGCAAAAAAAAAATTATGTATTTACATGTATTTTGTTGCAAAATACTGAGTTTAAATTTTATATATTTTTCAAGAAAAATACACTGCATGTGTCATAGTTGTTGCACATTCTCAGAAAAAAGTTCCAAGTTTCTCATTTAGATGGCGGTAGTTCTGTCGTCTGATTTGATTAGCCAATCAGAATGACACCCAAGCTATAAGGGATAAATGTGTAGTTTGTCAACTGCATTGAGAGGTGTGTTATAAATGAAACAGGTTTGGCGTGAAGTGTGATCGAAATGGAATCAAGGATGCGTGTGTTGATATGTGTGTAAGCAGGTGGGGATTCTTTATTCAAAGTGATTTTTGCTTCATGGGGATTCAAAGTAATTTTTGCTTCTTGAATAAAAACGAAAATGAGAGAGGGGTCGACAGAAGCACTTTTCAATATGTTGCTATATTTAATAAATTCTTATTGAAAATGCATTTATTTGTTTAAACAAAATTGCTTAAACTTCATAACAAAAATTATAAATTAATTTAAACGATGAATGTACTCAGATTTTTAGAAATTCTATATATTATATGTATAGCAAATTTGTATCTTGAAAAGTGCTTGCCGGTCACACCGTGATCAGGTGTAAAGCAGATAATGGTTTGGTTTGTGTTGGTAGGAAAAGAGACGAAACGGAGAGGGTGAAATGGTGGGTTAGGCTGAAAGAGGTATAATTGAAAGCAAATTGTAGTATGAACCAGCAGCATTGCGCTGTTGCCATTTACAAGTAAAGATTATGCAATTTTGTTTGCGCTGTTGCCATTATCTTACCTTTTATGACCTATGGTAGGGTAGGTGTTTGGTTTTTCGTGTGAAGAGGGGGACAGAGGAAAGAATTTGCAACATTATGAAGATCACCAAGGTAAGTAGCAAAAGCTACACCGGGATTGTGAGAGGGGATGATGCAAGGGGTATTCAAGTGGGGTTTAGTTGGGAAGGAATTGTGGGTTCTGTTAAAGAGAATATTACTGAATGCAAAGTTATACATATACCTGTGCACATTCACTCGATAATATGCAGAATCTAATAAAAAGATTTATGTGTATTGGGAATTTGTTGACTTGTGGGAGCGATTTTATTTTTCTACCCGCAATTACCTAACACAATAGTACATTTACTACCTCACCTGCTCCGCTCTTATACCATTAAAATCTTAAAACTACCCTTACAAAAAAACCCAATGGATCACAGAAATACAAAATCCTATTGCAAAGTATCCGATCTGCATTTTCACATTCCTTCCCTTCACGTTGTTATCCTTCATCATCATCAACCTTGCCATGCTGAAAATACCCTACCACACACACCATCTATATATATGCGCAGAATACCTACCCCATCCTTGATTTAATTTTCCCTTGCACATTCAAAGTCATTATAATGTAATCAATGGAGAATGGATTCTTTGTCTTATGCTTGTCTACATTTTCCTCTCACTCCAACATTCATTTGGATGCAATTCTCAGCAAGAAAAATAAAACATCCCCCACACACGATCAATAAATGACACAGAACCAGTTTTCATATCCAAGTATTATATGATATCCCACCTAAGTTCCGCCTCCTGAATTGATTTTAAATGTGGAATGAATGACGAGAGTGGTTTCACACCATGATAAGAGCTTCGCAAATCAAAAATAGATGGCGCTTTGAGTTCCACTTTATGTTCTACAATATGGGTAGAGGCCTCTTAAGAGGCAATAGCAAGTCCTGTGCGAATTGAAATTAAATTTGCCTCAGGACTGGACGTCGCAACGTAATTCACTTTACGCGCGATTAACCCGCTAATCACCTATCTAGATTTATATTTTCATCGCCCATGCGCACCAAGATGTTTTGAACAGTAATTTATTGTCGACTACCTTCTACCCGTCGGCCGTTCAACCAACTCTCAAGTGCTTTTTTTATGAACACTACAGTGGCCGGCATAAGTATTTTGACAAAACTAAAGTTAATTCTGCTCATAATTTAAAAGTTACTTCATGTAAATTTTGGCATCAATAGAAAGGTCATTTAAATTCCGTTTGAATGATACAAAACTTTTCTTAACCCATTAAGTACCCATTTAAAAATTTTAGAATTTAGAATTTTTGTCAAGGTCTACTTTTTTGACTTTTTTTCCTCGGTATCAAAAAAAAAATGTTTTGATGCAAAAAGTTTCTCCAAACAATTCTAATAGTGACTGCAAAAAAAATTTTTCAAAAATCTCTTCGCTAATATTTTTTATGATTTTTTGAAAATTGCTAAAAATGACTATTTTAGTCACTTTTTCCTCCTTTTCATACAAAATTTTTCTGAGATCATCCCATTCAAAAAATCATAAAAAATATTAGCGAAGAGATTTTTGAAAAATTTTTTTTGCAGTCACTATGAGAATTGTTTGAAGAAACTTTTTGCATCAAAATATTTTTTTTTTGGAACCGAGGAAAAAAGTAAAAAAAGTAGACTTTTACAAAAGTTCCAAATTTTCAATGGGTAATTAATCGGTTAAGGAAAGTTTTGTATCATTCAAACGGAATTTAAATGACCTTTCCATTGATGCCAAAATTTACATGAAGTAAGTTCAAATTATGAGCAGAATTAACTTTAGTTTTGTCAAAATACTTATGCCGGCCACTGTATAAACTACACATCTCGTCTATCATATGTTAGGTTAGGTTAGGTTAGGTATGAGGGAAGTGCACAGCTTTAAGAGTGCTGTGCCACCACGGGGGCCTTTTGGTCCATTGTGATCCCTTGGTTTTTGGTCTTGGATACAAATTTTCATTTTATTGGACAACACAAAAAACATGCATAAACACTTTACCTGGTTTCTTGGAGTTGTTCCTTGGCGGGGTTGGACTACTAAGTAAACCATCCCGTACTTTTAACAAACCTGATTGTATTCGTCAGTGGTACCTGCACTTTGTCCTCTAGGTCTTCGAAAAGTCTGTCTCCCATGTATCGGAGTCGACTGGTTTGGAGGTTTGGGCATTCGCAGAGCAGGTGATGGTCTCCGTTTCTTTTATGTCTTGACAGCTCCTGCAGTAGTCTGGTGAGTTAATGCCCAGTCTTGTGGCCATGGTACCAATGGTACAGTGGCCTGTCAGTACACCTGTTAAGATTCGAATATCTCGTTTATTCATTTTCAGAATACACCTTGTTCTTTTTTCGTCAATTCTTGGCCAAAGGCTATGGGATATAACACAGTCGTGTCTGTTAGACCAGGTGGTGTTAATTTTTTCCCTTGATTTTTGATCAATATTTCTTTTTGCTACACTAATTGGGATGTCTATTGATGCAATGATATTTACTGCATCAAGCTCCGACCCAGTTCTTGCTAGCTCGTCTGCTTTTTCATTTCCATCAATGTCACTATGTCCGGGAACCCAGCAGAGCGTGACCATGTGTTTCTCCCCTATTTTGTTTAGGGCTCTTTGACAGTCCTTGACTGTCTTTGCTTTGATAGTTGCGCTGTATAGTGCTTTAATGGCCGCCTGACTGTCTACGAAGATTGTAATCTTGGAAGGGTCGAGATTCTTTGTAGATATGGTACTTGCTGCCTTGTCGATGGCGACTATTTCAGCTTGGAAGACACTGCATTCATTTGGGAGTTTGTACAAGTCACTTATACCTAGGGACTCGCAGAATACTCCGGCACCTGTGCCTACTTCCATTTTTGACCCGTCAGTGTAGATTTGTATTTCTTGTACGTCTATTTCGTCTATCATAGCTGCTTTCAAGTAATTGGCATCCTTTCAATATACTTCTCCTTTAAAAAGTAAAGCAAAGTGTGGTTTATTTAGCTCATTAAAGCCCATTTTGTAGGTTAAATCATAGACACATATTATACATATAATAATGTGTCTATGGTTATATGCACCTAGAAACCCATATAAAATAGTCGCTGAAGATATATTTTTTTTGATATCACTAGACTGACAGAACAGAATAACCACAGAATGACAGTATAATTTTTTCAAATATACATCATTATGGGGTTAATATTATCTTGTTTTATTATTTATTATCAATTGAAAACTTATATTGTGTTCTATATTGTTTTGGTTTCATTTAAGGATTTTAAACATCAACATGAAATACTCAAGCGGAAACTCTTCAACTTTGTTTTGCGAGCAAGTTAGCACAGTCACATCTTTATTTGAAAAATGGAACGATTGCGAGAGATCTGTTGTCATATATGCGCTATTGAAAAGATTGCGTTACCCAAGCTTGAAGTTTCTTCAGCATTCAATCGAAAATAATTTGACTCAAAATCTAGGCCTACAAAACCACATGACGACTTTCGATATAAATGCCAATAGTCCACTACATCTACAAAGCTTAGTAAGTGCATACAAGGCATTTCCAGGTACAGATGTGGCGGATATTTCAGACAAAGAAGCCATATATTTTGGTTCCGATTTATTTTTAAAATGTGATGGAAAATCATATAGCAAAAAGGAGGATATTCTTAACGACGTACTGGAAATGTTGCCGCTTTTGAAACCGGGAAATGATGAAGCAAAGTTAATTTATTTATCGCTTATTCCAATCGCTGTTGAAGATACTGTGCGACAAATTGTTTCAACAGAGCTTGTTCAACAAATATTTTCATACCTGCTTATACACCCTGCGATTTCAAATGAAGATAGAAGGTAATGTATTGTTTTATTTGTCTGGTTTATATGCTTACCTTCTTAATAACAAACACAAAATAGCGGCGAGTTAGTACTGTTACTGTTAAATCGTTATCATCATCATGAAATATTAATTTAGTAGGCTACACGTTTTTATGGCGTACCGATTATAACGTTTTTTTAAACCCTAATTTAATGAGTGAACCAGTTGAAAACAAAGAATTGTTTATTTACATACATTAGGTCTGTTCCTTTACTTTTGTAGACTGTGAAAATGGCAGTGGTGAGGATAAACTCTCTCTCAAAGAGAAAAACTTACGAAAACGTTAGAGAACGCTTTTGTAGTTACTATGAAAATGGCAGATGTATTTTCTTTTTTCATAAATTGCATGTGAGTTTAAATCCAAGAATGTGGAAGAGTTTGTGATGACTGACAAGCACTCCGAGTAAAAACCCGCGCCAAAGCCAATTTCCATCTTTGATCCATCCGTTTTTATAGGTAATGTGATCCAATTGATGTTGGTTGATCTTCATACCATTTGTCTCTGCTGGGAAACACGTGGTGAACTGTCTAATGAAAGCTAGCCGGGGAATAGTGTAGTCCGTGCAGATATTACTGCCCGTGTATTTGTTCAGAATTTGTGCATGTCCAGTCAGGCTGTGTTTCCAGTTTTTTGTCTGGCTTAACCGAAGGGCGCTGTTTGCAGAAGATTCCTGTACAAAGAGGTCTAGGTGTTTGAGATTGAGTATAGCCTCTAGCCCTGCCTTGGGGCTGGTTCTCATTGCCCCCGTAGTGGCAATGCAGGCCATTCTTTGAATTTTTGTCATGGTTTTAAGATTGTTAGACTTTGACAGCGCTTGCCACTTGAATAAACTACCATAATCTTAGTATCGGTCTTACAACCGCTGTGTAGAGCCACATGTTCTTCCGAATATTCTATTACAGGCATATAATGCTATCATTGCCTTTTTGGTTCTTTCTTTAATGTTGAGATTCCAATTTAATTTTCGAATTAGGATAACTCCCAGATATTTGGCACTGTCGGAAAGTATTAGCGGAATCCCTTCAATAGTTGGCAAACTAAATTCCGGAATTGTTTTGCTAGTAATCAGGGCCGTAGCCATGATTTTGGTTAGTCACATTTTTTCAAAGCAGGTCTTGATTTTTTTTGGTATGAGATCAATCAACTTATCTGGATCCACAAAATATCCGAATGAACAGATATCATAGCAAGTGAACTTAACCTTGCATTCTCCATAACGCTTCGGGACATTGTTTCAATCTTTTTCATAGCTAATAAAAAATAAATAGGTGACGCTACTACAAAACTAGCTGTGGTCACTGGAAGCGTTGCTAAAACCGTAAGCAAGAAATTTATAAGTCTAAAGTAAGTCTTGTCACATAATCAATTTCAAAACTTCGGTAGAAGGGTCACTCGACGATTTTTTTTCGCACCAAAGACTGTACTCAGCTTTCACAGCTGATAACAAAATTGCATTATCAAAGTAAAGTGTTAACTTTTCCAACTTTTCCCTCAGGCTAAACTGCAGCAAAACATGGGAGAAGAGCTTGAAACGATCGATGGTAGGACGTCTTCGTTGACCATGAATCTGTCCGTAAGATTTTGTATTAACGAATCTATGCAAGAAATCAGTATCGGCACTCTAAAATAGGCTTCAGAAGGAGAGGTTTCTGGATTGGAACGCGTTGTTTGTTTCAATGAAGTTCCTCAAATAAGTCCTCGGCAAGTAATGATGCGGATTGAAAAGCCTCTCTGAAAAAATCTTCGGCATTTTCTCTGATGTCCTTAAGAGAATTCAGAACTTCGTTTGTGCGGTCGATTGCAGAAACGAAATCTAAGGATTTGTTCTGTAGGGAAACTGATAAGGGCAGCGCTAAACTAAATAGTTTTTCGTATACAATGAGGCTTACTAGGCAATGACTTTTTTGGACCTCTGCCAAAAGTGTTGATACTTTCGAAGACATCACCCACGTTCTGCTCGTTATTTTTTCAATACTTATTGAGATGCATTTGAAGAGCTCTACAAAGGACTTACTACTGTCATGCCTTTCAATGAATTTTGTTTCACAAAGGCGCAAAAGTCAAGTTTTTCGGCTCTGTGGTGCGTGTTTTTTGATGCTTGCTTCAACAGTTCCTCAGATCGAAATGGATGACCATTCAATCCATCCCAATGCATATTTTAGGAGTCACAGTCAATTCAGGAATCACATGGCAGGATCACAATCCTATATTGCACGATCGGCGTCTGCTAAGTTGAGCTACCTATTTAGAGCAAAGAGGTACTTTAGCCCCAAGCAATGGAATATTGCTTCCATATATGGAGCTCGGCCCCAAAACATTCACTTAACCTACTTGACAGCATAGACGAGCATTTCGACTTATTGGAGACCCTACACTCACATCGAATCTGCAACCGTTGGTGCACAGAAGACAAGTCGCTGACCTATGCTTGTTCTATAGGTACTTCCATGGTAGATGTTCCGAAGAACTCAAAGACATTTTTCCTCGAAATGCAACTTTTGGGCGCCCCACAAGACAGGCTGCTAATGCTCATGACCATACAGTACACTTGACAACCGCAAGGACATCATCTTTCCAAAACTCCTTCTGTTACAGGACAAGCAAAATTTGGAACTAACAGACATCTGCAAGCAAGACATCCGCCTTTCCCGGAAAAATTATTAAAAAAAAAATAAGCCCCTCAAGCGCCCCCCCCCTGGCTACGTGCCTACTAGTAATGAGAACTAATTCCGTTTTATGTTTGTTTACTGCAAGTCCACATTTTATTGTCCAGGTATTGACCATGGATAGAGCTCTGTTTAGTTGTTCACTGATAGTGGATAGGAATTTTCTTGTCGCGAGCAGTGCTAAGTGCTAGTGCTAGTGCAACTGCTCTAACTCCACTAAATTCTAGTTTAATCAGGATCTCGTTTACCACAAGAACCCCGAGTTGGAATGAAAGTACCTCGCCTTGAGGAGGTGCCTCTTGATGCAGATATGTACCTACCTTTGTACACCTCCTTGTTCTGAGATGATTATTCTATTATTGAGCATATACATTATCCATTTGATGGTAGTGGTATTCACTTTAAGGTTTATTAGAACTCTTTGAACTGCGTCTGTTTCAACATTGTTGAATGCTCCTTCAATGTCCAGAAAGACTGCCAGAGTGTATGTATTCTTTAACTTTGAGTGTTTTCTCCACCGTGCTGACGACACTATTCGCAGTACTAATAATCATTTAGTGTCCAGGTTAACTTTTACGAGCTCCCAATGGCGAAAATTTCCATATAAAAATTATCTAATCTGACTGTCAAACTATTTAAGTTGAAGGTTAAAAATGGTTATTGGTAAGGCCCTATGAAGTGCTGTTTCAACACTTTTGCCCTTTGTATAAGGGTGTTGGGCCAGGGATATAGCATTGATTTAGTTATATGTTTCTCGCATTTTTGTAGCATCATAGGAAAGATGCCATCAATTCCGGGAGATGTGATTGGTGAGAAAGAGTTGATCGCCCAACTTATCATTTCCACCATCACCATTTGAAGCGTCGCTACCCGTGCAATACTCTACATCCAGGTCATTATTCCCATCCTGGGAAGTGAGTGTGGGGAAGGAGCTCGAGTGTCTCATGACACGATTATGCCCACCGGTCATTACGATCCGGTCATTACTCCCATCCTGGGAAGTGAGTGTGGGGAAGGAGCTCGAGTGTCTCATGACACGATTATGCCCACCGGTCATTACGATCTTTAAAAGAGCCCAAAGCAGGGGTGGGATTCTGTAAAAAACGAAACGAAATACGGTTTCGCTTTTCAAGAAACGATAAAAATCACGCGAAAGCGAAAGTTTGCTTCATGTAACTCCTTTCGTTTGTTTCTTGCTCTTCGCAAGCGTTTAAGAAGCAGTGTAGTTAAAATTGCATACATTTAGGGTCATTTTTACAGTTTGAGAAACTTTTATATTTGACAGCAGCACCTAAATGTATGTTTTTGCGCCTTTTGCTTTTCTGAATCTATATTGATTATAATAATTTGTTTTTTAAAATAGTTTCCTTCCATTTTTGGTTACAATTAGACGGAAGGCAAATAAACGCGAGAGAACGGCAATAAACAAAAGCACTGAGATTTGTTTTCTCCTCTGTTCTAATCACCAGTTGGCGGACATATTGCTTAGTTGCCGAAAGAAGTTGTTATATGGTCAATCGACAAATCCAAATGCAAGGGTCCATTTTCTACCTGGGAAAGCAGAAATATTTCCCCAAGTGGATTATGTACGGAGAGTTGACTGTTAGAATTCAAACTGAGTCTGATGATGAATAGTATAGTTTGAAATAGCTATCATTCCTACCAAAAGTTATTGCAGTTGCCTCAACAGTAATTCACAATTAGGATTGTTTTGGCTTAATTGAGCCAACTACTACTTTCCACACAAAGTAGTCATGAGCCGCATCGCCATATTGAAGACACACATCATTTATATAGAGTACAAACCATCACTGCTCCAGAAATGTTTATTTCTTTTGACACATTAATTGTTAGAAATAGCTGCAAATGCGCTTAAATTGTTAAAATAATCAAATAAATTGAAAAACGTCAATGAATAAGCTGTCGTTGATTTCCTTTCGCACGAAACGAAAATGGCATGCGTTTTTAAAGTTACATGAAGCAAAATAAACGAAAACGTAAACGAAATGGCTTTCGTTTTTTTGCTTTCGCGCAAACGAAAATTCTTTTCGTTTTTGTAGTTACATGAAGCAAACCGTTCGTGCAAACGAAAACGATTGAACGTTTTCATCTTACAGAATCCCACCCCAGTTTCTTGCCCGTCCTCCCTGCTCTTAACGGACATGCCTTTTTCAGAGCTTTCCCGAGAATTTTAGCAAGATCATCGGTTGCCTTGTTCAAATTCTCAGGTGCAAGTATTGCATTCTTATACTATTACCGACTTCCATATTAAAGATATCCCAGTTAGTTTTCCTGTGATTTCTGTATGGTTTTAGATGACGTCAATTACTTCTTGTCTATTCCTAAAGCTATGAGTACACGACATGCCAAACACGACGTACGCATGCCAGTCTGACGTCAATTTGACCTCATCATATGGCATATAGCGTGTCTTGGCCGCTGTCACCCGGAACTACTCGGTGACCTGTAGAAAACTGCAATCACTTCAGACTTTTCGTTGTATGTTATTCGTAAACATAAGCACCAACTTATATTATTATTATAATATGAATATGACTTAAAATCTTGTATTTATGATCACAATTTGTATCCATTCCAAGTGATTTATTTATCTTAGTACAGTTTATGCATTTCGGATCCATATTCACACATTCTTTAACACTATGTTCACCTCCACATTTTATACAAGCCTTTTTACTTTTACAAGAGCTAGATTTATGATTGAACCCCTGACAGTTAAAAAACCAACAATTTACCCATCCAACTTTAATTTTACCCATATTAAAGTATTTTATGGAAATTGTCGCTGTTTAATTCGAGTACAACATTTAAGTTTCTACACTTGTTTTTATTTTTAAAAATATTTATCACTTTCATTTCACTGTTCACTAGTTCTGGGTTTTGCTTCACAATTTCATTTAATATTTCATCAGGATTTTCATCATTTTCCACATTCATTATACAAATTTTTGGTTTTACCATTCCCGGGAATTTCACTTGGTAATCATTGCTCATTTTGCTTCTATTACACTTTTTAGTTTTTCGGTTGAGTCTTTATTTTATGACAACACCGCCCTTGTTTTTGTTTATCACCGCGTAAATATTTAATTCACTCGGATCAATGTTTAATTTTATTTCTTTTCTTGTTTCATTTAATTCTTGTTCTTTTCTAAGATAAACAATGAGAGGTGGTTGACTCTGTTTAAAAACTTCTGAAAATAATTTATTATTCTGATTCCTTACTATATTTTCCCTTTTATAATTAGTATTATTTTTTATACCCTCCACAGGAAGGTATATTAATATTCACTTTGTCATTACATTTGTAACGCTAAGAAGGATTCACCGGAGACTCTATAAAGTTTATATATTCTGAATCAGGATCACATTCTGAATCGATTTAGCCATGTCCGTCTGTCTGTCTGTCCGTCTGTCTGTCTGTTGAAAACACGAAAGCGTCCAAACGAATCGATATAGGCGAAAGAAATTTTGTAAGAGGACTTCTTTTTACCGTCGTCAGGTTGGTATTGAAAATGGGCTAGGTCGGTCAAATGGTTCTGGTACCTCCCATACAAAACCACTATTAGACCCATGTGTCTCTCTGTCTGTTGAATGCACGATAGCGTCCAAACGAATTGACCCAGACAAATGGAATTTTGTGAGACGACTTATTTTTACTTTCGCCAGGTTGGTATTGAAAATGGGCTATGTCGGTCAAGTAGTTCTGGTACCTCTTATACAAAACCACTATTAGACAAACGTCTCTCTCTGTCTATTGAAATCACGATAGCGTCCCAACGAATCGACTTAGGCAACTGAAATTTTATATTTATGGCTACGTCCTAATTGGACTGGCATCGCACTACCGAACGATGAACTTTTGTCGGTCGCACCGCTTGTTAGTAGCGCTACCAAAATGCGTGTCCTATTACCGGTCGCTCATAAGCACTTTGAAAACACCATCCCGCGACAACCCTTTATTTAAGGCAACTTTTTCCCACACTACACCTGTTTTTAATCGGTTTTTATAACATTCCGCAAGTTTATTCCATAAAATAGGGTTAAAAAAAATAAATTCCTTAAATTTGCTTCTTATTCCATTTTACATTATTAACGACGGCGCGCGACAAAAATCAAACTTGATTGATTTGAAGCGACCAAGCTACTTTACATAGCGTTGGTATGAAAAGATTTTGTGATGTAGCTTGAGCGATCTCGAAACAAACATGGGCGACCGTACTACCACATCGCGCAACCGCGTGTGTGTTTTAATAAGGACACACTACACTATTATTGCAGTTTGATATTGTTATCGACCGATAAAGCGACCATCGCTTGTTGCTCGGTTGCACGATGGCTGCCAATTAGGACATAGCGTATGGCCTTCAGGTTTATATTAAAAATTGTTCGTGTCGGTCAAGTAGTTCTGTTACATCCCATACAAAGCCAATTTGACCCATATATCTCTCTGTCTGTTGAAAGCACCATAGCGCCCAAACGAATCGACTTAGGTGAATGACAATTTGTGAAAGGACTTTTTTTTAAGTTGTCAAGTTGATATTAAAAAATTGCCTATGTCGGTCAAGTAGTTCGGGTACCTCCCATACAAAACCAATATTTGATTTTAGTTTCCGGGTAAACAAAAATACACAGTGGAAGCGATTCCACCAGCCACTTGGTTACCACACCACTTCAGTACCCACCTTGCTTAATGGTTCATATAGAGAGCATACCAACCAGTTTCATTTATAATTCTTATACAGCTAGGGATTGATATATAATCTTCGCACTTATATTTGTTTATTCTAGGTCCCTTAGCCACTGGTTGCGGCATTTAGAAGATCACATTCAATCATCATTTGCCACGGCGGGTCAGCAAAGCTTCTATGTTCTTTCAAACAATGCAGATGCATGTTTGTCTAATTCGTCTACATCCGTGTCATCGTCCGTAGGAAGTGTCGCATCTCGAAATGCATGGCAAGCTATAGCTCCCCCACAACAATCATCACATAAAAGCCAGCAACAATCACAACCACCTGTCTCAGTTATTTCCGATAAAACTGAATGGAATGTAACCATGCCAAGCATTTCCGATAATCTCTGTGATAACTTTAACGGTATTAATATAAACGAATTAAGTTGTAGTAAAAATAGTTTAGGACTAAGTTATAATGGAACCACAGGAGCTGCGGGAACTTGTTCATTTGGGTCAAATAGTCAAATTGACATCAGTAATGTCAACACCAATACTGAAGACCACCATACCTCATTTTCGAAAAATGGTACAGAAATCATTGATTTTGATTCAAATATTTGTGATGGCTGCAACTGTTCCCAAATTGGCTTCCCATCACTGCTTAATACCTGTGATCATTTTAATGGAAATCGATGGAGTTTGGATGGTAAAATAAGCTGTATGAAAACAAGGCGTTCAAATAGTCTAACAGCAGCAATATCTTCGTTGACGTCATCAAATGCATCGGTGACAGCTGTAAATGATAACTGTTCTAACTCGTCTGAAAATTTAGCTCAGTATGCTCAGAAGCCCCGCAGCTTTTCACTTTCAATTGAAAATCCAAGAACATCATTGATATCGACTGGCTCTGATACAAGATTGGATGATATAAAACCAAATTATCTAAAATTCTCTACACATAACAGTGGAATGTCAAATATTGGACAATGGTTAAAAAGTTTAAGACTTCACAAGTATATAGATTTATTCAAGAACATAACATATGAAGCCATGCTTGAAATAACGGAAGAATATTTACAAGAGTTGGGTGTTACAAAAGGCGCCAGTCACAAGTTAGCGCTTTGCATTGAGAAACTTAATGACCGAGGAAATAACTTGACAAAAATTGAGCAAGAATTGTTAAATGGTCAAATGAAATTACACACTGCAATTGAAGAGCTTGCTGCTATTGTTTTAACACCAATGAAGCCCGCAGATTCGGCTTCTGAAAATGTGGCATTTAAGTTTATAAAAGTTTTGGATTTAAGTACGATTTAGCTTTGTTGTTTAAAAATTTATATAACTTAATAAAATTATTATTTTTCTAGTTTCTTGCACGATAGCTCAAAATGACTCATTTTGCCCACAAGATGAGGAGAATATGTCTGTATTACTCTGGATACTGGAAAGAACCATACACGGTGAAGCTTTTATTGGACATACAAATCAGTTAAAGGAGATCAAACAAAGGCTTTCGAAATCAAAAGTAATTTTCACCCCGAAACCACATCATCCAAAATCTGGTAGCAGTAATAATTTAAACAAACCGAGGTATAACTGATCCCATACTCTTACATTTATAAATAAATAATTAATTTTTTACATTATAGTTTTAGGTGGAGCTGCAAATCACGTAAAACAGACCAGAAAAATGGGAGCAGCGATAGAATAAACCGGAAAAACTCAAACGATATGCTGAATTTCTCATTAGGTTGTTCACAACCACAAGCCGTGTCAACTTCGGTAATATAAATTGGCTGTTTTTTTTTCTAACAAAAAAACCTACTTATTTTGGCAATCATTTGTACCTATAGCAACAACGGAATCCTATAAACAAGGGTAATGGTAATAATACAGGAAGCTGTTCTCAGCATAAAAGCTCCTCATATCCCAACTTTATAAGTGGAGCCCCAATCCCAGGGCAAAGTTTTCATCAAGTTAAACCGCAAGTTAATCAGCAGTCGATATACGTACATCAGAAACAATTTCCATCGTCATCAGCTCAGCAGCAGGTTAACCATCAGCAGCATAGGCGCTCTCTAAATAATTTGATCGTAGTGTCACCAGGCCAAGGAAGCTTATCAACATCAAATTCGAACGTCTGTGTAAGCAGTACTCCTATGTCTCCGAAAATAAATTTGTCAGGTATGAATGACGGCAAGAATAGGAAGCAAAGTGTTGCTCACTCTACATCGGTCAGACATCAACATACCGGTGATCTACAACAAGGGGCATCAAATGTTTCTGTTAAAACACCACTAGAGAAGACTATGGCCGCAGTGGTTCTGGTTAGTAATAAAAATAGTAGTGAATTAGGCGACCTTATCAGTATCGAGAATAACAACAATAACCTTAATATAAGTAGAGATTGTTTTACTGTTGGTGTATGTACGTCATCACATTCGTGTTCATCTAATTTGTCTAACAATATATGTTCAGCTATAGCCGGCAACTTTTATATATCTCCCAGTTCCCGTGTATTGCTAGGGAATGAAAAACACATTAAAAACAATAACATTAGTGATATAAAAAGCTTAGAGCAGTTAGAGTTCTTGTGTTTGCAGATGACAGAACAGGCTATTAACTAGAGTAAAGTAAAGAGCAAAGTAATACGTGTGTCTATTAGGGTGTCCCATATCTGACGAAAGTGGCATAACTTTTGTGCATTTTATTGTTCTCGGAGCACTGATTCCAAAACTAACAAGAAGCCTTAATTAACTGTAATGAGAATTTCTTGTTCAAATGCATTTTTTAATAGATTTCTGTTTGAAAAATGTTGTCATTTAAAAGGAATACCAAGCATCCGGCGAAGTTGTTTTATTAGCTGCTGTGTTTTTTGCAGTATAATCGCCTCATAACTGTATTTAACATGAAAGGGTTCTGAAACTAAAATTTTGTTGTGAAATATAGATGCTTCGTTTCCGTTCAGGTTTCCTTCAATGAGTGAAGTGTTCCTTGTAGTGTTCCTTGCCCTGAATCTTTACATACGAGTAGAGTATGGTCCCTCTTGCGTTGTTTTATTTGATGACATGCTTTAAAGCTAAAACCAATGTATATTTTTTATATCCTGAATGAACGAAGTATTGAAATATGATCTTTACACATTTTCGCACTTTTTATCACGTTTTTACTAATGTCGTTTTCGATTGATCGTCCAGAACCGTATTATGTATTATAAAGTTTAAAACCCGCGGGTGTATCGCCTTGATATACATACATTATTTCTATTAAGTACAAGCAGCCGGCCGGTTATATATGAGTATGAGTTTGCTATTGTTTTAAATGATACGATCCAATTGTAACACCACTTTCTGTAAGGCGAAGAAGTTCCTGTTATAGCCCGTCCCAAAGCAAAAGAAAGATTTCAACATGCGCAGTAGCACTTTATTGAAGGTACATTTTTTTCTCTTAAGGGTTTTTGATCGCATGCAATTGTTAATGCTTTTCTCTACTTTATCACCGATTTATTCGTGGCCAGGTCTTTTTTGCGTGGTTGTAGGTGTCAAGATCCCACCATCTCTCATTAGCCTTTTGCAGTGCTAGTGTGGAGAAGTTGTATCTTACCGTTTCGATTGGCACTTGAGACTCCTTTATCAGTAGAGAGTTCCATTTTCGTGCCATTCCTTGATAGTTTGTCTGCTTTAAAGTTACCTGGTATATGTTATGACCAGGGGCCCAGCACAGCATTAACGTGCACATATCCGAGATCTCATTTAAAGATTTGCGGCAGTGCCTGACCAATTTGGATCTTAATATTGGTGGTTCGAGTGCTTTAATAGCTGCTTGACTGTCGGTATAGATTACGATTTCCGAGTTCGATATCGATCTCACCTTCAGCAGTTCAGCGGCTTCGCGAATAGCCATAACTTCTGCTTGGAAGACACTACAGTTATTTGGTGGTCTGAAAGACTGGTTTAGGGAGAATGAAACCGAGAAAATCCCGGCTCCTACTCCGTCCTCTATCTTAGACCCATCTGTGTATACTTCTAGCGTATTTTTGTCTATAACCGTATTCTCTTCCCATTCCCATCGGTCGGGAATACTGGTCTTGTATTTAATATTGAAGTCTAGGACCGTGGTTACGTAGTCTGTGACTTCTCTTTTAACATTATTAGTTTTTAGAATATTGGCATGCCCTTTGTCACTGCTTCTCCATTGCAGTGATTCTCTCAGACGCAATGTCGATTTTGCCGCCATCTCCTTACCGTGTATGTCCAAGGGCAGAATGTGAAGCATGGTTTCCAATGCTGCGGTTGGAGTTGTCCGCAGGGCACTGGTCACACAGACACATGCCACTCTTTGGATTCTATTTAGTAGAGAGAGGTATCTTATTTTACGTAGTGCTGGCCACCAGACGATGATTCCATATATGAGTATCGGTCTGACTACTGCTGTATACAGCCAGTGCATTATCTTTGGGCTGATGCCCCATCTGAGGCCCAGGATCCTTTTGCAGGAGTAAAGTGCAGTAGCGGCCTTCTTAATGCGTTCCTGCAGGTTTATTTTCCAGCTCAGTTTCCTATCCAGAACCACACCTAAGTATTTGGCGCTGTCAGAGAAGCTGAGGCGGATTCCCTTTAGTTTCGGTGGATCGATTTAAGGAATTCGGTGTGTAGTATGTTAGTTAAATGAAATAACGTCTGTTTAGATACGCGGTCCGCTTCAAACTGAAGCTGACTCTTTTTATTCGACTTAAAGCTATACAAATACAACCAATGATCAGTGCAAGAGAGTGATGACATACCTACACATAAATGCTGCAATATAAGAAAATATCCATGTAGATACCTACTTATATTATATATACTGCTACAAAATACATGCACATACCTACTTATATATATATATACTGCTACAACTCGGCCATCCTGACATTTGAGATCTCCTGATATATATAAAAACTATTTACAACTGTTTATTAACAACTATCATTATCTATCGTTATCTATCGTTATCTATCTGTATCAATCATTTGACACCGCACATCCCTTGAACCACGGGCGTATATTACCGACTGCCCAAACACCTTGATATGGCGTTCGAGACTGCTGGAAACCTTCTACATCTTTAATTATATAACGGTCATTACGCAGTACTTTAGTGATTTGATATGGCCCTTTGAACCTCGGAATTAATTTTTTGGATACGCCGGAGTGTGAATCGAAGTTCTTCACCACCACGTAGTCTCCTACCACATACGTCCTAGGTTTTCGCCGCTTTTTATCAATGTACTGTTTATTATAAAGCTGCAATTTTTCTTGTTGTATAGCAGCTCGTGTTCGTATCTTTCTATGATCTGGCCGTCCTTTGACCTGAACCTCAAATAGAGTTTCTTTTAATGCATCTGTTACCTTTCCTTTTTGATTAACGCCAAAGAGCATTATACTTGGGTGTTCATTTATCGCTCTGTGCACTGTGTTATTAAGAGTGTGCTCCACTATCTCTAACACTGTATCCCAATAAACCCCTTCTTCAGGTTTCACTAATTTGGCTAACATAGGTCCGATACTTCTGTTGACTCTTTCTGCTTGACCATTCGCTTGCGGGGAACCAGTAGCTATTTTCATGTGCTGCACATTGTTTTTACTTAGGAATTCCCTAAAGTCGTTCGATGTAAACGCACTCCCCCTATCAGAAACTATGCATCTAGGACGACTATACGATCTGAAGTAATCCGTGAGGGCCCTAATAACTTCCTTCGTGTTCGTAGTCTTGGTTGGGTAAAGCCTAACGAATTTAGTGCATGCATCTATAACAACGAGGACGTGTTTAAGCATTCTTGAATTATCTACTGGTCCGTAGTGGTCAATGTGTACAACATCAAAAGGTGTGCTCCCCTTGGGCACGCTATGTAAAAAACCCTCCTCACGACCATGTTTTGAGGAATATACCAAGCACTGTAAACAATTCTCAATGTGTTTCGTTACTTTTTCTTTTATCTTTGGGAACCAATAACTTTTCGAAATCAAATCAACCATTTTATTTGCACCTACATGACCAATTTCATCATGATATTTGTACATAACATGCTGTTCCATATCCTCGGGGACAAAGAACGCAACTGAGTTACTGTCATTTTTCCTATACACAATACCATTGCGCAATTCATACCGTGCATGCTCCGATTTTTGTAGCATTTCGGATATCTCACGAATTCTTCTGTCCCTACCCTGGCAAATTATTAAGTTTTCCTCGAATGTGTTTGTTTCCAGAACCATGATGTTTGTAGAACGACTTAAAGCGTCTACATGCTGCATTCTCGTGCCTGACCGGTGTTCTAAGACATAATCATAATTCTGGAGCTCTAATGCCCACCTTGCTATCCTGGGATTCAACTCCTTTTTGCTAAGGGTCATAGCTAAAGAATTGCAATCTGTAATTATTTTAAAGTGCTTGCCTTGAAGGTAAACACGGAAGCGCTGTAAAGCATTTATTATCGCTAACGTTTCTAATTCGAAACTGTGATATTTCGATTCGGCCTCGGTTGTTCTTTTTGAGTAATAAAATACTGGATGTATTTTCCCATCACATTTTTTTTGCATGAGGATTGCTCCGAATCCAATGGAACTAGCATCGCAATGAAGTTCCGTGCTATCCTTTGGGTCATATAGAGCTAATTGGTGCCTCTATCAGTTTTTTCTTAAGGATTTCGAAACATTTTAACTCAGGCTCCCCAAAGCGAAACTTAGCTTCTTTCTTTGTCGAATCGTATAGTGGTTTTGCGATCTTTGAGAAACCTACGAAAATAAGAGCATAAGCCCAAGAAACTCTGGACTTCGCGTGGTTTCTTTGGGGTTGGAAAGTTTTGTATAGCCTGTATGCCTTTTTCATCAGCTTGTATCCCGTCTTTCGAAATAGTGTAACCTAAATATTTGACACTTTCTTGCAAAAATTCGCATTTATCTAATCTTAGTTCGAGTTTGTTATCGACTAATCTCTTGAAAACCTCACCTAGGACTTGACAATGCTCTTCAAAATCGTCTGTAGCAATCATTCACCCTTATTCCCGTTGGCGTTTGTCATATACGACTCTTTTGTCGTGACGTTATAAAAACGATATTCAGCTTTTTTTCAAAATTTTGTTAACGATTTTGCTTCTTTTTCTATGTGTTCACTGTATTTTCAAATCGCTTGTCTCAAAAAAGTTACAAACTCTGACTTAAAACCGAAATGAAATATTAGGCGTTTACGACAAACGCCAACGGGAATAGGGGTGATTATGTCGTCTAAAAACACTATCAATTTTTCTTCCCTTATCATGTCTACGAATATTTTATTTATAAACCTTTGAAAATTAGCCGGAGCATTTTTAAGTCCGAACGGCATCCTTAAAAACTCATATTGTCCTAGGGGGGTTATAAACGACGTAAACTTCACCGAATCTGGATTCATGTATACATGAAAAAAACCATTTTTCAAGTCTAATTTTGTAAACAATTTTTTGTTTACTAACCCATCCAGCAAGTCATCAATGAGCGGGATTGGGTAACAATCTTTGGCAGTAATCTTGTTTAACGTGCGATAATCCACACACATCCTAAGGCTACCAGACTTCTTTTTTACTAGGACAATAGGGGAAACGAACTCCGATTCACTTACCCTAATATATCCTTTCTCTAAATATTCATCTAACAACTTTTGTAAATCTGTTTTTTCGGCATACGACAACCGGCGAGGGGGGCAATGAAAAGGTTTGGCGTTATTTAATATAAGAGTCATTTCACTCTTAATCATAGGTTCGCTTGGACGTACAGGTGTCAAATACCTATTACAGAACTCACTATAAAACCGGTTTTTGTGTTCTAAACTTACATTTTGTCCAATATTTAAATCTATCATTTCATCGTTATCGCATATTATCGAAAGAAGTTGTTTTTCAAAATCAGCGCAGTCATCGAGATCGACTTGCATCTCTATCATTTTACTACCAATTATCGATTCATTAGTTTCTGCATTTGATACCAAGCTAAATTTACGACTCGTCTGAAACAACATGGAAATCCACTTCTATCTTATTATCATTAATTATTGTAAAGCAGTTAACACTTCCACATATACTTATTTCACTTTTATTGAATCCAAAATATTTTACATTTTTTGTAGGTTTAAGTAAATTTATTTGTTCAGGGAGACACGATTTCCTGATGAGGCTGATTGGGCTTCCTGAATCTATTAAGCACTCTAAAAATAAACTAACTCTAGCATCTCTCTTTACATAAAATTTTAAATGTCTTACATAATCCTGGGTATCGTCTTCTTCAACCAGCTGGACAGTCGTCTTCTTCCTCTCTGGGCACGTTGAAACACGGTGTTGCATTGATCCACACGCAAAGCAAGCGCCGTATTCCCTTTTCGGTTTTTTACAATCAGCAGCTAGGTGACCGACAGAATTGCAGTTGTAACATCGTAAAGTCGGATTCCTTGATTGTACGTTTCTTGTCGGCCGCTCATTTGACGTTTGTTTTATTTTTGCGAACGCCTGCAGTAATTGCGCTTTTGTTGTGAAGCACTGCATGTGGGCCTGTAATCTCAGGCGCTCATCGGTGATCCCCTCCACTAGGTACTCGACCAGCTCATCTTCCGCCAGTTGCAGCCCGTTGAATAAAATAATTTTATCGTTAAAGTATTCGGAAAAGGTTTCTTGGCTCTTCCACTTCCGGGATTCGAATTTGAGACGCATGGATAACTTGTTTTCTTTACCGCCGAAAAGCTCCTTCAACTGTAGAATCAAATCGGCAACCAACTTAGAGCTTTTCCCTTTAATTTGCACATAAGCAACGCACGCAACATGTTCTCATCCAACATGTACACTGCTTTTACATTTTGCAGCTGCGCCACCCATACTTCTAAGTTCATTCCGACGTCGTATTCCGGCAACAAATCTTTGTACACAGAGAATGAGCTTGCCCCAACACTGGCGAAACCACTAGCCTGCTCCCCTTGTACAGTAGTATTTGTCATTTCGTTCTCTGTTCGTGTGTGCACAACTCTTTTAAGAAACTCATTTTCTCTTGCAAGTAGGTCTCTTTCACGGCGTAATAAGTCAGCCTCTCTTTTGTAGTATTCACCATCCGACGCTACTAACACATCTTTGTTGGAACCGGTTTTTGCCTTCAGTGGTCGGCTGATTTTTTCATCGTCCTCAACAATATTGTGGTTGTCAGCATTTTGTTTTTCTTTCTCCAACTCGATTTGCGCTGCTGCGGCTTCTTCGTAGTCGTCGTCTTCGTCTTCGTCCCCGCTTTCATCTCCTTCACCCTCAACGACCGACAATTCATTTATGCGCGCAAGTGGCACTTCGTTTATGCGAGCAACGAGAGTTGTCTTTACCCCTGCCGTCGGCAACCCCAGCTCCCGTAGCCAACAACGGAGTTGGTGAACGGTATAATCGTTACCGTCAATCGGATGGTTCATTTCCTCCATATTCGTTCGTCGTATACTATTAATTGGCAATCCACTCCCTTTTTTTTCGATATTTTTTGCTATAATTTTTCACCTTTGTTCGTTCTTTATTTCTTTTTCTTTTTTTTTTTTTTTAGTCACACTCTTTTTCGACACTGTTTTTCTATCTTTTTATTTCAATTGTACACACTATTTCGTTTTTCTTTTTAGTCACACTCTTTTTCGACACTTTTTCTATCTTTTTCTAGCGTGTGATCCCACTTCTCAAATAATTTGTAGTATGTTAGTTAAATGAAATAACGTCTGTTTAGATACGCGGTCCGCTTCAAACTGAAGCTGACTCTTTTTATTCGACTTAAAGCTATACAAATACAACCAATGATCAGTGCAAAAGAGTGATGACATACCTACACATAAATGCTGCAATATAAGAAAATATACATGTAGATACCTACTTATATTATATATACTGCTACAAAATACATGCACATACCAACTTATATATATATATACTGCCCCAATTTTTATTCGTATTTTCTCTCCAAAATATCCTTTGCAAGTTCCATTGTTCTCTTGCAAGTCCAACTTGATTGAACATTTTCCTTATATCTGCATATATAGCCACCTTATGTCTCCGGAAACGCATTATCGTTTCATGCAAATCCTTTTGTAGTTTAGGCCCAAGCATTTGTATGTCATTGAGCGAGATTCCTTTATCTGTTTTACAGCTTGCATCATAAACAATCCGATTATCCTTTGGAATACAGTGATGTGGTATGTAATACACCATTTCGCCTATTTTTGGTCTTTGTGTGGCCAAAACAAGATGTCCCATTTCTATTTCTTCCCTCATCTTTTCGATATAAATTTTCCTCATGTCGTCATTTTTTGCAAGCCGTTTTTCCAAATATAAAAAACGTCTGAATGCTATTTCCCTAGAGCTTCCCAATCCTTTTATGTCTTGCTTTATTGGTATATTAACGATAAATCTCCCTGATTCATCCCGTCGATGTGTTTCCATAAAATGTCTTTCTACTAAAAGTTCCTCCTCTGTATGTTCAGAGCATGATGTGATTTGGTCTTGCTGCCAAAGTCTCTCTAGTAATTTATCATGTTGATCTTCTTCCTTATACTGAATAGACGAAACCAACTTTCCTGTTTCCTCGTCCATTACGGTAGCTCCATTTATGTTCCTTTGTATAACTGATGTTATAATCTTTGCAAAAAATCCTACTCCGAACAATACATATGTTGGATTTGGTTTCCAAAATTCTGGGTCCGCTAATGGTATATCAGTTATATTTTGAAACGCTTGTGGGTCCAATGTGGTTGATGGCATTGTTGGTTGCCAGATACTTCCTTTTGGTAGAACCCAAATTATTTCCTCTATTCCCTCCTGTGATTCAGAGCTATACCATGGAAATATGTTTACCTTTATTTTATATTTTATTGTAAATGGTTCTCCATTTATGCCTACCGCCCTTCTCGTAGTCGACAGAGCGGTGAGATTGTAATCTTTTATTAATTTTTGACTCATCAAATTCGGTTGAGAGCCTGTGTCTAAGAACCCTCTTATAGGTCCAAAATTGCATCCCTCCATTTCTATTCTTACCATTATAGTTGGCATAAAGCTAAGCTCCTTTTCTATTGAAACATTAAACACATCGCAATACTGTGCACTTGCATTTGGCAGTGATTCATCTTTCTTTATTTTCTTATTTAAAGACTTATATTTACTTATAATTACTTTTTCTTTTCCTATTCCTGGGATTTTGTTCCCTATCCCTTATATTTTTTCCCTTATTTCCCAATAATTCAATTTTTTTTATCATTTACATTAATTTTTTCCTTTAATAATTTATTTCCCCAGATGTTTTCATCTTTGTGCTCCTGCTTTATTTTCCTTCTTTTTTCCTGCACGCCTAGTCAGTCGTTCCTTTTGTTGTTTAAATATTCTCCGCTTTTGTTTGATCCCGATAGATTCGCCCTTGCAGCTGAAGCTGCCCTTACTGATAAGATATGCCTCATCTCTTGTTTGATTGGACATAACATGCTGTTATGCAAAGGGTCCTTTTGACATTGTGGATTGCGGCATCTGATGGCTGTGCAGAACTCCTTAGCATGTCATCGTCTTAGACAATTTGGGCAAATTCTCCTTCTTTTTACGAAGTCCCACCGAGCATTAGAATGTAGTGACATAAATTCCGGACAATGGTAGAGTGGGTGATCCTCTTGACATGCCTCGCATGGCTTTCTCAATGGGTGGAATCCTTTCAAAGCGTTTCCTGCTTGAGAAGAAGTACCAGCTGGGTTTCGGTTGCTATTCCTGTAGTCCATTTGTAATGGCCTGCTTGTCCTGGTCTGGTTTTTCCAATTGTGTTTGTCATCCTCCAAGGCTCCTGCCTGCTTATCTAAAAATGTCAGCATATCCGTTAACTTTGGAAACTCCGACGTACGTTGCAACTCCCATTGCCTTTTGGTTTCCTGGTCTAGGCGGTTATGCAGACAGTGTACGAACACCATATCCCAGTGTTACACCGGTAGTCCCATTGATTTTAGCTGCCGAACAGTTTCGTACGTTACATTTGTCATCCTTTGCAATTCATAAGCCGTTGCCTTAACTCCTAATGTTGGTAAATTTCCGAATTGATTCCAATATTCTCTGCTTATATGGTACGGCCTGTCGTATAGCTGCTTCATCCGCTCCCATGCCTCCTGGTAACTATCCTTAGTTAAGTTGCTTTCGCCTAAAGCCTTGGCCGCTTTTCATATTAATGATTTTTTTAGATACGAATATTTGTAGGCCATCGATATATCCGCGTTTTCGTGGATAGCTGCCACAAAACGGTCCCGAAAGCCTATCCATTTTAATAGGGAACCATCATATTCTCCCCAGGTGTTCTTTATGTCGTGCTGCTGAAGCGGCAATGTCAGGTTTACGTTGATTTGTCGTCCTTCTCCTTGGGATCCTTCCTCTTGTTGTGAACGGGCCTCGTTCTGCTCCTTCTCCTTTAAGTCGTTGATCCGTTTTCTGAATATCTCCGCTGCTTCAAAATAGGTATCCTCCACTGATTCCATTACTTTTTCTAATTCCTTGATTTTCTCTGGTCCCAACTCCCGGACTAGCTCCAATAACAGTTCATTCGACTTGTCCCATAATTGAGCCAGTCTATCGGCTCGGAGTTGCAATCCCTCCTTCGTTAGTTTCGTAATCTCCTCTGATTTTGTATATTCTCCTATACGTGTTATGGAACGTTGTAAATTCTGCAATTGTTTCTCTCCTGCAATGTTTTCGCACTCCTGTACCTCCTTTCCTGCTTGAGGGACGTCCTTCGTCCGCTTGCTCACTCCTGTGGCTGTAAAAAGATGTAATTAGTTTTTGCATATTTTATGCTTTTATATTTCTATTGAAATTTCACATTCTTGCTTCCTAGCCTATTCCTTTTCTTTTAAGTTTCTATATAACTAAATAGTCCTAATCCTGTCCTAGCAACAATCCTAGTTGCATTTATATTCCCATGTTTTCTATATCATTTAAAACATTATTTGTTCTTAATTGTGTTTGTGGTCTGCGCATCTATTGTGCTCGCACAAAACACTCCCTCCTTTTCCAATGAATATTCATTTAAGTAAGTTGTGTTCATGGTCCACACACCTTTAGGCTCGCACGAAACATTCCTGATGTTTGTGGTCAATGCATCAACGAGCTCGCACGAAACATTCATGATGTTTATTTGTGGTCTACACTTCAATGTGCTTGGACGAAACATTCTGATGTTTGTAGTCTTTACATCAATGAGCTCTCACAAAACTATTTTTAGTTCTATGGTCTAGGCTACAATGTGCTCGCACTAAACATTCCGGATGTTGGTGGTCTACGCATCTTTAGGCTCGCACGAAACTCTCTTGAGTCTCTGTGGTCTAGGCTTCAATCTGCTCGCACCAAACTATCTAGATATTTGTGGTCCACGCACCAATGCTCGCACGAAACTGTCTGGATGTTCCGTGGTCTACGCTTCAAGGTGCTCACATAAAGCACTACTTATGTTTTGTATTAATTTTGCGATCCTGACCACGCAATATCTACATTCCTTATTTATTTTTGTGCGTCACCTGACTACACAATATTCCTTAATTTTTAATTTATATATATTTTTTAAATTCCAATTAAATTAAATTCTTCAGCTATTCCCTTTGTTCCAATTTCCCCTAATGGAAGGGTAGGCATCTTCGGCTTGGTTCCCGTGTCTGGATACGTAAACCCACCGATTGCTCCCATTGGGTCTTCTTGGCGTTCTTCGTCGTCGATAGGCGGATTGAGTCCAAAGTGAGTTTTATGTCAGCGCAAACTCTCTTTATGGTTTCATACGTATTTGCTTGTACGTCTTTATTGTCTACCTTCACGACATTCTTGATTTTTTCGTGATTCCTATGGAACTCCAACCATAATGCTTCCAGAACATCGCCTTTTTTCTTCTTATAGGCGGCAGTTTTGCGGTCGGGGCCGTCCTTGCCTATATTCGTTTTCAGCCTTTGAAGCTCCTCTGTAATGGCCTTCTGTCGGGCCACGATTTTGAAGACTTCTATCTCGTCCATTGTGGAAAGGTGTCTTCAGTCTATGGATACTTTAGTGACTTTTTCCTTTTTCTTCTTTGCGGAGAGTTGGAAGTATGTCACTATTACTATTGTGATGAGACGGTGGAAGCGAATCCACGCTTAATGTCCCTCGTAGAAATTAAAGCTGCGACAGTGTAAGGCCCTGTCGACTCCTCGCCAATGTTTGCCCTGGTGAACGCAATTGATTAACGACTGGTGTATGATTTGCCCCTTACCTCTAGTGGGGGGAAGCAAATCAAGATCACGTCGGGGTCACCAATGTTTCGACCTGGAACCTCTTTTGATTCCAGAGTTGATTTCTTATAAAATGCTCCTTACCTCTGGTGGGGGGTAGCAAATGAAAAGATTGACTTCTGAACGTAAAGTGATTTATTTCTGTATTCTTATGGCTATTTATACTCTATTTTATAAACTAAAATGATAAGTCAGCATTAAATTCTATGGGAATAATTTTGTAATGTGATCGAGCACCTGTACAATGTGCAGTGCATGAGTTTTGATGGGAATGGGATACCTGAGAATGCTGATAAGAAGTTGTTCATGGTGATATATTATGGGAATGTGAAATCTTGTTAGGTATAGGGTGGTCGATGTTGGGAGTAGGGTGATCATGAAAATAATAACAATACTAATGTTTTTGATGAATTCTAAACACAAACTACAAACTAACCTAAATCCTAACCTGTCGGCAGCTGTCGAAAAGTTTTACAACCGATATCCTTCAATTTGATATAACTATATATCACTTAAGTCTAATTTTATAGTATTTTTATTGGTACTATAATTACCGCGCAAAATTTCGTATTTATTTTACGTTTTAAAAAAAAGTAAATACTTTAATTTTCGTTTTTTTTTCTTATTTTTCTCAAAAAAATAATAAATTTTAAATAATTTATTCAATTTTTATTAAGTAATAGCTCAAAATGCTAGCAAAGGTAAACTTTATATTTTTGCATAGAAGATGCCTACAAAAATAACACTACCAGTTTTGAGACTACCTTAATTTCAGGCACTTAATCCTTAGGATTGCCTATCTTCTAGCCTCTTCAGTGGGCTCTTTTGTTGTGCAGGATTGCTTCTCTGCAACGACTAGCCTCTTCAGTGGGCTCTATGTGTCCAGTCCGGGACAAATCGTCATTAAAAATTTCAATTTTTTTTCTGATCACAAGGATCCACTTAATGTCTACAAGATACACAAGATCTTCTTCGGCACTTGCCGGATCACCAGTTTTGCAAATGAAAAAGCACAAAAGTTAATTTTTGGAGTTCAAGAAAACGAAGGGTTAAAGGCACAAAATACACATCGGTTCAGACCAAAATTTCGTAGGCTGACCATGGAGAATAAGTGTCCTTTTTCACACACTGAATTTCTTTACGAGAAAAAAAGTATCTCGGACCGTACTGTCTCACGAGTAACGGTGCAGTTTTTTTTTCCAAAAAAAAAAAAACAAATTCGTCCTTTTTTTGCCGGAAACGCGAATTAAACTGATAATTACGCGACCTCGACTTTTCGTCATTGTGAGATTCTCACGATCCTGAATAGGCTTGTGGCGGTGCACGTGGCGAATTTAAAAGTCACACACTAATTAACGTTATGCACTTTTTTTTTCTTGCGGTAATCGGGAATTAATTCTTTTTTTGTCCGAGCAATCGCAAAAGAAATTTTATTAACGATGCCGAATTTAATTACACGGGTTCATATAAATGATGAAACACACGTGCTTAATAAAAATTGTTCAACCGAATTATTTAAATTGACCGCACAAAAGAAAAACTTTTAGGACGCCGAAAAGAATAAAATCGAACGATTTTATCGCGTCATCACTTTTGTGGGACCAGCCCGTAAATACGAGACTGCTATCGACCGCACGCTATGAGATTCAGGAACAGACTCTGTTGAATTCAGTAATTTCTTTCACAAGAAAATTACCCAAGCCAAAAAATCGTTAAAATTGTTCTTAAATTTATCTAGTACTACTTTTTCATTAAACTCAGGATTATATAAAATATGTGGTTCAAAGCAACATTTCTTATTTAATAAAATTAATAATGTTTGTAATTCGTTATAGAGAATATGAATATTTTTATTGTTTTTAATTTCCAAGATCCTATTAAATAAAAAATCATACCCTTCACGTAGTCCATATTCTGATTTTAATTTTGTCTTGATGTCAGTCCATGTTGGGTTTACGAGTCCTCGTATTTTTTCCAACGCCGACCCTCGTATTTTGCTGATTACTCTGCGGTATATGAAATCCTTGGTGTCTTCTGGTATAAATGCTATCAGATACTCCACATCGTTGATGAAAGTTAATAAGTCCTGCTCATGTTCCCTCCCGGTGAAATCTCGTATGTTGTCTTACTGTCTGAGGATCTCCTTAGGTGTAGTGAAGAAATTCCTTTGGACTTCCTGTGCCCGTCTATGTTGATCCATTTCGTGTTGTAGTCGATGTCTATAGTGGTTTTTCATTTACTTTAAAAACTTATTAGAGCATCCTACCGACTGCGCCAATTTTAAAATTAAATTAATGTTTTACTTTTTTCTTTCAAATACAATTTACTGACATAGATACTATTCACTACTATCGACTATGCACTAATGAATGCCCTCCTGCACACTTGGTCTCTTGTCTTTATACTATCTGCTTGTCTCTGGGTGTGTCCTTTCCCTTATCTGCTGACCATGTGTGTCCTTGGGTGGTCTTTCTGATTCAACATGCAGGCAACCTATTAATGAACATTGGGTTCGTGCCATGTGTTGAACGGTCCGTCTCTTCTTCGGGGGTGGTCTCATATGTAACTCGTGTGAGAGACACATTTGGGCTTTCTTCAACTGAAGCCTCAGCGGCAGCAATATTCTCGACACTACGGGCACTTCTTTGTCTCACTGGCACGGGAACATTTTGTACTGTGCCTGTGGATTCAAATTTTTCCACTAGACGCTCAATTGTTGATCTGCTGGGACGATTATGACGACCATAAATTAGACGTAGCGCTCTTAACGTTGATGACACTGACTCCGAATTTCGGTAGTAAATTTTAATAATTTCTACTCGTTGTTGGCTCGTATATCTTTCCATCATGAAATGGCAAACCTTGATGAAGAGAAATGTTAAAAGAGCGGCAAGAAATTCGGCGTCGTTTGCTGTCCCTGTCGCTGTTGAAAAAACCTTTATATGAATAATAATATTGTTCAAAAAAATAGGAATTATTTGTATCCTTTTAAAAATTCTATACCTTCAAATATAGAATCAAAGGAATCCATATCTTTTGACAATGAATTGCATCAACAAAAAAAAGGTTAAAGCATTTGAGTGATACTGACCATTGTTTTGTGACTTACGCACACTGGGAATTGAATTGCCGCAGATGTCACTGCTGTCATTTCGATTATAGTATTTAGGCCTATTCGGCAAATCTGTTAGTCTGTTATGAATTTTCTGTTATAAATCATAAAAGATCTCGACCATAAAATATCTTTTATAAATCGTAAGTAAAATAAAATAAACGTAAATAAATATATGTAGAGTTTAGCATTTAAATCTAAAAACCACTCGTCAAGAACTTAAATTTTATTTATTCGTTTAAGGAATACAAAATATTACAATATCTTTCTTCGTCTACACGCCTACCACTTCTGAGTTCAACCGGCTGTGTTGAACTTGTCTGGTGTGGTGACATACCCGGTGAGAAAAATGGAACTGTCTCCCCATTGAGAGAGTGTTGCCACCGTAAGCAAATGGTATCCCACACTCGGCGATTCTGACACTACTCGTCCCGTGTAGTCGCATCATTCCACGGTTCTAAATGATCCGCAACACTAGTAGTTTGATTGGGCCCATCGTGTTCGCCCACGTAGGAAATGCGATATGGTCCTATAAATTTGGTGGAAAGCTTCCCTTGAGTCATTTGAGTTCGTTTTATCTTGATCTTGTAGCTAGATCACCCGTTTTGTATTTGATGGCGGGTTTTCTTTTTGCATCAAACGTACGGCGATTCTCTTCTTGCACCTTGAGTATATAGTGACCAGTGTTACCGATGGGCGACATATGTCGCCAAATGGCGACTTTTCTACTGTCGGGACGCGTGGCGACCACATTTCGAAATAAGCGTTTTTGGGACCCCTTTCACAAATACTGGCGACATTGGGACGCATTTTCAAAGCTTCAATTTATTTCTCAAATAACACCCAAACATTTTGAAGCATACATAAACATTTGCGTGTTTTTTCTGCTTTAATAAATCTTCGCATGTTTGTTGAACAGATGTAGTAGGTACCAAACGGAATACAGCGTAACACTTTCCATTCCAAACGTCGACACAATGCCAGCAAGTCTTTACATACTAAATGACCCGGTGAAGTTCGTACCACCTAAAATTTATTTATTTATTTATAACTCTTTATAAGCGATTATGAGTCCCAATCAACCTTCCAACTCCACAGTTTAAGTTTCGTTTGGTGATTAAATGAAACTCGTTCCTATAATTCAAATGAATTCAATGTCTTTTATTTATTCTACATATAAAAATGTAAATCAATTTAACTACCAAATTTCAAAGCTAAAACTATGGTGTTTTAAATTACTTTTATGTCGCGCCATTCCCCGAGTTAGAATCCCACCTTATTCAATGCACATCAATGTTAACAATCTTACAACTTTTGAAATGCATAATTTTTTGGTATGGGAGCGAGGTGCCATGTCCCTTTATCCAATTTTTATGAAATCTCGCCGAAACACCTTCGAGCTAATAGTAAAGATTTTCTCAATATGTGAGCTCAATTCACTCTGTGGTTTTTGAGATATACGATGTCGAAAGATTTTTTTAGAAATGGCGCTCGATCTATTTTGCGGTTTTCGAGATATAAGATTTTTAAGAATTTTTTGTGTGTCCAATTTTGACCAAACTTCACAGAAACTCCTTCAACTCAATTATAAAGAGTCTCCCAAAATTTGAGTTCATGGTGGTTTTCGAGTTTTGCGATTATTGGTGGTGTATATTCCTATAAAAAATGGAAATTTAAATTTTATATTGTTTGGGACGCATTTTTGGGCTCGGGCGACCTTTTTTGGCGACATTTTCAAATTATCCATCGGTAACGCTGATAGTGACATACGGTCCGCTCAAGTGAGTGTGGGCGAGCGTCGGTTGAGAGGAACATGACACGACCCGCATTCCAACGGCTAAAGAATACCCGTGGATGCCTGTCTGTCGTTCTGCGCTTCCGAATTTCGCTTACGTTTTCGTATAGATGCGTTTTCCTATGTGTGTTGAATTCGATGTATGGCTCGTTTAACTTGAAGTATCGAAGGCGATTCTTGGTTTAAAAGAGTTAAGTTCACTGGTTGTTAGGTATTCAATAAAATACACTTTTTGTACGACACTATTTCTTATTCGTGCAACGTTTGTTTTAGGTATACTTTTTGTGTTTGTCATCGGATAAATCGTCGTTAATCAAAAAAAATGTTTTTTTTTTTTTGTGAAACACTATTTCTTATTTGTGCAACGTTTGTTTTAGGTTTACTTTTTGTGTTTGTCTCCGGATAAATCGTCGTTAATCAATAAAACTTTTTTTTTGTGAAACACTATTTCTTATTCGTGCAACGTTATTATATCGTACTTTTGTTTTAGTGCCCGTATAAAACATTTTTGTTAGACACTATTTCTTATTCGTGTCTATCACTTTGTTTTCCTCGTCGCCAGTAAGAACAAGAAGTCCGATTGAGATGGTTGCCAAGAAGAGACTGCCAAAACCAAACTCAGAAAAAGGCAATGCGACGCTCATGCAACATTCCAGCAGAGGAATGTGCAGCGATGCATTGACTCTTTCTGGGAAGAGATAAGCAGCCAACGGTTGCGCAAACGAAAACGTAAGCGAAATTCGGAAGCGCAGAACGACAGACAGGCATCCACGGGTATTCTTTAGCCGTTGGAATGCGGGTCGTGTCATGTTCCTCTCAACCGACGCTCGCCCACACTCACTTGAGCGGACCGTATGTCACTATATTTTCTGTGGCAAGTTGGCGCATTTCGTGTCTTTCCTGGTCCAATTCTTTAAATATTTCATCATCAATGACTTTAACGAGACTGGCCAGCTCGGAGTTGCATTTTAGTCACATTTCAACTCCTGTAAGAACTCTAAAAGGACTCATGCCAGTGCTCCTAGACATAGTCGAATTTATGTACTTTTGTAAAGTATGTACTTACATGTTTATACTAATCAGACGGCGTACTTAAGGATAACTTAGTTAACATGGGTACTATAACACGATTTACGCGTTCAATTTGGCCATTGCCCCTGGGTACTCCTGTGGTTATTAGAAGGTGGGATATTCCTTCTTCGGCACAGTACTCTTTAAACTGATAAGAGGTAAACGCTGAGCCACGGTTGGAAATAATTCTAGACGGGTTACCAAATAAGTCGGATTGTTTTCTTAAGCGATCTATTACCTTTTCACTAGAAGTACTTCTGGTTGGGTACAGCCAAACAAATTTTGTAAAACCACTACGACAGCAAAAATATGTTTGTAGCGTTTCTGAGTCTGAGCCTAAGTGGTCAATGTGATAGGTTTGAAGGGGTTTGTCTTCCTTTTCTACTGGGTTAAGGAAACATTCCTGTTTTCCCCCTTTTCTTTCCGCCAATATACACTGAATACAGTTCTTAATGAACTTTTTTATCTTCATTCCGTATTCGGGTGTAAAATATTGTTTCAATAAAAGATCTGCTGTCTTTTTAACAGCGAAGTGACCTTGTTCGTGCATTTGCTTAATGATCTCATTCTCCATTGTATTCGGAATTACAATTAGTTCCATTCCGTTATACATCTTATAAATCAGGTTATTTTTTAAAAAATAATTATCATATTGACGATCCTTTAAAATAACTTTTATAGTCTTTAAATGTTCATCATTATCTTGAGCTTGAGCAATTTGGTGAGAGACCGTAGTACCCAAGACTAAAATTTCCCTACTCCATGCATCCACATGACGCATTTGGGATCCGGAGCGGTGCTCGATGTCAATGTCAAAATCTTGCAAAAATAATGCCCATCGCGCTACCCTCAACGGTACATCCCTTTTCTTAATGGTTGACGCGAGTGCATTGCAGTCCGTTATAACCTTAACGTTTTGTCCAAGTAGGTACGGTCTCCATTTTTTGAAAGCTTGAACTATACCCAAAGCTTCGAGCTCATAGGAATGATATCTTTGCTCAGCCTCTGTCGTTTTTCGGCTCATATACTGAGCCGGGTGTAACTTACCGTCTTCACTATTCTTTTGCAACATTACAGCAGCATATCCATACTTCGAAGCATCAGTATTAAAATCTTCTTTTATTTAAACGTTTATTTTCTAACAAAAAATTATTTTTCTTTTACAATTTAAATATACGCGTACAAAAACGAATCGTTCCGATCTCTCGCAATACTTCGTTATTAGTAGTTTCTTTTTGCTTCGACTCATCACCGTCAGCATAGAACGAGCTACCTGATTGGTAGATAGAACCATCGATGCCATTGGCTGAATATCGATGTTGTCAAATCCATCTGTCAGCCAGCCGAAGTGCTAGAATATTTAACCACTACTTTGCATGGGCTTACAATCTTTACTTTACAATCATCTACGTTACCTACTTATTTCAATAGATTACAACTTCGGCCTATCTGACATCAAGATCGACCTCGATCAAAATAGCATAAAACTTATCCTAGGGTTACACCTGCTTACATATTATTAAGTGCTGCCTACATCTAGACGTGTCGGATCATTTAGCAGGCCATCATCTACCATCCACTTTCTAATACGCGATGCCTCAATCACACCATCGTATGGTAACTGAGTAACTTGGAAATTTTCTATATCTCTTACCACATACCGATCGTGTGGCAAGACTTTATGAATAACGTATGGACCGCGGTACTTCGGTATGAACTTCTTGTTGGTTCCAACGACGGTATCAACATTACGGATTACAACAAAATCACCCTCTGCATAAGTCTTCGCGGGTTTGCTTCGTTCGAGGAAGTACTTCAAATTATATTCCTGTGACCGCTTAATAGCATCCGAAGCAGACGACCTCACTTCCTCCAGACCACGATCCGAAGTTCCTTTACCCTTTTCTTCGAGATATTCTGTCAGCATGTCCACCTGTTCACCCCTTTGCTCCACTCCAAATAACAATATACTGGGTGTCTGTTTTGTGGTGGAATGTACAGTATTATTCAAACTATATTCAACACGACCTAACATAAGGGACCAATTAGCATGATTGATGGGCTCACTAATCTTACTAAGCATCGGTTTAATGACCCGATTTACACGTTCCACCTGACCGTTTGCCTGCGGTGAGGCAACAGCGACTTTGACGTGGGCAATATTATGTTTTAACAAATAGGCACCAAACTCCAGGGCCGTGAAACACGAGCCTCGATCAGTTATAATACGCCGCGGCCGACTGTAGTAACTAAAATATTTATCGAGACATCCTAGGACTTCTTTAGTACTTGTGGAATTAACTGCATAAAGACGGACATACTTAGTGAAGGCATCTACCATAACAAGAATATGCTTCCGCTTTGAATTAATAGACGGCAGTGGACCGAAATGATCCAAATGAATGGTGTCGAAAGGGACCGATTTCTTGGGGATATTATGAAGGCTAAGCTCATTTACACGGGCGGGGGCCGAACACATTATACAGCGTATACAATTACGTATGAATCCATCAACCTTTTCAGCCATTTTCGGAAACCAGTACACTTTCTTTAACTGATCACATGTCTTCTCTGTACCTAAGTGCCCAATTTTCTCATGAACTAATCTTATAACATTACTTTGCATTTCACTAGGGACATACAGTTGCAGCAGCCCAACTTTATTTTTTCTGAAGACTAAACCATCCGTCAGCTCAAACCCTATCACAATCTCATTCTCTAATCGTTCCCGTAACTCTCTTATAGTTTCGTCGCGGTTTTGAGTGATCTGAATATGCGAATCAATTTCGCCAGAATCAACAGCACAGACGACCTTGCACTGGCAGTTAGTGTTTTCTGAATCTTCGCTTACGACACCGGTTAGGGAACTTATCGGATCAGCAGTCCCAGCGGAAGTACAGCGGCTTAGTGCATCGACATGGCCCATGTTGACACCACCACGATGCTGAATCGTATAATTATAATTTTCTACTACTGTGACTATTTTGAACGGTATTTTATCCAGATAAACATCAAAACGACGTAAGGCATATACGACTGCTAGGGTCTCCAGCTCGAAGCTATGATACCTTGTCTCGACAGCTGTAGTAGCTTTAGAAAAGTACATAACCGGATGCATCTTACCATATAACTGGCGTTGCAAAATGACTGCCCCAAAGCCAGCCGAGCTCGCGTCGCAATGCAATTCGGTTTGTTTCGCAGGATTATAAATTGAGAGCACCGGTGCTAAAGACAGTCTTCTTTTTAATTCATCGAATGCACGCCGGCATTCCTCGGTAAAAACGAATTGAGCTCCATCGAGGGTCAAACGCTGTAATGGTCTCGCAATCCTAGCATAATTCGGGATAAATTTTCTAAAGTACGAAAACAGTCCTAAACATGTTTTCATCTCCTTTTGGTTCTCGGGTACAGGGTACGCTCGGATGGCTTCTATATGAGAGTTACTCGGGCATACACCCCCTGAATTGATGCGGTAGCCTAGATACTCTATGTCACTGTAGCCAAATTTGCACTTATTTAGTTTTAGCTCTAACCCCTTCTCTTTCATTCTCCGTAGCACCTTTGCCACTAACCGCAGGTGTGTCTCAAAATCAACTGTTCCTATAATAATGTCATCCATATAGATGACCTCTGTCAACTAAATCCCTAAATATATTATGAATGAACCTCTGGAAAACAACTGGGGCATTCCGCAACCCGAAGGGCATGCGCACATATTCAAATTGGCCATACGGGGTAACAAAGGATGTATATTTTATGGAATCGGGTGCCATTTTTACATGAAAAAATCCATTACGCAAATCAAGGGTTGTGAAATATTTTTTTCCACCTAAGTACTCTATACAATCCTCAATCAAAGGCAACGGATAATTGTCTCTAATGGTCAACTTATTCAGCGGTCGGTAATCCACGCATTTTCGGATCTCACCATTCTTCTTCTTAACCAACACTATCGCGGAGGCATACGGTGAATCGCTTGGCCTAATAATGTTTTTCTCTAACAAATCATCAGTTATCTTTCGTAATTCATTTTTTTCATGAAACGACAACCGGCGGGGCAAAGAGTGAAAAGGCGTATCATGCGTTAACCTAATATGCATCTCGTAATCGTATAGTTTCAATTCAATCTCATTTGGTTCTAGATAGTTATCTCGAATAATCTCCATAAGTGCTTCGGAGCGTTGTCTATCCAAAATACGACTAATGTCTACTTCGGATGGCGTAGTGTCTATTTCAATTGACATAATTTCATTCGGAGATTCATCATCAAAGCAAACCCCTTCCGACCATATATAACGAAATTATATATTTCTACGAATGGCGAATTATGGAAGATGGTTCACTAAGTTCCGAGTCGCTGAGCGGACCCTAACTTCTTATGACATTTGATCAGAGTGGCGTGGTCACCCTATCGTAGGATGCCGCGTATACTCCTCGAGATGACCTCCCCACCTTCCCCTACCAGATCTCACCCATATGACGTTCGGGTTATAGGACCTCCGGTCAGTCCGGGCAGTGGTCAGGGAAGGGTGTCCAAGCATTGTAAGTCGTTGGCCTGCTGGTGGTTGCACGTACGCTAGCTTGTCGGCTTTGGGGGGGTTCTTGCTTACAACCTCGGACTGCCGTTATGTTGTTTTAGGCCGTTTCCACTAAATATCTACTCTATTCCCTTTTCAACAACAATACAAGAAAAAAACTGCAGTTGCCCGAATCTATCGCTATTCTCGGTATCGTAGGCGGCGAGTATTAAAGGTTTCCCAAAAAAAAGATAAGGGTAAAACTTCGTGTTTACCTCACCAGCGAATTCCCACCCTTACGTCATCGGTACCTGATTACACAATGACCAACCAATGGTTATAACGATCGCTTTAGTTTTTGTTACAACCCCTTTTCCAAAACTACCCTTCATTTCTCCACATCTAGAACCCGGCTTACCTTCAACTCATCCTCATCTCCTCTCCAAATCACACACCCTTACTATGCACTTCCTTACCAAATCATGGGTCTGCTCTCTAAGTCAGCTAACGAGTCCCATTCCATCGGGGTAGGGCTCATCCCTGTGCCTGAAAACTAGCGAACCCTCGTTCCACTAAAACCACCAAATAATAAGCCAGCAAAATTTCTATCCACTTCATCAGTTTTTATTTCATAAAAAGGAAAAAAAATATGTGCCAAAGAAAATTCAATAAGCGGGTTTAAGACCCCTTAAATTCCCATTAACGGGTAAAGTTAATAAAAGGGTCCCTAAGCTCCCCAATAAAAAAATATTAAATTGTCACGTCTTTTGCGTGGTAGTGTGCCTTAACAATAGTTCAAATAATTTACAATTCAAAATTCACAAAAGTAAACACAAAAAAAAAAAACAGTTAAGTTAATCAGTAATCTACGATATGCAATTCTGAGGATGCTCGGGATGGACCTGAACAACAATGAAATCCTAAATTAACAAATTTGCTCGGCCACTCTACTTAGGTCTTCTTTTTCCCTCCTTTTTTTTTTATTATTATACCCTCCACAGGAAGGTATATTCACTTTGCCATTACGTTTGTAACGCCAAGAAGGATTCACCGGAGACCCTATAAAGTATATATATTCTGAATCAGGATCACATTCTGAATCGATTTAGCCATGTCCGTCTGTCTGTCTGTCTGTCTGTCTGTCTGTCTGTCTGTCTGTCTGTCTGTCCGTCTGTCTGTCTGTCTGTTGAAAGCACGATAGCGTCCAAAGGAATTGACCTAGGTGAATGAAATTTTGTAAGACGACTTCTTTTTACCGTCGCCAGGTTGGTATTGAAAATGGGCTATGTCGGTCAAGTAGTTCGTGTACCTCCCATACAAAACCACTATTAGACCCACGTCTCTCTCTGTCTGTTGAAACCACGATAGCGTCCGAACGAATCGCCTTAGGCAACTGAAATTTTATGAGAGGTCTTATATTTATGGCCTTCAAGTTTGTATTAAAAATGGTCCATGTCGGTCAAGTAGTTTTGTTACCTTCCATACAAAGCCAATATTTGACCCATATATCTCTGTCTGTTGAAAGCACGATAGCGTCCAAACGAATCGACTTAGGTGAATGAAATTTTGTGAGAGGACTTTTCTTAACCGTGGTCAGGTTTGTATTGAACATTGTCTATGTCGGTAAAGTAGTTCTGCTACCTACCATACAAAACTAATATTAGACACATACTAACTCGCATGGCAAACATTTTGCATGACTTTTATGCAGTGGAGGGTATCAAAGCATCGGCCAGGCCGATGATAACACTTTTACTTGTTTTTTCTTATACCTCGTAACCCCAATTAAAGCAACACTTTTAGTTACCCTCAAATAGGGAGGTAGTTCACCAAACAAAAGAGTTAATGAATCAACAATAAAACAAAAACAAAACCAACAATCACCCTGGTACTTTACTGCTCCGGGACGGTGTGCACAGCGCCTCCGTAGATCTGAAATAAAGTTTTAGATTTATTCCCCTACCCTGACGTTTAATTAGGGTTAACCACGATAACGTAAAATTACGTAAAAACTAGACTCAGCAAGGGAGAAAAAAAAGATATAAAACTACTTATTTTACCGATCTTTAATTTACGTTTTTTTTTTAATTAATTTTGTCGAAATCCTGAGTGGACCCGATATAAAGCACAAAAATGAAATTATTACTCTCCTTCTTAAAAAAAAAAAATATTAAACTTATTTGTGTACTATTGGCACTTGAACAACAAAATTGAGAGAAAAAAAACAAACCCCTTGACAACGGGGGCAAAACTGAGGTGGATTCTATGTGGACGCTGGCTGGCTGCTTCTCCTGGTTAGGTGTTCGTGCTGGATTCCGAGGGGTAGGTTTTCCCCGAGTTCTTCCTGTTTTGACAGGGGTTGGCAAACCCTACTGGGGCTGCTCCTTTGGGACACTATTTGGGCGAGTTTTGGCACGAATGAGTCACAGTTTCTTGCCCCAATTAGGCGATACACAATTCAGTCTGATGCCAGGTGGCAATGTGGGATTTAAATGGAGCACAATTGAACGCACTGGTACTACCGATTTAACACGTTTACCGCCGTATGGCCACGTGGGATTTTCACTCGCGTACGGGCAGGTGGGATGTCGGTTTAGGCGAACTTCACGAGGATAGGCCCTACACGTGATCGCCGCCCGTGGGCTTTCTTGAACGGTCAACGAATTTTATTTGTTTGATAGTTTTTATCTTGTTCTGGTTTTCTCGTTTTCCTTTTTTTTTTTTTTTTGGTTTTCCCCACGCACGCACTACAAAGGTTTTATTGTTTTTTTTTCTTTTTGGCTTTCGGTTTCGGCCGATTTATCGAAAGGCTCTTTGAAATTCGTGGCCAAATCGAACACCGAACGAGGCAGACGGACCCAACAAAAAAATGTTACTTAATTCCCGTACGGATTAGAAGGAATGGCACATCTTCTTTCCACCGACCACCGACCCGACACCAGATCCACTTCCGAATTCTTAGCTTGAGGTGTTGACTGCTGGACGCTTACTTGTGGCTTACTTTCTGACTGCTTAATTCTTTTGGTATTCAACCAAACCTTTCTCGCTGACGCTCACTAAAATTTTCTTTGTTCGATTCCCAGCCAATAGCCTTTTCCCATCACATCGTGCGTTTTAACCGTTGGCTTACCAACGTAATGTCGATACACATCACAAAACATCCTGGTTTATGTGTGCATCCAGATACCTACAATACGCTCTCTCACTCAACCTCCCATACCTCAGTGCTTACCTCATTCCTTTCCTTTCACCTCTGACAACTTCCTCCTCACACTGTGGCTTGCCACCAACCTACCCACAATATCTATATATTTATATAGATCTACCTACATCATTCCTATCTGTGTCAATTGCTGACAACTACTTACCCTGCACCTCTCATATAGGAGTATACCCGCAACCACAAACCAGTAAGAATAGACCGTCGATTCCTCCCACATAACGGACTTTGCCTACAAGCTGCCGGCGAGACCAGGATTTTTCATGTATTGGTGCTGTACAAAATCAAAGGGGCGCCATTAACGCACGCATACTTGAAAAATCCTGGTCGCATGGTATTGCATAGAAAAACATTGCCGCCATTAATTTTGACATTTACACGTATTCACAGACAGGGAAATTCTTTCCGGGGGGAATCGGGTAGGTGTACGGGAAGTCGGCGGTCTATTCTTACTGGTTTGTGCCCGCAACCTCATACCTCTCGAATGGAAAATTCCATACCATCATTCTCGCATAAACTGATCATGCAGCTGTGCATGATTTGGCCTTGAAAACCCATGCTACACACGATTTCGTGTGACTGTTTCACTACACATTTATCGGACGTTTGAGCACCGGCACACACATACGTAGCAATATACGAAGTAGGTGGGGCTTAGGTTGACATTGCTGGCAAGAGAAATGCTGCCACAGGGTGGTCCGGAAATTAAAAGCAAGAACATTTTTTTTTGTAAAAGATTTTAATTAAGCAGAAGGGTTCTTCTTGTTGATGGTAAAAAGGTGACCACGACACATACTACAGTTTCTACTTCGTTTCTATTACTACTCTCGCTCTGCCCGGCAATTTCATCAGCAACTAAATGATCCTCTACCTCTTTAACATCATTAATAGAGTTCAAACTAAGCGTACAGAAATGTGATTTTTTGTCATTAGGATATTTATTAAAAGTATTTGAAGTTACAGTTTCTGAATTTATTTGACATAAATGTATACCGAACTGATCTAGAAAATCGCGACCTAATATTAATGGAATCGTCATCGTGTCATCTGGGACTACATTTAAAAATACATGTTTACGTTTGTTTCGGAATTCTATTTCGGTTTCGATTTGTCCATATGTCATTAATATTTGCTGACCAAGGCCGCTATACTTCGATTTTACAGTGTCGAAAAGGGAAAAATATTTTTTTTTAACTTCTTGCGCTTAATATGACCAATATTATAATAGGCAACACTTACCAAATTAATATTATCTACTGTGCTGTAGAAATCATCTTCGTCCTTCTGTTTGTTATAGTCTACGGCATCAGTGACATCAGTTGCCTCGGAGACAGCGGCGGCAGTTCTCTTGACATTCGGCATCTTCTTCGGGTTAGGGCAGCTACGGTGGTCGTGTCCAGTCTTCCAGCAGCGGAAACAGCTGTTATCCGGTCTTTTTTCATAGGGGCATTTACTTTGATAGTGGTCCAGCCGCGTACAGTTATAACATCGGACTTCTGTTACATCAGTTGCTTCGATTTTAGCGGTTGTCCTGGGCATCGGTGTTCGTTGCTTAATATTGGCAGCAGTTTCGCCCTTGGCGGACAGTCGGTTTGCACGGCGCTGCTCGTACAAGTCCAAAGAATCCTTGAACTGGTCCATCGTTCGAGAATTCATCAACAGATGTGATTCTGGTGAAGTGTCCTGCATGCCATCGATGATGAAGCCGACCAGCTCGAATTCGTCCACATAATTGCAACGGGCGGCGATGTTCTCCATCTCCAAGACGTATCGACGGATGTTGTCCTTCTTATTCCATCGGTGGTTGGCCAGAGTTTTGTATATCTCGCTACGGCCGATGGTGCGACCAAATTCTCTTACCAACATTGCCTTTAGTTCCCCATAGTCGAATGCGTCTTTGTTGAGGAGCAATTTAGCTGTGCCCGTCAGCGAGTTGCATAGTGATGTATAGCGGAACAAATCATCAGCTCCTACCATATGCATAACCCTTTCAAAATTACGTAGAAAATCGTGCACGTTGTAAGACCTGCTCTCACCATCGAACTTGGTGATGGCGTGTTCAATATCCCGAAAGGTCAATCGGGTTGTTGAAACAGCAGAGGCCGTAGACGTCTGTGCCGCTGGCTGTATGAATCCAATCTGGCAATGGATTGCTCTAGCGTAAGGATCTCGTGTCGCTTGCGTAGTATGGCCAGCTTACGATCCAACTCGGCTGCGATTTCTTCGGTGGCAGCGGGGTCTTCGTCGATTGTGTGCTGGGCGTCTGTATATATGTCGGCGTCATCACCGCGGTTTGTGGCATCTGTGGCTTCAGTGGCTTCAGTGGTATCGGTTGTACAAATGGCAACAGCAGCGCTTCGGTTTCCTTCGGCATCGTCATCGGCGTTGGCTCTTCTTGAATCGGGGACACTAAAGCGGCATATACACACGTAAAAATCTCATCAAGCATGTGAGAGTGTGTTTGTAAATTTGTTTTGACGCAGCATATACACACATCGAGCATGAGGCTTCAAGCATTCAGTTTTACCTAAAAATGTGAAAACATGTGCGGTTTCTTGTGTTCAGTTTTTTTTAGAAAATATGAATGACACGGATGATTGCTGCTTTGCTGTGGGAGCGTTGCATACTGCTCATTTTTTAAATTGCGGTTGCTGTACTCCTTCGATTTTATATTCCACAATGCTGGGAGAGAACGATAAACCTCTAAAAATTCCAATATAAAATGTTTGTCTTCCATCTTGATCAAGCATTCAATCACGAATATACACTACGTCAAGCATTGACGCCTGATTGAACAAAAATCACAACATTTAGATTTTTCATCAAGCATGCACACAACGTATAGGTGTTTCGTTTTCACTCATACACTCTCGCATGCTTGATGAGATTTTGACGTGTGTATATGCCGCTTAACGATGGTATCGAGATGATCGTGAATCTCTCTTAGTAGGGAAATAGCGGCGTCGCACACTGGGGCAAGATATCCCTAAAGCTGGCATCAATTAATGTGAATGATTAATTATGCTAAAATTAATTTTATTGTATAATGATAAGTTGATAGTATATACTTTAACAAAATTTTAATATTTTACGTCATATTTTATTGCTTAATTCACACTTTACATACATAAATTTCAAATTTAACTCGTTGCCACATACCTTGTGTTTAAAGTTTGATTGTATTTTTATTTAGGATATAACAAATAGTTTACATTTATTTATTGACTGTACATTTCATATCTGCATAAAGTTTAAAAAAATAAATTCATAAATGCATATAGGTACAGTATTACGACAGAAATTCATATGTATCCGATGAGCTTTCATCGTCACTTTCTGCATTGGAACTCTCATTGTTAGATGTAACCGGTGAAACAATTAAGTCAAATACTGCTTTTGGAAAATGTTTCAGTTTCTTTTTCGGAAGTTGTCGGTAGCTGGTTATTAATGGATCTGATGTTATAAGCATTAAATTAAATACATCCTCGTTACATTTCTCACGAGAAATTTTTCTGGAATGGTTTTCCCAATATTTTTTAAAATCTTTGTTCCGTGCCTCTTGAGCTTTGTGGCATTTTCTTAATGGTTGTCAGTGTGGCATTCTATCAACGACAAATGAACTGTATCATTCACCATTCAAGAAAAACCACTGCATACAGAAGCAAGAATCAAAAAAAAAAAACAAAGCACAGATGGTCATTACTACTACTCGGTAAACTGCTCACTATTTGTTATGCTCCACCAATCTTGCACATCTCCCTTTTTGCTTCCTTACTGACAACAATTTTCTTCGGCTTGCTCAGGGCTGTGTGTGGGTTTTAGAGGAGACAACAAGACAGAAAAGCTGAAATGTGGAGATTATCGAAAAAGACTATACCGCATATTCGTCATCAATGAACAGAAACAGAACATCTCAGGCCATACCAGTCACAACTATGCAACAAGTGGAACCTTTGCTCATGTCCAGTGATCAGCACTGATATCCGTTGCACACTGCACAGGGGTTGTTTGCTGATTGTGTCACACATCGTGCAGCTGCCTGTTAGGGTTCGAAGACTAATGGAATGGTGCGATGAAAACGACCAATGATTGACTGCCTTTTAGCAAAACATGTTGTTTAAATACTTCAAGTTAAATTTATTTACAAAAAAAAAAGATAAATACAGAATGTGTGCATGAATGGATTTCATTAATTTAGCACATATAACCTGTGTGTGCGAAATGCAACATAAGTGCACACATGTGCAGTAGTTATTGACTTTCAAGAAACTTTTCACAACAATAAGGGTAAAAAGCAAACAAGTGTTTATGACGAGTTACAGTCTCGTATATATATATACACATAGATTTCAGTCAATCGGTTAATTATTCATTTGTTGGGTGTATGACCCTGAATCTCTGTACATCGTATGTATATATAATGTTAGGCATTTATATATATGCTTTCTTTTTACTTTTTCTTTTAGGTAATAGACTATGAGTGTAGGTATTACGTTATTTTTATATTATCCAGATTATGAAATTAGATACGTATTTTTATGTGTTTTAGTGGTGAAAAAGAAAATCAAAATCATTACCTTGCTTTCCATGTGCAGCTCGTCGGGACATGTCTCGATGATCGTCGGCCGTGTATGTCTTTTCTCATACGTTGCTAATTTAGGATTAAATGTAAAGAATTCAACCACTACTACACAACTCAGAGATTCTAACCTATACAATTATTAGCTTGATAACTTGCAATTTCAAAACAAATTCAAATTCAGATACTCAGCAAAACTTATCACTACTATTACACTATTGTTATAACTAATTTCTTTTTCTTTTTCGTCTATTTTTTTTACACTACTGGATGATGCACTTATGATACATTTATGCGTGATTTCGCGTCGATATACACGTGTGTTGCGCGGTGAACAATATCATACAATTATACTACTAGCAAAGATATATATTTATATATATGTATGTTATATACTATTTCTTTTCTTAATGGAAATTGAAATGCCTATGACGCGGAGCGGTAGGACACTACACAATGGCTCAATCAAGTAGGTGGTTGAGCGCGGTGATGAAACGTTGAGGTTGAGGTTGACGAGTTGAGACCTTCACGGACAGCTGCATGAGCACTACTAGCTACACTGCTTCTGTTGAGTGTCTGCGGAATCCTCGTGTCGTGGACTTTTAGCGATCGTGTTCCTATTTTTTGCTTTTGAACAGACCGTTGCGTCGGTCGGGGGTTGATAATCCCACCAAAGAGACACGCTCTTTTTTTTTCTTTACAAAGAAGAAAATTTTCACCAGCTGCAACCTTGAACTGAGCCAGGATTTCTTTAACAAAAAAAAAACTAATTTAGTCTCCATGTTCGTATTTTATGGTAGATAATAGCTTACTACTTACTTTTTTTTTTTTTTTTTTTTATCCGATTTGAAATATTTAAATTGTTTATTTGCAAATTTTGCTCAAAAATCTAGTCTTATTGTATAGTTATATTAATATTTAAACTAAGAATTGGTGCCTGCGACTTTATCTGCCTAATGGCTGCTTCGCTGATTCACGAAATAATGAATTGAACGAACTAATAATGGCGTGTCGTCAAACCATGAGGCCGGAAATGGGGGTATGTATATTGGCCGAGTACAACACCTATCCGCCGACTCATGTGCAAAAGGGTTAGGTGGAGCTCGCACTATAGGGCATGTTGTTTGAGTTTCAAATACAAAAAAAAAAATATTCCAGTTCCAGCAAGCAGAACACATACGCGTGTCATGTGTTATGATTGAAAAACATATAAATCATGAACATCTTAACAACTACCACAACGTGGGGCAGACGCACACCCTGAGGAGCTCATGCTCTATTAATCGAGCTAGCCGGCAAAGATCAGGACGCTATATCTTTCGCATGTGCTCTACACAGAAATTTCCCATTGAAATCTTCTAAGTCATACAAGCAATTTCCTACTCTAGCCTTAATACGGCATTTTTTAAATTTAGGTGCCAACTTAGCACTGTACCTGTTAGGAGCACTACTCTTCACAAAATTTCTCCGGTACACCGTTTGGCCGATAGAAAAGTTAACAGGCCTTGTTCGCAAGTTGTAAGCCTTTGCATGCCTAACCTGAGCTAATTTCAAACATTCGTAAGCCTTCTCTCTGATCTTGATCAGATGGTCCAATCTCTCAACAATCTCAGGCGATTCACCTGACAATAAATCAAACTGTCTTAGCAGGGCATAGGTTGATCCATGGTTGATCATGTGATAGCCAAAGAGGAGATAGAATGGACTGTATCCTGTGGATTCATGTGACGCATTTCGAAGAGCACAGGCAACACTACTCAGATGTTTGTCCCATTCTCGGTGATCTCTCTCAATGTACAATCTTACCGCTGTAAAGATGGTTCGATTGCATCTTTCCGCAGCATTTGCTTGCGGTGAATAGACGCCTGTGCATACCTGCCTAGTTCCATATCGCGCAATGAACTCTTTGAATTCTTTTGACACAAATTGTGACCCATTGTCAGAAATTATTTTCTCAGGAACACCAAATAGATTAAAAACGTTTTCAACGAGCGTGTCAATAGCTGATTTAGAGGTTGCATTTCGTAGCGGCTTAACTATGACATACTTGGAAAAATTGTCGAGAATGACAAACGCTTGTGTGTTTCCATTTTTTGATCTGGGAAATGGGCCGACAAAGTCTATATGTATTTCTTGCCACGGTCGCAGAGGTGGTTGGCGCGGAATCATGGGAGGTCTTAAAATGGTGTTGGGAATCTTGCAGGCCTTACACGTCTCGCATGAGTTGACAAAGTTTGTGATATCCACAATCATTTTGGGCCAGTAGTACAAGGGCTTTAATTTGGACATAAGCTTATTCACACCTGGATGCGCGCAATTAGGCGGTTCGTGCTCAGTTTTTATAAGCTCAAGACGATGGTGCTTGGGCAGCCACAAACGCCAACATTCTGACTCTGTTGCTACATCAACATTTCGGAAACAGATGCGTTTGAAGATCTTGTTGTCATGAACTCTCAGGTCGGGGAATATATCAGGTGTCTTTTCTACTAGCCGCAAAAGATTTGAGTATTCTTCATCGATGGAAAAATCAGAATCCAAAAAACTCTGTCCTCCACCAACAATCTCTTCAACCCCCCTTGATAGAGCATCGGCAACTATGTTGTCTTTCCCCCGTCGATGTACAATCTCGAAATCGAATGGCTGCAATTTTAGCGACCACCTCGCCAATCTACCGTTTAGGTCTTTTTGTGACATTAACCATTTTAAGCTGGCATGATCTGTGACAACGATAAACCGAGTACCCTCTATGTATGGACGAACCTTTTGTGGCAGTCACTCAAGCTAAAACAACAAATAAAATAAAACGCACCGGTACAAAACACTTATTTATTTATTAAAAATACGTCCGATGCCTACGGCTGGTAATCGAGAACTGACTCTCTCTTGGCATACATTGGTCTTTCTCATCTGTCGATAATTATAATGTGTGGATATGGATATATATATATATAACGTTAAAGAGAATATTATAAGTCTGTCAACAGAATTGCCATAGTATCTTACATTACATATTGCCATAACTCGGCCATCCTGACCCGTAATCGTCCCGATTACGTTTGCGAGTTACGGGCGCATCCTCTAAACCACGGTTTCATATTTGCCACTTCCCATGTGCCCACGTACGGAGTTTGACTTATTTGGAATCCTTCGACATCCTTCACCAAATATCTATCATTCTTAAACACTTTTTCTACCCTGTAAGGGCCCTTGAACTTTGGCACAATCTTTTTTGATACACCCTGCACATTACTAAAATTTTTAATCATGACATAGTCCCCAACCTCGTACTTCTTTGCCACTTTCCGGTTTTCGTCTACTACCTTCTTGTTATAGTCCTGTAATTTAATCTGCCTTTCGGCTGCTTTCGATCTCAAATTGTACAAATTCCTCTCAGTCCCACACTCAACGTTATCATTCAAACATTCACTGACGAAGTCAATGATCCTACCTCTTTGTCTCACCCCGAACAGGAGCTGACTAGGTGTGGTGCCCGTGCCGCGGTGTAGTGTGTTATTCATAGAGAACTCAATATCCGGTAACACACTGTCTAAGCTCGCTCTAGAATTCCCATCAGATAATTTAGCTATCATTGGGCCCAGGCTTCTATTTATCCTTTCCACTTGGCCATTGGCCTGTGGGGAGCCCGTTGCAATTTTGACATGTTGCACGTTATTGGCTTCAAGAAATATGTCAAAATCTTTTGAGGTAAAGCTACTGCCTCTGTCGGAAATTAAAAGTCTTGGCCGGCTATACATTTATAATACACTTTCAAATGGTCAATTACTTCCTTAGTACACGTAGAGCGTGTAGGAAACAATTTGACGAACTTTGTAAACGCATCGACCACTAGTAACACGTATTTTTTCTTCGACCTTGCCAACGAAACCGGACCGTAGTGATCTATATGAATGGTGTCGAACGGTAAGTCACCTTTCGGGATATTGTTCAATAATCCCTCCCGCTTCCCAAATTTAGGAGAGAACGCTATACACTTTAGACAATTATCTATATATATCCCAATTTTCGTTTTCATTTTTGGAAACCAATATGTCTTGCTTATGGCCTCAAGCACCTTGTCACGACCTATGTGACCTAATTCGTCGTGATATTTGTGTAACACCTGACCTTCCATATCTTTTGGAACATAAAACAGAATACTATCTTTGGTCTTCCTATACACCAAACCGTTGTGCATCTCGTAGAATTTACTTTCTGAACCTTCTAATTGTTTGCGTATGTCGCAGATAGTGGTGTCCCTGTACTGACAAATCGATAGACTTTGCTCAAGAGTATTTCCCTCTAGGACCAGAATATTAGTAGCACGACTTAACGCATCCACATGCTGCATCCTGGTTCCGTTTCGATGTTCTAATGTATAGTCATAATTCTGCAGCTGTAAGACCCAACGCGCTATTCGGGGGTTTATCTCCTTTTTGTTTAATGTCAAAGTTAAAGAGTTACAATCCGTAACGATTTGGAACTTGATCCCCTGCAGATATATTCTGAATCGCTCAAGAGCGTATATTATCGCAAGGGTCTCCAACTCGAAACTATGGTATTTCGCTTCACACTCCGTTGTCCTTTTTGAAAAATAGAACACCGGGTGGAACTTCCCGTCCGATTTCTTTTGCATTAGAATGGCACCGAACCCTATCGCGCTGGCATCACAGTGCAATTCTGTTTCATTACGAGGATCGTAGATGGATAGGATGGGGGCTTCTACCAACTTTTGTTTAAGAAACTGGAAACATTCTAATTCTACTTTACCGAAGTTAAACTTAGCATCTTTCTTTATTAAGTCATACAAAGGCTTTGCAATTACCGAAAAATCTCGAACGAACCTTCTAAAATAGGAACATAATCCCAGAAAACTATGAACTGCCTTAGTGTTGTGGGGCACGGGAAAATCAGCTACTGATCCGATCCCCCTCTCATTTGGTCGCACACCATCCTTGGACACTATATACCCCAAGTAATTTATTTCAGTCTGTAAGAATTTACATTTATCCATTCTCAACTCAAGGTTGTTCCTGACAAACCTTCTTAACACCTCCTCTAAAATACACAAGTGCTCCTCTACAGTGCAAGTTGCGATCATTATATCATCTAGGTAGATGCCTATCTTTCCCGCTGCAATAAGATCCATAAAGATCTTGTAAATGAACCGTTGGAACGCTGACGGTGCATTTTTTAAGCCAAAAGGCATCCTAAGAAATTCGTACTGACCCGTCGGCGTTACAAAGGACGTAAACTTGATCGAACTTTCGTCCATGTATACGTGATGGAACGCACTTTTCCAATCTAATAACGAAAATATACTTTTGTCGGCCAGCCCGTCCAAAAGGTCATCGATTAGTGGAAGCGGGTGATTATCCCTAACGGTTACCTTATTTAAGACTCGGTAGTCAATACAAAATCGTAATTCCCCAGATTTTTTCTTTGCAAATACAACCGGCGAGGCATACTCTGAATCGCTGGGCCTAATAACCTTTCTAGCTAGTAAATCGCCAATGATCTCCTGTAATTTGGTTTTCTCGAAATAGGACAACCTCCTCGGGGCACAGTGGAAGGGCTTTTCATCAGTTAACGATAATTTTAATTCGTACTTCATCTCGGGCAACTCGGGACGCTTACAGTTTACATAACACCGATTAAACATATCAATTACAATTTTTTTAGTTTCAGAGTCCAAACTCTCACTTATATTTAATTCTATTTCTTCGCGCTCAACTTCCATTAAACCGAATCTACACATTTCATTTTCCCAACAATTGACATCTTCGACTACCCCTTCATTTTGTAAATTTACTTTCGTTTCATTTTTCACTTTGACATTATTAGTTCTCAGTTCATTTTTCTTTTGCAAACTTAATCTAGCTTTTGATATAAAATCTCTCCCTAACACCACGGGGTATTTCATCCTTTCGTCCGACACAACTAACATGTTCAATGAAACTATATCATTTTCGATCAAAACGCTAATCCTTATTTTTCCAAAAACAACCAATTTAGTTCTGTTTATTCCATAAAAATTCATGACATCTTTATTTATTAACTTAAAATAGTCCGGAACATACTTCAGGCGGACGAAACTGATGGGACTCCCCGTGTCGATTAAGCATTCTAATAAAAGTTTACTATTATTACTTGAACTGAAATTTATATGAAGGTACCTTACAAATTCATTCTCTTCTTCGTCCTGTACGTGGTGAACCAGCTCCTTCTTCTTATTTTCACGACAGTTAGCGGCATAATGCCCTAGTACTCTGCATACATAGCAGGCTCCGACTTCCCTCTTTGGTTTTTGGCACACCGCAGCAACATGTCCCAACGAGTTACAGTTATAACACCGTATTTGGCCCCTTCGGTCATTTTTCTCGGCGCTGATTGAAGCAGTTTGTCTCGGCAGCGATACATCGCAAAATGCTTCCATTAACTGGTTCTTGTGGTTGAAGCGGTGCATTTTCGCTTGCGATCGTAGTCCAGGGTCGGGTATTCCTTCTATGATATATTCGACGAGTTCCTCGTCCTCAAACTCAACTTTATTGGCGAGTGTGAGTTTATCGTGGAAGTAACTCTGAAAATTCTCGACGCATCGTCGAATACATCGTCGTCGTCGTCACTGTCCTCGTCGTTGTTGCTGTTTGTCTCGTCTTCTTCGTTTTCGCCACTCGTGTTCGGCATTGTTGCACGTCGCATTTGCATCGGGCACTCTCCTCTCTCCTGCGGTGGTATTTCACTCAATCGCAGAATGAGTGCAGATTTGTTGCCGTTCGATTTTTTTCCTAATGCGTTCAACCAAGCTTTCAGCTGCGCAACGGTGAATTCGTTAAACTCCTCGTTCTGGAACATCGTTTGGCTTGATGGCTTGGGATGATGACACACACTTGAGTTTTTTTTTTTTTTTCACTATGTTCGTGATTTTTTAGTTTTGAATAGGATATTTTCCACAGATCAGGTTCCTGATCCCACTTCTGAAAACTGTGGCAGCCACTCAAGCTAAAACAACAAATAAAATAAAACGCACCGGTACAAAACACTTATTTATTTATTAAAAATACGTCCGATGCCTACGGCTGGTAATCGAGAACTGACTCTCTCTTGGCATACATTGGTCTTTCTCATCTGTCGATAATTATAATGTGTGGATATGGAAATATATATATATAACGTTAAAGAGAATATTATAAGTCTGTCAACAGTATTGCCATAGTATCTTACATTACATATTGCCATAATATTGGCAGCAGTTTCGCCCTTGGCGGACAGTCGGTTTGCACGGCGCTGCTCGTACAAGTCCAAAGAATCCTTGAACTGATCCATCGTTCGAGAATTCATAAACAGATGTGATTCTGGTGAAGTGTCCTGCATGCCATCGATGATGAAGCCGACCAGCTCGAATTCGTCCACATAATTGCAACGGGCGGCGATGTTCTCCATCTCCAAGACGTATCGACGGATGTTGTCCTTCTTATTCCATCGGTGGTTGGCCAGAGTTTTGTATATCTCGCTACGGCCGATGGTGCGACCAAATTCTCTTACCAACATTGCCTTTAGTTCCCCATAGTCGAATGCGTCTTTGTTGAGGAGCAATTTAGCTGTGCCCGTCAGCGAGTTGCATAGTGATGTATAGCGGAACAAATCATCAGCTCCTACCATATGCATAACCCTTTCAAAATTACGTAGAAAATCGTGCACGTTGTAAGACCTGCTCTCACCATCGAACTTGGTGATGGCGTGTTCAATATCCCGAAAGGTCAATCGGGTTGTTGAAACAGCAGAGGCCGTAGACGTCTGTGCCGCTGGCTGTATGAATCCAATCTGGCAATGGATTGCTCTAGCGTAAGGATCTCGTGTCGCTTGCGTAGTATGGCCAGCTTACGATCCAACTCGGCTGCGATTTCTTCGGTGGCAGCGGGGTCTTCGTCGATTGTGTGCTGGGCGTCTGTATATATGTCGGCGTCATCACCGCGGTTTGTGGCATCTGTGGCTTCAGTGGTATCGGTTGTACAAATGGCAACAGCAGCGCTTCGGTTTCCTTCGGCATCGTCATCGGCGTTGGCTCTTCTTGCATCGGGGACACTAAAGCGGCATATACACACGTCAAAATCTCATCAAGCATGTGAGAGTGTGTTTGTAAATTTGTCTTGACGCAGCATATACACACATCAAGCATGAGGCTTCAAGCATTCAGTTTTACCTAAAATGTTGATGTGAAAACATGTTGCGGTTTCTTGTGTTCAGTTTTTTAGAAAATATGAATGACACGGATGATTGCTGCTTTGCTGTGGGAGCGTTGCATACTGCTCATTTTTTAAATTGCGGTTGCTGTACTCCTTCGATTTTATATTCCACAATGCTGGGAGAGAACGATAAACCTCTAAAAATTCCAATATAAAATGTTTGTCTTCCATCTTTTAATAAATAAACACCGCACTCTTTAAAAAAAACCGCGAAACTGATGTCTTTACGCTGGCGTCATAAAAATGAGCATGAATGCTTGATCAAGCGTTCAATCACGAATATACACTACGTCAAGCATTGACGCCTGATTGAACAAAAATCAAAACATTTAGATTTTTCATCAAGCATGCACACAACGTATAGGTGTTTCGTTTTCACTCATACACTCTCGCATGCTTGATGAGATTTTGACGTGTGTATATGCCGCTTAACGATGGTATCGAGATGATCGTGAATCTCTCTTAGTCGGGAAATAGCGGCGTCGTGGGGGACAGTGAAAAGGTTTTACATTTTCAAGCGTCAAGATCATTTTACTTTTTACTACCGGTTCGGAGGGGCGGGAAGGCGTCAAATAGCATGAGTCGAACATATTTTGTAACTGTTCGTTAATAACGAAATTAAAATTCTCATCAACATTTAAATACAATTTTTCACTTTGTAACTATCCATAGTCAACTAACATTAAAGATTTTTCAAAACTATCTACTTCTTGTTTACTTATATTTTCTATTTTTTCAATCTCTTTTAATTTATCGCAAGTCTTATTATTTTTGTCCTCAAACTCAGATACTAACCGAAATTTACCAGCTTTCAAATAATTTTTTTCTAAGATTACCTCATAGTTCATCGCCTCATCACCGACTGTAAAAAAATCTACACAAACTTTCCGCCCATACACAATTATACTCAACGACACTCTTCCAACTATCTTTAATTTGCTTTTATTAATTCCGTAATAAGACACATTTTTTTCATAAGTAACAGCTGAAACAAAGTTCTTGGTCAGGCAAGATGTTCTTATTAAACTGATCGGGCTACCGGAATCTATGAGGCAATCTAAAAATAAACTTAAACTAGAATCATCCTTTAAATAAAATTCTAAACATCTTACATAATCTTCACTGTCATCATCATCTTCAATCAACTGGACCGTTTTCTTTCTGTCTGGGCACGACAAGGCTTGATGCTCCAACGACCCACACACATAGCAGGCTCCCATTGCACGCTTCGGCTTCTTACACTCTGCAGCATAGTGTCCAACGGAGTTACAATTGTAGCACCTTCCTCTTGAACCTCGCGTTTCGCTGGCCTCAGCTGAAGTAGAAGGTCGTGGTTTACCGTGATGTGACGTAGATGGAATGTCACCCTGTCGTTTCTGCATAACTTTCCCGAAGACTTCTAACAATTGAGTCATCGACGACCAGTTCTGCAACAGCGCCTGTAGCCGTAAACCTTCGTCGGTGATCCCCTCGCACATGTACTCCACCAGTTCGTCTTCATCCATACGCAATCCGTTCGACAGAATAATTTTGTCATTGTAATATTGCGCAAAAGTTTCATTAACTCTCCACTTCCTCGCCTCGAACTTTTTCCGCATCATCACCTTGTTTTCTTTGTTGCCAAACATTTGTTGCAGTTGTTCGATCAACACAGTGACACTCTCTTCGAGGAAATTTGGTTTCGAGTGCATCCACTGTTGCGCTTTTCCCCTTAGCTTGCACAACATTATTGTCCGCAACATCTCCTCGTCGGCACCACACATTTTGCTCACGCTCTTCAGCTGTGTCAACCATATGTCCAAATGAACGCCACCATCGTACTCTGGCAACAAGTCTTTTATAATGTTGAACTGAACCGATACCGAACTATTTGCACTCTCTTTGTTTACACGCTCTTTGTCTACACACTCTTTATCTCCACTTAATTCAACTGTCTTTTTATCACTCATTTTGTTTACACACACGCTTGTATTGTCTTTAGCACTCAATTCTGCGATCCGTTTTAACAAACTGTTCTTTCTCATTAGCAATTCCTTTTCTTTTTCTGTGATTGCCAACTGTCTCCTTAGCAATGCCGAATCCATCTCACCACAGTTATCTTTTTTAACGACGCCACTAACACCACTGGCACTTTCTGGTACGATCGTACCGCTATCTTTCTTTGCCTCGACGCTCACCGATTCCCGTTCATCACTGTCTGTGTCAGAACTCGAACTTTCTTCACCTCCTACCACCCTTGTAGGAGCCTCACCACGTGACTCAACCGGCACATCGTTTATCCGTAGCACGAGGGTATTTTTGTTGCCGTTGGTCGACAAACCCAACCGTTGCAACCACTCACGTAATTGTACCACAGTGTAATCATTCGAACTAACTGAATCCATTATTAGAAAAAAAACTTTAATTAAGTATAAATTTTATTTTTCCTTTCGGATCCCACTTCTGAGTTATAGTCTATGTAACTGGGAGATTAAATAAAACGCGTCTAAACTGTTTTGCTCTCGGATATAGACTGCTTTATTTTCATTATACTTATAACTACTTACAACTAACCAATTATCACTCAAGAGAACTTAGAACTAAGAACATAAAGAAAACTGGCACATACAGATTATATAGATACATAGTTTACAACTGTCATACTACAAATGCAAAGTTTTGCGTTTGACAATCATATTTGACAGCTTTATTTGACATATGGAAGAGCGCGTTAAACATACACCCGAGTGTTAATTTTTGAAAGAGTTTAGGATGTCTTTTGTCTAATGAAATCTACAATGACTGAAATAAAAGATAAGCTCGTGGAAAGTACACGGTCGCCGCGGCCGCCAGTGCAGGCGATATACAGCTTGCTGTGCGATTCTTGGTTAAAGGTAGCTACCCCTACCAGATGTGTATAGCAAAACACGTTAATTAAGGAATAGCACAGCCCACCCTCAACGAAAGCTTTAAAGTCATGCTAACAAAAACTGTCTGCCAATTATTTCCAAACATTTAAGATTCCCCTTTTAAAATACCTTTGCCAACGAAATGTTTTTTTCTATCATTCCATCATTTCCAAAAAAAAAAAGTTTTAACCCTTGAAATTAATCTTATTTAACTTTGTCGATTTCCTTTGGGCAAGAAAAAGCATTTTTTTCAGATTCAGACCAGAAATGCTCTAGAAATCAGCTGTCTGTCAAATTCGTTTTCCATTGGGCGGAAAAGAATACTGTTTTTAAGATTTTAAGATACTTTCACCAATACCAAAACAAGAGACATTTGTAAACACAAATTGCAATAACAAAAATAGCTGACTGTCAAATAACACACCAACCCAAATGCAAACAGAAAGTAATCTTATTTCATGTACATTTGGGGCAGGAAAAATTTGAGATCTGAGAGCAAAACGGTAAAAGCCCAATTGAAATCGACATTAGTTTTAGTTATTTAAATAAATTAACGATTAAAGAAAGGTTACATTTTTAGTCGCTTTCATTACTTGCCGATCACTAATTTGTTAACCATAAAAATCGTCGTTTTTCTTGTATTTTCTGGCGTTCATAGTCTTAAAGAATGTTTGCGAAATAAGGGTAAATATTCGTAGTAGGCATTCATAAAACAGCTACTGATAAAATAAATGCCAATATAAAATCCAGTATGGAAATTTATCCAGTATCTGGACCTTGAATCCAGTATGGTACTGGAAAATCCAGTACAGTTGGTATCATTACTCATGCAGTAGATAATTCGATTGTTTCTCTGGCGTGTGGCATGTGGCACCGTCTTGCTGAAACCACATGTTAGTCACATCCATTACACCGCGTGTTATCTTGTAATTTACGCACTAAGAACTGGGCTATCATGTCGAAAATTGCGGACTGTAGCTGAAAAACCTTCATTATTTTTAAAATATCTTTCGTCTAGGGCTCCATTTTTACTAACCCCGTAACTGTCAGCTGTCACATTGTTATATTTTTTTCGTTGCCATGGGACACCCTTTATAATATACTTGAACCAGCATGGGCTGAATTTTAATTTAGAAATTTGTATGCACCATTTCCACAATGTAAGGATGATTAAATTTGGTAACTCTTTTTGAAATTTTCCGCTTATTGGTCGTTCTTTTAAAACAAATCAGCAATCCTTTAATAGATTTATATTTAAAAAATTAATTGAGTTAATACCCAAATTACTCGAACTAACATAATAATCAACTATTTATGTACACATATATAGTTCATTTAGTCCAAACTTAATTGTACTTTTTCAGTTTGTTTACTTTCTGACTTTTAAAACATCTTTTTATTTTTTTTTTGTAAGAAAACGTACATATATTTTCTTAAAACAGAGAGATTCCTTTCTCGGGTTTTCACAAAAGTTGCGACCTTAATTAAGCCGAACATTTGAATAAATCTGTGCAGTATTGAAATCAAAAAATAAACAAAAACACATTTCATCTGGAAGTTCCGTGAAATCATTCACTGTCCCTCTTAACCTGCCTCGTATTCTTCTCTGAGAACACCGATCATTTCGTTCTTCCTCTTATACTTCCAAGAATAGAGCTTATGTACCTATTATTTTTATTATTACTTTTGAAACAAACTTTTAATATACTTTCGACGAAATGAAAGACAGCCGTTTGACAGTGAAACTACCTTTGCCAGAAACGTGTCGATAAGAAAACTTTTCCGGCGGATTCCACGATAGCAGTAGAAGGTGAAAGGGAATCGAATAGGTGAAGTGAAACTCAATTCCGACGGATTCCACGATAGGAGTGATTGTAATGAGTATGAATATAGGCATGTAATTATGTATCGCAAATCGAAGTAGGTTTAGGTCGACGTTCAAGCTGACGAGTGACGACGTTAGGGGAACTATACCTTAACTATGCTTCTAGGTGAACTTAAACTAGCAGATGATGCTAGTCTTGCAAGTTACAAATGGATTGATTCATATTATTGTCCACTGAAAGCAAAGGAAAAATCACTTTTAGGTCAGGTTTGAAGCTCGTCAATGGTACTAATATATTCGTTTGGATTTTTTTTTTCAACTGAGATTCATCGGCAATCGGAAAGCAGTAACAATTTCATGAAGTAAAAATTCAAAATTAGGTTTTTTTTTAACTCCAAGAACAAAATCACCTTTCCTTTCAGGTGTATGAGTCGTTTTAAAACTTCTGTGACATCCAAATTGACCAATTGGTGAATGACTTGGTTTAAATCAAACAAAATCAACATACCTGGAGTTAACGATTTGGAAATATGAGACTTTTGTGAATCATGGAGTGGAAGCTTATAATATTTCAATTTTCTTAGCGTTCAAGCGCAGAGCCTTTTTATCCAACATTGATGGACGTCCGTACAACACATTTTTCACTCATGAATATGGATGAACAACACATTTATGAAAAGTCGCAACGACTCCGAAAGAAAATAAGAGATGATGCAGAATGTTTTACTGCACCCCATTTTAAGCCTGGGGGTTATTCGCAAATCGTTTTGAAAGCGATACTTCAATTTCGAGCGTCCACGCTTTTGGTTATTCTCAATTGCGAGCGAACGAGGGCGAAAATGATATTTCCAGTGCTTTCCAGTTTTTTTCCATTCTGACTTTAGATTTTCCAAAATTGACAGCTTTTGCCTGTCACAGGAATTTAGTTTATTTTTATCTGCAAACAATCCGCCAGCAATCCGTTATCACTTTTGAATGGAACAATTTAGAAATACAAAGATACAAATCCGCCGCTTTTTTGGGAATAAGCACTCTATACATGTTAATATTATTTTTCAAAAATCTTTTCGGCACATTTTGCAATGTCACGCGGCACACAGGTTGAGGAACACTGTTCTAGAGACTAGAGCTCATAATGTTTAAAACAATTTTTTAAAAAAATTGATTTACCTAACTTTGTATTTGTATTCGTTTCATAATTTTAAAAAGAAAAGCGAAAAATCGAATCTCAAAATTAATTATACCTAGTGTTTCCATGTGTTGTAGTTAATACCTAATGTTAATGTATGTTAAAACTTTAAAAAAAATGTTAAACATTCAAATATAAAATAATGCGTATTTTTCGATTTGATTAGGAAAATTTGGCGAAGTTAGATCAACACTTTAAGAAGTAGGCCTACGGGGTTTGGAAAGCCTAACAATTCTAGGAAATTTTTTTTTTTTTTACATTTTAATATTTATAAATATTTGCTGAACTAATTTATGAATGCGATTCTGATAATAATTGTAATAGTGCATCGTGACAAATGAGACTGACTAAGATTATTTTCTGAATCTGCCAGACAGAAATTCTCTGTGGTATGTTTTTTAGGAATCTAATTGCTGAATGAAATATAAAACATGTAGATTTTTTTATTTCTAAATATGTAAATTATTTTAGAAAATTAAGACTATTAGTAAATTAAAAAATAATAATAATTGTAATGTATAACTATTTTGGTTTGCTTTTTTTTTTTGTTGATTATTTAACTGGAACTTCTTAGTAACAGACATTGTCAGTGTCTTACAGTACCTTTTTCCAATTTACTCACGTTTTATGTATGTATGTTGTATAGTCAATTATATTACCTTCTTTTATTTTTAAATTTACATTTTAGTTGGAGTACATAACAAGCTTGTATTTGTATACATGTAAGGACACAATAGGAATATTATTAATATGTATGTAGGTACCTACTATAATTATCGATATCATGTTTTATAGTGCTAATAAAATAAATAATTTAATGATCTACATAATTAAATAAAATAGTTTGTAAAGGTTGAAAGACGAAAAACTGGCTTTTAGATTATTTTATGTAAATGAGTAGGTATAATGCAATTATACTTTCAAGTATGAAAATGTGTTAATATTAATTAAGACAGGGTTTATCATAAATATTTATGTTTAGACATTTTAACTTCATTTTAACTTTAATTAAATATTGACGCAGTTAATATGTAAAAAAAAAAATATTTAAATAAAAGTTTACTTTGTTGTTTAATTATATGATTCTGTGCAAGAAATTCAAAAACTGGCAAACGTTTTATTTATTTGCAGTTTGAGCATAATAACTTGGATTCACTTTTAGCGGCTTTTAAAAATTAAGCTTCAGAAGGATTGGGTGCTCTTAAATGGAATCCACAAGTTCGTTTATGCAAGCAACAAAAATGATCCTAAGTATTTACTCGCATTCTACCAGCTATGTTCCACATTTCACTTTCAGCCGAAATCAAATAAAAATGAATTTTTATGTTCTTTTTTATACCCTCCACAGGAAGGTATATTCACTTTATCATTACGTTTGTAACGCCAAGCAGGATTCACCGGAGACCCTATAAAGTATATATATTCTGAATCAGGATCACATTCTGAATCGATTTAGCCATGTCCGTTTGTCTGTCTGTCTGTCTGTTGAAAGCACGCTGGCGTCCAAACGAATTGACCTAGGCGAATGAAATTTTGTGAGGCGACTTACTTTTACCGTCGCCAGGTATTGGTATTGGAAATAGGCTATGTCGGTCAAGTAGTTCTGGTACCTCCCATACAAAGCCAATATTTTACCCATATATCTCTCTGTCTGTTGAAAGCACGATAGCGTCCAAACGAATCTACTTAGGCAACAGAAATTTTATGAGAGGTCTTATATTTATGGCCTTCAGGTTTGTGTTAAAAATGGTCCATGTCGGTCAAGTAGTTCTGTTACCTCCCATACAAAGCCAATATTTTACCATATATCTCTCTGTCCGTTGAAAGCACGATAGCGTCCAAACGAATCTACTTATGTGAATGAAATTTTGTGAGAGGACTTGTTTTTACCGTTGTCAAGTTCGTATTAAAAATGAGCTATGTCGGTCAAGTAGTTCTGGCACCTTCCATACAAAACCACTATTAGACCCATGCGTGTACCTGTACAGTACATACAGTGAAGGGTAGCAAAGCATCGGCCAGGCCGATGATAACACTTTTACTTGTTTTATTTCTCCTGGGGGCTAACTATGCACTTCGCCGCGAAGCGCATTTTTATTCGATTTCGCATTTTGGTACTATTCAGTTCGCCGGCGAAGACTATCGCACTTCGCTCTATTACATTCGCGCAACTATGCAAATGCGAAAATCATTTATCGACGTCAAATGCGATAGATGTTTTGATGGCGAATGAAGTTGTCAGGGGTGTAAGTAATGTAAGTAACAAAACGACAGCGAAAAATATTGTGATTTCTTATATTTTCTTTGCATTTAGGGCAGAAAAACAAACTACAACAGCTGAACAGTTCATTTGCTTAGTTTAATTTATGAAAGAGCACGACCAGCTGGCGAAAGGTTTGTTGTCCGATGTGCATGTCTTGCCCAACGCTCTTTTGATAAGATCCTTCAGCAAGAAATCGAAGCGTTGCTGCTAGTTTTAATATTATGGGCGTTGCAATACTTCTTCGCCTTGGAAATTCGTCTTTTATATTTTCCAGCACATATCTAAGATAAAAAAAAACTCATACCTATATGTTCTTTTAACCGTTTTCAAAACAAATTAATCTTAATCGTTGTGCGGAAGATTCAGCGGGGCTGAACCACTTCTTATTAATTTCCGTTGTATATTTAAATTCGAAGACACATCGACTTCATCCCTTTCAGCATTTAAATATACACCGATCGAAAACATTTTTGTTTTAATATCCAATTTACTTGTTTACTTAAAGTTCGCGCAATTATTTAAACAAAATAATAACAACATTCCAAAGCATTTTGACAGATGAAGGGGAAAGTTTGTGGAAATACCAAGGGAAATGTGGAAATATCTTGGAAGGTCGGCATTCCAAACAATCGTTTTGCATAGTTGCCACGTCTGCCGCGAATCGAACCGAATGAATCGCAAATCGTGCGATTCGCGGCGAAGTGCATAGTTAGCCCCCAGTGCATATTTATTCCTCTCAGTCTGCAAAGCCGCAGCAAATAACACACCACTCATTACATTATAAGATTCGTTTATAATCGGCCCTAGCGAGGTATCCACCGGAACGGAAAATTCTTCTATTTCATACGAATCGGAGGATTTTTGCTTCGAGGTATACTTCGGAACAGCTTTTCGGAACTTTGTTCCGACAAATTTGCAACGCACACTGGCGTTTTGCGTTTCAGTGCGTTCAAGTGCGTTTTTACTGATATTTTTGACAGCTTCATACGAATTTTCTTCCGATATGCTCCGACAGGAATTGATTGCGGAATTTGTTTACGATTTGCAGTGAAGTGTTGACAAATGAAAGCAATAAAGGAAAAAAACTTTTAGCAAAGTAATTGGTTGTATTTGTTGCTTAAATTTGTGTTTCCAGGTGAAAAACATACGAATAAACAAGCACTAAATAGGAAAACCCTGATGTACCACGAAATAACATCATGTCAAATCAGTAAGTTGAGTAATTTGAGTCTCCGATGGAGTATGCGTTGAGGAGAATTCTCCGTTCCGACAGATACCTCGTTAGGGCCTAATATTTATCAGGTGGGGATCTTTAGAATGCATGTGTTCGGTATGAAATCTGTACCAAATGTGTACCGAGCAAACCGAGAGAAAGAAAAAAGATCAGGGAACGGCCTAAGTCGTTTAACAACCTGAATAATTCCGATTATTGTTGATAATACTTAAGGATCTAGTACTCGGCATGTAGCAAGCCACGTCATTTTTACGTCTGACTGACGCGAATGGTCCCAACCTCCCAACCCAATCAGCGTTGCCACTTTGCTGCAATTGCAGTAGATTTACTGCATTTTTTTTCAAAACTTAAATCTACTGCCACCAAATTAAATCTACTGCGTTTTTGTAAAAGCTTAACTGAGGAAGCTAAATTCAAAATAGTAAATAAAATACAAACACAAATACAAGCCAATTTGGGAAACTGAGTTTTCCTGGCTTAAATTGCCGAAGGAAACTTGTTCAGCCAAATATGTCTTTGAACAACAACATGTCAAATTAAGACGTCGATTCTGAAAATATTTTCTAGCTTGATGGAGTTTTTCGTGCTGCAATTTTATATCGAGGCTTGTCAACAGATAAAAAATCGTTTTAATTTTAATGATGAAAGACTGAAATCTCTGAGGTACGTAGATACAAAGTTAGTACCTAGTGGACGGCAGTATACCCTCGATATTGACTATTTTAAACTTGTTTCCTTTTTATGATGATGACAAAGAAAAACTTAATAGTCAATGAAGATGAACAATATTCCATGTTCATTAATATTAATGCATTTTTTTTTGTTTAAATACTTTACTCTTTATTAATTTTGTATTGTTTATGTTATGTTTTCTAATTTACCTTGGTCTTGTTTGAAAAAAAAATCTACTGCAAAAACAATCAATCTAAAATAAATAAATAAATAGGTGGCGCAACAGGCGGGTGACACCCAAGGCCTAGCTTCTCGCAACCATTCGTTTTGTGTGAGTTTCTATTTTTGGGACGAATGGAAGGGACCTACAATTTTATGCCGAGTCCGAACGGCTGAATTGAGAAGCTTTTTCATGACAGTCATACTCTCGGATGTTTGTCAGACGTTCGCGAGAGGTGGCGCAGTAGAAAAAAACTTTAAGATGTAATTTTGGTTTTTCCGGGGATCGAACCTGGGATCCCTCGCACAGTAGTCCAGCACACTAACCACTGCGCTACTGCGCCCACAAAAACAATCAATCTACTGCATTTTTTTAGAGAGTACTGCGAAAAAATTGTCCAACAGTGGCAACGCTTACCCAATGGGTATATGCAGCGTACAAGCTCTCTTTATGCACTCTCTCTTGAAGTCAGAGCTACATACATATGTGTGCGTATGTGGCTTGCTACATGCCGTGTACTAGCACATTTTTTGGCAACTCAAAAATTCGGCAGCCGTCGGTCGTTTAATATAAATGCGAATAAGGTTGATTTAAATTGCGAAGGCTATTTTTTTGAGGTTTCCCTTTGTTTGGGAATTTGGGATTCGCTGAAGTGTTTAGAAGGAAATCAACGGTGAAGTGTAATTAATTAAAAGTGTGCAGTTTAAGTAATTTGTGCTTGGCGACGTTAATTTTTGGACACTCACAATGTATTCCCCTCTCATTACAACCCACAATCGTTTAAATTTAAAACCAGTACCTCTTCTCTATCCTCTCTATTAACCCTTCCACTCGTGCTGTCGTTGTGCTGTGCATTAGCATTTTAAGGGAACAAAAATCTCTTGAGCACTAGTAAATTATAAAAAAGGACTATGTACCTAGATATGTATGTAGAGGTGAGGTACATTTATTTCATAGATGTCATTTAAGTACATATTGATGGCTTAAAGCTAATAGATAAAGATACTGCAATAATGAGAGTTCACAATAATCTTCAATCGGCTCTAGCGAGGTATCCGTCGGAACGGAGAATTTTGCCGCAACGCATACTTTCGAGATATCCGTCTTCGGAAAGAATAATTAAAATGCGACCACGCATGGATTTGACATGATGTCGTTTCGTGGTACCTACATCGGGTTTCTCTATTTAGTGCCTGTTTTTTCATTTGTTTTTTCCCTGAAATACACATACTTTTCTTTAATAATTGATCACGCTGTTGTTAAAACTTAATTTTATGGCCTTAAGTAGGCCGTAGGGTCGTCGTGATCATTATTTGTGCGTGTAGATTTATATGGTCCACGACAATTCAGAGATAAGGCTATGTCGCCCCATTGCCTTTTATTTTTATCTCCATTCTGCAAAATAACTATAACTGTCTTTTAGTTAATTAAAAATTAAGTACACATACCTACTTTTTTTAACATATTATCACACAGTCGTCCGCAAAATACATAGTCGACGACAGAAATGTATCATTTATTTTCACGACAAACGTCGTCACAAAACGCCTCACGCAATACCGACTATCCTCGTCGAAAAATACAATCCACATTTTTTGACATTTCAGACGCCATTTGTCGATCGTCGCCGCGACAAAAGTCGTTTTATTTTAGTCGCCAATACCAAACAGTCGTGTCGTTTTTTTAGAGTTGTAAACGACAACGATAATAGGGGTGATTCTTTTCTAAGACGGATACCTCGAATGTAATTTGAGTCTCCGACGGAGTATGCGTTGCGGAGAATTCTCCGTTCTGACGGATATGTACTTCGCTTGCGCCGAATATCGGGGATTTTATTTTTACAGAGAATGCCTGCTCCTCTGCCGGACCCGTACCAGCAAGTGCCCAAACGCAACTTTGACCCACATCATGATGAGGTCGGCCTTTGCTTTGGATGGTTCTTCCTTCCCAATCTTTAGAACAAGTGGCCTCATCAACGCCTCTGCATGCGTGTCCCCTCCCCTGGTGTACAAACTAATGGCTTATTCTCCTGAAGGTAGGCACGTGCATTGTGCAGTCGTTTTCGTTCGGCGTCGTTCAGTACGTCGCAGCCGTGTCGGCACGGGTCCAGCCCAAGGGAGATGGGATGAGATAAGAGAGATAATAAGGGTAGGATTGGGATGAGAAAGAATATATTCGGGTTGTTTTTAGTTCGTTACTCTTCAATCCAGCCAGCTTGCCATAGGTGACAGCCCAAGGGAGATGGGATGAGATAAGAGAGATAATAAGGGTAGGATTGGGATGAGAAAGAATATATTCGGGCTGTTTTTAGTTCGTTACTCTTCAATCCAGCCAGCTTGCCATAGGTGACCCTTCATCAGATGACTACCGCCTCAGACAGCATAGCCGACCGCATGATATCCTATGGGATAAGACAATAGGATGAGGTTGTCGAGAATTTTTGGCCAGGGGAGGAGTAAATGGGCTACTTCCGGTAACATTTGTTTGTGATATTCATAGGCATAAAACAATAGAATAAACGTATAGCCATTCGAAAGAGGGCATTGAGTGCTCTTAAAAATAGTGTTGTCAGCGCTTTGTGAGCAGTTGGTGCCTTAAGTTTTAAGTGACCTATTTTTTTCGATTGACCATAGACATATACGACAAAAGAATGAAACATACTCGAAATGAAAGATTACGACTTACCGTTTACGAATATATAGGGTTGTCTGTAATCATTTGGCCATAGGTACATAGACAACCCTATAAAATATATTTCATATACCAACTAGTTGACTACGAACTAATATAGGGTGTCCCAGTTAACCGGTATAATCTTTTAAGGGAAGATTCCTGAAGTTCCGCAAAACAAAAAATTGTATGGCAGGGGGAGTCTTTTCTCACCATATTTCCCGTTATAGCCCATCAAAATGGTTGACCTCTAATTTGGAGGTGTTACCACTTAAAACGCTATAACTTCTAAACTGTTAAGGTATAAAAATTGTTTTATACGTTTTGAAAAGAGAATTTAGTAGCACATAAAAGTCTTAAGCACTTTGGGTACATCGGTGCAGCTACAAAAAAGTTATGGCTCCTTAAACTTGAAATTTTAAAAATTTGTTGTTAAATTTTTTTACTTAAAATGTTTTTTCTCAAAATTTTAACTTTCTAAATTTTATTTTTTTTATGAAATTTTTATCCTTAAGAAATTTTCTAAAAATTATGTTAAGCAACTTTTTTAAGTACGATTAACGGAAGTTGTAGTAAAAGCCAATTTTTGTCAGACAAAAATGGTCAGAAAAGACTCAATTTTTCTCAAAAATAAGGTTCTTTCATAAAATAACCATGGGTGTTAAGGTCAGGAGATCTGGGTGGCGTGGGATTGGGGCCAAATCACCAAGTCCACAATTCGTAAAAAGTACGGGTGAGGTATGGAGTTACCCCATCGCTCTTCCCTGAACTAAAAGAACATCTTCAAGGAGCTCCGGCAATCGTTCTCTAAGAAATTCCAGGAATTAACTGCTTGTGGAAGAACATGCGGGCCTACTTAAGTGTTTTCAAACATTTACGTTAAACCTCCTTTGAAATATGCACATAAGGATTGGGGTCTGACCAATGGTGCAAATTGTGGAGATTTGTAACCTTGCAACTTTGTTTGTGAATTGCGCTTCGTCAGTCCACAAAATGTTCTTGAGGGAGCGCCCGTATTCTGACTGTTTACGCAATAGCTACTGAAAAAATGCCACCCTTCTTTGTTCAGGTCCTGGTTGTAAATCCTGTACCGGTGCTAAATAGAAAAGGTGTAATCTATTACTCTGTATAGAGTTCTGGGAAGTTTCAACTGCACAGATAGTCTGCTATAGCTTAACTTCCTCAGCACGCAAAATCCCATCCTCAATTTCTTGTACTATTATGGTGTACTACAATTTGGGTATCGGCGTTGGTACTCCTATCTTGCCAACGAAGCGTTTCAATGGCAGAACCCGTTTACAAACACTATTTCGGCGTAATCACGTTTTGAATACATTTTGTGGAGATCAATTTATCAATGTTAAACTTTTTTTTGCATATTCGACAATTTGTTTGACCGTTTTTGTTTGTCAAAAAATCTCTTTTACTACAACTTCCGTTAATCGTACGTAAGAAAGTTGCTTAACATAATTTTTAGGAAATTTCTCAGGGATATTAAATTTAATAAAAAAAATTAAAATTTATAAATGGGACACCCTGTATAAGAGAACTTGGTTCTTTTTTTACATTTTTTTTTGGTATTTCACTATCTACTTTTTGCAAACATTTTTTTTCTTAGATTTCACAGACAACGTTGAAACGTTGGGCGGATACCACGCCTCCTGAAGGGAGAATATAAAATTTTCAATTCTTCAGTAGTGTACTGACATAATATTCAAAAGTATAAACATTCAGAAGTATAAACATTCGTTGATACATGATACATTTCTTGCTTTCAACATAATGCATCGACACCACGCGTCGATGACGATGCATTATGATGACACACTTTAATTAGCACAATTGATACTCGATTACACTACACCCGATTAAGTCATAAAGCTGTTGCAAATTATGTGTAGATATAAATAGTCAGAAGATGCCGATAATAAATATAGTCTATTCTTGTCCACTCTCAATTTATTAATAGTAACTGCAACAGTAATATGCCATATAAATTTAGCGAGCTGCGTTTTTAAAACAGCCTTTTCAAGCGTGTTACGCTGTATAACCTAGGGACCATATATCGGCGATCCAGATTTATTAGAAACATAACATGGCGATCCTGCCATTTTGCTTTGAATCATAAAAATCGAAGAAGAGAGCGAGGGAAGAACTTGATTAATTGTTTGAAGATTTAAACGAACAGTACACACCAGAACCAACAACAACCAAAGAAACTGTACCAGTATATATCCCGACCCGACACCAAAAACTGCTGGACCAAAACCACTGACCAGAGAAGAATAGCATCGAAAAACAAAAAAAGATAAAGGCAATTACACCCCCTGAGAAGGCGACAACAGAAGGTCTGCAGCAGCAACGACCAAACAAAAGAAAAAGAGGCGGCCAGTAAGTTCGTCTAAGACACAACGTGCCGAACTACACCGAATAATACCGATTACAAAAGACGATGGACTGAAGAGAAAACTGATAAAAGGGTATGGTATAACTCGCGGTTTTTTTCTTGCATTTTGTTATTTCGCTGCGATCATTTGGCATTTTATTATTTCGCATAACAACAACTCGCATTTTGTTATTTCGCACTTTTTATTTGGCAAAATTTAATTTAGCATTGTAATTATTTTACCATAAGATATTTTGCATTTATTATTTCGCTATAACTTACTTTCGCATTGTTTTATTTCGCGTTTCTTTATTTCGCTTTTGCCAAATAAATTAGTAGCATGTAGCAAAACCTTGTAAGATTCTTAATTTTTAACTTTTTATAATTTTTCTTTACACAAACCCCATAAAAACTGAAATATGTTTGAAATATGTCTGCAACCCCCCTGCCTGTGGTCACTGTAGGATTTGGAGTAGGTGCAAGTTTGAGTATTATGCAAAGTAGGGGCCATTTTACATTATAAAACAAGCGATTTCCTCTTGAAAGTGACAAAAAATGCATGCTGATATAAACAAGCGGCTAAATAGCATGGCGCTAAATAACCTTTTGCAAAATAAGCAAAAACTACAAAAGCCAGTTGAAAGAATAGCAAAACATAGCAATGCTAAAGAAAAAATGCGAGTTAACCTTACAGCGAGATAAATGCAAAACGAAATGGCAATTTGCCACATGACTTCTGCGAAATAATTGAAAAATATTTAAAACGTCGCGAGATAATAGTTTGCGAAATGAAAACCGCGAATTGATAGGCACCCCTGATAAAAAATTTAAGTCAGCTATGGGAGACCAAGAGTCCAAAGAAGAAGTGATAAATAATGTAAACGCATCCGGACAAATGAGCATTAAAGAAATGAATATAAACATAATAATATTAAGGGTCAGTTTCAAATGTTCCGGATAAAGTTTCGGATAGTTAGCCGACACATAACGCTTTCCACCAGATAAAAGTAGCTGATATTTTTTTTCTGTTTCATCGTCAAAGTCTCTGATAAACTATCAGGTAGAAAAATTTATCAGGCACTAATTGTTTGACACGAATGGAAATGATGTTTTTTTTTTATCGTTTATCACATTTTTAAGTGAATTGTGTTGTTCTAGTTTTTTTTTAATTTATCGTGGATAAATTCATTCATTCACTCATTTTCGATACCCCGCTTATCCCTTAAGTGGGTCGCGGGTGTAGGTTGCGCAAGTCCAAGTGCACCGTCCATAGTCTCGATTCTACGCCATCGACTGTAAATCATAAAGGGCAATCCCCATACGGGTAGGGGAGATATTATAAACTTGATCTAACCATCTCATCCTGGGTCTACCTAGATTGTACGGATTACATAGCACGTCGTAAGATCATGGTTGGGGACATGCGTTTTAAAATGACTAATCCACCGCTGCGTCCGGAGCAGTAGCTGCTCGACATTGAGTTTCTCACGTATTCTATGGGTGTTTCCGCCATCTCTACGGGTCATACCAGAAATACAACTGAGGAATCTCATTTCGGTAGCTTGTATCCGGGATCTTATTCTTTTGGTCATTACCCAAATAGGTAAGAGTTGGAACAAACTCCGAATTAACGACTGACAACTTGACTATTTAGCTTTGACACCAAGTTCAGTCCTCTTATTACAACAGAATAACCGAGCTGTTTCAAAATTGACCAACCTGACCAATCCTACAGATAAACTTAGCATTGCTCTTGGTCCTTCCATCACTCGTGAGTATACATTAAACAGGCGTTCTGGAGACGACCATCACTTGAGATTTGTTTACGTTTACTTTCATCTCAGCTTCCACATAAGCGACTACGTTCTTCGCCAAGACTGCGCTGTAACATCCAGTCCATAAGTAATGAAAAAGGAGAGGAGACAAAATGCACCCCTGGCAAAATCCAACGCCCACGGTAAAAGGTATTGACTGGGCATGGATATACCTAGTTAAACAAAATAGTGAAAATTCAGAAATCTTCATCGTCGCGGGTTTCTAAAAATAATTTGAAATACTCTGTTCCTACGGGGCCCTGTAATATGGTTGTAATATTCATCTAATTCGACATTTAAGAATTCAAATAAATGCATATGGGATTAAAAAGCGTACGCGAACAATTATAATTAAGTTTATTTAAATGAAAGAAAATGGCAGAAAAAAGTAACAAATGCGTTGTACAAAAAAAAATAATTCGGCTTCGTCTTCCTTCTTCGACTGGTGGTGAACAACTGCCTGCCTCGTCGCTTTTCGCTGTTGGTTGACAGTAGTCGACGTTCGTTGGTTGGGTGTGGTGGAATTATGTGTGGGCATAGGGTGATCCCACATGCATGATATAACACTTCTGGCTGCTGTCTACACCCGTCATCGAAAGAATGCTCTGAAACTATATTTCTCCCAGCCACATCAAATAAATATTTTGTTTAAGTCTTCCGGATAGAGCCTTTAACAGCCGGTTGAACTGGCTGATAGACTATCCGAGACTTTATTTGCCAGCTATTACTATCCGAAACCTTTGAAACCGAAATATTACGTTTATCTGACATATAAATTCCGGATAGGCTATCTGAGACTATAATAGCTAGTCTTGAAACTGGCCCTAATAATAATAATTATACTACTATTAGCTAAGTTACACTCGTATTATAAAAAAATAACAAATTATAAGAAATAGAAAAAAATCATGTTTAAATTATATGTATAGAACAGCAAAAAATTAGGTGCGTAACTAGTCAGCCACGAAAAATAATGAGATCTAAATGTACGTAAGTTCTTAGTTTAAGAAGGTATTAAATGTTAAAATAAATTGGTAGGTTTACTCTGGTCGCGCTAGACTCGATCTCGATCTCACGCTGCATTGTGAAAAAGCCATTAAGGATGGAGTATACACAAGTACCTATGTGTAATGTGTCTTTATAATGTGAGTATGTACATGTTTGCAGCAATGGTGCAGTAGAGTCATTGTTGTGTGTAACCCGAGCTAGGTAGGACAATGGACCGGGATTGGTCTGAGTGCTCCAGGATTTGAAATCCCCTTTTTTAGATACATAATGTAAATACAACTTTTTTTTGTGAATTCAATGTTCCCTACATGATTTGTGTTTATTATTATTCAATAATATTATTTTAATGACTTAACATGCTATTTAAATCTTAATTGTTTATAAACTAATTATTATAGATAGACCCACATGCAACTGAATACCTTACATAATATCAGATAGTAAAAAGTCGAAAAAATAGTAACTGTATCTAATTGGGCAAAATAACAAATTATAATATGCTTTACCTATTTAGCTATTGGCACCTTTTAGTGCCAATGCGGAATGGTATCGGAAACAGTTGCCAATCTGCTATGAACACATTTGAAGCCCTACTACTAATATTAAAGATTACTATTAGTCGTAATTTTCGATATAGGTACAATCTTTTGATATGTTATCGCTAGCGATAGTGTAGGTCATCTTGCGGTAGCCAATTGGGCTAATAAAAAAAAATAGTTCTTTGTACCAGTTTATCGCAAATAGTTGCTATACATTATGTACCTAAAGTTATACCTACATATTTACCTAAATAAAAGGCTACAAGCCCAAGTATCTACCACGAAAAGATCTTAACAGGCTTTTGAACATAAGTATAAACTAATTAATTTTTATTTTACATCCATTACCTACATAAATAATTTTAAATAATAGGTATAACGTTAGTATATTAACCATGGTAATATAATTAAATTACATAAGAAAGTACCTATACATTATTTGAGTAAAACAATTTTTGATTTCACATAGGGCATTTTTTAATTTAGCAGCTCAGATAGTACTCTAGTCTTAACCACAGCACATGCTATTTACAATTTCCAAGAAACAACACTTATACATAGTTCCATCTAAACTACTTCTTGAAGAGCATTAAAGTACTTATAAAGTTCTATGAAATTTGTCCTTTATGTGTGACATAAGATTCATAGCCTGCTGTTCGGGTAGTGAGATTCCTTATTTTAAAGCAAGCAATCATCAATAGTGCTGAAAGAATGCATATTAATAACGAAATAGCAGCGGCTACAGATGAAACCATTGACGTTGTAACACAAGTCTCAAGAATGTTGCTCTCTGAATGCGGTTTAATTCTGTCGTCTTCTCCTTCTTGTAGAACTCGTAGTGATTGAAATAAATTGATATTCTCTGATAGAGTTCCATTTGTTGCTGAATTAGTAGTTGAGTTTAGTACATCTCTTTTAGATATCGCTTTTAAATTTCTCCAATGGCATGGTTGACTCTAAAAAATACATTTATATTTATTTCAGTTAATTAATCTCTTGGGTGGTTTTCAATTTAAATATGAACAATATACAGGAAGCATCAGAAAAAACAAAATCACTTCCCTATATCGATGGCCACATGCCACGCAAAACATACTATGTACCTACGTGCAGTGCATATTTTGTTTATTGGTTTATAATGAATAAATAATGTGCAATAAAAAAAATTTTACATCTTCTACTGTAATAGGTACGACAATATCTCTTTAACCAACTTGCCGATTTTAATGAAAACAATTTTGTATATAGAATAATCAATTGCTGTTAATGAAACACGAATGTTTGCGATCTCTAACACACGTACATATATAGGTACATATTTATTTATTTTTTTTTTGGAAAAACGTATCAAAAAATTCCCATTTATTTTGGATCATCTCATCAGAATAGGTTCAAGGGCAATGATTTTAGTTTGTGATCTAAAACGATTTTGTGATGACGTCAATTATTCTTTTGCTTTTTAAGTTGAAAGTAATTACAGCCGTTTCTTTCTAAGTTTGGTCGCGGAAAGCAATTCATCGACTTTGAAAAAGGCCAAATAAAGGGATATTTTGGATTTGGTTTAATGCGGCGTCAAATCGCTTAGAATGTTGGTCGAAGCCAAAATGTGGTTACTAATTTTATTTGGAATGAAGTAAGCTATATAAAAATAATATGAAAGGATAGGCTCAATATGCGACAACAGCCAGAAGACTAATCATCAGAACCAGGGCTAACTTTATGCGACTAAAATTGAATTTTTCCCCTTTTTTTCCTTCTATCCACTATGAAACCACTTTTCCAAAATTGCCCATATTTGCCCCTTTTCTGTATTTCGTTGATAGATCTTCCCATTTTGAGAAAAAAACACCTTTTTGTAGGAAATACGAAATGTGACATAATAAATACTTTATGAAACTACTTCACAATTAATTGGGATCTGAACGCGCCCTTTTTCTATCAGCCAGAGGTATCAGCTATCAGCTATTTATGTTCTATTGTCATGAGTTTAGGCATTAAAAATTTAGCTATAACCACGTTCAAAGCAACAATAAGATAGAACGAGATGAAAATATGCGTAAGCCACTTAACTTAAGTGAACTCACTCGTTTTGCTTTTTTTTTTTGTGCCATTTGTGGGCAGATTAGTATTGCCCCTTTTTGTACGTAAATCCCATTTTTTCAACTTTTTCAAATCTTCGAAGTCAGCTCTGATCAGAACTGCTTCAATTTCCCAACGTTCTGCTGCTAAAATCATGGAAGAATGCGGTGCTAATGAAAGACTGGCATCTGGAAAACACATTATTCGAAGTAACAAGCTTTTGAAGAGACTGAACGTAAAAAAAACACATTTCATTTCAATGATGTGCGCAATGCGCAAAGCTGCACGACCAGCGATGTCAAACCTAGCCCAATTGTGAAATTCTAGCACTGTTTCATTCGGTCTAGCACTGTAAATTTCCGTTTTAGCACTGTATTTAATTTATATTTTCAAGCAATACGCGTTTAATTATTGCTATAAAACTGTTTTTCTGCGAAAATTTAGTTAATTATTTAAAGCTTAAATGTTGTTTCAGTATTTTGTACGTCAAAAACGTCAAAACAGTGTAGATATATTCTAAAGTCGTTTGGCCTTGCCCTGAACTAGCCCTGAAATCACATTTCTGGCTCTAAATCACATTTTTGAGTTGGCATCGCTGTGCACGACTTCAGTTTGCTCGAGAGCGTATGACGTGGAACAAGAAGTGGCAGACTGTCGTGTTTTCCGATGAAAAGAAGTTTAACCTGGATGGCTAAAACTATTCCATTCACGACTTGTGAAAGGATCAACGTGTTTTAGATATCCACCACATCTGTGCAGGGGACATTACGGTGTTCCGCACATGTCATATTATGGGACTTGTGAGTTGCATTTTGTTACATCGAAAATGAACGCGAATGAACTGTACTGCAAAATGCTTTTCCAAATTTTTGAACGGATTCCATGGACATACCAGTATAAAACGGCCGAATTCATACCCATTGCCAGGGTCATAAGTCGTAACAGTCGATAAACGACCAAAATGTAAAATTGCTCGAGTGGCTCCCATACTTCCTGGACATAAATATTATTGAGAACGTTTGGGGAATATTGTCCAAAAAAGTATATGAAAGCACGAGACATTTGGATGATCCTGCAAGGCTAATTGGCGCCATTAAAAAATCCGGGTCAACAAATAAGTATTTTCCAAATCGTATCTATCTATGAAGTTATATTGAACAAAGTAGGTAGTCCTACATACTAAATTATACTTAAGTATGTAGTTAAATGTTAAAAAGGACCAAAGCTATGAATTAATACTTCACATATTTTTTTTTAATTTTAAGTTTTTGAACCTATTCAGCTGATCCAAAATAAATGCGTGTGCAAAAGACCGCAAACTTTCGTATTTCATTAACAATTGATTATTCTATTTAAAAAAATTGATTTTATTAAAATCGGCAAGTTAGTTAAAAAGATACGGTTATTTTTAAATTTGAATTGGCCTCGACTCCAGTATTGCGTTTCGCCCCGATGTGGTGGGTGGGCTCATCAGTAGACGACCACCACATCTGATCTAGACGCACTGTTTGCTCGATTTTCACCGAGACTAATGATTTTTCAATCAACAAGTGACTGTGAATCATACCTCATGACGAATCTTTGTTTCAAAGACTATCGCCAAGAGGATTTGTTTTTGTGCCCAGCGTCTAGATCAGATGTGGTGGTCGTCTACTGATGAGCCCACCCACCAAATCAAATTTAACAATTTGTGATGACAATCGACACTCCAAAAATGTATTCATTTCATAAATATGTTTATGATTTGAAAATTTGATTTGATTGATTTGAATTTGATCATACGGTTATTTTACTTTTTAAAAATTTTGAAGCTATTCAGTTGAGCGGGAGTTTATATTTTTATCCATAGACTCATTACCTAAACATATGGATATAACGTGTCGGCTCCTCTCGATTTTCTTAGCTAATTTGGCAATAAATAGGCAAGTGTCCTTTAAGCTTCGATTTGTCCTTTTTCCGCTTCAGTTAAGGCTTTTACTCCGCCCAGTTTTTTTTTAATTAAATATTCGAAATTAACAAAAAAATTAGATAGAAGAAAAATATGAGTCCACGTGCCAAAGATAACGATCAAACTAAATGCATGTTCTATTCAAGTGGCGCAAAAATGTTGCCTTAATTTCAGCGTATTTGTCACAGAGAAAGAAGAAGAGCTACCCAAAAACAACGTTCAAAATACCATTATTTTATCATTTCGCTTTGGAGATATGAGGAATAATTGTAAAAAGAGTGTGGTACTTTTACAGGGTGTTGTTTCTATTCAAGTGGCAAAGAGTGTATGAGAATAGGTCGGCAAGTATATTTCGTCAAAATTGGACAAAGAGACCGCCCATAAAAAACAAAAACATTAAAAATTTTATATGTATCTCGAAAAGAACCGAATCGATTGAGTTAAAATTTACAGACAATTTTAGGTATTGGTCCAGGAGTGTTCCTGTAAAGATTGGGCGTGGTACAGCCCATATAAAAAATACGCGCCAGACAACAAAACACGAAAGGTGGTGTATTAGAAAACATTGCAATAAACGAAATGGTGATGTTCAAGCAAACAATCAAAACAATAAAAAATGTGCACGACTCGTTTGTTGCGAATCTCGCAGAATCTCAGTCATTTCAGCAAATTTTGCGTTTAAAATCATACGCACTCAAGATGTACTCAGATAACTGAGCACTTGTTAATTAACAACGTAATACATACCACTTGAATTTCGATGAATTTCGAATTATATTGCCACTGAAGTTTTGGGCTTTGCAAAAATATACCGTGTGTGAATAAAGATCGGGATTTGGGTAGTCATTTTTGAGAAATATTCATAAAACGAAAATATTCGAGTTTTTTGAGAAAAATTAAGTACGTGATCAGATCATGTTTAGAATGCTTATGTTGTCTTAAATATGTATTTTGATCAAAATCGTTAGAACGGTTTTTTGTAAAATTATGCTGACAAATGTTACAATTTGGATTCGAAAAGCACTGTTATTAAACTGTTTAGCTGAAACCTGAGTACGACGTATTCTTCAGGATATAAACATTACCTAGCAGTTACATTTTTAACCAAATCGAAAATGGCGCTTTCGAGATATGTGTAGTTTTTAAAGTACCGTTTTTAGCGATTGGGGTGGTTCAAAAAACACAGTTTTTTAACTGTTTAGCTCAAAACTGAGCAAATGGTATTACTATGGATTTAAGCATTACCTGACAGTAATATTTTTATCATAATCGAAAATGGCATTTTAGAGATACGAGTAGTTTTTTAAAGTACTATTATTATGGATTTGGGTGGATATCAAAGGACGCAGTCTTTCTAGAGAAAAACTGAATTTACTATAAAGTTAAGGATGACAATAGTAACTTAAAAAAACAGCCGTTGCTGTACTTTTTAGCAAAAAACTGGGTATGCAGTCATGTTAAGCATGCTTACATAAACTCAACTATCAATTTTGGTTCAAATCGTTAGAACCGTTTTCGAAAAAATCTAAATTTAGACATATTTCGTACAATTTTTATATGGGAGATACCGTTAATATTAGGGCTAGCATAAAAAAACGTCCCTAGCGGGAAGCCCACAAACTCTAAATACGAAGTTTGAAGCAAATCCGCCCAAGCGTTTAGATTCCCCAGGGGTGGGACAGACAGACATACGGACGGACAGAATTGCGAGACCCACTTTTTTAAGTTCCCCTATCGTCGTAGATAATATCAGAATTGAAAAAAAATATAAATAAAACATTTTGAAATTCGTTGCGATTTTAAATTTAATGTTAGAAAATAAATCTCCTGATTGATGTGATTTATTCATTTTTACTTTGCATACAATATTTCCAAAGAAAACCATTTATTTTGAAATTTGGACAGGACAATGTCTGTCGGGTCAGCTAGTTATAAAATAACATGGTCAGCATCAGCACATGTTACTTTCAAATCATACCTACTCAAGATTCACTCAGGTTTAGTAACCTGAGCCTCTTAACTGATAAATAAGTTTTTCATTAACTTGGCAGCCATATTATTTGTCTATTAGTTGAATTCGTTTACTTGCTCCGTTGTGTGCAAAGCTCAAATTTCTTAAATTTATAAAACCAAAGGGAAACATACAAAATTAATATTTTATTAAAAAAAAAAAAAAAAAAAACGAGTAGGTACCTTACCTATCAGTGTTATCATCGGCCAGTTTTTATACGTTCCCCAGCATTCAAGTCTTGCAAAATGTTAAGGAATTATTATAATGATTTTGTGCGTGCAGGGAGGTACCGGAACAAAGAAGTCCTTTCACAAAATTTCATTCGCCTAGGTCGATTCGTTTGGTTGTTGGACTCTGTTGTGTTTTTAAAAAACAGATAGACCGACGGGCGGATAGACGTGTACATGGCTAAATCATTTCAGAATTGCATCCTGATTCAGAATATTTATGGCTTATAGGGTGTAGGGCAGCGTTGCCGAAGTGGCACGATCGTGCTTTTTGGACACGCAAATTTATTTGTGGCACGGTGGCACGCAAAAATTGAAAAAGGCACGTTTTCTTCATTTCTCTTACCTTACTCAAATATTTAAAGTTCAGTGTTAGTATGTAAGCACACCATTACATTTCAATAATAGAGCTATTTATTTAGTTTTTTCTTTGCTTTTGCGGTATGGTCGTATGGAAATGGAAATGAAGAGGTGTATGGTATAACTCGCGGTTTTTTTTCTTGCATTTTGTTATTTCGCTGCGCTCATTTCGCAAAACCTTTTAAGATTCTTAATTGTAAACTTTTTATAATTTGTCCTTAGAATGAACCCCATGAACATTGAAATAAGTTTGGAGGGATGCTGTCCCCCGCAACCCTCCTGCTTGTATTCATTGTAGTATTTGGAGTAGGTACGAGTTTGAGTATTATGCAAAGTACGTGTCATTTTTTACATATAAAAAAACAATTTCCTCTTGAAAGTGACCAAAAAAATTCATGTCGATATAAACAAGCGGCTAAATATCATGGCGCGAAAAAACGTTTTACAAAATAAGCAAACGAAAAATACTAAAAGCTAGTTGAAAGAAGAGCAAAACATATAAATGCTAAAGAAAAAATGTGAGTCAATCTTCCAGCTCGATGAATGCAAGACGAAATGGCAGTTTGCAACATGACTTCTGCGAAATAGTTGAAAAATATTTAAACCGTCGCGAGATAACAGTTTGCGAAATGAAAACCGCGAACTGACACACTATTGAAGCAGCGTTACCGTGGTTAAATTTAGAAAAGTCGCAAGAAAAAGGGCCACGGAGAAAAAAAAGGGCAATTTAAAGTAATAACTTCAAAACAATAGTAAACATAACAAACAAACAAGATATTGTACTGGTAATATTCTATTTTTAAAACTATAACACTTCAGTTGAATAAAACATACCATAAAAAAACATTAAACGTAAAATCAATTCAATAACATAACAAATCAATTCATTAAGCGGTGCAAGTTCTAATCCAAAATCTTTTGAATCATTCTCCGACCGCTCTGACCCCGATTCTGAAATTGGAGGCGCCGCATTGCTCGTTGAAGGAATGGTAGTGCCCCTACGTTCTCTAGTAAAGGCACTTACCCTTCTTACAGGAACAAACTCGGGCTGTTTTCGACCTCCCTCTGACTTCGGAACCAATTAACCCAAAAAACTTCAAACTTGAAAAGTTTACCAAGCTCAAAAGGTCCACCTTACCAAATTTCATCTCAATAGCTTAGTGGTTTTCAACATACAGGACGTCAAAAATCGCAAAAACCGTAACTGACTGACTGACTCACTCACTCACTCACGCACTCACTCACTTAGATGACGATCATCAGCCACCCTAGAATAGTGAAATTTGGCAGAATGCTAGATCCTGTGGTGCATACACTGGGAAAAGTTCAAAAGTTGAGATTTTCGCTTCATTCCATTTTTTTTACATTTAACCTCTTAAACTAAGAACTTGGCGTACATTTAGATCTCATTATTTTTCGTGGCTGAATAGTTACACACTTTTTTTTATATAACAGAGCTTGGCTGTTTTTTTAAATTTATGTTTTTGGTGTGATGTGTATCAATTCAGCCACTTCAGCGCAATGAATTTTCTTAAAAGTTTGAAAATTTAATATTTTTGTTGTTCCAAATTGTAAAAAAGGGCCAAAATCATTAAATTTTAGAAAGTGGTATCATTGTGCCAAGGTGGTAAAAAAAGTGCCAAATTGCAACTTTAGTCTCACAACGGTCACGCTGTATTGAAGGACCATTCAAATGAGAGCGACCAACTACCTACCTACGATCGAACGAATATTTCGAATTCAAAACTTGTTGACGCGAACGAAAACACCTTTGGCGCGTATTGTCAAAGTTTATTCGTAAACCACATAATTTACTTCGCGTTCCACAAACTAGCGAACGAAATTAACCTCAAATTAGACATTGCGGGTAGAAACTGGCGAATATTCGTTCGTTCGTAGGAAGTTGGTCGCTATCATGTATATGGTCCTTAAATGCTTCTTCGTTTTTTGTTTCGGTTTGGCGTTGGCTTGACGGTGTGAATGTGAAAAAAAAATTGTTTCCTTGGACACGCTAAGGGCACGCTCTTCTGAAAAAAGTGGCATGCTTTTATTATTTTCGGCGGCAACGCTGGTGTAGGGTGACTTCTTCTTGGTGTTATAAAAGTAAGTACTTATAACCTTCCATTGGAGGGTGTTATAAAGGCGCATTTAATTGAATCTAAAGCTTAGTACGCAGTTCGAGCGAATCTAAATTTTAGCTGCTCTCTAATTTTTCTCTCCAAACATTAAATAAAATCCTAGCTTAATTTTGGAATAGAGTGCGCTGTGAATATAAGTGTCACAGAAAACAGCTGTCCGTTGCAAATAACTTCCTTCAAGAATTCATCGACGCGAAAATGTGTTTTATTTTCGTTGCACTTTCTTTTTTCCTTGATATCAAATTAATCACTTTGAAAGAAGTTAGGTAGGTAGGAGGAAGGTATTCACTGAAAAACCTTATCCTTATTTACTTTTCCGCAACACAAAAGAACAGAAGAAAAAAAACATTATCTGTAAAAATTTAGCTAAAAAAAATGTCCCGAACCATTAATGGGCGCGGTAAATTGTGACATATACATGCAGTGCAGTCTGAAATGAAAATTTAATTTTTTAGCTGCAGCAGCACACCGCTCGGCTAAATGGATTCGCTTAAATTTAGCTCAGCTAAATTTTGGAGACAGTTTTGTATGTGAGCTAAAATTTAGCACGAGCAGCGTACCAAGCTCAAGGTAATATAAGTCTTATAGACGCCGGATAGGAACTTTAGTCCATGTACATACATATAAACAGATTAGGACTAATCTTTGTATAGTCGTGTTGAAAATCACTTGTCCAACGGTCGATTGAGTAAACTGTAGACTTTGTACAGAAAATCTACCATTGTCCAAGTGATTTGAACACGACCGTACCACATTCAGATAACAATCTACTATACAAGTTCTTCATTTTCAAGATTATTTTGTAAATATCTGTTTTATTCAAAGAGCTGTGGCAGCCTTAATTTTTAATAAGATGTTTAGGTTCTAATAGCGCAGACATTACGCCTGCATTCGATTCTTTAATAAGAATAAGAAGAAATAAAAAAGCACCCTGGACAATGCGGTGTAGGATCTGAAAATATGAACTCGTTACATTCATTTTGCACAAGGCCTATTTCAGCTCAAAACTCAGAAGTACCTATTTCTATCGTAGTCAAATATTCATGATTGATAATTTCAATATTTTTTTGTTCACCAGGAAAAAAACCTTAAGACAAAGTGGACGATTGAATTTACTTGATCGTGCAAATGGCACTTTGTGAAAAATTTTGTAATAAGTTCAAAAAAATGTATCCGAAATCAAATCGTTTTTCCACATCTTCGAGAAATGCAGCAAATTTCAAAAAATTATTTTTAACGAAGTACGGTGAGTAATGAATGCATTCAGAATTTTAAAACAAGGGAGTGCGTTCAGCTTATTTTTGTTTAATCCTTATATAATGTCTGATTTGAAAGATATAAAAATAAACTTTCAAAAATTAAAAATAGTACTGAAAATTGAGAAGTGGTACTTGCATACTCGGGGAAAGTCAAATTATACTGAATTCAGTACAATAGTAAGCCTTTTTGCAACTATGCTACATATAGATATGTAATTTGAAGATAAACACCAAATAAAACACAATAACTATCATGCTGAAAATATATATTTCAGATTGATAGAATAGATAGCCAAATTCGACGTAAGTAGGACTATATTGAAATTATGATTTTTAATACCCCGCGAGAGTTCTCCAACGTCATTCTGAAAGCAAAACCTGACGAGTTTGGCAGGGATGCCTAAACTAGACATAGCTCTATAACTCGTCTCTATATAAATGTTGTCATATGCGGCCTTAAAATCGATAAACAGATGGTGGGGTGATCTGGAATTCTTGGTTTTAGACTACTTTTCTCTAGGAACTGCTGTAGTATGAATATAAAAATACTGTTAAAAAAAGTGCACATTTGTCTAAAATACATTGATTTGAAATGAGAAGCTAAACTAAGTAGCGGCTCAGGATAACCTGTTTTGATTAAAAAGTTGTTAGCGCTATGTACTATTTATAAAGGACTTATTATACCCTCCACAGGAAGGTATATTCACTTTGTCATTGCATTTGTAACGCCACTATAAAGTATATATTGGTTTGTATTGAAAATAGGCTATGTCGGTCAAGTAATTCTGGTACCTCCCATACAAAGCCAATATTTGACGCATATATATCTCTCTGTCTGTTGAAAGCACTATAGCGTCCAAACGAATCGACTTAGGTGAATGAAATTTTGTGAGAGGACTTGTTTTTACCGTTGTCAAGTTGGTATTAAAAATTGTCTATGTCGGTCAAGTAGTTCTGGTACATCCCATACAAAACCAATATTAGACACATGCGTGTACCTATACAGTACATACAGTGGAGGGTATCCAAGCATGTGTTGTGTTGCGAACAAAAGTTTCTTGTAGGAGTATGTTATAGCGCATCTTTTATAAATTTATAAGTGTACAATTACCAAAAATATTACAAGAGAAACTTGACGATATACTCGTAAAACAAAAATATTATTAAACTAAATTGCTGTTACCCACGACTGACGAAATAAATAGAGGTTAAACTTTACACCTTGCAAAATTTTTGAGCCAATGTAGAGCAGGTATGTTTTAACCTTAATGTTTTTGTATTGGGTATAATAGATTAAGGATTATTACGTGCATGGTACCGTTTTTGGTAAAAATTAATCAAAATTTTTCAATTAGGTATGTATTCGGGTTTTTGGCTTCTCCAACAGAACTCTGATACGTTGAATTGTTAGAAAGGCCATAATTTTTTGCAGTTAAATAACCGATTGTTTGAGTATAGCAGATCAGGCCTGAAAGGATCACCTTGCAAATTTGATTTTGTTGCGATCATAATGTTGTAAGCGCTCCATAGTGACTAATCGAAGCAGAGTTTTGCTAGATTTCCTTTTTGTATACCCTTCGCAGGGAAGTATATTTTACGTTGTCATTATATTTGTAACGCCAAAAATGAGTCACCGGAGACCCCATAAAGTACTATATTCATTCTGAATCACGATCAATATTAATCGATTCAGCCATGTCGCCTGTCTGTCTGAAAACACGATAGCGTCCAAACGAATTCATCAATTTTATGAAAGGATTCCTTACCGTCGGCGTCGGTCGGTCGTCAGGTTGGTATTGAAAATGAGCTACATATATCGGTCGAGTATTTCTGGTACCTCCTATACAAAACCAATTAGACCCAAGTATGTGTTCTGCGCGCACTAACTTACATTTTGCATTACTTGTATGCAATTTAGGGTATCAAAGCATCTGCCAAGCCGACACTTTTACTTGTTTCTTACATTATCAAGAATTCCATAAGTGAATTAGTTAAATTAAGAGGGTCATGGTCTAGCTATTTTATTAAATTTTTTCAACTTTGTACCGAAAATTATACCATTAAAAAGTGATTTACATAATTTTAATTTTAATTTACGATTAAAACGGTAGCTCGGGATTTTATAACACACGCAAAGCGTACAGAATAATATTCTATAACCAAATATGTAGGTAGGTATTTATATAATTAGCTTCATGCTTCCTGTATAGGTATATTATGCTTACCGGACATCTCCCGTGACACATTCGAACGTCACACTCGATATAAAGAGCAGGTGAGCCAGTGAATCGAAAAGTCTTCATGTACGCATAAACTTGTGTTTCATAAATACCGCCATCGGACCAAGAGCCTCTAAACCGAGAAATTAGTTTTTCATTAACTGGGCAGCCATATTCGTCTATTAGTTGAATTCGTTTACTTGCTCCGTTGTGTGCAAAGCAATCATTTACTACTATGTCAAACCCCTCTGCAAATAAAATAAAATTTAAATCGGTATGTCAGATTGTGAGTTACTGTTTAGGTACTTATTATTAGAAATTAATTTTAATTTTGTTTGATTTAGATCGGTTTTCATTTTCAATTTTTTTTTCTGATCCGTTTCAGTATGTATACGGACTTTCACAAATACATACATACATACATAATACATATGTATAACCTACTGCAGGCGTTTGTCAAATTGTTTAATGTTGGTGGGACGTGATTTTCAATTCAGTTTTTCCTATTACAATCCTATTATAAATCGTCCCGAGTGAGTTAAAAGTAATGTGTGGAGAGCATAAGTGAAACAAAAGTGCCTACATTCAAATTTGGATTTAATGTTTGATTGGGCAGCAGAAATCTGAAATCTCAAATCAAAATCTGATATACCCAATCGAAAATGCCATCAGATTTGTATTTAGTACTAAGTACGTTAACACTCATGAATTAAATTATTAATTGTGATTGCTTGAACATTTTACAGATTGTCATGTAATTGTAATGAACGATCATAATATTTAAATTATTAGCATTAGCAATAGGTACATTTTTTTTGCTTTTACCATTTACAGGTAAACTGGTAATCTGGTAACGATGTGTTACAATCAACTGGCAACATATTTTTTCCCTCCCCTGACATAGTTTACTATCAATGTTTCCAATGTATTTTATGTGACTTCTGCTGTAACATTTGTTCCTGTTGTCAACGTTGCTGTGATAATTTCTTCCTCGGATTTGTTTTTATAGCTAGACCGCCAGCTTCGTGCAGAAAATAGAATTCCATAGATGAGTTTTGAATTGTTACTGCGTGGGAAAGTATGTGTGCCATATTAAAGTAAATAAATGAAGGTAAAATAAGTTCACGCAAATGTATACTGGCACATAGTAACATTTACAGTTATTTCAATGGTAAGTTTGAAATAATTCAAATAATTATGCGTATTAAGCACAGGGAGTGATGAATTTTTTGTTAATAACTTATATTTCACTAGCGTAGCCCGTGCACACTTCGTAGTGCAAAATAGTTAAAAAAATAAACTGTTTTTATTGTAATGCTCTGTGGTACAAAACATTTTTTGTTTTTCCAGAAATCGTATTGCCTAGACAATATTATTGACTTTCATTATTTATATCAATGTTACAAATTTTAAAAACCTTGGCTTCCAATTCCAAGACTGTCGAAGAAGCTGTACCCGACCGGCTTTGCCCGTGCACAGGAATTGAATTGCTGAGGTCTTAGGTAATATTGTAATAATGTTCTTTTGTAAAATGCGAGAAATGAGAATGAATCGACTTGGTGGAATTTTCTTTCTGGCTAAACCTGAAATACAGCAATACGAACAAAACAAAAAAGCATAATGAAAATCGGCCCAGCGGTTATCGAGATATAACGTCATCGAGTTTCACCCCATAGAAGATGTTTTTTGTATAGGAGGTATACAATTTTTGAATGTTTTTTTTTTTGTATGTAAAGTCGCTCCCCTTTGACCAAATTTGATCAATCTTCACAGTAGCAGTCCAGGGCCAATACCTGAGATTATCTGTAAGTTTGAGCTGCTTTGAATGCTATTTTTGTATAAACGGTGCCACGCCCCTTTGTCTAATTTTGATCAAACTTCACAGGACTACTCCAGAGCCAATAACTAAGATTATCTGTAAATTTGAGCTCAATCGATTTGGTAGTTTTCGAGATATAAGATTTTGAATGTTTTTTTTGTATGGGCGGTGCCACGCCCCTTTGCCCAATTTTGACCAAACTTCCCAGGACAACTCTAGAGCCAATAACTACGATTATCTGTAAGTTTGAGCTCAATCGATTTGGTAGTTTTCGAGATATACGATTTTGAAGGCTTTTTTGTATGGGCGGTGCCACGCCCCTTTGCCCAATTTTGACCAAACTTCACAGGACAACTCAAGAGCCAATAACTAAGATTATCTTATAAATATGAGCTCAATCGATTTGGTAGTTTTCTAGATATAAGATTTTGAATGTTTTTTTTTGTATGGGCGGTGCCACGCCTCTTTGTCCGAAATATTCACAATACTACATATCTTGGTGAAAATACAAGAAGGCCTGATCAATACTCATCATATTTTCATCTTTTTTCGGTCAATGGCGAATTTTACATCAAGGTCGGAAATAATATTGAGGACGTTGCTGTTAAACAGGGATTTAAACGAGGAGCGCATTATGTATTTCACAAACTTGAAAAAACTACTAATATAGCATTGACATGATTCATTGATGAGCTTTGGAAAATGAGCGACATTGACCTGGTGCGAATTATTTGTCTAAGACGGACATTGAAGCAAATGGACACTAACGCTCCGCCCCGAAGAATCTTCGATTCGAAAGGACGAAGTAGTACCTAAAAGAGGACGTTACTTTAGTTGCTCACACATGTACAAGGAAATCTTAACCAACTTGATGTGCGCCAGTAGAAACACACTATGGTAAAAAATAATTAAAAAAATATATGAAATATAATAGGCATGTACGAATTTTATATTTTAGAAAATATTATCTTTTAAAATATTTTGTGCACATAGTTACCGTATTTGCTTCTCATGTAAATTATAAGTGTCAACGGGTCACCAACATGAACAGGTCCAGTCACACGGGACCCACCAATTCCATACCCGTTTTGAATTTCCATGTAACATTCAGGTGGGCTTAGAGTAAACACCACCGGATTTCCAGTTGCAACCCTGAAATATACATTTTATTATTATATTAGATACAGACTATCTAATATTTCTTTTCATTCGAAGGCATATAAAACAAAAGAAGTGTTAAATTTAGACTAGTGCAGTCTTACCCAGTGAGTCATATCAATTGCAAACGTATCGCTGGCACAATTTTTCTTTCAACACGACCCAACGGCAGGCAATACAAAGAAGTTAAATATTAATAAAAATTGGTCGAGTTCATAAATTTCGTTATAAATCGTTAAATTACTTTTAGGTAATGCCTTTGTATAACAGATTTAAAGGAAATTGTTTAAATTATAAACTCGACCATTCTCTGTAACCTTAGCGGACAGATTTGCAAAACTTTTTTTTTTCGTGCATTTAATTTCTTAAGTTCCCACTTAGATAATAGAACCATTACATTGCATAAATCATTGTTACCAATGTTAATACATAGGCAAAGTTTCTAATGGCCACGCCCATTTCTAAGGTTACCACCCATACAAAATGTATTAGTTTTCGAAATTTCTCGAAAACGATTCGAACGATTTAAATAAAACTTTGCGTGTGTTATTTCCTTAGTGATTGTATTATAACTGCATTTATAAAGAAATAAAAAAAATTATAGGGTTACCATTTTTTATTTTTTTTATTGTTGTTTTTTATTATTATCATTAATATTTTTCTTTTGTTTTATTTTATTATTCATTATTATAATTATTATTATTATTCGGCCTAAGAAGTGCCAATAATACAATAATTTTGACCAAAAATGTCTATTTTTAAAAAGTGACGTCGCCAACAAAAATGTCCACTACACACAGGGGAGAAAATTGTAGCAAGAAAACTTTACATATTCTGAAAGTAGACAAAACACTTAAGGCTGGGTGTTCGAGGGTATATGATTTTTCGCTCCGATGGGGCTTGCAGGGCTTAAGAGATAATTGATCGCAGTAAACGGCTTTCGACAGTAAATAAATAGATGCTGTTAGTGACCGTTTTTAATTTTTTGACTTTTATGTACCACAAAGACGGAAAAGTCTTTGCCAAGGTGCTGGAAACGCGTTGCAGAGCTGTGGTCGAGGCACGATTAGGAGATGAGCAGTGCGGCTTTCGTCCCGGTAGAAGCACAACCGACCAGTTCTTCACTCTTAGAATGGTACTTGAGAAGGCATGGGAGTATGCTATACCTGTTAACGCTTGCTTCGTAGATTTGGAGAAAGCATACGACCGAGTCCCTCGAGGGAAACTCTGGAGTGTATTGCAGGAGTATGGAATTGATGGTTCTCTCTTGAGAGCCATTCAATCTCTTTACACAAACTGTAAAAGCTGTGTTCGGGTAAACGGCGTTAAATCAATACCTTTCACCGTGGGCGTTGGACTTCGCCAGGGGTGCGTCTTGTCGCCTCTCCTTTTCATTACTTATATGGACTGGATGTTACATCGCAGTCTTGGCGAAGAACGTTTCGAATTGGGAGATCTGAGGATAAGTCATTTGCTCTTCGCTGATGACTTGGTCATCCTTGGGTCCTCTCAGACTGAACTTCAGCGCGCACTCGATCGGTTTGTAGCCGTTTGTGTTGAAGCTGAGATGAAGGTAAATGTGAACAAATCTGAAGTGATGGTCGTCTCCAGAACGCCTGTTCAATGCACTCTGCATGTTAGTGGAGTCCCATTGAAACAGGTGGAGAAGTTTAAGTATCTCGGGGTCTTATTCACGAGTGATGGAAGGAGCAATGCCGAGTTTTCTTGTAGGATTGGTCAGGCTGGATCGATTTTGAGACAGCTTGGTCATTCTGTTATCAGGAGGACTGAACTTGGTGTCAAAGCTAAGTTGTCAGTCTTTAATTCGGTGTTTGTTCCAACTCTTACCTATGGTCATGAGGTTTGGGTAATGACTGAAAGAATAAGATCGCGGATACAAGCTGCCGAAATGAGATTTCTCCGTGGTATTGCTGGTGTGACTCGTAGAGATCGCATTAGAAATACCAGAATACATGAGGAACTCAATGTCGAGCAGCTACTTCTCCGGACGGAGCGGTCCATGCTTCGGTGGTTTGGTCATGTTAAACGTATGTCCCCGACCAGGATCCCACGACGCGCTATGGAATCCGTACCATCGGGCAGGCGTCCTCTAGGTAGACCCAGGATGAGATGGTTAGATCAAATTCATAATCTCTCCTCTACCCGTACGGGGATTGCCCTTGATGATTTGGAGTCGATGGCGGAGGATCGAGAGCTATGGAGGGTCCACTTAGGTAACCTACACCCGCGACCCACTTAATGGATAAGCGGGCCATTGAAAATGTATGTATATTGTATGTATGTATGTACCACAAAGTCCCAAAAACGTCCTTTCTTGGGTGTTTTTTTTCGACCCGGTGGGGCAATATCTAAATGAAACTTTTTTATATTTTTTATGATTTTATTTTGTAAAGGGTCCGCCATCTAACGTTTTTTTCTCAACTAGTGCTTATTTCGCGAATGGTAACACTTAGCTCATGTCTGATTTGACAGATACCTAATTAGTTTTATCCTTCCGCTGAACGAATATGGTTGTGTATACGCTTGAACAATGCTGGGAAATATTGCGACATTACTTTGAAAATCATGGTAGTGTTGCAGAATGTGTGCGAAAATTGCGTACGGATTTTGGAAGAAGAGAAGCACCGTCAGCTCCGTATGCTCGTTATCTTGTGAAAAAAGTGAAAGAAAATGGCATCCTCATCGATAAACCAAAGCGTGAAAAGCCAGAAAAAGTGCGTACACCCGAGAAAATTGCTGCTGTGGCAGAAAGTGTGCGTGAAAGCGCCATCAACATCAATCCACCGTCGTTCTCAACAATTGAACATTTCGGAGATATCATTGAGACGAATTTTGCATAAAGACCTTGGTATGACGCCATACAAAGTCCAATTGGTTCAGGAGTTGAAGCCAACTGACCATCCAATGCGTTTTCGATTCGCTAAGTGGGCCTGCGATCGACTTAGAGAAGATGCCGATTTTGCCAAAAAAAATCATCTTTTCAGATGAAGCCGATATACCCCAAACGAGTCACTGTTTGGTGCGGATTTTGGTTCAGAGGCATAATTGGGCTATTTTTCTTCGAAAATGAGCAAGGAGTGGCCGTTACAGTCAATGTTGATCGTTATCGGGCCATGTTGAACGAATTTTTGTTCACAAAAATTGAAGAGGAGGATATTGGCAACATTTGGTTTCAACAGGACGGCGCTACGTGCCACACAGCCGAAGCTTCACTCGATGTTTTGCGCCCTGTTTTTGAAGATCGCATTATCAGCCGCAGAGCTGATGTCGTTTGGCCACCGCGGAGCTGCGATTTGACACCGTTGGACTATTATTTGTGGGGTGCCGTAAAAGATAAGTGTTACGCCGACATGCCAGAGACAATTGACGCTTTAAAGGACAATATTCGTGAAGTCATTGGTGAAATACAGCTGCACACAATCGATAATGTGCTTAAAAATTGGACCGATCGTGTAGGCTACTGCATGGCCAGCCGAGGCAGCCATTTGAATGGAATTATTTTCCATTATTAACCGGAAGGATTGTACTTTCAAATAAAAAAGAAATTTGAAAAAATATTCAGTAGTTTTTTTTATAGCATTTTCAAAAACAAAAAAAGTTATTTGGCGGACCCTTTATTATATATATTAATATAAAAAAAAATTATTTTGTAAAAATTTTACTTTTTAGGAATGGAGTATTCCTGAGATGTTGGTATGTTAAGAACAGAGAGTCCGAAAAGATTTGAGCTCAGAACGTTAAAGTTAATCGGATAGAAAAAAAGTAGTTTTTTTTAAACTGGCAGTACCTAAAGTAAACCGTCTTTAACGTCGTCAAGTTGGTAATGAAAGTGGGCTATGTAGGGCCAATTTCTCATAAACGCCGCCAACGATTTGCAAAATATTCAATATCTAAATATAACTGTAACGGAGTTAGTGGAATAATATTTTAAAGAATTGCAATTTCTGTTAAAATATTTTTTTTTTACGATTTTGCCAAAAATCGAATATGGTCGCCTTAAATTGATAAACGTGCAATAGACAAGTTTGTTTTATGTTATTCACTTGTGTTCTTTATTTAGTTAGGATTATAAAGATAGTTAATGTCTTAGAAATATATATGCAATCTAAAAACCGGCTATTTGGCAACCCTCTCTATAATATAGACATACTATGTAGGCCGTATTATGCCGTTTAAGGGCTCTTGTGTCTTTCTTTTCTTTCTTTTAGATATTAAATAAAAAAAACAATGAAAACATCAAAATGAAGTTCTGTTCAATTTCTTGATTGGTTTGGAGTAATGAAATGGAAATAAAATCTACCTATGTTAATTAAGTTTGAGTTTTTGTATTAAAAAATTGTAATTAGGTTAGGTCAGATAAGGTTGTTCTCTTAACATAGCCGAGACACAGTTAGACAAGAACAAATTATAAGTACCTACATTGTGATACCACAAGAAAGGGATGACTGAAAGACTATAGATCGGACATACGGATACGGCGCGGAACCCTACTCACTTTACTTAAGAAGTGAGTGAATCAGGAGTGAATAATGCTAGAAGATTTCAGACCTTTGGGTAGGTATTCATTAGTCAGCCCAGAAATCTTAAACTGAGCCAGACGAAAGATATTTTGCCAGTACCTATACTATACATACCAATACGGACAGATCTTCAGCTGCTTCCAGCCAAACAGAAAACAAAACGAGAAGTTGAAAAAGTGACGCTCCTGAAGTTTGATTGATAAGTAGACGGAATAAAGGATCATTCACATGGGAGCGAACGAATGAATTGATAAAATGAGAATAAACCACTTTTTATGCATTTATAAACAGAAAATTCCACATTTTATTATTCCAAGATATCCTCCTCTTGGAATAAGGTTAAGTTCGAACGAAATTTGTATTCGCTACTTTGTGGAACGCGATTTAAATGATGTGGATTGTGAATAGACTGACAATTCGCGCCAGGGTGTTTTCGTTCGCGGCAAAAAATTTGGATTTCGAAATTTCGTTATTTAAACTGTTAATAAACTTGTTTTCTTAATAAATTTTGATAGAATAATTAATTATCCTCATCTTGGAGTAGTCAAATGTGCAATTTTCTGTTTATAAATGCATAAAAAGTGGTTTGTTCGCATTTCATCAATTCGTTCGTTCGCTCCCATGTGAATGGTCCTTAAGAAATTTTCACTTGTCTACTTTTAATTAATGTAATAAAAAATTATTATCTTTGCCTACTTTTATTAAATCTAAATTCTCCATGAATAAGTCACACCTATTGTCGTTGTCGTTTGTTTACGACTCTAAAAAAAACGACACGACTGTTCGGTGTTGGCGACAAATTATAAACGACTTCTGTCGCGGCGACGATCGACATTATGTCGTCTGAAATGTCAAAAAATGTGGATTGTATTTTTCGACGACGATTGTAGGTATTGCGTAAGACATTTTGTGACGATATTTGTCGTGGAAATAATTCTTTTTTGTCGTCGATAATTTTGTGGACGACTGCATAAAGTGTGAAAAAAGTATGTGTACTCTACTTAGTTTTAATTACCAGAAGACAATGTAGTTATTTCTCAGAATGAAGATAACAAATAAAAGACAATTTCTACATTTAGTGAACGAAATGGAGAAAACTTTTCATTTGGGAAAATTATTCATGAGGGCCTAACAAAAGTGAACATCGCAATCGGCAATGGGATGACATAGCTTTATTTCTGAATTATCTTAGACCACCTTTAATAGTCTAAAATACATTTTAAATCTGAAAATAATTATTGTTATTAAAATAGTGTTTGCAATTTAAATTATTTCTACCACTCACTTATAGTCGGGCAAATCGCATGAATTGGATTTCGAATTTCCTTTCTTATCTTTACTAGCTCTTTTTTCTTGTTTTCTTCTTCGTCACTGCTTTCAAAAAACATCTCAGCACATTCATTTTTGATTTGTTTTATTCAATAATTCACCAAGTCACAAACAAAACAACAGACCAAATATAAATTCGTCGACTGAAATGTCAAATCACATGATTGTGTTACATGTAGTTTGTGGAATGTGAGAGTTCAGAGAGTCGATTTTTGTCAGTTACGCAATATGTACCAAATTTCAAACGACTCGACACGACAAAAATGTAGCCGGTCGTTTACGACAGAAGACAAGGACAATAGGGGTGAGTTTTAAGGTTGGTTGATCCGTGTGTTAAGAGTTTCATTTCATATACCGTATTGCGGACTGTTCCAGCAATTTAGAAATGTAACTGTTAATTTATCAATTGAAATAAGGTAGAAATGAATTGTTGTTTTGAATTATGAACTTCTTTTTACGGTCGTCAGGTTGGTATTGAAAATGGGATATATTGCTATATAGGAGATCGAGTAGTTTTGGTACCTCCCATATAAAACATTGGTTTCGTTTTTCAGTCCCATATGTACATTGTACATACGTACTAACTCACATGCCTAACATTTTTAATGACTTGTATACAGTGGAGAGTATCAAAGCATAGGCCAGGCTGATGATAACATTTTTATCTTCAAGTTTTTTTTTTATATTATCAAGAATTCCATAATCTAAATGGTTAAATTAAGAGACCTATGTCAGTAGTTATTTTATACATACATTATACCTAAAATGATCATTCAATTCAATTTTTATTTAAATTAATTTAAATTATACTTACTCGACATCCAGAAAAGGAAATGTTACAGTTTTCCAAAAATCGTAGCCATATTCACAAGTGACTTTAAAATGCTCATCGAATTCTTCTTCTATTAAGGGATTATATTGCACAGTAACCGTATTCCACATAAAGTTCTAAAAAAAATATATATATTTGTAAAGGTACGAGTAAATATGTTGGTGAACTTTACCGTTGGATTCTTTCGTTTTTCTTCACTAAGCGCATTTTTACCCAGCGTACCGCATCTATTTAGCTGTATATAAAATTCGTAATAGTCACTGCTAGTGCCATTAATATACATACAATCCGGATCATACGAATATCCTAGTAAAATAAAATGCCTACATATTTAAGTATTATATTTATGGCATTATTTTTATTCAACGTCAATGTTTTAAGCTATTATTGTACCTACACTAGTTATAATTTAATTTTACGTAGAGTAGTTTTTCCAAATTTTTTTTAGTGAAAATTATCCATTTTGGGATAAAAAAAACAATTTTGCATTTCGATTTTCCATACTTTTTCCCCACTTCCCTACTTTTTGAGCCGTGGGAGTGGGGGGGAGGGCGACTTTCATTAAAATGCCGACTTATTTTAGGAACTTGTCGACTGTATAGAAATCATTAAAATCGGCCCAGCGGTTATATAGTTATAACGTCCTCTAATGTCACCCCATAGAAGATGTTTTTTGTATGGGAGGTGCCACGCCCCTTTGTCCAATTTTGACCGCTCTTAACAGGAGCACTCCTGGGCCAATACCTAAGACCATCTGGAAATTTAAGCTCAACAGAGTCGGTGGTTTTTGAGATACAAGATTTTAAATTAAAATTTTTCATTTTTAAAGTACCTACATAATTTAAAGTTCAATTAAGTTAAGATTGCATACCTAAATTTTTTCATATTGCTATATAGGCGACCGGTTTTGCAGTGCGAAGTCCCTGAGTGAGAAAAATGAAAGGTTACTAGTGTATCTTAAGGACCATTCACATGAGAGCGACCAACTATCTACGAACGAACGAATATTCGCGAGTTTTGACAGTTCGCCAATTTCAGCCAGCAGTTTCTATCAGCAATTTCTAATTTGAGGTTAAGTTCGAACGAATGTTTTATTCGTTACTTTCTGAAATTCGATTTGATCATATGAATTTCGAATAAACTTTGACAGTCCGCGCCAAGAGTGTTTTCGTTCGCGGCAAAAGGTTTGAAATTCGAAATTTCGTTATGTATTTGAACTGTTTATTAACTTGTTTTTGCATTAATCGAAACTCGCTACATTTTAAGGTGTTCACTCGGCAAATTCACAAATGCCGACCATCCTTTTTAAAATCGAATCGAAGCACGCTAAATTTTAAGGATTTCAGTCGGAAAATTCACAGATTTTTAAAGTCGAAACTCTGAGAAGGTACATAAAAATAAATAAATATAAATTGGCATCTCCGATAGGTGGAGCCTTTGAAAATGCCGACTTTTATACATTTACAAGAGTTTGAAAACCTATACCTAATAAAAATTCTAACTCACTTACGTAAAGCTTCTAGCAGAAGCATACTCTTTACCGAAGTCTTGACTTGTATTACAACTTCATTAAGGCCTTTCAGAAAAATAACATGAAGATTTAAAGAGCAATTAAATTCATATCTTCACTAGGGGTGTAGGAAGGAAGAAGAAGTTGCAGATTCCATAAAGCTTCGATTAAATATTTTTATTCAAACTTCTATAGGTATACTTGCATAAGACTTCCAAGAGTCATTAATAGAAACTTTATGGTAGACTTGTTTGTGGCTTGCATTATTTTATTAGCGAAGCTTTATAGATAAAATTTAAAAGGAGGAATCAAAGTTGATAGTGGGTTTTAAGTGAGTATAAAATAAATTACCGAAGCGTAGCTGTTGAACAGTGTTCACGTTTTGGCGCAAGTGAAAAATTTATAAAATGAAATGAAGTGAAAAAAGTTAAAAAATCCGGAAATTATTACAAAAAATTAAAAAAGGGGCGTGCATTTATGCTCCAAAGAGCACGGAAGTTTGATATTGCGTTTAATAAAAAAAAGGAGTGCAGCGCAAAAGCTTAACGAATATGAAAAAAACCGACATGGTAAACTTACGACGAGGTCAATGTGACATTTCACACTTGAAATAAAGGCGCGAAATCAGGGAAAAAATACTTTGCATGCATTTATAATACTTTTGATGTTTTTATAAATAGAAATTGCACATTTTACTATTCCAAATGTAGGATAAATTATTAATCCATCAAATTGTATTAAGAAAACAAGATATCAAAGTGTTCCATTCGGACCAGTGACCTCGCCTCACGACATTTCTGGCTGCATATATTCGTCCGAAGATTAAAGGTGCTAGTACACGATATGTAGCACGCCACATATATATGTGGCTCTGACGTAATTTTGACGTCAGCGTATGGAGCCAATGGCTACATACCGTGTACTAGCCCTCTTTGTGCCACTCACATAAGGTACTCATACGTATGAGGCACGATATGAGGCACTCGAGACACATACGCATTGTGTGGCTTTTTGACATTCCGTGTACTACCCTAGCACACACGATTTGTGCCAATACGCTACAGTAGCGAACGCGACGCGATAACTTAAAAACACACAAAGCAATAAAACAATTAGTACCTACAGTTCATCATAAACGAATAACCAACAGGCAACCGATATGTGCGCGTTGTGATACATCCCGTGTTCTAGCACAATTTTATGTAGCCACTGAGCTACATACGAAAACCGAAATGTGTACCATATGTGTACACTATCTGGTGACGGCGTGCTACATATCGTGTACTAGCACCTTTAGGTGCGTTGCTATTTAGATAAGTAACCATATTTTAATAAAGCAACAAAATGAATCGATATTTTTCATGAAGCAAATATGCTCGTAAAGCAGCGACTGCTATTCTCCGATCAAATCAGGGTCACAATTTACTAATCGATATAATCGATATCTGTACCAGCCACCCTCCTTACTAACGGACTGTCAGAAGGGATAGGCGGGGGGTTAGACTGTTTCGGTCACCCTCTGTCTGTTTTTTTCTGAAGACTAACCGCCAACGGGATGGGCTGAACACGTCAGTCAATTTCTCCTTCACAAGTAGAACTTTCAGACTCCGTCAGAGGGGACAAGGCGGGGGGTTAGACTGTTTCGGTCACCCCTCGTCGCCCTCTCCTGCCGCAGTCCTCCTATCTGATCTGGACCAGCCACCCCTTCACTAACGGAGGTTACCACCAATAACCTCTCTTCGAGATAATCTACCCAATTTTCGCAAATAGCAACGATACTCCCACTGTAATGCCCGGCACATAGAATATTTCTGGCCAATTCCCCCCCCCCCCCTCTGTGGTATCACAATGGACCAATCAAATGTGGTCTAAGTGTGTCCCCGTTTCTTTCTGGGACAGCCACCTTACCTAACCTAACCTAACAAAATAAATACTTTTCTTCTTTTTTTGCTTTGACGATTCGCAAAGTCAAGAAAAAATTATTTCGTTTTCGGTACATGAGTCCGGCGTAGATGATGATGACGTTTAAAAAAATCAGAACATTCGCTCGGATTTAAAAAAAATGGGCTATGGAGTACAACATCAATCACTTGGCATTAACATCTTTAATTAAAATTCTAAACAATCATTTTGAGAGCGATTTCAAAGTTTTACCAGAAGATCCTCGAATGTTTTTACAAACACCACAAACAGTAAATATTATAGCGCTTAGTGATGGGGAATATTGACATCATTCATGGTATTAAGAATTGCTTAATAGAATATGTTCCGGGATCTGGCTGAATCAGTTACAATTTTAGTGAACATAAATATGGATGGCTGCCACTATTTAAAAGTTCAAAAATAGAATTTTGCCCAATCTTATTTAATATTACTGAATTACCAAAAGTCCCAGCTATGGTTATTGGCATATTTTGCGGAAAATTGAATTCCAATGATTTGGAGTCGTTTCTTTCACCATTTGTTGACGAAATGGATGAAATAATGGCCAATGGAGTATTTATAAACTCATACAAAATCACAGTGCTTTTCCATTGTTTTGTATGTGATTCACCAGCTAGGGCATTTGTAAAAATATTATTATTAAAAGAATTTGTCTGTATAAAACTGTTTTATAGATGTGGCTAATTTGAATTCTCTCATGTACTAAATGTACTAAAATGTACTACTCTTGGCGAGTATAGTCATAAAAGCCACACCAAAATATTTCCGAGAACAGTATGTGAAAAAAGTACAGACGAAAACTTTAGACGAAACTTATATGGATCGCATCACAAAGCCATTTCTCCCCTCTTAAAGTTAAAACTTGATATGAATGAACAATTTCCAGTTGGGGATTCCTTGCATTTACTTCACCTTGGCATTATGAAGCGACTTTTATTAGGCTGGAGGGATGGAACATTTCGAAACTCCGAGACCAAGTGGCGTTCGGAAATATCTAACAAAGTCTCGGAATATTTAAGCCAATGTAAGATGCCAGCAGAGTTTCATCGTGTATAGTTAGAGGTCTAGACTGCTTGGCGCATTGGAAAGGAACAGAATATCGTTCATTTCTACATTACGTAGGAATTGTGGCCGTAAGAGATATTTTAACACCTGCTTTTTATAACCACTTTATGCTTTTATTTTATTCGGTAACAATATGTAGTTCAAAAGAGTACTTCTCGATGTTGCCATTGGCTAATGCGATGCTCCTTAAATATATTGAGATATTTGCAGAAATTTATGACGAGCAATACATTACCATTAACGTGCATAATTTGGCGCATTTGGTCGAAGAAGTAAAGCGCTTTGGTGTACTTGATTCTTTCAGTGCATATCCTTTTGAAAATACTCTTGGAAAAATTAAGCGTATGCTGCGGAATGGCAATCGTCCATTAGCCCAAGTCGCCAAACAGATAATTGAAGATAGCAATTGCACTACCAATAACGCAGTAACGCAGATATAGCTTTATATTAAAAACTTAAAATAAATCTCATTTCAAGCAGATTTGATTTCTTTATTCATATTGCGTTAATCATATACATACATACATAGATATAAAATAACGTACATAATTATAATGAAGTACATACATCATACAATATTGAAGCGCAAGCGACTGGAACAATAGGAACTTCTTTTCCTGAGATGAGAACAGTACCGAAATTGGATGCGCGGGAGCAAACACTGAAGAGCTCATTAGGAAACATGTCAGCATGTCAAAAATGAACACACATGGAATATTGTGCGCTGGACGGACCATACTGGTAAAAGCCAATCATATTTCGTAAGCGGCACCATATTTTTACACGTGGGTAAAGCTGGATCCACAGTATTTACGTCAGACAGGATCTAATCTGTCAGACTGTCTATAGTCAGTCAGTTGATGGTTTCTTGTCATCGATGCTTCTGGTCTTCAGCACTTAATGTTGTCTGCATACGACTTCTCAATAGGTTGAAGAATGCACTGTCGGCCAAGGTTTTGATACTTAACGAGTTACAGCCTTTAAAAGTGCATTATCTAATTTTAAAATGATACCCATCAAAAAGGAATAAAGGGTAACGTCAGCGGTTTGGGTTATACGCTGTTGAGTCTGTGGTTGAGTCAGTCAGGGCCAGAGTATATCTATTAATGAGTAGGGACACTCTCTCTTCATATGCATTTCATTCTACCACAAAGCAAAACGCAGAAAAAATCGTGCAATAAGTGGGAGCAGGTCGTAAGAATACTTTTTATCTGAATACAACGAATGCTTGAGAAGAAAAGGGTACAAAACACATTTTACCTGTACCACTACATACGGCTTGGTGCGTACGACGAACGATTGTGGGTTTTTTCATAAAGCATTTTTAAAGGCGGTAAACTCTATTTCGATGTGTGTACCTTTTCACTTTTATGCAGTGTGACCTGCTTTGCTTTTTGGAAAATGATTTTTTATGATTATTTTTTCCAGGAATTACACCTAATTCTGAACTTCTACCATTAATATTTCTATCTTAAATATGAAATTAAATGTTTCTTCTCAGTTCTGACTTCGCTCAAAATAATGCAATTCGATATTGGGCGCAGTAGCAATAAAAATGATTTCATTCCATAATTGCTAGTTTTTATAATAACTGGTCACACTGGTTCTGCAGTGACGATGGGGTAGGTTTTTTCATAAAGCATTTTTAAAGGCGGTAAACTCGAATGCTTATCAGTTGTGCGAAAGAAGTGAAATAAACACAATACAGGGTGACCCGTGATAGTTTTCGGTGCTAACAAACTACGGTGAAATTGTTTTTGGATTAAATAGAATTTTAAATAGGAAATGGGAAAACATATTTTGAAGTGTTTAACCTGCGCGGTCGGGAACAAAAAGAAAATGCAGGTGTAAAATATTTTTATGTGCCAATAATGGAGGGCATTACAAGTTTAGCTTTATTGGTTTTTTAGTGATAACTCCTAAAACTATTCCTTTTCTGACTCCTTTTTTGGAGGTGTAATTTTTCATTACAATTTTTTTACGCGCTGTTTATTTTGCTTTTGTTTTGCTTGAACATATTTAAAATACATTATCTATGCCTTTTGGTTTTAAAATAGATAGAGATAGATAGATAGATATTTTTATTTCGTATAAAAAATTGTATTTACAGAGTTATTGTTATTGCACATTTTACAGAGATTTGATTTTGGGCTTTTATCTTTCTACTGGAATATTTTTCTTGCTAAGGTTGCTTAGTAGGCTTATAGGTCTATAACTTTCTGGCTTTTCAGGTGGTTTACCAGCTTTTAGTATTGGTACTACTTTTGCAAGTTTCCATACATCAGGAAAGTATTGTACTTTAAGGTAAGTATTTATAATAAATGCTATGAATTTGATTCCTATTTTTGGCAATTGTTTAAAGTAAATGTTTCTTAACAAATCAAGGCCTCCTCTAGGACGTAGATTGTCTATTATAAATTTAATATCATCTTCAGTAACGAAAATGGTAGAAGAGTGAGTGGTTCCTCCTTCCATAAAAGATCTAATCGTATTACTTACGAGAGTGTTGGTGTTTACATCACCTAGATTTTGAGAGACAGTATGATTCTTAGAAAAATTTAAAGCAAGTGCATTGGCTTTTCCAGCATCAGTGAAGTATGTGCCTGATGAGTTATTCAGAAAAGGTAATTGTCTGTTTTTACTTTTTACTAATTTGACTATATTCCAGAAAGGTTTTTCATTTTTGTCCAGTACACTGAGTTTTTTGTTCCACTCTTTATTGCGGTGCTCAAAAATTTGTTTGCTGATATGTTTATTGAGGCATGACATTTGGTGACGGAATACGGGCTGACGATATCTTTTGCTTTGCTTGAACACATTTAAAATACATTATCTACGCCTTTTGGTTTTAAAATGAATAGTATTGGTTGTGGTCGAATTGTGTCCTAAGTTATATTAATCCTTAATTCATATAAATTTAAAGACCCCAACAAATTCAGAAGACCATTTTTGGAAAATGAAGAACAAATCAATTTCTTATGAAATGCATTTTTTAAGTATTGCTTTTTTCGATAAGTCTGAAAATATAACTAAAAGGATGGCAGCAGAATATAAATAGTCTTATTGGTATTTCAATTGACTTAATTGCCATTTTAACGCAACCGAGGAAGAAATAATAAGTTGTTGACTCCATTTCAATTCATTTGTGATGTTAAAAGATCTTTTTCAGCAAAGTAGCTACATAAGTCAGCAACATATGGCGTATTTTTTTGGGAAGTGAGTATAACAAAACCAAAAGTGAGTAGGTATAACAATTTTGCATGTAAAACCAAAAGTGAGTATAACAAAACCAAAAGTGAGTATAAAAGTTTTGCATGTTAAAGTAAAAGTTAGCTAGCTATAGGTTCTCAAAAAAATACGCCTATAGTGTTTCCTCCATATTTACAGATTTTTAAGGAAGATGAAAGTGCGCATTTAACACGTTCGCCTAAAGAATTTTTAGATGCATTAGAAAGTTTATAGCAAAATAAAAAAAAAATATAATTTTGAAATGAAAATGTATTACCCACATATTAAAAAATAAATGTGATTGATTACTGTAAAATTATATGTAGGCACGTGTTTGAGAGCATGACTTTATCAAAAAATTTAATAGAATAATCAAAAAACCACCAAGCATAAATATCTTAGCGTAACACACATGTAATTATAATTTTGTATTTAATAAAAATGTATGACAAGTTAAAAATGTTCCTTTTTTTTAACGGAGCACCCTGTGCCATTTTCCGAAAAAATACTCCTCCTCTTTTTTCTCTCTCTCACTACCCACTTTATATATCCGTCTATTTCTCATGTCTGTGTGACATAGTAATACTTGCTGATAAGGAAATTGTCGAGGTCAGGGCCTTTTCGGTTTCGGGTTCGGTGATTTTTAAAAGAAATCTTTTGTGGTTCATTGGTCAAGTGGACGTTGTCAAAGGCGGATGAAGATCTCTTTGGCCGCTTCGAACGCAAAATTCTTCGAGTGATTTTCGGTCCAGTTTGCGTTGACGGGCTTTGGAGGAGGAGATTTAACAGCGAACTCTACGAGCTGTACAGCGACATCGACCTGGTCAGAAAAGTAAGTATCAGTCGACTTAGATGGCTCATTTAGAGCGAATGGACACCAACGTTTACCCGGTTTCGGCAGCCGGCTGTGGCAGTGAGCAAAGCCGGCAACAATCCTGGTAGCCGGTTGCTGGGTATGTGTGAAATGGGTCTAAGTCTAAGCTCAATCGACCGACCAGAAAATTTGAGCTCTATCGTCAACATTATGGTGGGCCAACTTAAGCGGCCCATAGACACTACACTTCTGTCTGCACCGGTGCTGTGTGTGTGGCGTGGTACGCACACCGATTTCGGAGCGAGTAAAAATCAAAAGTTTTTGATTTTTGGTGTCGGTGTCTCGATCGGTGTAATGTGTATAGCGGAATGTCACACACGTGTCAGTACACCGGTGCAGACACAAGTATGTAGGTATAATTTCTTTTAAATTTCAATCGAATACATTTTTGTAATTTTTCTTACAATTGTTTCGTGTGGAAAATTATTACATTAATTTTTTTCTCGAACAATATACCCAAAATATACCTACTTACATAATTCATTACAAATAATATAAGTTTATTTACCTGCGGAATATACAAGCCCATTGAAAGAACCGTTAAATCCTATTCTTATCTTCATGTAATCGTCTTGGCACTCGGCTTCAATATCTAAAACGACATAGTTTAAAATGTTAGCATAAAAGTTATGGTACTGAACTCAAACTATTACGTTGAACTCTTGTATTGTTAAAACGCAACTGCTTTTTGTTGTAATCTAATTCCCAATTATCCGGTTTCCAGTTTTCGCTGTCGTAGATTGCTGTATGGTATCCGCTTTTATGGGCGATTGAATTTGAGCTGAAAGGCTCCCGTGGAGGTAAATGCAGTCTTCCAGGTCGATAGGATGTTACTGGAACATAGGCTGTTGAATCAGGAACATGATCATCCTAAGAAGTGTCAAATATATGAAATTCTGAAATTATTTTGATGTGCACTATGAAATAAATCTATAACTTTCTATACTAACATGGTAAGCGTACTTACTTTAACTACTAGTCTAAAGGGTATTCAATTTAATGAATGAATTCTTATAAGCTAAACAAAAATGGATCGACAAGTATTGCTAATTTGTTTGACTGATAAATTCAAATGATAATAATATTTTTTTTTTATATATTTTTTCCTAATATATTAATTTATTTAGCAATGCTAATTTATTTTATTGTTTCACATTAAGATAATATCTTCTAATTTTTTTCAATAAAATTAAAAATTTTGACTTTAATTTATTTAGTGATATTATGTACGATAATTAGATCATGTTTACCCAATTTGTTATAAATTGACTTTATCCCACCTTTGACATTGAAACCATTTTTTTTACTACAAATATTTGTACATAAAATAAAAACCATGTTATTTGGTCTTAATCTCATAATTCCATTAGCAATAATCTTAGGCAGTAATACAACTAAGAATTTAGATTGGTAATGGGGCACTCACCTTTGCAGTTGCATCTGATAACAGACCAGATCTCTTTGTAAGTTTTGGATTTTGTGAAAGAGGAACATTCCGTGAAGAAGGCAGCGATGGCAAGTGATTTGTATTGTTGCTTCGACTCGTTACGCTTGAAGTCTTACTTATTACGGTATACTCTGTCGTTGGATCTATTGGTTCTCCAAAGCATTGTGAAACTAACTGCAAAGTAAAACAAAGAGTTGGGGGTAAACATAAAGACATGTAGATCTGCGAGCAAATACATTGAATGGTTTCGATATTTACAAGAATAAAAAGATTAAGGTCTAATACAATAGCTTTGCTTGTTTCCGAGAAGAAGACTCTGAAATATTTGCTCGAATCTGCAAGAGCCATCTTTTTGATGTATCCGGTGGTAAGTAGCTCAAGAATTACTCAAACAAGGTGATTGCAATAAGCGATTTCATTGTGAATCTATGGATAATTTTTTAGTTGTCTACATAGAAATTCGTAGGGATCCTAAGAATTAGCAGTAGGTAAGTTATTTCTGGTCTGATGAACTTGTAACTTCCCCTTTTAGGTAGAGTAGATTAAGGGCCATTTTATTCACTTAAAGTTGAACACAACTTGGGGCTTTTTATTCTCAACTTGAGAAATTGCTTTTATTCACTCGAAGTTGACTCACTCAACTTTGGATATTCCGAAGTTGAGAAAACCAAGAGTTGACCAACTTTGGATTCGCTCAACTCCCCGAAAAAGTAGAAGTTATGAAGCAAACTTGGGGTTTTACGTCAAACGTCAGAATTTTTTTATTTTTTATTTCTGTGTTTGGCAGTTCAGTTCTTAAGTGACGAAAATAATAATTAATATTTCATTTTTAAAATTTAATAAAATAATGTATCGTGCAAACTATTTCTGGGAGAATTGGCCATCGTCTTCGAGCACGTTTGGACTGGAAAAATGAGATGGCCATGGCCGTCAACTATGGTTTTCGTCTCTCAAAGCGGACGACAATGATGGTGCTCCAGTTAATAAAAAATTCGTTGCCGTGTGATGAGAGATGGTATTGTACATCGCAAATTAGTTGATTCGCGAGTAGAATCGATTGAATATAGGATTGAGTGATGTGCTTTTTTTCTTTGATAGATCGCGTGAATTGCGACCAAAAACCCAGTTACTAATCGTATTGCGGTAGGTACTATGCACTCGGATCAATTCAATTGGCGGTTGCCGATTTTATTGGAGTGAGCATTCGCAACCACCACCGGAAGTACTGGGATTCACTGATATGCTGTCGGCTACGCCTTTGCAAGCAACATCAACATGCACTGACCAGTGACCACGTCTGCTCTCGATTGGTTCGCACTTACATTACAGTCAGTCAATTACTCAATTTTAGATGACAGAGGAGTGAATGAGATAAATAATAAACAGACAAATTTGTATTGTTATGTTATGTTAGATGTTTATTAAATACATAATGTGGAAACATAAACTTAATCGAAGAAATATAATTTTTTTGCTGCCAGTGTTGGAATGTTGGAGCAATTACTATCATATTCGTCATCTTTTTCTGCCACAAATATCCCAGGGATATTTTACAAACTGCAAGTAGGCCAACTTTAGGATTTCAACTTCGGAGTTGCAAATTAATGTAGTGAATAAAAGCAATTTTCAACCTGCCGTTCAACTCTCGATTTGAGTTCAACTTCGAAGTTGTCCAACTTTGGAGTTTTCGGCAGGTTGATCAATAGTGAATAAAACGGCCCTAAAGATATTGACCATTTTAAACCTTCCACTTAAATTTATTTTAGGTCTCAATTAACAATAATTGGGTGTATGAACGATTTCGCGATTGTGACTAAGTCAAATTTAACCTGCGCATGTAGACAGTACAAATTGTTAAAAGTACTAAGTACTGACCACCAGATAGTATACACATATGACACACAATTCGTTTTTCGTTTGTAGCGCAGTGGCTACATAAAATTGTGCTAGTACAGGGAATGTAGCACAGCGCGCACATATCGGTTGGCTGTTGGTTATTCGTTTATGATGCTGCTATCCGCAGTTTTATTGCTCTGTGTGCAGTCTTGCACTAGAACTGTAGGTACTAATTGTTTTATTGCTTTGGGTGTATTTAAGTTATCCCGTCGCGTTCGCTACTTTTATGACCCACAAAAAAATAAATACCATGCTGCTCGTAGGTACAAAACACACGCACACAAACTGAAATGCTGAAATTACATTCAAAAATCCATACGAACCGTGCAGGTGCAGGTAACCACTCGACATTACGTATAGCGTATTGGCACAAATCGTATGGCTAGGGTAGTACACGGAATGCCGAAAAGCCACACACGAGTGCCTCATATGAGCCTCATATGTATGAGTACCTTATGTGAGTGGCACAAAAAGGGCTAGTACACGGTATGTAGCCATTGGCTCCATACGCTGACGTCAAAATTACGTCAGAGCCACATATATATGTGGCGTGCTACATATCGTGTACTAGCACTTTACTGATGGAGCATCATAGCTACGCTACTAGTGGGAATATTACTAGTCTTTGGCTATGACTTGTGCGATACGGGAAGGAAATGATTGCTTGTGCGTAAGCAGACGACATGGTTTCGTCATTGGTTGCGATGTAATACGCATCATAACAAAGACCCATCATACCATTTGCAAATCACGTATATCGTAACTTCAATTCTGTTTAAATAACAACCGTCAGGATTCATTACCAAATATTTTTTTGGAATTCCAGGAAAACTACGATCTAAAGTGCGCGTTTATCCCTTTTCTGTGCCTAGCAGAGAATCTCAACTTCGCTGCGGGAACTAATATCAATGCTTTCCGCGGTTCAATCTGGCGTTGGTCTGTCCCCTCCGTAAGCTTTAGGGCAGGGATAAACCGTAGGGTGGATCTCAATAATCAGCGATCTAAAAAAAAGCTAAAATATAAATAAAAGTCAAAATGTCTTGATAATTTTCATGGATTTAAGTATGGTCTATGACACGTTTAATAACGCAAAACTTTTAGAAGAATTAAGCCGACTTGAAATCCGGTGAAAATATTCAGGCCGCAGTTAAATGGTGGCACGACAACGGCCTCTTATTGGACGCATCTAAAACGAAAATAATGCACGAAAATAAATCGAAATTGAGGTATGTATGATATACTTGGGGCAGTGGATCAAATACACCTACGTCAAATAGCTCCAATGAATCCATCGTGGAAAACAGCTTGATAAGATCAAATCATCAGGTTAACATAAGAATATGATTACAATTACAATGCATGCTTCAAATTACGACGAACTACTCTATATATGGCTGAAGATAATTGAAGCGTTCCAGCGTTTTAAATGAAATTTCTCATTCACATAAAAATATTGTAAATTTAAATTTTTACAATAAGTATTTAAAAAATGTTTAATATTTATCATTCATACAAACACTAGGGGATTCACGATTCGGCTGATACACTCGCAGCGATGCCACTTCTGAAAAAATTTCTGGAGTAGATGGGAAAAAACGGGAGAAGATTTTCAAAAAGCGTCAATATACATTGTATATACCTACATTTTCCAACGCCGAAATGTTTGAATTTTGCGAATATAATGATGGGGCATGGACTAAGTCCCAAAACTATTCTATCCTCTAACTAAAACCAATATTTCATATATGGTTAGGTTAGATTGAAATGGCTGCCGATAAAACGCCGATACACTTAGCCCATTATAAGGTCCGGTCTTGTGATACCACATGAATCTAGAAGAAGTTTCGTCCTACTCGTTGAACCAGTTTGATCTTCTAATGAACCATATGAGATTACGGTAGTCTAGGTTTGTTAGATCGTTCAGATCATTGTAATAGAAAGCTCCTGAGAACTGCAAGTTCTTGTAAGGTACTCTTGGTTTAACATTAAAAGTGAAGTAGATCTACTCTAATTGGAGTGTCATCGCTGATACTCTGTAGTAAAATTGTATTTTTTTATTACATCGTGAGCACTCTTTTTCTAATCTATAGCAACACTGAGCAAACAACAAAAAAATTTGAAATCGAACTGACATTTGCGAACTTGTACATTTTACACTATTACTATTGTATTTGTTTGTTACTATCATGATGGAATAAGTATAAGGTGGTCTCGTCGGCAAAAAGTAGTCCCTTAACTATACTAGTAATAAGTGCGTGTGAAAGGGTTCAGCGTAGTAAGTGTAAGTGAAACGACAATAGAGTGTGCAGAGAGAGTATGTTCATGAGTATGTTGAATGTTGATTAACCTTTAAGAGTTAAGTGGAGTGGAATTGGTTTGAAGTTGCCTATTATAATAAAAAGACATTTTTTTTTTTGCAAACAAATTCGTCCGCACACAACCTTTCGCTTCAACAAGCAAACGCTCACTGAGACACTGAAACTGAACGTTAAGGGACCAAAAAACGAACGATTCGGCAGCCGACGAGACCACCTTATACTTATTCCATCATGGTTACTATAATAGGAGGTCTGGGGCAACCAGACCCGGAACGTCAATGGACTACGATCTAAGAGTATGTACCTGGAATGTACGAACGCTCTACACCCCAGGTGCTACTCAAAAACTTGAGTCTGTCCTCACGCGGTACAAGGCAGATATAACCGCGATTCAGGAGATACGATGTATAGGATCAGGTATGATGAAAAGAAAAGATTGCGACATTTATTACAGCTGCAACAAAAGATCGTCGTGGGAAATCGGCTTAGGAAAAAAGTCATTGACTTCAAGCCGATAAGTGATGGCCTTTCTGTGATCCGCATCAAAGCTACCTTCCAAAGCATAAGCTTAATATGTGCACACGCCCGACGAGGCTGAAGATTCTATCAAGGAGGAGTTTTATGACCTCCTGGATGGAGCCTACGGACTACGGAGCCTGTCCGGAGTATGATGTAAAAGTTGTACTCGGGGATTTTAATGCTAAAGTCGGAAAGGAAAACATCTTTGGCGGATTAGTTGGCAAACACAGAATCCACGAAACAACAACAGACAACGGCTACTAATCGATTTTGCAGCAGCTCGTAATACGGTGATAAGTAGCACTAGGTTTCCAAGGCTAAGGATCCACACAGCAACCTGGCGCTCTCCAGACGGTCGAACCGCCAACCAAATCGAATGCGAGGCACGCATCCAACATCCTCGACGTACACACATTCCGAGGGGCAAACGTCGACTCTGACCATTTTCTTGTCGCGGCTAAATTCAGAGCTCGACTGTCCAACGAGAAGAAGAACCGCCCAGAAGAAAAAATTCGATGCTGGACGCCTTAGCAGTCTTAGCACACCTGGAGTAGCCAGAGCCTACAGCGAGCGCCTGAGTATGAAACGCTCCTCTGTGCACTCTCCTACCACAAACGCCAACAATCAGTGGTGCCAGTCAGCGTTCCCACTTTCACTACGATCGTAATAAAATATATTTTCATCTGAAAAATTATAGCGTTTGCCAATACCTATAAGTTTAACAATTTGTGTAAAAATTGTTGAAGTCTTCGATGGCTTTGGTTTTTTCAGATTCAACCAATTTGTTTAATGTCGATTTAGTTTGGTCGCCCTGGATTACCAAAGTAACATTTTAAAGCAGGCAACACCTTGATTACTTTTTCAACAGCAGGACACGGACAGAGAGACAGAAATCTTGTATTGACGTGACGCAATAATTCGACATATGAAGTAACTTGAAATAAATTTAAGTTATCCAATGTTTCACAAAGTACCTTTGTTATTTGGTCGGATGTTTCATCATTACTTTCTAGTGAAAGTCTAAATCTAACAATTTAATTTGTATGCCTTTCTCAAAACTGAAATATCGCACACATATTGAAAAGTTTTTCCGTTTTCCCTTATTGCTGGCAGTGCCGTAACTATACCATCTGAGGCCCGTGGCAAATTCTTTGGAGGGGGCCCTCCCAGTAAAAATCGACACGTTGTAATTTAGTTTTAATAAACCCCTTAAGTAGTTACCCAACACTATTAATAATATTGTGTGCATTTTAGTAAAATTTCTATCCAATAAATTTTATTTTCAAGAGCATATGTTTATACATTTGTAATGATATAACAGTTTAATTTGAATGAGATATTTATTAATAAAATTCTTTTCTCCGAGCTTTCTGACCCACTAAACTAGGTATCTATAACATCATCGAAATTTAAAGACCGGGCCATAGAATTTTCAATAGGCAGAATAGCCAAGTTACGTAGCCTGCCTTGTCCCATAGAGTTTCTTAAATACGTTTTTATTAATTTCAGTTTTGAAAATGATCGTTCAGCACAGGAATTGTAATAAATAACATTAATACAGTAAATACTGAGTGAGGGCAAGACAGAGTATATGCTGTCATCAAGAAAAGACACCCAACACCAACGTCTTGGACAGAGTGTCACTATAGACAGATATAACTTTGAGGTGGTTAAGGACTTTGTCTACCTAGGCTCCGCTAAGAACTCAGACAATGACACCAATGCTGAGATTAAACGAAGCTGTTTCTTTGGGCTAGGAAAGCAATTGAGTAGCAAAGCCCTTTCTCGGACAACTAAAGTGACCCTTTATAAGACCTTAATCATACCAATCCTACTCTGTGGTGCAGAGGCATAGACTCTATCAAAAGCGGATGAGATTACTCTTGGGTTGCTTCGAGAGGAAAATTCTTCGAGTAATTTTCGATCGCGTCTGCATAGACGGTGAATGGAGGAAGAGATACAACGACGAACTGTACGGGCTGTACAGCGACATCGACCTAGCCAGAAGAGTGAAGATCCAACGACTGCGTTGGCTGGGTCCTGTAGAGCGAATGGACGTGAATGCTCCGGCCCGGAAGATCCTCGAATTCACACCCGAGGAACGGCGCAGTAGAGAAAGACCGCGAATCAGGTGGCGCACGCAAGTGGAAGGGGACCTTAACCAACTTAGCTTGCGAAACTGGAGGCAGCTAGCCAAAGATGGTGCTGGCTGGAGACGCTTCTTGGTTGAGGCCCAGGTCTACCCCGGACTCTAGCGCCACAGTCTTCAGGAAAGCTGCACGACATTAAATGATTCTTTATTCTCTAATACACGATATTCGTCTCTGAAAGTGGGGCAAAAACTGAGAATTTCCCTGGAAAATTATTCAGATATGTCTTTTTGTATATATCAACAAATTCTACAGCTGTTTTTAAAAAGATCAGTGTCATTTAACATTTGCAAAGTGAAAGGTTGCAAAACACTGAAATTGGAAACAATTTTATTCATTGGAAGGAAACGCGATTTCAGTTGATTAATAATTATGTCCAATACTCGATAAAATATGTTCACTTTGAACAAACTTTCTGGGTCTTGGAGATGCTCATCTTCGCAAAGTTCGTCAGAATGGCGTTTTACCTTCCTCTGACCAGTTTTAGAAAATTTGGAGTTGATGGATCATTTTTCTGCTACACTATTTGCTTTCAGTTTTAAATTTACAAATTGTTGTCTATACCTTTCCAATTTGCCTAGACACATTTTCAAACCCTTTAAGGTTAATGCATTTGAAAGATCGGTGGCTTTAGACTGAAGTGCTTTAGAGCTTATATTTTTTTTTTAACACTTAGGTACAAAGTTTTTATAAAAATGTTAGGTTATTTCTGAGCTCGCGGCTTCTTGGGCATTTTGCCAGCCCTGCCACCCTATAGTTACGCCACTGATTTCTGGCATCTGTAGATATCGATAAAAACAGATCTTCTTTTAAGACAGCTGACAGACAGTGACAGCTAACACTGAAATGACGTTTGAATTGAATGTGTTATTACCGACCGGTATACATATGTTAAGTTCGGTTGAGGTTCTAAACTATTTTCACTTGTGTAATGAAGATGAAAATCTTAAGATATCTACACGGTATTCTCCATTACCTTAATCAGGCTGATCTTAGTAAAATCGACCAATTATTTTTACGGTGAGTTTTTTAAAAAGTTATAAACTACCTGTCAAATAAATGCGTAAATGCGTTTATTCAACTTCCATCAAATTATCCCTATCAGCTACGGGATCTTCAACACAATGAAACAAGGAATCTAGATGTTGTACCCCTTCACATATTTCTTCGTCGAAGATATTAGAAACAAGAAGCATGGTTCAAACATGGCTAGCGCGCGCAGTCGGATTTAATTCTTAAGTATATCTCTTACGAAATATATAAGGTACTAGCTGAACCCCAGCCATCTTCGGCAGGCCTTTTGTTTTTAATTTTTTTTTTATTTTTATATTTTTTTTTTATTTTTTTCGAGGGACAATGTTTTAATTTTTTTGTATCGGTGGGTTTCGAAATATGTATACGATTTTGAATGTTTTGTTTTTTTTTGTATGGGAGGTGCCACGCCCATTTGTCCGATTTTGACCTATCTTCACAAGAACACTCCACGACCAATACATTTGATTATCTGTAAGTTTGATCTCAATCGATTCTGTGGTTTTCGAAATATAAGATTTTGAATGTTTTTTTTTGTATGGGGGGTGCCACGCTACTTTGTCCCATTCTGACCTATCTTCACAGGAATACTCCACGACCAATACCTTTGTCCGATTTTGAACTTCAATCGAGATAGCAATTTTTTTCACATATGGCCTCTGGATGGACTAGAGAGATGAATGTTAGCTCAATATACTCGGTGAAGTATTGCCTAACAATTCAAAGGATTTTTTGAGTTAATCTACATAGATTTATGAGTATAATGGTAAGTTGAGCTTAGTAAGGTCGAAATAGAGAAGTGTGCACGCCCTTTTTGAACCCTTATAGGACGAATCGGTACAAAGTATTAATTAGGTATGTAATAGTTTAGACTTATCTATTGACATATAAAGTTTCAAGTCAATACGGTGGCCCATATTTCTTTAATTATAGGTAAGATCGTGCTTTGACCACAGCACGATCTTACCTATCTTCTGCAACGCGTTTCCAGCACCTTGGCAAAGACTTTTCCGGGGAAACTTAAACGTGATATACCCCTGTAATTGGAGCAATCCCTTTTATCCCCTTTCTTGAAAAGGGGCACAAGCCACTTTAATGACACGAGAGAGCCATTTGACTCCCACTTCACCTAAGGCCTTAAGCATTTCTGGCTGGATTTCACCCACTCCGGCAGATTTGCCAGCTTTTAGCGATTTGATCTCAAAAGCGACTTCACCGTGGGACCCTGCTTAAGGCGATGGATGTTTCATCCTCAATGCCCTGGATTGGATTGAGCAATTCGGAAAAGTGCTCGCTCCATCTGCACAAGATGTCCTCCTCATTGGAAAGAAAAATAAGTCTACCATCTTTGGATTTTACTCCTTCAATAATAATCCAACTGCTTCCTCTAAGACGGCGGATGGTATGCCAGAACACCTTGCAGATCTGTGATCACGATCCAATTTTTCGCCGAACTCCTTTGAAGATTGTTCTTTAACTGCTTTAACAGCCAATTTGCAAGTTCTTCGCGCCTCAATGTACCGGTTTCGAGAAGGTGAGTCCCCCAAGTGAATCCACACCTTGAAAGCCTTCTTATTCTCTCTGATGGCTTCTTGAACTCCAGGCGTTTTAAACCACTCGGTTCTTTTCTCACCACCAGCCGTCACACCGAGCCGCTTCACTCCGCAAATATGTCCTGCAGAAGCAATGACTGCTATTGAAAACAACTGCCATTCTTCCTCTACATTCAATGGAACATTTGGAATTTGTTCAAACCTTACAAATACCTGACGTGCAAATTCCTCCGTATCTCATCGTTCTGTAGCCCCTCCCACCGCATGCGCGTATACATTCTTGGTTTACGCTTTGGCAGGATAGGTATTTGATCGTTGAGATGCAATTTGCACAACACCAGGTGGTGATCAGTCGACAGTTTAGCCCCTCTCAACACACGAACATCGCAAAACATCGACGGTACTACGACGCACGGTACTACGAAATCTATCAGCGATTTCTGCTGAAGACTTCTACGGTACAATGTGTATTTATGGATATCTTTCTGTGGAAAAAAAAGTGTTCAGGACATTCCAGGACACCAAAAGTCCAATAACTTCTCTCCGTTCGCTTTTTGATCGGGTTCGCCGTATTTTCCAATCGCTCTGCCCCATGTCGTGAAATCCGCACCCACGTGAGCGTTGAAATCACCAATTAGGATATAAGAATCCATATCTGCAACCTTTTCAAGGGCTGCATGTGCATCAACTTCATCTAAGAAAGCTAATGCATACCCCCGACTCCAGATTCAGTGCATACATACACCTGCACTAAAGATAGAGTTGATCTTTCAAGGGTAAGCTTTAAGATCACAACTCTCCCTTTTAATGGTATTTACTCCAATAATCTACCTGCCAGCCTGGGACTTGTGAGTATCCCCACTTCCGCCTGAGCAGACATTGAAGGTGCTACTCCCGACATGAAGAGTTTCCACCCATCCGCAAGGTCCACAGTTCCAGAACTTTGTTGAGGAAACACCAACTATATCTAGTCGATATTTGACAGCCTCCCCAACAAGCTTCAGGTCTTTTCCCGTGAGCGAAGAGATGTTCACGTGCCTATCCTAAGTCGAAGCCGTTGTCGAGCAACCGAAAGTCCACTTATGCCCCTATTGGTGTATAGCGCATCCACCCTCAAGACCATTGATGCTCGTAGCCGTTTCGGGTTAAACCCGGCCGACTGCCGAACGTGACAAGCCGACCACCAGACGCTCGCAAACTGCCACCCTTCAGGCCTGGCTCCAAAGGGCGCCCTATTATGAAAAACAATTTAGAAAGTAAAGTTTTAGCTTATGTGGAGATAATTGCAACACGATCTTTGGTGGCGAACTTAGAAGAGGACAAAATAACGTTTATGCATTGTTTCAAAAATAACTTGGAAGAAACATGATTGGTATTGGCTGTGGTGGTCACATTGTGCACAAGACTATTCAAAATTCTGTGGATGTTTTCCCAATTGAGATTCAATCGTTGGTAGTAAGAACTTACAAATATGTACTTCCATATTATGTACACTGTGCGTGTAACTCAACTCAAGGAGTTTTGTGATTTTGCAGGAATAGAATACAGAAAACTGTTCCAACATGGGAGCTCAATGTTCCTATCTTTACTTCCAGCAATCGAAAGAATATTGCAAATGTATCAAGGATTGAAAGAGTAGGTACTTTTCTTCCCTGGAACTTTGTCCTGTTCTCATCAAAAACTTTTTTGATGATGAGCGGGGCGAAATCTACATGTGGTTTGTCCACGACCAGCTTTCACTGTTCAACAAAGCTGTACGTTCAATGGAGAAGGACAAATCTAGTGCAACTGATGCTGCGAGTGCCCTTCAAAATTTAAAAACAATCCTTGAAGAGAGAGTTCGTCCAAAATAAACAAAGATTTTAGAAAATTTTACGACAGGTAAGTTTTGTTGAAAAAAATGTCACAATCTTTTAGTGGGTAGCGGTAGACCAAGGTGACTAAGGCCCGAAACACACATGCGATTTCAATCGCGCGTCTGTTTAGTCGCAAAAAATGAAGCACACACATTTCAATATGAGTGCGCGCACATAAAATCCAAAATTATGTGCGCGCATTCACATTGAAATGTGTGCGTTTCATTTTTTGCGACTAAACAATCGCACGATTGAAATCGCATGTGTGTGTCGGGCCTAATGCTGCAATAACTACTTTAAAAAAAATTAATAATTGTCTCCTTTTTTACACGTGCGTATCATACATTGAACTTTGGGAAAATAATTTGGGAGGTTCATATGATTTTCAATGGATAAAACATACCTCTTTTGAATGGAAAGATGTATTAGAAGACTGCTGATAAAATAAACGAGAACCTGGGAAAAGAAGCTATGAACACAGATGAACTATTTAATAGCTGGTGGTTGCAAAGACGGTCTGGAAAACTCTGACTGAACAGAATAATAAGGAACCAAAGCTTACAAGTTCAAATGTCTTCTGTGTCACTGCAAGGGAAATGACATTCCTGTTCCTAATCTCAAACTCATTCTGGAGTAAATAGTCTGTCTGCCAGGAACTTCAGCTCCAGTTGAGAGAGTTTTCTCTCTCATGAACAACACTTGGAGAGATGTTAGAGCTTAGAGGTCAAATGCATGAAACAACTGTGAGGAGTCTCATTCTTTGCAAAATAAACATATAGAGCGAGAGCTGACTGCAAAAATTCGAGCCCATAAGATTACAGGATAAAATGTATTTTAAATGTTAGTATAGACACTGGGACAATGAAAAAAAAAGTTTGTGCCTGAGCGGAAGTTGATAAATAACTGTTACTACCCCCCCTTTTGCACACTTTTTTACATGATATTAGTACCCATAGACTTACAGCTTGAAATTACCACCAACACTTAAAGCTAACAAAGTTATATTAAAATACATTTTTGTGCCTCATTAAATCCTGTCGCAATGTCCTGGCACAACATTTTTTTAAACATTTTTTTTGTGATTACTATACCCATCGACTTACAGCTTCAAATTATAACCAAATTAAAGCTTATGCTCAGCCTTAATGAAATAAAATTTTGTGCCTGATCCAAACCTGTCGCAAGTAGCAGGCACAAAGCTTTTTATGTTCAAAATCTATATGGGACTCCCACCCGTAATATTATTACTATATGTACAAAACAACCTTTATTAGCCTTCAATCGTTCAGTATTTATATCGGATATAAGGCAGTAAAATGTAGGAAAAAGTCACTTATAAGAAACGGGAGCGGTAGTGCCTCCGCCAAGTTCTCTAGTAAAGGCGCACTTCCTTTTTACAGGAACAAACTCAGGCTGTTTTCGACCCCACTCTAACTTCGGAACCAATTGAGCCAAAACTTTCAAACTTGAATCATTTACCAAGCTCATTAAATAGGTCTACCTCACTAAATTTCATCTCTATAGCATTAGTGGTTCTCCACATACAGGACTTCAAAAATCGCAAAAACCGTAACTGACTTAATCACTCACTTAGATGACGATCATCAAAATTAAGAAGCACTTTCGGCCATCATAGAATCGGAAATTTGGCAGAATGCTAGATCCTGTGGTGCATACACTGGAAAAAGTCCAAAATTTGCAATTTTCCATTCAGGGGGCGTGGTATGCGCCCACCTTTGAAAATTGGTTATTATTTATTTGGGCCACTCCCCATTGCAGTAGAATATTGAAATTTGGTAAAGCGGTATGACTTAAAGTGTACAGAAAGAAAAAAATTTAATATTTTATATTCTTCATTCCGGAGGCGTGGTATCTGCCCACTTTTGAAAATCGGTTATTATTTATTTGGGTCACTTCCGATTATCGTAAATTGTTTAAATTTGGTAGAGCGATAGGAACTTTATTATACGAAAGGAGACATATTTAAAAATACAAATTTTCCATTCCAGCGTAGAATCAGTCCCCTTCAAATATGAATAGAAATTAATAAACCTACTGAAAGAAATTTTGATGAATAGTTTATAAGAAACAAAGCCAAAGTCAGTGGGTGGTATGCATAAAAGACGGTAAATGCTTTTGCTGAGGATTCGCTAAGTAAATGCTAGTAAATACTAGTAGTGAAATCACACCAAAAACAAGTAAAAGTGTTATCATCGGCCTGGCCGATACTTTGATACCCTCCACTATATGTACTGTATAGGTACACGCGTGTGTGGTACCAGAACTACTTTGCCGACATAGACAATTTTCAATACCAAAATTTCATTCGCCTAAGTCGATTCGTTTGGACGCTATCGTGTTTTCAACAGACAGACGGACAGACAAACAGACGGACGTGGCTAAATTGATTCAGAATGTTATCCTGATTCAGAATATATATACTTTATAGGGTCTCCGGTGAATCCTTCTTGGCGTTACAAATGTAATGACAAAGTGAATATATGTACCTGTGGAGGGTATAACAACATCAAAGTTCTCTTATACCTATAAAAAAAAACTAGTCAGCCACGAAAAGCAATGAGATCTAAATGTACGCCAGGTTCAGTTTAAGAACGTTCAATGTTAAAAAAAAAATTGTAGGTTTACTTTGCTAGTTTTTTGTTTATAACTTTATTAGGTATAATAATCTACCGTACATTATATAAAATGGAAGAATTTAAAAACTTGTCAAGTAAACCTACCAATTTGGTGTGGTTTCACTACTTTTTGCGAAGTCTTTTTTTAATTAGATTTCACAAACAACGTTGAAACGTATACGATTTTTAATATGTCATATTTATATTTGAAGGGGACTGATTCCACGCTGGAATGGAAAATTTGTATTTTTTAATATTTCTCCTTTCGTATAATAAAGTTCCTATCGCACTACCAAATTTCAACAATTTACGATAATCGGAAGTGACCCAAATAAATAATAACCGATTTTCAAAAGTGGGCAGATACCACGCCTCCGGAATGAAGAATATAAAATATTAAATTTTTTTCTTTCTGTACACTTTAATTCATACCGCTTTACCAAATTTCAATATTCTACTGCAATGGGAAGTGGCCCAAATAAATAATAACCAATTTTCAAAGGTGGGCGTATACCACGCCCCCTGAATGGAAAATTTCAAATTTTGTACATTTCCCAGTGTATGCACCACAGGATCTAGCATTCTGCCAAATTTCACGGTTCTATGATGGCCGAAAGTGCTTCTTAATTTTGATGATCGTCATCTAAGTGAGTGATTATAAGTCAGTTACGGTTTTTGTGATTTTTGAAGTCCTGTATGTGGAGAACCACTAATGCTATAGAGATGAAATTTGGTGAGGTAGACCTTTTTAATGAGCTTGGTAAATGATTCAAGTTTGAAAGTTTTGGCTCAATTGGTTCCGAAGTTAGAGTGGGGTCGAAAACAGCCTGAGTTTGTTCCTGTAAAAAGGAAGTGCGCCTTTACTAGAGAACTTGGCGGAGGCACTACCGCTCCCGTTTCTTATAAGTGACTTTTTCCTACATCTTACTTAACGATTGAAGGCTAATAAAGGTTGTTTTGTACATATAGTAATAATATTACGGGTGGGAGTCCCATATAGATTTTGAACATAAAAAGCTTTGTGCCTGCTACTTGCGACAGGTTTGGATCAGGCACAAAATTTTATTTCATTAAGGCTGAGCATAAGCTTTAATTTGGTTATAATTTGAAGCTGTAAGTCGATGGGTATAGTAATCACAAAAAAAAATTTTTAAAAAAATGTTGTGCCAGGACATTGCGACAGGATTTAATGAGGCACAAAAATGTATTTTAATATAACTTTGTTAGCTTTGGTGGTAATTTCAAGCTGTAAGTCTATGGGTACTAATATCATGTAAAAAAGTGTGCAAAAGGGGGGGTAGTAACAGTTATTTATCAACTTCCGCTCAGGCACAAACTTTTTTTTTTTTCATTGTCCCAGTGTCTACTAACATTTAAAATACATTTTATCCTGTAATCTTATGGGCTCGAATTTTTGCAGTCAGCTCTTGGACTAATACGGCTTGGTTGCAGCCAATTTCATGACAAGATAAAAAATAACAAGAAATTCCTTGAAAATGTCCATTCCAAGTAAAAGTATCCACAGCAACAGCAATCAATGGATCAATCGATTGATCAGGATGATGACTAGATATAATAAAGACATACTATCCCAATAAGTTACTAATCTCTAATCTAGATTCAAAAATATATACCAAAAAATTGTTGACTTAAAAAAAAAATTTTTTTTTTTATGGCGTGTCCCGGTTAGTCGGTTCAAAAATATGGCAAGCCTATTTAGACATTATTCTAACTTCTAAGACATTAAAAAAAACTTAAAAAAGCATCGGTCACTTTGACGTTCACTGTAAGTTTAATTGAAATTTAAATCGAACAACAACTACGCTTCGTTCAAAGTTAAATATAGGTACTATTGTGGATTGTGCAGTCGAAAAATTATTTAACATTCTACTTACATGAAATACTATTATTTTTAAAATAAGTATTGATGGCTTGCTGTTAGTTTTTCGCATTTTCAACCTAAGATGCGCTTGACCATCCTTCAGCATCTTTGGATCTAAAACGAAATTAGAAAGAAGTGTTGGTTAACAATTTCAATTTACAAATTTCGTTACACTTTCATATTTTGTCAATTACATATTAAGTATCCTCCATTTCAGTTTTGTGAGGGCAAAGACAGAAATTTACCTACATAATTTCGGTATATTGAATATGGCTGCATATGATCAGATCATGATGTATCGGATCCCCCATCAAAGTACCTACATACCGCAAAGTGTAAGTAAGCAAAAAAAAATATAACTCGGTAAATGTAATTACATTACGAGTATTCTCGATAAGACCATCAATACGGTACACCTAAATGGTCGGTCACACTTAGAGGCAGGGTTTCAAATTTCAATGGCCTTGTGGCCTAAGTTACATCGGAATTAAATCTGAAAAAAATTGATAAAACTCTGAAGAACAAAGTTAAGAATTGCCATTTGAACACTCTAGTATTTGGTGATTGTTTTTTGACGAAGCAAGTTGAGATAAGGTCCAACGACAACGAATACACGCAGGTGGCATTGTAATAATCTGAATGTCCCAGAGGATATTACCCATTTTCGGTGAATGTCTTTACCCACATTAATATCCTTGCTCGGATGGACGCTGTTTTTACCCAAAGGGCCAAAGGGAAAGGCCATCGACGAAAATCAAGTACAGAAACTTTAGAGGTAACTGGGAAAACCTTGTAGTAGAATCATAGTCGGTGCTGAGAATGTGGGCACGTTATTTCTGCAGACTCTATTTATGACGTGACCAATGTATAAAAAGTGGCGACGAAGACCAGATTGGTCCTTATCAATGTGCTTTTAGGCCAGGAAAGTCCACCGCCGATCAATTTGTCACACTTTGACAAATCTTGGACATCGATACCCGCCATATTTTAATGGATTTTAAAGCCGCCTATGTAAACATCTATGCAGATGAGTTATACAGAGACATTTCTGGGTTTAACATCCCTGCAAAACTAGTTAGTCTTTGTAGGATGTCGATGAATCGCTGCTGCATCCAGGTCGTGTCTCCGATTATATTTAACTCACGATGTTGGAGCCTATTTAAAATAGGTGTATTGTGGTTTTCGGCACAATGAACGCTTTATAATTATTGCACTCAGATGAGAGGGGTGAAATCTTTCTTGAACCTTTTACTGAAACCTAGGCATTTCGCAGCATTTTTTACGAGTACGTAGGTATATATGTAAATGTTCATTTAAGCTGATGAAAATTGAAGGTATTTTAGCTTCAAGGGAAACATTTTTTGCTAAAATTTTCGACCTAGTCCAAAAATTGCACATCAATCATCTAAAATGGATAAAATATGTAGAGCGGATAGAAACAAATGCTCCGGTCCGAAGAGCCGAGTTTGAGTTATCGAGTTTGAATTGTCACATTGCATTCTCATTATTAAGTTAAAAGAAGAAATTTAATTTCGCACCATATCGCCATTTTATACGGTGCTTAATTGGCTTTCCAAAATATTTTCAACCGTTGGTGGACGTTCGCTTGTTTGCATAGACCTTTGACTTAAAAAAAACCCAGAACAAGTCCAATAGCGTTAAATAGCAAGATCTGGATCCTGGATGACCAATTTTGATAACAAAAACGGCCGATTACACAATTAGGAATTGACTCATGCAGTAATTAAATTGTATCTCTGGCTGTATGGCATGTGGCACCGTCTTGTTAAAAATACATGTTGGTCACATATACCTTCTACATTGTAATTTAGGCACTAAAAACTGGGTTATCATGTCACGACAACGAACACGATTTTTGAAGAAGAATGGTCCTATAATGCCTCCAGCCCAAAATTCGCACCAAACAGTCACGCGTTGTGGATGCATTTGTTTCTCAACAATTAGATACTCGTGGGTTTTCTGAGCCCCAAATGTGACAATTTTGACGATTAACGAAGCCATCAAGATGAAAATAAGCTTCATCACTGAAAATGAGTTTGTTCGAAAAATCAGCATCCACTTGTTGTTGTTCCAAAATCCGAATTGATGTTATCCTGGACTGTCAGCAATACTCTCGCGAACTGCTTCGATGTTTTCTGTTGAACGACTTGTGACAGGACACCCAGAGTGTTTAAGATCACTAATTGATCCATTCTCCCTGCATTTTTCAATTATTCTCTTCACAGTTGATAGTTTTAAATCACTGTAGGCGTTTTTCTGTTCTAGTTCAGAGCTCGAGCATTTTGAGTCTGCTTTGAACCGAGCGTGCTCAGATCGTTCTGATTTGTTTATGAAACACAATTGAGCACGTATCTGTCATAACTAATTTAATTTATTTACTAATTTAGTTTAAATTTGGTGCCAGAATAACAAGGTTCGTCCGCCATTTCAACTAGCTTCTTTATCCTGTTTTTTTTTTTTCAAATGTAACTGCAAGTGGGTAATCAGCTTTTTGCTCAGCCTGCTCAATTTATTCTGAGCTCATAGAGCACGCTCTGACCATTCTTTGAACGAAACATGAAACACAAATTATAAGCTCTGATGTCTCTGAGCTTAAAAAGAAAGCGTTGTTCTTACGTATAGCGTAAACAATGGAAAACAGCCGAAAATTGTATTTTGTATTTTAAAACATTATGTGCATACTACATACACATATTTTCAGACCAAGGAGAAACTAGACCAGCGGTTCCCAATCTTTTTTGGTCGCGGAGCACTTTTCTGGAGAGAAATTCCTCGCGGAGCACTTTGCTGTCAGTATCCCAATTTTCGTAGAAAACTCCATAACTATTTTTAGTTGTTTTCTTATTAATTTAATTAAATTGAAGAAATAAGTAACGTGTTGTGACTTTTAGCATTTTATAAAATATTTAAACTAGTAGATATTTAAAAAAAAAAAAAGAATTCAGAAACATTTTTAACTCATTTTCGAGTTGGCCACGGAAAAACAAAGACTTGAAAATTCCAGTTTCAAAAAAAAAAAATAATAATAATTAGGTACCAATATTTACTGGAATAGCCTTTATTTTTTTAAAAGGGCAGTCAATCTTTTCTGAAGATGTTCCACTAAAATCCGAAATATTTGGCGCAACAGGTTTTAAAGGCACCCTTGGCCAAGCTTCTCCCAACCATTTGTTTTTTAAAGTTTTTTTTAAAGTATTTTTTTTACAATACAAAGCGACTTTCAATTTTTAGGCCGAGTCCGAATGGCTGATTTAAAAAGCTTTTCAGGATAGTTTCAGGACATAGTCTCGGATGTTTGTCGGACGTTCGCGAGAGGTGTTGCAGTGGAAAAAAACCTTAAGACGTAATTTGTGTTTTTCCGGTGATTGAACCTGTGACCTCTCGCACAGTAGTCGGATCCAAATAAATTAAACTTGGAATTGGCACTCCAAAGAAATTTTTTCCAAAATTGCAAATGTTTTTTTTAAGTGGATTCTTTCGAAATTCCGGCTTTTGCTTAGGTTTTTGTTGACATAATGTGTGTTTTTTGTGGAATATGTATAAAAACAAATCTTTTCGCTATCAGCGCGATTAATTCGTTTCCATTTTGATAGTTAGGAAGTTCTGGGGTATACGATTTATTTTTACCCATTTTTGTATTGTAATCAATACACAAATTACATTGTTGCGAACAAAATGACAAAGTTCCAGAAGCACAAAATTAGCTAGCCCGATGGAATTTTCATATTTTGCGCTCATCTTTCCGCGGAGCACTTGAATTTTTATGGCGGAGCACCAAGTGCTCCGCGGAGCACACTTTGGGAAACTCAGAACTAGACAAACAAAGAAGCCTTCGCCTTTCTCTGTACCTACATATTCCGAAGTTCTCCCTTCGCGTTCTTTTCGATTTAAACCAAAACTTATTTGTTCTTATTCTTACGTTTAAACCGAAGAGAACGCGCACTTGTGAAAGGGATAAGTTCGCGAAATACGCCACAGTAAAAGGCAAATTTAATTTTCAAATAAAAACTGTAAATAAAAATATATTTAAACAACAATTATTACAATTGCCAACCAAAGCATTTTTACTTTACAGCTTGAGGTTTTTTTAAACACATTTCGGTTTTGTTTACATTAGAAACATAAAATTTCGAAGGAATTAATGTCAAGTTCTTTCAGTAATGCCACACGTCAAGAAAAAAATTACAATAATTGATCCTGGTTTGTTTTATTATGCAGATCTGATCCGGCTCAGATCACGGGCATAATAAAACACGGCTATTGTTATCTTTTTTTTCCGTTGGCATCAGTGTACTATTAAACGGACCAAAATTCAAATGTTGCGTGAATTATGGGACACACTTTAGGTACTCAGAAGCTATACTGCTTAAAATAGTTATGTGCAGGGCTAGGATTTCCTTGCAAGTGTTTTTTTGAGACACTTTGGAAGAAAGGGACTTTATTATCCTTACGAATCATGAAATTTTAGTTAGTGCATATTTTACTATAAATGCATATTTTGCATATTTTTAAAATAAATGCATATTTTTTGTGCATATTTTCAAAATAATAAACATAAAATTGAAAAACATGGGTTTCAATAAATTGCGCACGTGCCTTTAAACTTTTTTTTTTAATCGCAATCACTGTGAATTGACATTTGTAAAACATAACATAACAATGTACATCAGTTGTGGACGTAGAACGATCGTTTTCTATGTATAACGGCCATATTATTCACTCCGGGTGTAAATCAGGTTTAAGTTAATTTTACACCCGATCATTAACCCGACAATTTAAACCCATATCCATAAAATTCACTCAAAAACACGCATTAAACCCGCTGGATCAAAAACGAATTTAAAACATTTTAAACCGATTTTAACCCGTTTTAAACCAATGTAATTTCAAAATTCACATAAAATGACATTTGTTTTTACTGTTTTTGACTAATTGGGGATTGATTTTATTTGTTGTGACGTCAACATTTGGTCCATATCGCTAATTGTTGTGTCCAATGTGAAATGAGTGAATTGGTGTACAATAATATTAATACATTTATTTTTTAATAGAACAAAAGAAAAATGTTAGATATTATAAAGTTAATTCAAAAATTTGCATGTGGTGCCAAAACCGTTGTTAAAAATAATAAAATTGTTTTTATATACTTGCTTTTTATTATATTTTCACTTTCATTTAATTTCTGCGAGAAATGTCAAAAATGTGACATAAAAAGAATAGTCAATAATATGAAATTGAGTTCTCATCCGGGTCAAACGGGTTTAACGACTGTATATTATGGACTTGGGTTAAATTTTTGGGTTAAACTTACTTAAACCCGAGGGCTTATTGCCAAATGTGCGGCAGATCGCTTTTCATGGCGGATTGATATTTTTATATGTCCAAAAGCGATAGCTATTGTGAGGATTGCTGGCAATAAATCCGCCAACAATCCGTCACCTGAATAGCTATCGCTTTTGACAGCTTTTGGAAATACAAAAATATCAATCCGCCATGAGAAGCGATCCGCCGCGCATTTGGGAATAAGCCCGCCGGGTGTAAACTTTAGTTCGGATTAAAGTGAGTCAATAATATGGCCGTAAGACATTCCAAAGACCGAAACGCCAAAGCCCAAAGTTGTACCTTCAAAAACTTAAAAAAAAAATTTCATAATTTCGAAATAAAGCATATGAAAATTAGTTTATTTTTTAGTTTAAATAAAACAATATTTAAAAATTAAATTTACTGGATAAAAAGTGTTTGATTTTTAAGGGAAAATATAGCTACAAAATAAAATTTAATTGTGCATATTTTAAGAGCATATTTTTAATTTTTAGGTGCACATTTTACGCGAATATTTTGAATTTTTTAGTGTACCTATATAAATCCGAGCCCTGGTTATGTGTATACATCAAATTCAGGGGTGCCCCCCTTCGACAAGCTATAATTTGAAATGAAGTGAAACACATTAAACTTGTTCTCCATATATCCATACATCCTAAAGCTATCTTCTGACAACCATTTGTTTGTGAAATTTTTATCTTTGGTTCGGGACTGTGCGCAAGATGAGAAAATGGTATCGAGATCAATGAATCAATTAGAAAAATAAATACAAATTAACATTTATAATTATGATGGTCAAAAGTCGTCACCTTCCGATACGAGGTTGTTATAATATAGGTACGTAATGCACAATCTACATAATTTCTTGAATTAGACAATAGTAACGCAACTACGTAATGCTTCCGGTTCACACATCTTAATGGATTTTCATAATCGACACACTCTGCGATCAATGCTGATGTTGTCGGACTGTAAACATGGAGAATGCAACGATGTGTGAATTTCAAGCCTTCGCAACATAATGTTATAGAGGAAAGTGAAAATTTTAAATGTTAAGAAATGTATCCAGGCGTGGTGAAATTAAAATAAAGTTGGATGCAAGCTCCACTTGTGTTCTATTAATTCAAGGTTAGGTATATAATACGTCATCTATGTTAATGTTGATTACAGAAATTACACTAAAAAAATAGGTTAACGTTTTGATGTGTTGATAATAATTTATTTATTTTTGGATGTTGAAGTAATTGTACTATGGAGTAGGTGCCCGAGCCTACTCCATAGCCAAGAGCCAATAGCCAGAGCAGGCCCATTGTGATAATACAGGATCTAATGAGACTCATTTCATCGAACTGCTACGCCGCCAAGTCAAGTATCTACCCAACGAAGATCAAAACTTTGCTTTCTGCAATTTCTTCCAAATCGGGCCGTGCTCTTGATTGGAAAAAATGATCGTAGGTAAATAAAATCCACACACTCGACAATAATTCCTTTCGTTTCAATGCAGGTGAATTTTTTCTATTCTAACTGGATAATACGAATTGCTGAACTCAATGAGTCTTATTAATAATCATTTTGAATCTTAAGTTTAAATTTGTTGTAGGACACAATAGATAATTTTATATAGAAAAAAATTGCTACCGTGAAATCGTAAAACTTAATCTGAACACTAAAAACGACTATTAGTACCGACCAATAAGTTTTGTTGCAGACAATTGCCAGGCAGTGTAAATAGAACAGACAGCAGTAAGAAAACCTTAAGAAACGACAATGAGTCGAGCACAAATTTTTACTCACTTACTTAGATAGCGCTACGGCTACAGTCCGGAATGGACCTGGACCTCAACCAACGTGACTCTATAGTTAGCGTGATCTACTTTTTCGCACCTGAACGTCATCAGCATACATGTCGACCAAAGAGCTAACTGCACACAAGGGGAGCTCGTTTATGTACATTGTGAAGAACAATGGGACCAATATCGACCCTTGTGAAACGCCTTTACACGGTGGCAAAAATCGTGAAATTCTGTTGTTTGACACAACCGCCTGATATCTGTTGTTCAGGTATGGGGATACCAGATTCAGGGAAAAAGACGAAAAATTGAATTCATTCCTGAGCTTGTTACATAGAACAGGCTGGTCTACTGTGTCGAATGCCTTAGAGAAATCTAATAAAACGAGAAAAGTTACATTATCATTGTCAACTGCTTGCCTTATGTCTTCAACAACATTAATTAGTGCAGTTGTACAGCTATGCTTAGGACGAAAACCAGATTGATTTTTAAAAAGCAGGTTGTTGTATTTTAGATGTCTTTGTATCTGGGATTTTAAATTTTTTTCTAAAACTTTAGAAAAAAAAAATGGTAGAATAGCGATAGGTCGAAATTCATTCTGATTTTTGAGAACAGGTTTAATTTTTGCATTTTTCCAGGTTGTAGGGCTCCCGTCATGATGATTGTATTGTACAGATGCGGTATTGATTTCAAAATGTAAGGAAGGATGGCTTTAGCAAAAACCGGATTAATTTCATCAAATCCAACCGAATTTGACTTGATTGAGATGCAACTTTCTAAGACATCGGTAGAGAGGTAAACACTGATTAAAGACTTGATTGTGTGTGTAAACCAACATGGATTACTGACTTTAAATATGGTGATGAGTGGAACGTGGATTATAAAGAGATAAAAGGCTAATTGGTCATCTACTGAGGGCATTGCACATACACTAAACCATTCGATTGATCTGTTGTTCATCCAAGATACTAATAAGTGATAAAGTATTTATATTTGCTTTAGGTCTGTATACTGATCCTAGTAGGAGTTTATTGTGCTTGCAAGTGATTGCTGCAAAAACGTAATCAATTTTACTACCCGGCGGAGCCTTACATACCAGATTGGACTGCAATTATTGCGAACATAAATCTCTGCACCTCCCCCAACGCGCCCAATTGTAACTGAATAACCCTTCCCCGTGGAGGGTATAAAAATAATTCCAAACCAATTCTGATTTCGAAACCCAAAAAACATCAGTAGGTAATCAATTTTGTCTGTTGAAATGTTGAATTTATGTGCGGTGTAAACGTACTATAATAAGGCATTTAATACCTATCCACAACATTTTTGAGCACGGTAGGAACATATCACACCCCAACCCTTATATCATTCTCCAGCCCGTGGTGACATTGAAGGGGAGGTAAATTATATTCCAATCTCCCTTTTTTTTAAACGATTTCCGGAAGAAAACAAATTTACGTACACATGGAGCGAACTTTACAAATAAAAATCCCTAGAATTTAACTCTGCGATTATTAGAGGTGTAGGATGAAAGAGGTTGCGCTGGATGATGATGCTGGATTCATTTGACTGTGTTTGAAGAGGCGAGGGGGTAATGCCTTGGTTCTCACTTGTGACGTATGATATTTTTTTTTTCTGTCGAGCTTTATGCCTATGCCGACAAATGATGACGTCGCCGACGGGTAAGCTTAGGGTGAGCTGCTTTGACGACGCACGGTGGACGAGGATGGTACCGCTGATGACGTCAAGGTTATCTTGCACGGGATTTTACATGTGCGCGGCGTTGGAATTTGCGATTGCGATATGACGAAACAAGTATACGGGTATGATACGAAGTGGCAGATCTGACGAACGATATCAGGCGGGGTATGGGTGGCACTGATATAGTTATTTGTTCTCGAGCTGCTTTGCCGTCACTAAAGCTGTGGTATTGATCGTGCTTTTTATTAATTTTGCAAGTCGGTATGGGGTGTGATGTGCTTTTTGTCGAAGGCTGAGGTATAACTCGTCGGATCCAGAGTCTTTCCAAAGAAACACAAACTTTGGAGAAGAGGTACAATTTATTCAACGTTTTCTTCCTATTATACTTAATACTACCTTAACAATGAAGCGATACTTAAACTTACAATCTAGAGGGGGCAGAACGAGCTCTACGGCAAGCGTGAGCGTCGGAGTACGGGTTGAGATTGCGAGCTCTACGGCAAAGCGTGAGCGTCGGCGGGCGGGTTTGACAGAACGAGCTCTACGGCAAGCGTGAGCGTCGGAGTGCGGGTTGAGATTGCGCGCTCTACGGCAAAGCGTGAGCGACGGCGGATGGGTTTGACAGAACGAGCTCTACGGCAAGCGTGAGCGTCGGAGTACGGGTTGAGATTGCGCGCTCTACGGCAAAGCGTGAGCGACGGCGGGCGGGTTTTAACAGAACGAGCTCTACGGCAAGCGTGAGCGTCGGAGTACTGGTTGAGATTGCGCGCTCTACGGCAAAGCGTGAGCGACGGCGGATGGGTTTGACAGAACGAGCTCTACGGCAAGCGTGAGCGTCGGAGTACGGGTTGAGATTGCGCGCTCTACGGCAAAGCGTGAGCGACGGCGGGCGGGTTTGACAGAACGAGCTCTACGGCAAGCGTGAGCGTCGGAGTACAGGTTGAGATTGCGCGCTCTACGGCAAAGCGTGAGCGACGGCGGATGGGTTTGACAGAACGAGCTCTACGGCAAGCGTGAGCGTCGGAGTACAGGTTGAGATTGCGCGCTCTACGGCAAAGCGTGAGCGACGAACAAGGGGGGCCGGGGCTATTCGGTTACTACCTCTGGCGGAGGGTTCACCTTCAAAAAAGCACTGATAATTGATCAGGACCAATTCAATGCAGTGGGAGTCTCTGTCTGTACACGAGATTGGTACTTTTCTACTGACAAGATTCTCCCCGACTGCCATTTGTACCTGGCTACTAGTGCATTTCCCAACCGAAACACAGTGTGACTTCTAATAACGAAGTGAAAAACTGTATGAACGTTGTTGTTGTATATCAGCCCAGTATTATCGTGGATTCTAGGTTGGGGGGGAGTACAGTGGCGTCGGGAATGTTTCTTTCTGTGACGGCGGCGGGTGTTATAGGTAGTGGGAACATGTAATGAAGAGGATGTTTCATTACATTCCCCCTCCTCTTCGTCAGACGAGGACTTCCTCGTCGTTACCCTTCTGGGGTCGGATTTATTTAACAAACTTTTCTTAATTTCTAATTCATACATTTTTGGTTGCTTAAATGTTAACTTAAATTCTAAAATTCTGATTCTCTTAAATTAAGTCGGCGGATTTCAGCAACGGATTCGGGCGTCTTGGCTCTGCCTGATTTTCGGCGGCGATCGGATTGCTGGTTCGGACATCTTGACTATGATACTTCGGCCAGTTGTTTTCTGGGAGCCAGCGGCGGGTTCGACTTGTGCCTTGTCAGCCGGGTTGTGGGGCGAGTTGGTTCGGTTGCTTGTTGCACAGGAGACAAGAGCAGAAGAAAGAAAAAAAGGAAATTAGTAATAATTCGGAATTCAAAAAAAAGTTTAAAGAAAGATAATAATAGAAAAAAATAAAAATAAAAATAAACTAAATAATAATAAAAATGAAAAAAAAGACGTCTTGTTCACCGGGACCGTCGGGTTTTGTCGGCCTCCGGGGTATGTTGGTCGCTTTGTGGGGCCACGATGATGATGCGGCCGGTCTATTCGGCGCCGCCCGGCGGTTGTTAGTCTGTCCCCTGATATCCGGGGGTTTATCCGGCGGGGTCGGCTTCATTTGGTTCCGGAATTTATTCTGTGGCGTTGCTGAGTCCATTTTAAGGTTCGGCGTCTTGCCCGCAGTCGGCGGTACGAGCACCCACTCGGACGCTTTGGCCTGGTCGGGGTCTGGTTTGGCCTCTTCGGTGGGCCCCGTGAGCAGGGTCCCGGATGATGGCGGCTTGGCGTTGCTATCTGGGGCTGGTTCCATGATGCTCGCTTGTGACTGCTTGGCGTTGCTCACTGTTGGTGATTTGGCGATGCTCGTTGATGGCGGTTCTGTGACGCTCGCTGGTGGCGGCTTGGCGTCGCTCACTGGTGGTGGTTTGGCGACGTTCGCTGGTGACGGCTTTTCGTCACTTACTGGTGGCAATTTGGCGACGCTCGTTGGTGGCGGTTCTTCGACGATCGGTGGTGACGGTTTTGCGATGCTCGTTGGTAGTGGTTCTGTGGGGGTTGGCTCGGGTGATTCCTTGATGGCGAGAGTGGAGGGTTCTTGGTACCGGTACGTCCATTTCCTTCCGGCTACGGATACCATCATAGCGGCCTTCTCGAGGAAATCCATTCCCAGGATGGCGTCCTCATTAAGTCCCGGGAGGTAGGACATTTCCCCTGCTATCGTCCGGGGTTCCACTTGGAAGCTGACTTGGTAGTGTTCAGTAGTGGCGACGTTCTTCCCGTCCGCCACCTGAACTGGTCGGTACTCGTGGCGTTGCGGTGCACCCACTTGGCGCAGCGCCTGTCGCATGGCAGCTCCGACGAAGGATAGGCAGGACCCGGTGTCCACTAGGGCGGAAAACTCTTGGCCCTCGATCTGGATGGGAATAAAATAGCGGGTGTCAGTCCATGTTGTCTCGGCGGAAACCATGGCGTTTCGGGTGGCTCTACAGGAGCAATCTCGGGTCAACCTTCCATCCGTTCCACAGAAGCTGCAGAACACACGCCTTGGACGTCGGCAGGTCGACTGCTGGTGCCCTCGCTGCCTGCAGTTCCAGCAGTGCGTGTTGCGATCATATGGTGGCTCGGGTGGCGGGGCAGGTGTTTCCAGTGGTCTCTGCGGCACTATGGGATTGTTTCGTGGGAAGGATGGAGTATTCCTTATCGGCGGAGGGTATGGTAGCGATGGTCGGGCATTCCGCTCTTCTATTCGGAGGGATTCAAATTCCTCGGCTAGTTCCATGAGCTCCTCCAGCGTTTGGAAGTCCCGTCGGCGGATGTATAGCCGATACTCGGGCCGTAGGCCGTCGTATAACCGGTCTAGGTTGTCTTCGTACCGTAGTCGGGGATGTTGCCGGATTAGGTACTGGAGGGACCTCATGAAATCTCTAGCTCCTTCGCGGGGACCTTGCCGCTTCCTCAAAATCTCATCCTCAAGCTTGCGGGTGTATCGCGCCGGCAGGAAATATCGGAGGAAGTCTGCTCGGAACGTTTCCCATGAGACAAATCTTTCTCGGTTGATTCGTAGCCATTCCAGCGCGGTTCCTCTCAAGATCTCGGGCAAGGGTCGAATCATGTGGTCCGGTGGAATGTCGTAGCATAGAGTCAGCTCCTCGATCCGCTCTATGAACTCAATGGCATTCCCAGTGCCATCAAATCGCAGACCCCACTTTCGGACCATGTTCATCACCTCGGCTTCGTAACTGAGGCGGAATCTGGGTAACGTTCGTTCTGGTTCGCTATGGTGCCTGACTTCGGTGTCCAGCCTGGGTGGACTACAAACTGGCTGTCGGGTGGCACTGCGGTGACTGGCTGGCGGCGCTTTGGTGGCTGGTACGGTGGCGGCTGAGACGGTGGTGGTTGATACGGTGGTGGCTGGTACGGCGGTGGCTCGGTTGGGTACTTGGAACGATGTTTCGATAAACATCGGGGACGTCAGTCCACGACTACATCCTGGTGCCTCTTTGTTGTCGGGTGGGCTTCGGATGAACTCTTCGATGGTATCGTCATGCGTTCGTTCCTCCAGCTTCTCCTCCCATTCCTGGCACAAGTTTTGGGTAGACTTCCGAGTGCGAGCTTCTTTGAGGTGGCTGCTCAGCTGTCTTCGCAACTGGCTAACGGTTCCTCTGGGGTCGAGGTTTCGTTCCTCCATGATCTGTACCAACTCATGTTTACGCAGTAGGTAGATCCAGCCGAGGTTGCGGGCGAGATCGAAATCTTCGTTGGGGGCTTCGGCGGCGGCGGCGGGGGGGCCAATTGTGGCGGTCTTCTCTGACCATGGGTCCTCCATATTGGGATTGGTCATGGTATCGTTCGAAGTAGGGTCTTTCGTGACGGCGGTTTCTGGTTCGGGTCGGTGTGTCGAGTGAGATCTACAGCTCACGGTTCGGGGTTCTTCCATGAAGACGGGTTCGGGTCGGTGTACCTCTAATGAGGTCCCTGCTCGGGCGCCATTTGTGATGTGCTTTTTGTCGAAGGCTGAGGTATAACTCGTCGGATCCAGAGTCTTTCCAAAGAAACACAAACTTTGGAGAAGAGGTACAATTTATTCAACGTTTTCTTCCTATTATACTTAATACTACCTTAACAATGAAGCGATACTTAAACTTACAATCTAGAGGGGGCAGAACGAGCTCTACGGCAAGCGTGAGCGTCGGAGTACGGGTTGAGATTGCGAGCTCTACGGCAAAGCGTGAGCGTCGGCGGGCGGGTTTGACAGAACGAGCTCTACGGCAAGCGTGAGCGTCGGAGTGCGGGTTGAGATTGCGCGCTCTACGGCAAAGCGTGAGCGACGGCGGATGGGTTTGACAGAACGAGCTCTACGGCAAGCGTGAGCGTCGGAGTACGGGTTGAGATTGCGCGCTCTACGGCAAAGCGTGAGCGACGGCGGGCGGGTTTTAACAGAACGAGCTCTACGGCAAGCGTGAGCGTCGGAGTACTGGTTGAGATTGCGCGCTCTACGGCAAAGCGTGAGCGACGGCGGATGGGTTTGACAGAACGAGCTCTACGGCAAGCGTGAGCGTCGGAGTACGGGTTGAGATTGCGCGCTCTACGGCAAAGCGTGAGCGACGGCGGGCGGGTTTGACAGAACGAGCTCTACGGCAAGCGTGAGCGTCGGAGTACAGGTTGAGATTGCGCGCTCTACGGCAAAGCGTGAGCGACGGCGGATGGGTTTGACAGAACGAGCTCTACGGCAAGCGTGAGCGTCGGAGTACAGGTTGAGATTGCGCGCTCTACGGCAAAGCGTGAGCGACGAACAAGGGGGGCCGGGGCTATTCGGTTACTACCTCTGGCGGAGGGTTCACCTTCAAAAAAGCACTGATAATTGATCAGGACCAATTCAATGCAGTGGGAGTCTCTGTCTGTACACGAGATTGGTACTTTTCTACTGACAAGATTCTCCCCGACTGCCATTTGTACCTGGCTACTAGTGCATTTCCCAACCGAAACACAGTGTGACTTCTAATAACGAAGTGAAAAACTGTATGAACGTTGTTGTTGTATATCAGCCCAGTATTATCGTGGATTCTAGGTTGGGGGGGAGTACAGTGGCGTCGGGAATGTTTCTTTCTGTGACGGCGGCGGGTGTTATAGGTAGTGGGAACATGTAATGAAGAGGATGTTTCATTACAGGGGTCACTTAGCTGAATTTTAGCTAGGTCTGCACTTATGCGCGAACTGGTGAAGGGATTCAAGGATCACTGCACTAGCTCTTAATATGACTTTCGACGGTACATGGCAACTGTTCGGGTGTATAAATAAAAGTTCCACTGGGCACTGACGGATACTCTATTCCACGTAAATGTTATAGTGTCTTGCTGAAATTAATATTTTACTCAGATTCGACTGTTTGATTTTCGCACTTATTTTTAACCTTTTTGTTTTATCGATTCAAACGCTTTAATTTATGCGTTGAATACGAAATTTGTTCGCGTAAATTATACTTCCGCGTAACGTACAACCCAACCGACCGCAGCACTGTCTTCAGGCAGGACTTTCGCAAAACTGATGGACATGAAAAAGAACTCTCGCGCCGAAAGCGTGACTTGGCTTTTATATCACTGAGGTGAAGCTCGTTTGCGGTATTGTCGCCCGATCGATCCGTTTTTCTTTTGTTAGAAAATTACAACGGATGACTATGTATTCCCTCAAGCACTCACATAGTCAGAAAAACTGTATGACTGAAGGTGTAATGTCGAATAACATAATTGACATCTTTCGAGCTTCTATGTACCAAGCCTATAACCCGTCCTTCTACATGCAGTCGCTGAGCGGCGCATCGTTGTCGAAGTTTCTCCAACACACAATTACTTGCTGGGTTTTTAACTTTGATAATTTTATTGACCTTTGCTAAGTCTAAACTCACAATATTAGATTCTCAAACTTTCCTACATGGATATTAAACAATTTTTGTTCCCTACAAGCCAAAATAGGTTGACTAATCTTGGCTATACTTTCAATCGAAAAGGAGCTCACAAGAAAATATAGACTTTAATGATTAAGTCGAAAAATTCAGTGCAATAAAAGTTCGAAAGTACCTTTAAATAAAATCTGTGTTCGTTTTTTTTCCTTTAAATTTTTAAGGGGTGTAAGCTTGCTTTACGGCCCGAGTTTCACTGCCTCTTAGTCCGCCCCTGATTAGAAATGAACCAATAATAGATAGATATATTTCACATAAATAAATACTCACGACAGGTATGTTTTGATTATTTATGCTATTTTTATTGAAATTTTCTATGACCGTTTCGCAAAAATATGGCTGAATTTCATTAATACACCTCCCCATTTCCTCTTAGTCGTGGGCTTGTTTGCCCACCTTTGACTTAAGAAAAAAAACCCAAAAAAATTCCAATGGCGTTAAATCGCAAGATCTGGATGGCCAATTCTGATCGCAAAAACGGCCGATTACACGATTATGAAATGACTCATGCGGTAGATTGTAGATAGATATATAGATTTTAATTTCGTCATTAAATTAAAATACAGAGATATGATATATAAGGTAGATATATATATCTATAAGATAATCGAAAAAATAATGATCTATCTAGGTATATAAAAATTAAGTTTACCACTCACTGATCATCAATGCCCAGAGCCCAGCCCAAACCCTTTGCTCCAGAAAGCTGAAATTTTGCACATAGGTCCTCTTTATGATATATACAAGGAATAAGGAAGGATATTTCGAAATTCAACAGGGTAAAAAAGGGATCCAAATTTGTATGGGAACATACATATTTATATTTTTTCCGATCGACTTCAAACCCGGTTTTGGTCCTCTCTTTGAGAAATAAGGATAATTGATTTTTCCGATATTGGAAAATTTGCTTGGGGTCTGAGTTATTGCCGATGACCCCTTTAAAGGGGGCCTTTTTCAAAACTCACGAACAGTTCGTCGTATTCATTTGAAACTTTGTAATGCGTGCCAACCTCTGTCGGCGTTGAATATACTTATCGCTTCATCTAACTTCAGCGTACGTACTCCAAGGATATTCAAGCGGAATTCTTTAAGAATGGGACCATATTGCTAGAAAGTGGTTGCATAATATGTTTCACAGTATAGGAAGATCTGGGCGGTATGGAATATAAGTAAGGATTTGATTGGTAAGAAATATGTTTTATCCCGTAGATAGAGACTCTGCTATAGTATGATCTGTGTTGAGATGCGAGCGCGGGAAAAAGCTGGTCTTAGATATTTAAAAAAAAAAAAAATAATAAATAAATAAATGGATGGCGCAACAGGCGGAAGACACCCTAGGCCTAGCTTCTCGCAACCATTCGTTGTTGTGAGTTTCTATTTTTGGGACAAATGGAAGTGAAAGGGACCTACAATTTTATACCGAGTCCGAACGGCTGAATTGAGAAGCTTTTTCAGGACAGTCATACTCTCGGATGTTTATTCGCGAAAGGTGGCGCAATAGAAAAAACGTTTAGATGTAATTTGTGTTTTTCCGGTGATCGAACCTGGGATCCCTCGCACAGTAGTCCAGCACACTAACCACTGCGCTATTTTATAAATTAAATTCAAATTTTATGAAGGGGGCGGATTGCTGCAATTTATTTATTTGTTTTTATTTTTTTCGTTTTTGAGTAGGTACTACATCGAAGTTATTAAATAAATATACATATTCGGCCCTAGCGAGGTCTCCATCGGAATGGAGAATTCTCCGCAACACATACTCCGTCGGAGACTCAATGCGACGACGCATTGATTTGACATGATTTTGTGTCGTGGTACATCGGGGTTTTCTTATTTTTTCGTTTGTGTTTGCAACAAATACAACCAATTACTCTGCTAAAATATTTTTTTTTATTGCTTTTATTTATCAACATTTCACTGCAAATCGTAAACAAATTCCGCAACCAATTCCAATCGGAGCATATCGGAAAAAAATTCGTATGAAGCTGTCAAAAATATCAGTAAAACGCACTTAATCGCACTGAATCGCAAAACGCCAGTGTGCGTTACACATTTGTCGGATCAAAGTTCCGATAAGCTGTTCCGAAGTATACCTCGAAGCAAAAATCCTCCGATTTGTATGAAATCGGAGAATTTTCCGTTCCGACGGATACCTCGCTAGGGCCCCAAGGATCATTTAGCGACTTCATGTGTCATGTGTCATGCGCGACGTCGTTAAATCGGTTTTGTTACCAGAAAATATTCCGAAAAAGTAACATTTTAGAAAAATGCTTGGTAACATTTTCCAATTAGGAATATTCCTGTCTAGGAATTTTATATCGACGCGAATGAGTTATTGTGACAAAATTGTTTCTTCCATGAACCATTTTCGCGTACCCAATTCCTATAAAGTAGCAGTGTACCAGTTTTTGTTAAGTTTGTGTTACACACAGAAACGAAACTATGCCCAAGAATTCTTATGTCATATAAATCGCGGCAACACACATAATTCACCGTGCTAATTTTTTAATCAGTTGAACTAACTTATACATCAAAATATGTCCTAAGGTTAAATTGAATCATAAAACGATTAATAGGCCATTTAAAACAACTACATACATCCTGTTATCGAAAAGTGGAAAAATAACTGGATGCACAAAACTTAATATCGATAAATTAAACACTGCTTGACGTTTCGCTTTTTTTGCACGCAAATAAGAACAAATGCCTAAATAGGAACATATTTTTAACACAAATTTAACGCTTTTGACGATTGGAAAGTTTTTAGCACGCATAATAACCACAATTCCCAAAAAGAAACATTAAGCATGAAAATAAGAATATATTCCTAAATAGAAACTTCTTGTCAACGCAAATTAAACGCGATTCCCAATTGCAAAGTTTTTAGCACGCATAAAAGCCACAATAATTCTCAATAAAAAACATTAATTACACAAATAAGACCAAATTCCTAATTGGAAATTTTTTACTGTAAACACTATTCACAAATAGGAATTTGTTAGGTATCCATTTTATATTTGTGAAAAAAATTGCAAATGCAAATAAGACATTTTGGTGTAATTAAATAGAGTAAAATGTTGCTTTATGTGTATATATAGATATAGTGGATTTATTTTACAATGATTTTATAATGCTCCTTATCAGCATTTAAAATAGATTAAATAATTATAGAAGAGATTTTTCAGTGTAGAATATTTTGTCAGGAACAAGGTTTTTTTTCGAAGTACAATAGTAACATTTCAATGCAAAATGATGTTCCCCATATAATTTCTGTAGTTGTTTCCTCTATTTAATAATGAAATATTTTATCCAGTCAGAATATCATTTTGGTAGATACAATAACATACATGCACAAAATCAATGGCATGCCATAACATCACAAATTATATGGTGAACATACACAATAACAGAATTAAATATTTATAAGGCATTTTTCCCAATTTGTTGTACTACTGAATGTGCTAGTACACGATATGTAGCACGCCCCATATATATGGGGCTCTGATGTCAACAGAGAGTGCACAAAGAGAGCTTGTACACGGGATGTACCTATTGGGACCATTCGCTGACGTCAAAATGACATCAGTGCTACATACATATATATGAGGCGTGCTACATATCGTGTACTAGCACCTTTAGGCACAATACTTTGACACCTTGGGCTGAAATTGTGTGCTTAAACATGGTATATAGGATTTGCGTCAAAAACAATTCCTACTTTGTGTTGCGCCACTTCCGAAACCAAAAGGAATCTGTTACTTCATTGTTTCGAAACATAAGTTCCTAAATGGGATCACGAATTGACACCAGGGGCCGAGTCGTCTTATCCGCAAACCAGCAATACGTGCCGGAATTTGTTTTTGTTTCGAGTGTAAAATCTGTTGATTCCGTGAACGTATAGCTCGTTCACGGATGCGGCGACTCGGCCCCTGAACGTCGCCAGGCCTAAAATGTGTATTCGAATGCTACTTGGGGCCGATTATGTAGGCGCAGCGCATGGTCAAAAAGCATACAAAGATTCCCTTTAGCTAAAGGCTACAATTATTGGCACCCCCAATTGTTGACCCAGCTATTGGTACCCCATCATTCAACAGAGATTTTCTCAATAACTCTTTGTTCAAATAAGTCAATTTATTATTTATTTGGAATTTGCGTATTTTTCTCATATTTCTAGTTTGGAGACACTCCTTTCGACTTCTATTTTACAAGTGAAAGTGAAAACACGTCCGACAAAAAATACAAATCTTAAAAATTTTCATTGTTTTGGTTAAGGAGCTAAAATGTTGTAAGTTTTTTTTTTCCTACTTCCTTTTATATTTTTTAACGAATACTGTTTTTCATTTTCATTTACTATAAAGCGGCTTCTAAATATTATTGTGCAATATTTGATATTGCGCACAATATTATTATTTGTCTAGTAGATAATATTCGAAGGTTGTGCAATATACTGTAGGAAATCAAAATACTTTTGATATTTATTGCGCAATATAGAAAATTTTATCGTCTGGGGGCAATATTGCACCATATTTGGTCATTTATGTTTCAAGTGTCGATCAGTAAACATCTCCGCGAATGATTATGCCTATTGTGATATAGTGCTTGTAAATTTTAAATCCTCGAAAGTATTTACAGTAGCAAGGTATCATAGTATAGTGTTCACTCACTACTAGTGAGTGGCATTGGCACTGCCAATATTTGTAATTTTGTAAGTGCTGTAGGTATCATACAATCGTTATTCATTATTTTTTGTTACCTATTAAAGTGTTTTTCTACACCAATTTTATATCAAGACTAGTTGGATCCAATATGTGATGTATAAAATTCTCAGGCCCCCAAAGAGAATATCATACTAAGTGTTGTAGCATAGTTACCTTCTTCTCTTGTAAGGTTTGTTCAAAACAAAAAGATTTTACTTCTTAAATGATATTTATATATATAGCTTAATGTTAAATTTAGGTTTTGTTTTTTCAAAAATACATATCCCTTTTACTTTCTTGAATTTATTAAATTTTTGTTTGTTTCCTTTAAAAAATACTACATATTTATTTAATTATTTAAATTACTAATTAAATTTCCAACGAAGAAAATAATATTTTTTGTTTATTTGCCTTTGAACAATATTTATGTATGTTTTAATTTACTTTTTTTTTTATTTTATAATTTTACAATATATACATATATACAAAATGTTTTGAAAACATAATATGTAAATAAAATAATATTAAAAACATGATGTTTTTCCGTTTTAAAGAGTGGCAATAATTGTAGTTTTTGGGGTACCAATAATTACGTCAGTGTGCCAATAATTGAGGTTTTTGTAAGCTTTTAATAAATTTGCATTTTAAATATATCAATAACTAAACCCATATTTATAAAACTTGAATATATAACTTTGAACGAGAAATAATAATCATATATGTACAGTACATATTTACCAGTACTGACTCCGTAACGCTCCTTACTTTTCTAATTTTTTCTATTTTAAATGAAAGTAGGCGGTGGGTATTTGAATAAATTTTCAAAATTTGAGTTTTCTCTTTATTCAAAATCAAATACGCACCGCCTATATTTCATATATTTAAATTTTCTTCATGCATTCATACTAATGCTCGGCAAGTGTTTTCAAAAGGAAATTGGCAAATAAAACCAACACTTTGCCCTAGAAATCTGAAATTTTGCACAGATGTTTTCTCTAAAATGTATACGTACAAGCAATAAGGAAGGATATTTCAAGATTCAACCCTTAAAGGGGTTAAAATAGGGGGGGGGGGGGGGTCAAAGTTTGCACGAGAACATTTTTATTTTTCTAAAACTAACTGATCGGGAAGGAGTCTCTAAGGACAAAATCCTGAGGGCAGAAATTTATGAAGAAGACGTTGTTGAAATTCCCACGGAAATTATATTAACTGGAGACTTGACTAAGGCAATTTTTGGCGATTTGCTGCAAATGTCAATGCAGGAACTTTTAAAACGAGTCATTGTAGCGCTGACAAATGCGCAGACATTAGAAATGAATAGGAAGATAATCGATTTAATTGGTAATAAGTCCTAAATCTATTTTAGCGCCGATTCTGTTGTCAGTGAAGACTGAAGATCCAAATCATGCACCAAACTTCCCTGTTGAATTCCTCAATCAGCAAATTCCATCCGCCATGCCACCTCATGTGATGTTGCTTAAGCAAGGTGTCATCATCATATTGTTGAGAAACTTGAACCATAAAAATGGACTGCAATGGAACTCGATTGATTGTGGAAGAGCCTGGACGAAATTTGATAAGACCAAGAATTATTTCCAAATGCAATCACAATGAATTAGTTCCAATCCCCAAAATAATTGATCTCGCTTCAACCGACACAACATAACCTTTTATATTAAAACGGCGCTCAAGACCAGTCAGTTGATCACGTTGGCATGCATTTGAAGACCGCAGTATTTTTAAAAAGACCACTGTATTTGGCTTTATTACGATCAAGAGTTGCAAGTCAAATGAAGGTGTATATTGAATCTAATCCACAGCAAGGACGATTATTAATTAACCAGAGACAATTCACACGCAATATAGTTTTCAGAGAAGTTCTTTAAATAAAATCAATTTGTTTGTCAAATATTCCTTTACATACCCAGCGAAGCGGGTACAACCAACTAGTAATAAAATATTTTATACTTTGGTATACAACGGATTCAAATCAAACTATAAATGAAAATGTTATATTTGCTCAAAGTTCAAATTTCTTTAGGGGTGCAAATAGTATTGTCGTCGTTACGCTATTATTCTTTAAAAGTTTGTTCCCTACTTTTAAATGCATGTCCAAAAATAAATTAGGCATTTCTTTTTTTCCTTCATTGCGTAGGTATTCTTTTAATAACTTTGTTCAGGACTCAGCACTTATAATTTTTCCCTTTCTATTTACGGGATAACAGAAAAGCAGGGTTCGGACTTTACTGCAATTGCAGTAGATCTGCTGCTTTTTTCGTAAACAAAATTAATCTACTGCGCTACTGCGCCCACGGCTCAATCTACTGCACATTTTCAGAGAAATAATTTGATTTTTTTAGTTTGAAAATTAAAATATATTTTTGGTTTCAAAATAAAAAAAAACCTCTCATCACCTAAGTAAAAAGCGAATTGCACTCAGACGACAGTAGATAAATGAGACTATTCAAAAGTAGTCGGCAGTCAAAAGTTGACTACATTTGTCTGGACTAGGTTACCAGGAATTCGACTGTCATGATTGCAATGTATATGCAGTTATCATTTTGGATATTCACCTATTCCACAAATTATGTTGAATTTGAATAACAATGCGTTCAATGCGTTAGGATCTACGCAGGCAAATAATGTAAAAATAGGAAGTATGTATTATACTATGTAATTGTGATGTTCTGTTCCAAAGAACAATAACAAAGACTTTGATTGGAATTACAGCTTTTTCGAACTGTACCACTCATTCATCATAAGATTCCTTAAGTAATTTGTTTGAACAGTTAAATTCCAAAAGTCGATTCTCCTTTCGAATTATTTTAATTATTTTCCCGGTAAGTGAAGCTGCACTGATCGATGAGCACTTCGCCACCAAATATTATTCAATACCACGCATAGATTGACAGCCATATTGCATTTTGTTTTTTTTTATCAGTTAGTCGTTCAATGAGGAACTGTCATCTACGAATCTAGAAACAAAGATCACTTTTTGTTTGCTCTAGGTCACTTTTTTTTGGAATCGAGAGCACTTTTCCGATTAGTAATTTACAATTTTTTATAAATAAATTTAAGGGCACATTTGGAATAATTAAGTTTAACATTAAGCCAGTGAATATAATTTAATTTCTCAGGCAAAATCTGAAATCTGAGAGAAGAATCTGAAGAGCTCAATCGAAAACGCTATAAAAAAAATGCTCTCGTGATCAATAAAAACCAATAAAGATTCAAATAGATCGATTTATGAAAATCTAATAATTTCTTTTTAAATATGTACATGATATGTAGGTTTCCAATACAAACAAAAAATCTACTGCGCAAAAATTGGTTTTACTGCTGTTTTTTGAAAAATTTACTGCACAAATGAATGTCTCAAGTCCGAACCCTGCAGAAAAGTAGGTACCTAATACATTTTTTTTAAATAAAACAAAATGTATCTTTGATTAAATGATGAATAATTGGTTAGTTATTTGCAAATAGTTAATTTTGCGATAGAGACAAACTCATAAGTTAGTGGTCTCAGTATTAAGGGTTCTACCATACGCAACATTATCACTCGGTCAACACTAACCTCAGAAACTTATGAAATAAATATAATAATTTCGAGCATTTCCAATTGTTTATTTATATTTTTTATTTATATTTAATTTTTTTAATTTTTAATTTCCCTATTCAATTAAAACAAAACACACAAAATTCGAATGAGAACCCCCATCCACAAACTATTAGGTATAATTGGTACTATAGCAACAATGTGTAGCAGAATAGGAGAAGAAATAACAATGGCAGATCTTTGTAGCGGTCGCAGATAGCAGTATCTACATAGTTCCGAAAATAACTACTTCACACTAAGTACATAACTTACTTTTCCACTGGCAATATTCTTTACAACTGTTAACACGTAAATGTATTCCAAATTGCGTGCGATGTATTCTGCTTTCCTATTAAATATATTTTTTGAGGAAATCAAAAGATTTCGTTACAATATTGACATTAAAAAATTTTATACTTTCAATTCATTTAGAATGCACAAACTGATTCTTTTGCACAACATTTTAATTAACGTATCTCTTTAGATCTGATCAACATATTTTTAATCACCAAAAATATCACTCTTTAATAAAACTTTTAAACGTCCAAACACCGAATTCTTGCTCAATCTACAAGAAAAAAATTATTAAACAAAGTCACTCATATGTAACCGACTAGAGCTTTAAAATTGAGAAAAAGAAAACCTTTTTGTGGTGGAAAATAAGATTAACACAATATGATTTTTTTTCTGTCTTCTACTATGAAGGCGAAGCCTGGTACGAGTAGTGGTGGTATGCCGACGACGCGACGATTGGGAAAAGTGTGAAGCGAACCGCAGAACAGTGGCATTTATATTAAGTGCACTGTAAACTCGGCAGGCATGGCTTTAAATAGGAAACTTTTCACGGTCTCGGAAAGGTGCATGTTTTGTAAACAATCGCTGAAACAAAATTGAAAATGATATAATTTGTTAATTTATAAAATGTCTGTTCTAAACATGGGTATTAATTACTAAATTATCGATTGATTAATTAAGGATGTATAAAAATATGCAAGAAGTGCATAATTTAATTCCCTATATCAATGGATTGCCTGAAAGTATGCACCAGTACCGAACCGACAAATGAGGCAGGGAACGGCCTTACTCGATCATTCTGAAATTATGATGCTTTCTTGGATGGGGACTCGGTGCGGTGACTTTTTTATGGATGAATCAAATACTTTGGACGGGGTTGGTAGTGCTGTCATCTCCGATGACTAAATGTTAGTCTCACCTTCGCTTAAGATAATCGTATCTTCTCGGATAGACAATCGGCAATCATACTTAGAATCAGTCCCTACCCTATGAGCCTTAGTCCTAGACTCATCTCTTAGGGAGATGAGGGATAGCGGAGCAGTTCAATTTGAATTACTGTTGCTTGCAGTGGCATAGAGATATCCCACGAAACTGTAGCTAACTGATTAACTCTCCTTTCTACCTATTCTACCATTAAAAGGTATGTAGCTTATATTCTATTCCAACAACATGCCTAGAGACAAAGCAGATTTGACCAATGGTAGATATGAAACGCGCTAAGATATCCATCTCCTTTGACACCAAAAATGAAAATTTCACTTGGGAGCTTTCTACTGCAACCATCTAACAAACGCGAGCTTCGAAATCTCTTATTCTTTATTAGAAAAAACCGATTCAGCCAGAAGGGGGACACATTTAATTACCATGAGCAACCTTAAGGACTATTCACATGATAGCGAATAACTACCTACGAAGGCACAAATACATATACACAAGTTTAGACATTGTTTTCTCGATCGCGGCAGCGAATTTTAGCCGTCAGTTTCTACGATCAGCAAATTTTTTTCGTTTATTTGTGGAACGCATTTTAATATTGTGGACGGTGGCAAGGATATATTCAATCGTGGAAACAAGTTTAGTCTGTATTCACAAAGGCCCGTAAATGCAAACACAGCATTTCGAAGTTAATTACTTACTTATCGGGCCGTGAAGGTGAAGAGCACAAACCAGTAAGAACTGGACCGCCGACTTCCCGTGCACCTACACGATTCTCCCTGGAAAAAATTGTCCTGTCTGTGAATACGTGTAAATGTCAAAATTAATGGCGGCAATGTTTTTCTATGCAATAACATGCGACCAGGATTTTTCAAGTATGCGTGCGTTAATGGCGCCCCTTTGATTTTGTACAGCACCAATACATGAAAAATCCTGGGTGACCCCTTACAAAGTGCAGACAGTTAGGGTTGCCTATAATCTATACTTTTGGCGATTTGAAGGTGTCCTGATTTAACAGTTCCAGACTTATTTTTGTAGGAGTTTTTGAAGTCACGCGTCTGTGCCAAGAAGCCTCAAAGAGACCATTCACATGGGAGCGAACAAACGAATTATTTATTTCACGGTTGGATCTTCGATAACATAAAATAAGGATTCGAATTTCCCCATTTTGAATCTTGTAAGAACATCAACAATTCAGCTTTTAATTCCAGTGGCCTATTTCACCAACTTACAAATTGTTGTTTACAGGCATTTTTTTAACAAATTTGTGCAAAAATCGATTTTTTCTGTTTCACAAAAATTTTGTATTACAAAATTGTTTTTGCTATTTACAATGGGAAATTTGTAGAAATTTCATTATTTCCGTTTCACCAAAAGCTAATTTTCTTTGTTGCTTACATGTACAAATATGTTAAAATTCATATTTTTTTTCAAGTCTGTGTTTCACCAAATCAAAAAGTTTTACAAATTTGTTCAATTACTGAACATTTCTTACACTAGACTTTTCGTGTGTCGATTTAGTAACAATTTGTTATTTTTCAAAGGAAGGAACGTCAAAGGCATAGTAGCACCGGTAGTGATATAAGTTTGTGCTAAGTAGACGAAGAAAAAACTACGAAATTCCAGATTCTTTTGTTTTCAATGAAAAGTTTCGGTTAAAACGTGCTAAGCCAGAGGAAATAAAGGACCATTCAGATGAGAGCGAACGAACAAACCTCTTTTGATGCATTTATGAACAGGAAATTGCACATTTTGCTATAAAGGAGGGTAATTAATTATCCCATCAAAATAGAAAACAATTTAATAATAGTTTATACAACGAAATTTGGAATTCCAAACCTTATGCCGCGAATGGAAACACCATCGACAGCGCGGATTGTTAAAGTTTATTCGCAATCCACATTTTTAAACGGCTAGAGAAATTTCTGGTAGGAACTGAAGGCTGAAATTTGTGGACTGCCGCCACCAAGAAAAGTGTTTATGTGAACGAACCGTCTAAACTCGCGAATATTCGATAGTTCGTAGGTAGTTGTTCGCTCTCATGTGAATAGTCCTTAAGACAAATTGGACGTCGGATTGCAAATCAGTCTGAAAATAAACTTTTCACTGACACCGATATGAACATACTTAAATCAATTTCTAACAGGTTAGAAAAAAATATTTTGCTTAAATAAAAATAAATAAATAAATAAATAGTTGGCGCAACAGCCGTATATACACTAGCTTCTCACAACCATTCGTTTTTGAGAGTTTTATTTTTGAGACTAATAGAAGAGACCCACAATTTTATGCCGAGTCCACTGCGCTACTGCGCCCAAAAATCGGCTGAATTGAAATGAATTTTCAGGACAGTTATACTCTCAGATGTTTGTCAGACGTTCGCCAGAGGTGACGCAGTAAGATGTAATTTGTGTTTTCCGGGGATCGAACCTGGGGCTGGGACCCTTCGCACAGTAGTCCAGCACACTAACCACTGCGACCAACATTTTTCCAACATTTTTCTTATTGCGAATAAAACCGATAAAAATGTTGTTTCTGTTAATTTTGTTCTTTGATGCTATCAGTAAGATTGTTAGAAGAATTACAAAATTATGAAAAATAGTTGTTGTTTACAACTTCAAAAAATATACGGTGAAACGGTTTTTTTTCTATTTTGTAAATAACAAATACAATTTCCCTTCATTTTTTTCTCTTTCTAACAAATTTGTTGGAATTAAGTTTGTAGTTTGTGAAACAGAAAATCAGTTAACAAATTTGAAAATGTAATCAACAAATACAAATTTGTAATTATAATTGTAATTTGGTGAAATAGGCCACAGAACTCGTGTCAATACCTTTCCTTTTGACAGCCATCTGACCTCTGTGCGATAAGGGAGATTCTAATGGAATGAACCCATTTCATCACATATGATCCCGAACAGCCGACTTTGCAAGGCCTTCCCCTTATAGAGTTCAGAAGAAGGTAACACCTTGGATGCCAGAACTTGTCGATGAAGAAAGCAGTGTGTCCATTAAACGTTTGGCATTATTAATTTTAATTTTGTTGCCCGTCAAAGCTTTACCACCATAGCTATAAATAGCAAAACATTTTGTACAATCAATCTCGTAGTCGCGATAGCTTTTTAAAAAGATGTCGTACAAACAGTACGCCAGTAGTATTATTAGCAGGAAAATACTTCTTTGCAAAATAAAATGTCTTCTTCAATAAATAAATAAAATCTTGTGTAATTAGACTGGGTTTGGAAGGTTTTCAGTATGTAGCTTTTTAAATGACTGACACATAATAAAATGGGGGGTCGCCAAAATGTTTTTACTAACAAAGGGGTCGCGTACTCAAAAAGTTTGAAAAACACTGCCTCAAGCGATGCGATGGGACTTGGGAACGCGAAAGGTCGGTACGATCGTTGTATCGTGTATTCCCTGCTTAGTGATCGAGTGATCACGTATGAAGTTGCAAATGCATCGTCTCGTCACAACCAAATTGCAATTTTACACATAAAATGTGTAACTTTCATCACACATGCGTTGCTTCTTCCTCGCGTATAATTAAGTGGTGGTTTTTTCTTAAGTTTCAGATGCTTTAAGTGTTTAGCACGGCGAATTGTGGCGGTAACAGTGGATAAGCTGGCCTTAAAATTAGCTTTCTCCCTAATTTTAGCTGCCGATAAAGCTGAATTTGACGCCATTCTAAGGATACCTTACGTTTTGCGAAGTGTTCGGCAGAAGAAGTGTTTCCTTTATAATTTTTTGCATAGGTCGAAGGGTTTTTTAAATAACTGATGACACAATAATAACTTCGAACCTGGGATCCCTCGCACAGTAGTAGTAGCACACTAACCACTGCGATACTGCGCCCAAAAATCGATTTTACTTCTCAAAAATACCTGCTTCTAATCTTATGAGTTGCAGTGTATGTGTAAATTTCATAAGGTGTTTATATTTTAACAAAATTTGTTTATTTATAAATATTTTGAGAGTAATGTTTAAATAATAGTCGATTATTAATGAACAATAGTTGTTGAAAGGTACACAAAAGGTGTAGATTTTGCAACAAATATTTGTAATATCTAATTATTAAATATTTTTTTTTACCCATTGTTGTGCGTATAAAAAACGCAACTTGCCAATTCTTACATTGAAAATTACATACACTTTCATATCAATGTTATACTTATTTTTTTAGAGTGCAGTCGCAATGCGCACCTGCCAAATAACAGCATAAGAAGCTATTATTGGCTTATCACCTTTACATATCATCATTATAAAAGTGGCCGGTATAGATGCGCTATAAGGTGCAGCTAGAATACAAGTTTAAACCAGCTGACCATGTAAGTCACCTGAAAATACCTGAATGCCTAAAATGGTGTTCCAACACTGAAACCAAAAACTATTTGGCACACCGACGGATCGAAAATGGAATCTGGAGTCAGTGTTGGTGATTTTGGACCAAACATCAAAGTTTCGGTACCAAATTGAATGTGTCCCATAATTTTTCAGGCAGAAGTCCATGCCATTGAGATCTGAGCCGATTTAAACTCCCCAAAAAGAGAAATAAAGACGAAAAATACAAATCTTCTCTGATAGTCAAGCGGCCTTACAAGCCCTATCGTCCAATACAATGGACGCAAAAACGACAAAGTGCTACCTTGCAAGCCCTATCCTAATACAAAAAGTTCAAACTTGGATTATTAACTGGCCATCAAGGTATTGTGGGCAACGGTTCGGCGGACCAACCGGCTACGTCCGGATCTGAATCAGCGTTCTATGGACCAGAGTAGAGTCAATCGGGCAACTGCATTAAATATAATTAACGATAGGGAGCTATAACTTCGTCTAAACCACTGGGAAAATGTCCAGGATTTAAGACAATCCAAAAGACTAATTAATCCTTATCTACTCCTACAAGGAAATCAATCTAAGTAAGGAAAGTATTTGAAAGCTGGTGGGCTGCTGCCCTGTCAGATTTGGAATATGTGCAAAATTGGATATATTTCATGCGCGTACATAACTAACCCGTATGGCAAACTTTTTGCATGACTTGTATGCAGTGGAGGGTATTAAAGCATCGGCCAAGCCGATGGTAACACTTTTACTTATTTTTGTTTCCCGCTAAAACCTTACTCAATGCGGGCACTTACACCAGTAGTGTCTAGTTTTCGAATTTGTCATTATGGCTAAACTTTAGTACAGCATTTAATATAAGCACATAATGTATAAGTATCTACGGAACATATTAACATTGATTATAGAGCGTGAATTAATAGTTTGTCCATTTAGACATACTTTTCGCTGTACTACACTAACATAGCAAACAGTTAATGCACTGCTGATTCTAACCTTCGTATGGCATTGAAAAATACTTGTGAGCCATACTCGACTTTCTGTTTCTTTAACGAACCAATGTTTCGCAATTGTGTTAAGAAAATGTATATTTATATACACTAAATATTTCTTCAATAGAATATCTTTATATAATCCGCGCGCCGTTAATTTCCAGACATTTCTCTATTTTTCTTTCTACCATAGTGGATATACGCGTACAATATACATAGGTAGGTACATAAAGTTTTATTGATCTATGGAAGCAGATTGCGTTTCATGATGTAACTTAGAGTGCTTTGCTCTCTTCCGAGGTTAGATGAACTCAGATTGGAAGGTTCTAGCAGAATAACTCTTCGCTGCTTGGGCCGTTTTGTACCTATGCGTTTAATTAGTACCGTTTGAAGATAACCAGCAAAGTGTGAAGAGTTACTTCAACGAGTTCGTAATGACCATGTTTAGAAATTACCAGTGTTGCCAGGCGAACATGTTAAAATCCAGTCAAATTTGACTGTTTGACTGGATTTTTTCTCTCCGAATCCAGTCAAAAGAAACAGTCAAACATTAAAAACAAAAAATTTCAGTCAAAAAAACAGTCGAAAATGTCAACAAATATTTTTTCGAAAACAAAAATAGGTGGGTCATCGTGGTTTCTTTTTAAACCATAGGTTATTTCAACACTGACAGCTGCTTCCAGCTCAAAATCTTTACAGAAAGTCAGTATCATACCTGCGCGGAACGAAGTTGGGAAATATTGAAAAAATATTTCCAAAGTGAGTGCTGTGTAGCCCAAACAGTGCGTTTTTTTAGAAGTTTTGGGCGAAATGAACGAACCCACCGCGCCTGCTGTACGCAAGTTTGTGCAAAAAGTTCGTGTGACTTGTATGGTAGTGGACAACACTCTTGGTCCGAACAGACGACAGACACAGAGATTGACAGTTTGGACCATTTTTCTCCGACAATGAGGCTGGGAACAACGTTTCGGTCAACGGTGGGCGTTACAGAGCCATGTTAACCGACTTTTTTTTTACAGACATGGATTTGGACGTCCTCTGGTTCATGCAAGATTGCACGCCATGCCACACAGCCCACGCCACAATCGATCTTTTGCACCAACTTCCCAAAACGTGCTATCACCCGTCTTGGCGATGTCAACTGGCCTCCTCGGAGCTGCGATTTGACTCCTTTGGACTTTGGACTTCGGACAATCCGGAAACGATTCAAGCACTTAAGGCCAATATCATCCAAGCAATCCGTGAGCTACAGCCCGCGAAACCACCAACAATGTCTTGGACAATTAGACTATTAGAGTGACAGAATACGCTACTGCGAAGCCAGCCGAGGCAGCAACTTGAACGACGTTGTATTTGGCCCACCCTTTATATTTTGATATATAGTATTCTTTCCAACTTTTTTTATTAGGCCCGAAACACACATGCGATATCAATCGCGCGACTGTCGCAGACATGAAACACACACATTTCAATGTAAATGTGCGCACATAATTTTGGATTTTATGTGCGCGCATTCATATTGAAATGTGTGTGTTTCATTTTTTGTGAGTAAATAGTCGCGCGATTGAAATCGCATGTGTGTTTGATGAAACATAAACAACATACAACAAACCGAATTAAATGCACAGGCAATCATTCAAAATTCCCAAGAAACACTGCGCAAACTGCAAGAAATACTAGATTCAATTTGATTTTAAGCGACTTGCGGAAAATGGGTGTGTTCATTTCATTGCACTGCGCGAATCTCATATACACTAGGTTTACATTGGAGGTGCAATTTTTTTATTTTTTTTTTTAGGAAAAAACTCCAGTCAAAAAAAACAGTCGGCTGGATTTGATTTTTTTTTCCAGTCAAAACCGAAAAAATCCAGTCAAATTTGACTGGAAAACAGTCAAACTGGCAACACTGGAAATTACTCCGTTTCGTAATATATGAGAACAATTTGTAATACTTATGATTATTTAATTGTCGTTCTTAACCAAACTTTATAACTACAGAGTAAAGTGTTGGTATAATTCATGTAACTTGTACCTACCTAGTACTAAAAACGGTAGCGAATCCTTAGCAGTTAAAATAACAAGATAATAGCCTACATCTTACAGTGATAATGAAATGAAGTGTATATTTACTCAGATTGTCACTTTCAATTGATTTTCAATTATTTTGTTAGCGTAGAATGACATGGCATTTAAAAATAATGTTCGATTGCAACGGTATTGCAAGGGTAGGTATACTGTAGCGTTGCCATCCGTCCGGGTTTTCCCTGACATGTACTCTTTTTCGCCTATGCGGGGAACGTCCGGGATAGTTTTTCTAGATTGTCCGTGTTTTTCATTTTTTCATCGTCGAGCGAAAAGGATTAGAAATTAAAAGCGCTTGAAAGTGCCAAATTTTATTCCCGCTTTTTGGTAGTGATTTTGAATCGGAGCTTGTAGTAGTAGGAAGCTCTCTTCCCCTAAGAAAACTAAAGAAATATCTCTAGATATTTTAAGATTTGAGTTTAGTGAACTTCTTTCTTAGAAACTTTCATATGTGTCAGAAAGTCAGACGAGAATAATTATTCAGCTCAATTATTTTTGTAAGAAATAGTACGCACATTTTAGTCCTAGTTGTACTCTTTTTTATTTGTCCTGGAAAATCCGGGATTTTCATGCTCGATAACTACTTTCTTCACAAGATTTCTGGCAACCCTAGTAAACTGTTTTATTACCATTGACATACTATACATGGACTGCTAGTGAAATGTCAGTTTCATACAAACCTGCAAGGAAAAATGAAGCAAACATAAGCACTAGCCCTTTTGGTTCAGTGCGGCGAAAGTAGGAAAGAGATTTCAACACAGTGCCATCCATTGTAGAAACATTGCAACGGCGCAAAAATAACGACTTATTCAAAGTATTTCAAACGATCTATAACAGTTGGCAGTATGGCACACTCAGCACACAAACCTCGACACAAACCAAATCGCACGAATTGCTCGATGACATTTGAGTGTTTTCGTTTCTCTCCGCCGTGAACCAAAAGAGCTAGTGCTTATTTTTGCTTCAACGAAAAATTGGCTGCTAGCAGTCCATGTATAATATGTCAATGATTGTTACATTTTATTTATCAAATAAAAATGTTGGTGTTTTATACAATAAGTATAATATTCTGCAAGCACTGATCCTTGATGGGCCTCTGCATTGTGGAACTGATATTTGTTGGATCACACAAACACATCATACCTACTCGCCAAGAACAACAAACATCTTATTCATCGAAGCAATTTATTAGGGAAATCGAAGTTTGCCTTTAACCGATGGAAAATAATTCAGAAGATATTGATACGAACAACAGTGGAAAATTATATTTAAATTCCAATTGTAATTAGAAGAGTCGAAAAAATATGTCGTGCACAAAGAAAGTACAGAGTGAATGGGTTTGTTGGATGCACAGAGTATAAACTACCCAAAGAAGCCCTGAGGTAAGAGGTCGCCGACGCGATCCACATTCAAAAGCCACCTTGACAAATACAGAAAAAAAGTTGGGTCAAGCTGCCAATGAAACCGTATTGATTTCCTGAATGTTCACGCACCGAAAGAAAAACGTTGGTAAAATCAAGCATGAACCTTATTTGATTTTGCGTCAACCAATGGGCATTGTCATTTCAACAAATGCGACATTGTCAATGTTTTATAAAAAAATATAACGGGTATTTTTGTATAAATCTATCACGCCATTGTCAATTTCGTGTTTAAATAACCACGCATAAGGTTATTCGTATTAAAGCAAGCACGGTAAGCGATTGATTAAGCACGATCATTGTTGATTAACAAATTCAAAATTGTACAATGGTCGTGTTTCTTTTAACACGTTCATGCTTACTTTATCACAGGGAAGCGATTGAGCAAGCATGATCATTGTTAATCAACAACGAAAACATTGTAAATGTACATTTTTCGTGATTCTTTTACAATGCCCATGCATTGGATAGTGTTTGATAATGCATGACCATTGTTCGTCAACAATGGACACATTGTAATGTTTTTGTGCTTCTTTTAAAACGTCCATACTTAATTTACCATTTTATTTCTACTCGCACCCACCTGAAAATACTATAATTAAAAACTACGCAAAATTACATTACATTTACATTAGTATTTATTGAACTTTCATATAACAGTTTGACTTAAGGCTAGTTAAAAAAATGGTGATAAATAATTAATATTTTAATATGTTGGCTCAAGAACAGGGGCCCAACGAAGTACAATTATTATTTTATAAATAATTATATTTACCTACATAAATTGTGAGTGTTGTCTCGTACCGTATGCACCGTTGGCTGTGTTGACTTCAGGGTATTGAAATCCGGGTGTCGAATCTAAGGAAAATTTCAAAATTATGAGTGGTAAAAGTTTACGAGAAAAAAACTTACTTTAGATGTCGCTCGCAATCCGGGGTAGACCCCGGCCTCAACCAGCAAGCGCACTAAACAACACAACAAAAAACGTCACTATACACTACAAAGAAAAATACACTGTTGACACTCGCTCGTAACGTAATGTACCTAGTACTTGCACTTCTGACTGAATACTGAAGATTTTTTCAAGAAAAAAGATGACCGACGCCAACGAGGCAAACTGACAAGACAAATTCCGTTAAGCATGTCGCGACTGCGATGTTTGTGGTTGGTTTAACAAGAAAACATGTAAATTAACTACATTCGTGATAGTTCTACAATGTTTGTGTTTCTTTAGCAATGTTTATGCTTGGCTGCATTGTTATTTCAACATTTTCATGATACTTTAACAACGTTTCTGATTGTTACACGTGACCGCTTTACAACACGTCTTGACAAGAATGTAGGTTGTGATAATGAGAAATATTTTTATAAAAACATGTCCGTAGATACTTTTAACATGTTCATGATACTTTAATAATACTCAATGAAATTTTACCTTGAAAATGTTTGTGTTTAATTGCACTGTAATCGTTGTACTCCAACTACGAATGTGTTTAATTTATAAGAAATATGGTTGATTTTAAATTTATTGACCACGTTTGTGTTTAATCAAAAACACTTATGGTCAAATTAATTGTAAAGTCCCTAAGTTGTAATTTCATCCTGTTTATTGTTGTTTAACAATGAAATCAACAATTAAATTGTAGGCTAACAATGTTTCCATTTTTGAAACAACTACAAAAATGTTCAAACTAAACATATCTGTGATACTTACGAGTATTTTAATCAACAACGCCAAAGTAGTTGTTTCAAACATGCAGCGTTGTTTGATTTAATCACATACGTATTTGATTTGACAATTTTAAGCCCATTGTTAGCTAACAACGAAACATTTTTGATTCAACCAATGTTTTTTCTTTCGGTGCGCGCATATTGGTGTCTTGATGTGTGGAAGCTAGAATTCCATCGAATTGTGTTAAGTCCATCCGCAAAAAAATTGCGATAAAGTTCCGGTTTCTCAGCTTGGAATTTGGAGTAGAATCCTTCCCCCTGACAATGGGCCACCCTCTACTTTGTCCAAACACTATGTCGTTTTTGTGTCAATTCATCATCGTCGAGTCTTCCCACACGTAGAGTTAAAATAGTCGCAAGTGCAATATTTTGTTCCATTATCCGTACTGCGAAAATTAAGGAACAAAAAGTTTAATTTGTCTGACCAATTTTTAACCTGGCAACGTTATCAGAAAAGTCATTTGGGACAAAACCTTACAATCATGTAAGCGGACAATTTTGTATTTGAAAATTTAAAGAAAAAAAAAACACGAACTACGATTTTATTTAAAGGTGATTTCGAGGTTTTATTGCACTGAATGTTTCAATTAAATCATACAAATCTATATTTTTTGTATGCTCATTTTCGATTGAAAGTATAGCCAGATTAGTCAATCTATTCTGGCTCATTGCCTTAATTAATTTTAATTTTGAAAGCCTTTGTTTACACTATGCCACTGAGACGCAAATTGTTAAAAAAATTCTCATCCCCAATGACAGATGAAGCAACGCCCGATTCTAATATGATAATCTTTTATTTTTTTTTTAAGACACACAGAAAAAAATTGTAATATTTACAATTTTCTGCGTAAAATTTACAAATTTTAATTGTAACTATAGTCATTACAATAAAATAGTAAATTCACCAAATTTGTAAATAGATACAACAACAACAAAATCGGGAAAATGCTTTTGAGGAAAACAACGACCAAAAACCTCAAATTAAAAAAAAAAAAAATAATTAAAAAGTAAATATTGTAAATAGATGGTTTTACAATTCGGATAGTAAAGCCTTTACATTTTTTTTCTGTGAGTGCATAAACCAAGAGTGTTAATCAAAGTAAGTTAACAGTTTTGAATGATAAAGAATAAATCGGTATCATTCTGTAGCACTTACGTGGCTAGAGGCGAATGATCCTTTAAGTAAAAATAAAAATAATGAAAAGTTATATGAGTGTGTAACCCCACACACACTCATATAACTAACACTAACATTTCTATAACGCGAAAAAAAGCAAAACAAAGAAATATAAAAATAAGATACAATATAATTATGTAGTTGAGTATTGAACTAAGCTAAATTTAGCAATAATTTGACTGCAGAACTTAATTTGCCAATTTACTTTTTGAAACAAATTTATTGTTATATTTTTTTGTTTATTTTTTTTTTTTATTCAATGTGCAAAATAGTTATTTTGCTGTTACTTATGGCACCCCCTATTAGTCTGCCACCAGGGACGGATCAAATGAGTAACACAATCTATCGTGCTTGGTAAAATCTTTTATCCATTTTTCCTGTTATTCTGTTATAAATTTTCACACAAAACTTCGAACTGTCAAAAAATCGTTTATGATCTCTATAATTGGTATTCTGTGTGAAATAATATTTTATGAATTCTGTTACAAATCATTTTGTGACTTTTATCATAAAAGATTTTTATTGATTAGAAAGTTTTGGATTGAAATGGATATCTATACAATTTTTCTTCAACGAAATGTTTAAATATGTATAAACAAGTGGGTATGTAATTGAAAATAATTTAGAAACTTATATGTTATATCTTTGCTTTAGATGAAGACACCGATCACTTTTGCTGGAACTAAGGTTAAATAGTAATCAATTTGATCTTCCTGATATGTGTTAATTTAGCTCTTTACATTGGATAGGGTGGATGCTATAATTCGAATGAACAAATTGAAACAATTTACGCAAAACACAAATACCTACGGTTTTTCCAGGACTCTGTATATTTTTTCACATTGTTTTTTATTGACTGTGTCTTCCAAAAAAAGTTCCAGCAAAGTATAAAATCAATGCTTGATATTGCTCAATGAGTCTTTTAATAACTGCGTAAAGAGAAAGTGTTGGGGAATAAACGAAAAAACCGACGACGAGATGAACAATTGAAGGGCCAGCACTTGGGGAAGCAAAAAGAAATCAACCCAAGACTCCAAGAGAGACCAAACCAAAAAAACCATCAAATTAAAATGTGTCCTCAAGTATATTTTGTACTTAGCTGTGCTCAGGCTGACGATCGAAATCCAAGTGGACGAGAGATCGATCTCGCCGATTGCGCAAACATAAATTCTAATAACATGACAATTAGGTATGTACATAAAAAATGCCAATTACAACAATCAAGTGGCAAAACCAGTATTTTACGAGAGCAAAAAAAGAGAGAAATTGTATGTAAATTGTTACGTTACGTTTCATAGAGTAAACTTCAAAATGTAGGCAATTCAATTAAAAATAATAATAGATAAACAATAAACGATTTTAACAAATTAGAAGTATTTTAACATTTAGGAAAATTAATTTAATTATTGAAATAAATACGATATATTTCCAAACAGAAAGGGATGCCGCTTTTTAGGAAAACTGTTGAAATTCATTTAAAATATGCTGTCGTTTAGCACAATATACATATTTCGATTTCATTGGGAATGAATGGTAATGCATTGCTAGCAACAATGTGAATCGAATGGCATATACGCAATTCATTACAAAAAAGTTTGGAATCCTATCTTTTAAAAACTTAACTGACGGGCCATCTATTGGAATTAAAGTACCATCAACTGCCCCAGCAATACATGGCATTTCAGCTGTAAGAAGAATCTGGGTTATAACGTTAGAATTACATAATACACATGCTTTATAAAAGACAAGACTTACCTACATACTAATTACGACATACATACACGGCGACATGTCTTTTGGAACTCCATGCATTGTGTAATGTATACAAATTTTAAATTTTATTTTTTAATATTTCTTCAATTAACGTAGGTGCAGCGCGTTTCAATTCACTTGGCCAACCGTCACTTGCGCAGAGAGAGGATTTAAGAGAATAAACACGGCACAAAACAAAACCCAAAAACAAAATACACAGAGACCTGCGCAGTAGAATGGCCAAGTGAATTGGTTCCCGCTGTATATTTCTTAGAATTTGTATAAATTTAAACTTCACACTTCATAACAACGAAATATCAAATCATACACATCATACAAGATACAACAAACAAATTATCATACAACACTTCCAATGAAATCTGAGAAACAGAAAATTGTTGACTTTTGACTTTTAAATTCATTTTTATTAATTCATTATTTAAACTTACTTACTATACAAAAATGACTAAATCTAATTTAAAACTAACTTGTATCTTAATCTAGCTTACTGGCTCTTAACGAGCACTCTAAACTTAACTATATCCGTATAACTATTGCCTTTCGGCCTTAAATCTATCTTTTTGTATAAATTGCACTGTTTTTTAATTTCCAAGAAAACTGGCTAAAACTTGACTCTTTATTATTAGTTTTTTCTTAAAACTACCTAAACTACTTAGAACTACCTAAGCTACTTAACCTAAATTACCTATAATCAGGGTGATGAGCAATCTTTCGATTGGTCACCATCCCGATTGCGTCGATGGGCGCCTGGCAGTCGCCAACACGGTGCACACGCGCCGCCGGGACTCGAGCGAGGCCATAAGCAAGTCAAGTCTCGGTAGCACTCATTCATGTTGACGATCCCGGCCTCTCCCAAAGACCCCCTAAAATACACCTAACTAACTTACAAACTAGCTTAAAACTAAGGAGGATGTTACAAAGGTAACGCACCGACCCGGGAGAGCGTGTCTGCCCTCACCTCTTCAATTCGGTGAACTGCTTCAAGGTATCAACCGTGTCCCTATCCGCAATTGCGGTATTAAAACGGGGGAGCTCCTGAGCATTGGCGGCGTACCCGTCGTGGATGAGCCACTTATCCCTCGCGCCGCGGTGGCTGTGGTACAATACCGGCACACCATCTTTATTCTGGACTAACCCTTTCATGTCTGCATGAAGAAATGCCTCAGGCGGGACAAAGCCAGACCGGAGCGTACTCTCGTGATACATTAAATTCGGGTAATAACCACCCGAGATTAGATTGTTAGCGTTAGCCATCGCCCTTGCAACGTGCCTTCGAATCACCTTAATTAGGAAATTGTCCCCCATCGTATAGGGTCTTGTTGGGATAATATTTTATGTACTCAGACTCGGGAGTTCTAAATAACCCTAGGCAGGTCCTGAGACACTGTCTCTCAAACACCCGAATCTTTTCCATATAGGAAGGCGCTATATTGAACAAAATGAGACAGCCATAAGCGATGATCGGCCTTATAAGGGCCACGACCACGTAGCATATGACCTTTACTCTGGAATCAAGTTGACTGCTGCGAGACAGTCCTTGTCAGAGCATAAGCCCTCTTGGCCCCAGCAAGACAAGCATCTATATGTTTGTCAAAATATAGATACTGGTCGAGCCAGATGCCAAGATATCTGACTACGCTTCGCACCGCCAATGGTTGTCCATTTAGTCCAATAATGGCTAATTTTCGCCAGTTTTTTCTGGTATCCCTAGAGGCCCTAGCCAATGGAGTTCTGAACAGGATTGTTTCCGATTTTTGGAAATTGATTTTCAATTTCCAATCATCGTAATACCTCTTAATTTGATCGAAGTCACGCTGCAAAAGGCTGTTGATGACCTCAACTTTTGGACCTGATCTGTACGCCACTAAATCGTCTGCGTACGCTATAACGTGTCTGTGAGGGAACCTACCAGATCACTCGTGTAAATATTAAACAGGATCGAAGAATTCACCGCCCCCTGTGGTAAGCCGTTTTTAATTTCAAAGACTTTGCCCGAAGTCACGTCGCCAGCTTTGACAACGAACTTCTTTCCCATAAGCATGTCATAAATCATGTATAGCAATGGTTTTTGCATACCCAACCTAGTCAGCTTATAGAAGAGCCCCTCTAACTATACGGTGTCGAAAGCCTTCTCAAAGTCGACCAGGCAGGCACCCGTGCATTGGTTCTTGCATTTGTGCCACTGAATGTCGGACACCAATTTCGACGCGGCATGAATCGTTTCATGCCCCGCTCTAAAGCCAAACTGATTGTCCGAAATAATCTTATTTTCCTCAGCCCACTTTAAAAGAGCTCTTTTAACGACCTTCTCAAATACCTTGCTAACATTCGGGAGCAAACTAATTGACCGAAGATTAGCCGGGTTGGTCCTATCTTTATAAAAAATTGTATGTGAATGATGTAGATATGATTAAGTTGTATGTTGTAAGAAATGTATGTGATGTATTATCTGAGAAACAGGCCCCGGTTGTTTTTGGAATCAACACTTTTGTTGATTCATCAATTATTATGATTTTAAAATAATTCTCTTTTAAAAGTACTAAGTTTGTAATGAAACACCCCTTCATTACATGTCCACCATATATATTGCACCCGCCACCAAATAAGGAAATATTCCCGACGCCACTGTACTCCGATGCTCACGCTTGCCGTAGAGCTCGTTCTGTCAAACCCGCCCGCCGACGCTCACGCTTGCCGTAGAGCGCGCAATCTCAACCCGTACTCCGACGCTCACGCTTGCCGTAGAGCTCGCTCTGTCAAACCCGCCCGCCGACGCTCACGCTTTGCCGTAGAGCGCGCAATCTCAACCCGTACTCCGATGCTCACGCTTGCCGTAGAGCTCGTTCTGTCAAACCCGCCCGCCGACGCTCACGCTTTGCCGTAGAGCTCGCAAGTCGCAATCTCAACCCGTACTCCGACGCTCACGCTTTGCCGTAGAGCTCGCAAGTCGCAATCTCAACCCGTACTCCGACGCTCACGCTTCGCCGTAGAGCTCGTTCTGCCCTATATAGATTGTAAGTTTAAGTATCGCTTCATTGTTAAGGTAGTATTAAGTATAATAGGAAGAAAACGTTGAATAAATTGTACCTCTCCTCCAAAGTTTGTGTTTCTTTGGAAAGACTCTGGATCCGACGAGTTATACCTCAGCCTTTGACAAAAAGCACATCACAAGTTGCGAAAACTGGGGTGGAATCGGCTAAGGTGATTTGTCACCGGTGACAATCACATTTTTATGATAATTTCTTGTGACAGCAGTTTAGTTGTCACTTGCATGTTGATTTAGTAGTGCTTTTTGTATATTTTGATGTGTTAAGCGAAAGTGGACGTGTTTGTACCTCTGCAATTATTTTTTTGGATCTGAAAGTAAATAGGAATAAAATAAAAATAACGATGGGGTGTTTCTTTGTCCGACTGATGCGATTAAATCGCCGAATTGAGCTAAACATACTGAAGGTGGAAAATCCAAATTAAAAAATTCTTAAAAAATGCTTGACTTTAAAAGGATATAGATATTTTTGTAGTATATATCCAACACCCCTACGGCAATTGCATTTGCCAACTAGCATATCACATTCCATCTACTCTACAGTTAATTACAAGAAGTGACAAGAAGTTAGTAATGACGTCAGCAGTCAGAACCAATAGGTCAAAATAATCTGTGTGAGGTGACCTCGAGAACATTAAACTCTGTCCCATATTTAGGGATACCTACTTTCTCCCAAAAAACGGCAAAAAGCACCTCTCACAGAAAAATATTTGGTCAAATCCATTAAGTCCCAGAACTAAAAATCTACTTTTTCGAGTTCGCCTAGTGTAAAAATTGATTAAGTATGCACGAAATAAATGTACAATATAATAAATACTATACCACAAAGTTAGGAAAAATCGAATGATTTCCGAATGAATCGGAATATGTTCCAAAATTAAAAAGGTTAATCGTGTTGTATGGAGGATCAATACTTTGATTACATTACAAAAAATTGTATTATGTATCTCAAATGCCGACCTGAAACATACCTGTAAATGATTGGCAATAGCAAACAAATGCAAGTTGCAAAATAGGGTTTGAGTCCTCTCAAAAGTTTTGAAAGAAATAGTTTTGATCGTTAATTCCCCCATAACAGCGTAAACAGCTCCAGAGATTTTTAACAGTGTTTGGCTAAGCACTCGATATCTTCAAACGACAGACCCAAAGCATAAAATGTTACTTAGAAGAACAACTTTATTTTTTAAAAACATTTCTTTTATTGATAAATATTTCGTTTTTATTCCTAAGCTGATAGCTGTTGTATTGATTAATAATTCTTTTTTTTTCAGTTCAGTAGCAAACATTTTCCGCTAATGACCAGTAACTAAATTCCTTTTCTAATTACCTTGATGACATGATAAATACCTGCATACATTTTTTATACAACACATGTAGGTACATGGGTAGGTATGTACGTGCGGTACATCACATTGCGTAACAATATTTGAACTGGCGTCAAAGTTGCGAATTTGTGGTGTAGAAATAGCTAAATCTGAAATGTGCGCTTCGTCTTGAATGACACGATGCATTATTGATATTAATCTCTACATACCTAATTCAAACAAAAAATAATAATGTCAAGAGACATTTTCAAAAGAAGAAGTTATATGTGTTTTTTATGCCATTATTTAACTTGATTGGCAATCGTTGTTCTGAAATATAATAATGCCCACGACTATATTCGACTATTGGGCTTGACCTAATAACCTTTCAAATTGAAGACAATTACTTAGAATGGTAGAAGAATGATAAGCTCGACCATACGACAGTACTTAATAGCAAAAAGGCATTGCATCGTGGGACAAGTTGACAAAGACAAAAGCGCAAAAGATAAATACCTACATATACGAGTAGAGCTAGAGATTATGAATTCAAATGAATTGTTTTTATTTGGCATTTCATAAATGTTTCTACTTTCTACTTAATTGAAATTAATTGTAGGAATTAGTTTTAATATTTAAATGATTTTGATGGTATTTTATATTTGTATCCATCAGGTCCAAATTCATGAGCTTCTTTTGGTTCCTCGGGTTGAGTAGGCGCATTCTCCTCTGCTGCAGGTAGTGGTGCCGTATACGTCGGCTGGGCATCAGGAAACGTCGATTCCGACTCCATATTCGTGGAGTCAGGCCCGGAGTAAGTGGACTGTGGCGTCTGATAAGTTGGTTTTTGTGCTGCATTGGTAGGCTGAGGTGCCAGGTATGTTGATTCTGGTTCTTCAGTTTCTTTCTCTGGTGATATATATGTTGGCTGCGGTGCTGGATACGTTGGCTCGGATTCTTCCATAGGTGGTTGGGGTTCAGAATAGGTTTGTTGAGACTCTGGTTCGGAACTTATTTCGTTCTCACCCGGTGGCAAATATTCTCTCTCGGGCGTAGCAGAAGATCCTACTGGCTGTGGTGATATCGGTACTGAAGTCGATATCGGCCGTGTAGGGTCTGGCCTTGTCATAGATGCACCATTTTCTTTTCTTGGTAGTTGAGGCCTTGGAGAAGGTTGCCGACTCCGCGTGCTTGGCGTTTGTTGGGGTTGCGGCGCAAATGTTGATGGTGGTCCGTACTCTTTTGATGGTTCAGACGGCGATGGCTCCTCCGGCTCGATGATGGCTGGTGGAAGATACTCCGGTACAGGTTCAGAAGGCTTAGTTGCTGAAGGTTGAGGTGGTCTTGGTTTAACAGAAGGTTGTTGCGAGACGTCATTGCCCAAGGAGTTATCTATTCCATTGGTGTCGAACGGCCGGGAAGGTTGTTTGTAATGATATCCATCTTCCCGTAAATCGGTATCTATATGGGAAACATCGCCATTGCAAATAGCCAATAGCGCTATAATAACCACCGCTAAAATCTGAAAATAAAATTATAACAACTATCTTAATGAAATAAGCTTTACGGTAAATAATTTAGGCGGTGGTGCTCTGTATAGATTAGTTGCAAAAACAGCATTCGCTGTTATTATATTCCCGGATCTCATTGCATCAAAGCAAATGAAATAAGGTGATTGATGATTCAATACTACGTATAGTCCATTAAGCCGTGGGAACTTAAATTGGCTTTTAAATAATTGCATCACTGTCTTAATTTAAAATTACTTTTTCACAAACTATTCCTAGAAAATCTTGCGAATGATTCGGTCACGTTTTTCTTCTTTTTGTGTCGTACATGCACATCTTTTAGATTCAAAATTGTAAAATTTTCAATTACTGTAGGTACTTCTTGTCGCAATCGTGCAGCTTCTTTCCCTCTACGCTGCATCACTTGCACTCTTCATATGCCGGCATTTAAGTCTTTAAATTACCTACTCCATAAATCAGCTTCGCTGCAGTACATACTCGTTGCTCAATATTTGTTTACTTTTTAAATTAAACGAACTCACCATGTTCACTGTTATGTAGCTGTCAGTCAGACTAGGAGCCAGCAGAGTTATCTGACGCAAGTTCACAATTCGAATGATGACCAATAGTTCTCTCCCAGCAATATTTATATAAAACGTGTAAAAGTGAAGTCTCTATTGTGCTTGCAAGTGCGGCATGGGAGTAAATCATGTACAGACCATCAAACGTATCATCACAGAGACAGTTGATAATAACCACAATACACTTGCCACCACTATGATATACCTTAAGTTAAAGAGACTTGTATATGTCTGCTGTCTTAGTTACCTGAGCCTTAGCGAATTAGACGACTACTAGCAATAGCATAAGTGTGCAGATTACCTAATCACTGTCGTTACCATATTTTGCTGCTATAGCTGAAGAAAACTCGTGAATGATCTATCTTCCCACTTCAGTTCTTTTGTCAGTGTTAAGTTTTTTCTTCGCTGAATAGTTAAGAGGCTCTAGTGCACACACTTGGCAAATATATCTCATACCAGCGATAAACAAAAGTATTTGCACGTCATTTTAAAAGTTATTTTATGTTAATATAATCAGTTTGCTATGGAATTAATATTATCTACTGTGCATGAAATGAATAAAAAATTTAAAAATTAGTGAACTATAAATATTTGTAGAATATTTTATTTAATAATAGAAATACACACCCATTTTTGTTTTCATATTACCCTTGATACAACTCCACGGCTAATGTTTTAGACGTCACCGCGCTACCACATTTTGTCTATTTGTGTTGGTTTAATAATGCCAAAAAATAATAAAAGGCGTATAATATCGAGGTCGTTGTAAAAAAGAGAAACAAGTACAATTCCCAGTTCAACTGTATCCTTTAATGCTCGTATTTATTGGGACCAACTACCATTGCTAACATAATAATGCTAGTACTTAAGGAGTACTTATATAAACTTAATAATCTTCACTTCCGTGTTATGTGTCGCATAGCCATAGATGGGATATGAGATAGAAAAATTATTAAACAAAACGATTTTAATGCAGTAGATTATCTATTATTTCTTCTCTAATATATAATCTATATAATATATAAAAATGGTGACAACAATTTATAGTAATTCATCAATTGAGAACGGCTGCACCGATTGGGCTCAAATTTGTTTGCAGTTGTTCGTAATTGCTAGGAAATTTTTGGGAAAACCCTCCGGAAAAGTCGGGAAATTGGAAAAATCGAAAATTGATTTTTTATATGGAATTTTGTGTGCAAAAATTCTTAATGGAAAACTCGGAAAATTCCGGAAAAACGCAAACAATTTTGTTTCGACATTTTTGCATTTTCAACAACAATTCGGTCAAGTTCTCAAATTGCGTTGCCTGTTGCATCCTCTGACATTGCTACCACATTGTTGGAAGGCGGTCGCACTGCACATCCCGCTTTGAAGCTGCCGATGAATCTTCTCACGGTTGACAAGCCAACGTGCACAATGACCAAGAACTCGGCGACAGCGAAATTGATGCGAGAATGCAAAATCATCATTTGGGATGAATGCACGATGGCACATAAACAAGCTTTAGAGGCAGTTGACCGAACGATGAAGGATTTACGTGGTGATTAGAGACGATTTGGTGGGGCTATGATATTGCTTCCCGGAGATTTTCGTCAAACGCTTCCCGTCAACCCATTTTTACACTATTGTATTAGTTTGTTACTATAGGTGTGGGGTATAGTAAAAGTGTAAAAGTGTAGCGAGTATATTTTGTTGTTATGGTGTAAGAAAACTTCACACTTTTACACTTTCCCAATGATACTAGACCTGATACATCGAATCGTGAATACCCCTATTGTTTATCACATTGCTCTCTACTGATTTCGATTCCATTGAAAAATATGAAATTGAAATTTGAACTATCTGTGTTTTATTATCACTCTGGAGTTTATCTGAAGGCGTTAAATTGGGGTGAGACGAAGTTCGCCGGGTCCGCTAGTGTAGAATAATATTCTTGTATATCAGGGCCAGACGTCCGAGTTTAGACATTGTTGACGTTACAACAAAACGTAGAACATGACGTCATCCGTGACCAAGGCGCCGAATCAGCTAGACTTAGGAAAATCCTGTGCAAAGAATCCGCAGTCCCGGGATATCTCAAAGACACTAATGGTAACTGGACACAATCCTGTGAAGAAACTCTCAGACTGTTGCTGCAGACTCACTTTCCAGGATGCACTACGAATCAGACAAATCAATCTAGATTTGTTACCGCAACAGCGACAGTTCCAGAAGAACTTATAACTGAAGATAAACTAAACTGGGCAATTGATACATTCTCCCCGTTCAAATCCCCGGGAGGCGATGGGATTTTTCCAATCATGCTCCAGAAAACTAAGACCATTATTACGCCAGTCCTAAAAAGACTGTTTATTCGCAGTGTGGAATGTGGCTATATTTCTAAAGCCTGGCGAGAAGTCAAGGTCGTCTTCATTCCGAAGGCGGGGAAATCTAGTCACACCACCGCAAAAGACTTCAGGCCTATAAGCCTAACATCCTTTATGTTGAAAACCTTTGAAAAACTAATGAACGTCTTTGTACGCAGTCGACTGGATGACAGCGCGATTTCCAAATCTCAGCACGCTTACATCAAGGGCAGAGGGGTGGAAACCGCGTTGCATGAGGTCGTTAGCACTATAGAGAGGTCATTAATAGTCAAAGAGTATACGCTAGCTGCGTTCCTAGACATTGAAGGAGCCTTCAATAATGTTAAAACGTGCGCAGTAAAAAGGGCACTACAGGATCTAAACGTTGACCAATCTATCACCAATGTGATTGTTAACTTACTTAGCGAAAGAAATATTAACGCGAAACTAGGTGACACTGTCCTTAGAGTAACTGCTTCGAGAGGCACTCCACAAGGAGGCGTCATCTCCCCCTTACTCTGGGTACTTGTACTGAAATTCAATAATATGGGTGTCACGGTAACTGCATATGCAGACGATGTAGTCCTGCTTGCAAAAGGGAAATTCTTACCGACCATAAGCGACCTATTAGGAAACTCACTGAGAGTGCTCAACACGTGGGCAAAGCAATGCGGCCTTGGGGTTAACCCCCAGAAAACTGAGCTTGTCCTGTTTACAAACAAAAGAATAATACCACTATTCGAGCCACCAACAACCGGTGCAGGTATATTCTCGGAGGAATTAAATATACAATGCTCAATCAGGCTTCCTGATAGCAGCAGTGTCTTCCAAGCCGAAGTCCTGGCAATCGCAGAGGCAGCCCGTAAGGTGTCAGTGATGGCAATACCAAGAAATGATATTACCATTTTCATTGACAGCCAGGCGGCTATTAAAGCAGTCTCTGCTACTGAGATAAAATCCAGATTAGTTCACCGCTGTCGTGAAGAGCTAAAGGTTCTTTGCTCGCAGCACACCACGGTCCTATGCTGGGTCCCTGGGCACAGTGACAAAGCTGGTCTTACAGTTTGACAGGTCATCGCTGTCTAAATTGGTAGCGGCTCTAACGGGTCATAACTTCCTAAGGAACCATACAATGAAACTAAATCTCAAGGATGACGATATATGTAGAGGCTGCGGCGACGAAGAAGTTCATGAGGATACACCTCACTTCCTCTGTCACTGCCCGAGTCTCTGTCACTTGAGGAACAGAACACTTGGAAGTCACTACTTCCATGACCTACAAGAACTTTCTGATGTCTCACTTTCTGATCTTTACAGGTTTTTGAGGACGTCAGGATGGCTGGACTGCGTCGAGTGAACACCATAAGAAGGGACATGAAGCTGACCATAACAACATCAACGGCTAACCCCCTGGGTATCACAATGGGTGCACAAGGACCTGAGTGTGGCACGGCAGGACTACCCTGCTCTGCCAACCCGTAAACCTAACCTAACCTAACCTAAGGCGCCGAATACACCCACTAAACGGAAAATGGCCATATGGGATAGTTCAAAGCAGCTGTCAAAACCAAAACTACAGCAATATTTTTTTTTAATACTTCTCCCGGGAAAGGCGAACCTATAACGCTTCATCAGCGCCCCGAAATGCTTGCAGATGTATGTTAGTACTGTAGACTTCTGGAAATATATCCCCAGGAAGCGAGTTCCAAAGTTTGCTTGTCCTGTTGTAACAGAAGGAGTTTTGGAAAGTTGATGTCCTCGCGGTTGTCAAGTATACTCTATTGTGATGAGCATTAGGTGCTTGTCTTGTGGGGCGCCCAAAAGTTGCATTTCGAGGGAAAATGTCTTTGAGTTCCTTGGAACATCTACCATGGAAGTACCTATAGAACAAGCAAAGGTCAGCGACTTGTCTTCTGTGCACCAACGGTTGTAGATTCGATGTGAGTGTAGGGTCTGCAATAAGTCGAACTGCTCGTCTCTGTATGCTGTCAAGTAGGTTAAGTGAATGTTTTGGGGCCGAGCTTCATATATGGGAGCAATATGCCAGGCCTGGTCTAACCTGTGCTTTGTAGAGATGGAGAAGTTGCTTGGGGCTAAAATACCTCTTTGGTCTAAATATGTAACTCAACTTAGCGGACGCCGATCTTGCGATATAGGATATGTGGTCCTGCCATGTGATTCCTGAATTGACTGTGACTCCTAAGGTGCATTTAGTCCTTGGGATGGATTGGATGGTCATCCATTTGGATCTGAGGAACTGCTGATGCACTTTTTCTAGAAAATGTTGTGAGCTGTGTCTTATTTGCATTAAATACAACCACGTTGTCTTTTCCCCACTTCAAGATTTTGTCCAGATCACCATTTAGAGAAATAATTTGTTCACATCTCTGACTGTGTGATGTAGCCGCATTCACAGGCCCACTGTTTGAGATAGAGGATATAAGAGTGCTGTCATCAGCAAAGCTGTAGATATTATTATTTGTCGATCCAAGCAAATCGTTGATGTGGAGAAGAAATAGAGTTGGGGAAAGAATAGATCCTTGGGACACTCCTGCATTTATAGCAAACTAATTAGATGATACACCATCTACAACAACTTGGCTTGATCTTCCCAGAAGACAATTTTGTTTCCATCCGCAGAGTTGTTGTGGTAATCCATAAGACGCTAACTTGCCTAATAGGGCTCTATGCCAGACTCGGTCAAATTCCTTTGATATGTCCAAGGCTACCGCTCTGGATTCGCCGTTTTGTTCAATTGCTTGCGTCCATAAGTGCGTTACGTAGCCTAACAAGTTTACAGTGGAACGACGGCTCCGAAATCCGTATTGCCGTATTTGATTATTTCGCCATTTATTGCCTTTTCCATTACTTTTGAGAGCATTGAAAGTAACGCAATTGGACGACGGTTTTGTGGCAGACACTTCTTCCCTTTCTTTGGAATTGGTTGAATGTTAGCCGTCTTCCAGCAGGAAGGAAACGTCTTCTGGGAGTACGAGTACGACATGCTAAATAGCTTACATAGTACAGGTGCAAGTTCTGGTGCACAGCATTTGTGTACTATAGCCGGGATTCCGTCCGGTCCCGTTGCCTTATTGCAATGTAGTTCTTTTAGGATGCGTTGAATTCTTCGAGGCCGAAATTTCACTTCTGCCATCGTTGTTTGCACCCTCGGGATATTTGGTTTTGAAGCTAGTTTTTTGATGCAATGCGGAATATAAAGTTCCATACCGAGTAAAATTATTTCGGTTACGGCTTTTGCACACATATTGACTTGACATCAGTATCTCTAAACCACATATCAGCCCATGGCAACAAAGCGAAGAAATTACGCAGCTCGTCCCGATTAGAACAATGGCGATTCTGGTTCGCTCCTATTGGTGTCGGTATAGAGTGGATAGCAGATATTAGTGCATGATCCGAATTCCCTAAAGGAGCGTCTTTAGCTTATTTTCCTGCCTCGTCCGTTCGGTTAGAATATTGTAGCCATATAATAACTTCAGCCGTTGGATGATGAATTTGTACCCAGTCTACCTTATCGAATAAATGACGAAATAATTTAGATGGTTCGTTATCGTTTGGCGAGCGGTACAAGCAGCAAAAGAATTCGGTACAACTTTGTAGGACGGCCTTTAGCCATTTTATGTCGAGATCCACAGGTTCCATCTCTTCTTTTCTTTGACACGTCAGATCTGTTCGGGCAAACGCATATAGTGCCTCCTTATATCGAAAACGAGGAAGTAGTTCTTATCCTGGGCAGCGAAGATATGTGCAGTCAGTGTTTGAGTTTGAGTCTCAGTTAAAACTAGGACGTCTGGCTTTTTTTTTCTTGCAGATTCCTGTGGTTGAATATTTGCATGTTGAACCCCCGGAGATCCGAATAGGAGACTAGTTTACCTCCTGCAATACGGACTTGGACTGCAATTGCGATCTGGTTGACTTTGGACTGTCATCTGAAAAATCAAAATTTCACAAGTAAGTGATTTTTATTTTACTTTGTGTGACATTTACGTATTTAAGACTAAGAGTGGTAAAATAAAATATGAAACCTACGAAATTATGTCGGTAACTTTCCAAAACTTCTACCACATTTTTGTATCGCTAATGGTAACTAACAAAGGCCTGGACTATTCTTCAAGATATGTATGACCATAAACGGTTTTTGGTGAACATCCAACTCAAGTGTTTGTTTAGTTTGGCAACGTTAACGCAGGAATTGGTGCACAATTTGGAAAACTTCAATGTGCCCGTTCAACACTGGAACGTGGTTCTGGTTTACATTCTGTTGCAAAAACTTCCTTCGAAAATGCAGCCTCCTTTGGGAGGAAAAGTTGGGATTCAAAGAAGACAGCAAGAAGCTACCCACTTTCACGGAATTTACCCAATTCCTCGAGACTAGATTCCGTACTCTGGAAGCGGTGAACTATCAGCAGGCTCGTTCATCGGTAGATCCATCCAAAAAGGCATCACAGCGAAATTCGTTCCACGCTCAACAAAACACCTCGAAGTTCACTTGCAAGCTTTGCAACAAAGGTCAGCATGCTATCAGGAAATGTATCAAATTTCTAAAAATAAGCATTTCTGATAAATATCAAAATGTGAATAAATTAGGTCTATGTGTTAACTGTTTAGCGTAGGTATTATATTCATTCGTCACAACAATGTCCAAGTATACGTAGGTGCTATTATTGTCAACAGCCACATCATTCACTCTTACACAATAGTACAAATAACGCTTCCCATTTACAAGACTCATTCCCGCAATTAAACTCTCCAAACAACCCTTCCACTACTTGCAATAACCCATACAGTTCTAATTCTTATAATACAAACAACACAAATCAATTTTCATTTTTCCACCCAACACTCAAAATATCCAACAACCACAGCAAACACAAACATAATAATTATATTACCTCAACTTTTAATAGCGAAGCTCCAGCTTTCCATCCATCCATCGAAGAGCAGCCTTCAATCAGTTCCGGCGTGATATCCCATCACTCAAGACATGATGCCAACACACAGGTTTTACTGGCTACAGCAATTGTGAAGGTAAAGACGTCATCCGGAAATAACGTGCCACTCCGGGCCTTGCTTGATTCTGGATCTGAAGCCTCCTTTAGTACGGAGTCCGCCGCGAAAATTTGAAAAATTGAAAAGTCAAGCCCAATCTTGCCACTTTATCCGCAGCTTGACAACGAGGGCTTACTTCGCGCAAGGGGAAGGATAGAATGATATGAAAATGGATCCAACTTAAATCGTCCAGTACCTACTACTACCCAGGCAACACGAAATAACGGAGCTCATAGTTCAGGAATTCCATAACAAGTTTCATAACAAAAACCATGAAACTGTCATAAACGAAATGCGACAAAGATGTTATATTATAAGAATGAGAACGGGAACGATACGTAGAAAATACCAGCGATGCAAAAATGATAAATCTAAACCACAACCTCCTCAAATGTTGTACCACATCATGCCAACTCGTAACCCGTCTGATGAGCTACTTGGGAGTATGTTACTGGAAATTGAAAACATAATCAACTCTCGGCCTCTAACATACATTCCAATAGAAACAGAAAACGATGAGGCACTAACCCCAAGCCACTTTTTGCTTGGGTCATCAAATGGATCGGCATGCCAAGCTCAAAGTTTTCATTTCTTCCGGTCCTGAGGACGATGCAGACATCGTCGAAACCGACAAGCTGTTGGAAGAACTCATGATCGCTGGCACAACCCCATCAACATCAAAGGATAATGCCGAGAGTCGTACAGATTAACCTGAGGCACTCAAGGTGTGCCTCCGGTAATCTGCTGGTTTTTCTGCGGGAGGAAAACATGGACATCGGCATTATTCAGGAGCCCTGTCTGTCTGTAATAAGGGCTCAACCCCCACCTTTGTCTTTCAGATTACGGAAACTTCCCCCATGGTGGAACGAAGATCTCTCCAATCTGAGACAGATGACCAGAGCGATTTTTAACATCTGCCACAAACATAATTTCTGGCAGCCTTATAAGGACTGTTTAAGAATGTTTAAGAAAACCATAAAGACATCCAAAAAGGAGGCCTGGATGGATTACTGTCATTCGATAGAAACCCTTAAGGACTCTGCCAGGCTAAGTAAAATTCTGTCCAAGGAACACTCCAGCCCTTCCTTTCTGAGAAAGCTAGATGGACCGAATCCTGCGCGGAGACCCTAGAGCTCCTAATAAATACCCACTTTCCCGGATGCAGCGATATTAGTACGGAACTCGAGAGGTCTCGGCAAGTACAACCAGCACTCCGCAGTAATATAACTTTAATAATTTCCGAGGAAAAGATTTCCTGGGCTATAACCAGCTTCTCCCCGTTTAAGTCTCCGGGCCCTGACGGCATACTACCTGTCATGCTACAGAAAACGCAAGACTTAACGCTACCTTGGCTGGCGTCAATATTCAGAAGCTGTTTAATACTAAACCACGCACCCTAGAGTGGTGTTTATACCGAAGGAAGGCAAACGTGGGCATGAAACCGCGAAGGATTTCAGACCAATTAGTTTAACCTCCTTTGTACTTAAAACCGTAGAGCGTATTCTAGACATCCACATGCGAAGCTTTCTAGAAGAATCTTTGCTATCCAAATCACAGTACGCCTACCTAAAGGGTACACTGAAAAAAAAATGGTTCGTAAAATCAATAAACGGCGTTAATTAACTTATTATTAATTGTCACAATAAATTATTCGTTGAAACAACGAACGGTTAATTGTTTCTGAAAATCTGATTTAATAAACGTTTATTGAGACAATTAAAAGCCATTAATTAAAAGCTATATCTACATATTAATTAATGGTTCATTGTTTCTATTATTCCGTTAATTATGGCAACAAACCTGTCCGTATGGACAATGAATACAAATTATTAAAATCAATAAACGGTTATTGGGAATATGAATGAACGTTTATTAAAGTCAGAAATATATGAATAATAAACAGTTTATTGTTTCAATAATTGTTTTATTAGGGCAGTGAACTCGTTTATTATTCAAAGCAACGTTTTAATTAATAAACATTCATTGACACAATTAACATTTATTAAAGGCGTAAAAATAAGAACGAATTAATTGTTTCTATAAATCGTTTATCAACTAAAACCCAATAAACGTTTATTAAACGAGAAAATTGGTTTTAGTTGATAAACGATTTATAGAAACAATTAATTCGTTCTTATTTTTACGCCTTTAATAAATGTTAATTGTGCCAATGAATGTTTATTAATTATTGATTCAATTACATAACTTTTATTAATGCTTTGAATAAGAGAAACATTTTTTTTACTATTATTTTATTGTATTGTCATTAAAACTGAACCAGCATGTAAAATTTCAAAGTCTTAAGTCAATAGACATACTATGTATTTCACATAAATGAAAATTCGCGACAAGTATGATTTGATTGTTTTTACTACGCGTTCATACCGATACAATTTCCATAGCTGCAGATCTCAAATATATGACGTATGTACGATTGTGCATACCTATATGTAGGTACCTACATTACAATACACATAGTTTGTTTTATGCACATCCATACCCTACATCAAATTCAACTACGTCGTACATGTAAAATACGTACTCGTATATATACATTCTGAATTCCAGTCGTCCGAGTGACAATTCTATTTATAGAAAGCAAACCAAAACTACCCCTCCTAAGCACAACTGCAGCCGAGATCGAGATAAAAATTTTTGTTTGCATTTGGCCAAATAAGATCTATTTTCAATTTATTATATCTCACCCTCTGGATGGACCAGAAAGATGAATGTTACGTAGCTCAAAATACTCGGTGAAGTATTGCCTTAAAGGATTTCTTGAGTTGACCTACATAGATTTATATATAGAAAAGTTTGCACCCGCTTTTTTCAACCCTTATAGGACGAATTTTAAAAATTTATTGGGTATGTAATAGTTTTGACTTAGGTATCTATTGACATACAAAGCCTCAAGTTAATATGGCTAATGGTTCATGTGTTATGAAAGCCTCCCTTAAAGGGGCAGGGGAAGTCAAAATTTAAAAATTCCTTCTAAATATTACATTGTCTTCACAACCCAACCAGCATGGAACTTTTAAAAGTTCTAAGTTTAGTGGAAGTGGTTCAAATTTGGCTTGCAAGATTTGAACATAACAAATTTTTCACGAAGTTAGTGAAAGCCTTTAATTAACGAAACTCTTCGCTTCTTTGATACCTAGGTATGTTTAAAAATTAAGTTTCTATGCACTAATTGCAATACCTTTTCTATTAATCATTCGTTGTCGTAATGAATGTGTTCATTAATTCAATAAACAGTTTATTGTTTTAACGAATCGTTATTTAAAAATTTAACGAAAAGTTTATATTCCTCCTTTATTCAGTGTGAAGTTGGGCGTTACAGTGATCACACTTTAAAATAATGACGTGTATCAGACTAGAAATAAATTGAGCACTGTTTTCATATCATTGACTTCTTTTATGACTTGTTTTTTGCTGAAATCCAATAGTTTCACACAATTTCTTGGATCTTGGTAGGTATCACGAATATGACAATTTCATGTCAAATTCATTTAAATTGTAGGTACTTCTAATGATGTAATGACGATGTAAAGTTGGATTAAGATTTCGAATTTCTCGCGACACTACTGACTTATACATATACAGCCTTATTTATAAACTTTATACACTCTCTATAATAGGTCTAAACGCAAAAAAAAAATATATTAGATTTTTGCGTTTAGAGTTATTATAGAGAGTGTATAAATTTTATAAATAAGGCTGATAGTGTTTTCTAATTGGATTTTGCTCCACGTAAGAGCAATAGCTATATTTCTTTTTTCTCTATCGCGGTTTTTTGTTGTCTTTTTGCTAAAAAGATATTCCAGTATTTATTACACATTTATTTAGGTTGTAATACTTATTACTCTTTTCAGCCTGCATTTTAATATTTTTTTGCACAGATTTGATAGGTGCCTACCGACTGTGCACAAAAAAACTAAAAACTCAGCTATTTTTGTTTTGACGCTTCGTAACAGACTTTCAATTTTCGAAGTTCCATAACAGAGGTCCATAATAGTTCGAAACCCAGAATACGATTTATAAAAGATCTTTTATGGTCGAGGTCTATTATGAACAGAAAATTCATAAAATAATGAAAGATTTTGCCGAATAGGCCTGAATGAATTTAATGAGCTTCAATATGACGTTTTGTCCTAAACGCTATTTGCTTTTTGATCTAAAAAGCACTCAGTTTAAACAATAATTTTTCCAGAATTCAGATTTATAAGGCGAAATAGCTAAAAGAAAAAAAGAAGGACAAACCAAACAATACTCATCGAAATAGCAAATAAAATAAAAATAAAGTAAAGTGGCAACCATGACGTACACTGAAATGATGACAACCGACAACGAGGCGGCACATGTGCACCGTTACTTTTCACAAGAGAACGAACAAACATCACATAGGAGTACAAGAGGCATACACTTTGAAGGAAAAAAAATTGCTCTGTACTATTGCATACGAAACGGATTTCAACAAATGTGCGTCATTCGCTGAAAATACTTACTTCTTGCATGCATCAGAGTTGACACTTTGCTTTGTTCTTATATTATTTACTCTACTGGCTATTTCGGAGAGCAAACAAAAAATCGCCTCAATTGAACATTTCTTAGACGTTTTTTAATCCATTGACATCGTAGCCATCCCTTGATGGAATTTGTTGCTTTATGTCTTGATAGAAAGAAGACGAACCATATTTTGGAATATACACTATATTTATTTCGAAATGTCACCATAAAGCCCTAAAATCGCAATTTTTCCAAGCGAAAAAAAAATCACAAAAATTTTTAATATTTTAGGGCTTTCTGGTGATATTTTGAAATAAATATAGTATATATACCAAAATATGGTTCGTCTTCTTTCTATCAAGACATAAAGCAACAAATTCCATCAAGGGATGGCTACGATTTCAATGGATTAAAAAACGTCTAAGAAATCTTCAATTGAGGTGACATTTAGAAATAATTATAGTATACATATATCCCAAAATACAGTTCGAAACATACATGACAGACAGACAGACAGACATGACAGACAGACATGGCAGACAGACATGACAGTCAGACATGACAGACATGACGGACAGACATGACAGACAGACAGGCAGAATACCTAAAATATTCAAAATTTGAGTGATTTTTTTTTCGCTTGGAAAAATTGCGATTTTAGGGCTTTATGGTGACATTTCGAAATAAATATAGTATATATCCCAAAATATAGTTTGTCTTCTTTCTATCAAGAAATAAAGTAACAAATTCCATCAAGGGATGGCTGCGATGTCAATGAATTAAAAAACGTCTAAGAAATCTTCAATTGAGGTGAGATTTCGAAATAAATTTAATATATACCTATCCCAAAATATTCGAAAGACAGACAGACAGACATGAAAATTCCAAAGTTAAAACAAAATTTGACTAAAATAATTGGCGAATAAAGTGGGAACACTTGTTGTTTTACAAAACGAAAGAATATCTTTCGTTAAATGAAGTAGCCGGCGTCTGCAAATCGTTCACTAGCGTTCGTCAAATTTAAAATGTTGTCTGTGGAGTGCGGGTGTTCTTTCTTATTAAAATATTCTTTGTTCGTTCTATTTCGTATCAGAAATCTGAAATCTCAGATAAAAATTTAAAAAGGAACATTTAAGTGGAAAAATAATTCAATTTCGCCGCAATAGCAACGTTCCTAAACTTTGGTAAGTTTTCTTTCTGTGTGACGCATTATAATGACGCATCTTATTAGAATATTCTTTGTTCGTTATAGGTATTTCGTATCAGAAGACTGAAATCTGAGATAAAAATTTAAAAAAGGAACATTTGACTGGAAAAATAATTCAATTTCGCCGCAATAGCAACGTTCCTGAATTTTTCGTAAGTTTTCTTTCTGTGTGACGCATTATATTATGTAGAAGGTAGATGTTTAGCTATTATATTCAGACAATTTATGTACCTATTATATAAATGCTTGGATTCGGCCAGGTTCTAAATTTAACAAAGTTGAATATAAAATATGTTGCGGTTATTTTGGCAGCGTATTTACTCGAAAGTGAAACAGAAGACGAAAGCCAACCAGTCATCTAGTTGCCACGCAAGCGCCTTAGGTACTTGTTGGAGAAAAGATTGGCTTGGCCTAAATTAGTGGTAGTTCCAGAGTTGGAACTACCTCTATGCGGGATAGCTCTAGATGCGCTGTATCCAATATTTCTTATTTAAATATTCTTTGTTCGTTCTATTTCGTATCAGAAATCTGAAATCTCAGATAAACATTTGAAAAGCCTAATCGAAAATGATAGGGACTGGTAAAAATAATTAAATTTCACCGCAATAGCAAAGTTCCTAAATTTTTCGTAAGTTTTCTTTCTGTGTGACGCATTATATATATAGAAGGTAGATGTTTAGCTAATATATTCAGACAATTTATGTACCTATTATATAAATGCTTGGATTCGGTCAGGTTCTAAATTTAACAAAGTTGAATATAAAATATGTTGCGGTTATTTTGGCAGCGTATTTATTCGAAAGTGAAACAGAAGACGAAAGCCAACAAGTCCTCTAGTTGCCACGCAAGCGCCTTAGGTACTTGTTGGAGAAAAGATTGGCTTGGCCTAAATTAGTGGTAGTTCCAGAGTTAGAACTATCTCTATGCGGGATGGCTCTTGATGCGCTGAATCCAATAGTGTTGCTCGCGTGAAATACAAACGAACTTTGCAGGTGAGTTAATGACTGAAAAAGAAATTGCGTCAATTCTCTCTTACTCATTAGTATTGGGTTCTGTGCACGAATTCAGTGTCATCTCAGGAATGCAACAACAAATTGCATTCTATGTGCAGTGCAGAATAGCACAGATTGTAATATGTAAATTGCGCTAGTCTTAGCGGTGCGGTTCCACTCAACAAAAAACGTAGTTCCAGTCGCATTTCAAGTGCAGCCTAGGATCGCACAGAAATACAACCGAAAGCTGCGCAGTATCCAATAGAGCATCGCTACACTAAAAACTCGAAATTGAATTATGATGTGTATACACATATTGTCTGGTATTAGCTTTACAATTTTATCTGAAAGCAATAGCGCTTCAATTAATTTTTTTTTTCTTTTTAGGATTATTCTCTCATTACTTTTTCGTCTGCTCCGTCTGTAGTTTCATAAGTTATTATTTAAAGTTAAGTTAAGTTAATATTATAACATGATTTGTTTCATATGTAAAGAAAATATAGAGTCCGTGAACCCATTTATAGAACATTTAAAAAAAATACATGATCTAAGTACATATAGCACTTTTAGATGTATGGAAAATAGTTGCATGCAATCCTTTCAAAATTTAGGAAGTTTTAAAAAACATTTAACTAGAAAACACGTTCAGATTTCAACACAACCTGTAAGTGTTGCTAGTAGCTCTAATCAAGGCAATATGACCCAGAATATTTTTTTCGAAAAGGATGATACATTTGATAGTTTGCAAAAATACTCGGAAGCATTCGAAAGTAAAATTCCAGAAGTTAAGGAATTCAATGTTGAAGACAGTCTTAATGAACTCTTTACATCGGCTATTGGGTTTGTTTTAAAATTGCATGATAAAAATAGTTTCTCAAGGAAAAATATTATAGAGATTCAAGAGGGTATACGAAATTTTATTTTAAATCCTACGGTTGAATTGTTTAAATCATTTTCAAATAAACACCTTGCAAACAAAAACATAGAAGCCCATAACGAATTTTTGAGTCTAATATCAAAGTGTCGTGACCCATTTTATTATTGCAATACTGAGTACAAGTTATTTGACTGGCTAGAAAAAAATGATTTTTTAGGACGCTTACACGAATTTTCAGTCAACAAACAAATCGACGCAGTTTTTAATAACGGGAACCTAGCATATGACGAAAAAAGCACTAAAGGTGTTTTAATGCCATTAAAGTTCCAATTCCAAAAATTTTTTGAGAGCGGTGACATATTGAATAAAACTATTCTTCACATGCAAGCCTTAAGTAAAGAAAACAAAATGTCAAGTTTCATTCAGGGTGACCTTTGGAAGCAAAAAAGTAATTTGTATCCGGGAAAAATACTTATACCATATTTTCTATACACCGATGACTTCGAAATAAATAATCCATTAAGTTCTCATGCCGGAGTTCACTCAATATGTAACATTTACTATACTTTTCCCTGCCTCCCGTGGAAAGAATCAAAGCTAGATAATATTTTTTTAGCAGGAATCATTAAATCAAGGGATTTGAAGTCTTTTGGAGACGAAAAATGTTTTCAAGCTTTGGTACAAGAACTTAAAAGTCTTGAAGTTGATGGCCTTGATATTAACTTTAACGGACAGGATAAAAAAAAAGTTTATTTCGTTTTGGGGATTGTGTTAGGAGATAATTTGGGGTTGAATACAATTTTAGATTTCAATAGATCATTTTCAGCTAATTCCTATTGTAGGTTTTGTAAAGTTAAAAGATCTGAAGCGCAGACGTTATCCGTTGAACGACACGATTTATTAAGAAATCGTTCTAACTATGAAAGAGATGTTTTTCTAAATAATTCTTCTGAAAGTGGCATACAAAATTATTCGCAACTAAATGAAATACCATCGTTTCATGTTGTAGAAAACCATTGCGTTGATCTTATGCATGACTTATTCGAAGGGGTTTGTCATTACGATGTTTGCCATATTATTAACTATTTCATCCATACAACTTCTTATTTTACTTTGGAAACCCTAAGTTTAAGAAAACAAACTTTTCAATACGGCCCATTAGAGATTGATAACATGTCGGGTGAAATAAAAATTAATCATTTAAAAAGCAAACATTTAAAAATGACAGCGAGAGAAATGATGACATTTATATCTTTCATTCAGATAATGGTTGGAGATTTAGTTCCACAGGATGACGAGGTATGGAAATTTCTTCTCAATTTAATTGAAACAATTGATTTGCTGCTTTCTTTTGAAATTTCCGATGACATCATCTCTATGTTGAAAATGAAAATTGAAATTCACAACAACGACTATGTTCGTCTTTTCAATGACACGCTAAAACCAAAACATCATAATTTGACTCATTATCCATCTGTTATGAAACAATCGGGACCTATTCGGAACTTTTGGTGTTTTAAATTTGAAGCTAAGCATAAAGAATTTAAGCTTTATTCTCATGCCATCACATCCCGTAAAAATATTTGTTTGACTTTAGCAAAAAAACATCAGCTAAAAGCTGCATTTAAGTTATTTAATACCCTAAATCACCTAAATCACAGCTACTTTTGCTTTTATGAAACAAATAAAAAAGAAAGTAATTTTACAAATCTAGTATCAGAAATTCTAAAAGTACCTATCACGGACATAGAGTTTTACTCTAAAACTGAGATCCAAGGTTATAAATACCAAACACAATTTTATATAGCCCAATTTAAATCGGACATAGAACTGTACGTTATAATAGACATTATTCTCTTAAAAAAAGAAAAGGTTTATTTGTTTTGCCAAAAGATTAACAGAATTCAATACAATCCGCATATATTATCTTTTGAAATCGACGAAAAGCAGTTAGGTGGATTTTCAATTATATCTTTAAAAGACATTGTTGGACCACCAATGACGTTAATAAAAACTGCTGAAGGTAAAACGGTACTAAGAGTTAAGGAATATTTTGTTTCAAATTATCAGATATAAAAATGTAGTTTTAATCGACGAGTCATTATCTCTCTTTAAATTTATTAGATAAAACGCGTCTTTAATGAAGTACGTAGTACGAAAGAGTAAGTTTATTATATGTCAAATAAAAGTAGGGTGAGTTTAAAAGCTAAGGTCAGGTTACAAATATAGGGTAACACCAACAAAATTTATTAAATTGTTAGTAACTATGTATACAGGATTATTGCAATTTGTGCAAACAAAGTTTAGGGTTTAATTAGACTTAAGAATTAAGAATTTCCAAACAAACACAATTATGCAAAAGACGAATTTTGCTGTCATATTATCTACATTAAAATAAAAACGAAATAACATATGTAAAAATACCAAGAAAGACAAGACAAAAATTCGTCATGTGTATCATCAAGCATTTAGGAGGAAAGCTTTTTCATTATTAATTAATCTTTCATTTAGATAGTTATACACTTACAAAAACATAAAATAATTGACAAAATAATATATTATTGAAATTAGTATAAGGTTCAAAAGTGTAAAATAATTATGGTTTTCAATATTCGTAATTAATAACCCAACTTTGATACAAAACTAAATATAACAGCTAGTGAAACCTTTATATTAAACGTAGTTTATTAAACACTGCAGTAGTTTCAATCCTTGCCAATGGCAACGCCGCCGCCGCTGAAGATTGTGGACGTTGGTGAAGTGGAGGATGCAGATGAGGAAGGCATTATTATATCTAAATCAGTAGAAATGGAAATAATGTCAGACATAGAATTGGAAAATATTTTAACAAACTACCAAACAACGACTATTGTAAATATAGTCCCACATGATGAGCTGACAAATTTATTGAAAAATTGGGACCAGTTAGAATTATTGGATCAATTTAAAAGTAAGTTAACATTTTTTGTACATACTTCATTTCCATTTTATTTCACAATATAAAAATTATGATTCATTTATAGAAATTTAGTGGGTTTCTTAAAAAAAAAAGGTTTCTGAGCAGGAAGAGATAAATAATATTTCAGAAATTATTTGATCTAAATGCCTACAGAGATAAAATTCAACGAAGCAGTATCCTGTTCCGCACGCTTAATTCTTAATTTTATATAGATGGGCCACACAAAATATCTGCTCTAAATTTGTGGTATCTCTTAGTTCATTGAAGAATGCTCTAAAAGAAAGTATATCCTGTTGAGAGTATATCCTTTTATTTAAAAATTTTGTAGTACCAAATACGTTATGACATTGGTATATTCATTTCGCACAAAAAAACATAAGTCGAAATGGGTTTGGTACTACAAAATTTTAAAATAAATATGTAAATGCAAAATAGAATATACCATTTTGAAGAGCGCAATTAGACAAACTCAGAGACACCAATAACTCATTGGTGGCTTATCTGGTTTTCAGATGCACATAATTTTATTCACGAAAATACCACAAAATAGTCAAAATAAATACTGCTTTGCTAAACTGCCTCGCGAGCAGAATACTGGGCTTAAGCTTGAATTAGTTAAACTTTTCCATACAAAAACTCTATGATGGTTGTTAGTTTTTGCTATGCCAAACATTTGTCTAATCACGTGTTAAATGATATAAATTAAATGATCTTCAAGGCCCTTTTTTTTAACTAAACTTTTTTTTATTTTGGATGTAAAAATCGTTACACGCAAAAAAAAAAAATAAACCAAAAGACAAATGTTTGTTTTTGAGATTTTTTGCTTAATTACATCCCACTGCTAAACGAAACTAAAAATGTTGCTATAAATTAGTTCATTCATAATTCATAAATTTGTTCATGCCATCTGATGGGCTAAGGGTTAAGAAATTGTATTTCAACATTCTCTTTCAGAGGAGGGCATAGATATTGACGTATTGAAAAATATTGAGTGTCACCACCTAGAACGAGTTCTAAGACCGTTTACATACCGAACATTGATTATGTTTGAAGCCAAATTAAGAGAGTGGCGACACTCGATTGGAAAGCCCCTATTAATGTTCTCCAATGCAGGTTTTAGGCCGATTGCCAGCTCCCAATGTTCATCTAGAGCATCCTCCCCGTACGTATCACGACAAAACGTTATAAATTCTCCAAGCACGCCAAGATCATCCAAATCACCAAATCCGCCGAATTCAATATCGTTAGGAGAAATTTTGAACAGCAACCCCAAAACTTTGGCATTAGCTGAAGACTACGATAAGTCAAACAAGTTTCAAGAACACCAAAGGAAACAACTTATTGATACAATAGCCAGTTATTTTGATCAGAACAAAATTCATTTGGATTTACATTCAACTTACAAAATTGAAACGGAGATTGCAGAAAGATTCCCGACTGAAAAACTGGTAAACACTACCTATATCTACATTTTATGTTCGAATAAAAATAATTTGCAATTTCTAAACTTTTGTAGGAATATTATCGAACAGGTAAAAGAGGCAAAATTTACAACAAGTATTGCAACATTAAATCCTCTTCCAAAATGAATACAATGGAGGCAAGTACTACTTCATCCCCTTCAACAAGCGCAGCAAAAAATAAAACTCCAGAAACACCGAGCTCTGATATAGGTACGTTCTTATTTGCGTTATTTTTTTATTTAGTTAAGGAAAATAAGAGCAACTCTACTTTCTTCGAAACATTTTGGGTTGGAACCTGCTTATGCATACAACCAAAATAATTGATATCCGAAACTTATACTCGACTATAAAATATATGAAAAGTGCACAAATGTTTTCACTTATTTAAAAAAAAAAAAAGTTGATTACAATTTTGTATAGAAGAGAGAAGAAATCATATTTTTCAAATACTGTTTAATTAAGCAGAAGTTATCCTTTTGATTTAAATTAATTTATATAAATAAAAAATATACATATATACATAATATATCTTATTTGCATCTTGGTTAGAGAGTAAGCGCTTTAAACGTTTTTTTTAATTATTTTTCTTCTTGCCTTGATATTAAGCACTGAAGTTTTTATTAAATTTCGTTGATATTTCTGGTGGTTCAACACTTTTTTAAATAAGTGAAAACATTTATCCTTTAGTGTTGCGCGATAATCCAAAACCGCATCGATACATCGATATTTTATTATCAAGACGAAAATATCGGTGTAAAAAAGAAATCGACCCAAAAAAATCGATAGTATCGATGATATCGGTTTATATGCTAACTTAAAATTTTCCTAAGTTTTCTATTCATTTTTATTAAAAAAAAATGTTTGAATTGTTTATTTATTTTAATCAATTTCTATTTGACAAAGGAAATAATTTAAGACAATAATTTAGCTTTTTTTGGAATGATTTTTGTTGTCTTTAGTTGCAGAAGAAGATGCAGAACATACATATCGGGCATTGAAGTATGATAACTTGTCATTGGAGGAATTTGACCGTTGCTGAAAAGCATGTATAAATCACAGACTCCTACAAATAAAAAACGCTTCTTCCACCTCTGAAATTTTTACTAAATGGCCCCAGTATAAGCTTCCAACTGGCCATCGCTTGGTAAGTAAAAACGTTTAATCAGCTTTACTCAGTTCGAAAAATATTAAGAATTTTAAATTCCTTAGATTGATATAGACTTCAGTCAACTTTATCAAAATTCCGGTTCATTTTTGAACAAGTGGGGACAACTGGTGGAAAAACTGCTGAGATTTCTCTCTACTGAAAACCATGTCAAGGAAAAAAGTATACGAGAGATCCTAAAGAAAATAGAATCAACAAATCCATCTGAAAGTATGTTCTTTTTTATATATTCTTAATATATACATTACTATTATTATTATTTTTACCTTTTCAAGTAATTGGTAAACATAAATATACAATAAAAAAAATTATAGTTTAAAAAACTAATATAACGTTTTTATAAGTATACCTACTGCACTAAAAGGCAAAAAAATAAAAATTAACCAATCTATTTTTAAAGTTTTTCCTGGAAGGGGCTTAATGTAAGCCATGTTTGTAGTTATGTATTGTATTATTTGAGTGTAAACTACACAAACATGGCTTGCTCTAAGACCCTTCCATGATAAACCATACCCTACATCAAATTCAACTACGTCGTACATGTAAAATACGTACTCGTATATATACATTCTGAATTCCAGTCGTCCGAGTGACAATTCTTTTTATAGAAAGCAAACCAAAACTACCCCTCCTAAGCACAACTGCAGTCGAGATCGAGATAAAAATTTTTGTTTGCATTTGGCCAAATAAGATCTATTTTCAATTTATTATATCTCACCCTCTGGATGGACCAGAAAGATGAATGTTACGTAGCTCAAAATACTCGGTGAAGTATTGCCTAAAAGGATTTCTTGAGTTGACCTACATAGATTTATATATAGAAAAGTTTGCACCCGCTTTTTTCAACCCTTATAGGACGAATTTTAAAAATTTATTGGGTATGTAATAGTTTTGACTTAGGTATCTATTGACATACAAAGCCTCAAGTTAATATGGCTAATGGTTCATGTGTTATGAAAGCCTCCCTTAAAGGGGCAGGGGAAGTCAAAATTTAAAAATTCCTTCTAAATATTACATTGTCTTCACAACCCAACCAGCATGGTCCATTTATAAGTTCTAAGTTTATTGTTTGGCTTATTTTCAGATTGCAAAGATGCAGCATTGCTTTGGGCTCTACATGGATACTTTGTACCTTTCCAAAAAGTTTTCAAAAAGGACAAAGAGGGACATAAACATGTTACCAGATATACCATCAAAGACTCGCAGAATTCTTTCATTTGGGTGGGCAAGACAATTCAAGCAATAGAGGAACATATTGCCTTTCTTAATAAAATGGCTGAGAATGTTCAGCCATTTATAATTGTACACGGTGATTCAATTCTGAACTTTTCAGACATTTTTCTGTATTTTGATGGGGTTAAATTTATATTTAAAAGTTTCATCCGAGCAGTGGATATCTGCTTCAAAATTTTTTATTTGTTTAATCTCCAGTACCCAATCGCTTGTTCCTCGTTTTGGGGCTTTATAGAGACCCAATATTTTAAAAGAAATAAAAAAGAAATATGTGCCAAGACTCATGTGTTACTGAATGAGATCTTATAATAAACAGATTAAAGATTATTGTAATTCCATTTTCCTGGGCTCATTTTATTTATAAAATAAAAATGTAAAAATGAATTATTTAAAGATGTTTTTAATTTCACCATTCAAATTTCAGCAAAAAAAAACAAGAGAATTAATAACATGCAAAGTGTTAATAGGTTTGTAAAAAATAATTTTCACACATTAATTTTTTCATCTTTTTCGTATTTTTACAGTGTTCGAGCAACAAGACCAACTAAATTTAGAAAGCATCATTTCCTTGTTTTGCTTTTTTGTTAATCAAATTTTTAATTTCTGGTCCGGAAATTAAAAATTCATTGGCAGAAAAATAAGACTATAAGAAATTTTACATTTTAAATTTATTCAAAATAACTTGTTCGTTGATTTGATGGACAGGTTTATTCTGGGTGATCACAGAATCCGTCGTATTCGGAATTTTGCTACGAACCCCGAAAGAACTATCGCAGAATCCATCGTAGTGGAACTATAGTTCTTTCGGGGTTCGTAGCAAAATTCCGAATACGATGGATTCTGTGATCACCCAGATTATTTTTAATAAACGTATTTATTAAATTAATAAACCTGTTTATTAAATTAATAAACTACTGTTCACTGTCACTATTAACTCATTCATTGATTCAATTAATAAGGTTTATCAATTTAATAAATCTGTTTATTATTTTTAATAAACGTATTTATTAAATTAATAAACGTATTTATTAAATTAATAAACCTGTTTATTATTTTTAACGAACGTATTCATTAAATTAATAAACCTGTTTATAATTTTTAATAAACGTATTTATTAAATTAATTAACCTGTTTATTATTTTTAATAAACGTATTTATTAAATTAATAAACGTATTTATTAAATTAATAAACCTGTTTATTATTTTTAACGAACGTATTCATTAAATTAATAAACCTGTTTATTATTTTTAATAAACGTATTTATTAAATTAATTAACCTGTTTATTATTTTTAATAAACGTATTTATTAAATTAATAAACGTATTTATTAATTCAATAAATCTGTTTATTATTTTTAATAAAAGCATTTATTAAATTAATGACCAAGTCTTCATAGTTACTATTAACTCGTTAATTAAATCAATAAATGGAGTTTATTAATTTTATAAACTTGTTCATTGCTCTAATTAATGGGTTATTAATATTTTTTTTATAAACACTGTTAATAGAATTTATTAACGTTTATTAAATATATTAACGTTAATTGAATTAATAAACTCGTGTTCGTTGTCACAATTAACGCGTTCATTGGACAAATATTAATTAATTATTCATTGTCTCAATTAATTTTTTGTTTGAATCTACGTACCTTTTTGGTTCAGTGTAGATCCACGGAAACGGCTCTCCACGAGGTAGTGCGAACAATCGAATTATCCCTACAGTATAAAGAATACACACTAGCCTCCTTCTTAGACATAGAGGGAGCTTTCAATAACGTACACACTGAAGCTATTCTTGAACCTCTGATTGAGCTGGGCATAGAGGAATTTATTAGTCAATGGATAGTCTCTATGCTCAGGACAAGAACTATTCAGGCAAAACTAGGCAGCAGCCACATAACCAAATTTGCCCATAGAGGAACGCCACATGGTGGAGTCATCTCGCCCTTACTATGGCTAATGGTTATAAATAAAATTCTGGTGAAACTAGACAGGGAACGGGTCAAAGTTGTCGCTTACGCTTACGACGTGGTGATACTAGTTTCAGGGAAGTTTCCCATCGTGATTAGTGAAATTATGGGGGCCGCTCTAGATAAGGTAAGCACCTGGGCTGCAAGTTGTGGCCTCGGTGTTAACCCGAGCAAAACTGGACTGATGCTGTTCACCACCAAAACCAAAATACCTGACTTTACCCTACCCCGTCTAAATGATCATCCACTCACACTGTCGTCCAGCGCTAAGTATCTAGGTATCATGCTCGATCCAAAACTTAACTGGAAACATAACATTGAGCACAGAGTAAGCAAGGCGTCGGTCGCTTTCTATGCCTGTAGCAAAACCTTTGGAAAGAAGTGGGGACTTCAACCAAAGATGTCCTTGTGGATGTACACAGCCGTAGTGCGCCCAATTCTCACGTATGGATCACTAGTATGGTGGCCTGCGTTGAGCAAAGTCTACAACCTCACAAAACTGAAAAGACTGCAAAGAACAGCCAGTATAGGCACTACGGGCGCAATGAGGTCGGCCCCAACAGATGCCCTCACTGTGCTCTTGCATCTTCTACCTCTTGACCTACACACAAAATATACCGCTTTATGCAGTGCTCTAAGACTCAAGGAGTCTGAATGCTGGACTGCATGGCCGTATGGCCATTCTAACATCCCGGATTCGTTATCTACGAATATTTTACAAGTATTTTTTGTACAAATAATCTTAACCATTCTGCCGCCAATTTGCAAATGTACGAACAACGTTTGTACTATGTACGAAGCCTTTGTACATTTTACGAACAGCTGTAGATTCGTATATCTACGAATATTTTATATATGTTTTTGTACTTATCGTCTTAACCGTTTTGTCGGTACTTTGTGTGTGACAAACGGTGTTCGTACAATGTACGAAACCTTTGTACATTTTCCGAATGTTTGTTAATGTAAGAGCAGCATTCGTACTATATACCAAGCATTTGTATGTTCTACGAACCATGTTTGTACTTTCACTAAGTGCGGCGCCATTCTGGGTTTGAATAATTTTACAAACGTGAGTTCGTAAAATGTACAAATTCTACGAATCTAATAAATTTCATAAAACGGCCAATATTATTATTATGTACCAAACATTTGTATATTCCACAAATACTCGCTGTTCGTATTTCTACAAAGATTTCATTTGTATTTTTATACTAATCATTTTTTGAGTGTACCAAACGGCATGGTCAAGTTTTCAACCGACTACATCACACCCAAATTAAACTTCACGAAAGGCTTCCACGTCGGCTTCCCAACAAGGGCTCAGTGGAGCCCGAAGTGGGTTACTGGTGCCCCTCGTCCTAGGGGTATGATATGGAACTGGTCCCCCAGGTTGGGGGTTGTGCGTCGGGGTAACTTCCCTACCACGGAAAAAATAAAATGTTATGAAACAGCAACACGCCTCGGAAAAGGACGGATTTACTGTTGACGACCCTGGAAAACGAAATAAGGACAATGACCTTCGGATCTGCACATGGAATGTTCGCACACTTAACAGACCACGTGCAGCCAACCAACTAGCAGAGAACCTTGACTGCCACAGGGCAGGCAAAAAACGGATGAAAAACTTTGATGTATACCACGGCGATTGCTAGAGAGCAGCGACAACGTTTATTTGGATGTGGATTTGTCATACGCGGCAGACTTAGGCAAAAAGTCTTGAGCTATCGGCACGTTAGTGAACGACTTATGACAATCCGCATCAAGGCAAAATTCTCAAACATCAGCCTCATATGCGCTCATGCCCCCACTGAAGAAAAGGACGACGCTACCAAAGACAGTTTCTACGAGCTCCTCGAAAAGACCTACGAGCAATGCCCAAAGCACGATGTTAAAATCGTACTAGGCGACTTTAACGCTAGAATAGGCAGGGAGAACATCTTTGGTAGAACAGTTGGCAAACACAGCCTACATGACAAAACGTCTGGGAACGGACTTAGGCTAATTGACTTTGCTGCGGGGCGAAATATAGTTATAGCAAGCACCAGGTTTCCACATCTCAATATTCATAAGGGGACATGGCTGTCTCCGGATCACCAAACTGTCAGCCAAATCGATCACATTGCGATTGACGCAAGGCACGCCTCCAGTATTCTGGATGTCCGAACCTTCCGAGGGGCCAATATTGACTCGGATCACTACCTTGTCACATCTAAGGTAAGAATGCGGATATCCAACACACCCCAACAGAGAAATACTGCGAGAAAGTATGACGTCGAAAAACTGCAATCGCAAGAGACGGCCAGAATCTTTGCCGATCACGTATCCCGATGCCTCTCGAGCAGTCCTATTGCAGCAACAGCTAGTGCAGAAGACCAGTGGCAACACTGCCAGAAAGCCATCACCAAGGCCGCGACTGATGTGCTGGGTTTCACCCGACCACCACCACGAAACCCCTGGTTTGATGAACAATGTCGACTAGCAAACGCAGAAAAACAAGAAGCGTATAAAGCGGCGCTGCGAAAGAGGACTAGAGCTGCTCGCGAGCTCTACGAGCAAAAAAGACGAGAGGAACACCGGATTCTCAGAAAGAAAAAGAAAGAGCACGAGAAAAGTATGGATGAAATTGAGAGATGCTACTCCAGGAACAATGTACGAAAGTTTTACCAAAAGGTAAAAAGAACGTGCCAGGGCAGACAATCCCGTACAGAAACCTGTAGAGATAATGAAGGAAACCTTGTAGTAGAATCACAGTCGGTGCTGAGAATGTGGAAAAATTACTTCCGCAGACTTTATAATGGCGACGAAGACCAGAATCCCGCTGTTAGGCAGAACGTTCCATTCAATATAGACGATGATAGACAAGACTTCCGTCCACCTGACCAAAGCGAAATACGTGTAGCAATATCCAAGCTAAAGAACAACAAAGCTGCAGGGCCTGATGGTCTACCTGCCGAGCTTTTTAGAGCAGCTGGAGATGACCTGGTAACGAGCATGCACCAACTCATCTCCAAAATTTGGTCAGATGAATGCATGCCTGATGAATGGAATCTCAGCATCGTTTGTCCGGTCCACAAGAAAGGAGACCCCTTCAACTGCGCCAACTACAGAGGTATCAGTCTCCTAAACATCGCATACAAGATCCTGTCTGCCATATTGTGTGAACGCCTTAAACCCTTTATAAATAACCTCATTGGCCCCTATCAGAGCGGTTTTAGGCCAGGAAAGTCCACCGTCGATCAAATTTTCACACTTAGGCAGATCCTGGAAAAAACCCAAGAAGTTCAAATCGATACCCACCATCTTTTCATCGATTTCAAAGCCGCGTACGACAGCATCTATAGAGACGAGCTATACAGAGCCATGTCTAGCTTTGGCATCCCTGCAAAACTCGTTCGATTGTGTAGGATGACGATGGAGAAAGCTCGCTGCTGCATCAAGGTCGGTAACGACCTCACCGAAACTTTTGATGTCAAAAGAGGATTTAGACAAGGTGACGCGCTGTCGTGCGACTTTTTCAACATCATACTTGAAAGAATCGTCCGGAACTCACAGGCGAACACGCAAGGCACGATCTTTCAAAAGTCCGTCCAATTACTTGCATACGCCGATGATATTGACATAATTGATAGAACACAGCGGGCTGTCACTGGTACGTTTGCTAGTATAGAAACGGAAGCGGCTAAAATGGGTCTAGCGGTCAACGAGGGCAAAACCAAGTATATGCTGTCAACAAGAAGGGACACCCAACATCGTAGAATCGGACAAACATCACGATCGACAGCTATAACTTTGAGGTGGTGAGGGACTTTATCTACCTCGGTTCTGCTGTAAATTCTAACAACAACATCTCAGAAGAAATTAAACGAAGAATAACTCTTGCCAACCGCTGTTTCTTTGAGCTAAGAAGGCAATTGAATAGCAGAGCCCTATCCCGAACAACTAAGGAGATTCTGTATAAGACCTTGATCATCCCAGTCCTGCTTTATGGCGCTGAAGCTTGGACTCTATCTAAAGCGGATGAAGATATCCTCGGCCGTTTCGAGAGAAAGATTCTTCGTAAAATTTTCGGTCCCGTTTGCGTTGACGGGCTTTGGAGAAGGAGATTCAACCACGAACTATACGAGCTGTACAGCGACATCGACCTGGTCAAAAAACTACGAGTAAGTCGTTTAAGATGGCTAGGACATGTGGAGCGGATGGAAACAAATGCTCCGGCTCGTAGAGTCTTCGAGTCAAACCCGGAGGGACAACGCAGTAGAGGAAGACCTCGCCTTAAGTGGCGCGCGCAAGTCGAAGGCGACCTCAATCGACTAGGAGTGCGCAACTGGAGGCAGTTAGCTAAGGATCGGGCTAACTGGAGAGGCTTGTTAGCTGAGGCCTCGGTTCACCCCGAACTGTAGAGCCGCCTAAGTAAGTAAGTAAGTAAGTTTCCAGGCCGAATTACTGGCCATCCGAGAAGCCTGCACGCAACTATGGCGTGACAAAACGCATAAAGAAAGCATTGCTATCCTTATAGATATCCCAGCCGCCATCAAAGCCATCGATTCGGCTACCATATCTTCCAAACTGGTGCAGGAGTGCCGGAACAAGCTAGCCTGTCTGAGCGAACGTTTCAGGGTCACACTTCTCTGGGTTCCAGGGCATAGTGACATAACAGGCAATGAGCGCGCGGACGAGCTAGCCGGGAAGGGCTCAGCACCCAACGCCTCGCTCTCAACGTAGGTCCACATCCCGCTAGGAGCGGTTAAGGGACAAATACATTCACATTTTCTGCAGAAAGCCAATCTCCGATGGTCGGGATTGACAAACTGTGTTAAATCAAGGAAGATATAGCCAACCTACAACAAAACAGAACAAATAACCTACTAAACAGAACCCGCCCAGATATCGCCAGAATCGCAATAATCGCAATAATCACGGGTCATTGGCCAATTCGAGACCATGCGGCCAAACTAGGTATCCCATACAAACCGCAGTTGCGGTAATACAAATGAAAAAGAAACTCTCACTTCCTCTGTAAATGTTCAGCTTTAGCGAGATCCAGACTGCGCACACTGAACCAACCATTCTTAGACGACCTTAGCGACATCTCGGGCAAAGGGATACAGGATCTTATCCGTTTTCTCAATTCCACAGGTTGGCTATAGGCACCGACCGGACCACATGCTTAACAATTATCACAAAATAGGTCACACGAAGCGTGGTAACAAATCGGCACACCCTAGTGCTATAATTGGGTTCAAAGGCATGAACCACCACTTCTACCTACCCTAAGTATAAAAAGATTAAAAGGGAAACAGTATGATGGAGTAAATATATCGAAAAACACAGATCTAGAGTAAGGAAACTTTTCAACAAAGCAAAACGCAATGGTGATTGGCAAACCTACTCTACTGCTCTTACTAACTACAACAAACAAAGAAATCAAAAAGGCAAAAAAGCCTTATACCGGAAGCCTGGCAAAAAGTAACAGTGAAAAATCTACCCAAGACAGAAAGAAACTCGGATTCTAATTCGAATTCCTTTCGTCCCATCAGTCTCATGTCTCTTATCCTAAAAAGCATGGAAAAACTAGTTGACAGACACATTAGAGACAAAGCGCTATCAACCAGGTAAATCTACCGAGTCAGCAATAATGACTTAGTAACTAGAATTGAATACTCCATCAATCGAAAGGAAATCTGTATTGTCGCTTTCGTAGATTTTGTAGAAGCTTTCAATTACACATCCTTTAAGTCCACCAACAGGGCTCTCAACAACATGAATCTGTCTCCAATGATAGGAAGATGGATGATGGCAATGCTCAATCAAAGAGTAATCCAGACCCGCATCGACGATGTGGAACTTTCGGCGTTAACGAATAGAGGGTGTCCTCAAGGGGTCGTCCTCTCGCCACTCTTTTGTTCCCTTGTCATTGACGACCTATTCCAATCCCTGGCCAATCTAAGAATTAATGCTATAGGATATGCCGACGGCGTAGCAATCGTTGTCAGTGACAAATTTGAAAGCACGGTCTCAGAAATACTGCATCACTATGCATAGTTGAAAGATGGTGCAACAAAGAAGGTCTTTCTGTAAGTCCTAAAAAGACGACTATCGTCCCTTTTCCCAAACGGAGGAAACTAGATTTCCTAACTCGCCCCACTATGTATGGCGAAACCATTGAATTTTCAATGGAAGCCAAATATCTGGGAATCATCCTTGACAGTAAACTATCATGGAATCCACAAATAGAACGCATCGCAAACAGAGCCACAATGTCTTTGGATTTGCCGTCGAGTCTGCGGTAACAATTGGGGTATAAGAACCCGGATGTTGCACTGGCTATATTGGCTTGTGGTAAGACCAGCGATCACCTACGCTGCCGTGGTCTGGTGAACAAAGACTAACGAAGTCACTATAAAAAGTCACTATCAAAAAGCCAGAACGGATTCAACGTATAGCCGGAAACTGCATGATGGGCTGTCAACGCTCCACCCCGACCACTGCACTGAATGTCGTCCTAGGCTTATCACATATTCAAGTACACATTCAAATGGAAGAAAGACTAAGCAAGCATCGTCTATTCCATTGGAACAATATAACCCCTATTCGTATCATGGAGGTTACCTGTATTTGATCGACACTATGGAGCCTGAAAGAGCATTCGACATGTTACCGGAATATGGCTTTCATAAAAACTTCTCTATCATCATCCTGCCAAGGGAAGAATGGGAAAAATACAAACCCAATCCATCGCAACTTGACTTAGTCTGGTACACAGACGGTTCCAAGATGGATTCAGGGACTGGATCTGGCATTTTTGGAGAATCGCCTCAAACGGACTTTTCAGTCAGCCTATGCAAGTTCTCGTCCATATTCCAGGCTGAAGTCCTTGCCATCAACCACTGCGCTAGAATAAACTTATGTTCTTATACAAGTGGTAAAACCATATTTATCTTCTCAGACAGTCAAGCTGTTCTTAAAGCTCTGAACTCATCTGTTATAAAATCGAAGCTGGTCCTAGAAACTTACATGGCCATCTATGAACTAGCAAAGAAAAACCTAGTCATCCTACACTGGATTCCAGCCCACAGGGGCTTTACTGGAAACGAAACGGTTGACTCACTGGCCAAAGTCAGTGCGACAACGCCACTCGTCGGACCTGAGCCCTTCTGCGGTGTCAGTAAGGGATACTTCAGGAAATACATTAGGAGCTTAGCTCAAATCGAATCTAATGAACTCTGGCTTAAAACACCTGGGCAGAACTGCACCAAACAGTTCTTCCCAAAATTCTCCCCCAGAAAATCATATTTTCTAACTAATCCTAAGAATCCTGACAGGAATTATTACTGGCCATGGTCTTATGAAAAAACACCTTCACCGAATCGGAGTCTCACCAGACCCCACATGTAGACTGTGCCAAGAGAGTGATGAATCCTCTTTTCACAATCTCATGGAATGTCCGGCTCTCTTCCGTCTTAGAAAGAAAGTCTTTGGCTAAAAAATCGTCACCTCGGCAAATCTTGCTGGATTACTCCCAGAGAAGGTACCTTGTCTTCTTGGCTGTCTCCGGAGTAAAAGGATAGCTCTAGGACCCTACCAGGATGGCACAATAGGCTCCTTTAGAGAGGCCGCAGTGCCAGGGCCGGTAAAGGCTCTCCCGACCAATTTATCTAATCTAATCTAGACACATGTGTGTACCTGTACACATTAATGGGCTAAGGAAAGTTTTGTATCATTCAAACGGAATTTAAATGACCTTTCCATTGATGCCAACATTTACGTGAAGTAAGTTTCAAATTATGAGCAGAACTAACTTCAGTTTTGTCAAAATACTTATGCCGGCCACTGTATAATGAAACTAAATCTCAAAGATGACTATATATGTAGAGGCTGCGGAGACGAAGAGGTGCATGAGAAAACACCTCACTTCCTCTGTCACTGCCCGAGCCTTTGTCACTTGAGGAACAGAACACTTGGAAGTCATTACTTCCATGACCTACAAGAACTTTCTGATCTTTACAGGTTTTTGAGGATATCAGGATGGCTAGACAGCGTCGAGTAATCGCTAGAAGAAGGGAATGAGGCTAACCATCCCAACATAACCGGTTAACCCCCATCTAAAAGGGCATCACAACCTGCTCTGTCAACCCGTTAACCTAACCTAACCATTTGCTCTTATCTCGGTTTTCTTCGCCTCTGTCTTGACTTGACTGTCAGAATTCAAACTGGCTATTTAACAAGCAATCACTTAAAAGGGATCTAATACTCTGATGATGATGCCTACCAGTCGTTGTTATTGTTATTAGGGCCATGCACAAGATCAATGTTAATTGAAAATTCTTACCAAGATTACCATTTTAAAAAGTACAACATTGACAAGTAGCATTGATGCACCCTACACACGATCAATTCATTGTCAATTAACATTGAAGAAAACCAAATCAATATTGGTTTTCATAAATGTACCAATGTTATTTGACAAAAACATTGAAGAGTATACAAACGAATAACATTGAACGTGTGTAGGGCCCTATTCTCTCAAACAATTCAGTTCCCTAAAAACAAATCTCAAAACAAAATTTGGCGGTCTCTCACCGTTTGGGCGTGACACGCCCCCAAAGTTTCAAAAATACCACATGAAATAGTACATTTCAAGAACGGAGTGTCCAATTTTTGGCAAATTAATTTGTTTATATTCCCTAAATGTGCAGCTAACTTATAAAAAAGTTTCATCAAAATCGGATCATAATGACCGAAGATGTGAGGTAATTAAAAAGAGCTAGGTTAGGCTAGGTTTGGTATGGTATGAGGGAAGTGCACAGCTTTAAGAGTGCTGTGCTACCACGGGGGCCTTTTGGTCCATTGTGATCCCTTGGTTTTTGGTCGTGGATAAAAATTTTCATTTTATTGGACAACACAAAAAACATGCATAAACACTTTACCTGGTTTCTTGGAGTTGTTCCTTGGCGGGGTTGGACTACTAAGTAAACCATCCCCTACTTTTAACAAACCTGATTGTATTCGTCAGTGGTACCTGCACTATGTCCTCTAGGTCTTCGAAAAGTCTGTCTCCCATGTATCGGAGTCGACTGGTTTGGAGGTTTGGGCATTCGCAGAGCAGGTGCTTGATGGTCTCCGTTTCTTCTATGTCTTGACAGCTCCTGCAGTAGTCTGGTGAGTTAATGCCCAGTCTTGTGGCCATGGTACCAATGGTACAGTGGCCTGTCAGTACACCTGTTAAGATTCTAATATCTCGTTTATTCATTTTCATAATACACCTTGTTCTTTTTTCGTCGATTCTTGGCCAAAGGCTACGGGATATAACACAGTCGTGTCTGTTAGACCAGGTGGTGTTAATTTTTTCCCTTGATTTTTGGTCAATATTTCTTTTTGCTACACTAATTGGGATGTCTATTGATGCAATGATATTTACTGCATCAAGCTCCGACCCAGTTCTTGCTAGCTCGTCTGCTTTTTCATTTCCATCAATGTCACTATGTCCGGGAACCCAGCAGAGCGTGACCATGTGTTTCTCCCCTATTTTGTTTAGGGCTCTTTGACAGTCCTTGACTGACTTTGCTTTGATAGTTGCGCTTTATAGTGCTTTAATGGGCGCCTAACTGTCTACGAAGATTGTAATCTTGGAATGGTCGAGATTCTTTGTAGATATGGTACTTGCTGCCTTGTCGATGGCGACTATTTCAGCTTGGAAGATACTGCGTTCATCTGGGAGTTTGTACGAGTCCCTTATACCTAGGGACTCGCAGAATACTCCGGCACCTGTGCCTACTTCCATTTTTGACCCGTCAGTGTAGATGTGTATTTCTTGTACGCTTGCGTGCGTGTTAGTAATCCAATCCTGTCTTTGGGGTATGTAGGTAGAGTAGTTTTTGTTGAAGCTCTGGTACGAAATCATGTAGTCCGTTTTTGTAGCCAGATCAGTATTCAAGTATTTTTGATTTATGGAACCGTGCCCATAGGAGCTGTGCTTCCAGGTTTTTGCCTCCTTTAGGCGGAGGACTCCCTTGGCTGCCATGCTGCAAATGTATTCACTTAGGGGTGGAAGATTTAGAATCATCTCCAGCCCGGCTTGAGGTGTTGATCTCATTGCTCCCGTTATTCCGATGCATGCCAATCTCTGTACCTTGGATAGGTTATTGAGATAGGTTACCTTTTCTATTGCCTTCCACCATACAATGGACCCATAAGTAAGTATGGGTCTTATAATTGCCGTATACATCCAATGGATTATATAAGGGCGCATACCCCAGCGTTTACCAAAGGATTTCTTGCATGCGTAGAAGGCACATAGTGCTTTCTTTGCCCTTAAAGAGCTAAACAGCTAAATTTGAACCACTGACATTTTGCTCTTTTCTACTGACATCGCACTTACTTCCAAGGCCACGGGCTAATATTTTGTATTTGACCATTATTTTTACTGACTTACATATCACATTTTATTTTTTACAAAAATCGCATAAACAGTGAGATACGTATGGGGGGCATGTTGCCCCCCTGCAACTCCCCTGCTAGTGTCACTGTAGGATTTGGATTGGGTGCTAGGTTGGGTATATGCAAAGTTTTTATTATGTTGTTTGCTTAATTTTTACCGCCAGAAACTATGCGATATTTTATATCTCCGGTGTTTATGATCCGATTTTTATGAAACTTTTTTTATAAGTACACTGCACATTTAGGGAATATAAAAAAAAATATTTTACAAAAATTGGACACTTCATTCCTGAGATTTTGGTACTACGTGAAATTCGCCTATAGCGACCTCGGTTATAACGACCATGCGGATATAACGACGCAAACTCTGAGTCCCTTGATTTGACACCATATTTTCCATACAAATTCATCCTGATAAAGCGACCTCGGATATAACGGCGGTTTCGTATATAGCGTCCGTTTTTTACAACAATTTGAATTTTTCCTCCGGATATAGCGACGAAATAAAAAAATCATCTAGTTGCCTGTGCAAAAAAACTACCGTCGTCGGTTTCGATTGAAATAGCGTCTGTTTTTTGCTAGAATTCGATTTTTTTCCTACAGATAATAGCGACGAAATAAAAATAAAACATCTAGTTGCCTGTGCAAAAAAATACAGTTGATTTATTTTGCTTGTTCTCCTTCTTTGTTTTTTTTATTCAGTTGTTGCAAACTTAGAATCGAAGCAAAGACTGTTTTTAATACTGTAAGCTGTGTAATAAGTTGATTCGAATCTAGGAACATTTAGCTGCATATTTACCTTATTATGTAGGTGACATTCGTGTTATCAATCGTTCTTTTGTTATTGACGGATTTATTTTTCTTTAGTTTTCTAACGATCTGTGGAAATTGACTGCATTATGGCACCACCATCTGTTAGACGAACATTGACTGTTGTAGAAAAATCTGCAATAATTTCACGACAGGGTTCTGTATCTCTTCACCTTTACCTGTTGCAGATGTTGAAGATACCGATGATGGACTGGATAGTATGTCATTGGCACAACTCGCTAAAATTTGGGCGAACGAGGAAAACTTCTCTAACTGGGAGACTTACATAGAAGAATGAATTCCAACAGTCACAGATGCTTTAGGTGCTATTGCAGTCTTAAAACGATTTGCTCTATTTGGTGAAGGGGAAAACGAGATGGAAGTTTCGTGGCTTATAAGAACTGAGAAGCGGCTAGAAAAAGTTTTTGCTGAAAAAAGGAACCTTAAGCAGCGAAATATTACAGATTTTTTCAAGGAAATTAATTAGATGCATCTCTAATGAGTTGCGCATTTTTTTCACTCTACAGTCTACAGTTTTTCTTTTTAATTCTGACTGAATATAATAAAGCTATGAACACAGCATGTGGAGTTACATATTATTTACTAGTAAAGAATGAGTTTTTCTTTAATTTGTCTGACCTTCGGTTATAGCGACATTCGGCTATAGCGACCATTTGAGTCCGGTCCCTTCACCGTTGTTATATCCGGATTTCACTGTATTTTATATGGTATTTTTTGAACTTTGAAACGGTAAGAGACCGCCAACTTTTTTTGCAGATTTGAGCTCAGCGCATTAAAGTCAATTGGAATAAAGAAAAAAAAATTATATTTTTTGAATGGGCAGTAAAAGAAAATCTAGCCGTTTATGCCATACAAAAACTACTCCAAAAGAATTTAAGTAGAACTTAAATCGTTATGAGTCGTATCAGCAAACGGCCCTGAATCCTTTATTGGCATTAACTTGTATTCCTACCATACAATCTTATATTATGGAGAACCCTTTACACATAGCTTATCTCAACAGTTCGGGCATATTAATTTTTTAATTGTAGTTTTGAATGTACCAACAGTTTTATAATGATTAAATGCTAAAGTCTTGGTACTTTATTATAATTTTACTTTGGAATACCTATTTATCAGAATAATATGTTTCACTGTGCAAAAGAACGTAACATGTTTATATTTTTTCGGAGATCAAACCTAGTGTTTCTCGACATTGAATTGAAGTAGAAATTATTTAATTCCAGGTCTCTCTAATGCGTAAGATGAGTGTCACACTGCGCAGACGAACGCACTCTACAATTGTCAGTTGCTGTCAATTACAAAATTATTTGATGAACGCTGAACGACGATGACGATTGATTTTTCAATATATTAATTATTGCTTCCTGATGATATTCAGTCGACTTAAAACTTAATATTGCTAAGAGTACCTACTTACGTATTCCTGGTGACAATAAGGCCGAAATTTGGTATTTTGATATGATAAATAATTTATTTGTATTATATAAACTACAGACGTTTATCGGAATGTTTGCACTCATGAAATTCGTTGGACAAAAGTTCATCGCAGTAATCCATTCATAATTTTATCACATGGAAAATAACATATGTAAGGCAACCAAATGAGAGTAACTAATGTTATGCTGATGAAAGCGTGAGTCGCGAATTTTTCCAAAATATTCAGTAACGCAGACGATGAGTACGTCTATAAGCAACAGGCCGCTTGTATTTGTATCCGCTGGAGGTGAACACATGAGCCGGTGCGGACTCAATCGATGGTAAAGCATTTAATCCATGAGCATTGGTGCGAGCTACTGGAGCTGGCTTTGGAGGTTCTGGTAGATCAATGTCGATATATTCCGGTTCAGGTGTAGCTATGTCTTGTGGATTTGGTCCTTGAGTAGCTGAATCGAGGACTGTGCGACGACTGCCACTCAAATGCGAAACATCAGCTGCAACAACTCCAATCAAAGCAAACGCTATCAGCACAAATTTCTATAAATCAAAATGCAATTATGCATTAGACACTTGTATATTATGTTTAACAAAGAAAACAAGTAAGCGACAATTAAATCAACAGAGGTCGATCACCTACCATTTTGATAGATCTCTTTTATCTGTATATCACTGAGTAGTTCAAAGACGAATGATGTTGTTTTTCCAAAAAACCATCATATTTATATGGACCACCGCATGGCATTCAAGTGGCCATCGGCCAATGCTGAAGACTCACATCGCCTTATGAACTTATGAATAGGTATCAAGAAGAGTGAGAGGCGGACTGCGTCTTCATTGAAATAGAAAAAAAAATATATATATACAGTGTTTGGTTATTTTCGTGCTTCAATGTGCCATCACTATACCAGTCAAAGTGAGTCAACCTAAAAAAGTATATATAGATACATAGATATTGTATAAAAATATAACCCTCTATGTATTCAAAAACCGCCAACCTAATTTGAATAACATTCTACATTTTATTCTGAAACCTAAAACAACATTTCAGGAAGATCACTTTTACTATTTATTTTATTTTTTATCGCAGCGATCAGTTCTTTATTCCATTCACTTTTCCGTCACATCTGAGCGATGTGTAGGCAAAATCAATTGAATTTTAAATGGTTTTAGGCACTTGGCTAAGCATCATCAGCTCTTTTATTATTACTATTTCTTGTTGCTTTTTGTTTGTCAAGGTCAAGTTGCTGATGTGTTCGCATTAATTGTGAGCAACATTTACCGGAACGCTTTGCGTTTGAAAGGGTTATGAGATTGTTATAATGAAAATCAATGTGACACTATTTTTTAAAAAGTAATTGTATGAAAGCTGTATTTGTTGTTATTTTTCTTTTAGTGTAATTGTTAACCTTTTGTTGCTTCAGACATTTATAATAATTATTCATTTTACAGTTGAATATTAGCCTACCTATTAGCCTTATCATTAGGATTCGTAACGCTTTACTGAAGTGCGTTTTGTATGTCAATAACGACGGTCGAATATAAGTAAAAATCTCAAAAATAATCTGTTTGCAAGGCTCTAAAAATACAATAATGAGAGTGAATATCGAGTTCAATATTCCCTCATGATAGCCTTACATGACTTTTGGGGAGACATGAACATTTTAGTTTTATAGTAAAATTAACATAAATGTAAACACTAAAGTAGATATCATACCCTATTTGAAGCTTATTTACTACCAGGAGTGTATGTACTTCCGGTAAACATGCATGCAAGCATGGCATTTTTAATATACATAGCTATTGCGAATAGTATCTATCATGCCCAGTTGCACAGTCAGAGTTTAAACTCTCGTTTTGGTTTAAACCTTCGTTCAACAAATTTTCGGTTTCACTGTTTTCGTTTAAACCCAAAGTGGAGTTCAACTCTCGGTTTAAGTTAAACGCCTTAATTCTGCCGTTTAAACTTTCGTTTCGCATTTTGAGGTTTATTTCGACAGCTGCTATTTCATACACGAGAGATAGAGAGAGAGAGAATAAAAAGGATAAATTGTTTGGGTGCTGCACTTCTTGACATTATATGAGTCAAAAGTAGAGCTATGATTAGTTTCGGCATTACTGCGGTAAATTTCAATAGATTTTCAACCAATATATGTACGTTTCAAGGAAAACGTCTTTTTCAAGTGAACATCAGGTAGATTTTAGCCCAAACATAATGTAGACAAGCGTAAATTGTATTGAGGTTTTTTCAATACAAATTAATTATTTTCGTGTGTAGAAATGACGATTATTTTTTTGTAATGCTACTAGTGATTTCTTTAGATGCTTGGCGAACAAAATATATCTATACATAACATACTCAAATCTTTCACATTTTGTTTTGCCTGAAACAAGACACTACCCACTCTATTCTTTTTACAATGCAATTTGTTTGTCCGATTTTGAATACACTTCTCTGGACAATGCCTGTTCAGTTCAAAGGTTTCGGAGTTCATACCATTTTTGTATACAGATCTAGATTACCTACATTTTTGTTAAAAAAAAGTAAAACCGGAACAAGATAGCGCAGATTTTCGCAGAAACATCAGCAAACAATTTTGCGCCTACCTATTACCAAACAATGACCCTAATTAGAGGCTCTTAAAATCCTTTCAATATTCATTATCATTACCTTAAGGGAAATTGTTCTGCGCTTCCACAACTGCGTTTAGTTAACTGGCAGATTATTTTGAACTGTGAAACTGAACGAGTTAAACCAAAAGTTTAAACTCTCGGTCAAGTTTAGTTAAACTTCAATTTAAACTCTGACTGTGCAACTGGGCATCAGAATCAAAAACTATGTATTCCACTTTTTGAAAAAAATTGAGTTTACGTTGCATTTTAATTTTCCCTCTTGAGATCTTTCTATTGCTGTTTTTGTTTGTTTTCAAAGCCAACTAGTTCCAGAGTTATTTTGATTTGAATTTGTGTGTTAGAATCGAAACCGTCGTATTCCCGAAGCAAAACGAATCTATTCCTAGTTAAAATCAAAACAGATCTATTCCAATACTAAACTCCATTTTTTTTTTCCTGTAAAGGTGCTAGTACACGATATGTAGCACGCCACATATATGTGTATGTGGCTCTGACGTCACCAGAGAGTGTACACATATGGTACACATTTCGTTTTTCGTATGTAGCGCAGTGGCTACATAAAATTGTGCTAGTACACGGAATGAAGCACAGCGCGCACATATCGGTTGGCTGTTGGTTATTCGTTTATGAATATGCTATCCGCAGTTTTATTGCCCTGTGTGCAGTCTTGCACTAGTAGAACTGTAGGTACTAATTATTTTTTGCTTTGGGTGTATTTAAGTTATCGCGTCGCCTTCGCTACTTTTATGACGCACAAAAAACTAAATACCACGCTGCTCGTACAAAACACACTGACACAAACTGAAATGCTGAAATTACATTCAAAACACATACGAACCGTGCAGGTAACCACTCGACATTGTGTAGCGTATTGGCACAAATCGTATGTTCTAGGATAGTATACAGGACTTTCGAAAAGCCACACAATGTGGGTATGTATTACGAGTGCCTCATATCGTGCCTCATACGTATGAGTACCTTATATGAGTGGCACAAAGAGGGCTAGTACCGGTACGTCAAAATTACGTCAGAGCCACATATTCATGTAGATGTGACGTGCTACATATCGTGTACTAGCACCTTAAGAATCAAAATAAATCTATTCCAAAAAAGGCGGAAAAATCCACAAATCTGTCAATCTTTTTATTTTGCTTCTTTTCCTTGTTGGAGTTTGTAGTTTATTTATTTATAATTTTTTGCTAAACGTTGGCATGCAAAAATAATAACATAAACTAGTAAAAATGTTATCATCGGCCTGGCCGATGCTTTGATACCCTCCACTGCATAAAAGTCATGCAAAATGTTTGCCATGCGAGTGTGTCTAATATTAGTTTTGTATGGGAGGTAGCAGAACTACTTTACCAACATAGCCCATTTTCAATACCAACCTGACGACGGTAAAAAGAAGTCCTCTCACCAAATTTCATTCGCCTAAGTTAATTCGTTTGGACGTTATCGTGCTTTCAACATACATAGATATATGGGTCAAATATTGGCTTTGTATGGGAGGTAACAGAACTACTTGACCGATATGGACCATTTTTAATACAAACTTGAAGGCCATAAATATAAGACCTCTTATAAAATTTCAGTTGCCTAAGTCGATTCGTTCGTCGCTATCGTGATTTCAACAGACAGAGAGAGACGTGGGGCTAATAGTGGTTTTGTATGGGAGGTACCAGAACTACTTGACCGATTTAGCCCATTTTCAATACCAACCTGGCGACGGTAAAAAAAAGTTGTCTCACAAAATTCCATTCGCCTAGGTCAATTCCTTTGGACGCTATCGTGCTTTCAACAGACAGACAAACGGACATGGCTAAATCGATTCAGAATGTGATCCTGATTCAGAATATATATACTTTATAGGGTCTCCGGTGAATCCTTCTTGGCGTTACAAACGTAATGGCAAAGTGAATATACCTTCCTGTGGAGGGTATAAAAAAGTTTAATTTTTATGGTCGATCTATTCCGGAGAAACAATTTCAAAACGCATGTATTCCGGAACATTCATTTTCAAAACAACTATGCAAAAATGGATTACTAAATATTTCCAAGACCTTTTAAGGTTTCACAATAAATTGCATTTAGTAAATCTTAAAAATCTATGATATTGATAAGATAAAAAAAATAAATATTTGTAAATTTGAGTTGGCCTCGACTCCAGTAATGCGTTTCGCCCCGATGTGGTGGGTGGTCTCATCAGTAGACGACCACCACATGACCTAGATGCACTGTTTGTTGGATTTTCACCGAGACTAATGATTTTTCAATCAACAAGTGACTGTGACGGTGAAAATCGGGCAAACATTGCATCCAGATGTGGTTAAAGCTATTTGTTGTTTGATTTCAATTTCGAGGGAAAACATGCATTTACAACAAAGTAAACAAATACAGTGGAATTTGCCTATAGCGACCTCGATTATAACGACCATGCGGATATAACTACGCAAATTCTGAGTCCCTTGATTTTACACCATATTCTCCATACAAATTCATCCTGATATAGCGACCTCGGATATAATAACAACTCCGTATATAGCGTAAATTTTTTGCAAAAATTTGAATTTTTTCCTCCAGATATATTCATATAATATAAATATGTATAACGACAAAAAACATAAAAAAAATTATCTAGTTGCCTGTGCAAAAAAGACAGTTGATTTCTTTTGCTTGTCCTTCTTCTTTGTTTTTTTTTCATAGATAGATATGATTTATGATGTTTGCTTTGTTCATTCTATTCAGTACCTACGCACATTGACCTTGAAATGGAGAGTATGGACGAAAAACATTTTGCAGCATCAAAAATTTCTGTAAAAGGCACAAAAAAATGTTTGCTTCCAAATTCCTATCCGTTTACCGTTCCTGGATCTTGTTCCTGCGATGGTTATCATATGGATGATATTTGTAAGGAACTTTTAAACAAATCTTTAAATGTGACAAGACTAACATAATGAAAAAAAAACACATCCTGCTCGCCGGGACTAAAAGAATCGGTTATAGAATCTATTAATTCCTATATATGTATCTCCATTTATAGATGACAACCACTTGTCGTTAGAAGGCAAACACCCTCCTCCAGGTCCAGAGATTTCTCTAAAAACGCCGAAATAATAGAAGAGCAAATTTCCCATTCCTGAATGTGATATTCCATTGGTACCAAGCACCAGTTCCCCAAAGAGAATAAACATCAGGAGCATTCTTTATAGATCCCCAAAAAAACTCAAAATAGATACAGTGACTGACTTGGCTGAAAAGAAAATTAACGAACTTTTCAATAACAAAAGCGACCCAGTTAGGACTATTATTTCTTGTCAATTATTTCATAAACCCAACTCAAAATGGGGCAATGAAGAGAGAGATCTATTTTTGAAATTTTTTTACAAGTCACCCGTTCTGTACAAGTACTTGATTGAAATTGGATTTACATTACCTGCTGTGTCCATGTCCACCCTCCACCATCCGAAGATGGCACATGAATATTGATTTTCGCCTGGAATAGTAGAGAGTGTGCTGAACTTGCTTAAGACAAAATGCTCGTCTCTTTCTGCGCTTGACAAAAAGTGTGTCTTACTACTAGATGAAATGGCTATTAAACCTGAATTAGAATATAGCACTTCAGAGGACGTAGTATTTGGATTTGTTGATCACGGTCATCTTGGCAGTAAAGGTGTAGTTGCATCGCATGCTTTAATCGCAATGTTACGGGGTTTAAATAGTATTGGAAGCAAGCCATTGGTTTATATATTCACAACATTTCTGGTTTAGATTTCAGTAAAATAATACAACATTGCATTGAAGTATGTGCCGTTACAACAGACCAGGGAAGCAACAATCGAAATGCTTATAAGGTACTTGGCGCTGTAGTCGATAAACCTTTTTATGAGTTAGATGGTGAAAGGATTTTTCTCCTGCATGATGTCTCACATCTAGTTAAAAGTATATAAGAAACACATTACTTAAAGCAGATATTTTAGTTCTGGAGAGAGTGTCTTGCAAAATTTTGAAAAAAAATTTTGATTTCGATGAGACAACACCTTAAGCCCAACTCTTTCGAAAAGCTTTCAGTGAAACTATCTACTCCGGTTTTTAGTAACAGAGTAACCATGGGCATTTTTGCAGCTATTGCAAATGATTTTTTTTACTGAAGCAGAAAAACCTATCGCTTTGTCCACTGCTTACTTCATATCTTCGGTAAATAAATTATTTGATAATTTTAACAGTGTTAGCAAATACTCATCAAATCCTGAATGCCATTGCTAACGACAAACAAACAATTAATGGAATATTACGTCTTTGGGATACCATTTCTTTGGACTCGGAACAAAATTATTTAATTACTTCGGACTTAAGCCAAGATCCGTTTATAAAATACAATTTATATGATAAGAAATAATCGCGGTTCGTATGAAAAAAATCCGTCTTCTGCTCGGGTGTGTCGAAACCTGAAATGGATATGTTATAAAAATTTTAAATAATCTTCCTTAAGTGGTTATGAGTATTGTAATTCAATTAATTTACTAGAACACTCTTCGTCTTCAAGTGTTAAGAAATCGTCTATAAAGTATAAATATCCAGAAGAAGATATTGATTTTGAAACTTTAGAACACGAAATTTTGGAGGACGAAGAAAATGGATTAAAATATATATATTTGAAACTATTCACGTTGAAAAACCCGTAAAGCACCAAGTGTGCTAGCTGTAGTCTTTATTTAAAAAAAACAAGAAAATTACGAAAAAATACTGCCAAATTAAGATCCTACAAAAATTATAGCCTAACCTTCGGATGATTTTGAGAACGATTTAAACTACATTATATAATTTCAGTTTTCCAAAAATATTTTAAATGTTTCAACTTCAAAACGAACATTAGTGTTTTAATGATAATTTCTAAAAACAACACATTATTTGGTTTCTGCAGGGAGCATAAGGATGGAACATTAAAATTTATTGTTAGATTTCTAATTACCTATCAACAACACCCATATCTACACTTCAGCTGTGTAGTAAATTCTTGCGTATATCTTCGCCTTCCTGCATTTTGTAAATCGCCACGCGTTTCAGCAATGTTGCCTTCTTGAATGGTCCTGTGGAAGCGAACTCAGACTTCAATCGCTCCCATACACCCTTTTCAGTGTCTAATCCTTTTACCAGCCGCAGTAGACTCGGATCAATAGCGATGATCAAATCTGATTTGTTCTCTTTGGGATCTTTCATTTTCTTCCTTCACTTCAGGTCTCTGTGATGCTCCGTTGACGTGCTTCCATGTGCCACATTTGGTCATCACCGCTTCGATTTGCATTACCCAATACCCATCTGTCGTAATTTTCGCTCGTAAGCGGCCTGGGCCCTGTTTCATAAAAATTGACAATGCGACAGATGACAGGTGACAATTTGTAAACTGACAATCCGACAATTGTCAAAATTCTGTTTCATAAATAGTTAGACAATTTCGTCGAATTGTCGCAAAAGAGCCGACATTTGTCAAGTTTTGGTTTCATAAAAAAATTGTCATGACAATGAATTTTTCAAGAATTGTCATGAATTCTCTGACAAATTTGCCGCGACAATTTTTTTATGGGACAGATAAAATCATACAATTGACAATTTTGTCAGTATGTAATTGACAATTCCGACAGGCGTTTGAGTCTCGGTCAAGAATTGAGAGTGAAGTGACAAGTACGATTTAAAATGCAATATTTTTTCTTGAAATGAAGGTGATGAAAAATCTATAATGTAATTTCGTTTAGTACGCAATCGACATTATAAATAATGATTTTGTTGCGTTAAGTGTGTTCAAATGTGAGCACTTAGTAATAGCTGCATATGTTAACGGATTTAAATTGAGGTCAAAAATTATTGTTATTGTTATCTATATATATAAAAATCATGTTCAATTGTGTTTGTCGATAATGTTCTCTGTAATGCGTGAACCGATTTTGATTCTGGAAATTTCCCATGAAAGGTGACGTTGATACCATGGTTTATGAGTTCATACGGTCTTTGTAGGTGTATTGGTTCATGAGTTATAGGGGCGTGGCAGCTCCCATACAAAAAATGCATTCAAAATCTTATTCCTCGAAAACCACTGAATCGATTGAATTCAAATTTACATACAATCTTAGGTATCGGCCCAGAAGTATTCCTGTGAAGATTGGTCAACATTGGACAAAGGGGCGTGGCACCTCCAATGCAAAAAAAACCATTCAAAATCTTATATCTCGAAAACCACTGAATCGATTGAGTTAAAATTTACGTACAATCTTAGGTATTGGCCCAACAGTATTCCTGTGGAGATTGGTCAAAATTGGACCTAGGGGCGTGGCACCGCTCATACAAACAAAATTAAAAATCTTATATTTCGAAAAACACCGAATTGATTGAGTTAACATTTACGTACAATCTTAGGTATTAGCCCAGGAGTATTCCTGTGAAGATTGGTCAAAATTGGACCTAGGGGCGTGGCCCCGCCCATACAAAAACAAATTCAAAATCTTACATTTCGAAAACCACCAAATTGATTGAGTTCAAATTTACGTAAAATCTTAAATATTGGACCAGGAGTATTCCTGTGAAGGTTGGTCAAAATTGGACCTAGGCGTGAGGAGGCGTTATTCTTCGACAGTCATGGGAGCTACATTTTCGCAAATTTTTAACATTGATGCGCATTATCCTGATAGACAAGAATATTCAGGCCCGGCCCCAGCCAAACTAGCGCCCTGTGCAAGATTTACAGAAAGCGCCCTTTTTTCTTATATGCACACATGCATACATAAGTCTTTTTCACATCACTCAGGAAGTAGACTTACAATTCGTTTTTTTATTGAGGTATCTAATGTTGGCTTTGTATTGGAGTGGGAGGTAACCAACCTACTTTACCGATATTGAGCATTTTCAATACCAACCTGACGACCGTAAAAATAAGTCATCTCACAAAATTTCATTAGCCTACGTCGATTTGTTTGGACGCCATCGTGTCTTCAACAGAAAGAGAGACTGACGGACATGGCAGTATTTATTCGGAATTTGATTCTGATCAAATCCGGTGACTCCTTCCTGACGTTACAAATGTAATGAAAGTGAGTATACAAAATGTATTAACTCATAAATTAACTTTAAAAAAAATTAGATTCAAGCAATATTTGGTCTTCTTTTTATTTTTTTTCCATTGCCACTTTTAATTTAAAAATGTATACTTATAGAAAAGAAATTACACGAAACATTTAAAAACAGTCAAAAAAAATTCGTATCTAGTTAAAAAAAAAAGCTGCCTGGATTTTAAAATGTTCCAGCTAAACGCATATTAATCAGTCAGATCTGACTGGAAAGCAGTCAAAATGGCAACGCTGCTGAGAGTCTGAAGTGGAAGAGAAGAGAATACTATATTTTCACATGCAAATGCAAAGCTACTTCTAAGAGAAATTTGTTACTCTTTTTCGTAGATGAGAAATCCCATCCATATGTGCAGAATCAAAAACACAAACCAGATAGAATAGACCACCAGCTCAGGGCTGACTTTATGCGACTAAAGTTGCATTTTGCCCCTTTTTTTCTTTCTATCTCCAATGAGACGACTTTTCCAAAATTGTCCATATTTGCCCCTTTTCTGTATTTCGTTGATAGTTCTTCCCATTTTGGAAAAAAAAACACCCTTTTTTTTTAAATACGAAATGTGACATAATAAATGCTTCACGAAACTACTTCACAATTTTGGGATCTGAATGCGGCCTTTTTCTATCAGCCAGAGGTATCAGCTATTAGCTATTTATGTCCTATTGTCATAAGTTTAGGCATTAACAATTTAGCTATAACCATGTTCAATGCAACAATAAGATAGAACGAGATGAAAATATGCGTAAGCCACTTAACTTTAGTGAACTCCCTCGTTTTTTTTCTGACATTTGTGGGCAAATTAGTACCTATTGCCCCTTTTTCTATGCAAATCCCCTTTTTTTTGCGACTTTTTCAAAATCTTTGAAGTCAGCACTGCGGCAGCTTCGGCCAAAAATGAGAGTTTCATAGAGCCAGTCTCAAAACGTTACTGCGTGGTTAAGTATGGGTGCAATGTTAAAGTAAACGGAGGGTGAATTTGGTCACGCATACACTGGCACATAGTAACATTTACAGTTATTCGGTGGTAACTTTGAAAAAATTCAAATAATTCAAATAAATTGGCCGTTATCGGGACGTGTTAAGCAAATTGTGTGTTTGGTGTGGGGAAATTAGTACCAACTTATATTTCATTAAAAAGCATACAAATAGAAATGGGTAGTTACTGTAATAATGGAATTCCTTTGACATTATTACGAAAAAAAAAAATTAGTTTAAGCTGCAAAGCTAAAATGGATGATAAAAAAATCATCAAACATGATTTTTTAGTTTGGAATATATAATTAAAAAAAAGGAGAGAGGACATTTGTTTTGTCAGCCTTAATATGTTCATTGTTTTATTTACATCTACAAGAAAAATGTGATGAATTTATTTTAACCAACAAATAAATTGGTCATCGGAATTTAAGAAAAAATACCTATAAAAATAAATATAGGTTTAGTGGGATTTTTTATTTTGCGATATTTTGAGTTAGATTCTCCATGAAGTTGCAACATTGCAAGTAATGTGAGTTAATGTGCAAGAAATAATTGAGCACAGGTGTGGTGGATGTTGTTATTTTGGAATTTTTTGAACAAGCTTTTTGTTTAAAATGCAAATGACAGTTTTAGTTCGCGCAAGATAAAATTAATTTTTCTTAGGCTTACTGTTACTGTCCGCGTAGCTGCGCTTCATTTCTTAGTCGCACATGCGACGTTGCCGCTCCGTGGACAGATCTTCGTTGGTTTATATGCAATCTGCAAGCAAGCGTACAACAAGCTGCAAATGACGAAAATCGTGCGTATGAAGCGCAGCTACGTGGACAGTAGGCTTAAGAAAAATTAATTTTATCTTGCAATGCGCCCCCAGAACTTGGCGCCCTGTGCATTTGCACATCTTGCACATATGGTTGGTCCGGCCCTGAGAATATTATGTAGGCAATACGAATCCTAAAAAACCAAGTGTTGTGAATACAGCAGGGCATTACATTAGAAACTGTTTACCATTGATTTAAATGAATTTGAAATTGATTTTTATATTTTCATATTTTGCACTACGAAGTGTGCAGGGGGTTCGCTAGTATCTCTATATACCGCACTAAGGTGATATTTGAATTTGTATCAGTAATTTGGTGGTAACTACCTCGCGGTCGCGGTTCTTTTTTCATTACTGACAACGATTGTAATGGAGCATTTTCAACACGGCTAGCTCGAATTGTTCCGGTGGCTTGATGATTGGCGACGTTCAAAGTTTCAAAGCAGTTAGCAGACGAATTGAGGTAAAAAAATTACAATGTAAACATAAGCACGAATATTTTCTGGCAACTGTGAGACTAAGTTCATCACTACACTACTGATCCTCCAACTCCCAGATCAGGAATCGTATTGCCGGTACTTCCACCTTAATATGGTTCAGCTTGGAGAAGATACCCACGTCCTGTAGCCATACTCCAGCACTTAAAACCAAACCGAATTGGTTTACCATGCAAGTGATGTTTTGTGCCATGGTGGCCATAATATGGAATCATAGACTCATCTATGCTCACTGCTTCATAGTTTGGTGAATATTTCATCCATTTTATATTTAGTCGCTGCCATTTATCACTGGCATCAAGTGCTCCTTTCTCACACATGAAGATATCGCAAAATTTGTTCAAACCGAGATCTGGGGCCTGTTTCTCCGCTACTACATCAGCTACAATGTAGCAAATGGACAGTTGTACACTACATCAATTCTGTTTCACAGAGTCGTTGTAGTATCTGTTGTACTACATCAGTGTAGGCACGGAGAATCAACTGGAAGTATTGGAAGAATGTATGATTCTGTTTCACAGCTTTTTATACTACATTGTTGTAGTACAACAAACGATAAATTTTTACTACATTCATACAGCAAAATATTTTGATGTAACAAAGGTACAAACATGTTGTAATTAAGATTATGAGTGGATATAAGCGAAATATACAAAAGTAAGTTATTTAATTTGTTTTAACAAAGCAAATTATTGATATTATATGTTTTTTTTAATATTTTTTAGACAATGAATAATGTCTGGGCGCAGTAGCGCATTGGCTAGTGTGTTGGATTACTCTGCGAGGGAATCCAAGGTTCGATCCCCGGAAAAACACAAATTACATATAAAGGTTTTTTCTACTTCGCCACCTCTCGCGAACGTCTGATAAACATTCAAAAGTGTAACTGTCTTGAGAAAGCTTCGGAGACCGTTGAGACGCCATCGAGTAGGTACAGTCAATTCTCACGTGGTCGGATTAATCAAAATCAAAATTTATCAAATAAATCACAGTTTCTTCTCTAACAAAAATAATAATTTTGTGAAGTTTACACAATAGTGAATAAAATTATAAAATTTTCCTTGTGCAAATCATCAGTACAAATAAAATCTAAAAAAGGACAAAGTTAACCTAAAAAAAAAAGAAATCCCACGTGCTTAGAAAATATTGCACTAAAAGACTATGTCCCATTTGGGGGGCTCACATAACTCCAAAAAAAACGGGAGGAAAATTCCCCTCAAACCAACGTTGTTGGATCATCATCCTCCACCAAAATTACTAAACGACCGGGTTCGCAAACACACAAAGCTTCAGTGACTTCCGAAATGGATCACACAAACATTTCCAACGAAAACCCTTTCGCAATATTGGGCGAATTCAACATCAGTAGACGCCAACTAACCTCCAGTGTAAAGGGCAAAAAACACTATAAGATACCTGACCAACCAACGGTAGACTGCCCGTTGCCAGAAACAGAACAACAACCGAGGAACACATCAGTCTCTCAAGAAACATCAAAAAACGGATCAAGCTCATCATCAATTCACAGCAAGACGGTACTAGACACATCCAACAACACCAACAATAGACCAGGTAAGTTTTGTCCACCTATAATTACGTTCGACGCCGACACCAAAAAACTCGCGGCGGTTCTAAAAGAAAAATCTCAAATAATTTATTTTAAATTCAAATTTATAATATGCAAAAACCACAAAACTAAGTTATTGGTTGATGAACCTGGGGTTCATCGGGAGATTATGAACTCCCTAAAGAATAATGATGAAGTACAAGCATACTCATTCACGTTAAAGAGTATGAAAACTACAAATTTGATCCTTAAGGGGCTCTCCTCTGATTTTACGACAGAAGAAATTCATGGTGAGATTGAGAATCTAGTTCCAAACTTAGTAGAAAAAGTCTCAGCCTTTGAGACCATCAAATCTAGAAATGAGGGAATAAAATATAACCTTTTTGTAGTGCGACTCTTTCCGGGTAGGTCGGCCGAACAGATACTAAAAATAAAATTCTTATCCCCTTTTAGAATTTATTGGGAAAGGTCACATGGTAATAAAGGGGTCCTTTAATGTAGAAGGTGCCAACATTTTGGGCACCTTGCCAAAAATTGTGCATACAAGTACCGTTGCGTGAAATGCGACAACAATCACCAACCAGGGGGGTGCTCACTAAATTCCATGCCCCGAGAGGAGGCCAAGGCTCGCTGCGTGAACTGCGGCCTAGACCATCCAGCCAACTATAAAGGTTGCGAGGCATATAAGGCCTACACGGCTCAAAAGAAAAAGGCCTTAAGAGAAATCTCGGAAAGAAAGGAAAGAGCATCAATAGATCGACAATTTCAGTTACCAGCAACAAACAGGGTGTCCCACGGGGTTTCATTGGCCGACCTCCTTAAAAAGGACAAAACAGAAACAAAAGACATACCAACTTCAATTAAAAATATAAAAAAAAATAGATAAAACGAACCCACTAAATCAATTCCTGGACCTTTCCAAAAACCTGTTTGGAATGGAGGTTTCGTCACTTCTGGACAAAATAAAGCAATTTGAGGCGAATTTCAACAACTCGGGCGAATCACTACAGGAAAAGAGGATGAATTACATAATCATATCAAATTTTGCTAAGTGAGAAATAATGCCTTTAAAAATACTAAGCTACAACATTTCGTCCTTTTAACTTCTCAAAATCCTCCTTGCTAGCGAAATCTCCATTGCATTGATTCAGGAAACAAGACTATATAATCGCATCAAACCTCATATTGATACTTTTAATATACTCCGCGATGACATGGGCAGGGGCGTTGCTCTGCTAATAAAAAATACTCTAAAATACACAGCAGAACACATTCCCAACATCCGTTTTCCCTCAAAATTTATATCCATCAAAATCAAGACAGCTGGGGTTAATAAAAACATACTTTTTGTCACAATATATATCCCATCCAGTAGCCAAAAAACCTGGATTCTCGAAGACCTTTCAAAAATAAAAAATAAAGCAGAAGCATTTGACGGATGCATAATTGGAGGCGACCTAAACGCCAGACACACGAATTAGGGAGACTCCATAGTCAACCAAAATGGCAGACACCTCGCGAACTGGCTGGCATCCACTGCTCCCTCAATAACAAATTTAACAACTCATAGCCCCACTTTTCCGAGATCTTCTTCATTTCTTGATCATTTTCTAATTTCAACAAATTAAATCAACACCATATGCCCTAACTTTTCAATAAATTCCCTCCCATCCTTCTCAGATCACTTCCCAATATTATTAAACCTTAAAACCGTTTCGGTACAATTTTTGAATATATAACACAAAAAATATTTCGTATCATATTTCTGGCTTATTTTGGGCTTAGAAACCAATTTAAAAAAAAAAAATAGTTGCAGAATGTTCAAGGACAATTTAAGGAGGTGTTGCCAAACAGCAACAATTCGAGTTTGAGTAGTAAAAAAAACCCATGAAATCCGTAGGTAATTCTTTTTTTTTTTAATTTTATTTCAGTTTTAACAATAACATTTTATAAAAAAGGCTATAGATCAAAGAAAAAAAAAGACAATATAAATTAATAAATAATAGCAAACAATAAATAATTCAATTAATTAAAAAGTTAAATTAATATAAAATTATAATATTTAATTCATTTTAAGTACTGAGCAAAAAATAAAAACCTAAGCAATTAAAAAGTTAAATTAATATAAAACTATAATTTTTAATTAATTTTAAGTACTGAGCAAACAATAAATAATTCAAGCAATTAAAAAGTTAAATTAATATAAAATTATAATTTATAATTCATTTTAGGTACTGAGTAGTAAAGCAGTTGTACAAATTAAATAGAATTTTATATTTAATTCAAAACTTAGCATTAGCAAAGAAATTCCTGCTATAGAAACTAAGGTTTCACAATTACGTATCACATTTGTTATGTATATAATAATCAAAATAACTTATCAATGCTTCGAATGAAACTGTTCAAAACAGTTTTTAGTTTCACTTGGAGTACAGAGATGAACATCACATTTTTTACATTTCAGTCTTGACATACCAGTGCAATTCAGTTCTTTGCACCTTCCTCTTATCGCAGTATAAACTGGCCAGTGCTCAAATCCATCGTATCGCACGGATGTTCCAGGTCGAATTTCAAACGACTTCCTTTTTGGACTCGGAATCATTTCTTCATCGCTTGCTATGTTGCGTGGGCGTCCTCGTTTGCGTAAGGGTATAGTTTCTGCCGAGTACAGCAGGCCCTCAACAACTTCACCTCTGAAATCCAATAGATCCATATATATTCGTTCCCCTTTCGCTAGCATGTCTCTGCGGTATTCGAGCCATGAATTGCATAACGCCAAATCGATCATGTGGTCAAAAAGTTTAAGAGTCCACTTTTTAGACCTTATTTGTATTCTATATAGTGATATTAGGAAATCCATTTTATCGATACCACCCATATGCTTATTGTATTGATAAACAATCTCAGGCCGCTGAATATCTATAAATTTTTTTTGTTCAGCACTGAATCGCTTCACCTGCGAAAGCGGAAAGGAGCCATATATAGTTGAAGCCAGAAGAACTGGACCACTATCCATCCAACGTAAGACAAAAATATTAGAATTGGCCTCAGTCCTATGGTCGTAACTTCCTCTCCCACGTTTCATCAATTCTTTCTCACCTTGCATAGTTTTAGATGCACCACATGTTTTATTCGCACGTAAGGTTCCTGTGGCATATATTCCCTGGGATTTTAACTGCTCCAACAAAGGAATATTTGTGAAGAAGTTATCGAACATAATCTTATGGCCGCTATCTTTGTGAATGGATTCGCTAAGTCGTAACACTATGTTTGATGAGAGACCCATGCTGTAGTTCCCCACTATTGTACCCTTTCCCTGATACACTTCAAAATCATGTACGGTACCATCTGTACTGCAGAGAACGAAGATTTTCATTCCCCACTTGTTTGGCTTTTTGGGCATATATTGCTTCAGGGCAGTTTTTCCTTTGAATGGAACCATCATTTCGTCAATGCATACGAATTCCTGTTTAGGAATGGCTGAACATTTTTGGCGAATAGTGTTCAATAGAGGACGAACTTTCCACAACTTATCTGTGGGGCTACTGGAGATTTGAAAAGTGCAGATTATTCCTTATCAAATGAAATCTATGCCTTGACATTGTTTCGGAAATTACTGGGACCATGGTTGACTTTTTCCAATACATTTTAATACGTGGAAAACCCAAGGTTCCAATTGTGATTGCCATTGCCATCATTTGATATATTTCATTTGTAGTAACCTTAATGATTTTGCCAGTGCTAGACAGTGCGTACTGGTTTGTACATTCTGCTAATTCCTTACAAAATTCATCGGGAAAATAGCTTAAGAAGTACTGTGTTGGGGTCTTACTAGATTCATTCTCATTGTTATTGTTACTATGGTTCAATTCAGCAAATTGAACACGTGGAACATGAAACTCTACTTTTCGCCAAGTATACTCACGCTTGGAGGATTTAGGTGGATTGGTATCTTCTATTATTGGCGCTGAAAAATAGTGTTTGCCCACATTAGGAAGTCTCAAAATCATATGACTACTGAATGTTGCCATACGGCAACAATTATTTTCCCAATGAAACATTACCCTTTTCACGAATTGTTGCCGTAAGGCAACACACTATTTTAACATTTTTTTTATTGTGTTCAAAGTAAGTAAAGATACTTTATTTGATTATTTTGTATAATTATAACACGTTAGAAACTATAATTCGCCTTTTTATTACAAATTGATAACATTATAACCAAGTAGTTATTAATTTAAAATGGGACTTACCTGCCATTTGTTGCTTTCCGGCTACCTGGTCAGCTGTCTTTAAAATAATAATATGAAATTGGCGGGGTATTTGACAGATAGGTTTAGATTATGTGAGAATAAAGTGCTGCCACTGCGTTTTTATTACTTTTTGTAAGGAAATCAATTTGTAGTTCATTAAAAAAGCGTATTTTGTTGATGTTGCCATATGGCAACAAATACACCGAAAGGGTTAATATTGTGGACATAGAGATCACAGCTCATTGGCCCAATTTTAAAAGAGATCTAAATTACAGATTAGAACCCTATATGCCACCAAGCAATAAATGTCTGTCTAATAATGAAATATAGATACTCACATTGGAAATTTTAACAAAATAGTAACCGAAACAATTAATCTACACTCGTCAACATCTTCAGCCGAGTTCAAAAAATATTTACTCCTACCGGAGAACATAAAAGTTCTTTTTAGAACTAAAGCCAGATGGCAGAAAGAATTAAAGAATATCTTTCATAGATCCTACAACCGCATAAGCACTGATTACAAGAATCTCACTACTGAAACGAATTATTCAAGAAAAAGTGAGGATTTGGCTGAATGACAAATTCACATCCCGACTGTTGAAGGTTAAACCGGAAAGCAAAGCTTTCAAAAAAGCTCACCAGTTCTTGGGTAAAAAAGGCAGATTCAGTTGCAATGAGGTAACAGTAAATGATGTCAAGATTACAGGAGAGGAAAAAGTAGTATCTGCCTTCCAAAATCACTTCGCAGAAATCTATAAAGAACAAATACCTAACAATAACCCCACATTAACTAGGGCAATACATAATCTAACTCAACAAGCTCGAAGTTCAATTCCACAACATATTTTTATACTCATCAATCCAACTGAAAATGCCCTAAACCACCCAGAATCCTACAGTTTCACTAATACCTCGACCGTAACTGAAATAATCCGCAGATCTAACAGCAAGAAATCCTCCGGCCCAGATGGGATTTCCAACTTCATAATCAAAAGACTTTCCTCCTCTGCTATCGACTTCCTCACAATCATCTATAACAACAGCATTAACAATGGTTACTTCCCAAAATCCTGGAAAACAGCGAAATTAATTCCCCTTATTAAAAAGCCTAATAATTATAGCATCAATAACTACATGCCCATCTCACTTCTTTCCAATGTTGGTAAACTATTCGAAAAAATAATCCTAGACAAATTTGACCGCCACGTCGAGGACCATATTGAATTCATCCCAGATCTTCAATTTGGATTCAAGAAAGGTCACTCGACAGAACATGCTTTACTAAAGGTACATAACGACATCCCTAACAACCTCAGCGAAATGAAATGCACCGTGGCCTGTTCATTGGATGTAGAAAAGCCTTTGACAGCGTTTGCAACGATGGCCTCATCTTTAAATTATTACAACTTGAATACCCCCGACATATAATAAACCTTTTAATCAGTTTCCTTTCCGAGAGAACATTCTTCATACAAATTCAAGAAACAAAATCCAACATCGCAAACATATACAGAGGAGTTGCACAGGGCTCAATTCTGGGGCCACGACTGTACAACCTTTTCATTTACGACTTTCCTCACACCCTCTTCATCCAAAACACTCTACAATCACAAGCCATTTTATACGCTGACGATACATTTGTATACGCCAATGCAGACTATCCGCTGGAAGCACTTAGGCTCTTAAAAAACCACCTCAAAATTATCCTAGACTTCTATAAAAAATGGGGAATTAAGATTAACGAAACAAAGTCAGAGTTCATCTGTTTTAGGAATGCCAGCGGAAAAGGCAAAGAAGGGGTGGTACGAGAAAGCAAAAATCTGTCATTAACCCTGGGTAATAATCACATTCCATTTAAAAACAACTTAAAATATTATCTAGGCGTCAATTTCAACCCCCTTTTTAAATTTAACAACCATGCGCAATTAACAAAACAAAAAGCGAGGAAAGTCTCATACATGCTAATGCCATTACTAAAAAACAACTCTCTCAACAAGAAGAACTTTTATTCTACAAAACCATGATTAGACCAATACTAACTTATGCATTCCCGGTGTGGTTCTCAATCCCTCCATCTTTGGCCAGGGAGTAAGAGCTTCTAGAAAGAAAAATTTTACGTATTTGCTTAAACAAATGCTCACATATATAAAGATTCTAACATCATTCCGTTAATAAAGTATTCAACCAATTTATTGAACAAATCACTTAATAAAATAAACTACAATGAAAATGAAACAATCCAAAACAACTATACGTCTCAAATAAATACAAATACAAACGATACGTTGTATCCTTCACCATTCAGCCTTATTTCGGAAAATGCCGACATCTCACCCGACGGACCCCAACTACCATTTTACCGTAACGCCCAAAAAGGCCAAAATCGTGGCTAATAATCCATTAACACTACAACCTATAAATAAAACATTTCACTCTCGAACATAATTACTGGTGGACAAAACTTACCGGCACTTTATCTTAAACATTATACCAATATCAACTATTATTTAATAATTACTCACTTCTGTTATAAAAATTCAACATTAAATATAGCATAAGTTTGGTTCCTAAACTCTCAAATGTCCTCAACACAAAATGTCAATGTAAAACACCATCCCTATACACACATATAGGTAGATACTTAACTTTTAATAAAAAAAAAAATCCAAATTTACAACTCTTGCATATCATGAAGTAAACGAGTAAGTGAACGACTCATACCTACTGTATTAGTCTTCCGCTTACCCACCGTAGTTCTAAGTACCTAGTTCTAAGTGTGTACATACCTAGTTTTAAGTAGATATTTATAAGTATCACTATAGTCATCGACACTAAGTCAAAAGAGACAACAACATAGCTATACATTGAGCGATAGCTTCTCAGAAAACAAAAGCCATGTTGGCATTCAAAATCAAACAAACCAAAAAGAGAGCCATACATTATAGCCTCACATATGTCAAATACTTAATGTCAAAATATCAATTGTCAAACTGTTCTATTACAGTCTCAATAAAGAAATCTAATCTAATCTTGAGAAAGCTTCTCAATTATGGACTCTGCATAAAATTGTCATTCGAAAAAAATAAAACTCACACAATGGAATGGTTATGAGAGCTAGGCCATAGCCAGGGTGTCTACACGCCTGTTGCGCCAACTATTGCAATTTATTGGGTGTGAAATAAATGCACCTGTGTAAGCGTTCAACCAAAAATTTGTTAAAAAAATGTTTGGCATTTTAAAAACCTCTCAACCTCATATTTTAATATGGATCGCCCATATTATTAAAATGTATTCTTTCAACGAATATTTAGGTCTTCTTTGCACACGTATACATTTAACTCAAAATCGTCGTCAAAAATATTAAAATCAAAATCCTCCAATTTATACTATCCTCTATGTTAGTGACCAACTGTACAGTTTTTCGCTGTATACTACAGTTTTTCAGTCAGTCGATACAGCGCGAAATTGTCAGAAAACCATATACAGTGAAAACATGAGAATACAGCATTTATACAGTTTTTCCACATGAAAGAATATTGGGTATAGGTATCTACCGAATTTACTTGCCTGTTATGCAACGTAATAAGAAAACGCAGCAAATTTTAAATAATAAAATCGCCGAAAACACATACCTAAGTTATGGATACAAATAAATTCGTTCCCTTAACTCATGATTGTTCTGAAATATACTTTCTTTAGTGAACTGGAGGTCGACTGTTTTCATATAACTATCTTTTTCTTTGAATTTATATTTTGTGTGTTTGGTTTCGACGAGTATTATTAGACAAGGTTCGCACCGAAGTGGTGTGTCAGTGGCGTGGTGTCCAAGTGGCAGGTGGAGAGGCTGATGACGACGTTTTGGCATTAAAACTGCGTATTTTTGTTCACCCGGAAACTAAAAACATGCCAAACGTCCAAGAATTAAACATATGACGACATTTTTTAAGAACTGATGAATCGGTAGCACCGTATAAGTTGTTTGCCTCTTCATTGTGCGTTAAATCACTCTCATACCTTTTCGCCACCATTTCATCGCCACACCACTCCTATGCCACCTGCCACTTGGTCACCACGATTTCTGATCGCAAGCCTTGCGCTGACTTCCTAATTCACTGAAGCTCACCTCCAGCCCTAAGCTGATTGCCAGTTAGCCTACCTATTTATATCTCCTTCTAGAGCATCTTCCTCATCGCTGTCCTCATCACTCATCAGATGGTTGTTGGGTAGGAGTGCGTGCGTATATGGTACCTTCTATTATATCGTCTTCTGTTTCCAAGATGTCTAGGATTTCAACCACTGTTATTCTAAAACAACAATCATAAAAAAAACAGTAAAACCGGGGGAAAAAACGAAAAAAACAATTGAATTCAATGGACACTACCGTGCTCACGGCCCCAATAATGGGGCATTACGTGAAATGGTGCATAATATCTGTTCGTTACTAATTTATACAAAACGAACATAATTCATTGCAATAAACATTTTCAAATTGACAATTTAAAAAAAAGTGTATTTTTCTACAGATAATAATGTTTACTTACACGTTTTTTCCAGCCATTGCAAAAAAATCTAAATTGCGCACTTCACCAAACGAAATTGACAGTAAGTAATGAATAGCTGTCTAAATTTTTCAAATAAGCATTTTCACACATTTTCGTCTAGGGCTACTATGATGAGCAAAAAAATCTCGACTACAGTAGGTCGTTTTTTATCATCTTGTAAATATTTAAAAAATGGGGCGTTGAGCTCATACCTACGGGTTAATTTTAAATTTAAAACGCTGACAATCTAGAAAAACTATCCTGGGGGCCAATTCTCAAAAATTCTCGCATACCTACATCTATCTGTCAAAATCTCCAATTACATTCGAAAACGAAAACACTGAAATTTGCAATTCTCAAAATCCGCATACGAGAATTTATCTTCGAATGTTACTCGTCTGCTTTTTTTAGGCGGATTTGCTGCTCGCATACGGAATTGTGAGTTTGGCACTTCGAATAACGATTTGTTTTTTTAATTTCTGTGTGAAATAATTTATTGTGACGAAGCAAAGATAATTAAAATGAAAGGAAAACAAAGGAAGATACCTGTCATGCGACCAACGACTAAAAAGAGGCACTTTTTGAATTCATTGAAATGAATATGTATTACTTTTGTAGTACAGCAACTCTTGTAAATTTCCATGAAAATAAACATATTCGCCTAGAAATCTACTAAAGCGGGCGGCCTCTAATATTTGGTGTAAGATTCTGCTTATAGTCCAAGAACTGACTGCAAAAATTCGAGCCCATAAAATTACAGGATAAAATGTATTTTAAATTTTAGTACACACTGGGACAATGAAAAAAAAAAGTTTGTGCCTGAGCGGAAGTTGATAAATAACTGTTACTACCCCCCTTTTGCACACTTTTTTACATGTTATTAGTACCCATAGACTTACAGCTTGAAATTACCACCAACACTTAAAGCTAACAAAGATATATTAAAATTCATTTTTGTGCCTCATTAAATCCTGTCGCAATGTCCTGGCACAAAATTTTTTTTAAATTTTTTTTTTGTGATTACTATACCCATCGACTTACAGCTTCAAATTATAACCAAATTAAAGCTTATGCTCAGCCTTAATGAAATAAAATTTTGTGCCTAATCCAAACCTGTCGCAAGTAGCAGGCACAAAGCTTTTTATGTTCAAAATCTATATGGGACTCCCACCCGTAATATTTTTTTTTTTTTTTTTTTTTTTTTTTTTTTATTTATTTCAATCAAATGAGTACATCTACTGTTCTCGCTAGATTAGATACTTAATACAAAAATTATACTTAAAAATTACCACCAAAGCCTAACAACAGGAGTAATTTATTCCTAAATGAATCTCTACTAAAATGAAAATCAATAACATCACAATATTTATTCGATTCTCTAAGGCATCTAGAAATTGGTTCATTGTAACCATAGTTAACCCTATGATAGGGTATATGAAATAAAAAGCGATTTCTTAGAACTCTCGCAGGAGCATAAAATCCAACTAATGATAATAGAAAAGGGCAATCGATATGACCATCTATCAAATCGCGAATAAACATAATGGAGAAATATTGCCTCCGTCTGAAAAGAGGTAAGATACCAAATAATTTGCATCTGGTCTCGTAAGATGGCATTTCAATATTCCATCGTAGTCTACGAACAGCTACTCTAGTCAGACGCTTTTGGATCTTCTCAATTCTAAAAGAATGTACTTCGTAAAATGGATTCCATACTATACTACAGTATTCGAGATGTGATCTGACAAATGCAAAAAATAAACATTTCAGAGTATGCGGATCTTGAAAGTCTTTCGAATTCCTCAATAAGAAACCTAGCATCTGATTACCTTTGGCAACCACAAACTCAATGTGCTTGCAAAAGCTAAGTTTAAAGTCAAAAATAACTCCAAGATCTTTTTTGAAGCAGATAGTGGACAATTGGTTGATGGTTATGAAAATTGGTTATTATTTATTTGGGCCACTCCCCATTGCAGTAGAATATTGAAATTTGGTAAAGCGGTATGACTTAAAGTGTACAGAAAGAAAAAAATTTAATATTTTATATTATTACTATATGTACAAAACAACCTTTATTAGCCTTCAATCGTTCAGTATTTATATCGGATATAAGGCAGTAAAATGTAGGAAAAAGTCACTTATAAGAAACGGGAGCGGTAGTGCCTCCGCCAAGTTCTCTAGTAAAGGCGCACTTCCTTTTTACAGGAACAAACTCAGGCTGTTTTCGACCCCACTCTAACTTCGGAACCAATTGAGCCAAAACTTTCAAACTTGAATCATTTACCAAGCTCATTAAATAGGTCTACCTCACCAAATTTCATCTCTATAGCATTAGTGGTTCTCCACATACAGGACTTCAAAAATCACAAAAACCGTAACTGACTTAATCACTCACTTAGATGACGATCATCAAAATTAAGAAGCACTTTCGGCCATCATAGAACCGTGAAATTTGGCAGAATGCTAGATCCTGTGGTGCATACACTGGAAAAAGTCCAAAATTTGCAATTTTCCATTCAGGGGGCGTGGTGTGCGCCCACCTTTGAAAATTGGTTATTATTTATTTGGGCCACTCCCCATTGCAGTAGAATATTGAAATTTGGTAAAGCGGTATGACTTAAAGTGTACTGTTGTATTGAAGAAATCAAAGACTTAATTTTCTTTAAACGTTATAATTATGTTTTATTCGGCTGATGGTTGGAGATGGAATGTCTGATTTTTACATTTAATAGTTGACAATTAAAAGTGATACAATAATTGACAATTTGACTTGACATTATAAATAAAAACAAGAAGTAATGGGCAAGTTACATTGACACTGTATAACAGTTGCAATTAATATAAACGATTAATAATAACGAGTAACAATAACGATTAAAGTTGCAACATTCTCCCCGCCTGTGAACGACATGTTCGCAATTTAGGCTTCAATGACGTCACGCGAAGTTGTTCGCCTCAATGCCAGTCCTGGGTTTACCTTCAGCTTCAGCATACATGTAAATAGAGAAAACATTATAATACTGGAATTGAAACATGTAAATGACAATGACTGAGACTGAATACGGAGACTAGATTAACGAGAATAGCAAACTATGCATTCATCTCTTTTCCTCCCATAGCACACAATCGCTGACAAAAGTGCCTCGTTTCTTAACTGCGTTTTTCGTAGTAAATTTGATTTGTTGACGTCGACAATTTCAATCCGTGTCGGTGAATTAATTCGATTTTTTAATTTGTTTAAAGTGCCGAAAATTGTGATTTAATTTATTAAAATTAATGTTTTGAGTGTGCTGAGTAAAATTCAGGTGAGTTTTTATTATAATATTAAGTTTTTATACGAAAAAATTGTGTTTTAAATTTGATGAAATTTCCCATTTGTTTACATTGGTTTGTGTGTGTGTCCATTTATCAATGGGAATTTCATGTTTATGTTGTCTCCTCTGTTTCGCGTTTCTTCTTGTTGATCGATTTGAATGTTGATGTCGCGGGTGGTGCGGGGTAATTGTGTGTGCAATTTCTGCTGTGTGTTGTTCTTCGATTTTTGTTTTTGATTAGTGGACTGTATGACGTGTATATTTTTGTTGTATTTGCGAGTATTTGTTGGTTTGATGCATGTTGCTAGTTAAATGTTGTTTGATGAAAAGGTGTTGTGATTAAATAATTGGTGCAAGGTGTTTTTAATTTTTGTGTTGAGTGTTGAGTTGAAGAATAAAAGTTGAGTGATTGTTAAAAAGAGCATATGAGTGATCGCATAAAAATAGTTTTTGTAGTGAATGCGAGTGTATTTGATGTATAATTATGATTTGAATTGCAATGTTGAATGCGTTTGTATAATTATGACATCGTTGAATGTTTAAAGTATGATCATGATGCCAAGTGAGTCATTTTGAGTACGATACCATTTGAATGCTTGAGTGAGCTTTGGTTAAACGTAGGTAATGTAATATCGTTTGATTGCTTAAGTAAGCGTTGATAAAATCAATTATGATATGTTTCGTGTGCTTGAGTGAACGTTGTAATGTGTGTAGTGTGATATCATTTAAGTGCTTGATTATGTTTTCGCTAAGTATAGTGTGATGTAATAGAGTGAGTTTTGGTTATAATAAATGTAGTATTGAGTGCGTTTGTGAAGGTGTCTGTTGAAGATGGTTGTGAATGATTTTGTCGGTAAGAGTGCATTGAATTGATTTTGTTTGTTGAATGAATGCTAGATATTTGGTGATTGTTAAATAGTTGAGTGTTCTACAGTGCTTGTGTTAGATGGTAAGCGACATATCTTGGTAATGGGTCTCTTAAATTCTCCTGTTTGTGTTCTAATTTTTACAACGCGAATAAGGTTGTCCGCTCCTGGGTACAATACAGTGATACGCCCGAGTAACCATTTTGAGGGTGGTAAGCGTTCATCTTTTAGTAGAACTAAGTCACCGATCTTGGGATGAGGCTCAGTTTTTAACCATTTCGGTCGTTGTTGCAATCGAGCCAAATATTCTCCGCTCCACTGCTTCCAAAAAATATGAACGGCCGATTGAATCCTCTTCCACCTGTCTATGTGTGATGCGTTGTCTGTTGATTGATCTGCTTGTGGTATGAGTTGAGCTGAGGTGCCTATTAAAAAATGTGCTGGTGTTAGGGCTGAAAAATCATCGAAGTTATCGGTAAGCGGACATAGAGGTCTCGAATTAAGACACGCTTCTATCTGAGCTAGAAGAGTGCTGAGCTCCTCGAAAGTCAGCGTTTCGTTGTTGACGATTCTTTTCAAATGAAATTTGACGGACTTCACTCCTGCTTCCCATAGTCCTCCAAAATGGGGAGAAGCAGGAGGAATAAAATTCCATTTTGTTCCGATACATGTTGTTGTTGTTGCTATTTCAGCCCAGTCGATGTTTGCGGCCTTTAGCATCTTCTGCAGCTCGGTGTTTGCTCCCACAAAGTTTTTTCCGCAGTCGCTGTAGATCTCTGAACAAACTCCTCTACGTGCGGTGAATCTCCGGAAAGCTGCCAAGAATGCCTTAGTGGTCATGTCACTAACAGCTTCAAGGTGAATGGCCTTTGTCGCCAAGCACACAAATATCGCAAAATAGCCCTTGTATATTTTACCTCCTCGTCCCTTCCAAGCTTTGACTTCAATCGGTCCAGCGTAATCTACCCCTGTGTGCGTAAACGGTCTCGATATTCTTACGCGAGGTGCAGGTAAGTTGCCCATCTGTTGTTGCATGGGTTTCGCCTTGTATCGGTAGCAGATGACGCAATGATGGATGCATTTTTTAATGCTCCGCTTGATGTTAAAAATCCAGTATTTCATACGTAGATATACAAGCATTTGCTGGATTCCTCCGTGGAAGGTCCTATCATGAGCATGTCGGATAAGTAGTTGAGAGAAATGATGTTCCGGCTTGAGGATGATCGGGTGTTGTTGATCATATTGTAGACTCGAATTTTGTAATCTGCCTCCAACTCTTAAAATGCCCTGACCGTCGAGAAATGGATTAAGGGATCCAAAGTGTTTTGTCGACGATGGTTGTTTAGCTAATTCTGCAATTTCCTTGGAAAACATCTCCCTTTGAACCAGCCTAATGCAAATCAGAGTTGAAGCCTGTAAGTCCGAAGGAGTAAGTGGTAATGAAAACTGATTTTTGGGAACTTTTTTGAGACATATTAGTACAATTCGACGACAGTATGAAATAATTCTGAGCAATTTCTGTAGATTTGATTGCTTGTAGATTTGTTTAACTACCTCGTTCTTATTTTCAGCTATGCAGTGTATGTGTGTTTCAACAGCACGTATCTCTTCTTCCGTTTCCAATGTAGATGGTTGATTTGGAATACAAAATTCCCAAGTTGTTTGTAGATATTCCGGTCCCTTCCACCAAAGATTGTTGTTCAGCAAGTCACATGGTGATGCTCCTCGAGAGGCCAAATCCGCTGGATTGTGTTGGGTAGGAACGTGCCTCCAGATGTTGATATTAGTTAACCTTTGAATTTCTGCGACTCTATTACTAATGAAGGTTTTCCATTTAGATGGTGGCGCTGTTATCCAACATAGCGTAATAGCAGAATCAGTCCAAGCGAATGTTTCGATGTCGCCTAACTGCAAAACCTCAACAACATAATTCAAAAGGCGAGCTAGCATAACAGCACCACAGAGCTCAAGCCGAGGAAGTGAGACCGTGTTCAGAGGCGCGACCCTAGTCTTAGATATTATGAGATGCGTGTGAGTTACATTTTGACTATCTAAAACCCTTAAGTACACCGCAGCCCCATATGCCTTCATAGAAGCATCACTAAACCCATGTAACTGCAATGCCTTGTTTCCCCTTTCAGTGAAAATCCAACGGGGTATACTGATTTTTTCCAATGATGGAAGCTGTGATCGCAGTGATAGCCACTCCCTCTGGAGCTCAACTGGAACTGGTGCATCCCATGTCAGACCCTTTAACCACAATTTTTGCATGAAAATTTTTGCCGAAATCACGCAAGGAGATATCCAACCTAGTGGATCAAAGAGTTTGGCAATCGTTGAAAGGATAGAACGCTTTGTTACATCAAACGTCTCGGTATGACTCCACTGAAAGGAAAATGAATCGCTAGAAGGAAGCCATTTTATGCCTAAAGTTTTAATATGTTTGGAAGACTCAAATGGCAGCGAAAATTCAACTTCGCGTTCTTGGGGTGCGACGAGACTTAAAACTTCTTCGCAGTTGCTTCCCCATTTGCGTAAATTAAAGCCAGCTGATGAAAGTAGTTTGCTGATTTCAGTTAACTTCTGTTTGGCTTCCAGTATTGTGTCTGCTCCACTGACCAAGTCGTCGACATACATATCCTCGCATATCATCTGTGCTGCAGATGGATAAGTCTCCTTTTCATCATCAGCTAGCTTCTTCAGTGTGCGAGTTGCTATTGGATTATTTGTAAATCTTCTTTCTAGTTGGTAAAATCTTCGCAACGCTCCCTGCTGACTTGCTCCTAGTGCTGGGTGAATACCGTCTTTGAATGGTAGGGAAACTTCAAATCGTCCTCCTGGTAGACGTCTAGTGTGTGACTGAAAGTGTTGTTCACATGCAGCGTTTTCCTTCCTATCAGGTTCCTTAAACGGGGACTCCTCGATCTCCCAAAATTTGCGGATCTGTGTGTCCACATCAAGAGTTTGCAGATGAACTCGACAAGTTTCCATCGGGGCCCTACCTAGAACAATCCACCCGAGTTGAGTGTTTTGGGCAATGGGAGCTACACATTCATTTGCCCTAACGATTTCTGGTAAAACTACATCACAAAAAACATCGTTACCCAAGAGCAAATCCACATGGCCAGGTTTATAAAAGAAGGGATCAGCTAACTTCAAGCCCTGAATGTGATTCCATTTGTTGGGAATCAATTCCTTGGTTGGTAGTAGACCTGTCAAAGTCTTAAAAATTAGCGCTCTAATTTCGGTGACAAAATCGGTTTGTGCTGATTTTAGCGTTAAGTGCACATAGTTTTGACATGACCCGTTTTTGGTATTGCCCAACCCAGTCACTTCAGTAAAGGTGCGACATTTTTGTAACCTTAGTTGTTGTGCAGCTGCTTCGGTGATAAATGTGGCCTCTGACCCTGGGTCTATTAACGCCCTTAATTTGAGATAGTCTCCGGTTGAAGATTTTATCATCACAATGGCTGTAGCTAGTAATATTTGTGTGTTTGTGTGGTTTGAAATGTGGTAGTTGCGAGCAGACGAACTCGTACTAGCTTGGTCATATGATGGATTAAATGGTGGAGCGCTTGGGTTCACTTGAGTTGAGACCTGGTATGACTGGTTAAAAGAGTTGGGTCCAGAAGATTGTTGATTAAAATCGGAGTGTGATTGGATGGCATCAGAATGTGAATGTGAATTTGTTTGTGGTACTCGGTTAGGCTTAGTGTTTTTACTATATGTATCAGGATTTTGTTTATTGGAGTAGTGTAGGAGCGAATGATGTTTTTGTTTGCAGTGATAACATCGATTCTGACTTGGGCATTGTTGTGTTTTATGGTTGTAAGCCAAACAATTTTCGCAAACACCCAGCCGTTCTACCATATTGATCCTAGCACTAACATCCAATTTCAAAAAAATATAGCAAGAGCGAAGCGAATGTTGACCCTTACGACAAACAGAACAATTGTGCCTTTCCTGGGTAATAGAGTTGACATGCATGACCCTCTTTACTTTGTTTTGATCCTTTTGGAAAGATGTCTTTGCGTTGACCCTTTGTTGACACACAACTTCCAAAGAGCGAAAACGGGTTTCCAAAAAGACCGAAAATTCCTTGAATGTAGGCAATTCCTTATTCATCCCTAACTTTTCTTCCCACATTTGTTGCGTAGACGCCGGTAACTTTTGAAGAAGTATGAAGATGATGATGGTATCCCACTTATCGATTGGAACACCTAGACCCTTCAACGAATGCAGCACCTCTGTAGATTTATCCAGCAAACCCTTAATTGAATCTGCGGTTTCTAAATGGATTGTTGGTTGTTCGAAAAATGTTTTCAACTGCGTACTAACCAAAATGCGCTTGTGATCATAACGTGTAGTTAGTATTGACCATGCTTGATCATAATTGTCATTGTTGACCTCTAGGTAATCTAACAATGACGCAGCATTACCCTTTAAACACGATTTTAAATATGTCAACTTCTCGATTTTAGATAATGACGAATTATCATGGATCAATGAGACGAAAAGATCATGAAACGGACGCCAATTATTATAATCACCGGAGAAAATTGGAGGAGTAATGGATGGAAGTCTAATTTCATGGCTATATGACGATTTAGCGGCACTGCTTGAATTAGATTCCTGATTTTTCCCTGTTTTCTCAACTCGCGAATTTTCCTGAACACCTTCTATCCTATCTAGTTCATTCAAAAGCACTGTTTTATACATAAAGTAAGTTTCCATAACTTCATCGTATAATTCCTCACTTTCCTTTGAAATATCATCATTATCCTCTGAATTCATTTCATCATAATGATCACAAACCTTCCTTAAATTATCTTCTAACGAGTTCAATCTACTAATCAGATAGTTTTTGGTTTTAATATCAGCACTCACTTTCCCAAAGCTTATGCTTTCCTTTCCAATTAAATTGCACAATTTTTTAAATATTTTTAGCGAAATCGCACTCATTTTCGATGAATTATATTGAAATTATATGGACGAGCAATAAAATGTAAGTAAAATTGCACTCACTTTGAAATTCCTTTGATTTATCGTTGATTTCTGTTTTCAGGTACTGTGGACACCAATGGCACAATGACGACACTCAAAACTGCAACGGACTGGAACTGTATGAACATCAACGGTGCAAGACAACGGCAAACTTCAACGGTACAAGACTCCAATGATGATGATGAACGGTGCGTGAATCCAACGGGACGATATTCCAACGGGACGAGATTCCAAACGACGTAAGTACGCGGCACAATAACGTAGATATATATGACGATTATTACGTATGCATTGAACATTAACGACGTACTCACATGAATATTGTTCCTTTGTTAGGTACTCGGACTCCACTTGGACGAAACTCAACTTGGATATCAATTCTAAAAGAACGGGATTACAACACCAAATGCACAGATCCAACGTAGCGGGACGATACTGCAACTGCACCGGGATGAAAATCCAACGACGAAAAACTCCAATTGATGATACTCCAACAGCAATCAGCACAATTCGGCAGACAAAAATTAAGAAAAGTCACTCGCAAAAATGACTGTATGCGTTTTCGTATAAATTCGGCTCGAAGCGACCAAATGTTGTATTGAAGAAATCAAAGACTTAATTTTCTTTAAACGTTATAATTATGTTTTATTCGGCTGATGGTTGGAGATGGAATGTCTGATTTTTACATTTAATAGTTGACAATTAAAAGTGATACAATAATTGACAATTTGACTTGACATTATAAATAAAAACAAGAAGTAATGGGCAAGTTACATTGACACTGTATAACAGTTGCAATTAATATAAACGATTAATAATAACGAGTAACAATAACGATTAAAGTTGCAACATGTACAGAAAGAAAAAAATTTAATATTTTATATTCTTCATTCCGGAGGCGTGGTATCTGCCCACTTTTGAAAATCGGTTATTATTTATTTGGGTCACTTCCGATTATCGTAAATTGTTGAAATTTGGTAGAGCGATAGGAACTTTATTATACGAAAGGAGAAATATTAAAAAATACAAATTTTCCATTCCAGCGTGGAATCAGTCCCCTTCAAATATAAATATGACATATTAAAAATCGTATACGTTTCAACGTTGTTTGTGAAATCTAATTAAAAAAAGACTTCGCAAAAAGTAGTGAAACCACACCAAATTGGTAGGTTTACTTGACAAGTTTTTAAATTCTTCCATTTTATATAATGTACTGTTAGACGATTATTTTTATTTTTAAAGTTTTATTCGTTTTCACACTCGCGAGTCTCAGACGGAAGTGAAGTCCGTCATCTTGTTTTTCGTTTTACAATGTTTTTCTTTAGTTCTTTAGTGAAGTTAGTAGCCCTTTCAAAATGGACGTGTTCAGTGCTACATACGCTACATACAAATCTTGCCAGTAGATGGCGGTATTAAAATACCTTACAGTTCGGCCAACCTGACAAAATGATCGACCTCGATCATGGCATTATTCATACATTCATACATTCATATATATAAATTACTACAATTATTACAAAACAATACTACAATACTATATTGTATATAGCTACTTATGTATATCTTAAATTATAGTATTGCCCTTTTACTTTTACATTTTCGATACGACCCCAGCAAACAACCTGTTTTTCCACGTTTTTATGACGTGCTTCAATTATTCCGTCGTAGGGTATTTGTGTGACCTGACAATTCTCGATGTCGCGAATGACATAACGGTCGTTTGGAAGTTTTTTATGTATAACATAAGGTCCTTTAAACTTAGGTATAAGCTTCTTATTGCCTGGAGAGGTATCTATATTTTTAATAACTACGTAATCACCTGGCTCAAAAAGCGCAGCTGGTTTGTGGTTGCTCTCGAAGTGACGTTGACTGTACCGCTGAGAAGAGTCAATAGCTGCAGAGGCATCTGCTCTGAGGATTGACATATTGCGTTGGGGAATGACTTTTTCTTCCAAATATTCAGTTAACCAGTCTACAATAGGCCCCTTTTGGCCAATGCCGAACAGCAACATAGATGGGCTATTTTGCGTTGTACTATGGACAGTGTTATTGAGGGCAAACTCAATTTCGGGCAGTTTGTTAGACCAATCGGAATGTTCGATAGGCTCGCTCAGCTTGCTCAACATAGGAATCAGAATACGATTGACGCGTTCCACCTGCCCATTAGCTTGGGGAGAACCTACAGCTACTTTCACGTGAGTAACATTGTTTTGAAGTAGGAACTCAGTGAATTCAAAAGATGTAAAGCATGTTCCTCTATCAGATATAATTCTTTTAGGTCTGCTGTAATACGTAAAGTATTTTTTAAGTGAGCAAATAACTTCTTTGGAACTAGTGGAGTTAACTGGATACAGCTTGACAAACTTTGTGAAAGCGTCAATGATTACCAGTAAGTGTTTCCGTTTGGATTTGACAGACGGAAGTGGCCCCAGGTGATCAATATGTAGAGTGTCGAATGGAACCGGCTGCTTTGGGATATTGTAAATATTCCTTTCATTTGATTTAGCAGGGGCGGAATACATTATACATTTTAGGCAATTTTTTACAAATTGTTCAATCTTTGCACGCATATTAGGAAACCAGTAGTGAGGTGCAATTCGGTCATAACACTTAGCTACACTCAAGTGGCAGACTTTCTCATGAGTGGATCTAATTACATTTGTTTCCATCTCACTGGGAACATACAGGCAAAGATTTCCTTTTGTACCTTTTCGGTAAACCAGGCCGTCTCTCAATTCGAAAGGACTACAATTTCCTTTTTCTAATTTTTCACGTAAGCGTAGAATAATAGGATCTCTGTTCTGTGTGGCCTCTAACTGAAACGTTAAATGAATCTTGTTGATGGAATATACGGTCTCACTACGACTTAAAGCATCGACGTGGCCCATACTACTTCCTCCCCGGTTTTGAATGGAATAATCAAAGTTTTGTAGTTCTAGAGCCCAGCGTGCAATTCTTGGGTTTAGATTCCTTTTATTGAGGGTTAACGTGAGAGAGTTGCAATCGGTGACAATTTTAAAAGTGATGCCTTCCAAATATACTCGGAATCGTCTTAGTGCGTAAATAATTGCTAGGGTCTCCAGCTCAAAGCTATGGTATCTCGTTTCAGGTGGGGTGGTGCGCTTTGAAAAGTAAAATACTGGGTGAAATTTTCCATCTGTCTGTCGTTGTACTAAAGCAGCACCGAATCCCGTGATGCTCGCATCACAATGAAGTTCAGTTTCCTTTTTCGGGTCGTAAATGGCTAGCACAGGGGGGTTGATTAAAAGTTGCTTTAACTTCTCATAAGCACTAATGCAGCTATCATCAAATTTAAACTGTGAATTTTTTTTGAGTAAGTTATATAACGGCTCTGCAATGCGTGAGAACTGAGGAATGAATTTTCTAAAGTATGCGCAAAGACCTACAAAAGAGTGTAACTGCTTAACCGTTTTGGGCACCGGGTATCTTAGAATCGATTCTTTATGAGTTTCGTTGGGTTGAATCCCTTGGTCACTTATACTGTATCCGAGATAATCCAATTTGGTATAACAAAATTTACACTTCTTTAACCTAATTTCAAGTCCGTTATCAGCAAGACAATTTAGAACATCGTTCAGAACTCTTAAGTGTTCTCTTAATGTATGAGCTGCTATGAGAATGTCGTCCATATATATTATAATAAGTCCACACTCTATAAAATCTTTGAATATAAATGAAATAAAACGTTGAAACACGGAAGGGCTATTTTTTAATCCAAATGGCATTTTGATATACTCAAACTGTCCATTTGGAGTTACGAATGATGTGTACTTTATTGAGTCTTCTGCTACTTTTACTTGATGGAATCCGCTTTTCAAATCTAATAAGCTAAAGTACTTTTTTTCCCTCAAGTACTCTAGGCAGTCTTCAATAAGTGGTAAAGGATAGTTGTCTCTCAAAGTAATTTTATTCAGACTCCTGTAATCAATACACATTCGGGTTTCCCCAGACTTTTTTTTTACCAAGACAATGGGTGAAGCATAAGGAGAATCACTATGTCTGATGATGCCTTTATCAAGTAAGCCTTTAGTAATTTCTTGGACTTCGATTTTATCTCTGTAAGAAAGCCTTCTAGGGTGACTAAACACCGGGACACTCGTAGTCAATCTAATGTTCATCATAAACTGGTTGTCAACATTTATTGAGTTGGGATATTTTATCAGATATTCTGATACAATCAATCGGATGTGGTCTCTAATCTCACAGCGCAAGGAAGGGTTTATATCAGGATCCTCGGGCTCACTACAATTATCCTCAGTATTTATACAGAGAATATCTGAAGTTATATCTATGCTCGTATTATTGTATGAGGACCTAATTGTATTATCAATAACTGGAATGGATTCATCTTGGAAGTTAGTTAAGGGCTTAAGTGGTTTCGTGACTGTCTGTGATTCGGAAAGTTCACAGAGCTGAACCGAGGCACATGGGGTACTAGTTAAAGAATCACAATAACAATCGTCCAATTTGGGATCCCCAATCTCAACGTTTACAAGTGTGTTGTGATTTCCATCAGCAGCACAACCGCGATCAATTTCCGGAGAGCAACCAACAACAACATCGCTATCATTTATTTTGTTATAAAAAAAATTATTTATGGGACCTCCTCTAAGTATTGGCATTTTATTTGGAATCGTATCGGAAGTTTGTTTATTATAAATAACATTTTGAGTTTTGGTATTAATTGGTGAAACGGAATCGGAGCTTTCTGAATTCATGTGTTTTCTTTGATACTATACTGCTTCTTTTGTGTCCATCACGAAATTAATGTTGAATGCTTTGAGAAAGTCTCGTCCAAGTAAAAGCGGTCTTGGAAGAAAATGTTGTTCGACTACAAACAAAGAAATTTTATTGATTTTATTGAACAACGTGATCATGCAATTTATTTTACCATAAGTATTTAGCTTGGCTCCCGTGATACCAGAAAAGATGGGCTCGACTGGGTTGTTTTGGTTGACATAAAAAGGAACTATTTTCTTTGAGATGAAACTTGCTGGACTACCACTGTCGATTAATGAGTTAAATTCAGAAAACTCCATACGACTCAAAATATTTTTAAAAAAGGCAATACTTACATTTTGGAAGACCTTAAGTTGCACTGCCGCTTTGTCGTCTGCGTCTGCTTCTGTTTCTTCATATTCGTTGCCGCTGACCATATGTACCTTGGTTGGATTTTGTTGACAATCCTTCAGGATGTGTGTGGTACTTCCACAACGGAAACAGGAGCCTGGAGCACGCCGTCTTTGTGTGCATTCTGAAGAGAAGTGTCCAAATTTGGAGCAGTTAAAACACCGGGATTTACCAGATGTTTGTGGTAAATTTGACGGGGCTGGTTTTCGTGTGAATTCTAGCTGATCTGATGAACGTTTTTTCTCGTACTTTAACAGCAATTCCTTCAATTGATGCAATGAGGTTGCTGTGTAGAGCATGGATGTATATGCTGTCCGGTCGCGCAGTCCCTCGATGACAAAACCAATTATTTCATCGTCTCCGATTTTGCCTTGTGATGCGATTTCTTGCATCGAGAGCATGTATGAAATAATGTTCTCACCCTTTTGCCTGCAGCGTGCCTGAAGTTGCCGGTAGACATCAGTAATGGAAATATTCCGCTCGAACTGTTTTACGAGGCCATCCTTGAGTTCGGTGTATGTAGTCGCGTTAGTGGTACGCAAGTACACTGCTGCAGTTCCTTTGAGAAGACGTCGCATGGCCATGAACTTAAAATGTTCGCTTGCTGTGCTTGTCTGTAACACGTTTTCAAGGTCTTGCACCCATTTCTCAACAGCATACGCATCGTCACCCGTGAATTGTGGAACCAGTCCCTCAATCTCGCTGATGCTGAGTTTCTGCAGCTGATTACTGAGACTTTGTTCCTCAAGCGCCTGGAGTTCTCGGCGCAAGGTGAGAATTTTCTTCTTTTTCTCCAATTGCGCGATGAGGATATCGTCGATGTCGGAAGCTGGAAGATTTTCGGAAGTCGGAAGATTTTCGGAAGTCGGAAGATTTTCTGAAGCCGGAAGATATTCTGAAGCCGGAAGATTTTCTGAAGCTGAAAGATTTTCTGAAGCCGGAAGATTGTTCAAAAGCGGAAGACTTGGAGAGCGTTGAAGACTGTCTGGTGATGGACCCATGAGCTCGGAAGTAGGTAGCAAATTTCGGAGCTGTGTAGCTGTTGCACTTGATGGGAAATCCATCCCTAAGACATCCAATTGTCGGATAATCTCCTGGCGTGTTTGAACCATTGCTTCGATTGCGAAAATTTAAGTTTTATATTTAAGAAAATGTATTACTTCGAATTATTAATCTTTTAAACTGCCGCGTGGTCACCCCACATCTGAGATGTTAGACGATTATTTTTATTTTTAAAGTTTTATTCGTTTTCACACTCGCGAGTCTCAGACGGAAGTGAAGTCCGTCATCTTGTTTTTCGTTTTACAATGTTTTTCTTTAGTTCTTTAGTGAAGTTAGTAGCCCTTTCAAAATGGACGTGTTCAGTGCTACATACGCTACATACAAATCTTGCCAGTAGATGGCGGTATTAAAATACCTTACAGTACGGTAGATTATTATACCTAATAAAGTTATAAACAAAAAACTAGCAAAGTAAACCTACAATTTTTTTTAACATTGAACGTTCTTAAACTGAACCTGGCGTACATTTAGATCTCATTGCTTTTCGTGGCTGACTAGTTTTTTTTTTATAGGTATAAGAGAACTTTGATGTTGTTATACCCTCCACAGGTATATTCACTTTGTCATTACATTTGTAACGCCAAGAAGGATTCACCGGAGACCCTATAAAGTATATATATTCTGAATCAGGATCACGAATCGACTTAGGCGAATGCAATTTTGTGAGTGAACTTCTTTTTACCGTTGTCAGGTTGGTATTGAAAATTGTCTATGTCGGTAAAGTAGTTCTGGTACCTCCTATACAAAACCAATATTAGACACACGCGTGTACCTATACAGTACATACAGTGGAGGGTATCAAAGTATCGGCCTGGCCGATGATAACACTTTTACTTGTTTTTGGTGTGATTTCACTACTAGTATTTACTAGCATTTACTTAGAAAATCCTCAGCAAAAGCATTTACCGTCTTTTATGCATACCACCCACTGACTTTGGCTTTGTTTCTTATAAACTATTCATCAAAATTTCTTTCAGTAGGTTTATTAATTTCTATTCATATTTGAAGGGGACTGATTCCACGCTGGAATGGAAAATTTGTATTTTTTAATATTTCTCCTTTCGTATAATAAAGTTCCTATCGCTCTCCCAAATTTCAACAATTTACGATAATCGGAAGTGACCCAAATAAATAATAACCAATTTTCAAAGGTGGGTGCATACCACGCCCCCTGAATGGAAAATTGCAAATTTTGGACTTTTTCCAGTGTATGCACCACAGGATCTAGCATTCTGCCAAATTTCACGGTTCTATGATGGCCGAAAGTGCTTCTTAATTTTGATGATCGTCATCTAAGTGAGTGATTAAGTCAGTTACGGTTTTTGCGATTTTTGAAGTCCTGTATGTGGAGAACCACCAATGCTATAGAGATGAAATTTGGTGAGGTAGACCTATTTAATGAGCTTGGTAAATGATTCAAGTTTGAAAGTTTTGGCTCAATTGGTTCCGAAGTTAGAGTGGGGTCGAAAACAGCCTGAGTTTGTTCCTGTAAAAAGGAAGTGCGCCTTTACTAGAGAACTTGGCGGAGGCACTACCGCTCCCGTTTCTTATAAGTGACTTTTTCCTACATTTTACTGCCTTATATCCGATATAAATACTGAACGATTGAAGGCTAATAAAGGTTGTTTTGTACATATAGTAATAATATTACGGGTGGGAGTCCCATATAGATTTTGAACATAAAAAGCTTTGTGCCTGCTACTTGCGACAGGTTTGGATCAGGCACACAATTTTATTTCATTAAGGCTGAGCATAAGCTTTAATTTGGTTATAATTTGAAGCTGTAAGTCGATGGGTATAGTAATCACAAAAAAATTTTTTTAAAAAAATGTTGTGCCAGGACATTGCGACAGGATTTAATGAGGCACAAAAATGTATTTTAATATAACTTTGTTAGCTTTAAGTGTTGGTGGTAATTTCAAGCTGTAAGTCTATGGGTACTAATATCATGTAAAAAAGTGTGCAAAAGGGGGGGTAGTAACAGTTATTTATCAACTTCCGCTCAGGCACAAACTTTTTTTTTTCATTGTCCCAGTGTGTACCTACTAACATTTAAAATACATTTTATCCTGTAATCTTATGGGCTCGAATTTTTGCAGTCAGCTCTCGCTCTATTAGGTACTGCTTCTGCTTACTGCAGAATCTGCCCAATGTAGCCATTGGGTCGTATAAATAAAAACTAGCATTTGCTTTGAGTAAAAGGTGGTAGCAAAGTAAAAACACTTAGCAAATGCTTTAAATCGGTATGAACAAGAACTTACTTTGCTAAAGTAAGTTCGAAAATTCGAACAAAGCATTTACTTCACTGCATGTGTCCTTCCTTTGCAATTTCTGTCAAAACTTGCAAGTGACAACTGTCATGTTGTTTATTTTTTGAATTTTTTTTATTTGGAATTTGAATTTTGAATTGGAAAAACGTTTTCTAAGGTAAAATTAACAAAAGCTGAAGTAATTCAATAAAAAAAAATCACATAAATACAAAGAAAAAAGTTAAAACTATGGCCTGGGAGCTGAATGATGAAGAAGAGTGTTTGGAAGAGCTTAATGGTACGCATAAGTGCATAACCTATTCAATTAAAATTATAATTGCTGACGATGAGGAATTTCCAGCTACTTCTACCTCCAATAGTGACCAAAACGAGCTGGTATTCGTGCAATCGTTAGAAGCAGTGGGAAAAATTTTGCTAAACAAAACGCAAACCCCAAAATTGTAGTGTCATCCACTCCGCCGCAATCTTAATTTCATTTGAAGTGAAAGGTTTAACTATTTTTTTCATTATTTTTCCTTAACAGAGTAATACCAACGATCTACAGGCAACTGTTCTTGAAAAGCAACTACAGCTAATAGAGAGTTGCAGAATAAGATGCTGATGCTAAGAGCACAAGAAGAACGGAGTCAAGAGCAAAATGCAAAGAAAATGGCAATATTGAAAATGAAGGAAGAACTTTTGGCAGAGAAAATAAAAAACTAAGATAAGAATAGAAATAATGAATTTTAAAAAATATATTACAATAAATTTCATTCCATAATGATTGTTTTCTTCTACATGACCTTACCTAAGTAGTCGGCAATATTATTTCGTCTTCTTTGTCCTCGCCTGAAGGTGGTATCGTTAATTTCTTCCACTCAGGGGCGTAGCGAGGGTTCGAGCCTTGGGGGGGTGACATTCATTCAAATGCCGACTTATTTCAGGAACTGTATAGAAATCATGAAAATCGGCCCAGCGGCTATCGAGTTATATCTAACGTCATCGAATTTCACCCCATAGGAGATGTTTTTTGTATGGGAGGTCCCACGCCTCTTTGTCCAATTTTGACCAACACAGGAAATATGCCGGGCCAATAGGTATACCAAAGGTAACCTGTTAATTTGAGCTCAATCGATTCGGTGGTCTTCGGGATATAAAATGTCGATTGTTTTTGTTTGTATTGGATTCGCCATACAGGAATACACTTGGGCCAATACCTAAAGCACCATTCCCATGAGAGCGACCAACTATCTAAAAACGAACGAATATTCGCAAGTTTGACAGTCCGGTCACATATGAACCCTTTTCTAGGTCGCGGCAGTTCGCCAATTTCAGCCATCAGCTGTATTAAGAAAACAAGTTTACAAACAGTTTAAATATGGAATTTCGTTTTCCAAACTTTTTGCCTGGAACGAAAACACCCTTGCCGCGAATTGTCAAAGTTCGCAATCCACCAATCCATCAATAAGCCGAGTTACACAAACTAGCGAATAACATATTCCTTCGAATTTAACCTCAAATTAGAGATGACGCCCGTTCTTTTTAAAATCGAACCGAATATTGCCAAATTTTAAGGATTTCAGTCGGCAAATTCACCGATGCCGACAATCTTTTTTAAAATGGAACCGAAACTCGCTAAATATTAATATGTTCGGTCGGCAAATTCACCGATGCCGACAATCTTTTTTAAAATCGAATCGAAAATAGATAAATTTTAATGTGTTCAGTCGGCAAATTCACCATGCTGACCGTCATTTTTAAAATCGAAACTCGGAAAAGGTACATACAGTCAAAAAAATATAAATTCGCATTTCCGAAAGGTGGAACCTTTAAAAAAGCCGTCTTGTATACATTTACGAGTTTGAAAACATATACCTAATGAAAATCCAAACTCACTTCTTATTTTTTAACATTTTGTTCCGAGTCAAATTTTAAAATTTTTTGATTTTTTTTCTTTTTAATTTTTAGAATTTTTTTTTTAGCTGCTCAAGTTAAAATGTTACTTCCTTGATTTGCCGACGCCCCTGCTTCCACTCCAGAAACTTCTATATCTCCAGGCAGGATTGAAATTGGCTGTTCTGGCAATTCAAAACCTGGATCGTTCAAATATTTAGCTACGTTATGAAGCACAAAACAAGCTACGATGATTGAAGGTACTCTTTCTGTGGCTATTCGCAATTTTGATTGCAAAATCGGGAACCTTTGTTTAACTTGACCGAACATACGTTCAATAAAGCATCCTTCACTTTTATGCACTTTATTGTAAGGTTTGAGGATTGCGATATGTAGTCATAAGCCATGGTGTTAGAGGATATCCAGCAATGTTTCTCTTTAATACGGTCTGAATATTTGAATTTCTCCATATACGCGCATCTTTACAGAGCCACTCCACTTACAATAATTAACACTCGTGAATTTTTCATTTCCGTCGCATGTTGCTTGTACGTTAAATGAAGCAACATTTTTACGATTTATATTCATCGCCATGTATAGATGGTTTTTTTTATTGCAATATGAGTGCAATCTATAGCTCCAATTGCAGCTGGAAACGTTAATTTTGTTTGCCAAATTGCTTGATGTTGTTTCATTTCTTCTTCAGTTGTTGGAAATTGTATCCAATCATCGGCTTTTTGGACTATTTGTTGACACACATACCAATTCGTCAAAGAAACTGTTGATTGATGAATGCCAAGATCCTCTCCGACACCAACCTATATAGTATATTAATTTATCACTAGTTAAACTATAAATTATGGAGAAGTTTTCGAAATGTTTACCTGGAAACCGGGATCTCCAATATACCTCAGGAAAGATTTAATTTTTTCAATATTTGAAAGAGCACAACCCCGTGCCTCCAGATTTTCCTCTAAAAAAGTATTAGCCAAGTAATCCACATTTTCACGCGTAAAACGATACAGTTGCTTAAAGTTGTTATCGTAACCAATTCTTCTTAGCTTAAACTGTTTTTTTGCACGAACGTTAACAACAGGCATAATGTGCCAACTTATCGTATCCATTTTTTTTTTTTGTTTCTTTCACAAACAAAATTTATTTTCACTATTTATAAAACGAAAAACACCGAAAAATCACACGGGCAGACTGTTTTTGTAAGAAAATGTGCGCACAAAATATTTAGCAAATGTTCAACAAAATAGCAGACTCGGAATTTTCGTAGCAATTGCTTTGTTTTTCACGTTTTATTTATACCTGAGTAAAAGGTCGGTGGCGCCGCTTTTCGAAGATGTCAAAAGTTGGAGTTAACTCAAATCAGTTTTTATGCGAGAAACAGATTACCACAGCACCAGCAAGAGCAACTTTGACAGCAGCAACAACTTCAACAGCAGGGCTGCATTCCATGTTTGACTCTTTTAACTAAATTAACAGCGATTGTTTATTTAGTTACTTTTTGGAATCTGGGACAGCTATTGTTACTAATGACATGTTGTAGTATGAACGAAATGAACCACACTTTTGCCTCTGGTTAATTTAGTTAACTTCCCCTCCTTCGAACTGTCACAGCTTGTCAACGCTGTAGTTAAAATAGTCAAACCTGGAATGCAGCCCAGAAGTCGCATGAAACACATTGGAAACATCGACAGCAACTTTGTCAAGGGAGGAAAACAAAATTTGTTGTGAGTTGATTGCAACGCAGCATTACCAGATTACCTTTTATATCTTCCAAAATAAATGGTAAAAGCGAAAAAAATGATATTAGGTACATGACGACCTGTAAAATGTTAGAGCAAATCACTTACTTAGTACCAGCAGGTATGTACCAGTAACCAGTATAGATACTTGGAGGTAGCTAAAGTATAAAATTTGAAAAACATATGTGATGTCATTTTCGACAGTGTTTTTCAGATGTTTGCTGCCCAATCAAACATCAAATTAAAATTTGTATGTACTTTTCTTTTAATAGCTTGTCAAACATTAATTTTAACACAACTCGCGACGATTGAATTAGAAAACTCGTTTCCACATTGCAATATAGTAAAACTAGAATTCAAAATCACGTCCCACCGACAGTAAATAATTTGACGCCTGCAGATCACAAAAAAGAATTGATTTCTTTTATCGAAAATGAAAGGCAATCTAAATAAAAAAAAATTAAAATAGTATTTTATAAATAATTTACATAAGAATAATTTGTAGACTGCTGAAACTTTTTTTGTATATATCTGGTAATGATGCTGCACCTTCAGTATGTCAGCATTCGAAAGTTGAGAGAACTGAAAAAGTCACCGTGGTGTTGGTAGCCGTTGCACATGCACAGCAACATTGAATTTAGGACTTAGCTCTAACGTCGATGTCGATGTCGATGTTGCTGTGGTAATGTAACTTCAGCCATTTAAAAGCAGGGGCTCTAAAAAGTGCGCTGTGGCTGTCAAAGTTGCTGTTGCTGTTGCTGTGCCAATCTGTTTCTCGCATTATTCATACGAGAATAATTGCAATTGCTTCGATTTTGACATTTAGTCTGAGTAAAAGCAATTGCTACGTTTTATTCATAGGTATGACCCATTGTAAAAACACAATTAATTATTAACTGAAAGAAGAACAAATCACACACAATCACAAAATGCTTTTTTGTTTTTGTTAATCTCAAATCAAAACTCACATCCACAATATTTCTTAGCCAATTTGAATTGATTTTTTTTTCATGGCATTCTTTGCACAAAGAGTAGGTACATTTTGACGTAAAATTCTACCTCATTCAAGAGGTGAACACAATTTTCGCAGAGGTGGAAAAAACTTAATAATAAAATAAAAATAATAATAATAACAAAAAAAGAAAAATAAAAATAAATATGACTTCAGTTAGTGGTTATTTGTATTTAACCTCTTATGTTTAATTCAATTTGCTTCAGCTCGTTAGCTGACAAAGCAATTCGAGTTTCTTGTTCCCGAAGGCTTAATTTTTGTTTTTCAATTTCAACGAACTTTTGTTTTTTAACATCCAAAGGCTCTTTGTAAAATTGTTTTCTTTGCTGAAATTCTTCTATTTTAACATTTTTTATATCAGTCAAAATATCGAACACTTGTTTATGATAATTTCGTGGTTCATGTGCACTATTTCTAAAAACCGAAAACTTGTCGATGGGTATGTTATTGCTGTTGGGTTGGTGCTCACATTCATTAGTGGAGTGGGTAGTTCAAATTCTATCTCTTTTCTCGTTTCAAACTCATGCATAGAATGGTCACGCAGTAAATGTTCAACTCCATCGTTTTCATCTGCGTAAAATCCTTTCGAAGTTGAAGGAACTGGAGATTTTTCTCTCGGTGACAGTGACAAAGATTTATTCTTTGAGTACCTTCTGTCTGCTCCCACTTCCAAACCCTAATTCTTTGGCAAGATGAATTCCCGTAACAGCGGCTTCGATTGCTGCAACTTCAACCACTCTGGTTTTTGTAATCTGTCCATGTACCTATAAAAAAGGGAGGAATCATTTACAAAACACACATTAGACACATAGTAAACAATTATAAAAACCTTTTTCCATCCAATAAGTTTTTCGTTTAATATTTTACAAAGTTGCTCCCATCTTTTGCGGCATTATCTCTTCCCTGTGCAGTGCACTGTCCTCCGAATTTTTTGCTAGAAAAGGATACTTCTCCATCCATTTAATCATTATATTTTCCTCTGTTTGTGTTGTTGTGGACGTCCTGTAAATATGTAATTAATTTAAATAAAGAGTTTGTGTGTCGGTAATTATTTATTGTACTTACATTGCTATTTAGAATGTTGACCTTATTTATTCAAACCAAGATATCAACAAATAAAATATTTCGAAGCTGTTAGCTGTTGGCTGTCATATGCTCATTATGGTATGATGAACTTTAATTTTTTCATCACACTGTTTCTTAAACCCATGCGAAAGAACAAAAGGTAACCAAATGAGTTACGTGAAGCAAACTTTCGCTTTCGCGTGATTTCTATCGCTTTTTGAAAAGTGAAAGCGTTATTCGTTTCGTTTTTTACAGAATCCCACCCCAGAGTTCGACTGTTCAACGAGAACAAGCTGCGAACCACCCAGAAGAAGAAATTTGATGTCTTGGACGCCTTAGCAGCACACCTGGAGTAGCCAGAGGATAGAGCGAGCACCTGACTATGAAATTCTCCTCTGTGCACTCACCTACCACAAACGCCAACAATCAGTGGTGCCAGTATCGCGATATCATCAAGGAGGTAGCCGAAACCACTGTAGGGTACCAGCCAGGAAAAAGGTGACAGAAGATGCACACAAGAAAGCGCTGCAGCCGAGCCAGGAGAAGGGAGGACAAAAAGATCCTGCGTAGAAAGAAAAGGGCTTACGCAGCTTTCCAGCTCAAGGAGGTCGAAGAGTAGTGCGATCGTAATAACATCCGGAGGTTTTATAAAAAAGCCACCCAACTGGTGGTTGGGTATGTATGAATCGGGTAGGCGCTGATTGGAATCAACTTGGCGGTGCCCAGCTGTTGCAACTTGTGCATACACATCAATTGTGCTTACTTTACCTCCGCGTGGTAACCACCGGGTACTGGTGTCGCTCAACCGGGCTTGGCGTGCTAAACTTATAAGCGCGAGTGTTGAACACGAAGAAAATAACAACACTATAATGCTCTGTCGGAACTGACTGTCTGCTCGAGTTTCAGAAGTCTAACATGATCCCCTCAGAAAGAGGACGTGCGGCGGAAGAATTCACGCGATTGAATCAACGGTGACGTCAACAGTCGGCATGGCAGATACTTTAATGAGCTACTTCGACATATTTGGAGCTGAGGTCATTAAGGATTTTTCAATACTAGTCAGTGTGTTAAAATAGAGATGGTGGTGGAAGAGCCCTTAATGGGTCAACGGCAGCACTCAAATCCCCGAAGCGAGTTACTGACTCCGGAATAAACGGCCCCTTTCGTCCAAGGGGCACAGAAAGGGCCTGGGCCTCCTCGTTTTTTGCAAAACGAAAAAAGGACAATGACTTTCGGATCTGCACGTGGAATGTTCGAACCCTGAACAGACCGCGTGCAGCTGAACAATTAGCGGAGGCCCTAGACTGCTACAGTGCAGATATCACCGCCATCCAGGAAGTGCGGTGTGATGGGCCCGGCAAAAGAAGGATGAAAAACTGTGACATCTACTACGTGATTGCTACAGAGAACAGAAGCAGCGTCTATTCGGATGCGGATTCGTTGTAAGCGGCAGACTTGAGCTTTCGACACGTAAGTGAACGCCTTACAATTATCCGCATCAAGGCTAAATTAGCCAACATCAGCCTGATATGCGCTCACGCCCCCACGCCAGATAAAGACGTGACGTAATGTTACTGTATAGCTAGCACACGGTTTCCTTACCTCAACATTCACAAAGGGACATGGCGCTCATCAGTTCAACAAACCTACAGTCAAACTAACCATGTTGCGGTCGACGCTAGGCACTCCTCCAGTATACTAGATGTCCGAACTTTCCGAGCGGCCAACATAGACTTGGATTATTACCTTGTTGTAGCAAAGGTGCGTATACGGATATCCCAGACACCACAACAACGAGGATATACTGTGAGAAGATTCAACGTTGAACGGCTACAAACGCAACAAACCGCCAGAACTTTTGCCGATCGCGTCTCCCTCAACCTCTCGAGAAGTTCTTTGCGGCCAGCATCAAGTGCTGAAGACCAGTGGCATCGATGCCAAGAAGGCATCAGAAAAGCCGCAACTGATGTGCTAGGTCTCACCCGATCACCACCGCAAAATCCCTGGTTTGATGAAGAGTGCTGGCAAGCATATACAGCAAAGCAACTGGCCTACAAAGCGGCACTGCAGAGAAGGACAAGAGCAGCTCGTGAGCTCTACGAGCAAAAAAGGAGGGTAGAACGTAGAACACCGGCTTCTCCGGAGGAAAAAGAAAGAGCATGAGAAGCTAGTGATCGAGGACATAGAGAAGTGCTACTCCAGTAAGAACGTTCAGAAGTTTTACCAAAAGGTAAAAAGAAAATCGAGCAAACAGTGCGTCTAGATCAGATGTGGTGGTCGTCGCAAACGCATTACTGGAGTCGAGGCCAACACAAATTGTGATGACAATCGTATACTCCAACGTTATTCAACTCATAAATATGTTTATGATTGAAAGTAGTTTTGATTAACTTGAATATACGCTGACGACATCGACATCATTGGCAGAACACAGCGAGCTGTCACTGGTGCTTTTGCAAGTATCAATACAGAGGTGACAAAAATTTGTTTAGTGGTGAATGAGTGCATGTCCATCGACGAATCGGACAGAACGTCACGATAGACAGCTATAACTTTAAGGTAGTTCGGGACTTTGTCTACCTCGGCTCCGCTATTAATTCTGAAAATGACCTCACATCAGAAATCAAGCGAAGAATTACACTTGCCAACCGCTGTTACTTTCATTAGTAAGGCTCAGACGACTAAGATGGCTAGGACATGTAGAGCGAATGGACATCAACGCTCTGGCCCGAGGAAGACCTCGCCTTAGGACGGTGGCGCGCAGAAGTAGAAGGGGACCTCAAACAACTTGGAGTGTGCAACTGGAGGCGGTTAGCCAAAGATCGTGCTAACTGGAGAGGCGTGTTGGTTGAGGCCCAGGCAGAGCTCCCAGGTCACTTTAACCACTTGGAGATAACAAAATTCACAAAAAGCGCTAAATTGCGCTTGATTTTGTTAATAATTAGAGGTCACCTTCTTTGAAAGGTTATAACGGGAAATATGGTGAAAATACCACCCCCCCCCCCCCCTTAAAGGGTTATACCATTTAAAGCTGGTACCTCAAAATTAGAGGTCACCTTCTTTAAAAGGCTTTAACGGGAAATATGGTGAAAATACCCACCCCCCTTAAAGGGTTATACCATTTAAAGCTGGGACACCAAGTGGCTCTCTCGTGTCATTAAAGTGGCCTGGGAATGCGGCGAAACACCCAGCGAATGGCAGATTGGGGTGATTGTGCCCCTTTTCAAGAAACGGAATAATAGGGATTGCTCAAATTACAGGGGTATATCACTTTTAAGTCTCCCCGGAAAAATGTTTGCCAAGGTGCTGGAAACGCGTTGTGGTCGAGTCACGATTAGGAGATGAGCAGTGCGGTTTTCGTCCCGGCAGAAGCACAACCGACCAGTTATTCAGTCTCAGAATGGTACTTGAGAAGGCTGCTTGGGAGTATGCTACACCTGTTTACGCATGCTTCGTAGATTTGGAGAAAGCATATGACCGAGTCCCTCGAGGTAAACTCTGGAGTGTATTACAGGAGTATGGATTTGACGGTTCTCTCTTGAGAGCAATTCAATCTCTTTACACAATTTGTAAAAGCTGTGTTCGGGTAAACGGCGTTAAATCAATACCTTTCACCGTGGGCTTGGACTTCGCCAGGGGTGCGTCTTGTCTCCTCTCCTTTTCATTAGGTACTTCTATGGACTGGATGTTACACTGCAGTCTTGGCGAGGAACGTTTCGAATTGGGAGATCTGAGGATAAGTCATTTTCTCTTCGCTGATGACTTGGTCATCCTTGGATCCTCTCAGACCGAACTTCAGCGCGCACTCGATCGTCTTGTAGCCGTTTGTGTTGAAGCTGAGATGAAGGTAAACTGCAGACTATTGTTAACAGCGAGGGTACGATTTGGTATCGGCAAAACACATGATGTGTGTCTGTATGTAACCTTTGTTACAATAGAGTATTTATTTATTTCCGTCGTACTTATGTATGTAGATATACTATACAAGGTATTCAATACACATCGGACTGATTATGTATACCCATCAGCTATTTTTATTATACATTCTAATTATTCATATGTATAGATATGTTATTTACATCACATCGGAGTAGAAATAATGTGGGCTATCATATGAGAGCAATAGATTTAATTACGATCTACACAGAAGAATAAGGAAACGATGGACAGGCAGATTTAATTTAAATTGATCATAAAATCGTTAGGCAAATCAAAATGTGTAGACATTGACCACGAGATAATTGTTGATTGAAAAGCAAGAAGGCGGAAATTGGCTTTCAAGAGTTAAATACCTACCTGTCATAATTAACAACATAAAACTCATCAATTCCGTTAAACGATGCCCATTTACTTAACTATTCGTAGATTTAGATATAGTAGAGATAGAGGGCCATTGTTGTGAATAATGCATAATGGAATAACTTAAGAAATGCAGAACCCTCGATGACTGTTAACAATCGTTTATTATATTATGATTCGTTCTATGAAAACAAGGTTTAATATATTGGCCAACTATTAATAAACTACACGACTCGGTCACACCAAAGTTTCTCTATCACTGCAAGTTTTTTTTCGACTAATTGATTATGAGAGTATATGAGTATCCAAACAATTGGAGTGATATTGGGTTGTGAATGGAGTTGTGGCTGTGGGGCGGAGTTGTTGAAGAGGATGCAAGAAGGCGGCACAACTTAATACAGAGAAATACAGATTTGGGGTGACATCAGTAGGTAACGTTTCTGGGTCATCGGGTGACGTCGAGGGAATGCGTCTAGAATTCAGCAAAGTGGAAGCAATAAAAAAGCTGGCGTGGTGCCATCTGATCTAGTAGATGTAACGACATTGGTGAATTATCTCGCAAGGAAGAATCATTTGTTTATATGGGGTCCCTCACAATAAAATGGAATGGATGCTCACGTAAGGCCCGGTGCTCGTGATGTTTGATCCATAGAAAAACTTAGGTATACGCAGATGCATCATCGTTTGTTTTCGGAGCATTCCTGCAACAGAGCGAATGCCTTTATAAAAACGTATGTAGCCCCAATTGTAACTGCCGTGCCTGCTACAGACCAAAAGCTCCGGGAACTGTATAAATGTCAACAGAGGGACCCTGTAATGCAATAAGTTAGGAAATTAATCTTAGGGGGATGCCATGAAAATAAGAAATTGACTCCGGAAGCACAAGCGTGTTACAACGATAGTTATAACATTTCAGCATTTCAGTTTGAGATATGGCGTCATAATGAAAGGGAATCGGATGCAATCCAAGGTGAGCTAAGACCATTCATTTTGGAAAGGGAATACTTATTGATAGCAGATGTATATCCGCACGATATCCAGAGATTGCTCGATTGGACTGTTTAACATCAGTCAGCGTTATCAATCACATTAAATCAATCTTTGCCAGACATGGGATAACAGGAGCGATACGAACCGAAGACGCACGGTCCCCAATTCGAATCATTCTAGTTTAGAAAGTTTTCACAGCAATGAAACTTTTCTCACATCACTTCGAATCCGCGATATATCTACCCAAAGCAATGGTTTCATCGAGACGATGGTAAAGGCGGTGAAATCGCAGCTGAAAAAACAGGGATACATATCTTCGCAGCACACCAGTCTCAAGCGGATATAGTCCAGCGGAACTGTTAATGGGATGGCGAATAAAAACTTTTCTTCCTACAACAAGAGCAAACTTGCAACCTAAAACAATAGATCGGGAGAGATACTACACGGTTAAAAATCCTGGCGTTAATTTTAATATTTTGGTTGTATATATGACAACACCCACAAAATATTAAAATTCAATATTTCGGATATATTAAATTTGAAAAACCACTAAAATTTTTATTGAAATTATATAATTTATACTATTATACAAAATATATTGGAAATATTACATCTATCTATATTATATAAAAATAAACTGTATTGTGTTTGTCGCCAATGTTCTCTGTAATGCGTGATTTTGATTCCCATGAAAGGTGACGTTAATACCATGGTTTGTAAGTATATACGGTCTTTGTAGGTGGTTCATGAGTTATAGGGGCGTGGCACCACCCATACAAAAAAAAAAACATTAAAATCTTTTATTTCGAAAACCACCCAATCGGTTGAATTCAAATTTACACACAATCTTAGGTATTGGCCCAGGAGTATTCCTGTGAAGATTGGTCAAAATTGGACCTAGGGGCGTGGTACCGCCCATACAAAAAAACATTCAAAATCGTATAACATTGATAGCTATGCATTTTCCTGATAGACAAGAATACTTTCTGCGCAATACGATTCCTGGAAAACTCAAAAATATGTACCACGGAGCATTACAATAAAAACTGTTTATCACTGATTTAAATGAATTTGAAATTGCACTACGATACGAAGTGTGCAGGGGTTCACTAGTTTTAATGTAGATTAAGGTTGGTTTTTATACGAAACGTATTTAAATCAAACCCTTACGCGTACATATCAAAATGTTATTTAGGATTGTCATAGATTTGTATTACCTACTTACTTACTTACTTAGATGGCGCTACAGTCCGGGGTGGACCTGGGCCTCAACCAATACGCCTCTCCAGTTAGCACGATCTTTGGCTAACTGCCTCCAGTTGCGCACTCCAAGTTGGTTGAGGTCCCCTTCCACGTGTGCGCGCCACCTAAGGCGAGGTCTTCCTCTACTGCGTTGTCCCTCCGGGTTGGAATCGAAGACTCTTCGGGCCGGAGCGTTGGTGTCCATTCGCTCTACATGTCCTAGCCATCTTAGTCGACTGAGCCTTACTAATCAAAGTAACAGCGGTTGGCAAGTGTAATTCTTCGCTTGATTTCTGATGTGATGTCATTTTCAGAATTAATAGCGGAGCCGAGGTAGACAAAGTCTCGAACTACCTCAAAGTTATAGCTGTCTATCGTGATGTTCTGTCCGATTCGTCGATGTTGTGTGTCCCTTCTTGTTGACAGCATATATTTTGTTTTGCCCTCATTCACCACTAAACAAATTTTTGTCGCCTCTGTATTGATACTTGCAAAAGCACCAGTGACAGCTCGCTGTGTTCTGCCAATGATGTCGATGTCGTCAGCGTATGCAAGTAGTTGTACGGACTTTTGGAAAATTGGGCCCCTGGTGTTGGCTTGCGAGTTTCGCACAATTTTCTGAAGAATGATGTTGAAAAAGTCACATGACAGCGCATCACCTTGTCTAAATCCTTTTTGACATCAAAGGTCTCGGTGAGATTGTTTCCGAACTTTACGGAGCAGCGAGCGTTCTCCATCGTCATTCTGCACAATGTGACAAGTTTGGGAGGGATGCCAAAACTTGACATGGCTCTGTATAGCTCGTCTCTATAAATGCTGTCATATGCGGCTTTAAAATCGATAAATAGATGGTGAGTATCGATTTGGACTTTTTGGGTTTTCTCCAGGATCTGCCGTAGTATGAATATTTGGTCGGTTGTGGACTTACCGGGCCTAAAACCGCACTGATAGGGAACAATCAGTTCGTTGACAAATGGTTTCAGGCGTTCACAGAGTATGGCAGACAGGATCTTGTAAGCGATGTTAAGGAGACTGATACCTCTATAGTTGGCGCATTTTAGAGAGTCTCTTTTCTTATGGATCGGGCAAACAATGCTGAGGCTTCATTCATCAGGCATACTTTCCTCTGACCAAATTTTAGAAACGAGTTGGTATATGCTCTCTACCAAGTCATCTCCCGCTGCCTTAAAAAGCTCGGCGGATAAACCGTCCGGTCCTGCAGCTTTGTTGGACTTCAGCTTGGATATTGCTATCCTTACCTCATTTTGGTGAGGTGGACGGAAGTCTTGGCTTTCATCGCCAATGCTGAATGGTTCATTCTGCGTGATAGCGGAATTTGTGTCGTCTTCGCCGTTTAGAAGTCTGCAGAAATGGTTTTTTCATATCCTCAGCACCGACTGTGACTCTACTACAAGGTTTCCTTGTTCGTCTGTACAGGTCTCTGTTCGGGCCTTATTCCCATGACACGTTCTTTTAACCTTTTGGTAAAACTTCTGAACGTTCTTACTGGAGTAGCACTTCTCTATGTCCTTGATCGCGAGCTTCTCATGCTCTTTCTTTTTCCTCCGTAGAAGCCGGTGTTCTTCCCTCCTTTTTTGCTCGTAGAGCTCACGAGCTGCTCTCGTCCTTCTCTGCAGCGCCGCTTTGTAGGCCAGTTGCTTTGCTGCATATGCTTGCCGGCACTCTTCATCAAACCAGGGATTTCGCGGTGGTGATCGGGTGAAACCTAGCACATCAGTTGCTGCTTTTCTAATACCTTCTTGGCATCGATGCCACTGGTCTTCAGCACTTGATGCTGGCTACACAGAACTTCTCGAGAGGTTGAGGGAGACGCGAACGGCAAAAGTTCTGGCGGTTTCTGGCGTTTGTAGCCGTTCAATTTTGAATCTCCTCACAGCATTTTCTTGTTGTTGTGGTGTCTGGGATATCCGCATACATACCTTTGCCACAACAAGGTAGTGATCCAAGTGTATGTTGGCCGCTCGGAAAGTTCGGACATCTAGAATACTGAAGGAGTGCCTAGCGTCGACCGCAACATGGTTAATTTGACTGACGGTTTGTTGATATGGTGACCGCCATGTCCCTTTGTGAATGTTGAGGTGAGGAAATCGTGTGCTAGCTACAGTAACATTACGTCACGTCTTTATCTTGCGTGGGGGCGTGAGCGCATATCAGGCTGATGTTGGCGAATTTAGCCTTGATGCGGATAGTTGTAAGGCGTTCACTTACGTGTCGAAAGCTCAATAGTTCTTGCCTAAGTCTGCCGCTTACAACGAATCCGCATCCAAATAGACGCTGCTTCTGTTCTCTGTAGCTATCACCGTAGTAGATGTCACAGGTTTTCATCGTTCTTTTGCCGGGCCTTTCCCACCGCACCTCCTGAATGGCGGTGATATCTGCCTTGTAGCAGTCTAGGGCTTCCGCTAATTTTTCGGCTGCACGCGGTCTGTTTAGGGTTCGAACATTCCACGTGCAGATCCGAACGTCATTGCCCTTTTTTCGTTTTACCGGATCGTCAAATCCATCCGTATACGAGGCTTTTGGCTTCTTCGTAACAAATATTTTTTTTCTGTGGTTAGGTAGATAGCCCCACGCACGACCCCCAACCTGGAGGAATACGCCCTAAGATGACCCTAGGACAGCGGGTCAGATACTCTGTTTTCAGTAACCCACTTCGGGGATATGAGTGCTGCCATTGGCCCATAAAGGGTTCATCCGTCACCGTCTTTATTTCAGCACCCTGACCTGACTCGTGCTGAAAATCCTTACATACCTTTGCTCCAAATATGTCAGAGTAGCTCACTCAAAGTATCTGCCATATCGACTGTTGACAACAGCATTGATTCAATCTTGTGTATTCATCCGATGTATGTCCTCTTTCTGAGGGGCTCAGGTAAGACCTCTGTGAACCGTTCAGTCAGTCATTCCGACAGAGCATTATAGTGTTGCTATTTTCTTCGTTTTCAACACTCGCGCTTATAAGTTTAGCAAGCCAAGCCCGGTTGAGCGAGACCAGTAACCGGTGGTTACCACGCGGAGGTAAAATAAGCACAATTGATGTGTATGAAAAAGTTGCAACAGCTGGGCACCGCCAGGTTGATGCCAATCAGCGCCTACCCGATTCATACACACCCAACCATTTTATTTTGTATTAAAAATAAATTAACAGCGTATTGAAATCTAATACTTTCGGTTTAAATTCAATATTTGTTTGGGTTTTTATAAACCCTTGGAATATTAGAATATAATACAGTATTATTTTATTTTAATACGATTTTTTATTAATTTTAAGTAGAGGTAGGTTACTTTGTAATACAAAATAAATTACATTTTAACTCAAAATTGGATTACATTTGAGTATAAAGATAATACATTATTCCAAAAAGTTTTTTGTACATATTATATTTAAATTTAAACAATTGCCACTAATCCGGTTGTCAGTAATCCCTTCGAGAAAAATCCTTTTGATTTGTAATGCGAGAGTACTCCTCCAAAATATCCACCGTTGGACTTCCTTCTATATATGCTTCCAGACTCTAGCCCCTTTTAATGAATGAAAAAGTCATGTATAGCTACATTATAATTTATTATTAAATTAGTGACTAACTTCTTTGAATGTATGTAAGGTTACAACTTCTCCAATAGCTCTGTCTTGCCTCTTTAAAATGCCTCTGACAGGATGAGCCAGCTCTAGGACAATTTAGGAATATCCACTTTTAATTTACTCGTCTGTCAAAAAAAAAAAAAAAAAAAAAACAAACAGAAAATAGCAAAGTCACATCGGCTGTAACATTGTAGGTAGATATGTCGCACTCAGAAAATAGAAAACCAAGCGACAACATACATAGTATATTCTTTTTGTTAAAAAATAATACCGAAATATTTAAATCGAATGCCGAAGGGTTCAAAACTAATTCTAAAAGATAAAAATTAATACTGAAATAATTATTTATATAATAATATCCAGTGAAATATTAAATTGTGTAAGATATCAGCACGGGCATAAGTGGGTCATTGAAGTAATGGACTCTTTGCGAATACAAATGTGATCATTATTGGAATTGGTTTGCGACTCGTTTATATTGCTATACCCCGTGCAGAGGACGTGTGTTGGTAATCTTTGCCGGTTCCCCTCAGAACGAGAAGTTTTTCGGTGTGTGTGGCAATTGCCTGGTTCCTCCTGCGCACACTTGAACTCATAACATGAGTGTGTATCGGCAGGCATACCGGTTCCCTGAACACCAAATGTGTTCGGCGTGTGCGTGTGTGGTATTGCTTTGCAATATTCTCTCAGACAGGATATCTGTAATGTAGTGCAAATAGTTCTTGTAGATATCTGAGTAGAGTAGTGGTAGATGCTTCAATAGAGTACCCCTTAGAACGAGGAGTTCTTTGGTGTATGTGGCAATTGCCTGGTTCCTCCTGCGCTCAAGTGAAGTAATTAGAAAAGAGTTATCGGCAGGCATACCGGTTCCCTGAACATTGTGTTCGGTGTGTGTGGTATTGCTGTTCATGGCAGAGTATATCCATTAATGAGTAGGGACACTCTCTCTACATATGCATTTCATACTACCACAAAGCAAAACGCAGAAAAATCGTGCAATAAGTGGAAGCAGGTCGAAAGAATACTTTTTACCTGAATACGACGAATGCCTGAGAAGAAAAGGGTAAACAACACATTTTACCTGTACCACTACATACGGTTTGCTGTGTATGACGAACGATTGTGGGTTTTTTCATAATGCATTTTTAAAGGCGGTAAACTCGGATTTCGATGTGTGTACCTATTCACTTTATGCAGTGTGACCTGCTTTGCCTTTTGGAAAATGGTTTCATGCTTCGTTTTTATGATTATTTTTTCCAGGAATTACAACTAATTCTGAACTCTTACCATTAATATTTCAATCTAAAATATGAAAATAAATGTTTCTTCTCTGTTCTGACTTCGCTAAAAATAATGCAATTCGATATTGGGCGCAGTAGCAATACAAATGATTTCATTCCATAATTGCTAGTTTTTATAATAACTGGTCACACTGGTTCTGCAGTGACAATGGGGTAGGTTTTTTCATAATGCGTTTTTAAAGGCGGTAAACTCGAGTGCTTATCAGTTGTGCGAAAGAAGTGAAATAAACACAATACAGGGTGACCCGTGATAGTTTTCGGTGCGAACAAACTACAGTGCAATTGTTTTTGGATTAAATAAAAAATGGGAAAACATATTTTCAAGTGTTTAGCCTGCGCGGTCGGGAACAAAAAGAAAATGCAACTGTAAAATATTTTTATGTGCCGATAATGGAGGTCATTAAGTTTAACTTTATTGGTTTTTTAGTGATAACTCCTGAAACTATCCCTTTTCTGACTCCTTTTTTGGAGGTGTAATTTTTCATTAAAATCTTTTTACGCGCTGTTTATTTTGCTTTTGTTTTGCTTGAACACATGTAAAATACATATATACGCCTTTTGGTTTTAAAATGAATAGTATTGCTTGTAGTCGAAATTGTGTCCTAAGTTATATTAATCTTTAATTCATATAAATTTAAAGACCCCAACAAATTCAGAAGACCATTTTTGGAAAATGAAGAGCAAATCAATTTCTTATGAAATGCATTTTTTAAGTATTGCCTTTTTCGATAAGTCTTCCAATAGGCGTATTTTTTTGGGAAGTGAGCATAACAAAACCAAAAGTGAGTATACAAGTTTTGCATGTAAAAGTAAAAGTGAGCTAGCTATAGATTTTCAAAAAAATACGCCTGATATAACTAAAAGGATGGCAACAGAATATAAATAGTCTTATTGGTATTTCAATTGACTTAATTGCCATTTTAAAGCAACCGAGGAAGAAATAATAAGTTGCTGACTTTATTTCAATTCATTTGTGAATTTAAAAGATCTTTTTAAGCAAAGTAGCTACATGGAGAAAATAGCCAACTGAAAATTTAGAGCTTTCCGGCGTTGAAATAAACGCTTTCAAAACTGAATCTGACTATAAAACTGCTGATTTCGGTAGTGAAAATGCGTTTTATTATAGGCGTATTTTTTTGAGAATCTATAGCTAGCTCACTTTTACTTTTACATACAAAAGTTTTATACTCACTTTTGAATTTGTTATAGGTACTCACTTTTGGTTTTACATACAAAATTATTATACTCACTTTTGTTTTTGTTATACTCACTTCCCAAAAAAATACGCCATTTTTTGTATGCTATATTAAAAAAAACGTCAAAAACGCAATTGTGAGTTGCAACTAAGTCAGCAACATAGTGTTTCCTGTTTCCTCCATATTTACAGATTTTTAAGGAAGATGAAAGTGCGCATTTAACACGCTCGCCTAAAGAATTTTTAGATGCATTAGAAAGTTTATAGCAAAATAAAAAAAAATAATCTTGAAATGAAAATGTATTACCTTCATATTAAAAAATAAATGTGATTGATTACTGGCTGTAAAAATCAAAACAAATAATTTCTTATAAAATGATATGTAGGCACGTGTTTGAGAGCATGACTTTATCAAAAAATGTAATAGAATAATCAAAAAAAAAAAAACAACAACAAGTATAAATATCTTAGCGTAACACACATGTAATTATAATTTTGTATTTAATAAAAATGTATGACAAGTTAAAAATTTCCCTTTTTTTAACGGAGCACCCTGTGCCATTTTCCGAAAAAATATTCCTCCTCTTTTCTCTCCCTCTCACTACCCACTTTATATATCCGTCTATTTCTCATGTCTGTGTGACACAGTAATACTTGCTGATAAGGAAATTGTCGAGAGTGTCCCTACTCATTATAATGGATATACTCTGGTTCATGGTTCGTACAAAGGACGTGTGTTGGTTAATTTGCCGGTTCCCCTTAAAACGAAAAGTTCTTCGGTGTTTGCGGCAATTGCCTGGTTCCTCCTGCGCACACGTGAACTCATAACATGAGTGTTTATCGGCACGCATGTCTACTGGTTTCCTGAACACCAAATGTGTTCGGGGTGTGTGGTATTGCCTTGCATCTGATATCTATTGTACTGTACGTACTGTAGTTTAAATATTTCTTGTAGAGGTATCTGAGTAAAGTAGTGGTAGATACTTGAGTTGAGTATTGGTAGATACCGTAGTTTATTCGAATTATACTTACAGGGAATTTTTATTATTCTCGTTACAGAATTGGAGATGCCTGACGCGTTAATGGGTTGCAAAAAAAAATAAATAAATAAATAATAATAATATTAACTTTTATGTTCCCTCTTACAATTGTAACATTCCGGTATTAAAAAGTAATACAGCCGAGAGTTACGCAGGTAATAAATAGTATATTGATTTAAAATATACCAAATATTTAATTTAAATATTATTTTTATTATCGTCAATTTCGCTCACATCTTGTATTAAAACCAAATACAAAAATTTTGATAGATATGAAAGGCATTGTAATAAGTTTTTAAGTATTAAAATGTAGTCAGAAAGTGTGTTACTTTTTAAGTCAAATATAATTTAATTGTAACAATTTCTTGGTTGGAATATAATTTTAATATAGAAGGGGTTAGAAGTAAAATACTTGATTTTAATCTTTGTAGATTAAATTTTAAAACTCGTATTAAAATAAGTTTCTAATGGAAAAAATATTACATTTTTACAGAAAAAGTTTAATAAACTGAAAATATTAAAAACATGCACCTGTAATACTGCGGCGGTATTAAAAAACATAATTAACATACCCCCTCTTTCTGGCTCAAAACAGCTCAGGGAATGTTTACCGGCATGTATTGATAAAATTGTCAAAAGCAAAAAGTTGACAGATAGGCGAAATAAACAAAAAATAGTTTCCAACGGTTGCTCGGTTATGAGTTATACAGAATTGATAGAATACAAAATTATATCAATTTAATACAAATTGTGAATTTTCGCTGCAGTTTGAAATAGTTTTGTTTTGGAAATGGCTCGAAGAAGCTCGAAGTGTAGACATACTTTTGGGTACCTACATATTCCGCTCTCTGAGAGAATTGCTCAAATTTTCGAAATTGACAGATTTCTACAGCCATGCTCGGAAAAGTACGCGAATAGACCTACTAAGGGCCGATTTTTCAATAGTCAGATAGCCAATCAGATAGGGGTTAACTGACAGATAAGACAAATCCCATTTTTCATTAGTCGAAGAGCAGCTAATCGATGAATATAACATCTAATTGTCCCATAAAGTTATCTGCCCGTTTCTGAGGCGGATAAGATGTAATTCTCTAGTTATGTAATATAGGCAGGTACCTATGCGAACTGTCAAATTTGAAAATTTTAATTTACAAAGTTTTGTTTTGGGAAATATGTAGGTAAAACATATTGTACAAATGGATCTGTTCGATTGTATCGGCGATTTTATTATTGAGGAAAAAGAATTGGCAAATAATTATTTCAACCCAACAAGGAAACAAAGAGTAGTGAGAAAGAGACTTAAACATTATGTACAAAGGGAGAAAGCAGGTTTCAAATGAAGATAAACATCAAATCAAGCTATGGGCTGGGCATGACTATCTTATATGCTTACACACAACAAATTGTCAATTAATATGTCTCTCTCACACCCACTTTACCGTCGAATAGTTATCTAGCTCTTATTTTAGGACTGAAGAATTCGAAACTGTTATCTAGAAATTTTTGCAAACTGCCGTACAGTTTTCGTAAGGTTAGATAAAAATATTGTTTAAGAGCTCGAAACACTTGTACGATCAAACTGTATTAATAGTAGGGTATAATGATAACCACCTAGTACGTTGTACTATGCCGGTGCAAATCCTTAAATTCCAATTCAATCGCAATACAAAATTCGTTTAAACCCTCTTTTTAACTGTATAAATCTAGTGTAGGCACATTATAAAAAAAATATCTGTTTTTATTACAATAATTTCAATATCAGTTGAAAATGTATCAAATTCTTTTTTTGAAATGATATGGACTGGACAACCAATTCCAATTAAGGCTTTTACGATAGGGACTGAAAACTGAAGCGTGTCTTCTTTTGGAATAAATAATTAAAATGTTTTTTAAGGTTATATATATAATTAATTCTTATGCATCAATTCAAAGTGATGAACATACCTAATCTAAAGTAAAGCAAAAAATAAAAAATAGCAAAATAGGTATGCCTTCAGCGATCCAGTTTGAAACAAATATTGGTAGATAGATACCTACAATCTACATAATAATCTGTGTGATAAATAAATGCATTTGCATACGACTTAAATATGCGCAAAATCAGGGACTGTACTGATAGGTATGTACTCTCAACGTCAGTGTACAGTTGTAGTTTGTAGAGTCAACTATAGTAGGTACCTAGTTATTGTTTATGGCCTACTTAAAAAAGAGGACACAACAAATAAAGAGAACAAAAAAAGGTTCAAGCGAAAAAAGAAAGTGTAAAATAGATCGCGGACAAAAAAAGGACGTGTTCTCTTAAAAAGAGATGTTCTGGAAACCGTGGACTAAGGAGAACACATAGCAAAGCAACCTTTGAAAACTCCAGCAAGCATAATGACAATAGATACAAACTGAATATGTAGGTATATAAAATATAATACACATTATTTTTTAATGAAAAAAATGGAAAGGAAGTGACTCAGTTGTTAACGGGAAGAGACAGTAAAGAAGGTTTGTACAAGACAATTGGTTTTATATCTCTCAGACATTACAGCTGGCAGAACTCAGTAACTCGAGAAGATAGGGAACACCATCTTCCGCAGCAAATTTCGCCATTGATATTGACAAACTTTGTTTTGTCGTTTGTAAACCATCTTTCTATAAGGAACTATTTATCCATCTAACTATATGTATAGGGAAATTGCATTTTCCTTGTAATATCTCAACAAGCAATAACTTCGTCATTACTATCTACAATGCATGATTTGGAAGAGTTTTAAATCGTAGTTGTCTATGCAGGTTAAACACTGCTCAACATCTGTAAACCAGTTTTCGGTGATTGTTTATTAATGAACTCTAGCTCTTGCCGAATGTGGGAAAATACCGAACATAAGGCCAAGGTCACCGTAGTCATTGAACATTTGGTGGGAAATCTGGCACGAGCTTAACGTGCGCAATCAATCAGGTTAGGAGCTTGGAGGTAAGGTACTAGTTAGCATGTATCTCCAAATAAAATGTGTGTTTTTGTTTACTAATTCTGACGTGAATTCTTGTGAACTAAGTTAAAAAAAATTTAAAATTTAGTTATTGAAATGTCTTAGGTAGGTATACATTAATTAAATTGTTTTGGCATTTAATTAATCACGATGATGAAACCCACATAATTTGTCTAATTTTGAAAGTCTATGCGAAGCACGATGGAAACTGAAGCGTGTCTTCTTTTGGAATAAATAATTAAAATGTTTTTTTAAGGTTATATATATAATTAATTCTTATTCATCAATTCAATGTGATGAACATAATCTAAAGTAAGGCAAAAAAAAAAATAGCAAAATATGCCTTCAGCAATCCAGTTTGAAACAAATATTGGTAGATAGATACCTACAATCTACATAATAATCTGTGTGTGATAAATGAATGCATTTGTATACGATTTAAATATGCGCAAAATCAGGGACTGTATTGATAGGTATGTACTTTAAACGTCAGTGTACAATTTTAGAGTCAACTATAGTACCTAGTTATTGTTTATGGCCTACTTTTCACTGGAAAGGCGAACCTATCAGTAATTAGCTTGTCTGGTTAGTGTCAGCCAAAGATTTTCACTTATATAAGTTAACGACAGATACGACAAACTGAAATATCCAGCACATTCCACCAAGCTTGCGGGTCATGTTGCTAACACATGCCATCATAGACATCATAACGACAACGAAATGCGATGCGACATGCTGCAGGTGAATGATGATGACTCAACGTCTGGAGTGCAAGAGTGGAGTACAATCATAATCATTTTTCACATGTCCATTTCCCATTGTCGCATTAGACCAAAGTTTCAATTTAATTTGTAAGTAATTAGATTTAAGTTCAGTTGTAATTTTGTGTTCAACCAATAAAGAGGCTTCTCCTCAAATAAAATTTTTTTTAATAAAAACTCGCATGGTTTAATTTAATTTATATAGGGTAAAGTGCCCAGTGACCGACACCCTTAAGAGAAATTTTGACTTTGAAAATTCATAACTTTTTCTTCGTTGCATCAATTTTAATGATGTTTATTTAAAATATAACTACAAATAATTTCCTGTAAGAAAGTTATAACAACAGATACCTATGTAAGGAATTCCATAAAATAAGTAAAACAGGAAATTGTAATACCTTACCAGGTTTTTAGTTACGGACACAATTTTTTCAGTAGTCGACACCCTAAAATATTAGTAATGGACACCCCCTTTTCTAACAGGCCAGTGGTAAATTTTGGGCAAATAAAATATAATAAAAGAAAACATTCTCAGCTCAAATAAATAAACTAAGTTTTTTTGTAACTATCGGACCTGCCAAACGTTGGTTTTCATGCTCGTACATTTTCATTGTCCTTCAATTGATCTGCAGCCGTTATATTTAACCGATCTGTCCGGACTGAATTTTTTTTTGTTGTTGAGTTTTTAATATTTGAAATTTTGTGGGACCGGATCGCAGCTCCGCTTACCAGGTATAATTGTGAATCTACACCATTCTTGGACCCACTCAAACACACACACAAACTTTTGTCAAAATCAGTCCAGCCGTTTAGGAGGAGTTCAGTTACAACACACGTACAGAAGAATTATACTGTAAAGGGTCCGCCATCTAACGTTTTTTTTTCAACTAGTGCTTATTTCGCGAATGGTAACACTTAGCTCATGTCTGATTTGACAGATAATTAGTTTTATCCTTCCGCTGAACGAATATGGTTGTGTATACGCTTGAACAACGCTGGAAAATATTGCGACATTACTTTGAAAATCATAGTAAGGTGGGCCTGCGATCGACTTAGAGAAGATGCCGATTTTGCCAAAAAAATCATCTTTTCAGATGAAGCTCATTTTGATTTTGGCGGGTATGTAAACAAGCAAAATTGTCGCATTTGGGGCACATACCCAAAACGAGTCACTGTTTGGTGCGGATTTTGGTCCAGAGGCATAATTGGGCCATTTTTCTTCGAAAATGAGCAAGGAGTGGCCGTTATACAGTCAATGGCGGTCGTTATCGGGCCATGTTGAACGAATTTTTGTTCACAAAAATTGAAGAGGAGGATATTGGCAACATTTGGTTTCAACAGGACGCGCTACGTGCCACACAGCCGAAGCTACACTCGATGTTTTGCGCCCTGTTTTTGAAGATCGCTTTATCAGCCGCAGACCTGATGTCGTTTGGCCACCGCGGAGCTGCGATTTGACACCGTTGGACTATTATTTGTGGGGTGCCGTAAAAGATAAGTGTTACGCCGACATGCCAGAGACAATTGACGCTTTAAAGGACAATATTCGTGAAGCCATTGGTGAAATACAGCTGCACACAATCGATAATGTGCTTAAAAATTGGACCGATCGTGTAGGCTACTGCATGGCCAGCCGAGGCAGCCATTTGAATGAAATTATTTTCCATTATTAACCGGAAGGATTGTACTTTCAAATAAAAAAAGAAATTTGAGAAAATATTCAGTAGTTTTTTTTTATAGCATTTTCAAAAAAAAAAAGCTATTTGGCGGACCCTATATATACTATAGATTATTTAAAAATAAATACAAAGCTATACCTAAAAAAAACTACCAACCTCAAAAGGAATTCTTAAAAAAGGATATAATCATAGGAGGGGTCAAAGGAATAAAGTAATTAAGCATTGCGAAATAGCGGTCTACACGGACGGCTCAAAAACAGCGGAAGGTACGGGTGCTGGAATCTATTCCGTAGATCCAGATCTAAAAGTGTCTATACGACTACCGGATACAAGCAGTGTCTTCCAATCAGAAGTTCTGGCTGTTCTGAAAGCGGCAGAGCTAATGCGGATGAGATCTATATCTGGAAAGGATATAGCCATCTACATCGATAGCCAGGCTGGCACTCAAGGCACTGGAATCTACGAACATCAATTCTGAATTAGTCAGGACCTGTCGCACAATGCTTAAGACATTATGCAGTCAGAACCGAGTGAGACTGTGCTGGGTACCAGGACACTGCGGTATAGCTGGAAATGAGCAAGCGGATGAGCTTGCGAGGATAGGCGGGGAATTGCAAGACGGAGGAGATGTGGATATTAAACCACCTCCTTGCATCATAAAATGCGATATTAGGAATAAAATAAATAAGGAAGCCGACCGGAGGTGGGAGGGACTCACCGGTCACGCAGTATCTAAGGCACTTTGGCCGCAATACGACCGTAAAAGATCTAGGGAAAAACTCAAACTAGGCAGGGAACAGCTCAGGACACTGATCGGCATATTATCAGGGCACTATGTCTTCTTAGAAAGCATGCCAAAAGACTAGGGCTAGCAGACTCGGACACTTGCAGATTCTGCGATGACCTGCAAGCCGAAGAGGACATAACACATATATTGTGCGAATGTGAGGCAATATGTCGCAGTAGAAGGAAATTTTTGGGCAGGTACTTCTTTCAACATTTAGGGGAGATAAACAATACCAACTTCAAGGGACTACTTGGCTTTTGCAGGGAAATTGGGGCTTTCTCAAGGGCAAGTGTTTAGGTATTTTTCCATTGTAGGTCACTGCAATTGGTTCCCCCTAGGGATCGCGATGGGCCCTTATGGTGCCTAGTGCTGTATGAGACATCTCTTTTTTTTTTTAACCTAACCTAACCTAACCTACGAGAGGTCACCATAACGGACGCAGAAAATGTGAACATAACACTTTTCTTGGCGCATTTTTTCAGAAATTCTGAATGTCTGCCTTTCGTCTTTTAAACCCGCTTTCATGATTTTAGGTAATCCAGTGATGGATTTGCTGTTCTTCATTAGTGGTTAATACAGTTTCCGGTCCAAAAGTTGGCTTTTGTACCTACTTGCGGACCAGTTTGATAAGGGGTTAGCCGCAGACCTTTTTTTGGCATTCTCAAATAAAATTTTAGCATTTTCAAATAAAAGCCTGAGAAATCGTTAGAGATTTAAAACTAACGGCTAAAAGGTATGCAAATACAAAGATAATATTGGTGGTGTCCATAACTAATATCCTTAAAAATGACCATTTGCGCCAGTAATAGACACCTGTGTCGGTCACTAGATTTATTGAACATTTCATTTGAGTTACGGACACCCAACGTAAATTTAAATTGTTTTGTTATTTTAATAATAACTGACTAACAAATAGATCGGCTACTTAATTATTTTCAATAAAATTTACTGTTCACCGTGTTACTATACACGGTTATATTTTTAAAATAATGATCTGTACTTACGTGTTCCTTAAGGAAATCTCAAGTTTTCTGAAATTTCTAAGGGTTTCAAACCAAAGTCTATTATCACAGGGCACTGAACGACTACAAAATATCAAGAGAAGTCATTTCTTATCACATTTGAGTGCCTGAACACGTTAAAAATAGCTTCCGTAACATCCAGCCACAGGAAACCTTAGAAAAATGGAAAAACAGTGGTAGGTGACCATAACTGAGTAGGTGTCGGTCACTAGGTAGTTTACCCTATACAAATCAGGCGTACGCTGTAATTCGTTGCGACGTACGATTGATGTTTAAGCCTGATCTATTTAGTTTGAGGTAAACCCTAAATCTTGGGTACTCATTTCGTAAAATTTAAGACGATAATCATCCAAGCAGGGATAGTAGTGCACGAGAGGTCTTTTATTTGCTTTACGAAACTCTGCCACCGTGCGTCGTGTCGTCTATCGTTTATTTTGCACAAAGTTTGAGATCTTTCGGTACTCTTCAGAAGCTCACAAACTGAAGTAGAAATAAGCACTAGACGTCATCGTAATTGTCATAAATGACATTTGACAAAATATTTCGGGTTTTCTTGTTGTGTTTGGTCTTGGTGTTGGCGCTCAAATTAAATTATTTTTTATTACAAATGCAAAATGTAAGTACATATTTATTAATATTTGTTATTATACATTACATAATATTGGTAAATTACAATAAATGTTCAACTTATTTTATTTAAGTCAGCTACTCCGAAGCAGATGTCAATTCTAATTGACTTCGGAATTACATCCGGACCCTAGCAAAGGGCTACAAGCTCAATTCCGTCCAAGGAAAAGCGCAAATAAACAAAATGTGGGATAATTTGGCTGGAGTTCTAAATGCGGATGGGTTGCCCACTAAAAACGTGTCGGCTTACTTAAAGGAAGGTAATTGGAAAATTTTCATTTCGTTTTGTGCTAATTACTAACATTGAGATTTCGACAGACTTTAAGTAGATATAGGACCAAAAAAATGCAGCCAGAATTTAGGTACTATCAATTAAAAAGACAGGGGGTGGACATGCAGAATTCATTTACCTATGCATCTCGGACCAGGAAGAAAGGGTTATAGAGATGACTTCGCTTCGTTCGGCAGTATCGGGTAGCTCGTCTGCAGTTTTTGGCGCTACTCCAAAAGAAGAGATTGAGGAGTTTGAAGAAGAAGAGCACCTGGAAGACATAATTCTGGTCGATAGTCCAATGCTGTTTCACGAAGCGAAGGAAGAAACCTCAAATGTTCGCAAGAGGTAAGTGCGATATTTATACCAAAAAATATGTTCTGAATACATAATTAATTATGTATTTTGTTTTCGTGTATAGAAAACAGTGATTATCAGTGATGAAGAATAGAATATAGAAGTCAACCTTATAGTAAATGCAAATGTTGTGGAGAGCAGCGCTAACATTTGCGAAAACAGCCATTTTACTGGGGTCGTAGCTGCTCTTTCGCTCTTCAAGGAGAATTCTCCATCGACCTGAGGATTATATGAAGCATTTAATTTTATAGAAAGTGGAATTCCCTACCTGGGTCAATATTTCAAAACATTAATATTTTGGACCTCGAAATGGACTTTTACTAAAATAATCAAATTTAATAGTTTTTTGGTTACTCTGTATTTAAGAAACATTATTAAACATTTTATCATATCTTGGTAATGTTTCGTACATTATCGTATTTTTTATTTACACTTTTGCGAGGCGCCATGATAAGTACAAATGACCTTTTATATCAATTTGAAATAAAAAGTGAAAATATTTGAATTTTTTTTACAATTTGATTGAGTATGTCATTTCCGTGCCCACTCTGTCATTACCATGTACATTATGCCACGGGAACCACAAACCAGTAAGAACTAGACCGCCAGCGACCAAAAATGAGAGTTTCATAGAGCCAGTTTCAAAAAGTTATTAAGTGGTTAAGTATGTGTGCCATGTTAAAGTAAATGGTGGGCAAATTTGGTCGCACGCATACACTGGCACTTAATAACATTTACAGTTATTCGGTGGTAACTTTGAAAAAATTCAAATAAATTGGCCGTTATCGGGACGTGTTAAGCAAATTGTGTGTTCGGTGTGGGGAAATTATTACCAACTTATATTTTTTTAAAAAGCGTACAAATATAAATGGGTTTAAACTGCAAAACTAAAATGGATGATAAAAAAAAACATCAAAAATGATTTTTTAGTTTTGCTGATATAAATGTAGACCTTTTTCTATATGTTTTAACGAAAATTTATTTATTTTCCTTGATTGTTTGTTTTATTAAAGTGTACCTACTGAGTTTTGGAATAAATAATTTACAAAAAAGGAGGAGGACATTTTGTTTTGTCAGACTACAAGAAAAATGTGATGAATTGATTTTAACCAACAAATAAATTTGTCATGGAATTTAAGAAAATTTGCATTCTAAAAATGAAATACGTTTTTTGCACACCAAATCGTAAGTGCGCATTCTCATATCGGCTTACAACACAAGGAATCTGCACGAGGTGTAAATAAGAATTTATTAACATACGCTTTCGCTAGGGCAAATATGTGAATTTCAGGAAAAATTGTTAATACAATTCAATTTTTCCACTATATTTGAATGTCAAAACTACATAGAATCAAAATAGTAAAAAACGCGAATGTTATTCAAAATTTATGGATTATTAAATTATGTTATAATTTCATTGTGAAAAACAAAAGAATACCTACACAAAAAGCAAAAGTATGATAACATAACAAAACAAATAAGATAATTACGTGTTTTAAATTAAAATAATTACGTACCTACACCTTTCAGTACAGTTCACTTTTCGCTTTAGTTTACGCGTTAAGCCTAGTATCCTGTTTGCGCTTAATTTTAGCGAGCGCTTTTCTCTCCACAGCACAGATAAATGCTCGTTTAATTCGTTGTACGGGATATAGAGAGGACACACACCCATATTTTATTGCCACATGTATTTTGATTTTTGTTATTTTTTCACTTTTTTCCTACTCACTTACATCGATTATCAAGTATTCCATGACATATTCAATTAAAAAATTGTTTTGTTTCGAAAATGTCAGAATTTATCGCCGATTTAATGTACCAGGCAATTCTTTCGCGAGCTAAATCAGTGGAGACATTTTCTTGGCCGAGTATAACAAAATTGTACGTTGTACGTATAACACACAATATTGTTATATCGGACTGACATTAAGTGCGTCCCATCTATATGAAAGTAAGAATTTAGCGTGCGGAACAGGATATCTACTGCTTTGCTAAACTGCCTCGCTAAATTTTATCTCTGTAGACATTTTTGTATGGGAGATAAAACTTAGCGCGAGCAGGATACTGGGCTTTACTAATGGAAACGAACTTTTTTATTTAAATTTGACGGCGTCCTGGCCTGTGTATACGCTATGCTATGCATTAAAACACGTTTTCTAGCAGGTTTTGTATTAAAATGTCCATGTTTTAAGTGACAAATGTTGATTTTTAATTTTTGAACAACCAATTCTTTATAAAACCTAATTCAAAAACCACTCATCATTATTCGCCTCATAGATAAAATAAAACAATAAACATGCCTATTTATATACGACCAAAATAGTTTTCGTTAACTTTATTTATTCCAAAATAGCTGTTCTTAAAAATATAAGAAGAAAGAGCTCAAAATGTATATCAACAAAATTGCAAAGAATCCCGTTTAGCTGATTTCATTATGCTTGCAATTTAGTTTTACAGCTTAAAATAATATTTTTGTTTGTAATAATGTCATAGGAAGTTATATCATTAAAAACAGTTATTACGCAAATATAATTATTATGCTTTTTAATAAAACATAAGTTGGCAATTAATTCACCACACCATACACACCATTTGCTTAACACGTCCCAATAGTGGTCAATTATTTGAATTATTTCAAAGCCATCTCAGATTCAATTGTCTTACTTCATCTTTTTTTGCTTATTCACACGTATTCACAGATAGAAAAAGAGGCGGAGCTACTTATTTCAAAACTGGCTCTATGAAACTCTCATTTTTGGCCGAAGCTGGTGGTCTATTCTCTCTCTTGTGACGGGAACCATGGAAATGACGACATGGAAATGACATCGAAAGGTATTTCTCTAAAATAAAACCGAACTTTAATGAATATTTTCTTAGAAACGCATCTAATTAATTAGGTACACAAAAAGGACAGTCATTGGAAAAAATATTTGATTTAATTATTAAATTATTACAATCAAAAACACTAACCACGGTAATGACAACTTGGGTAACGAAAACATGAAAAACCTTAACAACATGAAAGAAAAATTACTTCATATAATATAATGGGTTTATTGCGAAATTTTCCGAAAACAATCAACACGTCTCGTTATTAATGTGAAATCCGCCGCCTAGTCTGCTGCCGTTAATTACATTTTTTTTAATATTTCCTTTTTGTCACGGGAATGACAATTTTTTGTCACTAAATACCTTCCACGTAATTTTTTAAATTCCCTTACAATAAATTGACTGGGCCCCAGTCCTTATTGTTCTTTCTTCTTCAAGGCTTCATCAATAACATTTGCAAACCGGCTTTCATTTTACAAATAAAATACATTTGTTGAATGAAGGTACAACTTGGGTTGGGACATGCCATTTGCAATGGTAATGACATTTTTGGTGTTTAAGTTAAAATTTCGGCATTACTCCAAATTTTTATTTTTTTATGAGTACCTACATGTTAAAAGAGTTTCTGCAGAGTCGTACTCAGTCGAATATTTAAAAAAAAATATTTTGTTTGGCCTATAAATGCCTGACCACAGAATATTAATGTTTTGAAATATTAACCCACCTTTGTACATACCAATGCATCTTTCAACTATGTATATTTCTTACTTTTGCGTGTATATCATTGAGCCACGGCTCTAGAGGATATCCACTGTCACCTAGAAGTATTAGACTATAGTGAATCAAGAAACTGCATACTTGATTTCATTTACAAAAAATGCCCTTTCATTGGAATGTTTCTAGGGAGTCGTGCTCGTGGGCAGATCCAGCATAGCATACCTAGCTTAATTGCCACTATACGCTTTTTATGGTCACAGATCTTAAACAAATGTACATATAACATAGTCTGAATTGCATAATGCTATATGTAGATATATTACTTACAACCATCGCATTCAGGCTGTGTTTACCCTTTCTGTTCATTTGTTCATCCCGTCGTGGTCTTTGTAAAAATATATGCGTGCCGTCTATGCATCCAACAACTAAATGTAGAGTGAATAAAAATGTAGTTAGAAAATGATTTAAGTAGATATATGCATGTGTTTAACTTACCTCCTGGTATTGAAAACTTTCTGTAAAACCATTGTTTTATTACAGCCTTTTTAGCATCCGTGGAAATTCCCCATTTTATCCATAAAGGACAAATTTTTGGCTCCAAAATTTTTGTTTGTTGAGGTAACAATTTTAGATAGGGCGCGACATATCAGAATAAAATTCAGCCTCTTTTAGTTTTGCAAAATAATGTATTGAAAGAGATTTGCCGAAAACACCGTCGACATCCTATAGTTTGCCATTATTCCGTCTTATGAAAATTCTTTCAGTCCGTCATTTGTATTGTTTTAAAGTATTGAAAACTTTTTTTATTAAATCGGGAAATATGAATTTAAGATTAATTTCCGATTATAATTTACGTCAGAATTTGTTGAACGTTGTATCTGTACCTTTTTCCCGTAACACCGCTTTTCGTAACTTTTATTTGGTCTCATCGCGACGCCTTTTTAATAAACTACCCCAATCAATCAGGTCATTAACCGTCCCTGGAGAGTTTGAGAAATGTGTTAAACATTGGCTCCTTCCATTTAATTACATGAAATTAGACTCTATTCTTTGTGACATTTTCTGACATTTTGGTGTAAGTTAAGTCCTTTTTTTGTCTTTTTTTCTTCTTTCTATAATTAATATTTACATATAACGTTCATCTAACGTTTTTTTTTTCAACTAGTAAGTGCTGATTTCGCGAATGGTAACACTTAGCTCATGTCTGATTTGACAGATAATTAGTTTTATCCTTCCGCTGAACGAATATGGTTGTGACATTACTTTGAAAATCATGGTAAGGTGGGCCTGCGATCGACTTAGAGAAGATGCCGATTTTGCCAAAAAAATTATCTTTTCAGATGAAGCTCATTTTGATTTTGGCGGGTATGTAAACAAGCAAAATTGTCGCATTTGGGGCACATACCCAAAACGAGTCACTGTTTGGTGCGGATTTTGGCCCAGAGGCATAATTGGGGCATTTTTCTTCGAAAATGAGCAAGGAGTGGCCGTTATACAGTCAATGGCGATCGTTATCGGGCCATGTTGAACGAATTTTTGTTCACAAAAATTGAAGAGGAGGATATTGGCAACATTTGGTTTCAACAGGACGGCGCTACGTGCCACACAGCCGAAGCTACACTCGATGTTTTGCGCCCTGTTTTTGAAGATCGCTTTATCAGCCGCAGACCTGATGTCGTTTGGCCACCGCGGAGCTGCGATTTGACACCGTTGGACTATTATTTGTGGGGTGCCGTAAAAGATAAGTGTTACGCCGACATGCCAGAGACAATTGACGCTTTAAAGGACAATATTCGTGAAGCCATTGGTGAAATACAGCTGCACACAATCGATAATGTGCTTAAAAATTGGACCGATCGTGTAGGCTACTGCATGGCCAGCCGGGGCAGCCATTTGAATGAAATTATTTTCCATTATTAACCGGAAGGATTGTACTTTCAAATAAAAAAAGAAATTTGAGAAAATATTCAGTAGTTTTTTTTTTATAGCATTTTCAAAAAAAAAAGTTATTTGGCGGACCCTTTAGTTGAATTGTATTATTTTAAATGAATTCATATTATCTTGTTTATTTTTATGCAATGTTGTGTTTATGACTATTTAAGGGTCACCCCACCAATAATTAAACTATTGTAATGAAATTCTTTGAAGTGGCATTTGACACTAGTATAAGAAATACAAAATGCCACTAAACTATTTCAAATATTTATCTATCTATAGCGTACTTTGGGCGATAGCGACTCCAAAATCGTTAGCTGTCAACCCCTGGTAACCTCCTCCACCAAGAATCTCCAGCGTAGCCGCGAGTCTTAAATTGGGGGAATGTAATTAGCTATCGTCTTGACGACAGCGATTTTCCCCCAAAACAGGCCTACAAAGATTGGTGTACAGGCAGCCGCATTCTGGAGCACTTTAGTAATATACCGGAGTGCAAAAGTACTGGTAAGGTGAATGCGCGATTAGAGTGAGTGCCTTGAACCTGCACCAGCCACATTAGCCCACCACGATGGAATAGTTTCCATATTTTTTACACATTTATTACAATTTATTACAGTTAGCCCCAATTTTATTACACTTACCGGTCCCGAGTTATAGCAATTGAGATATCTAGTTGAAACCTGAACCAGCATTTTTTGCAAATTTATTACAGGTGCACCAATAAAATTTAAATAAAAAAAACAGCAAATTGTAACTAAAATTACAGTTATTCACTTTTGTGAAACATAGGCCAAAAATCAAATTTTTCAGTAACATAGAATAATTTATTACACCATACACCGCCAAAATCCCTTCAGGAGGTCCCAATAGACCAGCCTTCACTATGAGAATGTGCACTTTTGGCCCTTTATTGAAATATTTAATTTAATTTTCCTGCAACGTACCTAAAATATCACTCCGTTGAATGATAATTACATACACGGTGTCCCAGTTAAGCAACATAATCCTTTAAGGGTAGATTCCTAAAGCTCTGCCAAACAAAACGTTGTATTGCAGGGTGGGGGTGTCTATGCTCACCATATTTCCCGTTATAGCCCATCCTCTAATTTGGAGGTGGTACCACTTAAATCGCTATAACTTCTAAACTATTATAAACCAAGAGCCCACAGCAAATTTTGGGCGTGAAAGTATAACCAAAAAGCTGATACATGAACAGAAAGGTCTCCAAAAAGTAAACTCAAATGTCGAAGTCTGGCAGCGCTTAGTTGCAGCTGAGGTTAGTAATAGTAGGTTGAAAACGTGTTTTTTTCCAAAATCAGAATTTTTTATATAACCACTTGAATATAGTATTAAATGAAAGAACAGACTGCCCTGATCACAAAAATATAGGTCCCAGACGTCTTACGTGCAGCCATACCCTTGCCAGACGTACTAAAAGTATGCTAAAAGAACATTTTTTTAACAATTCTGATAACTATATTGGTATAATAGAAACGAACCATTGGTTACAAATGTTGCACTAAAGTGAGAGTGATTGACGTAGATCATGCAAAACAAGAAACCGTTTAGTACAGTTGGCTTTACAATATATTGTGTGATAGCAGAACAAGTGAGCTTACTGATAAGGCAGCAATTTTAGTTGAGTTGAGTAGTTGCATTTTTTGTCTGGGAAGTAAACATGTCTAAGAAAGTAGATAGTACATGTGTTCTTCATTCAAGTGATAGTCCGAAACAATGCGGAAATATAATTTTGTTTGATGATCAAACATTGGAAAAATGTACCCAAATTTTGACATGTCGGAAAATTCGAAATTTTAAATACATACTCGGATATAGATCTTCCAATGAAGGTTGATAGTGTAAGTGGTTACCATAGCCAGTGCTATCGGCTATTTACAGGTATGTATTTCTAAAAAGGTTTTATCTTCGATGCAAAGAAATGAATGTAAGTTATATTGAATTATTTAATAGTCTACATAGTTCCATAAACGTAAATATATCGGTCTTTCGTGTACACAGTGCCTGAAAGCAATAAAAAATATCCAGTGCAAACATCGTACCTGAAAATACAACAAGGCATAACAATACAGTGTCAGTCGAATCGAATACCATTTGTTTTTTTTGTCATCATATCAGTAAATATTCCAAGGGCAGGAAAGAAAAACTTATATGTGGTAGGAGATCCACATTGGAACACATAATATGCAAAGCTATACTTCTTGGGAATGATGCAGGTTATCAAACATTGATAAACAGCTTAGAAGACGATGAACTGAAGTATCACATGATATGTCTTGCTAAATTTCTCCAAGAAGCCAATAATGTGGAGAAGAAAGTAGCGGCGAAGGGGTATAGACATGCCCAAAAATATGCCCTTTCTATTGTTTGCGCATTTATAGATGACCACATATTAAATTTAAAAGAAATACATCCATTTAATGATATTGCTACTTTGTATCATCAAAAATTATGTGAGAAAGTTCCGTCAATTACTTATTCCAAAGTTCATTTGAAAAAGAAGCTGCTGACTATTATACGAGGGCAAAATTGTCCTGAAAAAGATTCAAAAGCAATTGTGGTGTATAAATACTTGTATATTATCTTTAAGATAATTACACTTTTAGGGCAACATTCAGTAGACATATATACGTGAAGTATTTAACAGTTATCTTTTATGACCAGTGGCTCTGACAAATTCGTTTCTGTTATCACAATATGGTTATCAGAATTGTTAAAAAAATTTTCTTTTAGCATACTTTTAGTACGTCTGGCAAGGGTATGGCTGCACGTAAGACGTCTGGGACCTTTATTTTTGTGATCAGGGCGTTCTCTCAAATTTTTTGGTGTAATCAAATTTTGGTTATACCAATTATTTCAAAATGTGATTTTTAACATACTATTAGTACGTCTGGCAAGGGTATGGCAGCACGTAAGACGTCTGGGACCTATATTTTTGTGATCAGGGCAGTCTGTTCTTTCATTTAATACTATATTCAAATGGTTATATAAAAAATTCAGATTTTGGAAAAAAACACGTTTTCAACCTACTATTACTAACCTCAGCTGCAACTAAGCGCTGCCAGACTTCGACATTTGAGTTTACTTTTTGGAGACCTTTCTGTTCATGTATCAGCTTTTTGGTTATACTTTCACGCCCAAAATTTGCTGTGGGCTCTTGGTCTATAATTTTCGTATGAATTTGACAAAACAGCTCACAATTTGTAGATTTCCTAATTCGTGTTTCGGTTTTTGCTTTTAATAAGCGGTTTAAAGCCTTTAGCCCAGTATCCTGCTCGCGCTACAATTTAGCGAGCGCAATTCTCTCCACAGCACAGATAAACGCTCGCTAAATTTGTTGTACAGGATATAGATGGGACACACACCCATATTTCATTGCCACATGTATTTTGATTTTTGTTATTTTTTCACTTTTTTCCTACTCACTTACATCGATTATCAAGTATTCCACGAAATAGTCAATTGAAAATTTGTTTTGTTTCGAAAATGTCAAAATTTATCGCCGATTTTAATGTGCAATTCTTTCGCGAGCTAAATCAGTGGAGACATTTTCTTGGCCGAGTATAACAAAATTGTACGTAGTACGTATAACACACAATATTGTTATACTCGACTGACAATTAGTGTGTCCCATCTATATGAAAATAAACAAGTAAAAGTGTTATCATCGGCCTGGCCGATGCTTTGATACCCTCCACTGCATAAAAGTCATGCAATATGTTTGCCATGCGTGTTAGTATGTGTCTAATATTAGTTTTGTATGGTAGGTAGGAAAACTACTTTACCGACATAGACAATTTTCAATACCAACCTGACGACGGTTAAACATAGTCCTCTCACAAAATTTCATTCACCTAAGTCGATTCGTTTGGACGCTATCGTGCTTTAACAGACAGAGAGAGACATGTGTCCAATAGTGGTTTTGTATGGGAGGTAACAGAACTACTTGACCAACATAGACCATTTTTAATACAAACTTGAAGGCCATAAATATAAGACCTCTCATAAAATTTCAGTTGCCTAAGTCGATTCGTTCGGACGCTATCGTGATTTCAACAGACAGAGAGAGACTTAGGTCTAACAGTGGTTTTGTATGGGAGGTACCAGAACTACTTTACCGACATAGTCTATTTTTAATACTAATCTGAAGACAGTAAAAAGAAGTGCTCTCACAAAATTTCATTTGCCTATGTCGATTCGTTTGGACGCTATCGTGGTTTCTAATAGTGGTTTTGTATGGGAGGTACCAGAACTACTTGACCGACATAGCTCATTTTCAATACCAACCTGACGACGGTAAAAAGAAGTCGTCTCACAAAATTTTATTCGCCTGGGTCAATTCCTTTGGACGCTATCGTGCTTTCAACAGACAGACAGACAGACGGACAGACAGACAGACAGACAGACAGACAGACGGACATGGCTAAATCGATTCAGAATGTGATCCTGATTCAGAATATATATACTTTATAGGGTCTCCGGTGAATCCTTCTTGGCGTTACAAACGTAATGGCAAAGTGAGGGTATAAAAAATTTAGCGTGCGGAACAGGATACTGCTTTGCTAAACTGCCTCGCTAAATTTTATCTCTGTAGACATTTTTGTATGGAAGATAAAATTTAGCGCGAGCAGGATACTGGGCTTTTGGGAGAAATCTCATGGGCGAATTTAATTGTAATTTGGGTATAAATTCGTTTAGAATAATTTATTCGGCATAAGCATGATCAGTGGTCTTGTTTCCGCGAAACCAAATTATGGAATTTGAGTCCTGCAATGACAGAAAATGTAATAGATCCCAATAAAGTTGTCGCACTAGTAAATGTCGAGATCAAATTGTTTATTGGTACCATTTCAATAAAGTTATACCATTGAATAACTACAAATAGAATCGGCACCGATGCAATCATCCGCTACGCGGTCCATACGTCGCTGCGATCGTTTGTGCTGGTTTGTGAAATGGATCTGGGCATATCTGGGATTGAAGATTGGATAAACAAAATCCCAACAAAAATATCCCTCTAAGGAATGCTGGATGGGTCATTTTTTGTTGTAAACCAGTCTGAGGTAGGATATTTCATGCTTGCTGTCGAAATGTATATAGAGAAAACCAAAGAAAAAAACAAAAACAAACTGGTTTGCCTTTTCTCTTTCTTCATTCCCCATCCTCATCCATCAGTATAAAATTCTTTCTGATATGACGTAACAGGGTAGGGAAATAGTTTGGTTTGGAAGACAGTAAAGGAGATGCAATATTACAAACAAGTATCAATAACAAAAGCAATGTAGGATTTATGACTTTAGGAGAGGGAGGGTGATGCAAGGGGTGAGTTGGGAAGGATAAATTGAATAAAAATGATTTTGGCTTTCTTGCTGACATTATATAGGTACACAAGATTTTAAGATTGTGCATAAATGTTCTATGTTAGAGTCTCACTATTTTGCCTATATTTTTGTTAAATATGCATAGATTTTATTGATTCTTTTTCTAATTAGGTATGTACCTAATTCAAAAATTTTATATCTCACAAACTACCAAATCGATTGAGTTCCAATTTCCAGGCAATCTTAGGTATTGGACCGATATTGCTCCTGTGAAGATTGGTCAAAATTGAACAATCGGACTGAATAAAAACCATAGGAATCTCATACCTATATTGGTATCACGAAAATCACCTACCCGATTAAGCTCAAATTAAAAAAAAAATGTTTGTTAATGGCCCAAAGGTAAAAAAAACTCAAGCACTTTTTAAAATATGGAACATGCATTGGACTGATAGACAAAAATGTATCTGGGCAATACAATTCCTAGGCACGAGCAAAGCCGACGGGGTAAAGTAGCTTAGCTATGACTATATATGGCGTTTTTGTTTTTAGGTTTATCTGAGCTCTGAACAAAGCTCGAAAATGTTGAACATCTGAACTGAAACACACTTGAGCACATATCTGTCATATTTTTTGTTATTATTTATTAATTTGGTTTACCTACTGTGCCAGAACAACAACACTCGTCCACCACTTAACTATACATACCTATTTTGTTTATCCTGTCAAATGTCACTGTAAAGTGTGTAAAGCTAAGTACACATGATTGTAAGATCTTACAATATTGTCAGATCTGTCAATTCTCTGACAATGACAGACAATGAGCTTACAACAGCCAACTACCTTACATACAATACAAAATTGTGCGTTTCAAACGGTTGTAAGATTTTGTCTCAAAGTCTTACAATTTCATTGTCAGATGCATGTCTTACAATGGTCTTACAATGACTTTTCTGACAACGTTGTAAGGTTGAAAATTGTGTGTTCACACGGTCGGCACTCGGCAGATATTTGAATATGAAACATTGGTCGATCTGTTGTCAGACATTGGCAGATAAATTCAAAGTCTTGTGGTTTTTTTTTGTAATAAGGATAATGAATTAAAATATTGCACTCGCAACTATTTTAACTGCCTACATGTTGGAAGACAACGAGGAAGATGAATTTCCTTAAAAACGACGTCGTGTTTATACAAAGGATTCGATAGCCCGTCGCGTCGTCAGCAGAAGGGATTCTAATCCAAATTACTCGTCGAATTGCGACCTGAGGAGCCAGAACTCTATCGCAATTTTTTGCGGATGTACTCAAAACTATTTGAAAAGAAGAATTATATCACAAACTTCAGACCATACATTTTTTTTTAGTCTTTTTTAATGCTGGTGACTTTTCCAATGCACAGTTGTTTGCATCGATTAAATTATTTTCCATTGTGTATAAAAGTAAACTTCGATTTCGCGTCTATAACATAGGTTAAACTGTCTGTCAATGAAAAAATTGCAAGCTAATGTCAGCTTCCATAAACAACGACATCTGACAATTTCTGATGAGTCTTACAATGTCCTAATTGTCTGACAATAATAAAAATTGTGTGTTCAGACTTGTTCCGACGATCGTTAGCAACCTGACAATTTCATTGTCACTACTAGCCAATCCAATCCTGCGATTTGTGGACCGCCTGTTTTCTGGTCCCGAAAATACCGGAATTTGTAACTACATATTAGATCGATACATACATATTCACGGGATTTATACGGAACTATAAATAGAAGTATGAATTAAGAAAAGGACGGCGTTCCTTAAGGTGCCAAGTTTGATTTTGAATTGGATTTTGAAATTTTGTATCCTGAAATGTTGAATTCAGACGAGGTGTAAAAGTACTATAACATAATTTCGTAGCAAGAATCTAATGTAAACTGCAAATATTCTTAATATTCCTACATACTATAATACAGATTTGAAATTTATCGGGATGAGTTGGTTGATTGCTGCAATAGCATTCAGCGTAGCACTGATCTGCATACAGCTGCTCCTAAAATAATTGTACATATTTAAATACAAAAGGTTAATTTTGGGTTTAAAATTAAAATAAACAAATGAACTCGAACTGTCAGCCCACAAATCGCATACCTACTTATTCACAGTTTGAAGCAAACTACCTACTAGAGGTACAAACGAATCCGCCCTGTCGTTTAGAGTGCAGATAGGTACCTACCACCATGCAGACAGACAGACAGAATTGCGAGACTCACTTTTTGATCTCTACAATCCTCTTAATATCACAATTAATAGATCTAAATTTGGATTTAAAACAATATCTTTCTGATCACACAATACGTCGTATTCGGAATTTTGCTATACGAACCCCGAAAGAACTATCACAGATTCCGTTGTGGTGGAAATTTTTGCTACGAATTAAATTCCGAATACGACGGATTCTGTGATCAACCAGAATACTTCCTACATGATGAGAAAACTGAAAAATGGGATCGATCTAGGTACCTACGTGATTTTATTTCCTAAAATTCAATCAAGCTTCCCTACTAGTACACTTACCATGAACTTTACATGCTTACCCACCCCATAACTTTCAAATCATCAAAACCTGCCTTGACACCTAAGTTCAAAAGCCACCACCATGCCACCGCTGCTGCCCATAAATCGAAGAAATACAAAATATGTACTGTAAAGAATCTGATCTGTGATTTCATATTATTTCTCCTTTCCACATTGTTATCCCAATGCACATCACACTCGTCTCCTCACATGCTAAAATTACCCCTCCCCCACCATACACACCTCCGCTAACTTCCTATACATATTTGCGAAAAGTACCCGATCATTGATTTAATTTTCCTTTGCATATTCCACTTCTGCTCCACAACCATTATTATGCAATCGGTGCAATCTCCTTCATCTGCATGTTGTCAATAAGACGAATAAGAAATGAAGAAGGGGGTGGTATTCACAAGAAAAATAAACATTGGAATATTTTGGGAAATTATTTTTATTTAATGCACGAACCTAGAAAAAGGTGGTAAATGCATACACTAGCTTAATACAAATTTCCGCCGCAATGAAGGTCCGTATGTCGCTTCAAAATGAGATGTGTCCACTTCTATTTGTAGTTATTCAATTGACAAATGTACAAGTTGGCCTGCGATATCTGGTAGTGAAGAAAAGAACCCTATCAGACATACAGAAATCTGCCATCGGTAAGCGGTACGTGTATTTTTGTACAGATAATTTATTTATTTTATAAATGAAAAACTATTTTAATCGAGGTAAACGCCTTGTAGGTCTAAAATTCATGTATTGTTTATGAAAAATAAAATAATTCCGGGAACATAAAATTATGTTTAAATCGTTTAAAGGTGGAATGAAAAACTTGTTTTGGTTTCGTGTAAACAATTTTTTTTTTTGGATAAGACTCTTTTTTTAACTGCTTAAAGTTCTTCAAATTATTGTTAATTTTCCATTTATTGTGCAGCATTATCCCAAATACCAATAGCGGACAAAACTAACTGAGATTTATCTCTGACTTTCTCGATAACCATCTGCGATATTGCAGAATATTTTAGCAACATAAAACGCTCCATTTGGGAAGGGAAGAGCTCGTCAAGACTGGTTTGGTCTATGCTATAGGTGTGATACAAGATCCAGGAAAGAGTGAGGTAACTGGTCTGGTCATAAATGCATCCTCGATGACTTTAAAACCCCACGAAATCAAACTAAGAATCTTGTTAATGGTTAACCCATTTTGTCTATATGAGTTGCACCACGTTGCGACGCTCGATCTAACACTTCTTCTTTAGTTTCCATTAGCGTAAACTAGTTAGGCATTTATTTTTATGTTTTTACTTGAAAAATGTATTTATTATTCACAATATTTAATTATTTAGTGGCTCTTAGCTTCTTTTCCATATATTTTTTTGCTGGTCTGTCAAATTTGTATGTCTAGTAGGGTTCAATTTGTCGCCACTAGGGTACACCCTCCATTTCTCAATGGTTATACATTTTATTTAAACATGGCAGCCAACTAATAGTCGGAATTAGGGTTTGATTATTAGCAAGGCCGAATGGTATAAACTGAATGGTACACTGCGTCTTGAAGCGCAAAATTTAATGCATACTCTTAGGGATTATACACGTTCATTTAGAATACGTAGGTATTTCGTTTGCATACTTTAGGTATTTATTTTCTACAACAAATACATGAACCCCTTTGGCCCTTAAGGTGCTAGTACACGTCATATAGCGCGGCACATACGTATGTGGCTCTGACGTAATTTTGACGTCAGCGTATGGTGCCAATGGCTACATTGGTGTACCAGCTCTCTTTGTGCCACTTACATAAAGTACTCTTTCATACCCATAGTAGTTTTGCCATACGTCCCGGTTTGAGGCTGCTGTCACGGCCAGTTTGGCATTTGGTCCCGGTTTTTAATTTGTTCATCAAAATGTATTTTGGAGTAAAAAAAAAAATTCCAAACAGTCGGGAATTTGACCGTGCGTTTAGCTCTACATAGACATGTTATTATTTACTAATAACTTTTTTTTTTCATTTCCGAATTGTTTCGAACTCTATCGGCATTCCTCGCCTTTTAGTCCTAGGGTTTCGTACACAAACCAGAGAGAATAGACCACCAGCTTCGGCTAAAAATGAGAGTTTCATAGAGCCAGTTTCAAAAAGTTACTGCGTGGTTAAGTATGCGTGCAATGTTAAAGTAAACGGAGGGTGAATTTGGTCACGCATACACTGGCACATAATAACATTTACAGTTATTCGGTGGTAACTTTGACAAAATTCAAATAATTCAAATAAATTGGCTGTTATTGGGACGTGTTAAGCAAATTGTGTGTTCGGTGTGGGGAAATTATTACCAACTTATATTTCATTAAAAAGCATACAAATATAAATGGGTAGTTACTGTCATAATGGAACTCCTTTGACATTATTACGAAAAAAAATATTAGTTTAAGCTGCAAAGCTAAAATGGATGATAAAAAAATCATCAATCATGATTTTTTAGTTTTGCTGATATTTGGACCTATATTTATAAAAAAATTTATTTAATCTTCTTTGATTGTTTGTTTTATTAAATTGTACGTACTGAGTTTTGGAATAAATAATTTAAAAAAAAGGAATGAGGACATTTGTTTTGTCCGGCTTAATATGTTTATTGTTTTATTTACATCTACAAGAAAAATGTGATGAATTTATTTTAACCAACAAATAAATTGGTCATCGGAATTTAAGAAAAAAATACGTTTTGGGCACATATAAGACCAAATCGTAAGTGTGCATTGTCATATCATATATCGGCTTATAACACAAGGAATCTGCATCAGGTGTAAATTAGAATTTATTAACATATAATTATTACGCTTTCGCTAGGGCAAATATGCGAATTTCAGGAAATATTTTTTAATGCAATTAAATTTTTTAAAACTGCCTGTATGTTTTTTCGTATTAGTTAATTCGCTAATTTTCCACTATATTTGAATGTCAAAACTACATAGAATCAAAATAGTAAAAACCGCGAATGTTGTTAGAAATTTATGGATTATTAAATTATGTTATAATTTCATTGTGAAAAACAAAAGAATACCTACACAAAAAGCAAAACTATGATAACATAAGACATAACAAAACAAATAAGATAATTACGTGTTTTAAATTAAAATATTACGTAACTACACTTTTCAGTACAGTTCACTTTTCGCTTTAGTTTACGCGTTACTAAGGAAACGAACATTTATTTTTCTGGAAAAATCACAAATGCCACTTTTTCATTTAAATTTGACGTGTATACGCTACGCTGTGTATTTCGTAGCGCCTATGCAGTTTTAAAACACGTTTTCTAGCAGGTTTTGTATAAAAATTACAAGCAGTCCATGTTTTAAGTGACAAATGTTGATTTTTAATTTTTGAACAACCAATTCTTTATAAAACCTAATTCAAAAACCACTCATCATTATTCGCCTCATAGATAAAATAAAACAATAAACATGCCTATTTATATACGACCAAAATAGTTTTCGTTAACTTTATTTATTCCAAAATAGCTGTTCTTAAAAATATAAGAAGAAAGAGCTCAAAATGTATATCAACAAAATTGCAAAGAATCCCGTTTAGCTGATTTCATTATGCTTGCAATTTAGTTTTACAGCTTAAAATAATATTTTTGTTTGTAATAATGTCATAGGAAGTTATATCATTAAAAACAGTTATTACGCAAATATAATTATTATGCTTTTTAATAAAACATAAGTTGGCAATTAATTCACCACACCATACACACCATTTGCTTAACACGTCCCAATAGTGGTCAATTATTTGAATTATTTCAAAGCCATCTCAGATTCAATTGTCTTACTTCATCTTTTTTTGCTTATTCACACGTATTCACAGATAGAAAAAGAGGCGGAGCTACTTATTTCAAAACTGGCTCTATGAAACTCTCATTTTTGGCCGAAGCTGGTGGTCTATTCTCTCTCTTGTGACGGGAACCATGGAAATGACGACATGGAAATGACATCGAAAGGTATTTCTCTAAAATAAAACCGAACTTTAATGAATATTTTCTTAGAAACGCATCTAATTAATTAGGTACACAAAAAGGACAGTCATTGGAAAAAATATTTGATTTAATTATTAAATTATTACAATCAAAAACACTAACCACGGTAATGACAACTTGGGTAACGAAAACATGAAAAACCTTAACAACATGAAAGAAAAATTACTTCATATAATATAATGGGTTTATTGCGAAATTTTCCGAAAACAATCAACACGTCTCGTTATTAATGTGAAATCCGCCGCCTAGTCTGCTGCCGTTAATTACATTTTTTTTAATATTTCCTTTTTGTCACGGGAATGACAATTTTTTGTCACTAAATACCTTCCACGTAATTTTTTAAATTCCCTTACAATAAATTGACTGGGCCCCAGTCCTTATTGTTCTTTCTTCTTCAAGGCTTCATCAATAACATTTGCAAACCGGCTTTCATTTTACAAATAAAATACATTTGTTGAATGAAGGTACAACTTGGGTTGGGACATGCCATTTGCAATGGTAATGACATTTTTGGTGTTTAAGTTAAAATTTCGGCATTACTCCAAATTTTTATTTTTTTATGAGTACCTACATGTTAAAAGAGTTTCTGCAGAGTCGTACTCAGTCGAATATTTAAAAAAAAATATTTTGTTTGGCCTATAAATGCCTGACCACAGAATATTAATGTTTTGAAATATTAACCCACCTTTGTACATACCAATGCATCTTTCAACTATGTATATTTCTTACTTTTGCGTGTATATCATTGAGCCACGGCTCTAGAGGATATCCACTGTCACCTAGAAGTATTAGACTATAGTGAATCAAGAAACTGCATACTTGATTTCATTTACAAAAAATGCCCTTTCATTGGAATGTTTCTAGGGAGTCGTGCTCGTGGGCAGATCCAGCATAGCATACCTAGCTTAATTGCCACTATACGCTTTTTATGGTCACAGATCTTAAACAAATGTACATATAACATAGTCTGAATTGCATAATGCTATATGTAGATATATTACTTACAACCATCGCATTCAGGCTGTGTTTACCCTTTCTGTTCATTTGTTCATCCCGTCGTGGTCTTTGTAAAAATATATGCGTGCCGTCTATGCATCCAACAACTAAATGTAGAGTGAATAAAAATGTAGTTAGAAAATGATTTAAGTAGATATATGCATGTGTTTAACTTACCTCCTGGTATTGAAAACTTTCTGTAAAACCATTGTTTTATTACAGCCTTTTTAGCATCCGTGGAAATTCCCCATTTTATCCATAAAGGACAAATTTTTGGCTCCAAAATTTTTGTTTGTTGAGGTAACAATTTTAGATAGGGCGCGACATATCAGAATAAAATTCAGCCTCTTTTAGTTTTGCAAAATAATGTATTGAAAGAGATTTGCCGAAAACACCGTCGACATCCTATAGTTTGCCATTATTCCGTCTTATGAAAATTCTTTCAGTCCGTCATTTGTATTGTTTTAAAGTATTGAAAACTTTTTTTATTAAATCGGGAAATATGAATTTAAGATTAATTTCCGATTATAATTTACGTCAGAATTTGTTGAACGTTGTATCTGTACCTTTTTCCCGTAACACCGCTTTTCGTAACTTTTATTTGGTCTCATCGCGACGCCTTTTTAATAAACTACCCCAATCAATCAGGTCATTAACCGTCCCTGGAGAGTTTGAGAAATGTGTTAAACATTGGCTCCTTCCATTTAATTACATGAAATTAGACTCTATTCTTTGTGACATTTTCTGACATTTTGGTGTAAGTTAAGTCCTTTTTTTGTCTTTTTTTCTTCTTTCTATAATTAATATTTACATATAACGTTCATCTAACGTTTTTTTTTTCAACTAGTAAGTGCTGATTTCGCGAATGGTAACACTTAGCTCATGTCTGATTTGACAGATAATTAGTTTTATCCTTCCGCTGAACGAATATGGTTGTGACATTACTTTGAAAATCATGGTAAGGTGGGCCTGCGATCGACTTAGAGAAGATGCCGATTTTGCCAAAAAAATTATCTTTTCAGATGAAGCTCATTTTGATTTTGGCGGGTATGTAAACAAGCAAAATTGTCGCATTTGGGGCACATACCCAAAACGAGTCACTGTTTGGTGCGGATTTTGGCCCAGAGGCATAATTGGGGCATTTTTCTTCGAAAATGAGCAAGGAGTGGCCGTTATACAGTCAATGGCGATCGTTATCGGGCCATGTTGAACGAATTTTTGTTCACAAAAATTGAAGAGGAGGATATTGGCAACATTTGGTTTCAACAGGACGGCGCTACGTGCCACACAGCCGAAGCTACACTCGATGTTTTGCGCCCTGTTTTTGAAGATCGCTTTATCAGCCGCAGACCTGATGTCGTTTGGCCACCGCGGAGCTGCGATTTGACACCGTTGGACTATTATTTGTGGGGTGCCGTAAAAGATAAGTGTTACGCCGACATGCCAGAGACAATTGACGCTTTAAAGGACAATATTCGTGAAGCCATTGGTGAAATACAGCTGCACACAATCGATAATGTGCTTAAAAATTGGACCGATCGTGTAGGCTACTGCATGGCCAGCCGGGGCAGCCATTTGAATGAAATTATTTTCCATTATTAACCGGAAGGATTGTACTTTCAAATAAAAAAAGAAATTTGAGAAAATATTCAGTAGTTTTTTTTTTATAGCATTTTCAAAAAAAAAAGTTATTTGGCGGACCCTTTAGTTGAATTGTATTATTTTAAATGAATTCATATTATCTTGTTTATTTTTATGCAATGTTGTGTTTATGACTATTTAAGGGTCACCCCACCAATAATTAAACTATTGTAATGAAATTCTTTGAAGTGGCATTTGACACTAGTATAAGAAATACAAAATGCCACTAAACTATTTCAAATATTTATCTATCTATAGCGTACTTTGGGCGATAGCGACTCCAAAATCGTTAGCTGTCAACCCCTGGTAACCTCCTCCACCAAGAATCTCCAGCGTAGCCGCGAGTCTTAAATTGGGGGAATGTAATTAGCTATCGTCTTGACGACAGCGATTTTCCCCCAAAACAGGCCTACAAAGATTGGTGTACAGGCAGCCGCATTCTGGAGCACTTTAGTAATATACCGGAGTGCAAAAGTACTGGTAAGGTGAATGCGCGATTAGAGTGAGTGCCTTGAACCTGCACCAGCCACATTAGCCCACCACGATGGAATAGTTTCCATATTTTTTACACATTTATTACAATTTATTACAGTTAGCCCCAATTTTATTACACTTACCGGTCCCGAGTTATAGCAATTGAGATATCTAGTTGAAACCTGAACCAGCATTTTTTGCAAATTTATTACAGGTGCACCAATAAAATTTAAATAAAAAAAACAGCAAATTGTAACTAAAATTACAGTTATTCACTTTTGTGAAACATAGGCCAAAAATCAAATTTTTCAGTAACATAGAATAATTTATTACACCATACACCGCCAAAATCCCTTCAGGAGGTCCCAATAGACCAGCCTTCACTATGAGAATGTGCACTTTTGGCCCTTTATTGAAATATTTAATTTAATTTTCCTGCAACGTACCTAAAATATCACTCCGTTGAATGATAATTACATACACGGTGTCCCAGTTAAGCAACATAATCCTTTAAGGGTAGATTCCTAAAGCTCTGCCAAACAAAACGTTGTATTGCAGGGTGGGGGTGTCTATGCTCACCATATTTCCCGTTATAGCCCATCCTCTAATTTGGAGGTGGTACCACTTAAATCGCTATAACTTCTAAACTATTATAAACCAAGAGCCCACAGCAAATTTTGGGCGTGAAAGTATAACCAAAAAGCTGATACATGAACAGAAAGGTCTCCAAAAAGTAAACTCAAATGTCGAAGTCTGGCAGCGCTTAGTTGCAGCTGAGGTTAGTAATAGTAGGTTGAAAACGTGTTTTTTTCCAAAATCAGAATTTTTTATATAACCACTTGAATATAGTATTAAATGAAAGAACAGACTGCCCTGATCACAAAAATATAGGTCCCAGACGTCTTACGTGCAGCCATACCCTTGCCAGACGTACTAAAAGTATGCTAAAAGAACATTTTTTTAACAATTCTGATAACTATATTGGTATAATAGAAACGAACCATTGGTTACAAATGTTGCACTAAAGTGAGAGTGATTGACGTAGATCATGCAAAACAAGAAACCGTTTAGTACAGTTGGCTTTACAATATATTGTGTGATAGCAGAACAAGTGAGCTTACTGATAAGGCAGCAATTTTAGTTGAGTTGAGTAGTTGCATTTTTTGTCTGGGAAGTAAACATGTCTAAGAAAGTAGATAGTACATGTGTTCTTCATTCAAGTGATAGTCCGAAACAATGCGGAAATATAATTTTGTTTGATGATCAAACATTGGAAAAATGTACCCAAATTTTGACATGTCGGAAAATTCGAAATTTTAAATACATACTCGGATATAGATCTTCCAATGAAGGTTGATAGTGTAAGTGGTTACCATAGCCAGTGCTATCGGCTATTTACAGGTATGTATTTCTAAAAAGGTTTTATCTTCGATGCAAAGAAATGAATGTAAGTTATATTGAATTATTTAATAGTCTACATAGTTCCATAAACGTAAATATATCGGTCTTTCGTGTACACAGTGCCTGAAAGCAATAAAAAATATCCAGTGCAAACATCGTACCTGAAAATACAACAAGGCATAACAATACAGTGTCAGTCGAATCGAATACCATTTGTTTTTTTTGTCATCATATCAGTAAATATTCCAAGGGCAGGAAAGAAAAACTTATATGTGGTAGGAGATCCACATTGGAACACATAATATGCAAAGCTATACTTCTTGGGAATGATGCAGGTTATCAAACATTGATAAACAGCTTAGAAGACGATGAACTGAAGTATCACATGATATGTCTTGCTAAATTTCTCCAAGAAGCCAATAATGTGGAGAAGAAAGTAGCGGCGAAGGGGTATAGACATGCCCAAAAATATGCCCTTTCTATTGTTTGCGCATTTATAGATGACCACATATTAAATTTAAAAGAAATACATCCATTTAATGATATTGCTACTTTGTATCATCAAAAATTATGTGAGAAAGTTCCGTCAATTACTTATTCCAAAGTTCATTTGAAAAAGAAGCTGCTGACTATTATACGAGGGCAAAATTGTCCTGAAAAAGATTCAAAAGCAATTGTGGTGTATAAATACTTGTATATTATCTTTAAGATAATTACACTTTTAGGGCAACATTCAGTAGACATATATACGTGAAGTATTTAACAGTTATCTTTTATGACCAGTGGCTCTGACAAATTCGTTTCTGTTATCACAATATGGTTATCAGAATTGTTAAAAAAATTTTCTTTTAGCATACTTTTAGTACGTCTGGCAAGGGTATGGCTGCACGTAAGACGTCTGGGACCTTTATTTTTGTGATCAGGGCGTTCTCTCAAATTTTTTGGTGTAATCAAATTTTGGTTATACCAATTATTTCAAAATGTGATTTTTAACATACTATTAGTACGTCTGGCAAGGGTATGGCAGCACGTAAGACGTCTGGGACCTATATTTTTGTGATCAGGGCAGTCTGTTCTTTCATTTAATACTATATTCAAATGGTTATATAAAAAATTCAGATTTTGGAAAAAAACACGTTTTCAACCTACTATTACTAACCTCAGCTGCAACTAAGCGCTGCCAGACTTCGACATTTGAGTTTACTTTTTGGAGACCTTTCTGTTCATGTATCAGCTTTTTGGTTATACTTTCACGCCCAAAATTTGCTGTGGGCTCTTGGTCTATAATTTTCGTATGAATTTGACAAAACAGCTCACAATTTGTAGATTTCCTAATTCGTGTTTCGGTTTTTGCTTTTAATAAGCGGTTTAAAGCCTTTAGCCCAGTATCCTGCTCGCGCTACAATTTAGCGAGCGCAATTCTCTCCACAGCACAGATAAACGCTCGCTAAATTTGTTGTACAGGATATAGATGGGACACACACCCATATTTCATTGCCACATGTATTTTGATTTTTGTTATTTTTTCACTTTTTTCCTACTCACTTACATCGATTATCAAGTATTCCACGAAATAGTCAATTGAAAATTTGTTTTGTTTCGAAAATGTCAAAATTTATCGCCGATTTTAATGTGCAATTCTTTCGCGAGCTAAATCAGTGGAGACATTTTCTTGGCCGAGTATAACAAAATTGTACGTAGTACGTATAACACACAATATTGTTATACTCGACTGACAATTAGTGTGTCCCATCTATATGAAAATAAACAAGTAAAAGTGTTATCATCGGCCTGGCCGATGCTTTGATACCCTCCACTGCATAAAAGTCATGCAATATGTTTGCCATGCGTGTTAGTATGTGTCTAATATTAGTTTTGTATGGTAGGTAGGAAAACTACTTTACCGACATAGACAATTTTCAATACCAACCTGACGACGGTTAAACATAGTCCTCTCACAAAATTTCATTCACCTAAGTCGATTCGTTTGGACGCTATCGTGCTTTAACAGACAGAGAGAGACATGTGTCCAATAGTGGTTTTGTATGGGAGGTAACAGAACTACTTGACCAACATAGACCATTTTTAATACAAACTTGAAGGCCATAAATATAAGACCTCTCATAAAATTTCAGTTGCCTAAGTCGATTCGTTCGGACGCTATCGTGATTTCAACAGACAGAGAGAGACTTAGGTCTAACAGTGGTTTTGTATGGGAGGTACCAGAACTACTTTACCGACATAGTCTATTTTTAATACTAATCTGAAGACAGTAAAAAGAAGTGCTCTCACAAAATTTCATTTGCCTATGTCGATTCGTTTGGACGCTATCGTGGTTTCTAATAGTGGTTTTGTATGGGAGGTACCAGAACTACTTGACCGACATAGCTCATTTTCAATACCAACCTGACGACGGTAAAAAGAAGTCGTCTCACAAAATTTTATTCGCCTGGGTCAATTCCTTTGGACGCTATCGTGCTTTCAACAGACAGACAGACAGACGGACAGACAGACAGACAGACAGACAGACAGACGGACATGGCTAAATCGATTCAGAATGTGATCCTGATTCAGAATATATATACTTTATAGGGTCTCCGGTGAATCCTTCTTGGCGTTACAAACGTAATGGCAAAGTGAGGGTATAAAAAATTTAGCGTGCGGAACAGGATACTGCTTTGCTAAACTGCCTCGCTAAATTTTATCTCTGTAGACATTTTTGTATGGAAGATAAAATTTAGCGCGAGCAGGATACTGGGCTTTTGGGAGAAATCTCATGGGCGAATTTAATTGTAATTTGGGTATAAATTCGTTTAGAATAATTTATTCGGCATAAGCATGATCAGTGGTCTTGTTTCCGCGAAACCAAATTATGGAATTTGAGTCCTGCAATGACAGAAAATGTAATAGATCCCAATAAAGTTGTCGCACTAGTAAATGTCGAGATCAAATTGTTTATTGGTACCATTTCAATAAAGTTATACCATTGAATAACTACAAATAGAATCGGCACCGATGCAATCATCCGCTACGCGGTCCATACGTCGCTGCGATCGTTTGTGCTGGTTTGTGAAATGGATCTGGGCATATCTGGGATTGAAGATTGGATAAACAAAATCCCAACAAAAATATCCCTCTAAGGAATGCTGGATGGGTCATTTTTTGTTGTAAACCAGTCTGAGGTAGGATATTTCATGCTTAGCTTTGCTGTCGAAATGTATATAGAGAAAACCAAAGAAAAAAACAAAAACAAACTGGTTTGCCTTTTCTCTTTCTTCATTCCCCATCCTCATCCATCAGTATAAAATTCTTTCTGATATGACGTAACAGGGTAGGGAACTAGTTTGGTTTGGAAGACAGTAAAGGAGATGCAATATTACAAACAAGTATCAATAACAAAAGCAATGTGTAGGATTTATGACTTTAGGAGAGGGAGGGTGATGCAAGGGGTGATGCTATACGAACCCCGAAAGAACTATCACAGATTCCGTTGTGGTGGAAATTTTTGCTACGAATTAAATTCCGAATACGACGGATTCTGTGATCAACCAGAATACTTCCTACATGATGAGAAAACTGAAAAATGGGATCGATCTAGGTACCTACGTGATTTTATTTCCTAAAATTCAATCAAGCTTCCCTACTAGTACACTTACCATGAACTTTACATGCTTACCCACCCCATAACTTTCAAATCATCAAAACCTGCCTTGACACCTAAGTTCAAAAGCCACCACCATGCCACCGCTGCTGCCCATAAATCGAAGAAATACAAAATATGTACTGTAAAGAATCTGATCTGTGATTTCATATTATTTCTCCTTTCCACATTGTTATCCCAATGCACATCACACTCGTCTCCTCACATGCTAAAATTACCCCTCCCCCACCATACACACCTCCGCTAACTTCCTATACATATTTGCGAAAAGTACCCGATCATTGATTTAATTTTCCTTTGCATATTCCACTTCTGCTCCACAACCATTATTATGCAATCGGTGCAATCTCCTTCATCTGCATGTTGTCAATAAGACGAATAAGAAATGAAGAAGGGGGTGGTATTCACAAGAAAAATAAACATTGGAATATTTTGGGAAATTATTTTTATTTAATGCACGAACCTAGAAAAAGGTGGTAAATGCATACACTAGCTTAATACAAATTTCCGCCGCAATGAAGGTCCGTATGTCGCTTCAAAATGAGATGTGTCCACTTCTATTTGTAGTTATTCAATTGACAAATGTACAAGTTGGCCTGCGATATCTGGTAGTGAAGAAAAGAACCCTATCAGACATACAGAAATCTGCCATCGGTAAGCGGTACGTGTATTTTTGTACAGATAATTTATTTATTTTATAAATGAAAAACTATTTTAATCGAGGTAAACGCCTTGTAGGTCTAAAATTCATGTATTGTTTATGAAAAATAAAATAATTCCGGGAACATAAAATTATGTTTAAATCGTTTAAAGGTGGAATGAAAAACTTGTTTTGGTTTCGTGTAAACAATTTTTTTTTTTGGATAAGACTCTTTTTTTAACTGCTTAAAGTTCTTCAAATTATTGTTAATTTTCCATTTATTGTGCAGCATTATCCCAAATACCAATAGCGGACAAAACTAACTGAGATTTATCTCTGACTTTCTCGATAACCATCTGCGATATTGCAGAATATTTTAGCAACATAAAACGCTCCATTTGGGAAGGGAAGAGCTCGTCAAGACTGGTTTGGTCTATGCTATAGGTGTGATACAAGATCCAGGAAAGAGTGAGGTAACTGGTCTGGTCATAAATGCATCCTCGATGACTTTAAAACCCCACGAAATCAAACTAAGAATCTTGTTAATGGTTAACCCATTTTGTCTATATGAGTTGCACCACGTTGCGACGCTCGATCTAACACTTCTTCTTTAGTTTCCATTAGCGTAAACTAGTTAGGCATTTATTTTTATGTTTTTACTTGAAAAATGTATTTATTATTCACAATATTTAATTATTTAGTGGCTCTTAGCTTCTTTTCCATATATTTTTTTGCTGGTCTGTCAAATTTGTATGTCTAGTAGGGTTCAATTTGTCGCCACTAGGGTACACCCTCCATTTCTCAATGGTTATACATTTTATTTAAACATGGCAGCCAACTAATAGTCGGAATTAGGGTTTGATTATTAGCAAGGCCGAATGGTATAAACTGAATGGTACACTGCGTCTTGAAGCGCAAAATTTAATGCATACTCTTAGGGATTATACACGTTCATTTAGAATACGTAGGTATTTCGTTTGCATACTTTAGGTATTTATTTTCTACAACAAATACATGAACCCCTTTGGCCCTTAAGGTGCTAGTACACGTCATATAGCGCGGCACATACGTATGTGGCTCTGACGTAATTTTGACGTCAGCGTATGGTGCCAATGGCTACATTGGTGTACCAGCTCTCTTTGTGCCACTTACATAAAGTACTCTTTCATACCCATAGTAGTTTTGCCATACGTCCCGGTTTGAGGCTGCTGTCACGGCCAGTTTGGCATTTGGTCCCGGTTTTTAATTTGTTCATCAAAATGTATTTTGGAGTAAAAAAAAAAATTCCAAACAGTCGGGAATTTGACCGTGCGTTTAGCTCTACATAGACATGTTATTATTTACTAATAACTTTTTTTTTTCATTTCCGAATTGTTTCGAACTCTATCGGCATTCCTCGCCTTTTAGTCCTAGGGTTTCGTACACAAACCAGAGAGAATAGACCACCAGCTTCGGCTAAAAATGAGAGTTTCATAGAGCCAGTTTCAAAAAGTTACTGCGTGGTTAAGTATGCGTGCAATGTTAAAGTAAACGGAGGGTGAATTTGGTCACGCATACACTGGCACATAATAACATTTACAGTTATTCGGTGGTAACTTTGACAAAATTCAAATAATTCAAATAAATTGGCTGTTATTGGGACGTGTTAAGCAAATTGTGTGTTCGGTGTGGGGAAATTATTACCAACTTATATTTCATTAAAAAGCATACAAATATAAATGGGTAGTTACTGTCATAATGGAACTCCTTTGACATTATTACGAAAAAAAATATTAGTTTAAGCTGCAAAGCTAAAATGGATGATAAAAAAATCATCAATCATGATTTTTTAGTTTTGCTGATATTTGGACCTATATTTATAAAAAAATTTATTTAATCTTCTTTGATTGTTTGTTTTATTAAATTGTACGTACTGAGTTTTGGAATAAATAATTTAAAAAAAAGGAATGAGGACATTTGTTTTGTCCGGCTTAATATGTTTATTGTTTTATTTACATCTACAAGAAAAATGTGATGAATTTATTTTAACCAACAAATAAATTGGTCATCGGAATTTAAGAAAAAAATACGTTTTGGGCACATATAAGACCAAATCGTAAGTGTGCATTGTCATATCATATATCGGCTTATAACACAAGGAATCTGCATCAGGTGTAAATTAGAATTTATTAACATATAATTATTACGCTTTCGCTAGGGCAAATATGCGAATTTCAGGAAATATTTTTTAATGCAATTAAATTTTTTAAAACTGCCTGTATGTTTTTTCGTATTAGTTAATTCGCTAATTTTCCACTATATTTGAATGTCAAAACTACATAGAATCAAAATAGTAAAAACCGCGAATGTTGTTAGAAATTTATGGATTATTAAATTATGTTATAATTTCATTGTGAAAAACAAAAGAATACCTACACAAAAAGCAAAACTATGATAACATAAGACATAACAAAACAAATAAGATAATTACGTGTTTTAAATTAAAATATTACGTAACTACACTTTTCAGTACAGTTCACTTTTCGCTTTAGTTTACGCGTTACTAAGGAAACGAACATTTATTTTTCTGGAAAAATCACAAATGCCACTTTTTCATTTAAATTTGACGTGTATACGCTACGCTGTGTATTTCGTAGCGCCTATGCAGTTTTAAAACACGTTTTCTAGCAGGTTTTGTATAAAAATTACAAGCAGTCCATGTTTTAAGTGACAAATGTTGATTTTTAATTTTTTTGAACAGCCAATTCTTTATAACTAGTTGGTTGTACCCGCTTCGCTGGGTATGCAAAGTAATATTGATAAACAAATTATTTTGTTTAAAAAACTTCTTTGAAAACTACATTGCGTGTGAATTGTCTCTGGTTAATAAATAATCTTTCATGCTGCGGATTAGAATCAATATACATCTTCATTTGACTTGCAACTCTTGATCGTGATAAAGCCACATACAGTTGACCGTGGGAAAATACTTCGGTCTTCAAATGCATACCAACGATGCATTTGATCAAATGACTGGTCTTGAGCCTTGCTTATTTTATTACGTGCGCTAGAATTTATCGGAAATTAAATCATTGTGACTGCATGTCGAAATAATTCTTGCTCTTATCACATTTCGTCCAGGCTCTTCCACAATCAATCGAGTTCCATTGAAGTCCTTTTTTAGGGTTAAAGTTTCTCAGCAAAATGATGATGACACCTTGCTTAAGCTACAGGGCATGAGGTGGCTTGCTGAATGGAGTTTGCTAATTGAGGAACCCAACAGGGAAATTTGGTGCATCATTTGGATCTTTAGTCTTCACTGACAACAGAATCGGCGCTTAAATAGATTTAGGATTTATTACCAATTAAATCGATTATATTCCTATTCATTTCTAATGTCTGCGCAATTGTCAGCGCGGCAATGACTCATTTTGGAAGTTCCTGCATTGACATTTACCGCAAATCGCCAAAAATTGTCTTAATCAAGTCTCCAGTTGATATAATTTCCGTGGGAATTTCAACAACGTCTTCTTCATACATTTCTGCTACCTGGGCAAAGATTTATGAGTATAAATAATATTTTACTTCTTTATCAATATACAAAGTTTTAAATTGCCATCAATTTCCTTTTGAAAGCACTTACCGAGCATTAGTTTTTTTGAGTTTGAACCATGAAGAAAATTTAAATATATGAAAAGTAGGCGGTAATTTTAAATAATGAGAAAACTAAAATTTCGAAAATGTATTCAAATACCCACCGCCTACTTTTATTTAAAATAAGAAAAATATGAAAAGTATGGAGCGTTACAGAATCAGTAAGGGTAAATATATATATGATACTTAATTCAAAATACATTCATCATATTCTCCTCATAGAAAAATATAACAATAAACATACCTATTATAGATGAACAAAATAGCTTTCGTTTAACTTTTATAATTATTTATTGCAAAATATTAATAACACTTTAATAACAGACACTCTCATCGAAAATAAATTAAATTTCTTTAAAATATAAGAAGAAAGATCTCAAAATGTATGTCAACAAAATTGCAAAGAATCGAGTTTAGCTGATTACATCCTGCTTGCAATTTAGTTCTGCAGCTTAAAATTATATTCTTTTTTGTATAATAATGTCATAGGAATCATATTATTAGATTTTTAATCACCCAAATAGTATATGTATTACATTATTATGCTTTTTATACCCTCCACAGGAAGGTATATTCACTTTGCCATTACGTTTGTAACGCCAAGAAGGATTCACCGGAGACCCTATAAAGTATATATATTCTGAATCAGGATCACATTCTGAATCGATTTAGCCATGTCCGTCTGTCTGTCTGTCTGTCCGTTTGTCTGTCTGTCTGTTGAAAGCACGATAGCGTCCAAAGGAATTGACCTAGGCGAATGAAATTTTGTGAGACGACTTATTTTTACCGTAGTCAGCTTGGTATTGAAAATGGGCTATGTCGGTCAAGTAGTTCTGGTACCTCCCATACAAAACCACTATTAGACCCACGTCTATCTCTGTCTGTTGAAAGCACGATAGCGTCCAAACGAATCGACTTAGGTGAATGAAATTTTGTGAGAGGGCTCTTTTAACTGTCGTCAGGTTGGTATTGAAAATTGTCTATATCGGTAAAGTAGTCCTGGTACCTACCATACAAAACTAATATTAGGCACATACTAACTCGCAATGCAAACATTTTGCATGACTTTTATGCAGTGGAGGGTATCAAAACATCGGCCAGGCCGATGATAACACTTTTACTCGTTAATGATTCACCACACCATACACACCATTTGCTTAACACGTCCCAATAGTGGTCAATTATTTAAATTATTTGAATTATTTCAAAGCCATCTCAGATTCAATTGTCTTATTTTTTTGCTTATTCACACGTATTCACAGATAGAAAAAGAGGCGGAGCTACTTATTTCAAAACTGGCTCTATGAAACTCTCATTTTTGGCCGAAGCTGGTGGTCACAAACCAGAGAGAATAGACATCAACATAAAACATGGACTGCTTGTCATTTTAATACAAAACCTGCTAGAAAACGCGAGGGGCAAGTAATCAGTATTTTTGCGTTGACCTAGACTACAGAATACACAAAAATACACGGAATACTGTATTCAATGCGTGATTACATGATGAATACTTGTGAATACGTGTGAATACATGTGAATACTTGTGAATACACTCGAATACCTTGTGAATACGCGTGAATACGCGTGAATACACGTGACTACACTTGAATACATATGAATACATTTGAATACAAATGGACAAAATTTGAATACACTAAAGTATTGAAATCTTTATTTTCTAATCATGAAATTCGATTATCCGGTCGTCAAGTTATTTAGTTAATGCAGAAGATCGTATATCAATCCTCAGCAAAACTAGATGTGACATGTCCATGTGTGGTATACATACGGTGACCATATTTGTCGAAAGGAAATAAAGAAAAATCATTTTTTTGCCTTGAATTTATTGAAAAAATAATAATAAGATAGCCAAAAATATTATAACATTAATAATAGTAAAACCAAAAAAATACTGGATTGATATTCACTTATAAACGTATAAATTACATTTCCTTACAACGCCTCTACAATATAAATACCTAGTTTAGCTTTCCCGAAAATGTTACTTAAAAGCATTTTTTTTATAATTATTACTTTAAACGAACTTGGGTGTCTAAATAGGTACGAATATTTGACAAAATATGACAAAAAGGTGATAAATGTCGTTTTTTATTTAATGTTACTATACATACATACATGCAAACGAACCTTTTTCGATAAAATGTCGCTGTTTAATAGCACTAACATATATTTTTACAGAAAATTTGCGTTTATCTGTGGCTTCGCCACCGTCCCCGTTAAAAAAGTTTGTGTTTTTCATATTTTATCTAAAAGTTATACGCCATTTAAAAATAAGTCGATTTTTAATAAATAATTGGTAGACTTTTTTCAATACTTGGCCAATCTGGTGGTTCATGAAATAAGAAGTTCTCAAGTTCTTCTACTTCCAAATATGTAAAATTCTATTGACAAATTTTGACATGAGTTTCGTAAAATTACTGGACAAAAAAGAAAGGACTGTCCTTTTAAATAAAGTACGGATGGTCAGCGTAGCCATACAGAACATTTTCAAGTTCAAAGTGATTTAAATTACATTGATTACACTTTGTATTTTGATTTTAAGGCCATTCGCAATTAGTAATATCAAATGCGTGGATCAAATAGGTAAATAAGGTGTTCCTGAAGGTCCACCGAACAAAAAATTGTATGGCAGGGGGATCTATTACAACCCTATTTCGCGTTATAGCCCATCAAAGTTTGTGACTTCTAATTCGGAGATGCAACCACTGTAAACTACAGATAGAAACATTTTTTTGTACATTTTGAAAAGAAAGTTCGAGTACATTAGTGTAGCTGCTTTTTTATGAAATGTTTATCCTTAAGAAATTTCCTAAAAATTGTGTTGAGTAACTTTTTACGTTCGATCAACTGACGTTGTAGTAAAAGCCATTTTTTGTCAGACAAAAATGATCAGAAAGAAACTCGACATTTTTCTCTAGTGTCTACTAAGGGTTGATGCCAAAGCCAAATCGACTAGTCCACCGTTCGTTAAAAGTATGGGGTTGAGGAATTTCGTGGTTTATAATCCCATCTATCGTAAATTGCGCTTCGTCAGTCCACAGAGTGTTCTTGAGAAATTGCCCGATTACTGTCTGTTTGCGTAGTAGCCACTTGCAAAGTTCCACTCTTTTTTGCGCATCTCCTGGTAGAAAACCTGTACCGGTGTCAAATGGAAAAGATTTAATCTATTACCTGAAAAGGCTGAACTTCCATAGTACGCAAAATCCCACCCTCAATTTCTGCCACCACTGCGTCTGAACGTCGTTCCCTTTGGAGGAGCTGACACGGTATCAACAAAGCGCTGATACCTATCAGCGAATACCCAGCTACATGGTGTTTTAAAATTTGGGTATCAACCGGCTTTTCACGAATATATTTATACTTTATGGGGTCTCCGGTGACTTCTTCTTAGCATTACAAATGTAATGACAATGTAAGTATACTTTTCTGCGGAGGGTATGCAAATTAAACAACAAACTTTCATAATTTTGAGTTTAAAAAGCCATAACTTTTTTGTAGCTTCAGAGATGTACCCAAAGTTCATAAGACAATTTAGTATGCGCTACCTACTAAATTGTCTTTTCGAAATGTACAAAACCATTTTTATACACAGGAAGGTATATTCACCGGATACCCCAAAAGTATATATCCAATCATCGGTATAAAAGCATCGGCCAGGCCGATGATAAAACTTTTACTTGGTATACCTATATAATAGTTTAGAAGTTATAGCGTTTAAAGTGGTTACACCTCCGAATTAGAGGTCAGCCACGAGAAATATGGTGATTAAATTTTTTTTTTTTGCGGAAGTTCAGGATTCTCCGCTTAAAAAAAATAGACTGCTTAACGGGGACACCATGTATAAGGAAACAACAACGACAAGCATATTGCGTCAAGGCAAGTGCAATATAATACGAACGCACAGTTCTGACGTCATTGCAATCTTAATAAAAAGCAATGAAAATGAATATGTGAATACGTGACTACACAAAAAATACACATTGAATACAGGTGAATACGCGAGAATACATGTGAATACGCGTGAATTCACTTGAATACCTTGCGAATACGCGTGAATACGCGTGAATACGCTTGAATACACGTAAATACATGTGAATACGTGTGAATACGTTTGAATACACTGTGATTCACCATGAATACGTACGGAAAAGTTCCTTGAATACACCGATTACTTGCCCCTCGAGAAAACGTGTTTTAAAACAGAATACATAGGCGCTACGGAATGCATAGCGTAGCGTATACACAGGCCAGGACGCCGTCAAATTTAAATAAAAAAGTGGCATTTTTGATTTAAAAAAAAAAGTTCGTTTCCATAGTAACGCGTAAACTAAAGCGAAAAGGGAACTGTACTGAAAAGTGTAGGTACGTAATACATATTTTAATTTAAAACACGTAATTATCTTATTTGTTTTGTTATGTTATCCTTATCATAGTTTTGCTTTTTGTGTAGGTATTCTTTTGTTTTTCACAATGAAATTATAACATAATTTAATAATCCATAAATTTTGAATAACATTCGCGTTTTTTACTATTTTGATTCTATGTAGTTTTGACATTCAAATATAGTGGACAAATTTAATTATATTAAAAATATTTCCTGAAATTCACAAATATGGTAATAAATTCTTATTTACACCTCATGCAGATTCCTTGTGTTATAAGCCGCTATGACAATGCACGATTTGGTGTGCAAAAAACGTATTTCATTTTTAGAACGCAAATTTTCTTAAATTCCATGACCAATTTATTTGTTGGTTAAAATCAATTCATCACATTTTTCTTGTAGTCTGACAAAACAAATGTCCTCCCTCCTTTTTTTTAATTATTTATTCCAAAACTCAGTAGGTACACTTTAATAAAACAAACAATCAAAGAAAATAAATAAATTTTCGTTAAAACATATAGAAAAAGCTCAGCAAAACTAAAACAATCATGTTTGATGTTTTTTTTTATCATCCATTTTAGTTTTGCAGTTTAAACCCATTTATATTTGTACGCTTTTTAAAAAAATATAAGTTGGTAATAATTTCCCCACACCGAACACACAATTTGCTTAACACGTCCCGATAACGTTCAATTTATTTGAATTATTTGAATTTTTTCAAAGTTACCACCGAATAACTGTAAATGTTACTATGTGCCAGTGTATGCGTGACCAAATTCACCCTCCGTTTACTTTAACATTGAACGCATACTTAACCACGCAGTAACTTTTTGAAACTGGCTCTATGAAACTCTCATTTTTGACCGAAGCTGGTGGTCTATTCTCTCTGGTTTGTGGTCGCTGCTTGGCTGTCCGGGAATAAATGCCCTTAGCTCACCTATCACTGGATCCAAATCAGTATTACACTATGAATATTTCAATACCCTTCAAAGGCTTAGGGCCAACTTCAAATGTTCCGGAAAAAGTTTCGGATAATATTATCCGACACATAACGCTATATGTACCACATATAAAAGGAGTGTGGCAATAAAATCCCTGTGTAATTCTTGTCCGTCAATTATTTATACAGGTAGATACAACTTGTTTGTCGTAGTATTTATTTATTAGTGTTCATGATTAAATTGTTCCAACTACTTTTCATGTAGACACTGATGCAGAAATTTGTTTTCTAAAAATTCAAATAAATCCATGTTGTGGCTACGCTCGAATTTGAAAGGAAGATCTTCCGCGGGCCCAACTGGACCGAAAGATTTGAAAAAAATCCTCTGCAGCAGTATCATAAACTTTACAAAAAAGTTGAGAACCTCCTAGCCTCCTGAGCACTCTTTCTAATGTACGGTACCTACAATAAGTAGATCTTAATTATGTCGACGTGCCGCTTTTATCGGCTAGGATAAAAGGCGAGGATTGGATAGTCAGTCTTCATTGGTTATTGCAAAACACAGTGTTGGTATTCTGTAAAATACGAAACGAAAACTGCTTTTGTTTTCACTAAACAGTAAACATGGCTCTATCATATCTGTGGCAATAGACAGACATTTTACGTTATTTGGCCCCATGCCTTCTTTCTTTTTGTGAACAAGCGCTGTTCATGAAAGCTGTCAGGTGTATAAAATAAATTGTCTTCATGAAGTTGAACAATAAAATTAAAGTAAAGTTTCAAAGAACTAAAATTCCCTTTTGTTTGTTCTGGAAAACAGAAAGTTTCCCTTTTTCCCTTTTAGCTCATTTCGAGTACAAAAATTCCCTCAAAAAAGGTAATTTCCCAAAATCTCGTAGCACTGCCTCTGTATCGATAGGTAAACAAAATAAATAAATAGGTGGCGCAACAGGTGTGACACCCTAGGCCTAGATTCTCGCAACCATTCGTTATATATGAGTTCCTATTTTTGGGACGAATGGAATGGACCTACAATTTTATGCCGAGTCCGAACGGCTGAATAGAGAAGCTTTTTCATCAGGACAGTCATACTCTCGGATGTTTGTCAGACGTTCGCGGGAGGTGGCGCAGTAGAAAAAACCTTAAGATGTAATTTCTGTTTTTCCGGGGTTCGAACCTGGGATCCCTCGCAATCCAGCACACTAACCACTGCGCTTCTTTGCCAACGTATCGATAGGTAAGTAGTGCTAAAAACTGCTGGCACTCTAGTAGGTACTCGCTGTCCAACTATTCATGGATTCGACGGCTGCATCATATTTGGCCAAGCTTTTACTTTAATAAAAAAAAAAAATAGGCCTAAGGCCTTAAGCCTACTGTCCACGTAGCTGCACCTTATACGCCCGCTTTCGTCATTTGCATCTTGGTGTACGCTTGCTTGCAGCTTCCTTGCAGCTGGCATATAATCAAACGTACCTCTGTTCATTTTCAACTTACATTGCCGCTCCGTGGACAGAGCTTCGTTTGTTTATATGCCAGCTGCAATCAAGCGTACACTAAGATGTAAATGACGAAAGCGTGTGTATGAAGTGCAGCTACGTGGACAGTAGGCCTTAAGCTTAGATCAGACGATTTATGAATGGACACAGATTTCATATGTTTGTGACATACACAAATTAAAAAAAAATAATACTCAGAAGCGATTTGTGTATTCCACAAACATTTGTGGTTCAAACGATTTGTGTATTTTGTTTTAAATGTACAAATTTCATTTGTGTATGGCTATGCACAAATGTCCCATACACAAATGAATTTGTGTATACAGATTTGTGGCTCAGAAGATTTGTGTATTCATACACAAATGGAATTTGTGGAAAATGTGTGTATTGGCCAGATTGTTTTTGATTCACTCATGTTTGACGTATAGCTATTCAATAAAAATAAATAAAAAATTGCTTGGATTCGGTCAGGTTTCAAATTTAAAAAATGTGCACGACTGGGTCGCACGAAACTTTCTCGTTTATTGCGAATTTCGCAGAATCTCAGAGTCATTTCAACGAATTTTACGTTTAAAATTATTTCCACTTACGTACATCTTACGTAGGTTTAGTAACTGAACCCTTGTTAACTAAACACGTAATACATACTACATAGACATTATGTAAGTACGTATTAATTACAACACTTTATTACTTACTTTCAAATTTCACCCCAACTGACATTTGAAGGAGGCAAGGAGGCGATGAATTTCGAATTATCATTTTTGATTATTACCTATTTAAAAAATGGTCTCAATGGTCGGGATTCGGGTAGTCATTTTTGAGAAATATTTATAAAACGGCAATATTAGAGTTTTCTGAGAAAAACTAAGTACGTGATCATGTTAAGAATGCTTATGTTGTCTTAAATATATATTTTGATCAAAATCGTTAGAGCGGTTTTTTGTAAAATTATGCTAACAAATGTTACAATTTGGATTCGAAAAGCACTGTTACTAAAGTGTTTAGCTGAAAACTGAGTACGACGTATTCTTCAGGATATAAACATTACCCAGCAGTTACATTTTTAACCAAATCTAAAATGGCGTTTTCGAGATATGTGTAGTTTTAAAGTACCGTTTTAAGCGATTGTGGTGGAAATCGAAGGACGCATTCATGGTTCAAAAAACACTGTTTAGCTCAAAACTGAGCAAATTGTATTATTATGGATTTAAGAATTACCTGAAAGTAACATTTTTATCATAATCGAAAATGGCGTTTTTGAGATATGAGCAGTTTTTTAAAGTACTATTATTAGGGATTTGGGTGGATATCAAAGAACGCAGTCTTTTTAGCGAAAAACTGAGTTTACTATGAAGTTAAGAACGACAATAGTATCTTAAAAATAATTTTTTTTTAAAAATCGTTTTTGCCGTTTTCGAGAAAAAGGCAATTTTCAAAACTGACGTTGCTGGACTTTTTAGCGAAAAACTGGGTATGCAGTCATGTTGAGCATGCCTACATTAACTCAAAGATCAATTTTGGTTCAAATCGTTAGAGCCGTTTTCGAAAAAATCTAAATTTAGGCATATGTATTTCGTCATACGATTAAAATTTTTATATGGGAGGTACCGTTAATATTAGGGCTAGCTTAAAAAAAAAACGTCCCTAGCGGGAAGCCCAAAAACTCTAAATACGAAGTTTGAAGCAAATTCGTCCAAGCGTTTAGATCGGACAGACAGACGGACAGAATTGCGAGGCCCACTTTTTTGAGTTCCCCTATCATCGTAATAATATCAGAATTGATCAAAATCTCGAGTTCGAAATTTTGTACGAAAACAATATCTTTCTCTTACTACGTATACGAGAAAGTTAAAAAAGTTGATTATAAAATGTGTTGCGGTTATTTTGGCAGCGTATTTACTCGAAAGTGACACGAAAGACGAAAGCCAACAAGTCATCAAGTTACCACGCCAGCGCCGTACTTGTGGGAGAACAGATTGGCTTGGCCACCATAAGTGCTACCTACATAGTTCCAGTTCCAGAGTTGGAACTACCTCTATGCGGGATTGCTCTAGATGCGCTGAATCCAATAATGCTGCTCGCGCGAAATACAAACGAACTTTGCGGGTGCATTCATGACTGAAAAAGGAATAGCGTCAATTATCTTACTTATATAGCTCATTCATATCTCAGGAATGCAACTACTTAAGTACAAAAAATTGCATTTCAAGTACAGTGCAGTATGGCACAGAAATCCAATTGTAAATTGCGTTAGTCTTAGCTGTGCTGTTCAAGTTGTTTCAGGCACTGCCGCTAATCTTTAAATGAGATCTCGGGTATGTGCAGGTTAACGCTGTGCTGGGTCCCTGGTCATAGAGATATACGGCAAGGAACGGCACGAAAATGGAACTCTCTACAGGTAAAGAAGAGCCCCATGTGCCAATTGAAACTGTAAGATACAACATCTCCACACTAGCACTGCAACAGGCTAACGAGAGATGGCGGGATCTTAACACCTGTGCTGTAACCATGCAAAACAGACCTGGCCACGAATAAATCGGCACAGGACAAGGGTCGCCTGTTAAATGTGAGTAGAACACACATCGGAACTCTTGTCGGAGTACTAACAGGCCAATATGTACTAGGAAGACATGCCGCAAGGCTTGGAGTTACCGCTAATGACTTCTGCCGCAGTTGCATGGATGAGGAGCTTCGGGGAGCTTGCGGATATTCCCGAAACGGATATCAGCTAAATACGGATATTTCTCCAAAGTTCGAAATGGTTTCAAGAGTAGCGGAAATAACGGACTCTGTTTGTGGTATCACAATAGACCTTATCTGGACTAAGTGATTTACTTCGTATTAATGGATAATTGCCACCTAACCTAACCTAGCTGTGCTATTCCACTCAACAAAAACTTAGTTCCAGTTGCATTTCTAAGTGCAGCGCAGGATCGCAAAGAAATTCAATTGTAAATAGCGCTAGGAGGAGTAGTGCCACAAAACAAAAACCTCAGTTGCAATTTCATTTCAACATTTCAAGAGCAGCGCAGAAATACAACCGAAAACACAGCAGTGTTCCGGTAAAAATTGCTTTTCATTGGGCCGCTTTCAGGCACCCAGGAACCACGCTTTGTCGGCCCTATTTTTATGCGTGGTCATATTCGTCACTATCACTGCCACCGGGTAGTTCCATGTACTGTACATGGCTGTGCATGCTTTCCAAAGAAAACATGAAGGGTGGTAGTTTCCAAATCATTTATTTGGTACTTGAAAGTGCGGATGCTAAAGTGTATATATCTACCTAGGTTCTTAAATATGAAAGCTGGAATTGTGGTTTTATACCCGTAGGATAAAAACCTTATTATCATTGTCATAAATCATGCCCATGATCTGTGTCCATCCTCATTTAATTGAAATATCAAAACCATTTGTGTATGCGAATGAAATTTGTGTATGCGCTATTTTTCAGAATACACAAACTATAGGACATACACAAACTGTATCTACATAAATCTACACAAAGTGTCATAAATTAATTTCTACACCCGATCAAACGATTTGTGTATGTACACTAATTCGATTTGTATTTTCAATACACAAATGATACACATATCGTTTGTGTATGCCATTTTTGGTTATAAAATTTGTGGCTTAGACGGTTTGTATATTTTGTTGACAATAATTTCCAAATTTGTACACAAATGTTTGTGTATACACATATCGTCTGATATTAGCTTAAGTATGACCTTCATTACGATTATAAATGAAATGAGCACAAAAATGTCCTATGCGCTATATTTGAAGCAATGTAATTTGTTATTACCTGCTTATTTCCACATCGGCATAAAAATTTAGTTGACATTTTATACAGCCTTCAATATCACCTATACAATTATTATAATAACAAATAATAATGTACTTGCATAAATACTTCAGCAAAGTAAATTTAATCCAAGTAAACCAAACTCATTAACTTTTATTTGATTCAAATGTAGATCAACAAAACACAAAAGTACATAGCTACACATCTATAACCAAATAGCCTTCGGCTATAATAAACTATTCGACATTATCATTTTATTGACCAGCTTCAGCACTCTTGAATATTTAAACAAGCAGTTTTCACACCAATTTTTGGCGTCTGCACGCATAAAAGGCATACCAAAACATAATCCATTCAAATGGTAATGACAGGCTGACACTCAACTGACATTACCCTACTCTAGAATAATAGGTAGACATATTACATTTTTGTTTGACGATTGACAGGTATTTATTTCGAGCGTCATTCGATTGTTCAACTTCTGGCCAAGGTCAGCATAGATACCTAAACAAAGCGGATACATATACATAAATTATAACATTATACCTTCCTTATTAAAAGTGGGTTAGATTATGATGTGCAAGATATGCATGCATACATTGATCGTCAAAAAGTGAGTAAACACCTATATGGATGCTCTTTTAAATTTTCTTTACGGTTCATTGGTGTTCAGTCACTTTTGACGCTCACTGTATGTGAGCATCCAATATAGTCCAATATCTAAAAATTACCATCTGAATTTGTGATATGCGGAGAGATAAGGTGTTTAGATTCAGTCCTATTAGTAGGGAAGCCCACGATGCTAAATGTGGATTAACTCAAGCGTCTTGGGGACCTATTGAATTAGAGATGGAAGAAATGTAAAAAAAAAAAAACCTTCACATGGACATATTCCAGCTCGTCAGATTTTGATAGTGTTGTCCCAGGCATCTGGGATGATGGAAATACACTGATGAGGCCATACGTTTTCCAATCGATTTTCACTCCTTATATCTGTTGAAAATGTTTTACACGTAAACTTTTACTACCTGTGAACAGCTACATATTTTCCTAACAGTAAGTCATAACATTAAAGGGCAAATAAAAAATTACGGCTGGAATTTCCCAAGATCAAACAATGAACTACCAAAGATGCGCCACTAGCAAAATCAAATAATTATGTATAGGTATATTTAAATATTTTGAAATACTTTGCCGTTGAGGCTAACTTTTTCAACGGACGTTCTGTGATCGGATGTAAAAAATTCGGATCTGGCCCCAGCGTTTTTTTTTAATCCTGCGTTTATATCAACCAAGGACTCTACAAGACCTGGGGCCCAATTCCGCAAGCGTGCACACAGTTAGTACGACTCACCGGCACCAGTCGTTTACACAATTTTCAATTTACGCGATTCCACAAGCCGCTGCGAGTCTAACGGTTTATGTAGGTACATATTAGGTATCACAATTCAAAATAAATTATAGGTTAGTTTAATATATAGGTACATTGGGCCTTACCCATAAACAATCACAAGTCCAGTTTTACTAATTTCTAAACTCTAATTTGGACTTTTAATTTTGCCCTACCAATAACCAAATTAATCGAAGGGTTTACTAAACACGACTTTAGTACAAATTCTATTGTCAGATTTATTCGAGCACATATCAGCTTTTCACTTTTTGCTGAAATGCAATTGTTTCACACAATTTCTTGGTAGGTATAAGAAGTCAGGACGCAAATATTAATACATTTATAGGAAATAAATTTAGCAGAGATTTCTGATAAAGAAATATACAAACCACATTTTTGGTTTGGGTAAACATTTCTTTTTCAAGTGTAGAATACCTACATCCATCATTTCAAAATGACGAAAAATGTTAACAGCCATAGCAGGACTTCCAAATACCTTCAATAAGGACTAGGTTAGGTTAGGTTAGGTTGAATAGGGTGTGAGTTCATCACATAGGACTAGGCACCATATTGGACCCATCGCCATCCCTGGGGAACCATAACGGTCAAATAACCTAAACCACTTCGCCCAAACAATTAATTTCCCTACAGAACCTGAAAATTGCCTCAATTTTGTTCGCGAGGCCGACCTCTTCCAAGGTATTTCCTCCTGTACCGAGCAATAGCTTGACATTCACAGAGGAGATGGGTAATATCCTCTGTGGCCTGTAAGTCTTCGCAATACCTGCACATGTCTGTATCTGTTAGACCTAATCTCTGAGCGTGCTTCCTTAGAAGACAATGCCTTGATCTGCTGAGCTTTAGTAATTCTAAAGATTTTTTCCTATCTAGCTTAGGCCACAGAGCCTTTGAGACCGTGTGCCCTTCTATATTGAACCATCTCTGATCTGCCCTATTTTTCATATCCTCGAGAATAATTCTCTTGGCCACGGCTATTGGTGGTCTAATGCCCTCAATTGTTTCATTAGGTGGAAGCTCAGCTCCAGTTTTCGCCAGAACATCAGCCCGTTCGTTACCCTCTATATCGCAGTGTTCGGGTACCCAACACAATCTGACCTGGTTCTGCGCGCATAATGCTCTGAGCATTGTGCGGCAGCTCCTGACTAGTTCAGATTTGATGATGAAGGACTCTAGCGCCTTTAGCGCAGCCTGACTATCAATGTAGATAGCGATATTCTTGTTGGATATTGATCCCATATCAAGTAGATCCGCGGCTTTGAGCACGGCCAGAACCTCTGCCTGGAACACACTGCATGTATCCGGAAGTCGTAATGACACGTGTAGGTCTATATCCCTAGAGTAAATACCTGATCCTGTACCCTCCTTAGTTTTGGAGCCATCCGTATAAATCGAGATTTCATTGTCCTTCGATACCTCATTCTTTTGCCAGTCCTCCCTAACTGGGTATTGTACTTCGTACGGAGTATCGAAGTCAATTTCCCACAAACTTTCATCCGTTTTGTCGGGGATGTTGGAGAAGGATTCCATTAGTATGGAGCTATGTCCTACCTGTCTTGTTTTGAAAAACCCTGTGTTAGTTAGCCGAAGCGCACTATTGCCTGCTTGCAGTTTTATTTGTAGGTCCAGGGGTAAAAGATACATGAACGCCTCAAGTGCAGCTGTGGGTGTGGTGCGTAAAGCACCAGTGATGGCAGTGCCGGCTGTTCTTTGTACCCTGGTCAACATATCCCGTATATATAACTTATTTGTGGCTTTCCACCAAACAAGAGCCCCATAGGTAAGGATGGGTCTAACCACCATGATGTATAACCAATGCATCATTGTTGGACTCAATCCCCATTTTTTTCCTGCTGTTCTCTTACAGACGAAGAGAGCATTATGAGCCTTTCGGACTCTTTCCTGAACGTTAAGTTTCCAATTCAATTTTTTATCTAGGACTATACCAAGATATCTTGCGCTATCCGAAAGGGAAAGCTCCACTCCACCAATCCTGGGTAGTTTGAAGGGTGGTATCTTGTATTTTGTACTAAAAAGTACTAGTTCTGTCTTTTCCGGGTTGACACGAAGTCCACACCCTTCAGCCCACTTTCTGAGCTTGTTGAGGGCTGATTCCATGGTTTCACTCAATGTGTTCAAGAATTTGCCCCGAACTAAAATCGCCACATCATCCGCATAAGCGGTTACGCTAAACCCTGCGTTACTGAGTTCTTTAAGAATATCGTCTATGACAAGAACCCAGAGAAGAGGAGATATAACCCCTCCCTGGGGATTTCCTCTAGTAACCGATTTTCTTATTGAACTGTGTCCGAGAGTGGAATTGATATTTCTGTTGACAAGCATCGTGCAAAGCCAATTGGTGATGCTATGGTCTACCTTAATCCTTTCCAGAGCGCGTTTTATTGCCTCTGCCCTAACGTTATTGAAAGCACCTTCAATGTCTAAGAAGGCAGCTAGAGCAAATTCCTTATGGTGTAAGCTATGTTCTATCTTGCCTACCACTTCATGTAGAGCTGTTTCTACATTGCATAGATTTCCATTGCAACACTTGCTTCTTATATGGATGTCGAGAAGCCTTTCGAGTGTCTTAAGGAGAAACGACGAGAGACTGATGGGTCTATAGTCTTTCGCAGAGGTATGGCTTGGTTTACCTGCTTTGGGTATGAAAATTTCCCTGATTCTACCTGTAACCATGGCCGGGGCATTTTGCAGCATAGCTGGCAATCAATAAGGACTAAGGAGCTTCACAAAATAAAAACCACGAACCAACCATGAAAAAACAATTAAAGAAAAGGCTTCTTTTGCTTGACGAATAATTGCCGATTTATTTTATTTAACCAAATGAAGTTTGCTGATTTCATCCTTCCACTCGCTAACACATTTATTCAATTTTAACGCAAATTATTACGTATTGAACAAATTAAATAATATTTTAAATGAAAAATTAAAATTATATATGGCTGCAAAACTGACATTCTACCTTTGAATGACACTACTACGATGACACTTATACTTAAAACATGAGTTAGACACGACTTTCTCAGCATCGAAAGTTAGAGTCGACATTAGGGTTAACTCGAGGATAAATTGGTTATAGGTTCAGTTTCGACTTTTGCATTAAACTCGAGTCTAAATTTAATTGTTGGTAAGGCGCATTATATACATTAACCCAACGCCAAACAGAATCAGAATAACAATAAAAGCGAAGTTGTTTGTTGTTGTCGGTCGTTTAATTAATGATAAAGGTATGTTCACACTATTGCCATAAGGAGGAATAATGAATTATGGGAACTCTGGGAATTATGGAAACTCATCGGATACAGTTCATTCAAGAATTCAATTTGAAAGTAAATATTGAAATATCTTGTGCTTTGTATGTCTTGTGTTTACAAAAAGAAAATATGATTCAAAAATCAGAAAGGATTTGGTATTTATGAAAAGTAGTACGTGGCGACTTTAAAGTAGTACCGTATTCAGTTGGCAAAAATGTACTCAAAAACTACAATTGTAGCACGGGAGGGAACGCTGAGTCATGCCTCTTAAATGCACGCTCTGAAATAGAGTAAATAAATTTATTTAGTTGTGTACACACACAACATCTGACAAAACAAATTCACCCTTGCGGATTTAGAATAAGATAGAGAACACAATGAAACTCACTTTTGCGGAATTGGGCTCCAGAATGCCAACATACGAGGAGATATTTTCAAGAGACTGCTATGGTGGTAACTATTTAAGGGTGATCAGCATGATAAACGCCAAAAGTCACCTACCTGTAATTTCAAAATTGTGTATGTATCTAAAAGAAACTATTAGATTTACCTACCCTGCATTATGAAAACAATAAAAAAAAAATCAACACAAATGCATCACTTGGATGGATAGGTAACTGATGAGGAAATCTATCCATATAAAAATGAAGTATCCGACTGACAGATGATCAACGCCCAGCCTAAACCATTTGCTCTAGAAAGCTGAAATTTTGCACAGATTTTTTTTTATGATGTATACAACCACTAAGGAAGGCTTTTTTGAAATTCGACCCCTAAAGGGGTAAAAGGGGGGGTCAAAGTTAGTATGGGAAGATTTTTATTTTTCATCGATTGACTATAATTGCTATATAATGACTCTCTATGAAAAATAAAGAAAACTAATTTCTCCGATTTTGCAAAATTATACCCTTAACGGGGTAAAAGGGGGGTCAAAATTTACGTAAGTACTCCAAAGATATTCTAGCGGAATTCTGTATGATTGGGGTCATACTGCTAGAAAGTGGTGCATCTTTCTCGTTGCAAGAGTGTAATAAGATCTGAGAGGTGTGGAATATAATGAAGGGGTAAAAGCACCCCCTATTCTAAAGATGGTGCTTATCATATCGCTGTATTTGTCAGCAAAGAAATATGTTTTGTCCCATAGACTGTGACTCAATTTGCTAAGTATGATCTGTATTGAGCGCTCCACTAACAAAAATATTGATCATAATCTTTGAACTGTTTTCTCCAATAGGGCATTAAACATATTTTTCAGAGATACTAACTTCTTATTAGGTACTTTCTTAGATATGTTTTCTGCGCGATATATATGTAAATATAAAAGAGGGAACTAACTGACTGTAAAGGAATAATATCTGTGTACCAAATCCTGAGGACTGCGCGAGCGAAGCCGCGGGCAAAAGCTAGTAAGTACATAATCGTAATTAGTGTGTGTGCACATACCTACCCATTTGACAAATTAATGTGAAAAAGTCGTAGAATTAATTATTTGCTATCGGACATGAGAAACCAGTAATGTATCTGTTAGTAAACCTTATTTCTACAATTGCTTAGATTTTATTCTCCTCCAATCTACGCCATTAAGTAACTTAGGTATAAATCAGCTTATTAAGTGACCTCCTCTACCGCGGGACTATTTTCCGCTCTGCTTAAGGCGATGGTTCTGTCATCCTCAAGGCCCTGGATTGGAATGAGCAATTCAGAAAAGTGCTCGCTCCATCTGCGCAAGATATCCTCCTCATTAGAAAAAAGTCTACCATCTTTGGATTTGACTCCTTCAATAATGTTCCACTTCCTTCATCTAAGACGACGGATGGTCTGCCAGAACACCTTGTTTGCAGATCTGTGATCACGGTCCAATTTCTCGCCGAACTCCTTCCAAGATTGTTCTTTAGCTTTAACAGCCAATTTGCAAGTTCTTTGCGACTCAATGTACCGGTTTCGAGAAGGTGAGTCCCCCCAAGTGAATACACACTTTGAAAGCACATTTTTATACATCTTTTCTTTTTTTTTAATTTTCAAGCACACGAAAAGCATTTTAATATAATTTTGGATAGTTTGGTTCATTACGTTGGATATAATGTACAATATTGTAGGGTAAGGTCGGGATGTTTCGACACGTTAACGAACATTTGGAAATATCTTAAAATCCAAATACAATTTAAAATTTTCAAAATTTACATAAGTTACAATAGCATTTTAGCAATATAAAAGCATATTAATGATTAATCGATATAAATATTTTCAACAGAGTTGTAAGGTTTTTCCCAAAACCTTACAAAGTGTCAATTCCTCCTACCATGAAGGAGGATTTGCCATCTGCCTAAGGAGACATTTTTAAAATAATAAAACAACTTATATATTGCCTTTTTCATCAACATATAATAATTTTGTTATTTTCAATGAATATTAATCTTTGTTTTTTAGTTAAGGCTACATTTAAGGACGTGGAATTAAAATAACAAAATAAATTGACCAACAGAAAACAATTTTCATAAAAACTTAATTTAAAACACTTGTTTCATCGATGTTGCGGTGGGGATTTTTTCTTGTAAATATTTGGCATTCTTACATATTTCAGTTGGAGCCCCGGCGGGGGACAGCAATACTCTGCCACCGACCATAAAGAGAAACGAATAATATCAGAGTTTCTCCACCACTACACCAAAAAAAGGGGTTTCTGCTTGGTAGAGTACAATGGACCGAGATTCGTCTGAGTGCTCCAGGATTTGGAATCCCCTTTTTTTCGAAAAAGAATATATGAATATATGTCAATTCCTCCTTCAGCAAGAATGTCAAATCCTCCTTTTTGATTACTTTTGGGACTAATACAAAAAAAAAACTTTTGTAATGGTGCTCAAGATAAACTACTGTTTATTAATGATTTTAAAACGAATGAAGGTGCACGAAAAGTTATTGGTACATTTATAAAACAACACACGACGTTTACCGTTTACGTAAGAACTTCGACTTAAAGCACGTTGGATTGGACAGAAGAAAAAAAAATCGGAATTAAAAATTAGAAATTTTCCTCAAAAAAAAAATAATTATAAATTGTACGCAAATCGAGTAGGCTTTTAGATTTGTATTTTCTTTTTATGTTTTTACTTGTTGACTTTTCAGCGCAATAATGGTGGTCGATTTCGATTCCTGTTCTGTAATACAGTGCAGAGATTTTTGCAATTTTCGAGGTTTATTAATTATTTTCAAGGTAGAATGCTTTTCATTTGGCCAAATCGGCGCTATTCTCCAGATATTCGATTAAATACATATATTGGTTTTTTGAACCCCTTTGTCCGAACTTAGTTTATAGAGACTTGTCTATGTTTTTCACACTTGACACGACTGTGATAAAAAAATATAATGACATAGAAAAATTCTGACATTTGTTTTAGTTTTTTCATACTTAGCGCGAACTTGTGAAAACTCTTTTCACTTCACAGTATCATAGAACGAGAATCGACCCCCAGTTCAGTGTATTGCGCCGTATATTCATACTAAGATTGAAACTAAAACATTATGGAGATTACAATTATTTTTTATATTTAACTACGATTTAGCTCGAAAGATTACGATTTCTACATCTCGGCACTACGCTTTCTTAAATTTGAAGTGGGAACGCTGGTATAGGCCAGGAACAGCGTTCCCACTTCACTTACGAAAGCGTACTGCCGAGATGAAGAAAACGTAGTGTTTCGAGCTAAATCTTAGTGAAATATGAAAACTTATTGCAATCTCCATAATGTTTTAGTTTTAAGTCCAATACGACTATACGACGAGCAATACACTGAATTAGGAGGGAGGGGGCTGATTCTGGTTCTATGATACGATTCTCGATCTATGAAAAAATGGCCCCGTTCAAAGTCAAATCGACCAATCAGAGGCTGTTGACTAGCAACAGCGTATATTGAAGTATATTGAACGCGGCCAATTAAAACAAATGTCAGAATTTTTTCATATGACAATTTTTTTATCACATTTGTAAAGAAGTGTGAAAAACATAGATAAGGCTCTATATGACTCACAATGGAAACCAAAAATAAGCACGGACAAACTATTCTACCTTGAAAATTGCAAATTAAATTAAAAAATTTATCACTTCACAGTATCACAGAACGGGAACCACCTTGTTACCACCATTATTGCGCTGAAAAGTGAATGTGTTCAATTAATCGCCCTGTTGTCAATGCGTTCAGACAACTTTTTCAGGGGATAATATTTTAGAAATCAGTATTACTACTTCCTGAAGGAATTTTATAAAAGAAATATATGGATACGAAGTCGAACGCAAAATCGTAGTGAAAGTGAAAGTGGGAACGCTGGCCAGGAAAGGAAAAAAATGGACAATTTTTAGAATTAAAAAAAAAAAAGTTGCCGAATGTGTGAGATGTCTAATATGATTTTAGTACTTAGGTGTTAGGTGATTAGGTTAGTATGATAGTGGGAAATGGATGTAGATGTTGATATATGGGTAATTTTGAGTAATGTTTGTTGGTGAGATAGAAGTGTGTATTAAGGGAGGGTTATTAACGCCCCCACAATCTATCTGGTTCAATATTAAAGACATCATTATTGGATAATATAATAATACTGATCAAAACAATTTTGATGGATGGCTTTATTGACGATTGCTTAGAGCGCCGTAGCTACCGTATCGAAGCGGTAAGTGGGACGTGTGCATAACAAAAGTGCGATATTCTGTTAGAGCAGAAATATAAACCATCAAATTTGCTGAAGACGGATTAAATTTTAAGACAGAAAATTAGAAGTACTTCTTAAGTAGTGTGTTCTTATTTAACATTTTCGGAAGAAATGTTTCGATTTAATTAGTGCCTCATTTTATTTGTTTTCTTTTTATATTCGGCCTTAACATCTTCACCTCTCCGGTTAGCGCGGTCTTTGGCTCATTGCCTCTAGTTGTGCATTCCAAGTCGGTTGATGCCCGCTTCCACTTTCGAACCCCACCTAAGACGAGGCCTTAATTAAAGCGTTACGAAGACGTTCGCTCTATATGCGATAGCCATCTTAGGCGCCGCACTCTCCTTCGCCGCCAATATAGGTAGGTCTCTTTTGAGTTTTTTTACGTTGTTTCCTCAGGTTCTATTTTGGAAACTTATAGCATCACTTAATAATATATAAATAATATACATTTGTGAATCATATCACAACAAAAACATAAGTGTATAAAAAAAAGAGTCAAGTTCTTCTTTATAGAACACCAAAACAACTGTGCAAAGTCAGCCACTAAAAGTAATGACATCTAAATGTTCGCCAAGTTCTAAGTTTAAGAAGGTTCAATGTTAAAAAAATAGTATGTTCACGATTCTAGGATGGCCGGAAGTGCTTCATAATTTTGATGATCATCATCTATGTGAGTTAGTGAGTGAGTCAGTCAGTTACGTTTTTTTGCGATTTTTGAAGTCCTGTATTTTGAGAACCACTAATGCTATAAAGGTGGAATTTGGTGCGGTGGACGTTTTTAGTGAATTTGATAAATTTTTCAAGTTTGAAGTTTTTGGCTCAATCCGTTAGAATGCCAAAATTATTGTGTATACCAAAAGTCAGCTTATTATCTCTCATTCCGAGGTTGTCTCCTTTTTTATGCTAAAATTACTGGACTATTATATCTACTTGTATCTGGAAAATTTGATGTATGGTTGTTTGCTAAAACAGGAGAATAATTTCGAGTATGAAATATAAAAAAAATTAAAAATTTTGCCAGAAAGAAAAGAGAAAAAAATTAAAATTTTGAAAATTAATATTCTGTGCCCACAGAAAATTGCGTAACCCTTGAATCGCAGTAAGGCCCGTAATCGAATAGGCTACGTTAATATGTAATCCAAATTGCCGTATATGGTCTGCTGAGCAACCAGAAGCATGGCAAGGACTGCAAATGTAGTCTTTGTTCTCAAAAATGGCAGACCTGAATCTGATCGACATGTGGGTTCAACGACATAACACACAGCACGTGAATCCCATAATATTGCGAGCCGAATTTGATAAGATTCATCTCACGTTTGGAAGTGTGAAATGACCGCCTAAATCATGAGATTTGACGCCGCTGGACTATACAAAGATACCGCTGCTTTCAAAGACATTTCACCCGATCGCCTATCGAGGCATGAGTCATCCATGACTGAAGTTCACACAACATCGTCACGTCGTTGGCGTATGTCAAAGTTGTGGCCGAAGATACACATACCCACAACCCAGCCCTAAGTAAAGGGAATACTTCTCAAATATGTATTTTTTAATGAAAACCTAGAGTTTTGACTTGAGTAACTTTATTATAACAGCATAAAACTATTAAAAAGGGTTGGAACGGAATTTCCCTTTATAAATAACAACAGTAACTGCAAATAACAAATCAACTTTTAGTTTTTCAAACAATATAGGTATCTTTTATTGATACGTCGCGTCGGTCGGTCGGTCGTATCCATTTTCTTTGCTTTAAATTATTGGGGAGAGTAGGATAACTTAGCCGCCAAAAATTGGTAACGATATTTTGTAGATGAGTTAAATACAAGCAGCAATGCTGAGTTTTCCTACAAGATTGGTCAGGCTGGGTCAATTTTGAAGGAGGACTGAACTTGGCGTCTTTAATTCGGTGTTTGTTCCACTTCTACCTATTGTCATGAGATGAGGTTTGGAGAATGACCGAAATAATAAGATCGCGGATACAATCTGCCGAAATGAGATTTCTCTGTTGTATTGCTGGTGTGACCCGTAGAAATCGCATAAGAAATACCAGAATACGTAACGAACTCAATGTCGAGCAGCTACTTCTCCGGATGAAGTGGTCCATGCTTCGGTGGTTTGGTTATGTTAAACGCATGTCCCCAACCAGAATCCCATGACGTGCTTTGGAATCCGTACCATCAGACAAGCTTCCTCTAGGTAGACCCAGGATGAGATGGTTATATCAAGTTCATAATCTCTCTTCTACCCGTGTGGGTGATTTATGATTTCGAATCGATGGCGGATAATCGACAGTTATGCAGGAGTAACCTACAACTGAGACCCACTTAATGGATAATCGGGCCATTGAAAATGAACGAATGAAAATGACGACAGAAGATTTTGGCTTTGGACTTTTCAGTCGAGCCATTTAAGTGTCGTTCGTAGTTTTGTAATCGACAATTATTAGCGTTTTACGGGTCGTTATTGGCACTAAAACGACTTGAGCAACATAAACTTATAGGTCTTACAGATTTCAACAAACTCCATGTGGAATAAGTGTAAATAACTATATATATGTGCCTTAATCTAGGCCTTACTGTACTTGGACATGAGCACTATTACAGCGCCGGATTTACATTTTTTTGGCCCTAGGCCTTTACAACAAATGGTGCCCTATTTTATATTTTCTTTTATTTATTATCTGGTAAATATTATTATCTATTGACAATGGACCTTACGAATAATTAGTTTTAATCATCAACTTAAATATTTTGACGGCCACAATAGATAATTTTAAATGAAAATATTCACCATTGTGAATGCCTGGACACTAAAAATTATTTTATTAGTATCGCGTAACGGTAAAGGCGCACGAAATGATGTCCTACCCAAATATTACTTTTCACATTTTCCTAAACATATTTTGAACATACAGGGTGTTTCGAAGTTCAATCTGAATACTTTGGGAAATGATTCGTGGGTATAAAGAAAAATAGTTCTACAGTTAGTGCCTATCTCCAATGTGAATATAATTTGCTAAGAATTTAAGAAAAGGCTTACTTTGGTGTAGGCACCTTGACCCAATATAACACAGAGTTCAGCAGTGTACAAATTAGTGACGAATATCTCACATATTCCCGTAAGATCCCCGTAAATTTGCAAACCGTTTTCGAATTCGCATAAGCTCGCTATAGATGTTCGCATTTTCTTCTTTTTTTTATTCCCTGACGATTCCCAGATTGACATTCGCACCTAAGCCAAGCATTTCACACGATATGTGAGGTGTTGCTTGGGATTCTCAGATGAACTCGCCGGCGAACACAATCTTCTTCCGGGGAATTCGAAGCGAACGAAATGCGAACTGTAATATTTTTGGGGTACAGTGATAGATTTAAAAAAATATATTCAGAAATTGTGGTAGATCCAGCACACTGCGGCAGAAATTACACACATAAGCGCATAGTCGCATAGTTTATGTATATTTATAAAAAAAAAGAAAAAAGAAAACTGCAAACAAGGAATAGCAAACTATGTAAAAATGTATAGGTATTATTATGAATGCCTAAGACATTAAGCTGTATTTAAATATTTAGAAGAATTTGGTGAAGTTTTGTTTTAACCCATCTGTCAATTATAGCTTTTTATCCCTTCCCGTCAACCATAGGTCTGGCCTATATAAAAATAAAAATAAAAGTGACAAAACAGAAAATATAAAAGAACTTATTATTTTTAAAATCCTCGATTTTTATAACCCACGGATTCTTCATTCGCTCTTTTATCTGCAATGTTACCAACGACATGACCTATGGATTACCAAACCACAGAACATTTGTGTTGACTCTATCATGGAATTTCAAGAAGCTGTGGCCATTGTTTCGTTGAGAAAACTTTGTTCAAAAGTCGGAAAGGTCTGGTATAATCATAATCTGAAAAACGTTTTTCAAACGCGTATACATTAAAAAATTAGCAAATCACAGAAAATAATATTATTGTCGTTGACCCTATCCTGAACTTTCAAGAAGCTATTGGCATTATGTTTTAAAGAAAACTCCCATCAAAAGTCAGAAAGGGGTGGCTAGACCTCATAGTTGACCGAAGGTTTAAGTGATGAAGAATAAGAAGAATTGGAAGGATCGTCATGTAAATTCAATTTCAATTATTGTTGCGTTTGTTTTGCAGTTTTGCTGGCACTATAGATATTAATATTACCTATAGGTACTTAAATTAACTTCCGAGAGTTTAACCCATAAAGTAGATCCGAAATAAGATGTCACGATATTATGTTATAATCCTACAAATAGACTTTAATAGAGAAGCAATCCTTTTTTTAGTGGTAAAGAACATTTTTCCTGCTGTGCCTGTGACAATTTTTAATGAAATCAATTACATGTGAATAAGTAAGCGGGTTGAATAACCCTATGATTAGATATAACCTGGAGAATTTTGTATGGGTAAGGTAGGTACTTATCTTACAAGCAGACGATACCTTTCACTTTTTCTCAGTGTTTAAACAAATAAACCATCTTCCGTTATTATTATATGCACTTCCATCCGCAGCCAAATTAATATATTACAATAGCTCCTTTCATTCATACTACAACAAAATGTATTCATAAGTGAAGAAACTAATTTGTTTAATTTATGTATATTATAATACACATTTACGTGATGGTGTTACCTATAACAATTTGCAAATGTGTCTTACTCCAATTATTTTGTGTTAGATGAAAAGAGAATGAGCTTCGTACACGCATGTGTCTGGGGCGATGCTCTTCGAATACCATGTAGGTACTTCGTTCAGATTAACGACAAGCCTTGATAAGTTTTTACCTTTACTAAACTGCTTGCTATAAATAGCGTCGCTAAATGAGCGGCAATATCAATCGATACATTCGAAAGAAACCTTAAGCATCTCCACTAACCAGACGAAACATGGTAATCATACGAATTCATAAATAATACCAAAATGAGTTCAACTTTAGTAAAAAAAAAATATTTTTAGAAATTGCTGATCGCAGTATTTAGCTTGGCCGTATCCGCATTTGCTGACGTTTCACACCTAAAACAATCTGGATATGTGTACAATGTTCCTTCGCCAATATTTGAAACACCATCAGCTCCAGTGAAGGAATACTTACCACCAACTACCCCAGCGCCAATTCAGGAGGAAATAATTCCAGAGATAATAACTCCAGCACCGGAGTATTTGCCTCCAGTAGAAGTCCCAACCCCGTTAGAACCATCAAATGAGTACCTACCACCAAGCCCATCAGAACCAGTTCCAGAAATTATTCCTTCCGAGCAAATACTCGAGCCAGTAAAGGAATATCTTCCACCTTCAGAAGCACCATTAGTTATTCAACCAACTGAAGAATATCACTCTGCAGCAGAAACTGGTGGATATAGGTATGAAGCTCCATTAAACAGATTTCGTTTCTAGTTGATTGATGCATTTATTTCCTGTTCATTCATTTTGATACATATACCTATCTATTTAATACACGAACCGTTTTGTACAAAAAAAGTAACCCATTGTTTTATTCACATTCACACTCAGTACGGAGGAATGCGTCCAAACCAAAGGCATTAAAAAGAATGGTTAATTATTCTTAAATGGCTATCTAATTGCAAATCAAGTAGAAAAAAATTTAATTTAATAATATGTACATACCGTCAACACCCCTAGCTTTGACCGCGTCCCTAACATTGAGTCAACATCCCTAACTTTGACCGCGTCCCTAACATTGACCAAGTTTTTCAGCGCCTCCAGTAGTCCAGTGCCCAAATGAATCGAACAAACCAATTTTTCTCCACCCGTGCCATCTGTTGATTAATAGCGAAACAATTTTCTGAAGAGAAAAATGGGTTTGTTCGATTCATTTGGGCACTGGAGGAGCTGAAAAACTTGGTCAATGTTAGGGACGCGGTCAAAGTTAGGGGTGTTGACTACCCACAATTCAGATTTTTTTTTTTAAATTTGCCAACGATCACTGCCGCGAAAGTACTAGGTACCTACAATGGTAGATACTACCTGCATATCTGGGGCCGAATCGCCGCATCCGAGAACGAGCTATACCTACGTTCACGGAATCAACCGATTTTACACTCGAAACAAAAAAAAATTGCGGATGAGACGATTCGGCCCCTGATTTTGTTTACCGGATTATAGTACCTACCTATGTATAGCATGCTGACAAATCGAAAATATTTTTAATTTTGACAACATAACTTTGTTTTTGTGCTCAAGGGGGATTCTTTCCCTTAAAATGCTAATGCCCAGCACGAGTGTAAGGGTTAATAGGGAGGATAGAGAAGAATGGGTGGAAATCAACGCTATGGTGGGAAGAATGGGGGGAAAAAAATGATGGTGGGATTTATGGAGGGAAAAAATTCGCGAATTTACTTGATATAACAAGACAAATTCTCTATATCTATTTGGCATCAATACAAATCAAAAGAGATAAGTGGGAAAATAAAGACAAAATGTATGCTAAAAAGGCATTAAAGATTAAAAACATGTGGAACAGTGGAATATTGGTGTGCGCGCTGTGCGGTGCGGGGCGGGCAGCAAAGTTTAGTTTAATTTTTAGTAGGTAGACAGACATTAACAACGAGGGAAAGGAAAATGTTTTAAAAGAGAAAAATAAAACTACTGTTTTTGGGATACCTACTTTATTTTAGTACTAGGGACATTTCTTATGATGAAATTAGGGTGTTGCCAACAATTTGTAAATTACAATTATTGTGTCTTTTGAATTTCGTGTCAAGATTGAACTGTCAACATTCAACTATAATGTAATTCAGACCAAAGTGTTTGTTAACCAAAAGTTGTTGTTCTCTCAAACAACACCTCAATCTTTTTGACGATGTTGACTCATATTTTGATTTGCCTAAATTGATGCTTTGGACGACGTTTATTTTCAGTAGAACAACGCCCCATGCTACAAAGTTTGGTGAAAAAATTACTCTTTCGTGGTAAAAAATAAGCTTAGGAATAGACTAAGTATCGAAACAGCAAATGCAGTCTTGAGAGTTCGCTATAGCTTAGGCACTCAAGGCTGTATCAATTTTGTACCTTCAAAAGCAATGCTATCTAAATTTAATTCAGAAAATATGTATGTTATACAGAGCAAAGATGATGATGATGAGATTGAGGAAACTTTGGAGACATTTGTCTATCAGCTAAATATATAAATATAAACAAAGTCATTCAATTGTTTTTAAGGCTTTTCTTAAATTAATTTGTAGAGCAAAAATTTGTATTTTTGTGAATGTGTTCCTTGCTTAAAAGCGTTTTATTTTATTTTTATTTACATCTTATTAAAATTAGATTTAAATGTTTCATAATAAAAACTGTGTTAAAATGAACCAAACTACAAACTATTTATTAATTCCTTATTTCCATCATATATACTATAATATATATATTTATTTTATATATAGGTAGCTATTATTTATATCTATTTATTTATTTAAAGAAATTGATTAAGAAGAAATTAATTAATTCCTCATAATAAAAACGAACAAATTACCAATCTTCACAAAAAATGTTTTTAAGTGTTTGTTTTCCTTAGGACCTTTGTTCTTAAGGTTAAGACTTATTTTTAGTCGGCCTAGTTGAAAAAATGAGAAGTAAGTATTCGTTCCATTTTCTTACTTAACATAACATCATTTTTATGTTGGTAGAAAAATTATGGGTTTTTTTTTTCGTCCCAGTACAAATTTGGTGGGATGTTTTTCGTAATTTAGTGGGTTTTTTAAAATCTCATCTGGCATCACTGATTCCATTTAGTAGGTAGGTGCAATAAAGTTTGGTGCACCTGACCGGCGCGCGCGGCGGCGGCGTTAAGCAATAGCGCCAAAATCAATTCGAAAATAACGCCCTAAAAAATTTCGTACAATTTGTTGGGTGTTGTTTCGTTTGAAGTTGGAGGGTGTAAAGTAATTCTTACAGCGTTTTTGGCGACTTCATGTTTTCAATAGCGAAATTTTCTCACTTATATTCTCCCCTATACCCGTTGGCGTTTGTCGTATACGACTCATATTTCGTGTCGTTGCAAACCGATATTTAGATTTTTTGTTTAACTTTTGTTAAAAACTTTTTTTCCTTTTCTATGCGTTCACCAATTAATTTGTCACAAAAAAATTTGAGAACAGCGACTAAAAATGAAGCGAAATATGAGTCGTTGACGACAAACGCCAACGGGAATAGGGGTGATTTTAATGATCAAAGGGCACGGTAGTGCCCCAGCTAAGTTCTCTAGTAAAGACACTTACCATTTTTCCAGGAACAAACTCAGTCTGTTTTCGACCCCCCTCTAACTTCGGAACCAATTGAGCCAGAAACTGCAAACTTGAAAGATTTGCCAAACTCATTAAAAAGGTCCACCTTAGCGATGTGCCAAACCGAAAACTTTTCAAACCGGGTTAACCCGAGTTGAAATTTAAGCAAACCGGGTTGCAAAACGAGTTGGCTAACTCGGTTTAGGTATATAACAAAACTTTTTGAATTATTTTCTTGTATAACAACCTTTCCGATGGAACCGATAGCGGTTCCCAAAATTTAAGCGGATTTTTTTTTCCGATGTAAATACGGCAAATCGATATATCTATTGCTTCACCATACTTGCTGCTGATGAAAAAGGTGTCATGGTAGCTTGTGTTTCCGATGTCTTCTTGTCTAGAAAACCCCATATTTCATCATCTTCTTTGTTAGTTTCCGCGGTTGCTTGAGTAATAATGTAGAAACATTAACTACATTTCATGTTTTAAAGTAAAACAGTGATAAATGTTGCTTCAAAAAAGGGAAACATTTAAATACCTACGTTTGAGTTGCTAGATTAAAATTGAACTCCAACGCCAACTCGGTTTGATATAAGGGTAACTCGGTTTAACTCGGTTTAGCTGTAACTCGGTTTGAACCGGTTTATGAACTCGAGTTGACACATCACTAGTCCACCTCACTCACTTAGATGATGATCATCGAAATTATGAAGCACTTGCGGCTATCCTACAATCGTGAAATTTGGCAGAATGCTAGATCCTGTAGTGCACTCTTGTACACTGGGAAAAGTCCAATACTTGAGATTTTCCACTTTGGTATCCGCCCACATTTGGAAATCGGTTATTATTTATTTGGGCCACTTTCAGTTGCCGTAAAATCTTTAAATTTGATTGAAAATTGATTGAGTTAAAAAAAATTTTGAAGGTTCACTGGTCAAGCATCATGAGCATGACTAAACGGTACAGGGAAATAACTTCACCTCTTGTAGGGAAAAGATTCACTTTATTTATGTGAAGTTATTTCCCACTGATTGTAGGCAATAACTTCTTCAACAATTTTTTGAAATTATTTCGTATCTATAACTTGAGCATTTTTCGATTCTAACTGGAAAACAAAAACGAAATGGAATTACATCATATTTATAATGATTTTAGTATTTACCTATAATTTCATTAACAGAATTAAAAAAAAAATGGATATAATATAAAAATGGTGTAAAAAATGTATAGTAAAAGTAATTCATCAATTGAGAACGGCTGACTTGGTCTTAAATGTTTTTGAATTATAAATCTAATTCGTCAAAAAAAAAAAAAAATAAGCAATTGATCCTTCAATTTTCTAAACAAAAAAAAAGAATTTCTTTTTCTGTTCAACTTCTCAACCAGTTTCACGAAGTATTCCACTGAATTCCTATGATATGCTATGGTTTAATGTTTCAGTTTTGTTCTGTTTCGTGTTTTTACGGATGCATTTTACTAATATATGATGTATAGGCCTATAACTGAGGCCTGAAGGAAATTTTGGGAAACCCCTCCTCCGGAAAAGTCGGGAAATTGGAAAAATCAAAAATAGATTTTTTTGTATGGAATTTGCCGTTGTTCCGTAATGGCTTTTCGAATGGAAAAATAGAAAATTCTGAAAAACAAGACAAATTAATTTATTTTGTTGGTCAAATTTTGCATTTTATAACATGAGTTGATGATTTTGGACAATATAAAGGTATGTAAAATTCGTTGTGAAGCTTGAAAAATTTCGAAATATTGTGAAATTCATTGTGATAAAAGACGTTTTGAGTGCATTTTTGGTGGAGAAGTTTACGACATAAATAATAGATGGCGCCAGGTGTGCTTTTCGTATTGTCATTTTCTATTGAGCAAATGTGCTATTTTTCTTGCTGCAATTGATTCGAGTTTTGCGTATTATTACACTGATGCCGGATAGTCGTATATCGCGCATCACATCAGCAAACAGTAACTAAAGGGTCCGCCATCTAACGTTTTTTTTTAACTAGTGCTTATTTCGCGAATGGTAACACTTAGTTCATGTCTGATTTGACAGATAATTAGTTTTATCCTTCCGCTGAACGAATATGGTTGTGTATACACTTGAACAACGCTGGGAAATATTGCTGGGAATGTGTGCGAAAATTGCGTACGGATTTTGGAAGAAGAGAAGCACCGTCAGCTCCGTATGTTCGTTATCTTGTGAAAAAAGTGAATGAAACTGGCATCCCCATCGATAAACCAAAGCGTGAAAAGCCAAAAACAGTGCGTACACCCGAGAAAATTGCTGCTGTGCCAGAAAGTGTGCGTGAGGCATAATTGGGCCATTTTTCTTCGAAAATGAGCAAGGAGTGGCCGTTACAGTCAATGGCGACCGTTATCGGGCCATGTTGAACGAATTTTTGTTCACAAAAATTGAAGAGGAGGATATTGGCAACATTTGGTTTCAATAGGACGGCGCTACGTGCACACAGCCGAAGCTACACTCGATGTTTTGCGCCCTGTTTTTGAAGATCGCAATATCAGCCGCAGAGCTGATGTCGTTTGGCCACCGCGGAGCTGCGATTTGACACCGTTGGACTATTATTTGTGGGGTGCCGTAAAAGATAAGTGTTACGCCGACATCTTTCACTGATGAAAAATGTGATTCAAGCGACGATCATCAAGGGCAAATTTAAAGGAGAGGAAGTCCTTATCCCCCGAATTCCGATTATTCCAACTGATCTTCCATTCCAATTCAAGTGGAATCAGTTCCCCGTTCGATTGGCAATGACATCAATAAATCACAAGGCCAATCGTTGGAAGTCTGTGGGATTAATCTCGAATTTCCATGTTTTTCTCACGGTCGGCTGTACGTTGCTGTTCGTGTATTGGCAAACCGTCTTCGTTGTTTGTTTTTGCGCCGGACAACGAATCGAAAACATTGTTTACATTTACAGATTTGAATGCTTCCTTATTAAGCCGGAAACTTCCAATAAGCGAGATACCAAATGCAAACCCATATTTCGTCGGGCACATTAAGTGGATTAGATTTGTTCGGTAGTACTTTTCGGTTTAATTTGATTGTTTCCTCCAAGAATACTAAAACGCCATCTTTCTCAAATCAAAACCAACAATAATTGAGAATCTGATAACTTCTTTCACTCGAAACTTAGAATGCGGGAAGTTTATTCGAGTGAAAGTGTTGAATTTGAGGAATAGATACTCGATTCGATCGAATCTCAGAATAAGCGTGATTATGTATTTTATCTAATGCTAAAAAACTAAAGACCATTTTTTTTAAATAAACGCTCAAAAAATACCTTTAGTTTTTGAGCATTATAAATTCGCCCGAATTTTTAACTTTTATGTAGATACCTACTTTATCTAATGCTCAAAACGTAATATGTTTACGTTTAGTCCAAGAGCAGGATTGAATCACCCATCATGATGGTTCCTGAATTACATAAAGGGTCCGCCAAATAACTTTTTTTTTTGAAAATGCTATAAAATAAAACTAGGTACTGAATATTTTCTCAAATTTCTTTTTTTATTTGAAAGTACAATCCTTCCGGTTAATAATGGAAAATAATTTCATTCAAATGGCTGCCTCGGCTGGCCATGCAGTAGCCTACACGATCGGTCCAATTTTTAAGCACATTATCGATGTGTGCAGCTGTATTTCACCAATGGCTTCACGAATATTGTCCTTTATTGTCTCTGGCATGTCGGCGTAACACTTATCTTTTACGGCACCCCACAAATAATAGTCCAACGGTGTCAAATCGCAGCTCCGCGGTTTCCAAACGACATCAGCTCTGCGGCTGATAATGCGATCTTCAAAAACAGGGCGGAAAACATCGAGTGTAGCTTCGGCTGTGTGGCACGTAGCGCCGTCCTGTTGAAACCAAATGTTGCCAATATCCTCCTCTTCAATTTTTGTGAACAAAAATTCGTTCAACATGGCCCGATAACGATCGCCATAGACTGTAATGGCCCAATTATGCCTCTGGACCAAAATCCGCCACAGCTGCAATTTTCTCGAGTGTACGCACTGTTTTTGGCTTTTCACGCTTTAGTTTATCGATGAGGATGCCAGTTTCTTTTACTTTTTTCACAAGATAATGAACATACGGAGCTGACGGTGCTTCTCTTCTTCCAAAATCCGTACGCAATTTTCGCACACATTCCCAGCAATATTTCCCAGCGTTGTTCAAGTGTATACACAACCATATTCGTTCAGCGGAAGGATAAAACTAATTATCTGTCAAATCAGACATGAACTAAGTGTTACCATTCGCGAAATAAGCACTAGTTGAAAAAAAAAACGTTAGATGGCGGACCCTTTATAATGTGTTATAAGAGAAATTATTTCCCACAAAAAAGTAAAGTTATTGTATTGCCCGCCTTCACCTCATCACTTTTTTTATGTGAAGTTGTAAACGTCAATACGACAAAAGCAAAGAATAACGAAAAATAGCTAATGTTGTTTATATTAATTTTTGAAATTAAAACACAATGTAACTCCATTGTTGAAACAAAGTAATGCACAAAAACCAACGGGTATAAAAAGAAAAGTGTCAACTAAAATTCGGCAATCAAAGCAAATTCGTAAAATAAACACACTTTTTATTTGAAATTGGAAATCTATCTTAATTCCCTAATGAAAACTACTATACGTAACATACACATTATAACTACATTCAACTGGGTAAACACAAATTTTCGAACTTTTCATATTCACGTTTTAATTGGAACAACAGTCAATTTTAATTTGCTTCAATTTGGTTCACTCTCTCTTTTATTTACAGATCTTTACCACAAAGTAAGGTGCACGAACTTGCACTAATACACTAATTTGATTACATATTATATTCTCGTAGTTAATTTATTCACTTACTTATACCTATCGTAATTCGTGGTCGTTTTGTAATGCTTTTGGAGTTATGACTTCGAAGTTCGAAGACGCATATCGGAGAGATTCTCGCATCAATTGGAACATTGGCTATGAATGAATATGAATATCTTTCAAAGCTGGACAGTGAATGCAACCGGCACGATCAAAACAAACATTTGCTTCGTAGTGTAACCAGACTTTTAGCGTCGCCTTTTGGACGTCTTTGATTTTAATTTTCTGCGTTAACTTTATTTCCGAATTGTGTTCGGTCTATGCTCAACATTCAAAACATCAAAACATTGAGCGTATAAAAGCGAGAAGCGTGCACAAAAGAGAATAAAAAAGCATTATGCTTTATGCATCAGCGTATAAATCCTGACATATCAACCCATGGTGATAATGGTGTTACAACAACTTCGATTATGTCGATTCATTGATAGTAGTGGCCACTTTTTTGATTATGCATCGCATAGTACATAATATACAATTATGTATCTGAGGTAGACATTGTAGGCCGACTTAATTTTAACCTTCACCTTAAATTGATCACCATACAGTATTGTATGAAAAATGTGCGGGTTCGTAAAACTTTACCTAAAAAAAAATAAAAAGTTGGCGCGACAGGCAGGCGTGTAGACATCCAAGGCCTAGCTTCTCACAACCATGTGTTTGTTTGAGTTTTTATTTTTGGGACGAATGGATGGGCCCTACAATTTTATGCCGATTCCGAACGGCTGAATTGAGAAGCTTTTTCAGGACAGTTATACTCTCGGATGTTTTTCAGACGTTCGCGAAAAGTGGCGCAGTAGAAAAATAAACCTTAAGATGTAATTTGTGTTTTTCCGGGGATCGAACCTGGGACCCTTGGCACACTAACCACTGCGCCAGGGCCGTAGCCAGGATTTTGGTTCGGGGGGGGGGGGGGGACTTGATCCAAATCTTATAAAACAAAAAACTAAGAATATTCCAATTCATTGATTCGTATTAGTTTTTAAATCGTATGTACTTAAACGAACATACTTAAATAATTATTTTACACACATTTCTTGAAGCAGAAGACTTCTTGATTTCTTTTTAACATGAGATCAATCACTTTATTTAGATCCACAATAATATCCGAATGAACAGATATCATAGCAAGTTACCATAACCTTGCATTCTCTATAACGCTTCGGGACATTGTTTTAATCCTTTTCATAGCTAAAAGGGTTTTTTCAACACTAGCTGTGGTCACTGGAAGCGTTGCTAAAACCGTAAGCAAGAAATTGCATTATCAAAGTAACGGGTTAGCCTGTTAGCTTTTCCATTTCGTTCACTCGCTCAACTGCAGCAAAAACTGCACACAAAGGCAAGTGCGAATTGCAGGAGTTGACTTGGCAGAACCAGGTCAAAGATATGGCTTGCACAGTGTACAATGTACATACCTAGCATTTGAATACTGTATACCTACCCGGATAGTATTATTTTTATAGATTTGAATTTAGGGCTTAAAGCCCTATTTTGACAATCATTTCAGTTTCAGTTTTAGTTGAGTTATCACTTATCAGTTAAGCTTTCAGTTAAACTGATGTTCTGCAGTGTATTTAGACATCAGTCTAGTATTCAGTTGAGCTTTCAATTTACTCGTGATTAGCCGAAGGTTAGAAGATTTATGTACTAAAACTTCTGAAAACTTATGGGAATTCCATCAGTTTTAGTCTCAGTTTTAGTTTTAGTTAAACGCTTTCATTTTTGCATTTAGTCATCAGTTTAACGGCCGATTTCTTCACATGAATACTAGTATTCGGTCTAGCTAGACCTGGTACTAGCTCTGATACTCGGTACTAACGAGAACTTAGTACTTGTGTATTTCTTCACATTGCTAGTACCGGAGCTAAATTTATCAACCGTACTACGACTAATACGTCTAAAAACTGGTCTAGTACCCATTTTTGACTGAAATGTCATAACGGTGACATTTTTTTGCTCATTGGGCGTCAAACATTTTGCAGGATGAAGTATTTTTTTTTAAATTTTTGTTGCTTTCCTGTTGTAAAATAATGTGTGTTTAAGGGTATCCAGCATTGGATACAGTGTTACCAGAAGGTTCTTATGGAATATCCCAGATCAAACCCTAAAAAATCCCTTTTTGATGGACTTTATCCCTTTTTGTTAGAATACTAGAATACCCCGCCTTCTTCTTATACGATCGCTGTGATGATTCTCCCTTTTCCGCCATTCTAAAAACAAGCAATGAGGAATGACCTCTCAAATAAAAAAAATTTACCTAGTTTCATTAAATTTACCTGCCGACAAAATAAAAATCAGTTTGAAAAATATGAACGACAAGACAACGAACTAATTCCAGATGATTTTGTGTTGTGTCGCTTTTGAGGTATGTTCGTATTCGTATGTTGTAAGTATTTTACGCGTTTCTGGTACCAAATATGGCTGCTTCATCACTAGAAAGTATTGTCTTAACCTAAGGGTTCGGTTCACTTGTGTTTGAAAGTCGTTATCACAAACCAGTAAGAAATAGACCGTCGACTCCTCCCACATAACGGACTTTGCCTACAAGCTGTTGGCACCATAGGATTTATTTATGTTTTGGGCCTGTATAAATCAATCACATCTCAGTTTAGTTTTAGGAAATATTAAATTGTTCAAACTGTTGATATCAATTAAAATTGGCGATGTAAAGGAATATTCACATGATAATGAACAAACGAATTGATAATAATATGCGAACGAACCACTTTTGATGCATTCATATAACAAAAATTTGCTCATTTTACTATTGCAAGATTACCTACAATAATAAATTACTGCATCAAAATATGGGGAAAACTAGTTTGAAAAGAGTTTAAACAACGAAATTTCGAACTAAAAATGTTTGCCTCGAAGGAAAACACCCTTGGTGCGAATTTTCACAAGTTTATTCAAAATTCAGACATTAAAACCCGCTCCACAAACTATCAAATACAAAATTCGTTCGAACTTATGTAAACTTTAATCAAAGATTGTTAAGTAGTAGAAATTGATGTTTGAACTTGGCGAACTGTTGCGAAAATAAAAGTGTTCATGTGAATGGACTGTCAAAACATGTGATAATATTATTTTCACTTATACCTACCATGTTTCCACCAACGTGATTTAGCTAAATTCATTTGATTTAGCTAAAATCATGTTATTAATTTCGTGATCTATTACTATTATATATTTTCATAACTGCAAAAAAACAAAATTGGTCCGGAAAAGACTTGCTCCTGGAACTTTGGAATGAAGCTTCAGGAATTGACAGTCAAAACAAAGTGTCAAAATGAAACTCTTTTCGTGATTTATTTTTTACTTTAGTTCATTCACGTGGTTATCCTTTATTTGTTATTTTGATTTTGTTATTAGACCTGTTTTATTGCACATCTATCTCAGTGAAGTAAAGAAAAGTAGAAATTTTAACACGCAATTACAACAACTACACACTGCTTGACACGTATTCATGCAACGTCGTAAGTTTACCATTCGCGTAAAGAGAAAATTGCACATTTTACTATTCCTAGTATAGAATAATAAGTTATTCTATCAAATTGTATTAAGAAAACAAGTTTTAAAAGGGTTTACATAACGAAATTTCCAATTCCAAACTTTTTGCCGTGAACGAAAACATACTTTGTTTGGAATTGAAAATTTCGTTATTTAAACTCTTTTAAAACTTGTTTTCTTAATACAATTTGATGGATTAATAATTTATCCTACACTTGGAATAGTAAAATGTGCAATTTCTATTTATAAAAACATCAAAAGTATTATAAATTCATGCAAAGTATTTTTTTCCTGATTTCGCGCCTTTATTTCAAGCGTAACATTGTGGAATTTTCTGTTTATAAATGCATAAAAAGTGGTTTATTCGCATTTCATCAATTCGTTCGTTCGCTCCCATGTGAATGGTCCTTTAGTTGGTAGCAATTTTAACAAATTCGCTGGAACGTAAAATAAATCGCCAGCGATTTTTTTTTCATTCACTAATCCCTAGGTACCTCTTTTTTATTCGCGGGTGATTTGTTGTTGCGATGAGTTTCTTGTGAATTGAAAAAAGTATTAGTTTTCGAACGAGCGAACAAAATATTATCAACGATATAGATTATATTTTCGCTCAAAATTAAGTTTAAATCATTCCAACCAGCCGTCTAGCTACTTGCAATATGATTTTATCTAAAATGTAAACAGTACCTAAACTTAGTTCCCAACATTTCCTAACACATCCCAATAAATGGCCGCTCTTATGTTTTATTTACATTCCCGCCATTAATTTTGACATTTACACGTATTCACAGACAGGGTAATTTTTTCCGGGGAGAATCGGGTAGGTGTCCGGAAAGTCGGCGGTCTAGTTCTCTGTGGTTTGTGGTCGTTATTATATGAATTTTTTTTACTATGAAAGAAAATCCCTTTAATAGCTAAAATGTCCCTTTATCCCTCGGACATATTAAAATTCGCAGAAAATCCCTCAAAAAGGGATAAATCCCTCAAAATGACATCACTGATTGGATAGCATATGATAGCGTATATGATTGGTTGTTTTTTTTTTTCTATTATTGCGCATTATGGAACTGAACTAACCAATTCGGTGTTTGCAATTTAACATGAGTGCGGTAGGTTGCACCGATTGTTCGTGGAGACTATGCAAAACGATAAAATGCAGCAGCGGCCACCTCCTGTTCTTCCAATGTTGCTGACATTTGAATAAATTTGTCCAAATGGCGTGTCAAGGCCATACATCATACTTTTGGCAGTGTGCGACATACACTAGCGGCTGGTACGCAAATGACGTCGGCAACCACTACTTACATCGAATCGATCCACTTGTCATGAATCGTAGAGTGATCTGATCAGCAATTGCTGCTCAGGCAATATCTAACGATTACTGGTAAAATCGTGAATAAAAACGATTACCGACTAAAACTGAAAGTATATAAAATATGTTAACCGTACTGCAATTCGTCCACGTTCTAAGGTAAAAACACGTTACTCTGCACAACTGAAATCGCCGAAAATCCACATCGTTCTAAGTATTTACTGTATTCCATTGTAGCATAATATGGTAGATGCGCCGCTCAGATCAACGAGTTGCCACCCCTTCTACACCATTCTCATTCTCAGTGTCGTCATCGAAATTATTGAACCAATTATCCCTATCGAAAATGAAATCCATTTTCTAATCATCTTCATTAGGTATACTTAAACCTACGATGTTTTTACTTTTTGACAAAAATAGGCAATAGCAAAAGCAATGAAATTAATCTAATTCAGGTACTAACGACGTTAGACTGCCGATTTTGAGGATTTTCAGCCCCTCAAGCCCCCCCCCCCTCCTGGCTACGTGCCTGCACTGCGCTACTGCGCCTACACTTTACTTGTGCTGGGCAAAAAAATATTTTTTAGTAACACCCAAAGTTTGATTTGTAGTAAATCACCCCTATCGTGGAATCCGCCGGGGGGAATAATTCACGGAAAAAAATGTTTTGGTATCGTCAAATCCGCAAGGTGAACAGTTCCCCGTGTGGGTAATGTGAATGAGTTTCACTGTATCGTTGAAAACGTTCAAATCGAATTTTTCCCGAACAAAATGACATTTCTTGCCCGCATTAAATTCATTGCGGATTTCATAGGTTTTCTTGCTTGCTGCACGTCGAGAGAATTTTCTTTAAAAAAATTTACATACAAAACAGCTGCTTTATTAAGCCAAACATTTGTAATAAATCTGTGCAATATTGAACTTTATTAAAATCAAAAAATAATCATTCTAAAAACTATGAAATTATGTAGGTATTCACTGCTCCTCTTAACCTGTCACATATTCTTCTCTGAGAACACCGCTCATTTCGTTCTTCCGCTAATGCTTCCAAAAATAGTGCTTTCGTATACATTTATTACACAATAAACACTATTTTTTGTTTAAATCACATTTGAAACAAACTTTTCATATATGTACCTCCGACGAATGCAGCTACTATTTGTATTCACAAGTGAAAGACAGCCGTTTGACAGTGAAACTACCTTTCCCAAAAACGTGTCGATATGGAAACTTTTCCGGCGGATTCCACGATAGCAGTAGAATGTGAAAGTGAATCGAATAGGTGAAGTGAAACTCAATTCCGTCGGATTCCACGATAGGGGTGAATATTTACTTTCTTTCACTGATGAAATCGCACATCTTCTCATAAATTGGAATCAGCTTGGAAAATCGTTGTGTGCTCAAGGAGGACTGAGATATTGGAGTGAGGTCCACTAGTCACTGATCCCTCCCCCAACCCGATTTGCATATTTCAACCATCCTAATTCCTAGTACTATACAGAGTGAGGCTCATTCAGCCTGAGGCCACCTACACAGACTGGTGCAGAATGGCCAATGGGTATCTTCTATCTTGTACCTTGACTTGACGAATCAAGTCGCTTGAATGGATCGGTTTATAGTAATATTTATTGATCTTAGGATTTTTATGCAAGCTTCTGTATATTTTGGTTTTAATCTTTTGCGAGGTTTTGAAGTTTTAAAGCAGTCTGTGGCTGTCTTCTCAAGTCGGATGAGAATTTCCTCTAACACTGCAGTTGAATGAAGCACATGGAATCTGTTATACCAATACGCAGCAGTCGTTGTATTGTTTGAAGTGTTTTTTTAAGTTGCCGTTTGATTTGCATTTTTCGCAAAGAATCATCATCATTATACATAATATTAATAGGATCATGGATCCAGGTTGACGCCTTGTCGGGGCGAAAGGGCTTGTAATAAATCTACGAGACATGTGGGAGACTCGAACCACATAGAGCTGTTTGCAAGACCACCCCACTGTATACGTTGCAGCTAATTAATTGTCTCTACACCGAAAATAAGAGCGACCCAAACGTGGTGAGTAAACCCTAGCAAAAATCTCATTTTTAAGGCAAAGTGTTGAGGCACCCGTGCCGACGGCAGTATAGTTAGTAGGTGGTTTAAATACAACTGGTCGCATTAGCAATAAAAACGGACACACCCAAACCAAGCATAAATCCGCGGGGAAAGCTATAAGAATCAAGTACCAGATGGCCCTCTTCGACTTCGTTTCAGGCAAGATTGCAAGAAATGAGGCTGCAGGAAAGGTCCACGACAAGGATCAGACGGACAAAATTAAATATCAGGCAATCTTTGATGAATACATAGTTCTCTTGATGAGTCCTACCATCGCCCGGTCCCAAAAAAACAAGTTTGCCGAAGGTTCGACAGCCACAGATACCTACACAAAATGAAAACACGGCGAGGTGGTCAGGGACCACCTTCAGGTCACACTAGTGTATGAGCTATCAACAAATGGCAAATCCATTGCCGAGGCGTGGGGAAGCATTGAGGACGAGCTTTCCGACATGGTGATAGACCACATCGTTAGCAACCAAGGGGGACCTCTTCCAGACTTTGACTCCGCTGGGGTGATCAAATGCGTCGACCAATTCTCCAAGGACTTTCTTAGCGAGAGCGTTGCTCTTCACGAGGAATTTAGTAGTCAATGTGTAGCAGCCACATAACCAAATTTGCCCATAAAGGAACGCCATAGAGCGGCATATTTCTCCCCTACTATAGCTCATTCATTCATTCATTCATTCATTTTCAATGGTCCGCTTGTCCATTAAGTGGGTCGCGGGTGTAGGTTGCTCAAGTGGACCCTCCATAGCTCTCGATCCTCCGCCATCGACTCTAAATCATCAAGGGCAATCCCCATACGGGTAGAGGAGAGATTATGAATTTGATCTAACCATCTCATCCCGGGTCTACCTAGGGGACGCCTGCCCGATGGTACGGATTCCATAGCACGTCGTGGAATCCTGGTCGGGGACATGCGTTTAACATGCCCAAACCACCGAAGCATGGATCGCTCCGTCCGGAGAAGTAGCTGCTCGACATTGAGTTCTACGGGTCACACCAGCAATACAACGGAGAAATCTCATTATTTATTACTATTATTATTACTATAGCTATTGGTTATAAATTAAATTTTTGTAAAACTAGATAGTGAACGGGTCAAAGGAAGGAAGTTTCCCTCCGTAATTAGTGAAATTATGCCGTCTTCTAATGCTTCAATGCTTGTAGTTAAACATTTGGAAATAAGTTGGGACTTTAACCAAAGATGACCTTGTGGATATACACAGCCGTAGTACATCGAATTCGCACCTACACTCCCATGTACTTGAATAGGGACAAGATTTCTCATTTCTCTTTTGCGGCTTTTTCAATAAAACAACATAATATTTGTATAAACGTAAATTTTTTAAATGTTTTGATTTCAATTTTGTATAAAGAGAAAATAAAATTAAGCACCAAAATCTTTCCGTTATTTTTGAACAAATGATTTTTTTTAAGGTAGTCTTGGTTGGCGAGGTCTCAGGCTAGAGACCAGAGGCTATTGACATAAGAGCCACATCCTGCACGAGGTGCCACTGCTTTAAACGAAATATAACGGATCTAGAGGGGAATAACTCGATAAAATCCGTAATCCCGAGTGAACAACCGTGCCCATGGGTTGCAGGGCACCATGTTATGTGTCTTTTAACGGTGAACTCTAGATACCTGGGGGGGCTCCCTGAAATTACGCCAAAAGAAATTACGCCAAAAAAATAAAATGGAAAAAAAGCCCAAAAACCTCCATACAAATTTGTGGCATTTTTTCCTAGGAAAAATCGCCCAAATATTTTGACACAAGTGCCGCTAATTTTGGCATTTTTTCCAAAACTCTTTTGGGCTTTTTTCCATTTAAGAAAATTGAGAAAACGCCAAAAAAACATTTTTGGAAAAAACACCAAAAAACTTTTTGGTATTTTTTCCAAAATTGAAAAGGAAAAAACGCCCAAAAAGTTGTTGTTTTTTTTAATAGAAAAGAAAAAAGCGCCAAAAGGTTGCATTCTTTGACTCCCTCTATGTATGGTTGTTTTTTCGCAAAATAACATAACATTACATGCTTTTACCTAGTTTCAAGAGCATTTTTGAAGCACGTGTGATCACGCGTGATCAGTACAAAAGTGAAGATTTTTCGGATGATAATGACGATGACGAAGTAGGAAACCAGACGAAAAGCGCAGAGTTGGAAACCGTTGTTTTATGTGTAGTTTGTCAAGTGCTACACCCAAACATTATAATGTTGCCATGCAAACATATAAAGGTATGTTCAGAGTGCAACATCAAATTACAAGCCCAGTCAGTGGCTGATGGAGAAGACAATTATAAATGTCCGTGCTGTCGGGAAATTGTCGCCGATACTCTTCAGGTGTACGTCTAATACAGTGATATGTACATATAAATTACATTCATGACTCTAAATAAAAAAAGTTATTATAATTGGTTTGTTTTAAATGTGTTAGCTGGCTAAACTCTGAAATATAAATGAAATATAAATTGTCCAAAAAAGGGGCGCGACCGCGCGTTGCCCGCGACTACGCGTTGCCCGCGACAGCGCGTTGACCGCGCTAGCGCGCTGTCCGCGACCGCGCGCCGGCCGGTTAGCGGCTACGCGAGCGGCGCGACGAGCCGCGCGCGCTCCCGCATCATTAGTTTTATCTCTAAACAACTCTATCGGAGCGGGTAATTTATTCTACAACGAATTTTGGAGCTAATTTCCATATTAAATTTGGAAATTATCTAAGCCAAAAAAAAAAAATGTGTTTTGGTTTTATTTCCAAACTAAACTTGGAAATTATGCCAAAAAAAAACTTTTTGTGGCGTAATTTCCATTTTACTTTTTGGCTATTTTTCCAAAAATATGGCGTAATTTCCTGGCATTCTGGTGAATTTTCGTTTTCATTTTTTGGCGTTTTTGCCAAAACCATTACGCCGCAATTATTTTGGTCTTTTTTCCAAAACACTTTTCGGCGTAATTTCTTTTGGCGTAATTTCAGGGAGCCACCTGGGGGGTTTATATCCGACAATATATCGGATATTTATTTATTTGATATTGGAATCGGAAATTCGCACCCCCAACACACCGGTGCGAATATCCGACAATCACCCCTATCGTGGAATCCGCCGGGGGGAATCATTCACGGAAAAAAATATTTTGGTATCGTCGAATCCGCAAAGTGAACAGTTCCCCGTGTGGGTAATGTGAATGAGTTTCACTGTATCGTTGAAAACGTTCAAATCGAATTTTTCCCGAAAAAAATGACATTTCTTGCCCGCATCAAATTCATTGCGGATTTCATAGGTTTTCTTGCTTGCTGCATGTCGTGAGCATTTTAATATAAAACATTTACATACAAAACAAACTCAATTCCGACGGATTCCACGATAGGGGTGAATATATCGGAAATTCGCACTAGGTGCGAATTATTTTTTATCTTATATTGGAATCGGAAATTCGGCCCCCACAAAAGCCAGGTTTGATGGTCCGAGTTCATCTTCTTAAAATAGAACTTCCATTGTGTCTATTGTGATCTGGAAGTTGAAGTTCTTGATTCAGAGGTTCTCCATTAGTGTTGCATTCTCATAGCACTCAAACATGGAACACTTTTCGTTGGTGAACAACCGAAAGCTGAAACTTCAAGTGAAGAGTTTAAGGGCCATTTTATTCACTTAAATTTGAACACAACTTGGAGATTTTTATTCTCAACTTGAGAAATTGCCTTTATTCACTCGAAGTTGACTCACTCAACTTTGTATATTCCGAAGTTGAGAAAACCAAGAGTTGACCAACTTTGGATTCGCTCAACTCCCCGAAAAAGTAGAAGTTATGCAGCAAACTTGGGGTTTTACGTCAAACGTCAGAATTTTTTTATTTTTTATTTCTGTGTTTGGCAGTTCGGTTCTTAAGTGACGAAAATAATAATTAATATTTCATTTTTAATAAAATAATGTATCGTGCAAACTATTTCTGGGAGAATTGGCCATCGTCTTCGAGCACGTTTGGACTGGAAAAATGAGTTGGCCATGGCCGTCAACTATGGTTTTCGTCTCTCAAAACGGGCGACAATGATGGTGCTCCAGTTAATAATAAATTCGTTGCCGTGTGATGAGAGAAGGTATAGTACATCGCGAATTAGTCCATTCGCGAGTAGAATCGATTGAATATATAGGATTGAGAGATGTGCCTTTTTTCTTTGATAGATCGCGTGAATTGCGACCAAAAACCCAGTTACTAATCGTATTGCGGTAGGTACTATGCACTCGGATCAATTCAATTGGCGGTTGCCGATTTTAATGGAGTGAGCATTCGCAACCACCACCGGAAGTACTGGGATTCACTGATATGCTATCGGCTACGCCTTTGCAAGCAACATCAACATCACTGACCAGTGACGGTGACCACGTCTGCTCTCGATTGGTTCGCGCTTACATTCAGTCAATTACCTACTCAATTTTAGATGATAGAAAAGTGAATGAGAAAAATAATAAACAGACAAATTTGTATTGTTATGTTATGTTAGATGTTTATTAAATACATATGTGAAAACATAAACTTAATCGAAGAAATATAATTTTTTATAACTTAAAGCTATACAAAAGATAAATCAATAGTTCAACAAAAAGATTTTTTTTTTTTAAAAGAATACAGCTTTTAGCTTTAAAGTGGAATAGCTACATACATTCTGTTGTCAGATTCTGACGAGAGGCGAATGTACGAATCATATTTAACAAACAAGGATTCATTTATCGATGGGGATGCGATAAAATGCAGTGATAAAAACAAATAATAAAAAATGAAAAAAAAAAAATTAAATAAGAGATTAAGTACAAAAAAGTTTTAAAAATTTAGAAAAAATATATAATCAGTAACAAAAAGAAAAGAAAAAAAAAATAAAGCATAGGAATCAGCGAGTCACCAATAATATCGTAGTTTAAAGAAAAAAGCCAACGCTTAACAATTTAAGGAAGACGTATTTAACTCTCAGGCATCTTAGACTACTAGGCATTTTGTTAAATAAACGGGGCGCAGTAAAAATATAAAAACGAGAAAAATGCGATTTTTTTTATAGTGGGTATATTGACGAAATTTCTGGTGTTAACACGTAGATTTTGGTTATCATAAACCCTTGAGGAGTTATAGCCGGAATTTTCAAAAAATATTTTTAAAACCTTATATAACAGTATAAATGCCTTAAAGGTAGAAAACCAAGACTTTTAAACAGCTCAAAACTAGCTATTTTATTGGAGTGTGTACCACCCCAACAAGCTATACCATACTGGAGTTTAGATTTAAGTAGACGGTTATAGACTAGCTTTAAGACACGCAAACTGCAATATTGACTAAGATGGTAAATATGCCTAACAGCACTGTTTAGATATTGCTTCAATGACGTGGTATGTTCTTTCCAACTGAGCCTGTAATCCAAAGTAATACCTAAGTACTTAAAGTTGTCTACGCGTTCGATTTCAAAGCAATCGGCAGAGCAATATGCATGGCAATCAATATTGGGTATATTATTATCGTGTGTACAGGAATTGATTAAACGGAATCTATTGCAATTGGGTGAGTGGTAGTGTAAAGGCATGTCTTCACAGATTTTACCCATTATGTTGAAAAACAATTGCTAATGAAATGACCAATTTGTGAAGTTTGAACCATCTCCTCATTAAATCTAGGTCATAATTTACATCCACAAAAAAATTTGAAATAGCACTTACCGTGATAAGACAAGGCGGTGTCATCGGCAAAAGCTGTGAATTTACCTTTGAAATGTTGACTGAGAAGCGAATTTACAAAAATTAAAAACAGAATAGGACCTAAAACAGATCCTTGTGGAACATCTATGTTGATGAGAACTTTTTTACTCAAACAATTTCGAATTCGAACTCTCTGACTCCGATTTTCTAAATAAGTAGTAAACTAGTCATGGATAAAACCTCTGAAGCCTGTGTTATAAAGTTTATTAAGCAATATCTTATGATCAACCATGTCAAAAGCTTTAGTGATATCTATGAAAAGAGAAGCAGAGATATCAGATTCATTTAGACTATTATAAATTTCACCGCACAGCTTTAATAAGGCATCTTAAGACGATTTGCCAATACGAAAGTCAAACTGCGAATCATTAAAGAAATTTATTTTATTTAGGTAAGATAGCATTCTTGATTTGACCCCTTTCTCGAAGACTTTTGTGATGTGCTTTTTGTTGTGGCCGAGGTTAGCTCGCCGGATCGCCAGGATTCTTCCAAAGAAACACTAACTTTGGTTTTGGAGGTTCCGTTTTATTACGTTTTCTTAGTTCTACCTTATTAGGTTATTATATATACGTAAACTTACTATTTAGATTTACTAATCTACTTTACAATTTGTATGGTATTATGATGTATTGTTCAGCGGTGATGAATTCCCCTCGTGGTATCCGGGAGAGGATGGTCGGTCTTCGCAAGTCGGTGCCACAAGTCTCAATATCCTGGGGCGGGTTCTTTGGGATACCATGCAGCAGCAGCAGCAGGCCCGTCTTGCGACAGTCCCGGCGGTTCAAAGGTCCGTCTTGCGACAGTCCCGGCGGTTCACAGGTCTGTCTTGTGACAGTCCTGGCGGTCTCACAAGTCCGTCTTGCGACAGCCCTGGCGGTTCACAGGTCTGTCTTGCGACAGTCCCGGTGGTTCATAGGTCCGTCTTGCGACACTCCTGGCGTTTCACAGGCCCGTCTTGCGACAGTCCCGGCGGTTCACAGATCTGTCTTGTGACAGTCCTGGCGGTCTCACAGGTCCGTCTTGCGACAGTCCCGGCGGTTCACAGGTCTGTCTTGTGACAGTCCTGGCGGTCTCACAGGTCCGTCTTGCTACAGCCCTGGCGGTTCACAGGTCTGTCTTGTGACAGTCCTGGCGGTCTCACAGGTCCGTCTTGCGACAGCCCTGGCATTTCACAGTCTACGGGGAGGTACACTTGGCAATTTAGACTAAGTACCCGCAGGTTCTCAGTATCAAAAAATTTACCAATAGACGATGCTATTTGGGGAACACTTTCAGTAGTACACCGGATTGGTACTTTTCCCTTCTGAATGTTGCTCGCTCGTTTCGTATTTTTTTTCCTCCTCTCATATAATTTTATTCAGCAAGCCAGTGCGAATTATATGGCTGTGTAAAAACAATTTGTTTGTTTACCTTACACGCTCATTGGGGAACATGATTTGTTTATACTTTGTATGCCATGTAAGTATGGTGCACTACGGCTGGTACTGGTACTAGCTTTTTAGGCCGGGGTACGGTGGCTGGTACTAGACCAGTGCGGGGGATGTCTTCGGGGTGTAACGAATGCTTCGTCACACTTTTGAAAAAACAGATAAAAGGGAAATTGGACAGTAATTATTCAAAGACATTGTATCACCATTTTTATGTAGTGGAATTACAACAGCTGTTTTAATTGAATCTGGAAAAATACCCTTTTGTATACTTAGATTGAAGATATGACATAATACATCTGAAACAAGAAGAGATATATTTTTCAAAACGTTACTTGAAATTTGATCACATGAAGTTGAATTAGATGCTTTAAGAGACTGTATGTAGGTGTGTATTTCAAAATGAAGAAAAACATTTAAAGAAAAAACTTTGTCTTTCGAAAGGGTCATGAGTAAGAGGGCTGTCACATACACAATCAGAATCATTACTAAGAGTGGAATCCCGAATGGACTTTGTTACATTGGCAAAATAGTCATTAAACACAGAGGCAACTTCAAAAGGCTCAGATATAATCACGTTATTATTATTTGAGACTGCGATATCCACGTTAGATTTAGTTTTGTTCAATAATGTCGTTGACAACGTGCCATTCTTTTTCAGAGTTACCAATATTATTAGCTAATATATTACAATAAAAGTATCCCTTTGAAGAGGTATTTCCATTTTTAGCTCCTTACAGATCTTATCATAATATCCTTTAAGCCTCAAGTTACTTGGGTGTTTTTTTAGTGATTAGAGCTCTAGTCATCCACTTCTTAAGGGGTTTCAATTTGTTGCTCGTTTTTATTTGTGTACTTGCGCGAAGTAAGTGCAATTGTAATTTATTAATAAACAAATCAAAGGCCATAGATGGATTTTGCTCTCTGTAGACTTCATCCCAGAACTCAAAAATTAAAGCTGTCTTGAGAGCTGAAAAATCCATTTTTGTAAACTTTTTAACTTTGTATTGCTTCAATCTGGAGATCCGAAGGTCAAGTTGGATGGCGGTTAGGCAGTGGTCACTTATCTTGAGGTCAAATATAGCTGATCTAAATTTAGAAGGATTATTTCTATGTAATCTAATAAAAATATGGTCCAAACAAGAGGTTGTATCGTAAACCCCACGAGTAGGAAGTGATATCAAACTATCGAGGCCAAAGGAAGACATAACCGATAGAAAATTATCAACTTCAACTGAGCTACTGCATAGATCGATGTTAAAATCACCCATATTTATTAAATTTCTACACACAAGATTATCAAGAAAGTCAGAGAAATCATCCAGAAAGGCATTGACTGTACAATAATTAAATCTATAAACCCCGACAAAACAGTATTGAGCACCAGAAATCTCGCAACTTAAACTAATTAAATCGACACTATTTAGATTAAAACGATCAACGACAACGTTTAACGACAAATCGCTTCTATAGAACACTGCGACACCACCAGCAGAATAAGAGTTATTACACGCTGCTTCATCATCAAATATCCATATTTCAGATAGAAAGATGAGATCCGGTAAGTGATCTAAGGATGCAAGGTGAGTTAAAAAAGTATCAAAATTTGTACGCATACTACGGATATTTTGGTGAATTACAGAAAGACCTGAAAAAGTCATTTTGTTTGGATGATGTATGCAAAAACATGTAAAACTATCAGAATTTAAAGAAGAAAATGTATCACTTGAATTATTATGAGAACTAATAGATGCATATTATTTGAATTCATATTAATCATAAGTTAAAATTATAAAAAGAATTTAATTTTCTAGTCTACTAAAGTCCTCAAAACTAATTACTTTAATCACTTTATCTCCTTCTTTTTTTCTGATGAGCACGGATGAGTTTCTTGTCCACACAAACTGACACTTCTTGTCCAGTCTTAGCTACTTTGCCTTTTCAAGAAGAGATCTTGTGTACATAGTGAGGGAGTCGTTGATAAAAATCTTGCCGCCACCTCTTGCGCCGCTGCCACTATCGCTGTTGTTGTTGTTGTAGATGCTAGCAGAAAGCTTGATTTTGTCCATACGCAATTTGCACATTATCTTCTCCTTGGTTGAAAGAGATGAGAAACGTACACACACAATATTGCCAGTTGTATTAGTGTTTGCCTTCGATTTTCTTGCATTCTTTATGTAGCAAGACTCAATCACATCCGGCACGATTTGCACACCAACACCAGCAGTAATAAGCTTCATCACTCTCTCACGCGCATTTGCATTACTGACGTCAGGAATACCAACAACATCCACTGCACACTGTTTCTCTCTTTGCTCTAGCAAATTCTCTTTCCCCTTCAAGGAAACGATCTTTTTATTGAGAGATTCATTGTTATTTTCCAGAGCTTTGATTTTTAAGAGCGCATCGGTATTTAATTGTTGCAATTTCATAATTTCAGCAAACAGAAACAGCATCTCCAGAGTTATAGGCTTCTTAACAGACTCAGATGATGAAGGTTCACCGCCAGCTCTTATGGTTGTAGAGAGAGCGGCCTGATGGATGCTGCCGGCATCACAATCGGTTGAGAAACGACTTACAGGTGGACCCCTAAGTGTGGTGACGGGTGAAGAGGAGCTTACAAGAGTGTGATCATGCATGATCGATTTTCTTCGCAAACTAACACAGCTATCACATCTGTAACCTTGCTCACTTTTTCCGTAGAATTCAATGTCTTTTCCTTCAAGTTTGGCGCACTTTGCATGAAAATATTCATTGCAATTTGAGCACTGAATTTTCAGATCGATTCTTTCGATTTTTAAAACACACAATCTACACTTCATTATTACTACAAATATTTTTGTTTTATAGTAAATAATCAATATATACGTTTTTACTTTGTTTAATTTTTAAGACTTGTTCTCAGCGCATGTGTCCCCATCGACATTCGCAGAGACAAACTGATGCTAATGGACATGGACTTAATTTTGGAGCAATTACTATCATATTCGCTATCTTCTTCTTCATCTATGAATTTAGATTTTTCGTCGATATTTCGTCATATGTTTTCATCGACAAACGAAAACAATTTGCACAGCTGATATACTATCTAATAACGCACTAATTACTTAGTATAGCTATTTACAAAAGCAGATCAATCTGCTTTCATTAATTTTACATTAAAATGCACACATGAAAATTACGCGGGATATGCAAATCTAAAGTTGAACTGACATATTATGTGTCATCTGCCACAAATATCCCAGGGATATTTTACAAACTGCAGGTAGGCCAACTGTAGGATTCCAACTGTAGGATTTCAACTTCGGAGTTGCAAATTAATGTAGTGAATAAAAGCAATTTTCAACTTGCCGTTCAACTCTCGATTTGAGTTCAACTTCGAAGTAGGCCAACTTTGGAGTTTTCGGCAAGTTTATCAATAGTGAATAAAACGGCCCTACAGTCGAAAATAGACACCTTCATAAAGTCTATCATCTAACAAAAGCCCTCAAGAATCATTTTGTTCGCACACCGGGTGCGAATATCCGATGTCAATATTCGCACCAGGTGCGAATTTCCGAAGTATTGTCGGATATTTGCACCCGGTGCGAATTTCCCCGGTTGCGAATTTCTAGTAAAACACCTGGGGACCTCTAGTTTCAATTCCAATTGCTCTTTTCTGTATACAGGGGGTGAGTACAGATCGATCTTTCTACCCCCTTACTCGTGGGAACAAAAATGAACAATACAAACAATACAAATTAAATGAAAACAACAACAACAAACAAAACGGAAGAGTCTACAGTGCTCACGACTCTAAAAAGCGACTCGACGACAATTGAGGTCCTACCCAGCACCTCACAAGGACATGGACAAACAGATACCGCCAGTCGCAAGACTAAAATACCTACAATGCGGTTCGTGCGTCGTCTAAGTAAACGCAACCCTGACACCTTAACGGAAAAGGACAGGAAGGCACTAGACAAGGCCTAGAACCGACTGAAAACATTTCCGGCTGACTTTTGATTTTTTAGACATGAATCTATGTAAATAAAATGAGTTCCACGGATTCGGAATGTGATTTGGTCATTCGTGACAAAAAGAACACTTCTGATACTTCAGGTTCAGACCTAATTGTAGCTAGTTGCTCAAAAAAAATCAACCCCCCCCCTAAGAAAATTTATAAAAATATCGAAAAGAAAAGTTCAATACAACAAACAATGGGAAAATACATACGATTGGATATGTTCAAACAAGAACTCCACAGAATTCGCAGAATGCAAAGTCTGCATTTGCAAATTCACTGTGGCCCATTAAGGAGAAAATGATATTAAACGACACCTGCAATCAAAACAGCACCTTGATTCAATTTCAACCCCAAAATCAAGGACAATATCGAATTTTTTTTCCAAAAAAGATAAGGAAAAAACCGAAACTAGTGTAGTCGAGGCTACATTAGTTTATCATACCGTCAAGCACTCGCATAGCTACAAATCTGCCGATTGCAAAAGTAAACTAATGGCATGCTTATTTCCGGACTCAAAAATTGCTACAAAAATATTGTGTGTGAGAACAAAATGCACGAAAATTGCGGAAAACATCTTGGCTCCTGCTTCAAGAAATATTCTGACATCGGACTTAACTAAGGACTCTGGAAAACCATTTTCGATCGGAACAAATGCATCAAACAAAGGTAACGTCAAGACATTTCCGTTAATTGTGCGTTACTTTATAAGTACTGACGGCATTTGTACAAAACTATTAAATTTTTACAATTTGTGGTAAGAAACTTCAAAAGCTATAGCAGACTCTCTTAAAAGTGCAATTCTGTCTGCCAATTTATGCTTACAAAATGTAACAGCTTATTCAGCTGACAACGCAAGCGTAAATATTGGTAAGCACCAATCAGTTTTTACTGAACTTAAAAAAGAAAATGATACAATCATTCCAATGGGATGTAATTGCCATTATATTGAATAACGCGTTAAAAAAAAGCACAAATTGTGCTGCAATTCGACATTGAAAGCATTATTGTAATGACTTATAATGAATTTAGTTCAAGTACAAAAAACATAAGCGAGCTTAAAGACCTTATGGAATGGTGCAATGAAGAATGGTCCGACTTGCTTATGCATGTTCCTACTCGCTGGTTGTCATTAGTTCCTGCCGTTGATAGGTTTCTTAAACACTTCAGTTCTGTTAAAAGTTATTTTCTTTCTAAAAAGAAAACTCGGCCATATTTAAAAAAATTGTTTGCTTATGAAATCGCTGAAGCTTATTTATCATTTATTTGACATGTGGGTGAAGTTTTTAAAAACGGCGTTATCGACCTTGAGAGTGAAGACACTACTGTTATTAACTTGTATAATATAATGAACGATGTCAAAAAGTTATTAAAGAATGAAAAAGAACATAAATATTTTGGATCTTTGACTCGCACTTTGTTATTGAAATGCGATAATGATCAACATATTAAATCATTTTCCAGAGAGATTGATGAATTTTATGAAAGTGCTATTGAATATTTAGAAAACAAATTTGATTTCAATAGAAATTTTGAATGTCTATCAGCATTAAATTTTAAAAACAAACCACAGTTTGAAAATTATCCTAAAATTGTTGAGCTATTTAAAATAAAAAATGTAAATATTGATTTATTGTTCCAGGAGTTTATTAATCTTAAATCTTTTTATGAAAATGAATATAATAATATTCGAAATGAAAAATCAGTAAATATAGGTACGGGTAATTTTTTTTAAGAAAAATACAGCCCCTAACTTCGAAAACATATGCAATTTTGTTTTTTCTTGGCCTGTTTCAAATGCCAGCTCTGAAAGAATTTTTAGTTTTATGAAGAACTCCTGGCGTGAAGAAAGAAACAAAGTTTCTATGTCTGTATTAGAAGCAGAACTGTTAATAAAACAGAATTACAGTATGACTTGTAGGGAATTTAAAGAGTTCTGTAAGACTGATTTCGGTTTAAAATAATTGTGGCAAAAATCACATCTTCAAACAAATACCTATAATATAATATGTATACTATTTACCTAATAGTATGTATTAATATTGTTTTTTTTTTTAAATGGACTGTGTTTACTTACGTTGTTTTTAAGTTAGCTATGTATTCATTTCTATTGTAATTAGTTTTTAAGTTGTTTTGTACCTGAATTACTTCTTAATTTATTTCTATATTCAATATCATAGGTACCTAAAGCCTAATGTCAAAACAAAGACCAATGTTAAAAGATAAAACAGTGTTGGTTTTTCTTCTCGAGCACTTTTCAAATTTTTCAGAAGGGAAAATTGAATTGAATTGTCCCGCAGACGAATTGTTAAAATCTGGCATCCCTAAATGGAAGGGACCTACAATGTTATGCGTTATGCCGCGTGCGAACGGCTAAATTGAGAAAAATGTTCAGGACAGTTATACTCTCGGATGTATGTCAGGCGTTCGCGAGAGGTGGCGCAGTGGATAAGAACCTTTTTGTTTGGTGGTTAAATGAAACTCGTTCGTACAATTCAAATGTATTATTTTTTCTTTTTAATTAGGTACCTACTTACATATAAAAATTGAAATAAATTTACTAAAGCTAAAGCTATAGCGTTTTAAATTACTTGTATGGGTCGTGCCATTCCCCGGTTGCCAATCCCACCCTATTCCAATTTGTATGGACAATGAACATCAATGTTAACAATCTTACAACTTTTGAAATGCATTTTGTTTTACGGGAGGTACAACACCCCTTTGTCCAATTTTGACCAATCTTTTCAAAAACTCCTTTAGGCTAATGAAAAAGATTCTCCCAAAATTTGAGTTCAATCGGTTCTGTGGTTTTCGAACTTTGCATTGGTGTTGTATATTCTCATACAAAATGGAATATTCGATTTTCCGGATTTTCGTTAATTTTCTAAACCACAAAACAAAAGAATAATCATCTAAATTTCTTTTATTTTTTATTAATAAACTGTAGATATAATTTAAACCTGAAAACTTTTTTTTTTTCTTTAAATTGGGTGGGACGCATTTTTTGGCTCGGGTGACCTTATTTGGAGACATTTTCAAATTGTCCATCGGTAACGCTGGTAGTATATGGTGGCCTGCGTTGAGCAAAGTCTACAACTTTACGAAACTGAAAGACTGCAGAGAACAGCCGGTATAGGCACCACGGGTGTAATGAGTTTGGCCCCAAAAACTGTGCTTTTACCTCTTGACTTATAGGACCAGTATAGGTATGGGCACAGTAATCCAGGATGGATTCGTTACCAACCGGCAAGGTCACGTCTCCAACCAACAAAGTGGAAGTGAAAGAGGGACAAAGTAGTGAAGGCCTATACACCGACAAATCTAAGATGAGCTATGGTGGGGCCGGTGTCTACTTTGAATCACCGAAAATATCAATTTCATACCGCTTACCGGATTTTGTCAGCGTTTTCCAAGCTGAATTACTAACCATCCGAGAGGCCTTCATGGTACTAGGGCATGACATAATGGATAAAACAAACATCGCTATCCTTATAGATATAGCCAAGCCGCCAACATAGCCATCGACTCGGCTGCCAGAACGAGCTCGCCTGTCTGAGCGAACGCTTCAGAGTCACACTTCTAGGGCATAGTAACATAACAGGCAATGAGAGTGCGGATGAGCTGGCCAGGCAGGGCATTAGAGTCCTCACTCGCGATAAGGTTCCACATTCCACTAGGAGCGGTTGAAGGAGAAACACTCATATTTTTTGCAGAAAGCCAATATCCAATGGGCGGGATTGACAAACTGCGTCATATCAAGGAAGATATGGCCTACCTACGATCAAAATACAACAAAGAACCTACTAAACAGAACTAGTCTATCGCCAGAATCACGGCAATAATTACGGGGTATTCCGCATTTGCCAGTTGGAGACCATGCGGCCAAGCTAGGTATCCCATATAACCCTCATTGCAGCAGTTGCGGGAGCGGGAGTATCTGCAAATGAGTATCTACAAAGCTATGAGAGAAAATCTCATTTGTCCAGGACTAGCGCCATATTGCGCGCACTAAAACAAACATTCTTTTCTCGTCTATCAAAAATAGAGTATAAAAAAGTCCCTGTATATCTATATATCCACAATAAAACTTAACTCGAAAACGTTTGAAACGTGTGTTGGTCTGTTATTCCTATGAAAAGGTTTATGCGTACTGTACTCTTAAAGCAGTTCGCCATTAGAGGTAATTAGAGTGGCAGAGAGGGGTTTAAACATTAAAGCCAAAATGTCCCATTATTCAAAGCTCACTGCTCTGCTTAGCCCTCAACAAAGCTTTTGGGATTTATAATATAAAATGTATAAACTACAGCTGAGGTTTCCGGTTTATCCAGTAGCCACAATGCTGCGGATAATCCAGATAAACCTGCATCACAGTAAGGTGGCCTCCGCCAACCTTATTCTCCACCTACAAGCGAGTGGGGACGACATAGTCCTCATCCAAGAACCGTGGCTCGTTGACAACAGCATAGCGGGGTTGAGGACACAAAATTATGAAATTTTTCATGCTGATTGTAAAGGTAAAATAAGAGCCTGCATTTTAGCAAAAACTAACTTAAAACTTTTCCTTTCACAGAGCTTCAGCAACCCTGATTTCGCAGTGGCCAAACTGGAGATCACTGACAAAGAGGAATTCTGGCTTGCATCGGCGTATATGGCCTACGACGATATCGGGCCCGTACCATCTACAAATATACGTCATGCAGTCAGAGAGTTAGAGCGGAGGAATATCCCAATTTTACTCGGATGCGACGTTAATGCACACCACTCCATCCATGAATAAATCCTTCGCAAAGTCGTGCCCTGTAAGCAGACACAGTAAATGTAAGAAACCCCCGTGGTGGACTACAGAGCTAAGCTCACTAAGAAGAGAAAGTAGAAAACTCTTTAACAAGGCAAAAAGAACAAGATCATCCACAGATTGGGACTGTTATAAGAAAAGCCTTAAAGACTACAAAAAAGGAATAAAAATCGCACAAAGAAACTCCTGGCAGAGTTTTTGTTCCAAAATTGAAGAAAACAATGAGGCTAGTAGAGTTAGGAAGATCCTGTCAAAGTCTCCCTCTATACCTAGCTATATAAAGAAATCCGATGAAACGGAGACGCAGTCTAGTCAAGAATCACTTCAGTTGCTTCTAGACACTCACTTCCCAGGAAGTGTCCAAGGGGATGATACCCAGACTCAGGTACGGTCCCATCCCAGAACTCATTTCATTTCAAAGGAAGTGATAAGCGAACGCAAACTTTCATGGGCGATTAATAGCTTCCTCCCTTTTAAATCGGCAGGACCAGATGGAATCATCCCGGCAGAAATGCAACATGCCTATGGCATTCTTAAACCTTGGATGATTCTACTGTTCTCCTTAAGTTTAGACCATGGTTACATACCAAAATTATGGAGAGAGGTGAAAGTGGTTTTTATACCCAAGACGGGAAAAGCCTCTCACACCACTCCAAAGGACTTCAGGCCTATTAGTCTGTCATCCTTTCTACTGTAAACACTAGAGAGACTGATAGATCTACATATTCGCCACAACATCAAAGCAGGGACTCTCTCAAAATCCCAACACGCCTACTGTAAGGGCAGATCGGTAGAGACAGCTCTGCACTCCATTGTCGGCACCGTGGAAAAATCACTAGCCGTCAAGGAATTTACAATGGTGGCCTTCCTAGACATTGAACGGGCTTTCAACAATATAGAGCCGAGAGCGATAATTAACGCACTTGAAAACCTGCAGATTGACGCAAGTCTAAGTCACTGGATCAACCAAATGCTGCTAAGCAGGGTTATCAATTCGGAACTTGGCTGCTGCAAACTGAGAAGGTCTGTGCAACGCGGCACTCCGCAGGGTGGAGTACTTTCACCGCAGCTATGGCTTCTAACAGTAGACGAAATACTTATAACCCTGGAGAAGAACGGTGGTAAAGTTATAGCCTACGCAGACGATATCGCCATTTCATTTACTGGGAAATACCTCCCGACTTTACGGGACTTGATGGAATCGGCCCTCGCAACGCTGGTCAAATGGGTTAGCAAATGCGGCCTGGATATAAACCCGGGTAAAACAGAGCTAGTGCTATTCACAAAGAAGCACCGAATTCCTCAAATCGATCCACCGAAACTAAAGGGAATCCGCCTCAGCTTCTCTGACAGCGCCAAATACTTAGGTGTGGTTCTGGATAGGAAACTGAGCTGGAAACTAAACCTGCAGGAACGCGTTAAGAAGGCCGCTACTGCACTTTACTCCTGCAAAAGGATCCTGGGCCTCAGATGGGGCATCAGCCCAAAAATAATGCACTGGCTGTATACAGCAGTAGTCAGACCGATACTCATGTACGGAATCATCGTCTGGTGGCCAGCACTAGATAAAATAAGCTACCTCTCTCTACTAAATAGAATCCAAAGAGTGGCATGTGTCTGTGTGACCGGTGCCCTACGGACAACACCAACCGCGGCACTGGAAACCATGCTTCACATTCTGCCCTTGGACATACACGGTAAGGAGATGGCGGCAAAATCGGCATTGCGTCTGAGAGAATCACTGCAGTGGAGAAGCAGTGACATAGGGCATGCCAATATTCTAAAAACTAATAATGTTAAAAGGGAAGTCACAGACTACGTAATCACGGTCCTAGACTTCAATATTAAATACAAGACCAGTATTCCCGACCGACAGCAATGGGAAGAGAATACGGTTATAGACAAAAATACGCTAGAAGTATACACAGATGGGTCTAAGATAGAGGACGGAGTAGGAGCCGGGATTTTCTCGGTTTCATTCTCCCTAAACCAGTCTTTCAGACTACCAAATAACTGTAGTGTCTTCCAAGCAGAAGTTATGGCTATTCGCGAAGCCGCTGAACTACTGAAGGTGAGATCGATATCGAACTCGGATATCGTCATCTATACTGACAGTCAAGCAGCTATTAAAGCACTCGAATCACCAATACTAAGATCCAAATTGGTCAGGCACTGCCGCAAATCTTTAAATGAGATCGCGGATAGGTGCACGTTAACGCTGTGCTGGGTCCCTGGCCATAGAGATATACCCAGGTAACTGTAAAGCAGACGAACTAGCAAGGAACGGCACGAAAATGGAACTCTCTACTGGTAAAGGAGAACCCCATGTGCCAATTGAAACGGTAAGATACAACATCTCCACACTAGCACTGCAACAGGCTAGTGAGAGATGGCGGGAACTTGACACCTGCAACCATGCAAAACAGACCTGGCCACGAATAAATCGGCGCAGGACAAAGGTCCTGTTAAACGTCAGTAGAACACATATCGGAACTCTTGTCGGAGTACTAACAGGCCACTGTATACTAGGAAGACATGCCGCAAGGCTCGGAGTTATCGCTAATGACTTCTGTCGCAGTTGCATGGATGAGGAGGAGGAGGAAACTCCGTTCCACCTACTATGTGACTGCCCGGCGCTATCCTCGATTAGAAAGCAGACTCTAGGAGAGTACTTCTTCGGGGAGCTTGCTGATATTGCCGAAACGGATATCAACAAAATACGGAAATTTCTCCAAAATTCGAAATGGTTCCAAGAGTAACGGAAATAACTGACTCTGCATGTGGTATCACAATGGACCTTACTTGGTCTAAGTGAATTACTCCGTATTAACGGATAATTGCTACCTAACCTAACCTAACCTAACTATAGCTGCTGATCCATTTAAGCTATACCTATAAGTCATCATCATATCTATGTAGTGCTGAGCAATAATAAGATCAAATCATAAAACCAGTGTCAACAATTTGCCATCAGGGCAGACCACAGTCAGCTGTTTATCGTCGCCAGATCAGCGCCCAGAAAATTAATTTGAATATTTAGAACAAAGTTGACTTCAGTACTTCTTCCATCCTTCTCTGTAATATACGGGCTAGACCATCAGAGCTAGAATATAGCCAAAGTCCATCTACTTCCATAAAAGGGAATATAAATAGACGTATAATTGAAACGGATTGAAGCGTTATGACAATCTAAGTACATCGGCTGGCAGACTGCAGCTTAAAATCGAAATGGTTTTTACTGTAAGTTTACTGAACTACAACTCTATACCTTATTTCAACCGCATCGGCACTACTCCATGCCTTAAACTCACCTTGAGTTTGTTTTATTATGAATAAATTGGGTCTTTGCTTAAACCGTGATATGATAAATCTGAACGTAACATTTAATAGAAATCTAACTCTTTCTCCAGTTAAATATTTATAGGTACATGGTCCATACCAGTTTTAGTCAACGAAGTTTGAGGCTGTATTTAATTAGCCCACAATCGTACGACTTTTACTAACTATTTTAATAACATTACAATTTATCAGTACAACAGCTTAATACATACACCAATTATTTAATCAAGTTTGACCAACATTTTAATAAGTAATTTTTTTTTATATAAATTAATGTAGATCAACAGCTGAATACATTTTATACAAATAGAATTAAGACTTCTCTGAATTTACATTCATTCACTGTATTAGTTCGTCTTTAACGACAAATCGATAAAAATAAATTCAAGTTTGCTTTCACAGCAAAATGTAAAACTTGTTTCATAATATTATAAACCGCTTATAGAACAAATACCTACTTTATTGTTTTATTAGATATTATTGTGGGGTTTTCACTGTGAATCTCTTCAGTTCCGCTGTTTGAATATTTTTACGATAGGCAATAGCAGTTTATGAAATATTGGTAGTACAAAGAATTGGAAATCAATGAACTTCATCTGACCTACCCCATTACCATTTTCTGTTTTAGAAGACATTCGAAGATAAATGTTTATATTTTTATGAATAGGTAGGTACCCACTATAAACTTAGAAATACTAAAAAAATCTCTGAATAATTTTAGCCTTCATGTTTCCTGTTTACCATCTTATTATAGTAGGTATATAGCCATAGGTATCAATAAATATTAAATAAAGTATAAACGTGTGTAGAAAGGAGCTTCTACAATCATGCAGTGGTGGTGTGAAATCCGGTAGATAGGTAGATTGGGAATGAATCGCACATCTTTGAGTTCTTCTATTTCTTTTTCCAACTTATAAATAATGTGACTTAATTCTTGATTGTCATTCTTCTTTATTCTTAGCTGGATATAACATCGAGTATTCGTTAGAGATATTATCAAAAATGGTAATTTTTTTTATTGTGTTACTATACCTAAGGATTGTGTATTTAAATTCAACTTTTTGCAGAAATTTTTGATTCTAATCGGGTTCCTTGCTGCTGCGAGGGCAGATGTTTCGCATATCTTAAAGGAGGATGGATACCATTACCAAATTCCAAAAATATCGTTTCCTAGCCAACCCTTGGTTGTGGATATTCCAGTTCCAGCACCTGGTTACTTACCCCCGCGCCAGGATATAGTCCATCCAACGCCAATTGCACCAACTCGACCAGTTGTACCAATATTACCAGTGAAACCGTTTATCCAGAAACCGAGCATTGCACCTATACAAACACAGTATTTACCACCAGTACAAGTGCTGCCAATCCAAACAGTTCCAGTTCGACCAGTAACTGTACCCAGAGTACAACCAACGCCTGCAGTTGTTGTTTATAAGCCACAACCGACACCTGCGCCTGTCGTTGCATACAAGCCACAGCCAACACATGCGCCTGTAGTGATCCCAAAGATACAGCCGACACATGCGCCTGTAGTAATTCCAAAGCCACAACCGACACATGCGCCTGTAGTGATTCCAAAGCCGCAGCCGACCTATGCTCCTGTAGTAATTCCGCAGCCGCAGCCAACATATGCTCCTGTAGTAATTCCCAAGCCGCAGCCAACGTATGCTCCGGTGGTTATTCCAAGCCCACAGCCAACTTACGCCCCGGTGCACATTCCCACCAAACCACATCCTGTTGTTGTAGTTACTCCATCAAACGAATATTTGCCGCCTCTGCCTCCACAAGTTGTTGAGGTTAAAAAACCAGTGCAGTATCAGCCTCCAAAAATTGTGCAACAACCCACCGTAGTTTACAAGCCCACTCCTGCTGTCCATATTGTTGAAAAACCGAAAATAATCTACAAGCCAACACCAGTAGTGACACAGCCAATAATTACTTACAAGCCAACACCTGCCGTTCAAATTGTGGAAAAACCGAAAATAATCTACAAGCCAACGCCAGTAGTGACTCAGCCAATAATTACTTACAAGCCAACTCCTGCCGTTCAAATTGTTGAAAAGATAGTCTACCAGCCAAAACCAGTTCCACAGCCAATTGTACCAGCAAATGTGGAACATCCAGGTTATGTTTACAATAATGACCCTCGACCTCCGTTCAATTTCTAATTTACAACTATTACTGTAAATACATAAATAACAAATTGCAATTTAGGATCTAAATAAAAATATGCTTTATAACTTTGAGTGACCAGTGACAAGTATGTTTTACTAATTTCTCCCTGCACACAGAATTTCAGAATCAGTTTGTTTATACCGCGAAGGAAACCTTCCTATACAAGTACTTGAGGTGCAGTTAGTAAGTACATCAGTGATCTTAAAATACGTAGCGAAGTATTGCCCAAAAATTGTTCCAAGTTTTTTTTTATTTGATATAGACTTATGACTACATAGGCTTGCCATATTTTTGAACCGACTAACCGGGACACTAGGTATACAAAAAAAAAAAAGTTTTTAAAGTTAACAATTTTTTTGTATTTATTTTTTAATCTAGATTAGAGTTTAGTAACTTCGTAGGATATTAGGTATTTATTAGATTATAATCATCATCCTGATCCATTGATTGCTGTTGCTGTGGATACTTTTACTTGGAATGGAAAGTCATAAAAGTCGCTGCAACTATGTTCATTTCGCAAAGAATGAGACTCCTCCCAGTTGTCTTATGCATTTGACCTCTGTCGTCTTCATCTCTCCAAGTTTCGTACTGGAGCTGAAGTTCCTATTCTGTTCAATCAGAGTTTTCCAGACCTTCTTTGCCACGACAAGCTTATCAAATAGTTCATCTGTGTTCACAGCTTCTTTTCCCAGGCTCCCGTTTATTTTAGCAGCAGTCTTCTCTACATCTTTCGATTCAAAAGAGGTATGGTTTATCCATTGAAAATCATATGAACCTCCGAAATTATTTTCCCAAAGTTCAATATATAACACGCACCTGTAAAAAAGGAGAGAATTATTAATTTTTTTAAAATGTACCTAGTTATTGTAGCAGTAATCACCTTGGTCTACCGCTACCCACTAAAAAATTGTGACATTTTTTCCAACAAAACTTATCTGTCGTAAGATTTTCTAAAATCTTCTTTTATTTTGGACAAGCTATCTTCAGTTTCACCTATTTCGGCAAGAGTTCTTAATAGTTTTTTTTGCACCATTGGGTGCACTAGATTTGTCCTTCTCTATTAAAAGCTGGCCAGGGATAAACCACATGTAGATTTCGCCGCGCTCATCATCAAAAAAGTTTTTGATGAGGACAGGACAAAGTTTCAGGGAAGAAAAGTATTCATTCAATCCTTCGTAGATTTGCAATATATTTTCGATTGCTGGAAGGAAAGATATGAACCGCGTGTTCCCATGTTGCAAGAGTTTTCTGTATTCTATCCCTGCAAATCACAAAACTACTTGAACTGAGCTACACGCACAGTGAAAGTATTTGTAAATTTTTACTACCAACGCTTTAATCTCAATTGGGAGAACGTCGACAGAATTTTGAATAGTGTTGTGCACAATGTGAGCACCACAGCCAATACCAATGATGTTTCTTCCCAGTTTTTCATTGAAGCAATGCGTAAACATTATTTTGTCCTCTTCTAAGTTCGCCACCAAAGATCGTCTTGCAATTATCTCCACATAAGCCAGAACTTTACTTTCTAAATTGTTTTTCTTTAGAATTGATACGAGATGATCTGTCAAGATAGCTGCTGTCTCCTAAGGAACTGATTTAAAGTCTAAGAGTTTGATCTGTACTCCGGATTCTGGTTGAAAATATCGAACTACCACAGGAACTAGTTTCACTTCCTTTTTATTAGAAGCATCCATGCTGACGGTCACAAAGTTTGTTTTCTCAAGATCTTTACGTACTTCGTCTTCAGCAAACGGGGCAACGAAGCTAACAAGAATGGCTTCGCTCTTAGTTTTCCCAAGACCAAATTTATGTTCAAAGAACTTTGTGATCAATTTGGAAGCACATGCATTTGAATTAAAACTAAGGTTATGATTTGCTAAAAGTTGTCTCTTTGGCTGCAAGCGCTGACTTCATGTCATTCGGATAGGTAGACTTAAAATAAGATGAAACCTTGATAGAGCTAGCAGCTGCTTAAAGACTATTTTTACGTCTGTTCGACTTCAAGTGATCTTTAATGTCCGACCGACCAAAATTAACAATGAAAAACTCGGCACTACAATGCCCAGCACATCTAACCCTTTCACCTTGAACAGAGCTAGAACAAAGTTTCTTTAAGAAAGGATAATTCCTTTTCGAGATCACTATTCAATTTGCATGTTCGTTTAGACATGTTGATAATTATTAAATCCAATCACTAAGAAAACGGTAAAGCGCGCATTAAAAACTAAATGAAAAACAAACTGGATTCAGAATTTAGATAACGCGATAAGACAAGGGTGAACCAAAACAATGCACTATCAGCACTGACTGTACCTGTACCTACTGAATACTGAAGAACAATGTAATCGTGAGCGAGTACTGCGAGTGCCGAGAAGGTAGGTAAGGTATTACGAAAACTTAGGAGGCGAGGAATGCCGATAGGGTTCGAAACAAATCGAAAATGAAAAAAAAATAATTATTTACATAATAACAATACATGTTTGTTTTAAGTTCGCGAAAAGGAAAACATAATTATTATTAATCTATGTAGAGCTATATACGCACGGTCAAGTTACAGACTGTTTGTTTTTTTTAGGTACCTACTTCAAAATACATTTTGATAAAAAAAATAAAAACCGGGACCAAATGCCCAACCGGCCGGGACGCCGGGACAGCAGCCTCAAACTGGGACTTACTTACTTACTTACTTAGATGGCGCTACAGTCCGGGGTGGACCTGGGCCTCAACCAACACGCCTCTCCAGTTAGCACGAGACAAAGTCCCGAACTGCCTCAAAGTTATAGCTGTCTATCGTGACGTTCTGTCCGATTCGTCGATGTTGTGTGTCCTTTCTCGTTGACAGCATATATTTTGTTTTGCACTCATTCACCACTAAACCCATTTTTGCCGCCCATGTACTGGTACTTGCAAACGCACCAGTGACAGCTCGCTGTGTTCTGCCAATGATGTCGATGTCGTCAGCGTATGCAAGTAGTTGCACAGACTTTTTGAAAATTGTGCCCCTGGTATTGGCTTGCGAGTTTCGCACAATTTTCTCAAGAATGATGTTGAAAAAAGTCACATGACAGCGCATCACCTTGTCTAAATCCTTTTTTGACATCAAAAGTCTCGGTGATATTGTTTCCGACCTTTACGGAGCAGCGAGCGTTCTCCATCGTCATTCTGCACAATCTGACAAGTTTGGCAGAGATGCCAAAACTAGACATGGCTCTGTATAGCTCGTCTCTATAAATGCTGTCATATGCGGCTTAAAAATCAATAAATAGGTGATGAGTATCGATTTGGACTTCTTGGGTTTTCTCCAGGATCTGCCGTAGTGTGAATATTTGATCGGTTGTGGACTTACCGGGCCTAAAACCGCACTGATAGGGTCCAATCAGTGCGTTGACAAATGGTTTCAGGCGTTCACACAGTACAGCAGACAGAATTTTGTAAGCGATGTTAAGGAGACTGATGCCTCTATAGTTGGCGCAGTTTAGAGGGTCTCCTTTCTTATGGATCGGGCAAACAATGCTGAGGCTCCATTCTTTCCTCTGACCAAATTTTAGAAACGAGTTGATGTATGCTCTCTACCAAGTCATCCCCCCTGCCTTAAAAAGCTCGGCCGATAAACCGTCTGGTCCTGCAGCTTTGTTGGACTTCAGCTTGGATATTGCTATCCTTACCTCATTTTGGTCTTGGAAGTCTTGGCTTTCATCGCCCAGGTTGAATGGTTCATTCTGCCTGACAGCGGAATTTGTGTCGTCTTCGCCGTTTAGCAGTCTGCAGAAATGGTTTTTCCATATCCTCAGCACCGACTGTGACTCCACTACAAGGTTTCCCTGTTCGTCTCTACAGGTCTCTGTTCGGGCCTTGTTCCCGTGACACGTTCTTTTAACCTTTTGGTAAAACTTCCGAACATTGTTCCTGGAGTAACATCTCTCTATTTCCTCGATCGTGCGCTTCTCGTGCTCTTTCTTTTTCCTCCTGAGAAGCCGGTATTCTTCCCTCCTTTTTTGCTCGTAGAGCCCACGAGCTGCTCTCGTCCATCTTTGCAGCGCTGCTTTGCAGGCCAGTTGCTTTGTTGCATGTACTTCTTGGCACTCTTCATCAAACAAAGGGTTTCGTGGTGGTGGTCGGGTGAAACATAGCACATCAGTCGCGGCTTTTCTGATGGCTTCTTGGCATCGATGCCACTGGTCTTTAGCACTTGATGCTGGCGGCACAGGACTTCTCGAGAGACAAGTCTTGTTAACTGGAATGAGTAGCATGGTTTGATTAACAAAAAATGTGACGACTGGGTCGCACGTAACTTTCTCGTTTATTGCGAATCTCGCAGAATCTCAGAGTCATTTCAGCAAATTTTACGTTTAAAATCATACCCACTTAAGATATACTCAGGTTTAGTAACTGAACCCTTGTTAATTAAAAAAGTAATACATACTACATAGCCATACCTAGAAATTACAACACTTTATTACCTACTTACTTTCAAATTTCACCCCGAACAACTATGGCACTTAAAAGAGGCAAGTAGGCGATTAATTTCGAATTCCCATTTTTGATTATTTAAAAAAAGTGGTCTCAATGGTCGGGATTTGGGTAGTAATTTTTGAGAAATATTCATAAAACGCAATATTCGAGTTTTCTGAGAAAAACTAAGTACGTCATCATGTTTAGAATGCTTATGTTGTCTTAAATATGTATTTTGATCAAAATCGTTAGAGCGGTTTTTTGTAAAATTATACTGACAAATGTTACAACTTTGGATTCGAAAAACACTGTTATTAAACTGTTTAGCTGAAAACTGAGTACGACGTATTCATTAGGATATAAACATTACCTAGCAAATACATTTTTATCCAAATCGAAAATGGCGTTTTCGAGATATGAGCAGTTTTTAAAGTACCATTTTTAGCGATTAAAATAACACTGTTTAGCAACTCTTTAGGTACCTCAAAACTGAGCAAATGGTATTACTTAGGATTTAAGCATTACCTGCTAGTTATATTTTTATCATAATCAAAAATGGCGTTTTTGAGATATGAGCAGTTTTTTAAAGTACTAGAATATTGGGATTTGGGTGGACACAGTCTTTTTAGAGAAAAAGTGAGTTTTCTATCAAGTTAAGAATGACGATAGTATCTTAAAAATACGTTTTTGTTAAAATCGTTTGTACCGTTTTTGAGAAAAAGCCAATTTTCAAAAGTGCCTTTGTTGGACTTTCTAGCGAGAAACTGAGTATGCAGTCATGTTAAGCATATCTACATTAACTTAACTACCAATTTTGGTTCAAATCGTTAGAGCCGTATTCGAAAAAATCTAAATTGTTTAATATTTCGTAAAATTGTTATATGGGGGAAGTACCGTTAATATTAGGGCTAGAATAAAACAAACCAAACCCCTCCCAGCGGGAAGCCCACAAACTCTAAATACGAAGTTTGAAACAAATCCGTCCAAGCGTTAAGATTCCCCAGTTATGGGACAGACAGCTATGGAAGAGACCCATTTTTTGGGTTCGCCTCTCATCATAATATCAGAATTGATCAAAATCTCGAGTTCGAAATTTTGTACGAAAACAATATCGTTCTCTTACTACGTATACGAGAAATTTAAAAATTATTAAAAATTGTCCTCAAGAAAAAAAATATTATACATATTTATGTTTTTTAGGCCATTTTAACCAAAAAAAAATAAAAAAATGTTTGCTCAGTGTTCATAAGCCCGCCCCTAATGAAGTTATACGCAAAAATTTGCCAAGTAAACTTACTTTCTTAACCTTCTTAAACAACGAACTTATCTCACATTTAGATCTCATTACTTTTCGTGGCTGTTTTGGTGTGATTTCACTACTTTTTGCGAAGTTATTTTTTATTAGATTTCACAAACGACATTGAAACGTATTTGCTTTTCACTTTGGCTTTCTTTCTTATAAACTATTCATTAAAATCATATTCAGCAGATAGATTAACTGCTGCTCCTTTCTGCAAGTCATACCGCTCTACCAATTCAAGATTCTACGGCAATGGTAAGTGGCCCAAATAAATAATAATCGATTTTCAAAAGTGGGCAGATACCACGCCCTCTGAATGGAAAATCTCAAGTTTGGGACTATTCCCAGTGTAAGCAGCACAGGATCTAGTATTCTGACAAATTTCACTATTCTAGGATGGCCGGAAGTGCTTTATAATTTTAATGATCACCATCTAAGTGAGTGAGTCAGTCAGTTTCGGATTTTGCGATTTTTTAAGTCCTGTATGGTGAGAACCACTAATGCTATAGAGATGATATTTGGTGAGGTGGACTTTTTTAATGAGCTTAGTAAATGTTTCAAGTTTGAAGTTCTTGGCTTAATTGGTTCCGAAGTTATAGAGGGGTCGAAAACAGCCAGAGTTTGTTCCTGCAAAAAGGGTTAGTGTCTTTACTAGAGAACTTGGCTGGGGTAGTGCCCTTTGAAATAATACTTATCGAGGTTGAAATATGGAGTAACTAAATTGCTGACAACAATACAAATCACACATCCATAATAGGTTTGTATATAAGCACTATAATGGACACTTTAATTTTTCTTAGATTATCTATACGATACCCAAGAATCATTTCCCAAATTTGTGACATTCAACTTTGAAACACCCTGTATAAAAGAAGAATAATATTATGATTATTATTCGACAATCGATAAAAAAAACTGGCATAAGCCAATTAATGCCTACACCTGGAATATCTACATATAATTTTTGTATTTTCTGTCATCCTCTGGGGTTTCCCCTAATTCCCTTTCGCTTATCAAAAACATGTTAGTTATCTACCTGACGGAATTATTTACATTATCTGCATTTAAAACAGGTTCTCTGAGTTTATTAATTGTTGGTATGGGAACGGGAGCTGGAAGCAGTTCCTTTTAAACCGGAGCATTGTTAAGAAATGGCTTTAGCCATACATCTAAAAAGGCTGGTTCCACCAGTAAAACAATAAAAATTGTTTGTGCAAATTCGAAAAAGGGGTCTGTTACTGTTGTTCTTATGATGTAATTTATTTACAAAGCGAGTGCTTTTGTGTATCATTAAGTCTATACTTAGATTTATATTTTAATACTGCGCGATAAATTGAAATAAAATACAAAACTTTTAGGTTGGCGATTCTTATTGAAAACAAAAAAATTCTATAAATTATGTACCTATGTACATACATAGAAATACATACATACATGCATACATACAATAAATCGATTGCCACATTAATTAATTCTCCCTGTCATTAACAACTACATACTACCTACACACTTAATTTTTGGTTTGCAGTTCAAAACCCTTCAGCTGACCTTTTACCAACTGCTTTAACATCAAAAGTGAACAATTTAATAAGATTCTTATGGAGGGTGTACCTTAGCGGCGACAATTTGAACCCTACTAGACATCCAAATTTGACAGATCAGCGAAAATATGTAGGTACGGAAAAGAAGCTAAGCGACATTAAATATCGTGAAAAATAAATACATTTGTTAAGTAAAAACATAAAAATAAATTAACTAGTCCAAATAATTTCATGTCTCCGGTGTTTATAATCCGATTTTGATGAAACTTTTTTTGTTAGTTATGTTATGTAACTGCACATTTATTTAATATAAAAAAAATAATTTTAGAAACATTTTGACGCTCCATTCCTAAAATGTTGATATTATTTTATATTGTATTTTCTGAACTTTCGGACCGTGCCAAGCCCAAACGGTAAGAATGGGCAGTAAAGTAAAATCTAGCCGTGTATCCACCCGCAGAGCTGTTATGCCGTTGTGGTAATCCATAAGAGGGTAATTTGTCAAACTCTGAGTTATAGGTATACACGTGCATATCGAGCCGCAGCAAATTTATTAAATATATTTTTAAATCGCTAAAATTTACACAACTCTTCTCTGATATCATTATATCTGCAAGTGAAACAATAATCTATCAAACAACGATCTATCCAAATTAGTAAGCAAACTGCAACTAATAATGGACAGTCAAATTATTGGCCTACTTGACTTTAAAAATTAACAACAACTTTAACGAATTGAATAAAATAAAATTGAATTGAATATTAATAGTTTCATTAATAGTAGTTTCAAAGTGGGGATGATAGATGAATGATTTAGTAGGTACAAAGTATTAAAGAAAAAGTGCCAATAAAAATGTACGAGCGCGAAACTAAAAGCATAAATGACAAACTCAATAAACTAGAAAATGAATCTCAAAAGGTGATATAATCTTAACTGGAATACCAGATCTGCTCATTCAAAAATACTCTGCAACAAAGGCAACAACTCAGCACATAGTTGCAAAAAGGCTTACTATTGTACTGAATTCAGTACAATTTGTCTTTCCCGAGTACGCAAGTACCACTTCTCAATTTTCAGTAGGTACTATTTTTAATTTTTAAAAGTTTATTTTTATATCTTTCAAATCAGACATTATATTATAAGGATTAAACAAAAATAAGCTGAACACACTCCTTTGTTTTAAAATTCTGAATGCATTGATTACTCACCGTACTTCGTTAAAAATAATTTTTTGAAATTTGCTGCATTTCTCGAAGATGTGGAAAAACGATTTGATTTTGGAGACATTTTTTTGAACTCATTGCAAAATTTTTCACAAAGTTCCATTTGGACGATCAAGTAAATTCAATCGTTCAATTTGTCTTAAGGTTTTTTCAATCAGGAATATCTGACTACGATAGAAATAGGTACATACTTCTCTTTCTGAGTTTTGGGCTGAAATAGGCCTTATGCAAAATGAATGCTCTGAGTTCATATTTTTAGATCCTACACCGCATTGTCCAGGGTGCTTTTTGTATTTCTTCTAATTCTCCCGCAAACGTTTAAAGAATGTTTTCTTATCAAAATAGCTATTATCAAAAAAAAAGCTAAACAATCGAATGCAGGCGTAATGTCTGCACTATTAGAACCTAAACATCTTATTAAAATTTAAGGCTGCCACAGTTCTTTGAATAAAACAGATCTTTACAAAATAAACTTGAAAATTAAGAACTTGTATAGTACCTTGTACCTAGATTGTTATCTGAATGTGGTACAGTCGGGTTCAAATCACGTGGACAATGGTAGATTTTTTGTACAAAGTCTACAGTTTACTCATCGCAATCGACCTTTGGACAAGTGATTTTGAACAGGACTATACAAAGATTAGTCTTAATCTGTTTATATGTATGTACATGGACTAAAGTTCTTATCCGGCGTCTATAAGACCTATATTACCTTGAGCTTGGTACGCTGCTTGTGCTAAATTCTAGCTCACATACAAAATTGTCTCCAAAATTATTTAGCTGAGCTAAATTCAAGCGAATCCATTTTGCCGAGCGGTGTGCTGCTTCAGCTAAAAAAATTAAATTTTCATTTCAGACTGTACTGCATGTATATGTCATTTACTGCGCCCATTAATGGTTCGGCACATTTTTTTTAGCTAAATTTTTACAGATAATTTTTCTTCTATTATTTTGTGTTGCGGAAAAGTAAATAAGGATAAGGTTTTTCAATGAATACATTACTGCTACCTACCTACCTTCTGTCAAAGTGATAAATTTGATATCAAGGAATAGCAAAAAAGAAAGTGCAACGAAAATAATAAGGCATTTTCGCGTTGATGAAATTTTGAAGGAAGTTATTTTCAACGGACAGCTGTTTTCTGTGACATTTATATTCACAGCGCACTCTATGTCAAAATTTAGCTAGGATTTTATTTAATGTTCGGAGAGAAAAATTGGAGAGTAGTTAAAATTTAGATTCGCTCAAACTTCGTACTAAGCTTTAGATTCAATTAAATGGGCCTTTATAACACCCTTCACTGGAAGGTATAAGTATTTACTTACATTTCTAACACCAAGAAGAAGTCACCCTATACCCTATAAGTCATAAATATTCTGAATCAGGATGCAATTCTGAAACGATTTAGCCATGTACGTCTATCCGCCCGTCGGTCTATCTGTCTTTTAAAAACACAACAGGGTCCAACCAAACGAATCGACCTAGGCGAATGAAATTTTGTGAAAGGACTTCTTTGTTCCGGTACCTCCCTGCACGCACAAAATCATTATAATAATTCCTTAACATTTTGCAAGACTTGAATGCTGGGGAGGTTATAAAAACTGGCCGATGATAACTCGTTTTTTTTTTTAATAAAATATTAATTTTTTATGTTTTCCTTTGGTTTTATAAATTTAAGAAATTTGAGTACTATTCAGTACAATTTTGTTTCAGTTTTCAGTACAATTGAGAAAAGTCCATTTTCATCACTGTCAGCATCAGCAGTTCAGCACCTTTCAACAAAAAATTTACAGCTCCACCAATCATAGTCAAACTGCACTTCTCATGCGAGAGAATGAAATTTATGAAATTTTTTTTTTGCTGCTGTCATAAAATTGGAGCATTCGAAATTTTGAAAGTCTCTCTTCCAGTGCACTTTTTTTTACGAAAGTCTGCGATGAAGTTAAAGATTGAGAAGAAATTATACTCTGTTCAATGGAATTATCATGGTCAAAATCAAAACAAGGACATATAATCCATCTATTAAAATCAACAATCTTGAAGACTTAACAGTTGCATATAGCTCGGATGTAAATGTCAACTTCAACCAAAAGAAAATAGAACCATAAAATCCAAATTAATTGGAACGTTTATTATTTTGTTTCCTACTCTGAATAGTTGTAGGTAGCTTGTAGATTTAGTAATTTTTATTGCTTTAAACAAAAAAATCACAAAATGTACATATAGTGCGGTTCACTTGTTTAGACGCACAAGAGTTACGTTTTATTTCTTGCTTTTTTTTGTATTATGTGGAACAAAGAGAAAAAAAAAACTTATTTGGCAGAAAGGTAGGTACATTCATACACTATGACTAGGGGAGACTGGGGCACATTTGAACACTTTTTGCTTTCGAAATTCATAAAACCTTATATATTCGATTGATTGGACTTTACATTTTTCTCACATTCAACAGTGGTATTGAACTTCGATTTAAAATAAAATATGCTTCGTTTTACGAAATATTTATATTTTTTTTTAATTAAAACATAAAAACAAATTAACAATCACTAGCTCAAATTCATACATAGGTTATATTACATGCAAATATATATGTACCTACTTGTACCTACAACTAGTGAAAAGAAAACAGAAATCAAAAAAAAATTCATAAAAATATAACAACTTGGAATTCATATACACGCTCGAAGTTATTGAGAATTTGCATTATACTTTCTATACCATAGTTCTATACGTAATTCATCTTCGAGCTTCGTATCAAATATTCTTCAAACATTTTTTCCTCAGCAGTGGTAAAATCTTGTTGTGTGCAATATTTGCTTGAATATTTTACGCTTTGCAGCTCCTTATCATTTTTGTTGTTTTTTATTCTGTAATATAATGTAGTTGGCATCGCATAGTGATCTTATTCCAACTTAATATCGTCCTTTCCGTTTTAAAAATCGCGCACTAAAATGTTTTCAGACCCTTAGAATTAAAAAAAACAAGTAAAAGTGTTATCATCGGCCAGGCCGATGCTTTGATACCCTCCACTGCATAAAAGTCATGCAAAATGTTTGCCATGCGAGTTAGTATGTGTCTAATATTAGTTTTGTATGGTAGGTAGCAAAACTACTTTACCGACATAGACAATTTTCAATACCAACCTGACGACGGTTAAAAAAGTCCTCTCACAAAATTTCATTCACCTAAGTTAAGTCGTTTGGACGCTATCGTGCTTTAACAGACAGAGAGAGACGTGTGTTCAATAGTGGTTTTGTATGGGAGGTAACAGAACTGCTTGACCGACATGGACCATTTTTAATACAAACTTGAAGGCCATAAATATAAGACCTCTCATAAAATTTCAGTTGCCTAAGTCGATTCGTTCGGACGCTATCGTGATTTCAACAGACAGAGAGAGACGTGGGTCTAATGGTGGTTTTGTATGGGAGGTACCAGAACTACTTGACCGACATAGCTCATTTTCAATACCAACCTGACGACGGTAAAAAGAAGTCGTCTCACAAAATTTCATTCGCCTAGGTCAATTCCTTTGGACGCTATCGTGCTTTCAACAGACAGACAGACAGACGGACAGACAGACAGACAGACAGACAGACAGACAGACAGACAGACAGACAGACAGACAGACAGACAGACAGACAGACAGACAGACAGACAGACGGACATGGCTAAATCGATTCAGAATGTGATCCTGATTCAGAATATATATACTTTATAGGGTCTGCGGTGAATCCTTCTTGGCGTTACAAACGTAATGGCAAAGTGAATATACCTTCCTGTGGAGGGTATAAAAACATCGCACTTTCACTACTAAAAGCATCTTTCAGCTCAAAATATAAGAGGCAACTGAGAGAATCAATAAAAGTCAGTGACGGTTATGGAAATGGCATTGCCAAGTTAAAATATTGAATTAATTTTTAAATTAAGTAAAATTTTATTAGCAGTGTTCAAATGTGCCTCATGTTCAAATGTGCCCCAGTCTCCCCTATTAGTCCAGTCATTTTAGCATTTAACCTCGGAATGAGAGATAATAAGCTGAATTTTTGTATATACCTTAATTTTGCCGTTCTAAATGTTCTCTCAAAAGTCACATAAAATCTGGTGTCTGCGTCGTAAGTTATTCAAGGTCAAAGGTCAGCAAAATCAGTTTTTCGCGATTATCTCAGTTTCAATTGCTCCAATGATGTTAACATCTACTAAATCTAAATTGAAGAGCATAAAATTGTGGCGCTCTCTTACCGTTTGGGCGTGGCACACCCCCAAATGTTCCATAAATACGTACCAAAATTACATTATTTCTCCGGTTTTTATCATCCGATTTTGATGGCACTTTTTTTATGAGTTAACTGCACATTTTGTGAATATAAAACTATTAATTTTAGAAAAATTGGACATTCCGCTCTTGAAATTTTGGTACTATTTCATATGGTATTTTTAGAACTTTGGGGGCGTACCACGTTTTCTATCTCGAAAACGGTTGAGCGCATGAAAAAAAATATAACAAAATTTGTTGCAAATTCTATGTTGTACAATTTTTTAGTAGATGTTAACATCATCGGAGCAATATAAACTGAGATAATCGCTAAAAACAGATTTTGTTGACCTTTGATCTTGAATAACTTACGACGCAGACACGAGATTTTATGTGACTTTTGAGAGAACATTTAGAACGGCAAAATTAAGGTATATACAAAAATTCAGCTTATTATCTCTCATTCCGAGATTTAACCCTTTTTTATGCTAAAATGACTGGACTATATGTAACAAACATAATTTCAAACTTGATGATGGACCCAAAACGGTAGTTTTACTCATTTTTTCCTATACCATTCAAAAACGTATGCATTATTTTGGTTCACTTGATTAGACGCACTTCTAAAAAAGTCGAATACCATTCGCGAAATAAGCACTAGTTGAAAAAAAAACGTTAGATGGCGGACCCTTTACAACAGCTAGCGACTTGGGTTTTATACATAATAAAACTCTTTCATGGAACAATCATGTGAATAAGGTAATCAGTGGTATTTATGGCGGTCTCAGACGCTTGTGGAGAATCGCTAGGTTTATACCACAATCAACACGAGTAACACTTATTAAAACCTTAATAGCCCCAATAATAACATACGGTGCCCCTTTATAATAGTGGAATGAACTCTATCAGTAAACAGAAGGTAAATGTCGCGTTTAATTCTTGTATTCGTTTTGTCCATTGCTTAAAAAGATCCGACCATGTATCCCATCTGTCCAATTGTATCTTTGGTATCCCATTAATATCACATTTTGTTATTGAAATTTGGAAGTATATTTTTAAATCAGTGCACCTTCAAAAGCCACTTTGAAAAATAAAATTTATCTTTTTCATCACGAACAAACAATATGGCAACTCAAAGGAATTCAACTCTGCGTCTGCAGACACGCAAGTCAGAATGTGGAACAGTTTACCTAATGAATTTAAAATTATATTTCAAATTTAAATGATTTTGATCGCTCCTTAAAAGACCACTTACAGAACCCAGACGTAGCCAGGCATTTTCACTTTATTTTTATTATTTATACACTTAAGTTGCTAATTAAGTTTTTAAGTAATACATTATGTAATATTATTCTTACTTAAACCAAAAACTAAATAATTTGTAAATTGAAATTTAGATATACCTACCTACTCAAAATTGTCGATAAATTTTATAAATTTTAATGCCACTAAAGAGATTTCAATCTCAAGGCTTTGCGTATATTAATAAATTGAATTAAATTGAATTTGCTTTCTGGGGTTCTATGATAGAACGGATCAAAAGCCCTTAAAACGCAATCCAAGAGTACGGTTCTGGATTTGACATGTTGTCCGTTTGCCTGTATTTATAAGTTTGTTACATAGCTCAGCAAGTCTCCAGTAAAACGACAACTGAGGAAATCCATATTGCCGTATTGCAATTAAATGCGAATGATTGTAAAAAGCTTATGTAACAGCGCGAACCAATTCACTTGGCCATTCTCAGGCACGTAGCCAAGGGGTGGGGGGGCTATTGGGGCTGAAGCCCCCCCCCGAAAGTCTAGACAAAAAACTAAAATTTTCTAAAGCCAAATTTAGACGATCATTTCAGTTTCAGTTTTGGTTAAGCTATCAGTTAAGCTTATTAAGCTGATGTCTAAATGCAAAAATGAAAGCGTTTAACTGAAACTAAAACTGAGACTGAAACTGATGGAATTCCCATAACCATAAGTTTTCAGAAGTTTTAGTAGATAAATCTTCTAACCTTCGGCTTATCACGAGTAAATTGAAAGCTCAACTGAATACTAGACTGATGCCTAAATACACTGCAGAACATCAATTTAACTGAAAGCTTAACTGATAGCACAACTAAAACTGAAACTGAAATGATTGTCGAAATGGAGCTTAAAGCCCTGAATTCAAATCTATAAAAATAAGGAGACCATCCCGGTAGGTATACAGTATTCAAACGCTAGGTATGTATACACTGTGCAAGCTATATATTTAACCTGGTTCTGCCAATTCAACTCCTGCAATTCGCAATAGCCCTTGTGTAGTTTGGCGTATTTTTTGGGAAGTGAGTATAACAATTTTACATGTAAAACCAAAAGTGGGTATAAAAGTTTTGCATGTAAAAGTAAAAGTGAGCTAGCTATAGATTCTCAAAAAAATACGCCTGTTAGTGAATTTTCTTCCGCAACTGTTCAAATGCATTATATAACTCTCAAAAATGTCATTAAAAAGCACGCACCAGAGAGCTGAAAAACTCGACTTCTACGCCTTGTGAAACAAGATTCATTGAAAGGCATGCCAGTATTATTTCCTTTGATTTCTCTTCAAATGCATCTCAATAAGTCTTGAAAAAATAACGAGCAGAACGATGTCTTCGAAAGCATCAACACTTTTGGCAGCGGTCCGAAAAAGTTATTTCCTAGTAAGCCTCATTGCATGCGAAAAACTGTTCAGTTTAACGTTGCCTTTATAAATTTTCCTTAGATTTCGTTTCTGCAATCGACCGCACAAAAGAAGTTCTGAAATCTCTTAAGAACATCAGAGAAAATACCGAAGATTTTTTCAGAGAGACTTTTCAATCTGCATCGCAACTTGCACAGGACTTTTTGAAGTTAAATAAAGAGCTCAAAGAAACTCATTGGAATAACGCGTTCCAATCCAGAAACCTTTCTACTGAAGCCTATATTTATATCTACAAATACGATATCAAAATATGGAATTATGTCCCACCGAAGTGGGTCATAAGGCCATTATGGACTTATGTCCCTCCGCCGTCAACGATGACGTTCTACCATCGTTTCAAGCTCTTCTCCCACGTTTTGCTGCAGTTGAGTGAGTGAACGAAATGGAAAAGCTAACAGGATAACACGTTACTTTAATAATGCAATTTCGTTGTCAGCTGTAAAAGCTGAATACATTCTTTGGTTCGAAAAAAATCGTCGAATGATCCTTCTAGCGTAGTTTTGAAATTGCTTGATATATGTGACAAGACTTACTTTAGAGGTATAAATTTCATGCTTACGGTCTTAGCAACGCTTCCAGTCTCCACAGATAGTGTTGAAAAAACCCTTTCAGCTATGAAAAGGATTAAAACAATGTCCCGAAGCGTTATGGAGAATGCAAGGTTAAGGTAACTTGTTATGATATCTGTTCATTCGGATATCATTGTGAATCAAAAAAATGTGATTGATCTCATATAAAAAAAAAATCAAGAAGTCTTCTGCTTCGAACAAAATGTGTGTAAAATAATTATTTAAGTATGTTCGTTTAAGTACATACGATTTAAAAACTAATACGAATCAATGAATTGGAATATTCTTAGTCTTTGTTTCGTAAGATTTGGATGCAAGCCCCCTTGAACCAAAATCCTGGCTACGGCACTGGCGACTGGCCATTCTACTGCGCAGGTGCAGGTCTCTGTGTATTTTGTTTTTGTGTTTTGTTTTGTGTCGTGTTTATTCTCTTAAATCCCCTCTCTGCGCAACCGACCGACGACGGTTGGCCAACTGAATTGGTTCGCGTTGTAGATTGTAGTGTGTGTTATAGAGTGTTTGGACTGGAATTCAGTAGGTTCCAATTTCATTTTACAATCCTGCTCTTGGTGTGCGCTGAATTGCTCACGCTCGGCTCGAAATTTTACGTATGTCATCGGCTATTGCACCCTTGCGATAGATTATGGCAGCAGGGACAATTTTGAGTAGAATTCTCCGAAAATATTGAAGCAAAAATTGTCAAGTTTTTCTCTAGGTGTTATTGCCAGCGAATCTGGAAAAGAACAGTAATTGAACTTACTGCTTATTGCCTTTGCCATTAGCGGTTCATTAGGGCATCCAAAAAGTTTGTTAGAGATTTTCTATAGTTGTAAATAGTCTATGTATGCTATTGCTATGTCGATTCGTTAGGTATGCCTTTGTTGAACTAGGGTTCACTCGAACCTGATTTCTTGGTGGAATGCGGAATATAGAGTTCCACATCAGTAGGTATGTATCTATTGGGTCGGTTTGTCCTGGGAATTCGAGGCTAGAAAGAGACAGACTATGTGCGAGAGAGATGTTGTGGTGAGTCATGTTGGGCGCGTGTTGGTTTGTTTGCGGGATCCTGATAAGAGAGAGGGGATTCATATGCTGGCAAGGGGGGAGATTCTGATTTTTTATTATTCGCTACATTTTGGGCCACAGATGTTCAATGTTAGCTTTAAGATTTAGATATAAAAAGCCTGGTATTTCAGCAAGAAACCATCAGTTTTATTAAATCCTACAACGAAAATGGTAGCACTAAAATAATTTGGCAAAGTTAAGCCATTAGAGAGCATGAAAGTGTTGGCTCTGAAGAAGAAGTACAGAATTCTGCAAACTATGAGGTGTGAAACCAAGTACGGACCAAGGGTACTGGTGGAGCTGGAGGCAAACAAAGTGTTTTTGTCGATACGATTTAATGAAGTGGACGATGAAACCTTGAATACCCTTACTAGGAGCGAGATGGAGGTGGTGCGCCCAGTTGGAAATTCCTTCGAGCTCGAGTTCTATCCTATAGCAAATGAAGAAGCAGCAGAAGTTTGCTTTCCAAATTCGCAACCTTTTTTTTAAATTATGTACTATTCAAACAATAAAAAGAAAAATGTAAACTGATGTCCTGTTGTGCTTTGAGCTCGTCAATGATACCTGTACGTTGGTCCGACGATTTAATTTGAAAGGTTGCAAAATTGAATTTCTCATAAAGGATGTGACTGATAATGCTGATACAACAACATGGATTCAGAATGCTGTGAAGGGTATGTTCAAACGTGCTACTGCTGAACTTGATTCTTCCGATATGGCGGGCATAACTTACGGTGGCTTTCTTTTTTTCCTAAAGCATCATCAATTAGCTTTAAAAGCACTTCTTGCCCAGTTTAAAATACTTATCTGCAAGGCAAGCAGGCTATTTCAAATGATAGGTTCTGGCACGCTACACAATATAGGAGCAATCAAGTTGGGCATGTAAATAAGCCAAATGCGTTCAAGAAATCCTGCGAAAGGGATGATCGATTTCAATGAACTCAAATGCGTAGCCGAAAAAAATTTTGAGCAAGTGAGGATCGATTTGGGTGTGAAAATTAAAAAAATTGGGCGAATTTGAGCAAGGCAGGATCGATTTGGGGTGTTTGGCTCGAATTTTTAATGGACTTATGTCTCATGAACTTATGTCCCTGTGCCGCTAGTAGACGGCATCATGTAGCAAGCCACATACGTATGTAGTAGCTCTGTCGTCAACAGAGAGTGCACAAAGAGAGCTTGTACACAGTATGTACCCATTGGGACCATTCGCTGACGTAAAAATAACGTCGGTGCCAAATACGTATGTGGCTTGCTACATGCCGTGTACTAGCACCTTTAGACATATCGGATTTTTTTCTTCATGTAGGTAGATTAGATTAGATTAGATTACTAATTTGAAAAGCATGACCTATTGGGTTAAGAAAACAACATTCACAAAAAAACAAACCTAGATTTGGTAGTCTTGCCATTTTTGCCAAGTGTCAATCACGTCTACGTGGATTGTAGGTATTACAGAGTGGAAACAATTTCTGATAATCGTATATGACAATCAACTATCGTTTTGGCGGATCATGCGCCTGTTAATAGAATGCATACTGTACCGCAAAAATATAATCATATTTTGTATGCACATCCGAAAAAATTAACCTGGTCATTGGACAACAATTAAAATGATTATTAGTACCGCACATCAGGTATTCGCAGAAACAGTGCCACCGGGCACTTGGGCGTCTTGGCCCATAGCTACAAATAGATTTATGTATAATGTATTTCCTTTTTGTCCAGCAACTTTACAATAACATTTTGTGGCCCACCGGTTATGAAAAATCATTATTCCGCAGTTGACGTTTGTCTTAAAACGCCTACATAATATTTCTTTTCGGTTTTAAGTCAATGTTTGTAACTCTTTTGAGACAAGCGATTTAAAATTACAATGAAAACATAGAAAAAGAAGCAAAATCGTTAACAAAATTCCAGGAAAAAACTGAATATCGTTTATACAACGACACGACCACATGAGTCGTTTACGACAAACGTCAACGGGTATAAGGGTGAATGTACTACAATAAACGGATCTAATATAGGTACTTAAATAAATGACATTATTATGTACTCGTATTATGCGCAATTACACCTTAGTTATACTACCGGACGACCGACCGCAGCGGAATGCTATAATGATAGCCGTCTTCCGATAATAGTGTATCTGGTGTTGATGCGGACACTTCAACTAGTTCGGATTCGGAGGGCAGCTCACTTATTTCTCCGTCAAACGCGTCAGATAGTTCTGAGGCGTTAATACGTATAAATGGATCATTCTCCGAAATTTCTTGTTTTGTTGATGCAGCTTCTTCGTACAGTTTTTGTTCATACTGACGAGTTTGTGTTGCGGCAGTAAAGATGGAATTTGGACTTGGCGTTAGAGCTTCTGTATCACCTCTGTTCACTTTTAACTAATATAGAAAGGAACGATTAACATTATATTGTTGTAGATTACGATAGTGTTGTACCCTAGATATCTGCCCAATATTAAATGGTGATGAGGAAGGTGCTGCTTTATACTCCTGCAGAAGGGGTGCAGAATCACTGATTACTGGCGACGATGCTGAAGTTACAAGTAATCCAGAGCCTGTATATGAGGGATTTATGATTTCCGAAACATCGCACAACACTATTCCAAATAACGCGATTTTTATAAAAAATAATAATATCTAAGCAGAAAATAATTGAACACTTTTATTATGAGTTTTAGCCAAAACAAATAAATTTGCATATCTAACCATTTTAGATAACACTGCTCTCGATCAAATAGAAATACAAATTGTGCACAGTAAATCCCCTCATCGTCTTTTATACTAAATGCTAAATCAAAAATAACTACGTATATGCAGCATAATAAAACACGTATGTACATACTGTACACATGCACCTACCTACGATTTGGATTAAGTAGATATATTATTTTTGTTAGGGAAACCGGAATACACTATACAAAAATGTATCTAAACAAACAAGTGTTTTTTTTAGGAATTTGTACTATAAATTAATAATATTCAATTGGGGATTCTCCAATACCAATTAGAATTGATATATTAAATAGTGAATTTAAATTACCAAATATTTCTGTCAACAAATAAAAATACCTTAAGGTGTGTGTACTATTAAAATGATGCACTATAATGTGTGGGTGTATAAAATTAAGTAGGTAGGTAATACAGAATTAGTTTATATTTTTTATATTAATAATTTTTTAACTAAGACAAAAACATGCTTAACAAGAATTTGCATAGCAAGCTGGAGAAAGTATAAACCTGCATTTTTAAACAAAACAATCGATTATGGTGTCAACAATTTTGTTTAAGGAGAGAAATTGTTAATTGCATAAAAGTACATAATATTATCAAACATTACAACGATTTCGATAATGTCTTATAAGGCAATGAAGTGGATAACAATACCATTAGGAGGGATAGTTACGAATCGGAGTACGCAGCCCTCATTGTGGACCATTCTACAGAAAGATTCTGTGCTATTCCTCCAGCTCGTGAGCATACGGTCGTCCCACTGAGATTTGATTCGGGACGATTTTCCAATATGGGAAATTCGCAAAGATTTTATTTTTAATTTGTTCTGTCTTTTCTTAAAACACAATATAAAATATTTTTGTTGAACAGTCAAAGATCCTTATTGTGGTCTGATTTGAAGCCCTGCAGTTCTGAGATCAATGAAGATATTGAAAGTAGTGCTCTTGATTTTACCCGGGTAATACCAATGTCAACAAATACCCGGGTGTCCGGGTACCCGGGTAATGCGGGTAGTACCCAAGTTAGCGGGTACCCGGGGATTTCCGCTATCGGGTACCGACAACAGCGGGTAACGGGTACCCAAGGGCCAATTATACTCTACTTCAATATAAAATTGAAAATACGCTACACCAGTTTTAGGCACAGGGAGAGGAGGGAAGCAGCTATAAAAAATAGGTCAATGACGCAGTTCATAATTGAAAGTATGTACTATATTCTATAGTATAACATCTATTAAACATGCATTGACAAAAAATAGCAATTCAATTCATTGAAATCAGCTACGTATCGAATTTATGTTTTAATCCAGTTCCATCAAAGCGTCTTAATTGATATTAAATATCTATTTTCACTATCCGCTTTGGTATGAGCTCGTAAAATCGTGTTTACATGATTGTAAATGCTGTTATCAGTTTATACCGTTAGGTTCTAGACTCGATTCTAAATATCGTGTGTAAATATTCCGGAAATTTGTTACTACCTGACAGTCTCTCGGTAGCATCTTCCTTGGCATTGTCTAATTCAAGTGTTAAAGCAGAAAATGAGTGTAAGAAGAAAAAGCTGGGTGTGGCGGTTTTGTACATTGAGTGATAATAGTAATGACGTGATTTGCAATGTTTGTGGTACTACAATTTCATACAACCACTCACCATCAGCGATAAATAAACACCTCAGATATTTTCATAAATATGATCCAGAGACTCAATTACCATTATTTTTTTTTGCTTTTACTATTTATTTTGCTTTGCCAGGTTTATAATGGTAACGATGTGTTGCAATCAACTCCCATCACATTTTTTCCATCCTTGACAAAGTTGTTATCGATGTTTTCAATGTATTTTATACGACTTCTGCTGCTGAAGTTGTTTCCGTAGTAGTAGTATTCATTTAGTAAAAAAATACTATTTAATAATTCATAATAGGGGTATTCAGGATTTGCTGTACCTAATCTATCATTCAGTATCATTGTAAAAGTGTAAAAGTGTGAAATTTTCTTACACTATAACAACAAAATATACTTGCTACACTTTTACACTTTTACTATACCCCAGACCTATAGTAACAAAAAAATACAACAGTGTAAAAAGTATTAGTTCGCAAATGTCAGTTCTATTTCAAATGTTTTTTTTTTTGTTATTTTCTAGTGTTGCTATAGAGATTAGAAAATGTGTGCTCACGATGTGATAAAAAAAATACAATTTCACAATTTTATTATACCTGGATACACCGAATCGTGAATACCCCTAATAGACTAAGAGCTAGCAACGTTTTTCTCAAGTCATTTTAATAAGACTGTAACTTTGTGAGCTTAGTTCGGGGTGACTACTGTACACGAAAATATATTTCTGGCAACGCTGCGTTGGTTTATATATTAATGCTATAACCTCAAAAGGGCAAAAAATGTAGGTACCTCATTTTAGCAAACTAAAGATTTTGGTATGTGTTAATTTACGACCGATGTTGACAGATAATGCAATTGCCGTATCAGTTTGCCGGTTTTAAAGTGCAAAAAAGGCAAAATTTAAGTCATAATAGCAAAGTCAAATTTTTGATATTATGTTAGAGATAATAACATAACATTTCATCATATACCAAAATTTTAAGTTTGCTAAAATGAGGTAAATTTCTTTCACTTTCGAGGTTATAGCATTCCAATATAAACCAACGCAGCGCTGCCAGAAATGTATTTTCGTGTTCAGTAGTCACCACGAACTAAGCTCACAAAGTTACAGCTTTGCTAGAATGACTTGGGAAAAAACGTTGCTAGCTCTTACTCTATAATATACTTATAAAATCTAAACATTTTCTGTTATCGAAGTTGCTGTTTATGTTGCCGTGTTTGTCTGTATGTCTCAGTAGACGTTAATTTGCAATTATTTATCCAGCCATTTCCAACTAACGAACTAACGAACTTCCGAACTGAAGTGACATGTATTTTGAAAGTTATATTTTCTGTCATTGTATTTATTTTAGTGTCGAATCTGTGAGTTCTACGCCTTCTTCATCGAACACTTCAAGAGTTAGCACTACTAGTAGCAGTAGTGCAGTACCTCCAAGAAAGAAAAGACGCCGTAATAACGATAATTATAACGTTCACAGGCAAGAGGAAATTTCGCAAGCAGCCGCCTACATGATAGCTGCAAATGGACTGCCAATTTCATTTATTGAAAGCGATGGATTTAAACATTTTATGTCTATTGTTGAACCCAATTACGAAGTTCCCGTAGCTTCAACTATATTATCTCGGTTGCAGCTATTATATAATCAGGTTCACGAAAAAATACAAAATGCGATACGTGATACGCCCTTCGTAGCTTTAACTACAGAACAGATGGTTGGTCGTCTAGAGCTCAGGACTCGTTCATATCGGTTACTCTGCACTATGTTAATGATGACTTTGAATTAAAAAATTATACAGTGTGTGCTGAATACATGGAGGAAAGGCATACTGCAGAAAATTTAGCTCTTTTGCTTGAAATGGTTATAGCAGAATGGGACTTGCAAGGAAAAGTGCATGCAGTTGTAACGGATAATGCTGCAAATGTTGTATCTTCAGTTCGTTATGTTGAGGAAGTTGAAAATAGTATTTGCTGTGCAGCACACACGTTACAAATCTGTGTAAAACGTGCTTTGCAATCACTTGAACCATACACAAGTGTACTAAAAAAAGTAAGCAGTTTAGTAAGTCATTTTCATCACTCGAACATTGCAGCTTCCGCCTTAAGTAAGAAACAGCAACAGCTTGGCTTGCAAGAGCTGAAATTAATTCAAAGTTGCCCTACTAGATGGAATACATCTTACTTTATGTGTGAAAGGCTCTTAGCAAATCGAGCTGCTGTTATTGCGGTTTTGGCGGATAGAGATATTACATCTTCAATATTGGCTCTGAAATTTGAAATAAGCGAAAGGGAATGGTCGCAAATAGAAGGCATGGTTAAAATCTTGAAGCCATTCCAAGTTGCAACCACAATACTCTGTGCAGAAAATGTAACTATATCCATTCTGCGACCGATTATCCATGGCCTAATTCATAAACACCTGAATACAAACATCGGAGATGACCAAAATATCGTCAGATTTATAGATATTCTGAAGGAAAGCTTGCAGCAGAAGTTCAAAATGGGTAGGCAGGAATTCGAAGAAGTTCTCACACAACAAGTTTCCTCTTTTTTGGATCCAAGACATAAAAACTTGGAAGTCGAAGTCGAAGGAGTGAGAAAACTTATCAGGAATCATGTTCGAGTCTTGGTAGAAAACTCTATGCCCATCGAGAGCAGAGAAGTTGTGGGTGAAAGATGTAGTGCCATGGATTTTTTATTAGAAGCGAAATCAGATGGTGTACCTGTTAACGAGTTTGATATGTATCTGTGTGAACCACAGTTAAATCACCATTAAAATGGTGGAAAAATAATTCAGCAAAGTATCCAAACCTGGCATTGCTCGCCAAAAAATATTTATGCATACCGGCGACATCGGTATATTCAGAACGCTGTTTTTCCGCTGCAGGAAACATTCTAACACCAAAACGCAGTTGTCTTTTGCCAGAAAATGTAAGCTTGTTGACATTTTTGATGCGCAATCAAAAACTGTTACAACAAAGTATTGTCCAATAGAGAAACATATTATGTATAAATCACATTTCGTATACATAATTAGATGTCAGAAGAATGAATTATTAATATTACTTATATACAAGCATAATATATGTACATATTTTATTAATTGAACGAAATAGCTAAGTCCTGTTTTTGTTGTTGATGGCATTGTTTAATTATTGTAATTATGGTTTATTTATGTTTTGTATTCATCCTTAAGTTTTTTCCGAATAAAATGACTTTCAGTTATGATTTATAAATTCTATTATTTGGTTTTGTATATCAAAGATATGTATATGATAAATAACACGGGTACCCGATAATTTGGTACCCGGGTAATACCCGAAAATGCGGGTATCCGGGTACCCGGGTAGTTACTCGGGTATCCGGGTATCAAGAGCACTAATTGAAAGTAGCCCTGTGAAGGGATCTTAGCAGTCAGCACTAGTAGCGATCATTTCCATTCATAAATCTAATTCATAAATCTTCTGATTCTGAGCTTCGATAATTGAAATCCACCATTGCACTCGTATAGCGTAACGACTACAATTATTGGCACCCCTAATTTTTCACCCAACTATTGGCACCCCATCATTCAACAGTGATTTTCTCAATAACCCTTTGTTCGAATAAGTCAATTTATTTTTTATTTTGAATTTGCATATTTTTCTCATATTTCTTTGTCTTTAGTTTGGAGACATTCCTTTCCATTTCTGCTTTATAAGTGAAAATAAAAACAAGTGCGAAAAAAAAAATCTTCAAAATGTTCATTGTTTTGGTTAACCACCTATAATTTTGGAAGTTTTTTTCATTCTTCCTTTTATACTTTTTCATGAAAACTTTTTTATTTAGGTACTATAAGAATTAGTGTATTCGTCGTTTGTAAATATATTTTGTTAAACTAGTTATTGGTTTATTAATAAAAGGGGTGTCAATAATTGAGCCCAACAAAATGCCAATTTTACATCCTATGCATCCTATTATTGGCACTGCAAATAGTTGTACTTTTGTGAGTGCCAATAGTTGTATCATGAGACCGTTATTCGTTGGTTTTTGTTATTAAAGTGTTTTTCTGCACCAATTTTATGTCAAAAATAATTGGATCCGATATGTGCGGTATAAAATTGAATATATTAAATTTTACAAAGATGTAAATAATATTAAAAACATTTTTTGTTTGTTTCCTTTAAAAAATAATACCTATATATTTAATTATGTCAATAATTGTAGTCGTAACGCTAGTTAATGCCCATAAGACAAATTATGATCTACCTCGTATGTGTCTACCGATTTCCCAGGGATTCCTCGTTACATATGACAATGCCCAGTGACATAATCCTAACGATACAAACTCAAACCGCATATGTAACACAGCGGCGCGCGTCAAGTGTCCACGCGGGACAATATCAACTGTACCTCAGCGAGTCTATCGCTTAATAAATCGCACCTCTTTTAAAGTATAAATGGTAGCGTTTATTATCTAAATGTATAAAGTAAAAACTACAATTTAATAGATTATTTATTCTTGTATAGGTACCCACTATTTTTTAGAGGACTCATGGCAGATGCATGGGTTGCAGTTTGTTTTACAATTTGACAGCGGAAATTATTTTGCAAAATAAAAAACCAGTAAAAGTGTTATCATCGGCCTGGCCAATGCTTTGATACCCTCCACTGTATGTACTGTATAGGTACACGCGTGTGCCTAATATTGGTTTTGTATGGGAGGTACCAGAACTACTTGACCGACATACACCATTTTTACTACAAACCTGAAGACCATAAATATAAGACCTCTCATAAAATGTCAGTTGCCTTAGTCGATTCGTTCGGACGCTATCGTGATTTCAACAGACAGAGAGAGACGTGGGTCTAATAGTGGTTTTGTATGGGAGGTGCCAGAACTACTTGACCGACATGGCCCATTTTCAATACCAACCTGACGACGGTAAAAAGAAATCCTCTCACAAAATTTCATTCGCCTATGTCGATTCGTTTGGACGCTATCGTGTTTTCAACAGACAGACGGACAGACGGACAGACAGACAGACGGACAGACAGACGGACATGGCTAAATCGATTCAGAATGTGATCCTGATTTAGAATATATATACTTTATAGGGTCTCCGGTGAATCCTTCTTGGCGTTACAAATGTAATGACAAAGTGAATATATACCTTCCTGGTGGAGGGTATAAACAAAATAAATTGGTGGCGCAACAGGCGGGTGACACCCAAGGCCTAGCTTCTCGCAACCATTCGTTTTGTGTGAGTTTCTATTTTTGGGACGAATGGAAGGGACCTACAATTTTATGCCGACTCCGAACGGCTGAATTGAGAAGCTTTTTCAGGACAGTCATACTCTCGGATGTTTGTCAGACGTTCGCGAGAGGTGGCGCAGTAGAAAAAACTTTAAGATGTAATTTGTGTTTTTCTGGGGATTGAACCTGGGATCCCTCGCACAGTAGTCCAGCACACTAACCACTGCGCTACTGCGCCCACAGAGAGATTGGAATATACCCAGTTATAATTTTGGTACACTATCCTATATCATCATACATAACAGGAAACAGAATATGCCCACCTTTTTTTTAACTTTCTCGTATACATAGTAAGAGAAAGGTATCTATTGTTTTCGTAAAAAATTTCGAACTCGAGATTTTAATCAATTCTGATATTACGATGATTGGAGAACTCAAAAAATTGGGTCTCGCAATTCTGTCCGTCCGTATGTCTGTTTGTCCCACCCCTGGGGCATTTAAACGTTTGAACGGATTTGCTTCAAACTTCGTATTTAGAGTTTGTGGGCTTCCCGCTAGGTAATGCTTAAATCCATAGTAATACCATTTGCTCAGTTTTGAGCTAAACAGTTGCAAAACAGTGTTTTTAAACATTTTACGAAATATTAAACAATTACGATTTTTTTCGAAAACGGCTCTAACGATCTGAACCAAAATTGATAGTTGAGTTAATGTAAGCAATCTAAGCATGCTTAACATGACTGCTTACCCAGTTTTTCGCTAAAAAGTCCAGAAACAGCAGTTTTGAAAATTGTTTTTTCCCGAAAGCGGTAAAAACGATTTTTAAATAAAATTTTTTTAAGGTACTATTGTCATTCTTAACTTGATAGTGAAGTCAGTTATTCTCTAAAAAGACTGCGTCCTTTGATATCCACCCAAATCCCTAATAATAGTACTTTAAAAAACTACACATATCTCGAAAACGCCATTTTCGATTTGGTTAAAAATGTAACTGCTAGGTAAAGTTTATATCCTGAAGAATACGTCGTACTCAGTTTTCAGCTAAACAGTTAAAAAACACTGCTTTTCGAATCCAAATTGTAACATTTGTCAGCATAATTTTACAAAAAACCGCTCTAACAATTTTGATCAAAATACATGAGACAACATAAGCATTCTAAACACGACCACGTACTTAGTTTTTCTCAGAAAACTCTAATATTGCCGTTTAATTAATATTTCTCAAAAATGACTACCCGAATCCCGATCTTTATTCACACACGGTATATTTTTGCAAAGCCCAAAACTTCAGTGGCAATATAATTCGAAATTCATCGAAATTTAAGTGCCAGTTCGGGGTGAAATTTAAAAGTAAATGTTGAAGTTAATACGTATGTTATGTAGTATGGGTGCCATGAAATAAAGTCTTATGCAAAAAAAATGAGTTTTGGACTTTATTTCATTTTTGAAAGTGCTATAAAGTCATTGGACATTATTGCACTCAGCTATTTAAAAGAAAGGCGAGCAGGGGGGTTGCAGGGGGGCAGCATGCCCCCCCATAGATATTCTACTGTTTATGCATTGTGGATTTTATTTCCATACTTCGATTTGGACTTTATTGCACTTTTGAAAATGAAATAAAGTCCAAAAATCGTTTTGGGCTTTATTGCAATTTCAGAAGTGCAATAAAGTCCAAAATTACGTTTTGGACCTTTTTGCATAAGGCTTTATTTCATGGCACCGTAGTACGTATTACGTTGTTACATCTACATCTAAAGTGCATATGATTTTAAACGTAAAATTTGCTGAAATGACTCTGAGATTCTGCGAGATTCGCAATAAACGAAAAAGTTACGTGCGACCCAGTCGTGAACATTTAACTTCTGACTTGCCGGAGCATTAAGGTGCAGGTCGACCTTAAAGATCTATTGTGCTTGCCGCCAAATATCTGTTTAGGTTAGTAGCGCTTCTACTTTCCTAATGTAGATGATAATATGTACATTCAACAGATTTCCTTAGTTCTTTGGTACTTATTATTTCTCTGAAGAATGATTTCCTTCTTATACCGCAAAGGGCTGGACATTCACATAATGATGTGTACGGCTGTTTCGTCTTCTTCTAGACATATTCTGCACTCCGGAGAGTCAACTAAATGCATTTTATTTAGAGATTTAGTATCTTATTGGCATCTGCTTTGAAGGGCTGAATAGCTCTTTTGGCCTGTCTTAGGCCTGGGATTTTCTCCCAATATAATTACATTTGTTTTGTTCCCAGCTTTTTATAGCAAGATTTATGGATGATTTGGGGATTGCACAGAAGGGTTCAGGTCCAATGAAAGGGGTATCTGAGCCTTTTTTGGCTATCAGTTCTTTCGTTACCTTCAATCTCCCTATGGCCGGTTACCCACCATGTGAGAATTTATGCTATTGTAGTGGGATGGTTGAAATAAAAGAGGATATCTTTTTTCTATGCAAGAACTTATCTTTAATGTATGAATCCAAAATGAAGAAGAAGTAACAAAATTAAGTTAGGTTAGCAAGAAGACTAAGTGTCATCAATATTTGTTTCGTTAAAAATTCATTAAAATAGTTAGGTATATAAGATGGCGTAGTGACCTTAAAGAAGAAAACTTGGGTATGTTCAACACACCACAATCTGGTTTTGTTCCTGGAACTTAGTGTTTGGAGGGAATTGAATCAGTGTAGTGCTTCTCTGGTTGTGATCGCCATGGAGAATCTTATCAAAAGGCGATAATAGAATTACCGAGAATATGAAAATACTGCAGTTAAACTTAAATCGCTGCCGAGCAGCTTTTGCAGTCAGTACGTGATTTAAGAATAGGATTTAGCTATACTTAGTAAACCGTATAGGCAAGAAACCGAAAATCGATAGCTTTTCCATACAACAGTTACACCTGCTACATGGACCTGCGGTAAGCGTCCATTCTAGGAAATAGATGTGGTAATAGCTGATGACTTTAATGCTGTGGAATGCGGTAGTTAAGTCACAAACAGGAGAGAAAATAAACGTAAAATACACCCATAGCGACCACTAGGTAATAATATTATAACAGGTTAAACAAAGACAAGATTACCGCCAACCGAGGAATATACCTACTACAAAGAATAGGTTGGAAATCGGGCACCTTTGACGAAGAGGCATTTTAAACTATGTTTACGAAGAACCTCTCAATGCCTGCTTTAGCTACTAACAACAGGCGATTTATCACATTACAAGGGCATGTGACTGATTGATGCCACATAGAAGAAACACACGTCGGCATGACGGCATACGCCGATTTACTGCTAAATAGCGCGACTGCGCTCTAAACGTCACCATGTAAGAAGGCTGTACCAACGTTTCAGGGGCAGAGAAAATTACATGATACTTTAGTAGCAATTGAAATCAGCGCACTGAAGCCTTAACCCTCACATGGACAGTATATATCTACCCAGGTAGATATTAGTTGAATTTGCATGCAAAATGTCGATACAAAAATGCATGTGTATATTGTATGTGACATACAAATATGCGTAGCAAATAAAATAATAAAATACGATTTATTGCGAAATTGGTTTGAAGCGCCTCACCGATATCGTTGCTCGATAAAAGGGAGCGCTCTGCTTCAAAGAAAAGGTGTTATTTGGAAAATATGCACAATCAAACGTAAACGAGAAAATTAAAAAATAAAGAGAATGAATGCAAAAGGATAATATTGAAAGAAAAACTATAACCTGGTGGAAAAAACTCACACAGAATGCGTGAGATTTTGTTTATCTACCCGGGTAGATAAGATATACTGTCCATGTAAGTAAATTTAAATTTCCGTCATTGTGAGGGTTAAAGTTGCAATCATGAACAGTAAGCCCAGAACTTTCGATGAACTGTGCAACGAAATTGACCAAAATCCATGGAGGATGGCGTATCATCAGGTGGTAACAAAAAAAACTAAAGAGCTTTCTATAGCTTCCACTTCCACCTACCCAAGGTTGCTGGAAGACATTGTGAGCGGTTTGTTTCTGAGGCGATAAAAAATTTGAATAGAGACTGATTCACTAAGCGAAGGCGACAAAATTCCTGAAATTACCACAGAAGAAATAGTTTCAGCACTCAAAAGATTCGGAGACAAAAAAAACACCAGGGTTGGATGCATTATAGCTAACGTGACCAGACGTTCCGCTTTTAGAGTGTGTGTCCCGCTGTCCCCCAGACTTCAGTGGGGACAGCCATAATGTCCCGCTTTGGCCCAGCATACAGATGATTAAAAATAAATATCCAATAACATGCATTTCAACGAGTAGCAATGATGCTACTTCAACACACTATGATGTCATTGCCATCGCAGTCGCAGTGCAGACGAAATATCAAATTTTCTGGTAGTGGTTGAATATTTACTTAACTTGTTTGCAATACATTGAACAGTTGAATTCACATTTTGATAATCCAAGCATTTTTGAGTGGTCATCTTTGAAAACTGTCTCAGAGTGGAGAAGTTCGACAAGTGATTTCTCATATGTCTGATAGTCTGATTACAAAGTTATAAATTTAGAGGAAGGAATTTAAAGAAGTAGAAATACTCGACCAGTTTTTTTTAATTAAAAATATATTTTTTTTTTTGTAAATACTTTTCCCCGGAAAGCGAACCTATAACGCTTCATTAGCACTCCGAGATGCTTGACTTGCAGATTGAAACGTCTATCCATTTGTAGTCTCGGTCAGCCTTGTGTTATGAGTTTAAAATAAAATGACAGGAGAAGATCGATACTCACGCCCAGATGTCACTATAACCATCTGATTTTCGAAAATCTTCAACTTCGAAAAGATCCTGTAAAGAAGATTTCCGGCGATAAGCTTTCTTTTGCTCATAAACTTCCGAACGATAATGTTCACATATTGTTAAGAGCCCCACTGCTAACGTTTTATTTGATAAGAAAAGTAAAACATTAAGTAAAATATATATATATATAATATATAGTCGCTAATTATATGTAGTATAAGTATTATACCATTTAATAGACTATAGTCTGTTATATAAATTAAAATTTAGGATCGTAAAGCTATAAAGGATTTTGGTTGGTGTTCTTGGTCACACAAATCGTTTGCAGATCGTGTTGGTTGGCAAGTCTGGAGAGATTGTTGTGTCTCATCCACGTGGTGACTATAGCGAAGTCCATCTATTGGTGCAAAAGAAGCTGATCGCACCATTCACATCAGGCTGTGCACAATACCTCGGCACACCTAATCACCCAAATCGCAAATCTCAGCAAAAGTCCAGCGAAGCCAAGTTTGCTGAACGCATCTGCGCAGGCACAAGTGCATGCATGACCTCCAAACTCACCAAGCCAGTCAGTAAGATCTGCATCGTCGGTCGGCTGCATTAGACCGTGTTGATCCACCTAAACGGATCCAGAAAACCGCGCTGTGTTCTTGCGTATACTGCACGTGCGCATAATAAGTGATTCATATGTATATATTAGTTAAATATATATAAGAAAAAGTGAATTACCTAAATACTTGATTGCCATACAATATTAAAACCTAAAATATTAATATAAAATTCTAAAAAAAAAAAAAAAAAAAAAAAAACACTGCTAAATTGAAATAATAGCCTACCTACATTCTGATACATATATGTTTTGTTTACTTAACCTATAATTCTCCTATGATATACCTATTTGCCTAGTTTCATTTATACCTAAAATAATTTTAAATACCTACCTAATATAAAAAAATAAAAAGGTGTTAAATTCAGTGCTATAGTGGTTCGAACTATTAAATTAATTACAACAGCGTCATCATTCCTGCTTCAAGATGTTCCTGACATGTCACGAAAATCATCAAGCTGAAATAACAGGTAACAAACAAAATTAACATCATATTCACCACTATAACATTTACCATAAAATACACGTACTATTAAATTAACAATTACTTTGCCATATTTGCTATACATTTGTTAACTTGTTTCCTACCATCCATACTGCATACTTAATCACATTCAATTTTTAAATTTCTTTACATTAAATAATTTCATTCATTCATTTTTTTTTCATTCAAAAACATTCAGTAGATAATTATAGCATAAAACTCATATAGAAAAGATCTAAATAAGAATAATAGGTACATAACACATATCATTCAAACTTATCATTCATCAAAGGCATTAATAAATTTCAATTTCATTTTGTTATTATCATAACTAAACTTCAAGTTTTTAATTTGTGACACACATATAACCTCAGTGTACGCTCATGTTTTGCTTCGGTTACCAAAACATCATTTGTATACAGGTACTCGTAAAGTTGCTGTATTCAAATTAGAAATGTCTTGCTAATTCCCCCCATCATCGGTCATCTTCATCATCAACATCCCCCATCTACTTCTTCAGCGCCATGTACTCGCAGCATGCGACCAAACCTAGCATGCAACTGTACTACACGCGTACTACACAATCTGAACCAGCTCTGGTAATGAGTGCGAATTGTACTCGTCATCAGGTAACTGTTCCTTATGACGATCCCCCGGTTAGATCTATGATGATCTAGTGTGCTAGCAACGGTTCGATCCTCTCTGTATAACATTCTCCTCATTCATTTCCATAGTCACCTCTCCCCATGACCCAACCCTGAGCAGCCGGAAGAAAATAGTTTGAAAGGGAGCATTGGAGGTAAATGGATTGGAGTGTGCTACGTATAACACTTTTATATGGAAGTGTAATGCGAGAAACAGATTGGCACAGCAACAGCAACAGCAACTTTGACAGCCACAGCGCACTTTTTAGAGCCCCTGCTTTTTAATGGCTGAAGTTACATTACCACAGCAACATCGACATCGACATCGACGTTAGAGCTAAGTCCTAAATTCAATGTTGCTGTGCAACGGCTACCAACACCACGGTGACTTTTTCAGTTCTCTCAACTTTCGAATGCTGACATACTGAAGGTGCAGCATCATTACCAGATATAGACAAAAAAAGTTTCAGCAGTTTACAAATAATTATTCTTATAATAAATTATTTATAAAATACTATTTTAATTTTTTTTTGATTTAGATTGCCTTTCATTTTCGATTGGCAAAAGAAATCAATTCTTTTTTGTGATCTGCAGGCGTCAAATTATTTAGAATATGATTTTGAATTCTAGTTTTACTATATTGCAATGTGGAAACGAGTTATTACTAATTCAATCGTCGTGAGTTGTATTAAAATTAATGTTTGACAAGCTATTAAAAGAAAAGTCATGTCCCTAATATCATTTTTATTTCGCTTTTACCATTTATTTTGGAAGATATAAAAGGTAATCTGGCAGTGCTGCGTTGCAATCAACTCTCAACAAATTTTGTTTTCCTCCCTTGACAAAGTTGCTGTCGATGTTTCCAATGTGTTTCATGCGACTTCTGCTGTTGAAGTTGCTGTTGCTGTCAAAGTTGCTGTTGCTGGTGCTGTGGTAATCTGTTTCTCGCATAATATCATCTTTTCGTTTTTGCTTCCTTCATTTAATAGCAGTTGTCATATGGACGCAGTAGCAGCAATGTATGCTGCGGACATATGCTACAAGATGTATGTTAGTTCTGCACTTAAATTGGTGCAATTTGTACCTAGTTTTCTGAAAATATATTTCCGCAGGAAGCGAGTTCCAAAGTTTGCTTGTCCTTGTCAAGTGTACTGTATGGTCATGACCATGAGCATTAGCTGGCTGCCTGTCTTGTGGGCGCCCAAAAGTTTCATTTCGAGGGATAGTGTCTTTGAGTTCCTCGGAATATTTACCATGGAAGTAAGTACCTATACAGAACAAGCAAAGGCCAGCGACTTGTCTTCTGTGCACCAATGGTTGTAGATTCGAAGTGAGTGTAGGGTCTCCGATGAGTCGAACTGCTCGTCTCTGTATGCTGTCAAGTAGGTTAAGTGCATGTTTTGGGGCTGAGCTCCATATATGGGAACAATATTTCAGGCCTGGTCTAACCTCTGCTTTGTAGAGAAGGAGAATTTCATTGGGGCTTAAGTACCTCTTTGATCTAAATATGTAGCTCAACTGAGCGGACGCCGATCTTGCGATATAGGATATCAGAAGCCAGAGAAGAATGGAACGATTCATGAAACACTACCGAACACAGATGGACAGAAATAATTCGTCATTTTGAAAAGACCCAAAATCAAATGAAACATTTTAAAAAAGTGATTGAGTATATGCTTTGTCTACCAGAAAGTATTCTCAGGATTGAATTTGAAAGGTGAAACACTGTAAAATATATTAATTTGCAAATACAATGTGGATATAACGTGCGACTGATTTTTAACACTTTTGAAAGGGTCACCTCCATTATTAAAACAAATCTGTTCAAACGAGAAGTACTCCGAATAAAGTGTAACAGAAATTTAAAAATGTAGCTTGCTTTTACTTTTTTACCCTAACTTGAATACCAATCAACGCATCCTAGTAATATATATAATATATAAAGTCGATGTCGACTCATCATTATATTCTCAAAGGTATAAACTTCAACAGGTCAGTGAACTTTGGAAATTACTATTCATTGTCAAATTGGGTACTATACACAAGTACGAATAAAAACTACATTGTGTTTTACATTTACACAAACAGGTTCTGAAACAAATCAAAACTCAGTCTAAACACTAAAATAAAAGACTTGAGCTGAAGCTAATAAAAAATTCAAATTTTATTCGATATATGGAGACAAAAATGAAAGTAGTTTTTCTTGATTTTAATTAAAAAAAATTTATTTTTAGCCTCTCCAATTTTATTTGAAATTATACAACATGCCTAACATAAAAATGATGAAGATCATTTCAGACAAGAAATGTGGTTTTTGTTTAAGATATTAGATATTATTATTAGAAACGGAAGATTTGTATTTATCAGATCTGACAATCAAAACGATCAAAATGTCGTCATCATGGTATCAAACTGGGATAGATCAACACCCCAAGGCCCCTCTAACATCTGCTTTTGACAATTAAGGCCAACGAAAATGGGTCGTAAGCAGAAAGATGAATAATGTCTCAGGGTCTGAGCTAACTTATATATAGTGGAATTGATGAAGTAAAGCTTCAGTTTCAAATAGATTATTATCTGAGTCTGTGCTATGACTTGATGGATGTAAGATGGATCTTAAAGCTCTGTGTCAAATTTAGTTCTAATTGCAAATTATATTTGAACAACAAAAAACCGAAATTGAGAACGGGTTTTTTAACATTTAAACGGATGAAGTAAATCAATCTTTGTTGAACAAACTTAACCTTCCGTCCCCCAACCTATTTTTTCTTACACGTTCCTCCTACTGGGGTGTGACATAGGTACCCCAATCAGAAATATATTTTAATTTATAGTTTTTTGCTTTATATATAGCCTAAGAAAAAAATCAGAAAAAGATATGTAAAAAGTTCATTTTCTTAGGAGTTATCTTTATCTTTTTTAAAATGCAACGGAATGCAACGGATGCAATTTTTATCTATTCCATTATATGCAATTCAGCGATCAATGATATTCGCACATAGGCTGGTGACATGTCGCACACACTAATTGGGTGATTACTTTTCGCATCGGATGCTTACCGCGTCTTTCAGGTGCAACCGAGCTCCATTTGTAGCCCGATTTCCCTTGCAGTACCTTAAGTCGGCTTTCACATTGAGGCAACACGCAATAAGCAACTATAGTTACTATAGCAACTGCCAATAAGCAATCAGCAACATTTTTCGTTCGAGCGATATTTAGTTGCTTTGATGTGAGACCTCTAATTTAATTCAAAGTAAAATAATTGTGAGCGATAATTTTTCGTGTTTTTCCTATTGCCAGTTACTTATTGAATGTTGCCTCAATGTGAGAGCCGACTAAAAGTGAAGTTTTTGTGGAAGAGGCAATAACTTCCTCGAAAATATTTTTTTTATGACTAAATCAATTTATTTGTATCCTGCGTAACTATTTTTATTCAAATGCTGAATCAATGACTAGTACACAAAATTATAACATTTTAAACCTTTATTAACAAGCTGAAAAAAATACTAAAGCTATGAGTTGAGTACACGACATGTCAATCAAGTCAATTTGACGTCAGAATATGTCACAATAGGGTGCATGTCGTGTACTCGGCATATTATTGACGCTGACATATAATGTTGCCATGCATGTGTCACCCATATGTCCGACTCACTATGGCATGTAAATTTCGGAGAATACAAACAAATATCGCTTGAATTGAAGATTTTGTTGACTTTTTTAATCCATTGATATCGTAGCCATCCTTTGATGGATTTTGTTACTTTATGGCTTGATAGAAAGAAGACGAATCATATTTTGGGATATATACTGCATTTATTTCGTGGGCGGAGGGCGGAAGGTTAAGAAATGAAAATGTTGCGAGTGAAAATGATAGCCTAACTATAAAAAAAAAACAGTTTAAAGTAGAAATTGATGTAATAAAACATAGGCATATTATATACAAACTAGCCATGATGCCCGCGGCTCCGCCCGCCAGAAACTTTTCTTTTAAATTAAATGAAAATTTAGTTGGCTTACCATATCTAGTATCAACTTGCATATCCTTCTAAAAAAAACTTGAGTGTTACGGATTTTTCTGTTCATTACTTTCTTGGTTTAAATCCTATCTTTTTGGTAGAAAACAGTTCGTCTGTATCGGAAATTTATTTTCTGAAGCTATTAATGCTGTGTCTGGTGTTCCGGAGGGGAGTCATCTTGGACCGATACTTTTTTTTACATTTTTATCAATGATTTACCGCAAATTTTAATTTTTTGTCACTGTCTTTTGTATGCGGATGACATAAAATTTTTTAGGACCATATCAAACTTCAATGACTTCTTCTATTCCAGAGAGATTTGGATAATTTTTTTGAATGGTGCAAACTGAATGATCTGCATCTTAATATCGACAAATGTGCCACTGTGTCGTTTAATAGAATGCAAAATTCTCTAACACCCGATTATCGTCCGGGTGAAAGAGTAATTAATATTGTAACAGAGTTTAAAGATCTTGGTGTTGTTTTTGATTGTAAACTCACTTTTGATCTCCATGTTAACAAATTATTGTCTAAAGCTAACTCCGCTCTTGGATTTCTAAAAACAAATTCGACGGATTTCAAGGATCCCTATACACTTAAGGCCATTTATATAAGCATGGTTCGAACATGTCTGGAGTATTGTAGTGTTGTCTGGAACCCGTTCTCTTTGAAAAATATTAAAAGAATAGAAAATGTTCAAAAAAACTTTTTGCGCTTTGCATTGCGTCGTTTCTTTCTGAATGGCAATGTCCACCATTCTTACCGCTCTAAATGTTTGCTGTTGGGTCTTGATACCCTCGAAGTTCGTCGTAAAATGTATTGTACTATGTTCATCAGAGATTTACTCTGTTCTTCCATTGATTGTGCTAATTTACTTTCCTTAATTTGTATTTATGCCCCCCAAAGGGTTCTTAGGACCAGACCACTGTTATTGGAAGTTCATCACTCCACTGTAGACTATTTAATGCTGTATTATGATCAACTTGATATTGTATTACCCAGAACTAGATTTAAGAAACTAGCATTGTTAGCATTAAGATAATTTATTGTAATTTATATATTTTTCATTTTTTTCTTGATCTGTAGATTGAATTTATCGTAGACCTAATAAAAATAAATCTAAGTCGGCTCTCACACTGAGGCAACATTCAATAAGCAACTAGCATAGCAATAGGAAACACGCAAAATTATCGCTCACAATTATTTTACTTTGAATTAAATTAGAGGTCTCACATCAAAGCAACTAAATATCGCTCGAACGAAAAATGTTGCTGATTGTTTATTGGCAGTTGCTATAGTAACTATAGTTGCTTATTGCTTGTTGCCTCAATCTGAGAGCCGCCTTAATCTATCGCTATATATATAAAACAAAGTGGAAAAAACTGTTTCCCTCTGTCGCCCGTATTTTCAACCGATTTTGTTGATTTTTTTTTTAAATGTCGGTAATTACGGTGATTGGGTGATAGGCTAAACAAATTCAAAATCGGACAAAAAAACATTCCAAGTCGTATATCTCGAAAACCACCATTGATTGAGCTCAAACTTACAGGTAATCTTGCGTATTCCGTGGAGTGCTCCTGATTTCTTAAAGTTGGATAAAGGGGCGTGGCACCTCCAATACAAAAAAATTAAAACAATAAATAAAATAAAATAGAAAATGAAAAAAAAAAAATTAAAAAAGCAACAAAAGGCCTGGCGAAGCTGGCGCTGGTTCAGCTAGTATCATATATATAACAATTATGATATATTATATCATAATGAACGTAGCGGGTGTATGGTTTGTATATCCTTATCCAATATCTGGTACTTGTATAGATGTTTAATACTCCTGTGGGTCAGTGCGCCACAGGATTCTAGAATTTGATCTGGGGTTTCTGCGTTCTCATCGCAGAATCTGCAGAGACCTGCTTGTGATAAACTCATTTTTCTCAGATGTTCCTTCAGCCTGCAGTGTCCCGTTAGGAGACCTGTTAGGATTCTTAGGTTGTTTTTGCTTAGACCAATACATGCTTGGAATCTTTTTAGGTTATAGTTCTCTTAGCTTGCCTTAGGCCCTGAAGGTTTTTAAAAGATGCGGTGTTTTTATACCCTCCACAGGAAGGTATACTCGTATTCACTTTGTCATTACGTTTGTAACACCAAGAAGGATTCACCAGAGACCCTATAAAGTATATATATTCTGAATCAGGATCACATTCTGAATCGATTTAGCCATGTCCGTCTGTCTGTCTGTCTGTCCGTCCATCTGTCTGCTGAAAGCACGATAGCGTCCAAACGAACTGACCTAAGCGACTGAAATTTTGTAAGACGACTTCTTTTTACCGTCGCCAGGTTAGTATTGAAAATGGGCTATGTCGGTCAATTAGTTCTAGTATCTCCGACACAAAACCACTATTAGACCCACGTCTCTCTCTTTCTGCTGAAATCACGATAGCGTCCGACGAATCGACTTAGGAAACTGAAATTTTATGACAGGTCTTATATTTATGGCCTCTATGTTTATATTAAAAATGGTCCATGTCGGTCAAGTAGTTCTGTTACCTCCCATACAAAATCCATTATTCGACCCATGTACATTGTACATATCTCTCTGTCTGTAGCGTCCAAACGAATCGATTTAAGTGAATGAAAATTTTCTTTTTACCGTTGTCAAGTTGGTATTAAATATTGTCTACGTCGGTCAAGTAGTTCTGGTACCTCCTATACTAAACGAATATTAGACACATGGCGTATACCTGTACAGTGGAGGGTATCAAAGCATCGGCCAGGCCGATGATAACTTTTTTATTTGTTTTCCTTTTCAATCCTCCTGAACTCTTCTCGTAGGGTGTGTTCTTGAATGATTCGAACGCACCTATCTATAGAACATATTATTTCAGCTTGGAAGATTTTGGTACATTTGCCCATGGATTGGTAGTGCTTAGTTCCTGGCCCAAAAACACTCAAGCACCAGTTCCTTCGTCCGTTCTCGATCCATCTGTTGCTCAGTCCATAGATCATGGATTCATTGCTCCAATGCTTCTTATTCGTTATGAAGTTTTTCTCAAAATTAAATCTCCTGATACTATCATCATTTACCCAGGATAGCTAGAAGTGGAAAATTTCTTCATAGAAGCGAGAGAGTTGTATATCGCCGAGATATTTTGGGTGTCCTGCTTTCTGTTCATGTTGTTCTTGTTGTTAATAATATGCAGGGTTTCCATAGTGTACCTCTTTGGCACATGCTTCTCCGTTTGCAGAATTCTGACATTGTCAAAGTCAGGCTGGTGGCCACTTTCGACTATGTGACTTGTAAGTGCTGTCTTCGCTGGGTTGTTCGTCCGTATATCTGATCGATGGTTGAATATCCTTTGCCCCATGAATTGTTTGGTGGTTCCTATATAGCACAGGTCACAGGTTGAACCATCAGTGCCCAGACAGTTAATTTTATAGACGACGTCCGTGTGCTTCAATTTGTCGGTTTTTTTTTTAAGTTGCGAAAAGAGCGATGCCAGGGTTTTGTTGGATGTGTATGCCAGGTTCTGTGATGACAGTTGGAAATTACTTCTTTGAAGTTTTCCGTTAGCGTTGGGACGTAGACAACGCTCTTGTATATCCCCTTCGCTTCATCCTCATTCTTGTCTATAGGAATCCTGTGTTTCTGACGCGTGATTAGGCTCCTTATGACATTGATGAGATAGTTGTTATTGGAGAGGATTCGGGTGATCTTTTCTTCATTACCAGAGTGGAACTTACAATCACCCAATCCGAAAACTTTGCTAACCAGGTTGGACGCAGTATTCTTTATTATAAGTCAATAGGTACCTACAATTTAGGCTTGTCTACATAATCAGCCTTTTCGAGGTATCCGTTCGGAACGGTATTTTCTCCGATTTGTACGAATACGGAGAAATTGTATTCGAGGTATCCGTTCCGCGCACTTGCTGCGGAATATTTTGCAATTATGAAAATGTCAAAAGAACGCGTTTGTATACTTCATTTATTTTGTTCCGAAACGGATATCTCGATCGCACAAGGGTAGCATTGGAATTTATATTTAAGAGGATAACAATGTGGAAAGGAGAAATATGTAATATGAAATCACAGATCATATTCTTTACAGTACATAATTTTGTATTTCTTCGATTTGTGGGCAGCAGTGGTGTCATGGTGGTGGATTTTGAACTTAGGTGTCAAGGTAGGTTTTGATGATTTGAAAGTTATGGGGTGGGTGAGCATGTAAAGTGCATGTGTGTAATAGTAGGGACGTTTGGTTGCATTTTAGGAAATAAAATCACGTAGGTACCTAGATCGACTCCATTTTTCAGTTTTCTCATAATGTAGGAAGTATTATACCTATGAAAAAGATATTGTTTTAAATCCAAATTTAGATCTATTAATTATGATATTAAGAAGATAGTCGAGCTCAAAAAGCGAGTCTCGCAATTCTGTCTGTATGTCTGCGTGGTGGTAGGTAGCTGCACTGTAAACGAAGGGACGGATTCGTTTGTACCTCTAGTAGTTTGTCTAACCACTGATCAACGATCGCACGAAAGTGAGTGAAAATTTAAATCAAAGGAACGCCCGCATTCCATTGGCCGCTAGTCATCTAGGACATAATATCCCTAATGGAGGAATCGCGCTAGAGATCTAGCGGCAGCGGCAAAGTGACATTACAGCCAATTTGAATTCATGAGAGTCAAAAATGTATTTTGTTCCATCATGCCGCATATTTGAATTCCCATTTTACACCAAATTGGAAATGCATATTTGACTTCTGCACTTTCACTTTTGTTTTGACAATTCGTTATTTTTTTCAATCTAGCAGTTCATTTTGTGCTAGGTTGAAAAATTTTCCAGAAAAGGATATTTCACAAAATGTGCTAGAGCTCTAGCGCAAATGCTGAAATGTCAGTTTTTTTGCCCTTAACTTCGAACAAATGTATGCGAATGATCCGGAGCAATTCAAGCTGGCAGTGCGGATGGAAAGAGATGTATTTGACTTGCTATATAGTTTCGTCAAAGAAGACCTTACCAAACACTCAAATCGACCCGTGATATCAGCAAAGTGCAGGCTGTTTTTGACCCTTGTGTAACTACTTACAACATTTTAATTCTACTGGGTAAGCTTAAACAAATTTCTTATTTATAGATATTTGGCAAATGGAGGCACCAAGCAGATGTTTTCGATTGCTTTCAAAATGGGTTTGACCAGTGTGAAGAGAATCGTTAACGAAACGTGTGACGTTCTTTGGAATACACTCGGCCACACATACTTGTCAGTCCCAAACCAAACCGAGTGGAAAAACATTTCAAGGGATTTCTTTACTACGTGGAATTTTCCAAATTGTTTGGGTGCAATTGATGGCAAACACATAAACATCACTTGTCCCTCCAATTCGGGGTCACTGTTTTTTAATTATAAGGGCACATATTCCATTGTGCTTTTGGGAATCTGTGACGCAAATTACACCTTTACTGGCATCGGCATTGGTGCATATGGCTCCCAAAGCGACGGCGGTATTTTATGGCACTCAGATTTTGGTCAGAAACTGTTTGACAAATAAAATAAATAAATAAATAGGTGGCGCAAAATGGCGGGTGACACCCAAGGCCCAGCTTCTCGCAACCATTCGTTTTGTGTGAGTTTCTATTTTTGGGACGAATGGAAGGGACCTACAATTTTGTGCCGAGTCCGAACGGCTGAATTGAGAAGCTTTTTCATGACAGTCATACTCTCGGATGTTTGTCAGACGTTCGCGAGAGGTGGCGCAGTAGAAAAAAAAACTTTAAGATGTAATTTTGGTTTTTCCGGGGATCGAATCTGGGATCCCTCGCACAGCAGTCCAGCACACTAACCACTGCGCTACTGCGCCCACTGTTTGACAACCGATTGGAATTATCAACAGAGAGTCGCCTGCCGAACTCCAATGTTAACTTTCCACATAATTTTATTGGCGATGCTGCATTCCCTTTAAAACCCTGTTTGATGCGCCCATATCCAGGTAAAGCATCTAGTAACGCTTTTCTTATTCTTTTCTTTAATACCTACCTATAATTTTTTTTAGGAAACCGATTACCCTTGGACCGAGAAAACTTTAACAAGCGTCTCTCACGGGCCAGGCGAGTGATCGAAAATGCATTCGGCATTTTAGTGTCGCGATGGAGGATCTTGCTAAGTCCGCTGAACATGGCACCGAAATCAGCTGAGAAAATTGTGAAGGCAGCTGTTCTACTTTACAATTTTGTAAAGATGAATGACTCCAACTACATTCCCCCAGGTTATGTGGGGTGGTTAGGTGGAAGGCGAAAATATTCGGCCCTAGCGAGGTATCCGTCGGAACGGAAAATTCTCCGATTTCCTACGAATCGGAGGATTTTTGCTTCGAGGTCTACTTCGGATCAGCTTTTCGGAACTTTGTTCCGGCAAATATGCAACGCACACTGGCGTTTTGCGTTTCAGTGCGATCTAGTGCGTTTTTACTGATATTTTTGACAGCTACATACGAATTTTCTTCCGATATGCTCCGACAGGAATTTGTTGCGGAATCTGTTTACGATTTGCAGTGAAGTGTTGATGAAAGCAATAAATAAAAAACTTCAATGCGTCGTCGCATTTTAATTATTCTTTCCGAAGGCGGATACCTCGAATGTAATTTGAGTCTCCGACGGAGTATGCGTTGCGGAGAATTCTCCGTTTCGACGGATACCTCGCTAGGGCCGATTGTTTATGGCCTGTGGCGGAAGGCACCAAACAGTCAAGGCCAAAGGATATAAAGACGCATTTTCTCAAATAATGCTACAAAAGACGCATTCAAGCTGCGTGATCAATTAAAGGATTATCTTATATACAATTAAATTAATGTGTTATACATTATACTTACAGCCATTTGGTGATACTTTTCATGTATTTTTCTTACCTGTAAACATTTCATTTTAATATTAAAACAACAATTTGCATAAACGCTTTTATTTATTTTTTCAAAAGATCAATTTCTGAGACTACAGTTTGCATGAAACTAAATTTTAATCTATCTTGAACGTCTTCAGGCAGCTTGGTAAGGTATAACCGTCCAGAACCTTGAGCGACGGGTGGCTCTGGCTATTCTCAGGCGTTGAGTGGCACACATCCTCTGAAGGCATCTGCGCTCGTGCATGCGCTGAGGTCAATGGAAGGTCGGCGTACGACCGGCTCAAGAAAGAATCCCCTGTTTCCATAAAATTTACCTCCAGTTCTGGTGGATCATCCGCAAAGCTTTGATCAAAATTGAATTTGTCACCGAAAAAAAACGCTATTTGTGGGACTTATTAGTTCTTTTTTTTTTTTTGACCAATTCAAATTTGAAAATGATCTGTAATAGGTACATTTGCATTTTATGAAACATATTTATTTACATCTATTTACCTTCTTGGGGCAACATGCACTCTCAAAAACTCCATAGACGGTAGGAACTTCCATTGGTTTTCCTAGATAGCTGCGCTTCCAGATCTTGGTTTTTTTTTTAATCTCTTCGTGGAAGCGATCCCTAAGGGATCTCCAACGGCTATGACACTGCTCCACTAAAATAAAAAAAAAACATTAACTATTTCAATTAAAATTATTTATTATTTCTTTAATTTGGTACCATCAATGCCAGTAACAGCCGACACATCCATCCAAGCCTTCTCCTTTTTCAGCTTGTCCCTATATACTTTTAGGGACTTGTCGCTTGTCGTAGAGGCAAGGGTTGTTTTTAATACCCTCCTCAATCAGCTGCTCCTCGAACATGTTGTTTGTGGAAGAAAGATGTGTTATTACAATATTATTCATTAACAAAAAAAAAATACGCTTAGAAAAATACTTACTCACTTGGAATCTTTAACACAATTTGTAATTTATTAAATTTGAAAATATTTTCAAATTTATTTTGATGTATAACCGTTTTCTGTTGCATTAGCATTTGACAGTTTCTCTCTTTATCTCAAAATTTCCACCAATGAAAGTGCTTCCTCTCACGCTCTGCCAACTGTCAACCGATGCGACGGACAGAAAAGTAGAAAGTAAACCTATTTTATCCGTCGCATCTGGCACGTACGGTACGTTGCTTATGGGTCACCTTCCATAAGTTGCTGTGTATTCTATCAACCTGTCAGTCAAATAATTTGCCGCAACGGATACGACGGATTCTATGGGTCGGGGCCTTAAGTATTCAAGAGAATTTGTTAACGACTTTAACATTGACGCACAAAAAAAATCTTTTGGTATAGAGAATCTTTGGAGTATAGAGAATTGTTGAACAGTATGCTGAATAGCTGGTTTGGGATTTCCTAAAATTACCCTTCACCTCCTTAATGAGGGTTAGGTATTGAGCGAACTCAAGGATCATAATTATCTCCAGACTAGAAATGGCAGCATCTGGCAGGTAACCCCAAATAACGCAAGCAAGACCATCACGGGGCTGCTAGTAATATCTGCTATATGAAATCAAACTTGACACTTTAAGGAACGCCGTCCTTTTTTTAATACATAGTTAGAAATACATACTTTTATTTATAGTTCCGTATAAATCCCGTGAATATATTGTATGTATGTATCTATCTAATGTGTAGTTACAAAAACCGGTATTTTCGGGACCACAAAACAGACGGGATCCCCAAATCGCAGGATTGTACTCGCTAGTAGTTTTATCGAAATGATTATTAGTGGACAGTGGTTATTGGAAAGGAACAATTACATTATATCTATGCGTTTTTCTTTTTTAGTTCAGAGCTGAACTGTCAAAAAAAACCCTCGTGTTTCATTTTTAGCTCTAGTCTGATGGTCTTATGTCTGACATCAGAGCTCAGAATTTGTGTTTCTTTTTTCGTTCAGAGCACACTGAGTAAAAAGGTGCTTACGCACTTTACAGTAACATTTGACAGAAAAAAAAACAGGATAAACAAAACATGTTGGTCAAGTCGTCGGCTGAGTTCTATCTTGTCCAATGAACCATTTTTGGCGAAATTGAGTTAGGTATGCAGTCTTACTAATTTGAGGACACTCTTTCGTTTGGTGAAATCCGTTTTGTTCTATTTCCTTCAGTTTTCAAGTTATAGAGATCTAGTGTGTTCAATAAGCACTAAACTAAGAAGACTTTTTGTTCAATAGTACTATTAGTTACATTGTTTTCATAGTTTCGTTTTCTTTATTTCTATCTTGTTCAATATAACTTTTTTTTTGTTCAATTTCATACATTATGTGAACTAACTTTTACTTTTACTCATCCCATACATCATTGTCCAATATCCAAAACGACTTAATGGTACATTTTGATTTTTATTTTAATTCGCAGATACTTTAAGTACACTAATATAATATTCATTATATATGAAATATTCTGAGCTTTCATAAAAAAATTGCTTTAGGACAAAAACTATTTTTGTCTATCATCCCAATGCATGTTCCATATTTTAAAATGTGCTTGAATTTTTTTTAACTTTGGGCCATTAACAAACAATTTTTTTTTTAAATTTGAGCTTAATCGGGTAGGTGGTTTTCGTGATACCTATGTATAAGGTGCTTGTTTTTTTTTCAGTCCGATTGTTCAATTTTGACCAATCTTCACAGGAGAAATATCGGTCGAATACCTAAGATTGCCTGGAAATTTGAACTCAATCGATTTGGTAGTTTGCGAGATATAATATTTTTGAATTAATTAGAAAAGGAATCAATAAAATCTATGCATATTTAACAAAAATATAGGCAAAATAGTGAGACTCTAATATAGAACATTTATGCACAATCTTAAAATCTTGTGTAGGTATGTAATGTCAGCAAGAAAGCCAAAATCATTTTTATTTAATTTATTCTTCCCAACTGATCTGATCACCCCTTACATAGCCCTCCCTCTCCTAAAGTCATAAACCCTACACATTGATCTTGCTATTGATACTAGTTTGTAATATTGCATCTCCTTTACTGTCTTCCAAACTAAACCAGTTCCCAACCATTTTACGACATATCAGAAAGAATTTTATACTGAGGAATGGGAATGGGGATGGGGATGGGGAAAGAAGAAATAGAAAAGGCAAACCAGTTTGTTTTTGGTTTTTTCTCTGTACACATTTCGACAGTAAAGTTAAGCATGAAATATCCTACCTCAGACTGGTTTACAACAAAAAATTGCCCATCCAGCATTCCTTAGAGGGATATTTTTGTTGGGACTTTGTTTATCCAATCTTCAATCCCAGATATGCCCAGATCCATTTCACAAACCAGCACAAGCGATCGCAGCGACGTATGGACCGCGTAGCGGATGATTGCATCGGTGCCATTTCTATTTGTAGTTATTCAATGGTATTGTTTTAAAGGTGCACTTATAGTAACTATCTATTTCAGCGATTATTAAATGATGAGAATGTACATTGTATTATAATGCATGAGCTGAGCATGCTTACATAATTGTACTTATTAAAAAAAACATCCAAAATTCTTATTTTTTTTAAGTATTTAGAAACATACATATTTAGAAAAAAGTACCTACCTACCTATTGATTTCTACAGAATTTCGTCAAGCCTAAATACCTTCAGCATTTGTATCGCTTATCAGATTTTTGAAACTGTTTTTTTTTTTAACATTTAGCCTAAGAACTTGGCGTATATTTACATCTCATTATTTTTCGTGGCTGACTAGTTATGCACCTAATTTTTATTGTTCTATAATATAAGAGAACTTGGCTCTTTTTTTTTTTTTTAATTTATGTAAAAAAGGCCAGGCCTTTTATTTTTTTGTTTTATTTTATTTATTTTCGGGCGATAATGTTTTTTCGAGATATAAGATTTTGAATGTTTTTTTTTTTTGTATGGGCGGTGCCACGCCCCTTTGTCCAATTTTGGACCTATCTTCACAGGAATACTCCACGGTCAATACCTAAGATTATCTGTAAGTTTGATCTCAATCAATTCTGTGGTTTTTGAGATATGTATAAGATTTTGAATGTTTTTTTTTTGTATGATCCGATTTTGAATTTGTTTAGCCTATCAGTTTGAAGTTTTTGGCTTAGTTGGTTCCGTAGTTAGAGGGGGGTCGAAAACAGCTTCAGTTTGTTCTTGTAAAAACGGTTAGTGCCTTTACTAGAGATCTTGGCTGGGGCATCACCGTGCCCTTTGATCTACGGCTGCTAGTGTAAATCTGAAAAGAGTCGAATGGAGTGCAGTTGTTGTGCTTTACTTTACTTTGTTTGTTGGTGCTAAATGCTTTATGAATTGATGAATGAATTAAACATAATGCCTCTGCATTCCAAATCAAACAAAGATAATTATTAATTTGGCACTATAATAGGACAGCAATATTAAAAAGGTTGCAGTGATCATCTATCTCAATGCCAAAAATGTTTGCTTTGCATCAGTACCAACACCTCGAGATTGCCAACTATGTACTTGATTTAGATATAAGAACGCTTTGATTGCGATCCAAGTCAAACTTAGTACATATTATATACTTTAACAATCATTTATTTTTTCATTAATATAACGTAAAATAAACATTTTCAATGCCGTCTATATTTCAACCTACGCACGGTCTTGTAACGGTATCCATCATCGGCAAGAACGGTATCAGGTTGAACAGCTGCACTTACTGGTGGAAGATATTCCTGGGATGGAGCAGCACTTACAACGGATTGCTGAACTGGTGGAAGATATTCGCTGGAAGGCAATTCATTGACATCGCGACGGTGGCGGTGCTTTAACCTGCGCACGGTCTTGTAACGGTAACCATCATCGGCAAGAACGGTATCGGGTTGAACAGCTGCACTTACTGGTGGAAGATATTCCTGGGATGGAGCAGCACTTACAACGGATTGCTGAACTGGTGGAAGATATTCGCTGGAAGGCAATTCATTGACATCGCGACGGTGGCGGTGCTTTAACCTGCGCACGGTCTTGTAACGGTAACCATCATCGGCAAGAACGGTATCGGGTTGAACAGCTGCACTTACTGGTGGAAGATATTCCTGGGATGGAGCAGCACTTACAACGGATTGCTGAACTGGTGGAAGATATTCGCTGGAAGGCAATTCATTGACATCGCGACGGTGGCGGTGTTTTAACCTGCGCACGGTCTTGTAACGGTATCCATCATCGGCAAGAACGGTATCAGGTTGAACAGCTGCACTTACTGGTGGAAGATATTCCTGGGATGGAGCAGCACTTACAACGGATTGCTGAACTGGTGGAAGATATTCGCTGGAAGGCAATTCATTGACATCGCGACGGTGACGGTATTTTAACCTACGCACGGTCTTGTAACGGTATCCATCATCGGCAAGAACGGTATCAGGTTGAACAGCTGCACTTACTGGTGGAAGATATTCCTGGGATGGAGCAGCACTTACAACAGATTGCTGAACTGGTGGAAGATATTCGCTGGAAGGCAATTCATTGACATCGCGACGGTGACGGTATTTTAACCTACGCACGGTCTTGTAACGGTATCCATCATCGGCAAGAACTGTATCAGGTTGAACAGCTGCACTTACTGGTGGAAGATATTCCTGGGATGGAGCAGCACTTACAACGGATTGCTGAACTGGTGGAAGATATTCACTGGAAGGCAATTCATTGACATCGCGACGGTGGCGGTGTTTTAACCTGCGCACGGTCTTGTAACGGTATCCATCATCGGCAAGAACGGTATCAGGTTGAACAGCTGCACTTACTGGTGGAAGATATTCCTGGGATGGAGCAGCACTTACAACGGATTGCTGAACTGGTGGAAGATATTCGCTGGAAGGCAATTCATTGACATCGCGACGATGACGGTGTTTTAACCTGCGCACGGTCTTGTAACGGTATCCGTCATCGGCAAGAACGGTATCAGGTTGAACAGCTGCACTTACTGGTGGAAGATATTCCTGGGATGGAGCAGCACTTACAACGGATTGCTGAACTGGTGGAAGATATTCGCTGGAAGGCAATTCATTGACATCGCGACGGTGACGGTATCTTATCCTACGTACGGTCTTGTAACGGTAGCCGTCATCAGCTAGTGTATGAGCTGGTTTACTCGCAATAGGAGGAAGGTATTCGCTGCTTACAGTTTCTCCTGAACTTTCAACCGGTGGCAAATATTCAGTTGCTATTTGGGTAGCAACAGTTGTAGCGACAACTGCAAATAAGACGACAAACAGTTTCTGAAAAGAGCGATCAAATTAATATACATAAATTAGAAAAATAATTTTAAAATAGCATACCATTTTGTTGTTTTTTTCTTTCTCTCTTGTCGAAAGAAGAACCAAAACTGAAATGATTGCGGAACTAACGCTTCCTGTATTTATACTCTCTTAAGAACTATTTTGTATTCTAAAATTTATTGATTCGTAGTTTTAAATTTCCAATTAGATACAATACAGCGGAAGTATAACAGGTTTGACACAAATATATAAAGTTCAACTATCGTTTCGGCGTTTCCATAAAAGGTCCAATTTTATTGTTTTTTTTATAATTACCATAATGGAAATGTTGCGTGTTCATTATATTTACATCATACACTTTAATGCCATTGCAAATTGAAGCGGTTAAGGAGAAAATATGTACAAAACTATCTGCTTTATTAGTAGACAGACCCAATTTTATTAATCCTTAGACCTACTATGTATAAGTACTGCGTCTTATATTGCTATTATTTGATACATACATAAATTACCTTATTAAATCTGGCGGATACTAATATACAGTGGATAACCCTGGTGTTTCTGTGACTACAATTATTCATGTCTAGCATTGGTTACGTGTAGAAGGGGATCTCCACCAACTTGAGTCTTGAAGTGCGCAACTGGATAGAGGCGAAGATCTAGATAACTGGAGATGGATAGGCGTATTGGTTGAGACCCTGGTCCATCTCGGACCGAAGCGTTACTGAAGCTGAGCCTGAGCATGGCTGTATGTAAAAGAAACAAACAGAATAGCGAAGGAAAATAACGGACAATAGTACTTAATTATAGGAAACGGATGGGATTGCACTGATCGCCCGTGTTATTATCTTCAGAAAGGCAACATATCGTCGAAAAATCGGAGTGTTTAAATCCTTATCATAAAAACCGGCCAAGTGCGAGTACACTCGCGCACCGAAGGTTCCGTACTTGGCCAGAGTTGATGTCTAGAAAAGTCTGTCGTTCTTTAATATAATGGACTTAGGTACAAAATTAAACAGTTTTTTGTATGAAGGAAAATATTTTCTTTTACAAAATTACTAATTATGTATGTATATGTACTCCAAAACCAGTCAATTTATCGCTATCATTGGTATTTGCCGTTTAACTATTGTTACACGTATACCTGGTGTTGTGTGCAAATAGTTTTAGCCTTCTACGCCAATTACTTTTTAAGATAGATATTCCTCTTTGACTATTTACCTTACCGTGGTGTGGATACTTAGTAGGTACCTATTGATACCGGGGGGCGATTGCAGCAGGTTATTCCATACTGTAAGGTCTCCGGAGGAGAGTAGTCCGAAGCTAAAGGATAGTCAACCCAAATCCAGTGGTGGTGTGAGCGTTTTATGCAAACTGTGCCGAGGGATGAAAGACTACGGGTTTCAGCCAGTGATTAACGAGCTCCTTCAGGTGCCTTGGCAGGGCCTGTCGTATTTAGTGCCTTACCCCAGCAGAATCGGCTATGTTGGGGTGGATCTTTCTTCACCGGCTTATTCGTGGGAACATTTATGGACTTTCAAACAAAATCAAACAAAAACAGCAAAACACTTCAAAAATCAGGACACATAGACGACGAAAAGGACAACGTACCAACTGACACGACGAACTATAGGACAATAAACAACGAATCCGTACTCCCATCGGATTCGGATTCCAAATCCATCGACGCGTCTGCTTCGGACGCGGAATTTGGAACTTAAGCCAAATCGGCTAGACGGGGGAAAAAGTTCACCCCCAATGCCAAAAAATCCAAGCAGCTACGCGCAGCTAAGCACAAATTGGCGGCAGTCCTTGCGAAGCCGCACAGTTCATGGGATAGGAATTACAAAAATATCAATCCGCCATGAAAAGAAACCCGCCGTGCATTTGGGAATAAGCCGCCAGAGGTCGCAACCAACCGTCGGACAACAAATAAAGACAACGGCCTTCCCTCAACAGAACTGACCCGACGACCAAACCGACGACGAGTGCACCTGCTATACAGGAGCACAGACCGTTCGTAGCAAGCAGAGAAGTCCTACTGGTACGGGAGGACCAAGAAGGACTTCACGTCCAAAAGACCAAGGCCAACTTCATTGGAAGAAACTCCGATGACCTCAAAGAAGGCGAAGAATGCTGATGCGGCGCACAGATCCTTCAATGTGGTTGTCAAGGACCATATGCTCTATGGCATCTGCGACAACAGTCACGACGCGGGCAATTCAACAGTTCACCTCCTCTGCTCCTGCCATGCTCTTGCCTCCTTGCGCAAGGCTACCTTAGGGGCTTATTTCTTCAGCAAGTTCGTTACAAAGTTTAATTGGCTTCACTGAAATATAAACACGCCCAGTTTTGTCTGTTTTTTAAGACTAAACCACCAACGGGAAGAGCTGACTACGTCAGTCAAATTCACCTTCACACGCCGAACTTTCAGACCTCGTCAGAAAGATAGGCGGGGGGTTAGACTGTTTCAGTCACCCTCTGATTGTTTTCTGAAGACTAACTGCCAACGGGAAGTGCTGAACGCGTCAGTCAATTTTCACTTTCAAACGTAGGACTTTCAGACTCCGTCAGAGGGGATAGGGGGATGGGGTTTGACTGCTTCGGTCACTCTCTGTCGCTCTCTCCTGCCGCAGTCTTTCTCATCTGATCTGTACCAGCCATCCTCCTTACTAACGGACTGTTAGAAGGGATATGAGGGGGTTAGACTGTTTCGGTCACCCTCTGTCTGTTTTCTGAAAACTAACCGCCAACGGGAAGGGCTGAACACGTCAATCATTTTCACCTTCAAACGTAGAACTCTCAGATTCCGTCAGAAGGGATAGGCGGGCGGTTAGACTGTTACGGTCACTCTCTTTAGTTTTTCTAGTCTTTCTCATCTGATCTGTATCAGCCATCCTCCTCACCAACGGACTGTGAGAGGTTACCAGCGGGGGGTTAGACTGCTGCGGTCACCCTCCACCTTGACCCGAAGACTAAGTAGGAGAATTAAAGATTTAAGAAATATAGATGTACATAAGTTTTGACTACCCAATTATTTCGCAAATAGCGAAATAACGGTACTCCCACTGAAATGCCCGGCACATAGAATCTTTCTGGCCGCTTCCAATTGGAAACGTTTAAGGGAACACGCAATACGCATTATGAATGAGAAAACAAAACAAAAATTGTTCATCCTTATATTTTTCAACGGAAAAAGTATCGTTGCATTTAGCTCAAGTTTTGTGTAGAGCAGCACTACTATTTTCATGAACGCAACTGCTATATAGCCACGAATATGATCTACAATATAGGAACATGTTATGAATGTGTGTTTTTTGTTTGTAAAGCAATAAATAAACAGTTTTTTGTGCGAATAAAAATATTTTGTTCACCAAATTACTAATTACTCCAAAACGAGCTGATGTATTGTTACCATTGACATTTTTTGTTTAACTAGAGGTTATACCGGATGTTGTGTGCAAATTTCAGCCTTCTACGTCAATTAGTTCTTGAGATTGAGATAGACTAAGGGCTTAGTGGATTCGGGCAGACATCGTAGCGAAAACCAGAGGTAAGAGAGACTGAGATACCCATCTTCGACCAATTTACAGTAATTTGCCTACAAGCTAAATTTTACGCTCCCAAAAAGTTTAGGTGCGCTAGTATTGTTGCATAGAAATTCGTATTGACAAATGTCAAAAATCCTCTCCACCAACACATTCGCACCTAATCTTTTTACTTTTCACTGTGGGCAAAGTTTCTGGCAGCGTTCATACATTTTAGCCATTAAATTTGAAAATATTTCGTTACGGCTACATTTTAGGTGAATATTGATTTATTTTAAGAATAATTGCATAATTTATCTGAAATAGTTAACAAAAATATAGATACAGTGCAGCAGAATTAAAGTAATATAAAAGCGTACTAAGTATGTACGTATTCTAAAAATCCAATCAAATAATTGGCGTATTTTTTTGGGAAGTGAGTATATAACAAAACCAAAAGATAGTATAACAATTTTGCATGTAAAACTAAAAGTGAGTATAACAAAACCAAAAGTGAGTATAAAAGTTTTGCATGTAAAAGTAAAAGTGAGCTAGCTATAGATTCTCAAAAAAATATGCCTAATGTCGTTTTATATTTTAAATATAGGCGTATTTTTTTGAGAATCTATAGCTGGCTCACTTTTACTTTTACATGCAAAACTTTTATACGGGTCGGGTGCAACTCATCCGGTGGCAAGTCATCCGGAGACAAGTAACGCCGCCTACATCTTAACTTTGCAACGACAGCGAATATTCGCATCACTCACCCTTAGTGGAACGTGTCGTAGTCGAGCGTGTTTATTGTTGTGGGTTAGTGTTGCGATTACTAAAATGACAAATATACTGTTGGAGGGGGGCGGTTTAAGTTATTATAAATGGATGCCCTTGTTGAACTCGGAATGTTTTGTTGTTGTAGGAGGTAGGTACTATCGCAAGTAGGGGTAATCGTAGCTGTCGGTAGTATGGATAAGGGTGGGGTGGGAAATGCGTTAGTAGGAAAAATAGTATCATATAGCATGAATGATTTTAATAGATATATGTTGGCAGTGTAGCCAGCAATTTTCTAACGGAATATGCCAAATTAAAAAATAAAATGCTTAATTAGCTATATGCGCTATTTATTTATTTATTTATTTATTTTTGGGTAACACTATTTGTAAATGGTTGACAAAATCGTTTATATTGATATTAATTTATAAATACGTACAGGTACACACGTGGATGTGTTTAAATTATGGAAGTGAGTAGGTAGATGTGGAATTTATAATAGAGATTTTAATTAAACCAAAGGGGAGAAACCCCGTGGCTGGGAAACGTCAAATATAATGGCGAGAAGTTTGATATACATATAAGTGTTGTCACTAGATTGAAAGGAACAAATTGAATAAAAAAATAGATTTAAAAAAATAGGAAGGTAATTGATATGCAGACAGCATATAATATTTGGTTATATGTATGTATTTACTATTTCCAATTTAAATATGTATCAATATGTATGTACCTACTTTGGAAAATAATTCTTGGGTAGGTAAATACATTTTTTTTTGTTTTCCAGATACGTTTTCATTTTTCCAAGTTTTTGACTTTTTGGTCCCTCCTGTGAATGAAGTTTCCGTCCGGGAATTAAAAACATTTTACACGATTTATACTGGCTTTACATTACCAAGCCACGCAATTTTGCATGATAAAGTAGCAAATTATTCACCTGTTTGTGTATCAGACGTTTTAAAATTTTTTCTACCACTGAGATGTATGAATTGACAAACATCACATACCTACTTAAATTTACGGAAAAACAAAATGCATGTATTTTTTTTAAGAAAGCGTTTCCTAACTTTTTCGTAAGTTTATCTCTGAGAAAGAAATTATCCCCACAGGCCACAAATGCCACTTTGACAGTCTTTTCCCAGGTTTTGTTGAAAATACATCGAGTATTAAGTTTTATTTGTATGAAGTTCCTTTTTAAAATTTTGGCTACTTTTTGGCGACTTTATTATTTTGGGCATCGGGAACGCTGCAGCGTTATATTTAGGGCTAGCAATCTAGCATAAAAAAAACGTCCCTAGCAAGAAGCCCACAAACTATAAATACGAAGTTTGAAGCAAATCCGTCCAGCGTTTCCCCAGGGGCGGGACAGACAGACATACGGACGAACAGAATTGCGAGACCCACTTTTTTGAGTTCCCCTATCATCGTAATATCAGAATTGATCAAAATCTCGAGTTCAAAATTTTGTACGAAAACAATATCTTTCTCTTACTACGTATACGAGAAAGTTAATAAACATGGAAAAATACAAATTCGGTATTTTATAGGCATATTTTTGGTAAAATGTTTCTATTTTTTTTAATGAATTTTGTTTTGTCAGTTGTCATTTTATGACAAAATCGATATAACTTTTCGATAACTTTAAAGACAATGATAGTTTGGTTGCACAGTCTTTATCGAGGCTAAGGAATAAGCCCCGATAATTATCTGGGCTAACAAAATCTATATAGAATTAAATTCGTATGAAATTATTTTTCTAAGCCTATATAGAATAGCCACATTTCGTTTACATTTCTTTAACTAGAAGTTTCTATAACTCGAATTTATTTTCTTTCATTTTGAGAGTTGCCCTTATGGAAGTTCCACTTTCACTGTACCTATATAATTATACTTAGGGGTATGGGGATAATTCCATCAAATCAACATTTGACTTTTTGATATACATTTCTAGGGACTATGCCTGTTACCATAGCGTTCTTTTTTTGCATGCGCAGGGAGCAAACGCTACCAATAGGTAATACTTATTAAAAAATACGTTTTTCCTTCAGGCTGATGTTTTTCAGGTTCATAAAAAGAGTCGTCGTTGAATTGCATATTTTTGTCTTTTAATGAAGAAGATTTTAATTTAAATACACACTATAAATAAACCAAAACGTAGAGCTTCGTTTTCCCATTTCAATTGTATATTTCCCCATATTTTGATTGAAATAATCACAAAATGGGAAAAAATCCGCACATCTGGCATCGCTGCAAAAGCATATAAACTCATTCCAACACAAACCCACACGATGTGGGTGTAGTGAAAAAAAAAATGGATCAGGGTTACCTTTGCGACACCTTTTCGAGCACACCTTTCTGAAATTTAGCGACTCTTGGAGACTTTTTGTAATAAACATATAATTTCTTAAAAAAATTATTTCTACCCAGCCTGTTATCAATCATTCAAAATAATTATATCTATTTCTATAAATGTCATACTATCCTCTGACATGATTTGTATCTTTGAACCTATTTGAATTCAGCCCCAAATGTTCTTTCTTCAGACACATAGCGAACGTCTGCAAGTTTTTCTGCATGGATTATTATGTACCTACCTACTTTTTTCTCTTTCCAATGTCGTTTCGTTTTAATATAAATTTGTATGAGACAATTTTTTACCTCCCAGACACTTTTTGAACACTTTAGAAAAATGTGCGGAGGTAACTCTGCGCTGGAATCCAACAATCTGATTTGTCAACAGTACTACAATATAAGGTTGCATCAAGCTGTTTCATGTATTGTTTCTTTTTGTGGAACGATAAAAAAATATGCGTTTGACAATGGTTTCCTTTTTGCTAAATTTATTTGGTTGTGGTACAGGGACTCATCTCAGCTTGGACTTATTTTGAAAAGTTGCATGTGATTAATATATAGATGGCGCTTTTGCGTTTGTCTTATGTCAGAAGATGACAGCGCACACGCAGCTGTTCTGTCACTGAAGAATTTGAATTCAATAACTTGTTTTCCCTGAAAACAAAGCCGCTGATAATTTGTATGCCAAATAAATAATTCTAAGTGAATTAACATCCAAATTGCATTTAAATTCGCCCATCAAATTCCTCCCAAAGGCTTTCAAATGCTTACTAAAAGCAAAAAACGAAACACAATTTACAAAACCACCAAAAATATCAGCTGTTGTGTCAAATTAATTCGAAAAATCAGTGTGGCCATAGCATAAAATTTGAATCCATTTTTACTACTATTTACAAAAAACTTCATACGCGTTAAATTACATTTGTATTGTACCTATTAATTTCGAGGTTTGATAGCTATTCTAATAAATCCATATCAGATTATAAAATAATGAGAACATAGTTTATAGAAGTTTTTGGACTACTTGTGGGCTTACACTTTGCTCCGATAAATGATTGAATTATGTTGTTTAACGATTCGAAAGATTTTTTTTTTCTAAACACACACCAAATATACCTAAGAAAATACAATATTTTTATTATATCGTGTACATTCAAGTCCTTTTTGTATTTTTCAGGCTCCAAATAATTTACTTGTTTTATCCCAGCTAATTGGAATCGGTTAATGAAATTGTCTAAATTATATGCTTCGAGTCCTACGAAATGTCAGTGTGAATGGTTTTCCGAACACCCACTTTCCAATCTTTTCTTAATTTTCATCAAGATTAAAAAGGAATGAATAAGAATAACTATTTATACATATTTTTTCTCTAAACATTCCTCAGTTTTTTTAAATTTGAAAATATTAGATAAGTTAACTAAAACTAGGCTCCCGAAAACATAACTCAGTTCTTAGGTGGGTATTAAATACAAGTCAATTAAATTTGTCAGCAATTAAGAGCTGACTGTGAAATAAATTCCGAGAATCAGCCTTAAAATAAACGTTGTACGAGACTTATAAGTCTTTACTTCAAAATTCGTTTTATTGACAATTTACATTTTCGCGGGAATACACTGTGTCGCTGGTTATGACAATACTCAACATTTTTTTAGAAAGAAATAATTTTATGTAAGTTAAAATTAAGGGAAAATTAGACAGCAGTAGTTTAATTTAGTTATGCTATGTTTCCACCGAACGCTAACCACGAGATTAAGTGCAAGAGATTTAAAATTAATCCTGAAGTGTTTCCACCAAAAAAATAAAGAGATTAATTTGACATTTCACCAGATGTTGGCATAAGCTGTCCAATCGAAGTGTAACAAATGATAAAAAATTAAACAATTTCTACTTTCGAAATTAAAAGTAAAAACAAAAAATGAGTGGCAGTAATCTAAAAATATTATTGCCGTATCATTTTGTCCTCAAAACTAATATGTATGAACGTTTTAAAGGATTTCATTGGCAGGAAGTCGCTATTATGGGCAGGTACAAAAAAGATTTTTTTCTTTTGCTCACCTATGACATAAATGTCAAATGTAGCTCTGTTTGTTTTTAATTTTAGACATTTCGACCTGTGGAGAGTGTGTTCAGAGACCGAACTCTACATGTAAACTTAGTCAGCTTAGGAGATTAATTTTGAATCTCCATTTTATGAGATTAATTTTTGTATGATAAATCTCGAGATTTATTCGAGGTTAACGAAAATTAATCCTAATCTCGGAGTTCATCTCCGGACGTAGCATTACGTATATGTGGGTATGTGAAATTTAATTTTTACTTAAGTATAAAACACATAATTAAGCATGTGAGAAAAAAAACCCAAAGTTAAGAGTAAATGTGTGGTATTACCGCTGAATTCTGTATCGCTTTCATCGTACAATGCATGGTGATCTGCAACAGTGGTAATGTATCACACGTTTATTGTTGAAATAATTCTCTTGATATCAGCGATTCAGTATATCTATGTACCTATCTCGAGATCGCTTCAAAAGTCTAGGATAAACAAAAATCAATTATTTAAAGAGCAGTGAGAATTGTATTTTAAATAATTACCGAAGGATTTTTGCTAATACTTCTCTTAAATACTTAAAATAATCACAAAGTGGGAAAAACCGCACACATCTGGCAACGCTGCAAAACCCCATAATCTCATTCGAACACAATGTGAGTGTGTGAATATAATTAATCAGGAATCCAACAATCTGATTTGTCAACAGTACTACGATTTAATGTTGCATCAAACAGTTCAGTGTATTGTTTCTTTTTGTGGAACGATAAAAAAATATGCGTTTGACAATGGTTTCTTTTTTGCTAAATTTATTTGGTTGTGGTACAGGAACTCATCTCATCTTGGACTTATTTTGAAAAGTTGCATGTGATTAATATATAGATGGCGCTTTTGCGTTTGTCTTATGTCAGAAGATGACAGCGCACACGCAACTGTTCTGTCACTAAAGAATTCGAATTCCGTAACTTGTTTTCCCTGAAAACAAGGCCGCTGACAATTTGTATGCCAAATAAATAATTCTAAGTTAATTAACACCCAAATTGTATTTAAATTCGCCCATCAAATTCCTCCCAAAGGTTTTCAAATGCTTATTAAAAGTAAAAAACGAAACACAATTTACGAAATCACCAAAAATATCAGCTGTTGTGTCAAAATAATTCGAAAAATCAGTGTGGCCATAGCGTAAAATTCGAATCCATTTTCACTACTATTTACAAAACACTTCCTACGATTTAAAATATCTTTGTATTAATTTCGAGATTGATAGCTATTCTAAAAAAAATCCATTTCAGATTATAAAATAATATGAACATAGTTTTTAGAAGTTTTTGTATTAAGTAAATAAAGATTCAATTATATCTAGTGTTTAACGTTTTTTTTTGCTGTGTGTCAAATTAGAATGATCTAAACGACAAAAATATAGTTTCGAGAAAACAATGTACCATCATACGTGAATTTAGCGAAACGCTTACAACCAAAATAAAAAACAACGACTTTAAATAGTGCCAATATTTAAATTTTACTATTTATTTAATTTATCAAGCTGATAATATTAAACTACGTTTCTGTTGTATAATTTGTTTAATGAGTGGATTTTATTGGCAGATATGTGGCGCTTATCACAAACCTTGGTGTCATTAAAACACTGAACTCAGTTGCATGAAGAATATCGAAGTCCAATTGTACATAATATGGAGCATTTAAACATTAATACAAAATGTTTTTGCGATATGTTATTTCCTAATACTGATAGCTTCTGAAATAAAAGATTACCTACTTCAACTGATATTTCTTTTTTCATATACCTAAAACAAACGTGATATAAATTACTGCAATATACTGAGGTATATATTTTTATACTTTTCAATTCGACCTTAAGGACTAAAATTAGTACAAAGATAAACGGTCGCTACCATTTTTAAATACATATAAATATGTAGCTATATATACCTAATAAAATAAAAATTAATGCGTTAATTATGACTAACTTATTTTAAACAAAAATAAGTCGTATTTGTTTTCCTAATATAAGTTGTTTAGTATTCACTTTTTTTGCTTCCAGCTCCAGTTAACTTTTTTAGTCGTTTATGTAACATCCTCGTCAAAAATTTCCAAATGATTCCTGAACGAACATATCCAATATTAATAATTGTCTTCAAAAGAAACTAGCTGTCATTTTCAATAATTTATTTCTAAATGAGTAGGTAGATGAATTATCGTGGTGTGCAAATTGAAAAAAAGTACTAAGGCTAAATGGGAGAACTTAGAAAACATTTTTTATCTATTTAAAATGTTTGATGTCTTTATTATAAATAAAAGGTAAAATATATTTAAGTTTCCGTTTAGAAGTTATTGAACAATTATTAAATTTGGATGTGAACTGTTTTACTTTTTTTTAATTCTCTCTGATTTTCCATTCAATCTACCGAATTTTTGCAATTATGTATAAGCGACAACACTTGTGCTTCAAACTCCTCGACGTTACATTTGACGTTTCACAGCCTCGGGTTTTCCCCTTTTAATAAAAATCTTTATTATAATTTTTTCAATCTCCATATATGTATCATACCTATTCACTTTTGCATATGCATGTGTATGTGTTCAGAAATGAACGATTTTGTACCCCATTTACCAATAGCGTCTCCCAAAAAAAAATAGCCACACCCTTTCAAACACTAAATGCGGCGTTGTCAGGGGCAACGATCCACTGCAACTCGAACAATAAAGGTGAGTGGTTTGAAGGTAAGCGTTTATGTGGTGAATTGAAACATAGGTGGCTTTTAGGTTCCTGTCTAGGGTCGGGTGAAATGCGACCGGGTGAGTTGCGATGACCCCCTTTTATACTCACTTTTGGTTTTGTTATACTCACTTCCCAAAAAAATACGCCATATGTTAAGTCCAATAGTTTATTATTTATAATGATAAATAAAAGAATTAATAGTTCTCACAATTTCTCAAAATTAATGATTATTTCACTGTTGTCTCTTTATACTTTTCTTTATTTGTAAAATTAAAAAAAAATATTTATTTTCTGAAAAACACATGGTTAATTTCGTTACTACATATTTAAATGTTTTACATTAAATATTCTATTCCACATTCGTTTTTTTTAAGCTAAGTTAATTACCAGTACAGTACGTAGGTAGGTATATAGTTATTTCAAATATCAACATTTGTTTCATTTAATAAATTAGGTTTTCGCAAGTTACGTTAATGTGATAGCTAAAATAGTATTCGCATAGTACCTATTAGACATGTATTTGGTATATTTTTATGAAAAAAATCAATTTTGGTTGTACCTGAATGCTTTAGTGGGATAGCAACAGGAAGCTTAATATTTCATTTGCTTATAAGTTGATTTTAACCAATAAATTAAGCATTTTTAAAATTTTGGAAAGAAAAAACTTTACTGAAAACGTACTCAGATAATAACTTTATTCACCACTACTCGTGTTGAACTCTATCATTAGAAGCTGTATTTCTGAACTCTAGTACAGTCCACCACAGTTGGCAGAGAGACTTCAAAATTCGAAATGTCAATTGTCATATTATGTCAACAAAATTTGTTTCGATTAGTTTCACGGTTGTTTGGATTTCTTTAGTCAATTGTTTTTGGTAAATAGCTCATTTTTCGCCTGCCCTTAAGAGAATTTAATGAATGAATTCTTAGCAATGTTCCCGGGCCCGACTGCAGAAAGCTGGAGAAACATTGCTGGCGCAAATAACATTTCTTGCAGCAAGATGTGCAAAAAGCTGCCGCGCTGTTCAATAAATCAGATATCTCTTCATTTAATCCAAGATTCTCATATTATGGCAATTGGAAACGCGCGCCGATTGAAACAACAATTATTGCAGTTTCAAGGTATTTCCACCCTTAATGGCGCACCGGCTCTAGACGATATTCGCGCAGAACTGCTCACCATTCTGCCAATGAAAATGATCCAGCATTGAAACAACAAATAGGGTAGGTATGCTTTTCCAAAAACACTTCAATCCACATAATCTAAACGATTAATTTTTCAGAGATTGTAAAATTGCTTTACTACGCCCACAGTTATCGCTACTTTGCCTCAGTTGTCACCGTGTAGGTACATACATATGTATATCGAAAAGGAAACTCTCAAGAGTTCATTCACTTTTCAAAGCAAAATGTACCTAGTTATCGACATCACTGGCACTCATTTATTGGGTCTATGGATTTCTACTTAGCAACTCATCCAGAACTCCCACTGTCTCAATACATTGGTGCTGCGTGCATTGGTTCAGCGTAGATTAACTCCAGTGGTATTGATTAGAAAAACTACGTCTGCAACACCAGGCAGCGTCCGCAGAACAGGTAAAACCATCATCAATGACAATCCGACGCCCAATCCAAGAAGTGATAAAACCTATGGATTTAATTTTGAACTAGACGTGTTAGTATGGACGCAAGTGACGTGGTAAATGTAAAGCGAAAGAAGGAAGCCGATGTGCGATCGACAGACTCGCGTAGATATTCTACGACAGATTCGCCACGTACAAGAGTAAAAGTTCGAAAGATCAACTCGGATTCTGAGGACAAAAAAGCATCTACTCCGAAGTCGAAGAGCTCCAAATGACTGCCCGGTTTGCTGCATTTGTTATTGTAACTTATTACCTACGTACATTCTCTTATCAAGGACGCGCTGTCCTTATTGTTTTCTTTGCTTTTGTGTACCTTTTCTCTATTTAATATACATACATACTACTATAAATTGTAAAATTTTTTATAGTTGATTGTTCATGTTAAGAATCAAGGCAAAAAATAAATAAATTTACATTTGCAATTGTTGCTACATATTAAAAATAATTTAGTGACCTCAAATCCTGGGTCATATATTTGATCTGTGGGTGCAAGTGTTGCGATGCGAACCACTGACAAACATCCGAGAGTAGGTATAACGTCCTGAGAAGCTTTTATATTCAACAGTTCGGATTTGGAATGAAATTGTAGGTCCCTGCCATTAATCCAGAATCTAGGGAATGATTTCCTTTAATTTTTTCGGCGAATACCCGGGTTCTGCTTGATACACCCTTGGCTGCAACTGTAACATAAAACATAACCATAAGGCTAGGCTGTCAGTGCTAAAAATGGATTTTGTTTTCCTTAAATCATTTTATTTAAAATAAATCAACTTATTTACTAGACTTTTTTTACTTCCACCGCCACTACTACTGCTACCTTCGTGCTCTTATTATCTTCTGAAAGAGCCGGTGATCACGTCGTTTCTTGTAGCGCTCGAGAAAAAACGATGGCGACGAAATGATTAACGCCTCCTTCGGATCACTAGTTGTAGAGCCCTCGGAGTCGTCAGAACATGCCGCTTCGTATACAGAAGAGAATCGAATGTTTTTGGGAAAATCACGAACAGTGTTGGTTCGTGCGGTGAAGCCCTTGAAATTTGTCATTTCGTTGTGGTGATGCCGTTCGGGCGACTCATCGGCATAGGGAATGTTCTCGTGCAGGATTAGCGGCTGTCCAAAGTTGTGCCGTCGTCCTACATTGTCTCGCTGACGATTGGGACTGCCGTTCTCATCGTTTGACTCGGAGCCGCTGCGCAAGTTGCGCAGTTTCGAGTCCAGTGTGTCTGTGATTGTTGTCAGCGACATTGAACCTACAAACGTCATTGTAAATAAGAAACCGAATACAAATCGAAGCGAATTTGAAAACATACCACTATCACTGATGCGACTGTTGCTCGACTCCTCATCGGTTAGAATTGAAATATCCACACTGTTGCACTCCTTACCGCTGTTGGTGTTCTCGATTGTGTGCTGCTCCTTGGAGGTGGGCGTGCTGGCAGCTGTCGGCGAGTCAGTTGCCTTCTTGTTGCCATATTCCAGGGACTGAAAGTGGACACGCAATTTTATCCCGATATCATATTTAGTGGGAAAGGCAGTGCCGCTGGTGGTCCTTACCAAAACACTTTCTCCAGAGTATGTATCAGAGCTGACAGCACTTCGTTTCGAGTGAGTTCGGCGACGCAAGTGCGGAATGAGTCGAGACGTTAGCGATTCTCGATCATTGAGCCGTTCAATCTTCGAAACATTGTCCAGCAGAAGGCTCGCCTGATCCTGGTGCGAAGACGAGGTCGACGAGGACGTCACACTGACTGTGTTTGCTTCGATTTCTGGCAAATCGCCTTCCTCAAAGAAATAGTCATACTAAAAACAATCCGCGTTAGTTTACAATTGCATGACAGAATTTGCATTTCATCCTTACCTGCGTTACTAGAAGCTCCACAATTCTGCACTGATGCTTCATATCCTTTACGGCAATCTCGAGCGTTTCGTTCGGCGTTCGTATTATCGATGGCCCGAAGATAATGGCCAAATTCTTCGGCTCCATCAAGTTGATGTGACAGTTCTTACTCACACGACTCAAATGTCTGATCAAATGCTTCATGGTTTCGTGGGAATGACGTGGCAGAGATCGCAACAGATCCTTTAGTTCGCGTAATCGATGTTCACCGGTCTTTTTGTCGGCTTCTATGAAATGATTGTAAAAGTTACTTGGCAGCAGAGCATCGGGCAGACTTCGAATGAACAGCTTCAGCAGACTGGACACCACATTGACGTCTTCCCACCTGACATCCGTGTTGCAGCGGTCCCACGAGAAGTCGTTCTTGTTCACTTGGTCCTTTAGCTCGGAAATGGCAGCTTTATTGCCGGGAATTCGATAAATGCCAATCACACTGAGACCCTTGGTCTCGACAATATTTGTGCAGACGTCCACAATTAGTGGAACATATTCGTTGTCTTTTGACTAGACAGAAAAATGAAAGGCACCCCAATAGAACCAGTGGTCTTGGCACTCGACGCTAGAGTTGACGGCGAGATATCAGCACTAGTGCCATGATTCCGTCGAAAGAGTAGGTCCTTCCAGTTTTTCGCCTTTGGCGAACCGAGATCCTTATCGGGAAGGTTCTTGTGTTGGGATTTTCTTGATTTCATCACCGGTGATATCGATTCGGTTTCGATATCAACGCCGCGTGAAGTTGAACTATGAGGTGAATACTCTTGTTGTACGTTATTGTTGGCATTGTGGTTGTGGCTGCGGTTTTTTGCGGTTCAGCTAGTTGCTTTCCTTGGAGATCCTATCGATCGCATGCAAAAAAAAAAGATTAACTAGTTACTTTGAGGGCGAAACACGACTTACCGTATCGCTATTGTTCAGGTTACACTTCTCTTGGAGTAAACTGAAAATTCGCTTCATCTCGGTAGCACTTTTTGTCTTGAACACAATCTCTGTGTGTTCGGAGTTATTGGTTGCCGTCGACGACGAGGAGGAAAACTTCTCCTGACTTTCATCGAACAGCAGGTCAGTATTTGCAGTCGCACTGCCCGATGCTGGTACGGATGCTGATGACGACGAAGAGGACATACCTTGCAGGTTCATCAAATAAACTGACAGAGGTGATACATTTTCGTATTTTTCTATGTGTAATCACTGGTAGTGGCGCTGACGTGGTTGATGGTATAATCCCAATTGTTGTTTCTGCGATACGACTCTGAGCGTAGCCCAAAATTGAAAGGGCACGTTGTAATGAGATTTTATCATTTATGGTGTATTTTCTGTAACTCTGTAAAGTTAACTTTCACATTTTTCACATTTTATACACAAACTCACTGAATCCATTAGAATACGCAATTTCTTCGCCATCGACCACGCATAAAGTTCCTTTGAATGTGTTTGCTTGGATATATTCCAAAAGCGATAAGCCAACCCTGTAAGAGATTAGCTATTACCAAGAGAATGTATTTATTTATTAATTTTAGCAATTAAAATATGATAAAACTTACTTTTTTTCACTTTTCCACAGCAAATCACATTTTGTGTCTCAATTTGTTTTCCGAGTTTTGACAATTATGACAATCGGCTGCTGTCAAACCGAATTCACCACATTTTTTTTGTTCAATTTTACATGGATAGGAATTGACGTACACGGATAGGAAAACAAAATGGCGGATTCCTGGCAAAAATTGCGGCGACCAGCGGCAAGAGGATTGCGAGATGGGTATCTCAGTCTCTCTTACCTCTGGCGAAAACAATAAGGTTCCTCCCTATGGAAACGGAAACTTAATAAAAAGTAAATAGTTGGCGCGAAGACACCCTAGGCTTAGCTTCTCACAACCATTCGTTTGTGTGAGTTTTTATTTTCGAGGCGAATGGAAGGGACCTGAAATTGCATACCGAGTCCGAAAGGCTGAATTCTTCGGATGTTTGTCAGACGTTCGCGAGAGGTGGCGCAGTGGAAAAAAACTTAAGATGTAAATTGGGGTTTTCCGGGGATCGAACCTGGGACTGGGACCCCTCGCACAGTAGTCACTAATACAAATATACCTTAACATTTCTTATCTTAATTTTGACATCTCATGGGAAAGTATCGATATTCACGTCGTAGCTTTAAATCAAAACAGGCACAGCTTCATAATAATTAATCTTTACCAGCTCACTCGATAGCTGTGCTGTCTAAATTTCAATAAAGTTGTTTTGTGAACGCAAATCCACGACTCGCGAGTTCATTCAAAAATGAACAAAAATAAAAACACGTTTTGCTTCTCTCGGAACTTTTCCAATTTTTCTTTCGTAAAAACTTTATGTATTGGACTTTTGCGGGAACATATTGTTGTCTTGTAGATAATGCAGTATCTTTTATTTCTGTCATTTGTGAAACGCTATTGAAAATGGGGTTGGGTACTAGAACCCAAAAATTAAAATCCCCAAACTGAAATCCCCAAGTCAATATCTTCAAACCCCAAATCCCCAAAACCAAAATACCCAACTAGATTTCGAGTGTGTTCACAATGCATTAACAGTAAAATAGCGGTGCCGTGACATAAGGCCAAGCGTCATAAGGCCAAATTTCGAAATTTGGCCTTATGACGCTTTGCGAAAGTGACATAAGGCCAAATTCTAGCGTTTGGCATTATGACACTTTGATAAAGCGTCATAAGGCCAATTTGGCTTTATGACGCTTTCGATTGCATATTTGATTTTGCTTACCTGATACGTATATACGATTCAAAAACCATTCTGAAAGTTTCAAAAATATTAAAAACACTTGACAGAATTTAATTTAATAGGTATGTTTGATGTTTTCATTTATTTAAAAATAAAAAAAAAAGTATTAATTTCATATAATATGTACCTTCTTGTATAAATGTATCTTTAACAAAAGTATCTTAGTATCTTTAACAAAATATTCTTGTGCTATTTTCAACAATTTGTCTGCAAATTGGGCACAGAATCGGGTTATTATTTTTCATGTATTTCTCCGACAACTGTGTGTATATAAATTACTATATTAATAGATTAAAATTAGGTGTTTTATCGGCGCGGTGGGAAGGGGGGCGGAGCGCGGCCCGGGCGGCGCGTTCCCTCGTCCGACCGCCAAATTGGCCTTATGACGCTTTATCAAAGTGTCATAATGCCCAACGCTAGAATTTGGCCTTATGTCACTTTCGCAAAGCGTCATAAGGCCAAATTTCGAAATAGCTATGGGGGCATGCTGTCCCCCCTGCAACCCCCTGCTTGGGGTCACTGTTGGATTTGGAGTAGGCGCAAGGTTATGTATTCGACAATTTCTTTAAATATTTTGAATTAACATTTTGGGGATTTTTTTATTTGGGGATTTTGTACTTGGGGATAGCCAATTCGGGTATTTTTCAAAAGGTGGGAATTTTGGGGTTTGGGGACTTTGCACTTGGGTATTATGTAGATATCCCTTAAGGATATCAATTGAAAATGTTGGCGATGAGGAAATGCTAATGTCGTAGACACATTCCGTCTTTCATGTTGAATAGTGACCGATATGCCCTAGTTACATATATATATAAAGTTTATATGGAAATACAGAACTAATACGGCACTAAAAATGTCTTTAAAAAAAACCGCGACAGTCGATTGAAATACGCGACTATCCCGGGAAATACGGGACGGATGGTCACCGTTAGCGGACGTATCCGGATACCATTTAATGAAATATTCTATTTTAATTCCATAATAAAATTAAAGTTATGAAATGGTGTGCATTTTCCCCCTCTGACGCAGCTCTCAAAATTAATTATAGTTTAATTGGCGTTATCAAACGTTAGTATTCCCCTAATAATTTTTTTTCGCAAAGAATAAAATAAAGAGGAGTAGACAAAACAAGGAAAAATGTTTGCAATAACTTTACACAACATTGTTTTTGAAAATCCATCAGAAATTAAGAACTAAAACTTATGCAACAAAGTGCACTATAAATCCATTTATATTCTACTTTGTCTACTTTTGTAGACAACAAAGAAATGATATTTCTTTCGTGTACCTACCTATTTCTGTACTGATAAACAATTAGGCTCAAGCATTTTTGCGATATAAAAAAATGATTTTTAACCACTAAATCGAAAATGTTTGCTCACTGTGCGCCGTATAGTTTTGCATCGGGTTGGATAACATATTATCACAAAGTTATAGCTTACTTTACTTACTTAAGGTGGCGCTACAGTCCGGGGTGGACCTGAGCCTCAACCAACAAGCGTCTCCAGCCAGCACGATCTTTGGCCAGCTGTCTCCAGTTTCGCACACTAAGTTGGTTAAGGTCCCCTTTCACTTGCGTGCGCCACCTAAGTCGCGGTCTTCCTCTACTGCGCCGTCCCTCGGGTGCGGATTCGATGATCTTTCGGGCCGGAGCATTCAGGTCGTTGGACCTTTACTCTTTTGGCTAGGTCGATGTCGCTGTACGCTGTACTGTACGCTGTACAGTTCGTCGTTGTATCTCCTCCTCTATTCACCGTCTATACAGACAGAAAATTACTCGAAGAATTTTCCTCTCAACCAAGAGTAAGCTCATCCGATTTTGATAGAGTCCATGCTTCTGCACAATAAAGTAAGGCCGGGATGATTAAGGTCTTATAAAAGGTCACTTTAATTGTTCGAGAGAGGGCTTTGCTACTCAATTGATTTCTTAGCCCAAAGAAACAGCGATTGGCAAGGGTTATTCTTCGCTTAATCTTAGCGCTGGTGTCATTGTCTGAGTTCATAGCGGAGCCTAGGTAGACAAAGTCCTTCACCACCTCAAAGTTATATCTGCCTATAGTGACATTCTATCCAAGACGTCGGTGTTGGGTGTCCTTTCTTGATGACAGCATTTACTTTGTCTTGTCCTCATTGACCGCCAAACCCATCTTCGCCGCCTCCGCCTCAATGCTCACAAATACCCCAGTGACATCACGTTGCGTTCTGCCGATTATGTCGATGTCGTTGGCGTAGGTGAGTAGGTGGGCGGACTTTTGAAACAGAGTGCCTCTGGTGTTGGCGTTTGAGTTTTGCACTATTCTTTCAAGAACGATGTTGAAGAAGTCATATGACAGCGCATCGCCTAATAATTTTATTTATAAATTTCCCATTTAGCGATGAGGTTAGCAAAATAGTTAGTAGCTCTCAGTCCATAATCACCGCTGTTTGATTTTAGTATGAGCTCTGTAATCAGTAAAAATTATAACATCGTGGTATTGACATGCATTTATTTACAGCATAAACAATAATTTATGTTCATAGAACTTCCACAACTACCTTTTTAAAATAAAGTCATTACTGGCAGGCTACCTACCTACAGGACAGGTACGTACAGCACTAATTATAACTTCTCCATGCCTATATAGGCAACAAACGACATACACACATTTTTAAGTCGATCGTCAAAATAGTTTAGCTACATACGCCCGTAGACTGGCGGCGGACACAATATGCTAGTTTTAATATTTTGAGTCTGACCACAGCATTGACTATTTTCTATGTATGATTACCCATAGTAAATTCCTATTATACGATAAAGCAAAGAAAATAAAACTCAAAAGTTAACAATTTTGCAACAAAATGTTAATGTTTGGCCACTGTGAGTCAGTATCTTTTTAAACATGGTATACTTTTCGGCAAAACGAAAATAACTGTGCAGGATTTAAGAAATCTTCTGCATACATTTGTGGTGTGATATTCATATTTTTCCGCAGTGTTTCCTAGCATGGTTTTTGGCGTAGATACTTTTTGCTGAGTAGGTTATTTCGGGCATACAGCGTTGCCAATTTGACTGCTTTCCAGTCAGATTTGACTGGATTGATTGATATGCATTTAGCAGAAAGTTTTTTTTTAAATCCAGCCGGCTGGTTTTTGAGCTAGATATGAATTTTGTTTGACTGTTTTTAAATTTTTCGTGTAATTTCTTTTCTGTCAGTAAATTTGTAAATTCAAAGTGGCAATAGAAAAAAATAAAAAGAACAATAAATATTGCGCCCCTCATGTGGCTGACCCAGGACTGCCAGAAATCATGATTTAGCATGATTTTCATGCTTTTTGGACTCAAAATTATGTTTTAATGTTTTCGAGTCCAAAATCATGTTTTTTTTTTGTATTAAAAATATAAAAAGTTGTTCTTCATTCTAATCGCTTTGTAAAGCACATTTGAACACCAAGTTCAACATGTCTAGCCTACCCTACACGACTATACCAGTTTAAAACAAACAGAACTAAAGTGTCGCTTTATCTCAAAAGCAGAGAAAATTAGCACTGTATTTTGTAGATTGTTGTTTCCGTAATATTAACTGCGTTTTTTCCGTCCCTACATGGCTATAGGATAAGTAAAATAAACAAATCCCATGGGGATAAAGAAAAGTGTAGCCAACACAAATTTGTGTATGTTATCGATAACTTGTATGGAGATGTCATAAATGAAAATGACATTTGATATGATGACAAAAACTAAAAAAAATATGCGTTTTAAAGATGCCAAGATTGTTTTTGACTTCCTCAACAATCTTGGCATTACATCTTTTTTTCTGATTTCCTGATTGGGCTGGACAACGCATCTACTCCACTGGAAGCTACCAGAAAGAAGCATTCCCAAGTTAAGGTAAGAGTAAAACTGCCATGCAAATTCTGCCAACTCCTTATATCCAGGAACTGCAAAAAGAACTTCAAAAATTCAAAGAAACAAAAAAAAAAAACTTTCAACGAATACATCCCCATCATCGCCAACAACGCAGGATTACTGCAAAAATTGTCAGTTAAAAAGTACAAGTCAAGAGCAATTTCCAATTCCAAACTTTTTGCCGCGAACGAAAAAAAAAATTTTTGGAATTGGAAATTTCTTTATTTAAAGTCTTTTAAAACTTGATTTCTTAATACAATTTGATGGATTAATTAATTTATCTTATGATTAGTATAGTAAAATGTAAAAATGTTCTCTTTATTAATGCTAATGCATTAAAAGTACCTATTAGAATTAGAATTTTGAATTTTCCACTTATAATAATTTTTTAATTAAAATTTGACTGTCAATATCAATTTTCCTATCAGATTGATGCGTTGCCAACTTATTTTTCATTCGTCAATGTTTTTTCGGCAATTCTTGATAGGGACGAAAGAAATCCAGCTAGTCCCTCATTCTTTCCCTTTTCAATGCTCGTATTTTCCTGTCACTTCTTGCTTTGAAATTAGCAGCAGATGGTGTTTTTTTTTTTAAATAAATTAAATTTATTCTAAAAAAGTTATTTCATGAACTAAAAAGTTACGAAAAAAGTAACTACAGTAGACGCTCGATATAGTGAACTAATAAAAACCAGGCCTGTTCACTATATCGAAATTGTTCACTATTTCGAGCGGGAGTTTTTAAATGTTTACCAAAGCTTAATTTGATATAAAAATATTTTTTTTTTCAATGATGAAAGAATGAATTACATTTTTGAAAAATAATTTCTCACCTTCATTAGTGTATTCTTTAAATTTAATTGCACAGATTTTTCTTGTAAGCGTTTCATAACTAAAATATCAGAAAACCACACAAATGAACGGTAAACTGGAACATTTTTCGTTGAATTTTGCGAAAAAAGTATGAGTTTACTAAATCGAGATTTCCATAATTCACTATTTAGAGTAGTCTGTGTAAAATTTTGGTGGTTCACTATAGATATTGGATAGTTCACTACACAGAGGTTCACTATATCGAGCGTCTACTCTATTTATTTTTTGTATTTGTAAGTGCTATTTATTAAATTACAGAATATGTAAATAATATACTTTGAGCATACATAATTTTATGAATTTATTTTAAGTTTTATTCCTTCCATTTTTTGTGTTATTTTTTATTTAATAAATAATATTAATATATATTTGAAAGTACTTGTTTTACTTATCACGATGCGGTTTCACCATTTCTATTTTAAATTTTTTCCTTTTTCTCTTTTAACCATTAACCAACTACGAAATGGAAATCATGCTTTTTGAACCTAAATCATGGTTCAAAACTATGTTTTTTTAATTTTTTTTAGTCTGACCTCTTCGTGGTGGGGGCGGGTAAACCTAGACATGGCTGACGATGACGAAGCACACACCCAACGATGACAAGACGAACTAAAAGAGCCTCGGATATTGCCAAGTCTGTCATAATAGGGCGCCTTTTGAAGCCAGGACTGAAGGGTTGCAGTTTTCGAGCGTCTGGTGGTCGGCCGGGTTTAACCCGAAACGGCTACGAACTTCCCATCAATCTCGCAAACCATTATGATGGTCGTAGGGGGGATGCGATATGCACCAATAGGCGCATAAGTGGGCTGGAATAGATAAAACACTATTCTGTTTACTTAACTTTAACAAATCACTTTTATTTATAAGACAATATCACTAAAAACTTTTTATATACATTCCTATAGTAGCGCCAATCTAGTAGAACAGGTATGGTAATAGGTGTCGCTACTTATACCAATTCGAGAATTGAAGGACTGATAGCTTTTGAGCCTTCGATAATTTTATTCCTTATAAAAAAGCATTCGTTGAGATTATTTTCCTTCATTCATTCGATTGTTTGTCGTTCGGTTTTTATACCCTCCACAGGAAGGTATATTCACTTTGCCATTACGTTTGTAACGCCAAGAAGGATTCACCGGAGACCCTATAAAGTATATATATTCTGAATCAGGATCACATCCTGAATCGATTTAGCCATGTCCGTCTGTCTGTCTGTCTGTCTGTCTGTCTGTCTGTCTGTCTGTCTGTCTGTCTGTCTGTCTGTCTGTCTGTCTGTCTGTCCGTCTGTCTGTCTGTCTGTTGAAAGCACGATAGCGTCCAAAGGAATTGACCTAGGCGAATGAAATTTTGTGAGACGACTTCTTTTTACCGTCGTCAGGTTGGTATTGAAAATGAGCTATGTCGGTCAAGTAGTTCTGGTACCTCCCATACAAAACCACTATTAGACCCACGTCTTTCTCTGTCTGTTGAAATCACGATAGCGTCCGAACGAATCGACTTAGGCAACTGAAATTTTATGAGAGGTCTTATATTTATGGCCTTCAAGTTTGTATTAAAAATGGTCCATGTCGGTCAAGCAGTTCTGTTACCTCCCATACAAAACCACTATTGAACACACGTCTCTCTCTGTCTGTTAAAGCACGATAGCGTCCAAACGGCTTAACTTAGGTGAATGAAATTTTGTGAGAGGACTTTTTTTTAACCGTCGTCGGGTTGGTATTGAAAATTGTCTATGTCGGTAAAGTAGTTTTGCTACCTACCATACAAAACTAATATTAGACACATACTAACACGCATGGCAAGCATTTTGCATGACTTTTATGCAGTGGAGGGTATCAAAGCATCGGCCAGGCCGATGATAACACTTTTACTTGTTGTTTATTTTGTTTGAATTTTTTTGGATTGATTTTGAAACTTTGTGTTTTCTCGAATATTTTTTTTTTTTTTGCGTGTAGCTGGATGTAAAAATCGTTGAAAGACACTGCATGCGAGCTTTGCGATAGTGTGGGACTTGCGGTTAGCTCACCCACTAAAAAACACCCGAGGGAAGCATGGTGTTGCCAACCTTCCAATAATCGCACCTAGTCGTTAAACTAATCAGCAATTTGTTTTTAACTTATAATAAATACTATGCTATAAGGTACTAACGTTAGTCTGTTACCTTTTGTTTTTTAATTCGTTATCACTTTTGTTAGTGTAATTGAGTTGTGAAATTGTCTTTATTCACCCCTATTCCCGTTGGCGTTTGTCGTAAACGCCTAATATTTCATTTTGGTTTTAAGTCAGTGTTTGTAACTTTTTTGAGACAAAAGATTTGAAATTATAGTGATCGCATAGAAAAAGAAGGAAAATCGTTGACAAAAGTTCGAAAAAAAAACTGAATATTCGTTTTATAACGACACGAAACATGAGTCCTATACGACAAACGCCAACGGGAATAAGGGTGATTATCTTTATTCCTAGTTAACTTCGAATGGTTTTACTCTTCGTAATCTTCTAACTAAGCCTACCTTCATGTCTTCTTGCGACTTTCCTGACCTCGTCCTCTACCGTTTCAATTATTAGATCTCTATGTAGATCAGCGTTACGTATGTACCATGGCGCATTAACAATATTGCGTAGTACCTACTTTGTTTTGGAAGCATTGAATGCTTTGTAGGTTTGTCTTACTTTTGCACCCCCAAAGCTGGAGACCATAAGTCCATATTGGTTTTAGGACTTGATTATATAGAAGCAGTTTATTATATATTGAGAGACATGAATGCCTCCCTATGAGCCAATACATTTTATTGTATCGTATATTTAGTTCGTTATGTTTTTTCTTGACATGAGTTTTCCAGCGCAACTTCGCATCTAGAGTCATGCCTAAATACTTAGCTGAGTTCGAATGAAGAACTTCTTTGTTATTAATGTACACAGGTATGTGTTGTACGTTTTTATTGGTGAAATGAACATGGATTGACTTCAGTTCATTTAATTTTATCTGCCATTTTTTGGTCCAATCAGATATAACACTAACTGTCCTTTGCAGTTTTTCTGTAACTTCCTGCATGGTTTTTCCGACAGCAAGTACAGCAGTATCGTCTGCAAATGTGGCTACAGTAGTTTCGTCATTTTGTGGTAGGTCGTTCGTGTATATAAGGAAAAGTACAGGTCCTAACACACTACCTTGCGGTACTCCCGCTTTTATATATTTTAATTCAGAGTACTCATCTTCTTGTTTAATTCTAAATAATCGCTGGATTATATATGACTCTAATATTTCTGAGTATTGTTTGGGAAGATATTTTTGTAGCTTATGGACCAATCCCTCATGCCAGACTTTGTCAAAAGCCTGTGTTACATCAAGGAAGATGGTGGAGCATATTTGTTTTTCTTCTAAGGCCTTTTCTATTTTATCAGTTATTCTGTGAACCTGATCTAGAGTTGAGTACCTATTTCTAAATCCAAATTGATGTTTTGGTATCAATGTTTTTTCTTCTATGATCGGATTAAGTCGTTTCAGAAGAATTTTTTCAAAGAGCTTTGGTAGAATTGGCAACAATGAAATCGGACGATATGAGGTAACTTCACTGGGCAATTTGCCCGGCTTTGGTACCATAATAACTTCCGCGACTTTTCACATGCGTGGTACATACCTTAGTCTAAACGCTGCATTTATTATCTGTGCTATTTTTTTTCAAACCTTTTTTAGGCAGTTTCTTTAGAACTTCACTCGTAATTAAATCAAACCCCGGAGCTTTTTTCGGGTTAATTTTTTCTCTTATTTCAGTGCATATTTCCTCAGAGGTTACTGCTGGAATCAATCTCTCGTCTTCGCACATGTCCGTTTGATGTAAATAATCAATGTCTTCGTATGGCTGAAAGACGTTTTCAAGATGTTCCGCAAATAGATCCGCCTTATGTTTATTTGTTTTCGCCCAGCTTCCACTGCTGTTTTTAACTGGTGGAATGTATGCTGTTGGTCTGTTCATTTTTTTTTTGTAGCCGTCCACAGTGAGTATTCTGTACTGGCATCATTTGTCAGATTTGTAAGGTATCTTTCCACAGACAAATTTTTCATTTCTTTGATCTTTTTTCTTAGTTTATTGTTTAGACTGTTGAGTCTTGTTTTGTCACTTGGCGCTCTCGATAATTGCCAGCGTTTACGAGCTCTCCTCTTTTCTGATATAATTTCGCATATTTCTTTGGGATATACGTTTCTTTTTATTTTACTAATTGATTCAGGCGTTGCAGCCCAAGCAGCCTTTTGTATATCTAGAGTGAAAGTATGTACTTCATTTTCTAGGTGCTCTTTTGTATCAATTGTTGTGGATAGTTCAATCCGTTCCTCTAGCAAATATTTGAAATATGTCCAGTCAGTGAGCTTGTTGACTAGGCGTGGGTTCCGCTCCTTCATTATTATTTTATTACCAAGTGTAAGCAACACTGATGAGTGATCTGAGTCAAGGTCTGGCCCTTCCTGCACTCGGGTAGTATTTAAGGAAATATTCTTAGTTATAAAGAAGTCGACAACGTCCGGGATTTTGTTCATATCTGTGGGCCAGTATGTAGGATTTCCCGTTGAATGGTAATTAGCATTGCCTTCTTTCATAGATTCGAGGAGTTTTCATCCTCTTGTATTTGTTAATCTTGATTCCCAAACTTTGTGCTTTGCGTTGAAATCTCCGCCTATTATGAACTTATTTCCAAATTTGTGGAAGAGACATTTAAAATCGTTTTGTTTCAGCCTGTAACTAGAAGAACAATATGCCGCAGCTACCGTTATCTGGCCGCTGCTTGTTTTTATGATTACGGACTTGGCTTGTATTTCACACGACTGGTATTCTTCACCATCATCGTAGCTAACATTTTCTTTGTTTATATAACTGCAGCCCCCTCTTGCTGTATTGTGATGATGTGGGTTATGATATGTCTTTTATCCGCTAGACTAGACATACGTCAATTTTGTTTATATCGAGAGTCACTTGCAATTCGTCTTTGCGATTCTCGAGACCATTGGCATTCCATAATAAAAATTTTATGTTTTTAGTCATTAGGATCTTTTAAGTACAGTTCTTTTATTACTGTTTTGTTTTTCCAGGAAAGATATTCTTTCCAGAATTTTCTTATTATTCTTTTCCATATCTTCCATTCTGTTGAGAATTCCTTGCATAATATCCTCCATGGCATTGCTGCAAGGCTTGCGGTCTCCGACCGGTTTGGCAACGTTGCTCGAAGTAACCTGTGCATATGTTTTCTTTGGACCTGATATGGGACTTAAGTTCCCATTTTTGTTTGAGAATAGATTTTCTCTAGCTTTATCTATTTTTTTTTATTTTTTTAGGCCCTCGATTTCGGTCCTAAGTCTTTTTTGCTTCGATTTTCACAGACTTTAGGCGCGCCTTTTTGGACAGGCTTTTGCATTTTCTTTAGCTTGTTATCTGTTACAGCTCTTTTGCTACTATGCAGCCTCTATAGTTGGCTGGGTGTCTTTCGCTACAGTTGGCGCATTTTGGGGTTGCCTTTTTTTCCCTAATGCAGTCCTTTGTAAGGTGATCTCCTGCACATCTAACGCATTTCGAGTTTGAGTTGCAGTATTTGTGAGTGTGACCAAACTTTTGACAGTTCTTACATTGAGGAACTAGCTTAGACTTACGCAAAGGATGAATTTTTACTTTCATTCCTAGGATATCTTTAATTTCATAAATTTTCTTGATGTCTTCATCTTGCTCAAAAGTAAGCATGAACATTGGCAGTGGTGCTTTGCTTTTATACTTAAGCATATTGACAACTTCTAGTATTTTGAAATTTTTCTTCTTTAGGTCATTTGCAATGCGTTCAGGTGTGCATGAAAAGTGTAGTTTCTTTGCAACAACCTTTATCGGTCTTGTTTGTTTATTTTCAAACGAGTACCATTGCACTTTTTTCTGATTTAGTAATTTCGTCAAGTTTCTGTAGGATTCTTCGTCTACTACATTAATTTTGACATCATTACTATTAAGGAGAGCTGTACTAGCCCTTATTTTGTTTTCCTCTATTATATTTAACAAGCCTTCGTACTTCGAAATACAAAGTACTATAATTTATGGAGGCTTTATTGACTTGAGTGTCTTGGTTTCTTTGTTTTTTGTCTTTTCTGGGCTTTTTTCTTTCACTTTTGGTGGCGAAAGCTCCGGGGACATACTCATTTTTCGTTTTTTATTCATTTTTCTCCTACTAAATGATGGTTCTGTCTCTCTGTGTAATTCCTCTTCATCCGTGGAATACACAACAGTTTTTGGTATCTGCTCAATTTTATTGTTATTATTGACCTGTTCTTTAAGCAGCTGCAACTCCAGCTTTAGCTTATCAATTTCGCTTGTCAGCTTTTCACTAAGTTGCTTATAATTATCTCTTTCTTCACAGGCTCTTTTGTAATCAATTTCCAACATTGTTACTTCCTTTGTTGGTTTGGATGGTGGTGTTCTTACCATCTTACGACTCTTTATGAATGGGTCATCTTTTAGCAATAAATGGTTCCCCCCAGAAGAGGGTGGAGTCACCAGTTTACCTGGCGTACCACCTGGGGTAGTTATATTATTTGTTTTGTTCATTGCATATTTTTTTTTTTGTTTAACTTTTTTTCAAAAAGTTTAAAAATTTTGACTTGACAAAATAAGTTTAAAATTTTAAATTTTTTACATGTTTGGCCCTTTAGCCCGCCATATCGCTCTGCCAATTGTACCACATTGCATATTTCGGTCTAAAGATTCATCATACAAAATTTCAGATGTGACACTATAACTATATTTTTTTATCAGTGATCGACGAAGTGAAGCTAATTTTATTTCGCGCTAGCTCCTAAATAAGTCCCGGGGAACTAAGTCCACTGAGGGACTCAGTTCCCACCTATAGTGGGAGACAAAACTACTTTCGTGAAGTGGGCCTAGTTCTCTGGTTTGTGTTTTTAGTCAGTAAGAATCTGACACTACTATGAGCACGCGTTGTTCTCATAGTGTCTATGAACGATTTTCACCTACCCTCGGAAAAAAAAAAATTAATAAAGAGAAAACTTAAATAGAAAAGTTAGGAGCGGTAGGGAGTCAGTGATGAGGGAAACATATGATTTAAATATACAAAACAAAAATAAAACATCCTTATCTGCTCAATTATGCAATTAATATGACTGTATTCTGCACTAGTAATAGCAATACCCACAGATCGACGATTTTATCCGGTTCGGTAGGACCATGTTCGAGAACCCTAGTGAAGAAACGAGTTGACTGTAAATTTTGGTTACTAATACTTAGATACTCTTTTCCTCTTCATCTTCAGAAAAACCAATTATATTCTTTTCTTGGAATATAAAATACCTACGTCTTCTTTCTATATTTAAAAAATAATAATAAGGGTATTTTTCTTAATGAACAAAACATAATAAAATACTGAATATGTTGAATCATATCATTGGTACGTATGCTGACTATTATAATGCTAACAATTTTTAGCATATATGCATATGTTCGTCTAGCGTATGATTCTCTATTATACGATATGTTTTGGTTGGTTTTTGCTTGGTTTAACTTTAAAATAATAAAAACATCATTTGTTTGAAATACTCCCAAACAGGTTCAGTCTATACGTTGGTGATGGCTTGGCCGGATTTACTTGCAGAATGTTTAGCCAAATTCGTTTTAAAAGATTGGTCCTTACAATCCCCCAACGTGTATTGGCCAAAATTCTACGATATTTCCTTTGGATTGCTGCGAATAAGCACGATTCCTTGGATCGTTGCTATTCTTATCGTCGTGTCGCCCTCAATAATAAGCTGCGAACCGAAACACTCTCCCTAAGTAGGTAACATATATTGATCCTGAGGATGTAGCCGGTACAATGTTGAACGAATTTTTAAAATCGGCCAAATAGTTCCAAAGTTAGTTCCAACTACATCTTTACCCTTCCCCCTTAATCCTTACGTACCCTGTATACTGATCCGAAAGTCCTAAGTCAATGGACATAATTATTACACATAAATGAAAACTCGTCACAGGTATGATTTGATTTATTTTTTCTACGCGATCATATCGTTACACATTCCAAAGCTGCAGATCTCAAATATAATATGTAGGTATCTATGTACGATTGTGTAAATCTACTTACGCATCACTAACTCTTTTTATGCACGTACATAGTTTGATTTATGCATATCAATATTCAACTACGCCATACATGAACATTGTACGTACGTTCTGACTTCTGATTGCCAGTCGTGCGAGTAATAATATTTTATTTTTGCATAAAACTACCCCTAAGCACAACTGCAATCGAGAAAACAATTTGTTCGCACTTGGCCAAATAAGACCTATTTTCAATTTATTATATCTCACACTCTGGATGGACCAGAAAGATGACTGTTAGTTTAAAATACTCGGTGAAGGTATTGCCTCACAATTAAAGGCATTTCTTGAATTGATTTACATAGATTTATGTGTATAATGGCAAGTTGGGCGTAGTGAGGTCGATATATAAAAGTTCGAACCTCTTTTTTTCAATTCTTATGGGACGAATTTTGAAAAACGATGAAAGAGGCTTGTAATAATTTTGACTTATCAATCAACATACAGACTTTCAAGGTCATGGTAGGTAGGTAGGTAATTGGGTGCTCTGGCCAACGTAGACCATCAGTTGGGTCCATTGTGTCCAGTCACGGGAACCTTCCATTTCATACCTGTTGGAGACAAAGAGTATACCGCTTTATTGAGTCACCTAGATTTGGTATTAATCCCAGGACTTCACAAGCTCTTGTATCCAGATTCTCAGCCTATCCTGGGAGCAACCGAAGGGATGTGGGGTTTGATGACCTACTGGAACCACCCCGATTTGAGTATGAATCTCAGGAGTTCCTTAAGATCAACATTCACCAAATCCTCTAGCTCATCGAAGAAGAAGCTGTTGAGAATACTCTGTCTACTATTTTTAAAGGCTGGACATTCGCAAAGCAGATGACGAACAGATTGTATTTCTTCAACGTCTCTGCAGCTTCTGCAAAAGTCATTATGCAGTATGCCCAACCTTTCCGCGTGTACCCCTATCGCACAGTGTCCAGTAATGACCACCGTGAGTATGCGGATGTCCTTGCGGCTAAGTCCAATCATGAATTTGGATCTCTTTTTGCTCACTTCTGGCCATAATTCTTTTGCATGCCTACAGGTGTTGAGATTGTTCCAGCGCAGATTTGTTCTACTCAAGGATTCAATATCGATCTTCCTTACAAGCGTGCTTAGCGGAGTTCTTACAGATTTTAGGGCCATTGATGCGTACATCTTCGACCCATTTCTTGCAGTCTCATCCGCTTGTTCGTTTCCCGGAATATCCATATGCCCCGGTACCCAGCAAAGGGTCACCGTGTTGGCTTGCGATAGTTCATCCAGGAATTTCTTGCAATGACTTACTGCCCTCGACTTCACAACGACTGACTCCATGGCTTTTATGGCCGCTTGGCTGTCAGAGTATATAGTGATTTGTTTGTCGGCAATGTGTCGTCTCTTTAGTTCCTTTGCCCCTAGGGTTATAGCAGCAATTTCCGCTTGAAACACACTACAGTCATCGTTGATTCGGAATGATTCTCGCAGGTTTAGTTTTTCGCTGAAGATGCCCGCGCCTGTAACAACATCCATGTTAGAACCATCGGTATAGAGGGCTATCTCCCCTTCTTCTGTAACTGCATTGTGCTCCCATTCATTCCTGTCAGGAATTCTGGTTGTGAATCTCCTTTCAAAAACGAGTGTGGGGGGTAGATAGTCTGTAGCTATCCTCTCCTTTGCCGCGCTCCATTGTGTTTCAATCGAGGCGTGCCCATAGGATTTGGATGACCATATTCCAGACTCTCTTAGTCTGATCGCGGTTTTGACCGCTCTACTGCTGCAGTAAATATCCAGAGGGGTGAGGTTTAGCATTACCTCCATTGCTGCCGTAGGTGTTGTTCGTAGGGAACCCGTTATCCCAATGCATGCCGCTCTCTGGACTTTAGTGAGGCTTGAGAGATGGTATTTTTTCTCCGTGGCCTTCCACCACACAATTGTACCATATGTTAGAATAGGTCGCACTATTGCGGTATACAACCAGTGTACCACGTGCGGCCTGAAACCCCATGTGTTGCCGAATGCTCTTCTACAGGCGTATAGTGCCACGTATGCTTTCTTGATGCGATCCTCTATGTTTTCCTTCCAGCTGAGCTTGGAATCCAGGATAATGCCCAGATATTTCGCCGTCTTTGATATTTTTAGATCCACCTCGCCCATCCTTGGTGGATTAAATGGGGGAATTACTCTCCTTCAGCAAGATCTCTGTCTTTGATGGGTTCACACCCAGTCCACGTCCCGCGACCCAGTTATTAACCAGTAAGAGTGCATAACTAAGTCGTTCGCTGAGAACTGGAGTGAACTTACCTGGGACAAGAATTACTACATCGTCTGCGTATGCGCTCACAATGAAGCCTTCCTTTTCCAGTATTTTCAGCAGTTCGTCAACTACAAGGAGCCAGATGAGCGGTGAGAGAACCCCGCCTTGTGGTGTTCCCCTACTCACTTTCCGCTCAATACTTACGTCCCCTAGCTGTGCCTTAATCCGTCGTGTTCCTAGCAAAGTCCAATCCAGTTACATAGGCTGCTATTTAGATGGGCTTTCCTCATGCTGCGCAGGATTGCGTCAGCTTCTATGTTGTTCTATGTTACTTTACTCCTCAACAATTCTCACCCACCCTATGGCCTATTTTGGCCACACATGCATTAATCAGAAATAAAATAATGAAAATCGGACGAATGGTTCTCGAGTTCTGGAGGGACGAACAGACGGACGTTGCATCTTATAAAGTAATATGGATGTTGCGATTGGGACACAATTTTCAGCATACATAATATTCTGATTCAACATATCGTCTAATACTTGCTTAACCACAGTATAAAATTCATTATTTACTCATGATACTTACCAATGCATATCTCAATTTAAAATTTGTACGAAAAACCAATGCAGAGCGCAGAAACCTGTAACCCATTCAAATCCTTATGGGAACTAATGGTAGGCGTCAGTTATTTTACTATTTACACAACATTAGATACAGTGAGAGTCAAAAGTGAGTGAACACCAGTGCGGTTTTCATTTGTCATTGGAGTTTGGAATTTTTTTTAGATACCTCTATATTTATTAAGTATTTTTTGCTGTCGACATGAAATATGCTTAATTATTGTTATTTCGTTATGAAACTTTTTACAGGTTGTTGGTTTTTATACCCTCCACAGGAATGTATATTCACTTTGACATTACGTTTTTAACGCCAAGAAGGATTCACCGGAGTATAAATTATATATATATAAAGTATATATATATTCTGAATCAGGATCATATTCTGAATCGATTTAGCCATGTCCGTCTGTCTGTCTGTCTGTCTGTTGAAAGCACGGTAGCGTGCAAACGAATTGACCTAGGCGAATGAAATTTTGTGAGACGACTTCTTTTTCCCGTCGCTAGGTTTGTATTAAAAATGGTCCATGTCGGTCAAGTAGTACTGGTACCTCCCATACAAAACCAATATTAGACACATGCGTGTACCTGTAGCAGTACATACAGTGGAGGGTATCAAAGCATCGGCCAGGCCGATGATAACACTTTTACTTGTTTAGACCTGTTTTCAGACCGTAAAGAAAACTCAAAAGATCATCCGTGTTTACTCACGTTTGACACTCACTGTATGTTATGGAAATATGTACTTCCGGAACTCTCTTAGCGCAGGGTCAATTTATTTAATGTGAGTCGCTCTACCTACCCTCTTAATATAGAAACGTTTTCTAGTTTCTATTTGGTTTGGTATTAAAACATCGGCAAGGCCGATGATAACACTTTTACATACTTGTTTATTTTGTATCTGTGACCTGTTAAACTCGGAATCATTATAATAACGGATGAATGACTGCGTTGTGTAATGTAGATCTGAATAAAAGACAATTTCTTAAAAAAATATAAATATTATAATCGTATAATTTATCCTAAGCAATTACAAACAAATTCTTAAAAGTCGGAAAATAAAAATGTATTTTCTTCAAATTTTGACTCTTAAGTATTAAATGGAATTGAGGGTTTCAAGTATTTGTATCCAGAAGCATATTCCCGTGATATTTCATTAGTCCGCACAGGTTCAAATGGGATGCGTGGCGTCGGATAACTGTACCCGCTGGGTAAGATCGGTGCACTCGTCGTTGGTGTAGTTGGCCTACGAGGAATTACGAAAGGTTTCGATGGCTTCGGATATTCATAACCACTATTAGGTAATCGAGTGGCTTCCTGATTATGTTTAGTCGGAATTATGGGTGAGCCGCTGGGGGTTGGAGAGTTGTAACTCGCTGATGTTGGTTTCGAAGCTCTTGGTTTGGTCGGGGAAATATCAAAAGAAATAGATGGTTTCGGATACTCGTACCCATGTGAGTCTATTGTGGGAATAACTTTAATATTAGCTTTTGGAGTAGGCAAAGTTAATTTATTTCCTGGTTTTGGATACTGATATCCATCTGTGTTTCCTTTATTATTTTCACTTCTTATTGGAGTTGGAGTTGGAGATGGAAGCTCAAACGGAGATTTTGGTTTTGGATACTGATAGCCGGGACTCACAGTTTTTAATACCTCTTTTTGAGGTGGAATATATGTATTAGGGGCGCTGGGTTTGGGGGTCTTAGTTGGAACAATAACTGGCTTTGGGGATGGAAGTTCAAAAGGAGATTTCGGTTTTGGATACTGATATCCGGGACTCACAGTTTTTAATACCTCTTTTTGAGGTGGAATGTATGTATTAGGGGCGCTGGGTTTGGGGGTCTTAGTTGGAACAATAACTGGCTTTGGGGATGGAAGTTCAAAAGGAGATTTCGGTTTTGGATACTGATATCCGGGACTCACAGTTTTTAATACCTCTTTTTGAGGTGGAATGTATGTATTTGGGGCGCTGGGTTTGGGGGTCTTAGTTGGAACAATAACTGGCTTTGGGGATGGAAGTTCAAAGGGAGATTTCGGTTTTGGATACTGATATCCAGGGTTGACAGTGTTTAGTACTTCTTTTTGGGGTGGAATATATAAGGTTGGGACTGTAGGTTTGGGTGTTGGGAGAACCAGTTGTTGTTGTGGTTTGGGATATATATATCCAGCTTTTTCTTCTTTAAACGTTTTTTTCCCAAGTGGAGTGCTCGTTAAAACAGCAACTGGCTTTTTAGAAGGCAGTACAAACGGAGCTTGTGGCTTTGGATATTGATATCCGGGATTGACAGTTTTCAATATCTCTTTTTGAGGTGGAATATATGTAGTTGGCGCACTTGGTTTGGGCGTGTTAGTGGCAGTAATAACTGGCTTTGGGGATGGAAGTTCAAAGGGAGATTTCGGTTTTGGATACTGATATCCAGGATTGGCAGGTTGCTGTACATCTTTTTGTGGTGGAATGTATGTATCTCTTACGATTGGTTTGGGAGTTGGAGAAACCAGTTGCTCCTGAGGTTTGGGGCTCCGATATACAGTCTTATCTGGTGTGTAAGTTTCCTTTATGGTTGGAGTTTTAGTTATCACAACCTTTGGCCTTGGCGATGGAAGCTCAAAGGGAGATTCCGGTTTTGGATACTGATATCCAGGATTGACAGGTTGCTCTACTTCTCTCTGAGGTGGAATATATGTATTTGCTACGGTTGGTTTGGGAATTGGAAGGACCAATTGCTCCTTAGGTTTGGGGTATTGATATCCTGACTTCTCTGATGTGTACGTTTCCTTTTTGGTTGGAGTTTTAGTAACCAAAACCACTGGCTTTGGAGATGGAAGCTCAAACGGCGCTTGTGGTTCCGGGTAGTGGTATCCAGGACCTACAACTTTCGTTACTTCTTTTGGAGGGGGAATATATTTATTCGGTACGGTAGGCTTGGGAGTTGGAAGAACCAGTTGCTGCAGAGGTTTGGGGTATTGATAGCCAGCCTTATTTTCTGTATAAGTTTCTTTCCTTATTGGAGTTATAGTTGTAACTGGCCTTGGCAATGGGAGCTCGAAGGAAAATTCCGGTTTCGGATATTGGTATCCAGTATTGGCAACTTTAATTACATCTTTTTCAGGTGCGATATATGCATTTGAGAGACCAGGCCTGGGAGTTGTTACTATCAGTTGATTTTGCGGCTTAGGGTAATCATAACCTTGATGAGTTGAGGATTCGGTTGCCACTGGAAATTTAAGTGGCACCTCCGGTTTCGGATAATTGTTGCCATTTTCATGTTTCACATTTGTACCGGTTTCAAAATCCACATTTGGTTTGTCATAGTAGTACTGGGCACTTGAAAATCGAATACTGCTGCATATGACAAAGAATATATAAGATTTCTGGAAATGAAAAAAAAAAAATCAATTTATTTATATGTGTTCAGTGCCTGGTTTTAAGAAATATTGCTTGTTGTTTCTATTTAATTTATATAATGTATATTATATGTACGTAAGTATTTACATGAAACAGTCACTATCTTTCTGCTAGAATTTTAAAGTCTTTTGTTGGTAACAACTTTTATTTTAATATTATGCCCATGAATTGTTTTGCCTAAATACCTAAACTTTCGTCTATCAGGACTATGTATAGTAGATATAAAATTATTATCAATGTTCCAAATTTTACAAACTTTGGCTTCCATGAGAATAGACAGTATTTGGTGGGGTGGGCAAAAAGCCCCTTTGTCCAATCCCACCCGGTTTTGTAAAATGCATCAAGCAAGCAATTATGTCAATTTACCAAATTTCAATGCTAGAGCAATGGTAAAGAAATGGTGTTTAAAATAACTAACTGTCATGTCAGTTAGAATTTTTTTTTTTTTTTTTCCGAGGGTAGGTGAAAATCTTGCATAGACACTATGAGAACAACGCGTGCTCATAGTAGTGTCAGATTCTTACTGACTAAAAACACCACCCTTCGATATAAATTGTAGATACTGCAACTAAGATATAACTTATCAAGCAATTTTTCTATCACGAAATGAAAACTTTTGGCAGGTTACTCTCCAATGAAAGATCCTGCATGTTCCGCAATTTAGACGCGGTTAATCCCTATATCGCCAAGTCGAAAGGTTTTGTTCTTTGTAGTCGGCGCAATAAATTGCTATCATCCAAAATTTGTAGGACTGTATTGTTGATGTGTCCGATTAGTCGGTTTCTATGCTTTCGCGCAAAGCTTCTCGTTTCAGCTTCGATTGTAGGTATTCCGAGATCCCTGTGGATATCGTCGTTTCTAATATACCACGGTGCTTTTACAATTTCTCGAAGCACTTTATTTTGAAAAGATTGTATAATATTGGCATTTGTTTTCTTGGTGCAACCCCAAAGTTGTATACCGTAGGTCCACACCGGCTTTAGCACTTGCTTGTATAAAAGCAGTTTGTTCTCGGTACTGAGCTGGGAATGTTTTCCAAGTAACCAGTACATTTCTCTATATTTGAGTTAGAATTTATCAAATATTTATAACAAATGCATAATTTTGTAGCAATTGCTGGTATACTTTTAGGCTTACCCTTAATTCATTAGTAAGCTGGTATATGAGCAAGAAATCTTTCAGTCTTATTCATTAGATCCATTTAATCTAATCTATTAATTAATATCAGTGTCTCAGCTGATTCACATAAAACTGTCATTTTAATTAAGACTTAAAAAATGTGCATTTATTAAGATTTTTTGCAGCAGGTGGCAATGTAAATTAACAAGTAAGCGGCCATTTTTGCAAGTAGACGACCGGTTGGGCGGCGTTTCCACCGAACTTTACATTTTTATACCCTCCACAGGAAGGTATATTCACTTTGCCATTACGTTTGTAACGCCGAGAAGGATTCACCGGAGACCCTATAAAGTATATATATTCTGAATCAGGATCACATTCTGAATCGATTTAGCCTTGTCCGTCTGTCTGTCTGTCTGTCTGTCTGTCTGTCTGTCTGTCCGTCTGTCTGTCTGTCTGTCTGTTGAAAGCACGATAGCGTCCAAAGGAATTGACCTAGGCGAATGAAATTTTGTGAGACGACTTCTTTTTACCGTCGTCAGGTTGGTATTGAAAATGAGCTATGTCGGTCAAGTAGTTCTGGTACCTCCCATACAAAACCACTATTAGACCCACGTCTCTCTCTGTCTGTTGAAATCACGATAGCGTCCGAACGAATCGACTTAGGCAACTGAAATTTTATGAGAGGTCTTATATTTATGGCCTTCAAGTTTGTATTAAAAATGGTCCATGTCGGTCAAGCAGTTCTGTTACCTCCCATACAAAACCACTATTGAACACACGTCTCTCTCTGTCTGTTAAAGCACGATAGCGTCCAAACGACTTAACTTAGGTGAATGAAATTTTGTGAGAGGACTTTTTTTAACCGTCGTCAGGTTGGTATTGAAAATTGTCTATGTCGGTAAAGTAGTTTTGCTACCTACCATACAAAACTAATATTAGACACATACTAACACGCATGGCAAGCATTTTGCATGACTTTTATGCAGTGGAGGGTATCAAAGCATCGGCCAGGCCGATGATAACACTTTTACTTGTTTATTTTGAAATTTCTATTATTTCCTGAAGCCTTTTATTCCAAAGTTCTAGGTCGATAACTTAGGCGCAACAATTGATAACGTTTTTTTGTAGATGTAGAGGGGTTAAATACAAGCATATTTTTTTACTATGGGGGGTCTATCTGGCTTTGTTTAGGCGGGACGGGTAATTTAAAACAATTACATATGCTTAAAATAATAAAACAAATATTGAAAAACAAGGCAACGTTTACAATAAGGGACTTTAAGATTTTTTTAAACCGGGGGCCAGATTCCGTAAAATGAAAACGATCGAACGATATCGTTTCGACAATAGCAATCTCTGTCTATTGCCACAGATATGATAGAGATAGGTTTAGTGAATACGATATCGTTCGATCGTTTTCATTTTACGGAATCTGGACCCAGGTTCTTTCATATTATTTTAAAATCGTTCATGAATTTTGAAAAAAAAACTTTCAAACTTGAAATTTAAGTAAAAAACAAGTAAAAGTGTTATCATCGGCCTGGCCGATGCTTTGATACCCTCCACAGCATAAAAGTCATGCAAAATGTTTGCCATGCGAGTGTGTCTAATATTAGTTTTGTATGGGAGGTAGCAGAACCACTTTACCGACATAGAAAATTTTCAATACCAACCTGACGACGGTTAAAAAGAGTACTCTCACAAAATTTCATTCACATAAGTCGGTTCGTTTGGACGCTAAGGTGTTTTCAACAGACAGAGAGATACATGGGTCGAATATTGGCTTTGTATGGTAGGTAACAGAACTACTTGACCGACATGGATCATTTTTAATGCCAACCTGACAACCGTAAAACTAAGACCTGTCACACAATTTCAATCGCATAGGTCGATTCATTTAAACGCTCTCGTGATTTCAACAGGCGGAGAGACACATGGGTCTACTAATGATTTTGTATGGGAGGTGCCAGAACTACTTGACCGACATAGCCCATTTTCAATACCAACCTGACGACGGTAAAAAAAGTCCTCTCACCAAATTTCATTCGCCTAGGTCAATTCGTTTGGACGCTATCGTGCTTTCAACAGACAGACAGACAGACAGACAGACAGACAGACAGACAGACGGACATCGCTAAATCGATTCAGAATGTGATCCTGATTCAGAATATATATACTTTATAGGGTCTCCGGTGAATCCTTCTCGGCGTTACAAACGTAATGGCAAAGTGAATATACCTTCCTGTGGAGGGTATAATTAAAGAAAAGTTTTATGCTGATTTTTTCAATATTGAGATAGAAAATAGATACTTCATTAATCTATAGTTTTTACAGACCCAATCAATTCTTAATCGAACACTGAAAACTATATTGATGTCATGTATGCCTTCTAGTTTTTAAGAAAAGGAAAATTACTTTTATATGTTGATCCGCTTAGAGTAGAAAACAGCATCTACCACGCGGGAATTGCTACCCTTGTACCTGAAAATGTGCATGGGTGTGGGGGCATGCTTGAGATCACTGTTGGATTATAGCATTGTATATACACACTATAGTGTCTATATACAATGATTATAGGATGGTTGAGTATGCAAACTTTCGTTAAATAATATTACTTTACTGAATGCCAACAACATTCTTCAGCAACAGTCTCTGGGCTGGTGGTTTATTCGCATTTCATCAATTCGTATGTTCGCTCCCATGTGAATGGTCCTTAACAAGTTCGTTAAAATTAGACGATTTATGCATTTCAACCAAAACTCGAATATGAAGCATAGAAATCATCCCGATCATGATAGGTTGCATAAATTACGACCAGTTATAAACATTTTAAATGAAAAGTTTCAATATGTTCCCCTTTGCAACAATACCTTTGTGTGGATGAACAACTATGTGCTACAAAGGCAAGACATTGCCAGCGTTCCATTGATCGCTAGATGACTAGCGGCATGCCAAACTCCATATAAAAACAAGTAAAAGTGTTATCATCGGCCTGGCCGATGCTTTGATACCCTCCACTGCATAAAAGTCATGCAAAATGCTTGCCATGCGTGTTAGTATGTGTCTAATATTAGTTTTGTATGGTAGGTAGCAAAACTACTTTACCGACATAGACAATTTTCAATACCAACCTGACGACGGTTAAAAAAAGTCCTCTCACAAAATTTCATTCACCTAAGTTAAGTCGTTTGGACGCTATCGTGCTTTAACAGACAGAGAGAGACGTGTGTTCAATAGTGGTTTTGTATGGGAGGTAACAGAACTGCTTGACCGACATGGACCATTTTTAATACAAACTTGAAGGCCATAAATATAAGACCTCTCATAAAATTTCAGTTGCCTAAGTCGATTCGTTCGGACGCTATCGTGATTTCAACAGACAGAGAGAGACGTGGGTCTAATAGTGGTTTTGTATGGGAGGTACCAGAACTACTTGACCGACATAGCTCATTTTCAATACCAACCTGACGACGGTAAAAAGAAGTCGTCTCACAAAATTTCATTCGCCTAGGTCAATTCCTTTGGACGCTATCGTGCTTTCAACAGACAGACAGACAGACAGACGGACAGACAGACAGACAGACAGACAGACAGACAGACAGACGGACAAGGCTAAATCGATTCAGAATGTGATCCTGATTCAGAATATATATACTTTATAGGGTCTCCGGTGAATCCTTCTCGGCGTTACAAACGTAATGGCAAAGTGAATATACCTTCCTGTGGAGGGTATAAAAACTGACAGTCATCTAGCGGTCAATGGAACGCGGCCATTATTATCAAGCAATAGGTACTTACAGCGCCTCCTACATGTAAAACAGGCCGTAATGACCGAAACAACAGCTGGCCAGGTTGGCTTCCTCACAGTAAATTAAAACCGCGAAAACAACACAATTATGTCGGTGTAGATTTAGTTCGGCCTTAATAAATTTTGATTTTTCGCGTGTTTTAGTGATAAATAAAAGGTGAATACAATTTGGAAATATATTTTAATATAAGTGTTGAACGAAAAAATTAAGAAACAATTGAGTTTCTTTTTCTTATTTAAGTTTGTGCATTTCTGTGGTGTGTTGCTTACTTACGCCATTAATATTTGTTGATAACTTCGCGATTTCAATTCCAATAATAATTATAGTGTCGTGATGTGAAGACATTTACTTTTTTTATTATTCTTGTCTTCAGATGCCGTCGATGTGCTGTGCTCCAGGTTGCCAGTCCAACGCGAAAGGAACATCATATGTCAGGTGCTTTTCCTTTCCAAAAACTGACCCATTGAAGTCAAAATGGTTACGGATCATCCCACGAGATGATCTCGTTATATCAAAAAATACGAATCTCTGCTGCCTGCATTTCGTGGATGATGACATAGTCAAGACATATCCATATGGTGGCGACAGGAAAGTTTGGACTTTGCAGCTTGGGGCATTGCCTTCGAAGTTCCCGAACTTGCCGAACTATTTTTCGAAGGAGCCAAGTAAGCCAAGAACTGATCCCAACAAAAGAAAAGATGCAGCTATAGATCGCTTTAATAATGAACAAGAGGAATGGCTTTCGATGGGGAAAATAAACAGTCTCTCAGACATTGAAAATGGCAAAGATAAGTATAATATTTTTATATTATATTTTATTATATAGTGGAATCATTTTTTATAAAATTTGTTTTGAAACAAATCCGAAGGTCTGCTGTTCATTTATCATAACCAATAGTTTAGATGTTGTGGAAGTATTTATAGAAAACCACCAAATAAATGTTCGGAATTTCCAATTTCTGTTAGGAAATAATTTTAAATGTGATAGTTTCCCAAAATTAGAAAATTTGCTCGTTTCTGTTTCCAATTTTGAACCGATGAAAGTAACTTTGAATTCAAGAATTGCTGTGATAAGTGAAGAAATTTAATTTGTGTTCCTGCATGTATATTGAAAAAATGTTAAATAAATACATGGGCAAGAAATAAAAAAATTTATTTTATTCAACGCAATTCGTTATTACAATTTTGTGTGAATCAGTTGAAGTGGCAAAAGTAAGTACAAACTACATCGAAAGTATAAAGTTTTCACTCAATATTGAAAAAAAATATATATAATTAGTTAACATTTAAATATCCAGAATATTATGCATCTACGAATTCCCTATCTAACTTTTTAGTGCACAAAAATATCAACATGAAAAATGTTTTCGTATCTCGTCAACACGACTTTGTACCTAATAACGATTCGAGAAAGCCAAGGCATCCATATGTTATTTGACATTTCGATGGAGCATTACCTACGGCCTTTTTTACATGTAGGAGGCGCTGGTACTTACCAGCTAAGCCCCATAAATGGGGATACAAACGTTACGTGCTTTGTGGGACTGATGGATTTTCCTACAAATTTGAAATATACACCGGCGATGAAAATAACCTTAAGTAATTACAACCTTCTTTCTCTTATTCGTATACCTAACTAACATTGATTTATCTTAGATACAGGAAACCAGAAGAGCCGGATTTGGGTCCATGCCATGTGCTAACATTGTCGTACGATTATGCAGAAATGCAATCAAAATTACCAAGTATATTTTGACAATTTTTATTCATCGATTCCATTAGCTGTGTTCCTGGCAAAATGCGGCAAACATTGCCTTGGAACAATTGTAAACTTTCCAGCGACAAGGACTTGGCCAAAGAAAATCGTGGAATGTCTCAAGAATTTGTGGCTGGATATGGATGGTGTAGAGATTGCAGCTGTCGCTTGGAAGGACAATAAAACAGTCACCCTCATATCAACTTTTACTGGAGAGTTACCGTTTTCAAATGTAAAGCGCTTCGATAAAAAAGAAAATAAAAAGGCTGTTAGAATCCCTTGCCCGAATTTAGTAAGGGAGTATAATGGACATATGGGAGGAGTCGATCTTCTGGATAGTTTAATTGGGCGCTACAATATAAAAATGCGTACCTACCAAAAAATGGTATCTACGACTATTTTACCTCTTGATTGATATGACAATAACTATAAATTCGAAAATGTTGTATAATAAAAAGGGAGAACATTATTTACCTCTAGCTGAGGTTGCATATTGCTTGTGCTATCATATCAAGGAAACCAATCAACAACCAAAAGAGGCAGGCCAAGTGATCTGGAAAAAAGCATCCAAGCAAAAAAGAAACGCTCCGCAACGACGGGTTACATACCACCAAATGATGCGCATCAGGACTAATGCAGCCATTGGCCAATTTATGAGAATACTAGACAGAGATGCAAAATGCCCAAATGCAAATATTTTTCTTTTATAAAATGCTCAAATGTTGTTTACACTTTTGCCTTAATAAAATTAATAATTGCTTTATAAAATTGCATACAGAATAAAACATTGGAACCTATAATTAGTATCGTACCACTGCACGATGTACATACCAGATATGATACATTCATTTTATTTGTTTATAAATACATAAAGAATAATTAAAAGTAGAATTTTTTCATTATTTTTCTCGATCTTAGAAGGATTAATTCTATCAGAAAACATTTTTTTCTGTGTAAAATAGAAAATCGCGCAGTGTAGGGTTAATTTTAACATTTCATACGTATTCACAGACAGACCAAATATGCGGATGTATGTTCGGGGTAGGTGAACGGAAGTTGGCGGTCTATTCTGTCTAGTTTTTGCAATATACGAGTTGTCCACGGTGAATTTCATCACTTATTCCGGGAACTACCAGAAGATCCTGCCAAATTTGAAGAATATGACCACGTGCAAAATATAAGCGATGAGAGCAGAGAAATCGAATATGTTTGAAATCACACCCACAGCTTTGCTCGACCTTGAATGCGAATTGCGAACGCTGCAATCTGCGTGCTTTCACTGCACATTTTTATACCCTCCACAGGAAGGTATATTCACTTTGCCATTACGTTTGTAACGCCAAGAAGGATTCACCGGAGACCCTATAAAGTATATATATTCTGAATCAGGATCACATTCTGAATCGATTTAGCCATGTCCGTCTGTCTGTCTGTCTGTCTGTCTGTCTGTCTGTCTGTCTGTCTGTCTGTCTGTCTGTCCGTCTGTCTGTCTGTCTGTTGAAAGCACGATAGCGTCCAAAGGAATTGACTTAGGTGAATGAAATTTTGTGAGACGACTTCTTTTTACCGTCGCCAGGTTGGTATTGAAAATGGGCTATGTCGGTCAAGTAGTTCTGGTACCTCCCATACAAAATTACTATTAGATCCACGTCTCTCTCTGTCTGTTGAAATCACGATAGCGTCCGAAAGAATCGACTTAGGTAACTGAAATTTTATGAGAGGTCTTATATTTATGGCCTTCAAGTTTGTATTAAAAATGGTCCATGTCGGTCAAGTAGTTCTGTTACCTCCCATACAAAGCCAATATTTGACCCATATATCTGTGTCTGTTGAAAGCACGATAGCGTCCAAACGAATTGACTTAGGTGAATGAAATTTTGTGAGAGGACTTTTTGTAACCGTCGTCAGGTTGGTATTGAATATTGTCTATGTCGGTAAAGTAGTTCTGCTACCTACCATACTAACTCGCATTGCAAACATTTTGCATGACTTTTATGCAGTGGAGGGTATCAAAGCATCGGCCAGGCCGATGATAACACTTTTACTTGTTTTTATATAAATTTTTCTGCCCAATTGGCTGACACAGCAACCTTTCGACATGCACAGTGCACGTGTTATCGCTTCGCTGTTTCCTTCTGCTCACTCTTCGCTCCACTCTGAACACTTATGCAGTGTCCTCCTGGTCCACTCAAGAGCGTCCTACACGCATACGCACGCGATCATTATAATAGACAGATATTTAAAAATTAATGAATATCAACCATGTAAACAGAAGTGAGGTTAGCAATGATTTATGTATGACTAGAAATGTCAGATATTATAAACAATAATATCAAAACGTTGCCATACTAGATTGAGTGCCAAAGCGATAATTAAATTAAGGTCTGCGCAAATCAGCGTGAAACCGCATGACAAGAGATTGTTTGGGGATACTGGAACACCAAACATCTTTTTAAGATCTAGCCGAAGTTTTTGTCGCTTAATACATTTTTGCGGTCAATACCTATAAATTGTCGTTCTGGTAGCAACAACGTTAAGAAAACGTTATAAAACAACTGAGAGAAGAAATTACGAGAACAATAATTATTATACTTCATACAGATATTTCGAAACGAAGAAATAATGCCTACAGAATATAGAACAACTTCTTGTTGAAATATTGCTCTGAGCTAGGGTTGCCAGAAATCTTTTGAAGAAAGTAGTTATAGAGCATGAAAATCCCAGACTTTCCCGGACAAAATAGGATCTAAAAAAGAGTACAAAACATACATACCTACTATTAGTTACAATAATGTTTGAACTTTCTCGTTTTCATTGCGGTAGAACACATGTTTTTAGGCCAATTGCGCTGAATAATCATTCTCGGCTGATTTTCTGACATATTATGAAAGTTTTTAAAAAAGAAGTTCACTAAGCTTAAATCTTAAAATATCTAGAAATATTCCCTTAGTTTCGTTAGAGGAAGAAATAAAAAAAAAACAATTTAAATTTCTGGGATTTTGGAAATTTTGCTTGGGACCCGACTTAGGTATTGCAGCAACAAAATAGCTATATTCGTATTTTACAAACAAAAAGATTGTACAAACAAAAGGATTGAAAGAACAAAGAAACCCTGTCGCATAAACAACATAAACAAAATTTTAAATTTTCGGTGGATTTTTGACATCTTTGAAATACTATTTTAGGGCTTCAAATATAAGCAAAAGTCGGTCCACTGCCGGATGAAGAGAAAGCCATCTCCTTTTTGAATGGTATAAAATTGACTGGTTTTCTATATTCCAGAAGACTACAATTTGCAGCAATTTAAGTGCAGAACTAACATACATCTGCAAGCATCTCGGGGCGCTATTGAAGCGTTATGGGTTCGTATTTTTAAACTTATTACGTCGACTTCAATAGGTAAGATCACATTAGAATTTTTCATTCAGTGTTTTCGAACCTTTCTTTTTTCGATTACCAAAGTTGGTATTACAATGAAATGGTGCAGAATTCATCATTCGGGAATAAAATTGTCACTTTCAAGCTCTATTGGCATCCTCCAGGTAGACCCAGAATAAGGGCCGGTTTGTTCAGAACTGGTTAAATCTGCGGTTAGGTTATCATAGATTTAGGGCCGATTTGTTCAGAGCTGGTTAAATCTGCGGTTAGGTTATCATAGATTTAGTTTAACCCATGATTATAATATCTGTGGTAATCAAAAAGCGTTTGTTCACTTATATTTCACTTTGGTCACCAAACCATAGATTTGCGACAAATCGTTCCAGTTTTCCAGTTTATTTGTCAATTCAGTTATTAGATTTAATCAATGGTTAAAATTGTCACTGCCGCAGCAATTTTTTTCCACAGTGTCTTGCTTTGTATTTATATGCCAGTTGTTGAAAATGCGTCCACGTGGTAGATACGAACCAACACACTATTTTGCGGTTATTATTTATTAAACTAATTTTTATTTTTAAAAGAAAGTTGTTTTGTTTTTCAATTCTATGTCAAAGCTTGAACAAAAAAAAATCCAAAATTTCCTTGGTTAATGCCGTTAACCGACCAAAATCGGCTGGTTATTGATTTCTCTGATTAATTAACCAAATCATGGATTCTCTGGTTACAATTTGACTGAACAAACAGATTCTATGGTTTTCAGCTGGTTCAGTTAACCAAATATGAACAAACCGGCCCTAAGATGGTTAGATTAAGTCTATAATCTCTCCTCTACCCGTATGGGGATTGCCCTTGATGATTTAGAGTCAATGACGGAGAATCGAAAATAAAAAGAAAATTAAAAAATTTAGCTCTTTTAATTTCGAATCCTTTTCGACGATGAAAAAATTAAAAACCCGGACAATCTAGAAAAACTATCCCCGACGTTCCCCGCATAGGCGAAAAAGAGTACCTACATGTCCGGGAAAACCCGGACGGATGGCACCGCTACTCTAAGCCAAGCAGGTATAAGACATAGCTCCATACTAAGGGAATACCTTCTCCAACATCCCTGATAAAATGGATGAAAGTTTGGGTGAATTACTACTATGCCCAGATAACCTCCCTAAAACCTCCCTAAAACTGGCAAAAGAATGAGGTTTCGAATGAGAATACAATTTCGATTTATACGGATGGTTCCAAAACTAAGGAGGGTACAGGGTCAGATATATGCTCTAGGGATATAGACCTACACGTGTCATTAAGACTTCCGGACACATGCAGTGTGTTCCAGGCAGAGGTTCTGGCCGTGCTAAAATCTGCGGTTCTCAAATATTCTGTGGCCTAAGTTAGATTGGAAAAAAATCAGCAAATCAAAGCTACGAATGGAAATAGGGATACTCTCCTGGCACTGTCTTCTAAGGAAGCATGCTATGAGATTATGTTTTAACAGATACCTAGGTTTTATTAGGTGTTTTTTTGTTGCTATTCTATATATAGGGTTTAGCTCTTTCTTTATAATTAAAACTTGGCAACAGTCATATCATGGGAAAATAAAAATTCGAAAATTTATATGTATTTATGGCAAAATACTTTGATTTCCTTTTTATACCCGGTACCACACTGTGGCGAGGGTATATTCACTTTGACATTCCATTTGTAACGCACATAAGGAGACGTTGTAGGTATGACAAACTATATATATTATTGATCAGCATCACTTTCTTAGTCGATCTAGCGATGTCCGTCTGTCAGTCTGTCTGTCCATCCGCACGATTACGGCCGCAATTTAAGAGCTATCGACTTGAAATTTGGTACGTAAGCTGTTATCCACCAAACTGAGGCTAAGTTGGAAGATGAGCAAGATCGGATGAAAACTACTACTACCTCCCATACAAAATATATAGCTATTTTATGTTAAAAATTAATTTTAAAAAGCTACAGTAAAGATTGCAAGTTTAAACTTCGCACATATTTTTTTAATAATATTTAAAAAATAAAATTGACAAAAAATTAGCTTGGTCGAATAAAAACTACCCATACCTCCCATACAAATATATAAATTCTTAATACCAAAATATTTTTTTATAATAATATAGTACCGGGTATTTGAGCTTCGGCATAGTCGAAGACATATTGTCTTACTGGTTATAAATTAATTTTGTGATGTCAAATGTCATTGATGAGAGAATCAATAACTAGCACTTTTAGATTACATTTTAAAGCAATGATTGTTCTTATGGAGGCTAAGAAATAAGTAACGATAATTATCCGGGGCTAACGAAATTTATATCGAATTGGGTTTGTATAAAATTAGCCTGCCAAGCCTACACCTATAGAAACACATCTATTAAAAAACATTTGCATATATGTACCTATCATTGTGGTCCATATTTTATACTTGGAGCTCATTACTCCGGAGAATGTTTTAAAGGTAGGTACCTATTAAAAATTTTAAATATTATATCAGTCAGCACAATTTTCCAAATTAAATTTATACTTGCTCGTGTGTGTTTACGCTGATTTTAGGACCAATCATGCCTAGAACGACGCTCTTACAAATAAAACTAGGTATGAATGTTCCCACTTCAAATTTACGAAAACATAGTGTTTCGAGCTAAATCGTAGTGAAATATGTAAATTAATTTTAATTTAATTTTAACCCCAATACGACTATACGAGGCGCAATACACTGAACTAGAGTGGGGGGCTGATTCTGGTTCTATGATAAGATTCTCGATCTATGAAAAACTGGCCGCGTTCAATGTGCTTAGGCACCTAAATATCATAGAATTAGGCAGAAAATCTTGCCTAAGGCCCGAAACACACATGCGATTTCAATCGCACGACTGTTTAGTCGCAAAAAATGAATCTTACATATTTCAATGTGAATGCGCGCATATAATTTTGGATTTTATGTGCGCGCATTCACATTGAAATGTGTGTGTTTCATTCTTTGCGATTGAACAGTCGCGCGATTGAAATCCCATGTGTGTTTCGGGCCTAATCGACGCGGACGTCACATTGCGCGGACAAAGTTTTCTACCTTGAAAATAAATAAACCTCGAAAATTGCAAATTAAGTTAAATTATTTATCACATCACAGAACGGGAACCACCTTGTTACCACCATTATTGCGCTGAAAAGTGAATGCGTTCAATTAATCGCTCTGTTGTCAATGCGTTCAAACTAAAGCAAAATCGTAGTGAAACATTACGATCGTAGTGAAAGTGGGAACGCTGTGATATAAATAAGTATTCGCTTTACTATAAGAGGTTTTCGTAGTCAATGATACCTATGAGATCAATAGTGTGTTTTCGCGGATATTTAATATCTATATCCATCTACTAAAAAATGTTGTTTACATAATAATTAACAGCACTTTAGTTTAATTAGGAGCTCTTCGATTTGTATGACAACTTTACGTTTATTTGTATGCTGTTTATTAATATTTTTTTAATCAAGAATGTATTTTATTGAATTATAAAGCACGTTTCTAGCAAATATTCATAACTCCAAATAAACTAGTAAGTAGAAATAGTAAGGCCGATGATTCCAATTACCGCTCATTTTGGCGGTTTTTATTTTGTCATAAATAAGAACCGCCGAAAAGAAACCGTTTCACTTGCAGGCTTGCAGCAATCGCTTGCGGTTGCATGTTATGATGACCCGAAGAGTGCTTGCAGCAAGTTGCTTGTATGTACGGAAAAAGTCGCTCACACCAATCGCTAGAGGTGGAGAACTATCGATTGCACTATGGATTTTAATCGATAGTTTTCACTATCAAAAACAATCGATCTTTTATTACTACTATCGATTGTTTTCGATAGCCATTTAAATGCAAAACTTCCAAAAAATTGTTTGATCTGGAGATCAATTCATAAAGGAACCCGATCTAATAAGGCCACTCTCAGAATGATTGTGAACTTAAAAAGGGGATTCCCCGTTTTATGAGTCAGCAAAGTAGAAACAGGAACATTATTGTCTCTCTTTCTTCTCATTCTGGTGCGGTACTTAGGTATAATATGAATTGATGCCTGCAGCTAAACCGGTTTTCTTTAAAACTTAGAATCTGATCAAGGTTTACAATTTGATGAGAAATTCAGCTAAGAAATGAAATTTACTTGGTAAAAATAAGCTTATTTATTAAAGTGCATTCAACATTTTTTAATGGTACCATTCAGAAAAAAACTATCAATGTATATCAATAATTATCGATAGGTAAAAGTTAACTATCGATAACTATCGATGGCACTGAGTCTGACTATCTATATTTCTCCATCTCTACCAATCACATTGCGTGAATGGTGTGACTACTCTCTGCACTGCAACCACTTGCAAGGACATCCCAAAATTCGAATTCTCGGAACGATTGCTGCGAGCACTTTCATTACTTTTTTTTAAAATACTTTTCCCGGGAAAGGCGAACCTAGCGCCCCGAGTGCTTGTTGTGACGGCACCTTAAAGATAATTTATTTTTTAAAGAAACTACTACTAACCCTTAATAAGATACACAAATTGATTGCCACGTAATGTCCAACTACACCAAAGCAAATCCAAACATCCTTTAAGACTTCCACAGACAATTTATTTATAATCATCCAACTTTCATATTATTTCCATCTTCGTTCACTACTGCTGCCATTTGGTATGGTAATGCCTGAGTTGATATAAAACATATTTTGACCTCATGCAATACGGAAAAGTGTTTTTCAAAATATAGACAGAAATACAAGTTATAACAGCAATAACTACCTCTTATATTAATCAATTATTCTTTATACCCACATGTTATTATTTATATGAAACCTCAAATTCCTTAATCGTGTCTAGAAAGTCGAAATCCCACCCATTCCACTTTTCAGTCATCATGCTCATACGCCTAAGAAGCGTTGTTTTTAATTTACTGTATATTAATCAATCAAATCTAAAATTCGTATAAGTTATTACGCAATAGGTTCCTACCTACATAGTGGATTGGGTGGGATTAAAAGTAGATGGCATACCTAACCTAGGCAGGCAGATTCTATATAGCAAGCAATACCTAAATGTGTATAAATAAACTTCAACTTTTCTAAAATGGTAACAATTAATCTCTTTTCGGCAAACAAAACCAGTTACTAAAATATGCGTCAGCCACTAAAGTTTGAATATTATTAAATTAGCACAACGCTTTACGAATTGCTCGTATTCCAATGTAGGCCTTGTAGTCCGTATACGAATATCAGTTCCATTCTATTTAAACTGTATAGTATTAATAGAAAAAGGAAAGCCCCGAATAGGCAGGTATTTAGTCTGACTTCCGCAATCGATGCAAATGTACTTTGATATATCTCAATATTAATGTTTGTATCTAAAAATAATTGTAAAATCGCATGCACTCAGATATAATTTATTCTAAATAAATAATTGTGTCGGTCAATGACCCTTTCGATGTTGGGTAGTAATTAATGTTATTCCCTGCTAGTTTTAATGGTAGATATACCTATACATTGATATTGTCGGCTTTTCAACATCCTGATTCGTGAATGTTGTTAAACAGATAAGAGCGAGTACTTATTGGCTTTGCTTAGTTCAGTTATATTTACTTTAATACAATCTGCCTTAATTTATTGGTTATTTAGATCAGCGATCTCACATACATAACATCAGGTCACAATATACTTAATTTTGAAATACCAACGCTCACACTAATCTGTCTGTCGGCCGCATTTGCATAAATTAACAATTAGAATGTTTTCTTCGAGATCACAGTTTGGCTTTAAGTGTATCAACCGGAACTACTCAAGAAGACATACTTGAAATATAGGCACAACAGATCAGTTAATGTTTCACCTTGAATCGAAACTCCTATCATTAGAAATACATTTAATGGTCTAGCAGAAAACTTGATCACTTTCGCACTTCAGTATAGGAATTGCAAATCTATAATAATGCAATGCAATAAGCCCATGCTGAATATGGTGTTGCACGATGAGTATTCGAATGTGGGATTGGAATTATGTTTTGTTTTTATTTATTTTTTTTTCGTATGCATGCCAGCGTAATGCGTACATGCATAAACTGAAGGACGTTACGAAGCGTGAAACCAGAGGCGAATTCTAAACCGATTGACGGACTCATCCGCTAATAATATCACTTTGACTGTATGTATCTTAACTTAAGCACTATCATTGCGTATTTGTGTGTTGCACAAGGTATATTCCACTTTTGTTATATTATTATCGCGAAACTCACCATGATTGGGGAGTGTATCCCAACTTGTATTGTAACTGAATTTTAAATTGTTATCTGTTTCAGATGTACTATAGTTAATAGGTTCCACATGTAGGCAAGCTCCCGATCCCGAGCGAAACAACGCACCAAATAACAACAAAATTCGAATTGAGTGCGGTATTTATAAGACAAACACAAAAGTTGAAGTATAACAAGATTTTGAAGTTCAAGTTATCTCCACTCTACGCAAAATTGGTGAATGTTCTTTAGGAATTGTCGACTCTACTTGTGTTATCTGATGCTGTTCTTGGTTGAATAAGTCAAGTTCTTCCATTGGAAGACGAGCGGTTGGTATAACGCGTAGGTATGTGTCTGTAGCTTAGTAAAAGTCTAAATGCATTTTGATAGCAATTAGCGAGCTTTAAACCAAGAACAACCAAATATCATATTTTAAAGTGTGAGTCAGATTTTGAGAATTCACAGGTGTGTGTAGGAGGAAAAAGAATTATGCGTTGACGTTTTCGCTTGAATTGCCATATTGATAAAATGGTATCAAACCTAAAATCCGGATTTGTATATAATCGAGGTGAAGCTCTGTATTTTAAAAAGGAAACTAATTAGGTAATAACGCTATATTTATTTTAGGGACAGGGGGTTTGTTTATAATTGTTTGCAAAACTCGTTAAATGGAATGATAACATGACTGAAGCTGGACGAGCTTCTTTAAACTTTGTTTAATGTTTGGATTTTTGTTTTCTTACAGTAGATAGGTTAGGTTGGTTTAACGTTTGTACATTGTACCTACCCCAATATTAGGGGACCTACCTCAAGAGATTTTGTGACGTTGAAAAATAATTATTTTCCTTAAAGCTTAAACGATTTTAATTTTAAAATTTAACAAGTAAAAGTATTATCTTCGGCCTGGCCGATGCTTTGATACCCTCCACTATAATATTGGTTTTGTATGGGAAGTACCAGAACTACTTTACCGACATAGACAATTTTAATACCAACTTGATAACGGTAAAAAAAGTCCTCTTACAAAATTTCATTCACTTTAGCCGATTTGTTTGGACGGTAAGGTGTTTTCAACAGACAGAGACATGGGTCGAATATTGGCTTTGTAACAGAACTACTTGACCGACATGGATCATTTTTAGTGCCAATCTGAAGACCATAAAAATAACACGTCTTACAAAATTTCAGTCGCACAAGTAAATTCGTTTGGACGCTATCGTGATTTCAACAGACAGAGCGACACATCGGTCTAATAGTGGTTTTGTATGGGAGCTACCAGAAATACTTGACCGACATAGCCCATTTTCAATACCAACCTGACGACGGTAGAAAGAAGTCCTCTCACAAAATTTCATTCACCTAGGTCAATTCGTTTGGACGCTATCGTGCTTTCAACAGACAGACAGACAGACAGACAGACGGACATGGCTAAATCGATTCAGAATGTGATCCTGATTCAGAATATTTTAGAATTTTAGATAGCAAAAAAATTACCTTCTTCCTGTCGAACCAAAGGCAATTATATACGCGCATCACGGTTGCCAGATTGGGCGCTTTGTCGTATTTTGGGCTATCTTTTTGCTTAAAAAACGATAGAAATTTCTTCCATGAGCGCCCAACACAATTTTGGGCTATATATCGTTCTACAAATTTTGTTTGTTTTACTCTTTCATAAAACTAAAAAAATAAATATTTTGGACAAAGCCTCACTTTTAAAACATGGCAGCACGGGCAGCACTCTTACAGTCAAGTAACATCGAACAGTCGTTCAACTTGCACGCACTCTAATCTATTTTGCAGGCCTTTTTAATTGACACGAACCAAAATCCTAAACGTTTTTGGACTTACGAGTTATCTAACGTAAGAAATGGATCAAATGAAGCAATTTTGAAGGGGTTAAGTTTATTTGCATGTAACCCAATTGCTAACTCTTCCAGTGAGCAATGCTGTAGAACAGCGGTTCCCAATCTTTTTTGGTCGCGGAGCACTTTTCTGGAGAGAAATTTCTAGCCGAGCGCTTAGCTTTCGCTGTCAGTATCCCAATTTTCGTAGTTATAGAAAACACCATAACTATTTTTAGTGTTTTCTTATTAATTTTATTCAATTGAAGAAATAAGTACCCAACGTGTTGTGACTTTTAGCATTTTATGAAATATTATAAGTAGTATGGATTTAAACTGGTAGATATTTAAAAAAAAAAAAAAAGAATTCAGAAACCTTTTTCTCATTTTCGAGTTGGCTACAGAAAAACAAAGACTTGAAAATTCTGGTTTAAAAAAAATAATAATAAAAATTACCAGTATTTACTGGAATAGCCTTTATTTTTTTAAAAGGGCAGTCAATCTTTTCTGAAGATGTTTCACTAAAATCCGACATATTTGGCGCAACAGGTCATATAGGCACCCTAGGCCAAGCTTCTCACAACCGTTTGTTTTTTTAAGTTTTTTTATAACTTTTTTCCAAAATTGCAAATGTCTTTTTTTAGTGGAGTCTTTCGAAATTCCGGCCCATGATTAGGCTTTTGTTGACACGTGTTCTACGACACAGCGCCCTGAGTTGTCTTGTCTACTTGTCCGATAAATCTTTCTTTGGAGTAGTTTTGCGTCCAATCTCATTTCTTTTGCGGTTCTCAAAACTTCCGGTCTTCTTAGAAACATGTATTTCCCCGAAGACAAGCTTCGTAGAAAAATCTTTTCGCTATCAACGCCATTGATTCGTTTCCATTTTGATAGTTAGGAAGTTCTGGAGTACACGATTTATTTTTACCCATTTTTGTACTGTGTATTGTGTAATCAATACACAAATTAGGTTCATTGTTGCGAACAAAATGCCAAAGTTCCAAAAGTACAAAATTAGCTAGTCTGATGGAATTTTCATATTCTGCGCTCATCTTTCCGCGGAGCACTTGAATTTTTACTCGGCTGTAGAAGAACGAGCGTTTTCATTTATGAATTTAATTAAGACCAAACCGCGAAAACGATTGTCAACGGAATCTCACTATATGCTTTGATGCGCATACGCATACATGTGTATCTTTTTTATAATAAAATACAAGAACCGAATTATTTTCAACGATTTTTGGGCTTCTCTCTGGGCAACGATATTGGGCTACATTTCTCCAAGTTTTGGGCGCTTAAAGCAAACAAAATTCTGGCAACCCTGACGCGCATTGCAAGCTTTTGAATTAAAATATCAAATGGTGCATTGGTAACCATGCCATTTATCCTGTATTGTACAGGATACCCCTGTATTTTCAACGAAAATCCTGTAGAAAAATGACTCCTGTGTTTTTCAGAAAGACCCTGTAAATATCCTGTAATTATCCTGTTTTATTCCCATTGACTTAAAACCTTTGAAAACTCTGTTGAACGAGTGTTCGCAATTATGTTAAAACGTTGAAACTCATTTTTAGGCCAAGTTCAATAAAATTGAAGCCGATCATACAGCGCAACATCAAATCGAAAAAGAAGTATGTATATTTGTATTTTGTCCGTTTAAAAGAGAACGAAATCCTTTTCCCCTTTGAAAATTGGTGTCCGTGTGCCGTGTCCGGCTTTTTTTAATTTTTTAATTTTTTTTTGTTCGTTGTTTCGACAAATGTTTACCTTATTAGGGGTAGCCACGAGCATTAGCCTTCTAGGGTTAAACTCTTGATCAAACAATTGGTCGATCTGAAAACGAATTAGAAAACGAAACCATTGACTCTTTAAATTTAAAATATTAAAACATTCATTCATTCATATTTACAATGTAATAGTTACTCTTACTATATGTGGGGGCAGTGGCTCAGTGGTTAGTGTGCTCAACCAACGTGGTCAAGGGGAACCAGGTCAGATCCACGAACTTAAGGTGTTTTCCACTACGTCACATCTCACCAACTTCTGACAAATACCGGAGAGTATAAATAATATCATGTATGTAAGAGCTTTTCAATTCAGTCGTCTCGACTCGGCATAAAGTTGTAGGTTCTTCCATTCATCCCAAAAATAAAAACTCACACAAACCAATGGTTGTAAGAAGCTAGGGTGCCTATTCGGACCTGTTGCGCTACTATTTATTTTATTTTTTAAGTTACTATATTATTCTTATATAAGATTTCGAAGAAAAAACTATGCTGTAATCTATACTGTATTCAGAAAAATAAATCCTGTAAAATAAAAAATTTTCTCTGATTTTTCCTGTTTTTCCTTGAAAAATAAATGGCATGCTTATGCATTAGTTACGCACGAATTACTAATAAGTTTATCAACTCTAAACTGGGCGGGGTAAACCACAACATTGTGTTCTTTCATTCTTCTTGCAACCTAGTGGTGACCGATCTGCTTCTAATTATTCAATCGCTGTCTCAATACGACAATTGTTTTTCTACAGAATACCGTCTTAAAGTCCCACTGCGAGTATGGACATATTTATCCCTATGCTGCCGCTTGATATCTATTGCAGTATAGCAATTCTTTCGTGCAATAACTGGTCAGTCGTCTATTCTAAGTAAACAGGAATGCATCCAGAAGGAGGATTCAACAAAAACTTCGAAATCTATAAGTAGGTACTTATAGCCCCAGGACGGCAAATGTAAAACTGTCCTGCTTATCTCTGGGCGATTTTTTTTTAAATTACTATCGGCAATCGCCGATCTAATTATCTAATCTAATTATTTATACTACGCGATCATATCGTTATACTCTTGCAATAGCTGCAGATCTCAAATACATATCTGTAGATATATATCTATCACTTACGCACCACAAACCTCTTAAGCGGCCCCTAGACGCTCAATATTTTTGTGCAATATTTGATATTGCACAATATTATTGTTCGTCTGTAGATATCACCCCTATCGTGGAATCCGCCGGCACCGGTGCGGACACAAGAGCAGTGTCTATGGGCCGCTTAATTGATATTTTGATCAATTCTGATATTAGGTTTGTTTTTTTGCACATCGATCTCAGTGAAGTAAAGTGAAGTAGGATTTTTAGCACGCAATTACAACAACTGCACTCAATTTGACACCACTGAGATTCACACAAGCTATTCATTTCCAGCAAGACCAACTTTGGAGCATTCTTCAATTCTGAACACCAGGGGAACACATTTTATGTTGCCATTTGGATCTGTTCACAGAGTGCCTCCATTTATGATGCATAATATGTGTCGGTTGTGGTTGGTGTAAATGCATAAAGAAGTGCATATTTTAAACAAGTTTCGAAATAGCAACTGAATATTAAGGAAAGTAATAAAATTAAAAATATATTCTGTTTATATTAAAGCAGCGTTTTGTTTAAAAAAAATATATAATGTAGGTATATAAATTATAATCATTGAAAATTAGTGTTATTTATTTGGGATCAATTTCTTGTAATAGCACGTTCTCCCAATTTTTATTCTCTGTTGATTTTCAAGTGTTAAGGAATTTTGTATTATAAAAAAACGTGTGTTTTTCTGTCTTGCAAATAGAGCCGCTATAGCAATACTTGTCCTGATCTTCCATTATACCTAGAATTTTCACCATAATCATCGTACATACATATTTATACAATACGTGTTACTCGCAAAAGTAGTATTAATCACGGGAAATATATTTTACCTTATCTTTAAAACAAAAAAATACTAAAGAAAACTAAAAAGCATAGAACTTCGTAAAATCGTCGAAAACTTTGTAAACTTCGTAAGTTTATAGTAAATAAAATGTCAAAATTTGTATGGAAAATATAATTAATAACAACTTGGAAAACATACTACGCGATTGTGGGTTGTATATCAAGATGGTAAACTTGGCAAACTTACGGTAACGTCATTTAGACATTTCACACATGAAATAAAATCGCGTAACAATTGATATTTAACATATTTTTATAAAAATGGCTAAGGTGAGAATAAGTTGACAAAAATACAATAAAATAGCATTTTAAAACATTTTTTTCAGAATCTCGAACACAAAGCTAATAAACACCGTCGGATAAATCCAACTCAACGCTGGAAGGAAAATGAATGTCTACCAATACACAACTTAAACGCATTATTAGGTACTTCGGTGAAATAATTTCATATTTTTCACCCTATAGGTACTAATAAAAAATATCTCAAACTGGAAAAATGAATCGATTAAGAATTGCCATAGGTACTCTTTAGGACTCACTTAACAAACACCCCCGAGTATGCATTTGTTTTTTTTTTAATTTCTTTTGCAATTAATTTGATTTGATGCAAGATGTCAGGCAGCGAAAAAAAGTAAACAACAGAAGTAAATATTCTGTTTTGATATTTATAATAATTTTTTCCATTAACAGACTGAAAAAAAATTGGAGCCAAAAGGAGACAAGGGCCTTCCTACTATTTTATTCGGCCCGGAAAGAAGAATTCGACCATAGTCGAAGAAAAAAATTTGCATACGAAAACATTATGGAGGACATGGTGGCTGCAGGAGTTGCCGTAAGTTTGCAATTTTCTTTTTATTCATAATGTACATTTTAACCTGTGTTTATTTAGGAACCAGATACAACACCAGCTCATTTGGAGTCTAAACTAGCGAGCCTATTAAGGGCATATAAAGCGGCAAAGGATAACGAGAGAAGAACTGGTGCTGCTCCATGTGTTGCTGGATATAATGGAGGAGATTTTTGGATCGAAGCCCATTATATCCAACCAGCACACCAGAAACTTGGGAGCGCTTGAAATTTTTGTGAGTATTAAAGAACAAGTACCTATAGCTTTTTTACTTCATTATTATAGGAACCGGAGACTCATGTTGTTCAGGTGGTTCAAGAACCTGATTCATTTTCAACCACCCCTGAATGGCTCGATGATGATGACGCCATGCTGTCCGAAGGAAATGCATCAACACAAAATGCATATGCACTTGAGGCGCCAAGTACGTTTGTAGCCTCATCGACGCCAGAAGCGTCTAGGCGAAGAATGACCCGGGCGACATACTTTGAAAGGCGGCTAAAGCAAAGGGAAGAGCATGCTGCACAAAAAGGACTGCGTTGGCAGGAATTCCGGGCCGACCAGGAAAGACAGCACAGAGAAAAAAGTTTTGACCAAAACTTTCGAAAAATAAATAAGATCTCTTTATGTGTTTTTTATTCAAATTTATTATTATAGGTATATTTTTTTGAGAATCTATAGCTAGCTCACTTTTACTTTTACATGCAAAACTTTTATACTCACTTTTGGTTTTGTTATACACACTTCCCAAAAAAATACGCCTTATATTATATTATTTTCAGTCAAATAATTAAACAGAACTTGTCGCCAATCTATTGTTGGATCCCGTATTGGATTTCCATTAGCATTTTCAAAATCGTTGGTTGATTCTGCTTCTGTGACTTCAGGATTGTGGTATTGGTCATCCATAATTATGCATATATTATGTAAAACGCATGCACTCACCACTAAATCCGTCACCGTTCTGATAGACTTTTGCTCCGTGAAATTCAGAAGACGTCTGAACCTCCCTTTTAGCAATCCGAAAGCATTTTCCACTACAATTCGAGTAGCGGAATGAATATAATTGAATGACTTTTGTTGGTCTGTAAGACGTCCATTATCCTTATAGGGTGGAACCAGCCAATTCATAGCAGGATATGCTGAATCACCAAGGATAAAAGTATTCCTATAAAGAACTGACCTTCGAAGAACTCTACTATCGTGAAGAGATCCTGGTTCTCCACAACAAACGTCAAAATGATGCTGAAATGTTGTTTTCTGTTGTAGTAACAACTTTTATTTTCCATGGGGGCTAATATTCCAATGTGTGTGGAGTCTATTACACCGATAACTCCAGGTATTCTTTTTTTCCTCTCAAACAACCTCATGTTTTCTATAACATCATCACCTTGAGGCCATTTCACATATTGTGGGCCAACTGTTATCAGCCACCTGCACACACGACTTACTGCCATCCAACCCGAAGACTTTGGGACTCCAAACAAGTTTCCTAACTGCTTATATGTAACTGTGTTGCTTATATACCACACATACATGTAGACTTCTTTCCTGCATCCAATTCTCGATCGGCCTCCGCGATGAATTAAGTTGGGTGATATTCGAGACTGCGAATAATTCGCTATGTAAAAAAAAATCAAAACAAATTTTACACTACAGAATAAAGAGAAACCTTACAAACTAAGTATTCCAAAGTTGAGCGCTGCAATCTCAAGTGAGATTTGAAATCCTCTTCGCTGTAAGCATCTATAACTTCCATGAAATTGGGTACGCTAGCATGGATCTGGGTTTCTTCTGCAGAGTCCTCGGAACTAGTGCTGCTGTCACCAAAAAATTGTTCAAATGCTTCAGCCGCTTCGGCTGAAGATGTGCCAATGAGGTCACTTAACACCTATAATAAAATTGAGTATAATTTTTACTAAATAAAAGTAAATTTTTAAGTTCTTACCGCTTTCTGGAAATTATTCATTTTTCAACAAAGATGTTGAGTTGACTTGTAAATTGAAATTGTTTTCGATTGTCATTTGGCAGAAAAACCAGGCTGACAACTTTTCAGCGGTAAAACCGACTGTTCAGAAAAGTGGTTGAGGACTGTTTTTTGCACATTTTCTTACTTTACTTTACTTTACTGAAATGGGTGAGCAAAAAAACAGACCTATTACACGATGATAGGCGAACTCAAAAAAGTGGGTCTCGCAGTTCTGTCCGTCCGTATGTCTGTCTGTCCCCCCCTGGGGAATCTAAAAGCTTAGAGGGATTTGTTTCAAACTTTGTATTTAGAGTTTGTGGGCTTCCCGCTAGAAGGGGGATTTTTTTTTATGCTAGCCCCAATATTAACGGTACTTCCCATACAAAATTTTTACGAATTATTAAGCAATTTAAATTTTTTCGAAAACGGCTCTAACGATTTGAAAAATTGATAGTTAAGTTAATGTAGACATGCTTAACATGACTGCATACCCAGTTTTTCTCTAAAATGTCCAGCAGCGGCAGTTTTGAAAATTGGATTTTTCTCGAAAACGGTAAAAACCGATTTTAACAAAAATTAATTTTTAAGATACTATCGCCATTCTTAACTGCGTCCTTCGACTTCCACCCCAATCTCTAAAAATTGTACTTTAAAAACTGCTCATATTTTGAAAACGCCATTTTCGATTTGGATGAAAATGTAACTTCTAGGTAATGCTTATATCCTGGAGAATGCGTCGTACTCAGTTTTCAGCTAAACAGTTTAGTAACAGTTCTTTTCGAATCCAAATTTGTAACATTTGTCAGCATAATTTTACAAAAAACTGCTCCAACGATTTTGATCAAAATACATATTTGAGACAACATTAGCATTCTATAAACTAGATCACGTACTTAGTTTTTCTCAGAAAACACGAATAGCCGTTTTATGAATATTTCTCAAAAATGAGAAAATAAATAATCAAAAATGGAAATTCGAAATTCATCGCCTATACCTACTTACCTCCTTTAAGTGTCAGTTGTTCGGGGTTACATTTGAAAGTAAGTGATAAAGTGTTGTAGTTAATACGTATGTTTATGCAGTACCTATGTATTACTTTTTATTTAATTAACAAGGATTCAGTTACTAAACCTGAGGACATCTTAATTGGGTATGATTTTAAATTTGCTGAAATGACTCTGAGATTATGCGAGATTTGCAATAAACGAGAAAGTTAAGTGCGACCCAGTCGTGCACTTTTTTTTAAGCAAACAGCAAGTGCAATGGCCACACAACAAGCTTCAGTATCACTCAACATGTTGTCTACACAAATATCAGAAGTCAACTAAATTATTGGGAAAAATATTGTCCCGTCTGGGACGCCCAGCCAATAATAAAGGGTCCGCCATCAAACTTTTTTTTCAACTAATATCTACTTATTTCGCGAATGGTAACACTTAGCTCATGTCTGATTTGACAGATAATTCTTTTTATCCTTCCGCTGAACGAATATGGTTGGGTATACGCTTGAACAACGCGGGGAAATATTGCGACATTACTTTGAAAATCATGGTACCTAATATTGCAGAATGTGTGCGAAAATTGCGTACGGATTTTGGAAGAAGAGAAGCACCGTCAGCTCCGTATGTTCGTTATCTTGTGAAAAAAGTGAAAGAAACTGGCATCCTCATCGATAAACCAAAGCGTGAAAAGCCAAAAACAGTGCGTACACCCGAGAAAATTGCTGCTGTGACAGAAAGTGTGCGTGAAGCGCCATCGACATCAATTCACCGTCGTTCTCAACAATTGAACATTTCGAAAACATCATTGAGACGAATTTTGCATAAAGACCTTGGTATGACGCCATACAAAGTCCAATTGGTTCAGGTGTTGAAGCCAACTGACCATCCAATGCGTTTTGGCTTCGCTAAGTGGGCCTGCGATCGATTTAGAGAAGATGCCGATTTTGCCAAAAAAAATCATCTTTCCAGATGAAGCTCATTGTGATCTTGGCGGGTATGTTAACAAGCAAAATTGTCGCATTTGGGGCACAGAAAACCAGCACGCATACATTGAAAAGCCGATATACCCAAAACGAGTCACTGTTTGGTGCGGATTTTGGTCCAGAGGCATAATTGGGCCATTTTTCAAGGAGTGGCCGTTACAGTCAATGGCGATCGTTATCGGGCCATGTTGAACGAATTTTTGTTCACAAAAATTGAAGAGGAGGATATTGGCAACATTTGGTTTCAACAGGACGGCGCTACGTGCCACACAGCCGAAGCTACACTCCATGTTTTACGCCCTGTTTTTGAAGATCGCATTATCAGCCGCAGAGCTGATGTCGTTTGGCCACCGCGGAGCTGCGATTTGACACCGTTGGACTATTATTTGTGGGGTGCCGTAAAAGATAAGTGTTACGCCGACATGCCAGAGACAATTGACGCTTTAAAGGACAATATTCGTGAAGCCATTGGTCAAATACAGCTGCACACAATCGATAATGTGCTTAAAAATTGGACCGATCGTGTAGGCTACTGCATGGCCAGCCGAGGCAACCATTTGAATGAAATTATTTTCCATTATTAACCGGAAGGATTGTACTTTCAAATAAAAAAATAAATTTGAGAAAATATTCAGTAGTTTTATTTTATAGCATTTTCAAAAAAAAAAGTTATTTGGCGGACCCTTTATTGTGCAATATATTTCACAATAATACTGAGCGTCTAGGGGCGCTTTATATGTACGTGGACGTACATATATAAATAACATATTTAGTTTGTTTTATGCATATCCATTGCCTACATCAAATTCAACTACGCCATACATGAGTATGTACATACAATGTGCATTCTGAATGCCAGTCGTGCGAGTAATCACATTCTATTTTGGGAACGTAATATAAAACTACCCCTAAGCACAACTGCAATCGAGAAATAATTTTTTTCGCACTTGACCAAATAAGATCTATTTTCAATTTATTATATCTCACCCTCTGGATGGATCAGAAAGATGAATTTTAGCTCAAAATACTCAGTGAAGTATTGGCTAACAAATAAAAGCATTTTTTGAAACGGCATACATAGATTTATGAGTATAATGGCAAGTGGGGTGCAAACGTTTTTCAACCCTTATAAGACGAATTTTGAAAAACAATGAATGAGGCACGTAATAATTTTGACTTATCTATCATCATACAAACTTTCAAGTTCTTACGGCTAACGGTTCGTGTGAGTCCCCTAACTCCCCGCGATCCCTTTACTCCTCAAAAAAATACACACCATGACCTATGGGGCAGTACAGACACTAACCCTCGAGATGAGTCTTTATTTGAATACTTAGTAGGAATTAACCTAGTAGTACGTAGCAGAGGAAATAGTCATACTTTTATTGTCAAAATCAGGCAGGAAGTAATTGATGTTACTCTCGTCTCTCAACATCTTTACCCAGCTGCTATTATCAGACTGGATATTATCGGATAGTCCTTCATTTTCAGACCACCGGTATATATCCTTCACTTTAAACTGTAGCTTCACTCCCCAGAAATCAGTTTATCGCAACCGGCGAAAAACAGACTGGGTTTAACAACTCTATTCTATCTGCGAATCTATCACACTGTAGACATTCGCCACACGGCATTCAGTGGATCCTGTCCCCTCACCAAAATGAGGGAGGGCAAGAAACCACCGTGGTGGAATAAAAATTCGCTGCGAAAGGCATTCAACAAAGCCAACAAATTGAAGTTAGACACGGACGGGAGATCTACAAAGGTAGTCTAAGTTTCAAAAAAGAAGTTCAAAAGACACAACGTAGCTCCTGGCGTAACTTCTGTGAAAACGTTAACAACGTTAACGAAGGCTCCAGATTACGTAAGGTCCTATCCAAAACGTCCACTGTACCGGGTGTACTAAAAAACCCCAGTGGCTAATCAGAGAAACAATCACTGGATCTGCTCATGGTCACTCATTTTCCTGGCTGCACGCCCTTTACCGGTAACCCTGACTTCAGGAATAGTACCCCTTATACACGGCATCTCCAACCACATTAACCGATTGTGAGGAGAAGCTAAGGTGGGCCGTCAATAGCTTTGAACCGTACAAATCACTCGGACCTGATGACAACTTTCCGGCGCAACTACAGAACGCCTTTGACATTGTCAAAGACATTCTCAGGCACATTCTTGTAGGTTGCATAACACTGGGTTACATCTCATCATCCTGGACTGCGGTCAAGGTTGTTTTCATTTCAAAAGCAGGAAAGACCTCCCATATACACCCCAAGGACTTCAGACCAATTAGTCTGTCTCCCTTTCTTCTTAAAACTCTCGAGAGGATCATCGACCTCCACATGCCTACCAAAAGGGCAAGTCAACCGAAACTGCTCTTCACTCGATTGTTGGCTCGATAGAGAGGCCCCTCTCACTGAAGGAATATACAATACAATGGCTGTGTTTCTTGATATAGAGGGCGCCTTTAACAATATCAAAACTCAATCGATCATCCAAGCCTTAGACAGTGTACAGTAGCATTGAATAACTACAAATAGAAGTGGACACAGCTCATTTTGAAGCGACATACGGACCTTCAATGCGGCGGAAATTTGTATTAAGCTAGTGTATGCATTTACCACATTTTTCTAGGTTCGTGCATTAAATAAAAATAATTTCCCAAAATATTCCAATGTTTATTTTTCTTGTGAATACCACCCCATTCTTCTTTTCTTATTCGTCTTATTGACAACATGCAGATGCACCGATTGCATAATAATGGTTGTGGAGTAGAAGTGGAATATGCAAAGGAAAATGAAATCAATGATCGGGTACTTTTCGCATATATGTATAGGAAGTTAGTGGTGGTGTGTAGGGCGGGGGAGCGGTACTTTTAGCATGAGGAGACGAGTGTGATGTGCATTGGAATTTATATTGCATCTCCTTTACTGTCTTCCAAACCAAACTAGTTCCCTACCCTCTGTTACGTCAGAGTTTGTTTTTGTTTTTTTCTTTGGTTTTCTCTATACACATTTCGACAGCAAAGTTAAGCATGAAATATCCTACCTCAGACTGGTTTACAACAAAAAATGACCCATCCAGCATTCCTTAGAGGGATATTTCTGTTGGGATTTTGTTTATCCAATCTTCAATCCCAGATATGCCCAGATCCATTTCACAAACCAGCACAAGCGATCGCAGCGACACAGGTATGGAATGCGTAGCGGATGATTGCATCGGTGCCGATTCTATTTGTAGTTATTCAATGACAGTAGGTACATAGTGGAGGGTATCAAAGCATCGGCCATCCCGATAATAACACTTTTACTTGTTTTGAATTCAATATATACATTATACAATTTCATACATAGCTGTTTACCTACGTTAGTTGTGTTTTTTAATCGGAACCAAACCATTGTCAATTTCCTGTATAGGTACTCTTCTTTATTACGAATCGATTCTTGCCAGTTCATTGCATCAGGTTTAAGGAGATACCAAGCAAACTGAATTTATTATCCATTACAAAAACAAAGTTATATTTTAATAAGAACATCTCTGGTTCAAGGTTGTACCTAATTGCAAGTCAGTTTGTTTTCTTTATCGCAAACGAGTTCAGAATTTCAACGAAATCCGTTTCGACACCAGGAAAGTAGGTGTAGTCACTGCATTTAGGTAATAACTCCGGGTTACTTTTATTACAATTTTTTGTTTATTTTTTGAGTGACTAAGAACTCGTATATAACTTTATTTGAGAATATATTATCACCTACCTACCTATGCTTAATAATAATATTTGTTTTATTGCACATAAAAAGAAACACCCCGGATATTACTGTTTTTGATGTCATTAGGTGGGTATGTACCTATATATTCACTAATTTTACATGTCACATGTCACTCACATTGTAATTTTATGTAAATTAATTTCTTCTCATCTGCAAAATCAATTCGACTAACCTTGCTTCAACAAAAGCCAAGCACAATCTTAATACCCGTGAATTGCGATGTGCACACTCGGATAGTCGTATTAGACACCAAACAAGGGCACATTTTTGTCGAAATGCATCAGAGCATAAACAAGAAAAGAGTTGGTAAAAACCTGCATTCTTACTTCCTAAATTTTGTAAGAAAACACATTCCTCTACAACAAAGTACATAAATATATTATTGCCTACAAAAGGTGATTGTTTTATTTTTTTATTGTTATTTTGACAGTTGAAAACAAGTTTAAAGAACCTTTGTGTACAACGGAAGATAAAGAAGCATATAGGATGATTATGGTGTAGGTGGAATGAACATAGATGGCATGTCTTGAATGGAATATTGTTACCTATCTGTTGCTTGACTTAATTTAGTTTTCTTTTGTCTTAAACTTGAATCTCGTGTGGCATTGTTTAAGTATCTACATGCGTCAGCGCGCGAAGTAACAATACACAACACATTGTTGGTAAGGTATTCGTTTTTGTTATGAATGATGCTTCCTATAAATAAATCGATGTCCATAACAGTCACAACACAATACTAACTAGATTATCGAACATAATAAAAATATTGAAGAACTGTATTTGTTTGTATTTGAATACCTATCATATGTAATAATAATTTATACATGCCAACTTTTCAACGAGATCATTATTTTGGTTTAGTGTGTGTTTTCTTCTTTTGCATAGATTAGATATGCAATTTAGGGGATTGTAGATAAAGTTATTATTATGCTATACATACCTACGTGTATATATCAAACGGAAATTAAAAACTGTTGCTTGTCCACTTCAGGTCAGAATCTCCAATCAAACGGAACATGGCACGCGAGTATTTATTTTGGTTAAAACATGACTTCGAATTCGAAGTATGTAATTATTTAAACAGCAGTTTTTGTTTATATAATTTAAAATCGATTTGACTGAGTTATTCCCAACGAAGTTTAATGATAATGAGTATGTATTGCCAAAGGTCAAATAAACATAAAAGGAGTCCATATAATAGGGGAGAGTGGGGCACAGTTAAACAGTTTTTGCTTTGAGGTCTCATATAATCCCATGTGCTTAAATTATTGAATTGTAAAGTATTCTTACTTTAAGAAATGATTTGGACAAATAATAATTACGTAGAAGGCAGGTTCTGTTTAAAGGTACCCCCCATGTGGGGTAGTTTTGAACTAGGCGGGGGCATTTTTGAACGGCAGTGTTTCTAATTGCTTTTAGCAGCTAATACCTAAGCTACTACTACGTTTGTATTTTCTTGATAAAATAAATTCACTTTATTTTTTCAATAAAAAAAAACTAACTGAGATCTTAAAATTACTGAAATATTTTACAAATGACTGAAGAAACTTCATAAAAACAAAAATGAGTTATACATATATTTATTAGCCGAACAGAAATTTCGAAAAATTAAAGCCAAAAATCATCATGACAGCTGTCCTTGATGTTCCCGGAGCGCGTAAATTGGTGGTGGTAGCCTAGCTTTTAGTTCAATGCCACTTACAGACCACTTGTTCAAATGTGCCCCAATAGGTCAAGCGAAATGAAGTTGTGCCCTAAATATATATTTTACATAAAAATCTGTACGCTCTCAAATAAAAATATGCAATTTAAGCAGAAAAACCTCCTCATGCGGCTACTTCCAAGCGATGCACGACTGAAAGGATATTCGAAAGCCGCTGACGATGACGACTAAAGAACACGGTCGTATTACCAAGATTAAATGTTGGTTTATACTATAAATAAATGCATTTTAAATGTTGTTTTATTAGCAATGTGCAAATGCACCTAGGGCTGCCAGATGAAATTGTATTAAAATTAAAATTAATAATAATAATTCAGGGACTTTCAATATTCAGTCTAACCGATAGGTACGGGTACATAACCATATTGCATAATATATTTATCGTTTGAACTTATTTTATAAATAATTATTTGACCAATGAGATCTTCCTTAAAAAACCTATGCAAACATCTTTACAACTATATTTGCAATTCATTTTAATAAAAGTAACCTTCTTAGCCACGGGTACATTTTCTATATGTTTTTGTAGCAAACCAATCTTTTGAGGGTGACTGGTTAACCAGAAGAAGTCATATCTGATAAATACAATATAACAATAACAATTATTAAGGACATCTTCTCATATTATAAAACAAACAACGTATGGTGCCACCGATTCACCAGTTTTTAAAATGCCATCTTATATTGAATGCTATGCTTGGTCATTTCGCATTTTTTTTAGTTTCTTCTAAAATTCTACTAAGTTGTAATGCCAAAAACCATGTCGTCACCACCCGCTTACCACTCGAAAATTAAACGCCCAATGGGGGTTTAGTTTGTATGGAGAACATTTTCTTTTATCCTATCGAGCACTTAGCAAAGCGCATTAGGTACTTCTGCGACGAAAGCGAAGCTTCGGATAAAAATGCTTCAGGTAATGTTCATTTGGTCAACATACTTTAAATCTTTAAATCTAAATCTAAATCTAAATCTAAATCTAATACTGCCGCCACAGTTGGTTTGAATTTAAAAGTACATACATATTTATATATGGGTTCTGTCGACTTGCACTTGACAGCTTATTGTTTCATATTTCTATATGGATGAATGCATTCACAGCAACAATTGCAGGGAATGGGCCATAATTCTGGATTTCAAAATACTGTATCGACAAAATTCTGTATTTTTTTTTTTTGAAAATACTGTATGAACAAAATTCTGTATTTCAGAATTCTGTATTTCAAAATGCTGTATATCCAAAATGCTGTGTATCCAAAATGCTGTATATCCAAAATGCTGTATATTCAAAATACTGTATGTGCAAAATTCTGTTTTCCGAATAGCTGCTTATACCCAATTCTATTTTTTGAAAAAGTGTTTGCATAAGAAAAAGCAAGCTGTAATATAACTTTTTAAATTTATTGGAAAAAAAAAACAAAAATTGGAAATCATTTAGGAACATAATTTAATAAAAACATAACAGTAAACTTAATACTTCAAAGAAATTTAATAAACAATAAACATAAAAATAACAAATTAGCATAACAGAATTATTTAAAACAAAAGCAAACTTTTTGCTATTCGCCTTAAATAAGCAACGTTGCTTAAATCGGGCCTCTTTCGCATAATACGTCGAATTCTCTTGTTTTTAAGTATTGTTTTTTTGTTTTTTTAATGTGCTTTCCATTCCTAACCCTTTCCACCTGTGCTTTAGTAAAAATTAGCTCCTTTTTCAGGTCGCTGATAAGTTTATACAGGCCCGGCTTTTTCCTCCCAACCAAGACTTTTAATCGGCGATGCCATGCCTCAACGCTGTTTTGGGTCCTCGGAAACACTTCCGTTCTTGTTTTTGAACTTTCAAAAACAGACCAAAACATCGGTTTATGTCTTCCCAGTATATAGTTTTTCTCAAACCAGGATGCCAATTTCAAAATATCATCATCTTCAAATGTACTACGCAAAGAAGCGTAGTATTGATTGACCTCCTCGGCAGGAACAAAAGCCATACTCTTGATCATACGGACCTGAAGAGAAAAATCTTCATTGTTCCCGTATTTCTGTATTAATCTGAAAAAAAGTTCCTGTTGAAATCAAAATATGTTAGAATTCTGTATTTAAAAAAAATGGTTTTGATAATGTAAAAAAGTGCGCACTTTTTTACATTATCAAAACCATTTTTTTTAAATACAGAATTTTGATATACAGAATTTTGAAATACAGAGTTTTGTTCATACAGAATTTTGTTCATACAGAATTTTGAAATACAGAGTTTTGTTCATACAGAATTTTGTTCATACAGAATTTTGAAATACAGTATTTTGAAATACAGTATTTTGAAAACAGAATTTTGACCATACAGTATTTCAACCCCAACCCACAATTGCAATTTCCTATAGTCGTTAAGGTTTGTAACACATGTTAATATTGATTTATTTGTTATTTTCGATCGTTTTCAAACGATGTAGAATAAAAGTAAGAAAATCGGGACAGAAATCGGGACAGGGTTCAAATATCGGGATTGTCCCGCCAAAATCGGGACGTCTGGCAGGCCTAAATGCACCTCACATTCAAATGTTAGGGTGTCCATATACTTCAAACGAAAAAAGAGGACATCATTTACAATCAACAAACCCCCCTAATTGTAATGTCAATTTTTCAATGAATTCATAACATTTCCCATAGTACCTATTTAAAGGCACCCCTTTTTAATGGCTCCACTTCTTAGATTTGAATTCAAATTGTCCAAACTGCCGGACAGTTTTCGTTAGATAAAAAACATTGTTAAAGATCTGAAAATACTTGTAAAACTGTATTAATAGTAGGTTACAATGATAAGCACCTACTAGTAGTACAATGCCGGAGCAAGTCCGCGGAACCCATTTGACTACGGAAGAAAAGACAATAATCAGAACTCAGAAAGAACACAGCCTATCAGATAGAATGATCCCATACCGCCGGTTGTAGTAATTTGTTAATTTGGATGAAAATGATTGCTCTGCTAGAAGATCCGGTCGACCAAACCTTCTTAGCGCCCGTGAAAAGAATCTTTTTATACATGAAGCCAGGAGAAACAAGCTAAATGCAGGGGGCTTATTCCCAAATGCGCAGCGATCGCTTTTCATGGCAGATTGGTATTTTTATATTTCCTAAAGCGATTCGATCCATTCAAAAGCGATAGCTATTGTGAGAATTGCTGGCAATAAATCCGCCAGCAATCCGTCACCTGAATAGCTATCGCTTTTGACAGCTTTTGAAAATACAAAAATACCAATCCGCCATGAAAAGCGATCCGCAGCGTATTTGGGAATAAGCTCCCTGGTCAGATAAGGTGCAAGTTGGATCTTCCAGTAGGCGTAAGAAGAGCAAGTGTTGAAGGGAAATCCCAACCTTCGATGCTGAAAAAAGCCGCTATTGCAGCAGCATCATAAGGAGGCCAGACTAAGGTTCGCCAGAAACCACATGGCATGGACCAGGGGATTCCGTAATTTTTTCTAATGAAAAAAAATTTAATTTGGACGGTCCAGACGGTTTCAGCTGTTATTGGCGTGATTTGCAAGACAAAAAAAAGCAGTAAAAATGAGCCGACATGGCAAGAAAAATGTATTCGAATGTGAGGGAGTACAGTAATGTGAAGAGCTTAAAGCTCAAATAACCCAGGCATGGAACGAGCTCAATGATGAAGTTCTGCACAACTTGATAAATTCTATGCCGAATAGAATTTTTGAAGCTATTGAGATGAGATACGAGGCGACTGTACGAAGTATTGAGTTACAGTTTAATAGGCAAAACTACAAATTTCATTGTTTTAATGCTTAACATGCTTACTCCGCGGTACTAATAATCATTTTCAGGGTCCAGGCTAACTTTTACGAAGTCACAAGAAGATCCATGGTCGGGGACATACGTTTAATATGACCAAACCACCGAAGCATGGACCGCTCCGTCCGGAGAGGTAGCTGCTCGACATTGAGTTCCTCACGTATTCTAGTATTTCTAATGCGATCTCTACGGGTCCCACCAGCAATACAACGGAGAAATCTCATTTCGGCAGCTTGTATTCGCGATCTTATTCTTTCGGTCATTACCCAAACCTCATGACCATAGGTAAGAGTTGGAACAAACACCGAATTAAAGACTGACAACTTAGCCTTGACACCAAGTTCAGTCCTCCTGATAACAGAATGACCAAGCTGTCTCAAAATTGATTCAGCCTGACCAATCCTACAGGAAAACTCGGCATTGCTCCTTCCATCACTCGTGAATAAGACCCCGAGATACTTAAACTTCTCCACCTGTTTCAATGGGACTCCACTAACATGCAGAGTGCATTGAACAGAGACGACCATCACTTCAGATTTGTTCACATTTACTTTCATCTCAGCTTCAACACAAACGGCTACAAATCGATCGAGTGCGCGCTGAAGTTCAGTCTGAGAGGACCCAAGGATGACCAAGTCATCAGCGAAGAGCAAATGACTTATCCTCAGATCTCCCAATTCGAAACGTTCTTCGCCAAGACTGCGCTGTAACATCCAGTCCATATAAGTAATGAAAAGGAGAGGGGACAAGACGCACCCCTGGCGAAGTCCAACGCCCACGGTGAAAGGTATTGATTTAACGCCGTTCACACGAACACAGCTTTTACAGTTTGTGTAAAGAGATTGAATGGCTCTCAAGAGAGAACCATCAATTCCATACTCGTGTAATACACTCCAGAGTTTCCCTCGAGGGACTCGATCATATGCTTTCTCTAAATCTACGAAGCAAGCGTGTGCAACAGGTGTAGCATACTCCCAAGCCTTCTCAAGTACCATTCTGAGAGTGAATAACTGGTCGGTTGTGCTTTTGCCGGGACGAAAGCCGCACTGCTCATCTCCTAATCGTGCCTCAACCACAGGCCTGCAACGCGTTTCCAGCATCTTGGCAAAGACTTTTACGGGGAGACTTAAAAGTGATATACCCCTGTAATTGGAGCAATCCCTTTTATCCCCTTTCTTGAAAAGGGGCATAATCACCCCAATCTGCCAATCGCTGGGTGTTTCGCCGCATTCCCAGGCCACTTTAATGACACGAGAGACTGACTCCCTCTTCACCTAAGGCCTTTAGCATTTCTGGCCGGATTTCATCCACTCCTGCAGATTTTCCAGCTTTTAGCGATTTGATCGCAAAAGTGACTTCCTCTACCGTGGGACTATTTTCCGCCCTGCTTAAGGCGATGGATGTGTCATCCTCAATGCCCTGGATTGGATTGAGCAATTCGGAAAAGTGCTCGCTCCATCTGCGCAAGATGTCCTCCTCATTAGAAAGAAGTGTACCATCTTTGGGTTTGACTCCTTCGATAGTGTTCCACTTCCTTCCTCTAAGACGGCGGATGGTCTGCCAGAACACCTTGCTTGCAGATCTGTGATCACGGTCCAATTTTTCGCCGAACTCCTTCCAAGACTGTTCTTTGGCTGCAATTGCAAGTTCTTCGCGCCTCAATGTACCGGTTTCAAAAAGGAGAGTCCCCCAAGTGAATCCACACCTTGAAAGCCTTCTTCTTCTCTCTGATAGCTTCTTGAACTCCGGGCGTTTTAAACCACGCAGTTCTTTTCTCACCACCAGCCGCCACACCGAGCCGCTTCACTCCGCAAACATGTCCTGCAGAGGCAATAACTGCTGTTGAAAACAGCTGCCATTCTTCCTCTACATTCAATGGAACATTTGGAATTTGTACAAACCTTGCAGATACCTGCCGTGCAAATTTCTCCCGTATCTCATCATTCTGTAGTCCCTCCCACCGTATGCGCGTAACCATTCTTGGTTTACGCTTTGGCAGGATAGGTATTTGATCGTTGAGATACAATTTGCACAACACCAGGTGGTGATCAGTTGACAGTTCAGCCCCTCTCAACACACGAACATCACAAACCATCCTTTTAATACACGATGGTACCACAAAGAAATCTATCAGCGATTTCTGCTGAAGACTTCGACGGTACCACGTGTATTTATGGATATCTTTGTGTGGAAAGAAAGTGTTCATAATGGACATTCCATTTGAACAACAAAAGTCCAACAACTTCTCTCCGTTCGCGTTCTGATCGGGGTCACCGTGTTTCCCAATCGCGCTGCCCCATGTCGAGAAATCCGCACCCACGTGAGCATTGAAATCACCCATCAGGATATAAGAATCCATATCTGCAACCTTTTCAAGGGCTGCATCAACTTCATCCAAGAAAGCTGCGTACCCCGACTCCAGATTCGGTGCATACACCTGCACCAGAGCTAGGGTTGATCTTTCAAGTTTTAGCTTTAAGATCGCAACTCTCCCTCCTAATGGAATCTACTCCAATACTCTGCCTGACAGCCTGGGACTTGTGAGTATCCCCACTCCCGCCTGAGCAGACATTGAAGGTGCTACTCCCGACATGGTGAGTTTCCACCCATCTGCAAGGTCCACAGTTCCAGAACCCCTTTGCTTTGTTGAGGAAACACCAACTATATCTAGTTGATATTTTACAGCCTCCCCAACAAGCTCCAGGTCTTTTCCCGTGAGCGAAGAGATGTTCCACGTGCCTATCCTATCCGTTTCGGGTTAAACCCGGCCGACTGCCGAGCGTGACAAGCCGACCACCAGACGCTCGCAAACTGCCACCCTCCAGGCCTGGCTCCAAAGGGCGCCCTATTTTGACAGGCTTGGCAATATCCGAGGCTCGCTTTCGTCGCTTTGTCATCATTGGGTGTGTGCTTCGTTAGCCATGTCTAGGTGAACCTAGACATGTTGCCCGCCCCCCACCACGGGGAGGTCAGCTACCGAACCAATTGAGCTCAAATTTTCAGGCCATCTGAAGTTTTCGTCCGGGAGTTTTTTTTACTGTAAAGTTTGGTCAAAATTGGACAAAGGGACGTGGCACCTCCCATACAAAACAAAAACATTGCAAACGCTTTTTCCACATACTTCGAAAAGTAATTGGTCGATTAAGCTGAAACTTACACAATATCGGTTAGGAAGTGAAAGTGCACGTGGATCAAAAGCTTTCAAGTTTTCCGATAGATGGCGCTGAATACAAACATCTTAAAATTACACCATATCTTGACATTTGCGGTAGCTTTAGCTTTGAAATTTGGTAAATAGAGAGGAATTGGGAAAAGCCCAATGCAAAATTGCAAGCTTTATTGCTCGACACTCGTGGGAGCTAAAGTTTTAAATTTAAAACATTGATGTGGATTTTCGTCATATGCAATTCCTGAGCGCGAGCAAAGCCGGGCAGCTCGTTTTACTTCCTAAAAGCGAGCAATGATTTCAATTATTTATTTTTACAAAAACTAATATTATCTGAATAATAAACCAACAAAATAGGTAAACAATAAACAATAAAAAAAATTTGTTTGCCATACGACACGCGACGCGACACCATCTATTTATTGCGGGAAACATTTGCTGCGCGCACAATTTCGCGTAATGGGCCTGTGAACTGGCATCCCCGATCCTGTCATCTCACATAACTTTCTTTGTGGGTATATGTGAAGTGAAGTCACTAGTCTATGCCAATGAACAAGAGACGTTGGACGATTTGGAATGGAAGTCAACGTTCGCCGTGTTATTACTGATATACTGCCACAGTTGCTCAGTAAAGTTGTCGAAAATTGGACTTCACGACGACTACACGCGCTTCATTCCAACCCTTGTTTAGTTATAGGCATTATTTTTTGTTATTGGCGCATATGTGCATAGGCGTTTTTCTTTTTTCAGAGCTGAGCTCTGAATAGAGCTTGAGATTTTTGAGCTTGCTCAGATCGTTCTGATTTGTTTATGAAGCACACTTGAGCGCATAGCTGTCATTTGGTTATTTATTAATTTGGTTTACCTTCTGTGCCAGAATATCATGGCTCGTCCGCCATTTCAACTACCTAGTACCTACATATTTTGCTTATCTTTTTTTTTTTTGTCTGTCAAATGTGACTGTAAGTGCAATAATCAGCTTTTTGCTCAGCCTGCTCAGTCAATTTATTCTGAGCTCGTAGAGCGCGCTCTGACTCTGATCATTCTCTGAACGAAAAAAGAAACACAAATTTTGAGCTAAAAAGGTAGGTAGGTAGGTGTGGCGGTTTATTAGAAAACCCAAGTAGCACTAAGTGCCGTTTTGTTACCACAACTCATTTGACCTGGTTGTTAAAGCTTGTCGAAGTGGAGATTTTAGATCCAACCTGTGGAGTTCAAAAAGGTTATAAGTTCTTTGATGTTATTCTTCGAAACTTCCTCGAGGGGTGTGAAGAAGGGTTTACCCAGAGCTCGGTGTCTAGTCCTAGCTAGTGCCGGACAGGAGCAGAGGTAATGAATGATGGTTTCTTTTTCGGTTGCTTCGTTACAACTACGACAGTGGGTATTATGTGGGATGCCTAATCTGAATGCATGGTCCCCTATAGGCCAGTGGCCTGTGGTTATCGCGATTATCCTGGCTATATCTTTACGTGTTTTATTCAGAAGGTGGGTTGTTTTTTCCCTGCTATAATTTGGCCACATACTTCTGGATATGGCGCAATTTGTTAGCCTCCTCCATCTGAGATTGGCTTTCGATAGGAATTCTTCGGAAATTTTTGCTTTGACTGCACCTATTGGAATTTGAACCGATTCCGCAAGTGAGCAGTGGAGGGTTGAACCCCGCCTGGCAAGCTCGTCGGCCTGTTCGTTTCCATAAACGTTGCTGTGGCCTGGAACCCAGATCAGTCTAATCCGGAACTGATCAAGCGAGGCCAATTCCTCTCGGCATTCTAGTACTAGTTTTGAGTTTATGTTGACTGAGGCGATAGCCTTGATCGCAGCCTGGCTGTCAATGAATATGTCTATCTTTTGCCTCGGAACTATGTCCGTGTGTATTTTGATTAGGCGACAGGCTTCACGGATAGCAAGTATTTCCGCCTGAAACACACTGGCTGCGTCCGGGAGCCTGAAGGATTTTGAGATGCTCAGAGACTCCGAAAATACACCCGCACCTACTCCACAGTCCATTTTTGAACCGTCAGTGTAGATTGTTAAATTCGAGTCCCTGTTCACCCGTCCGTCCTGCCAGTCTAATCTTGAGGGAAATTCTACTTCAAAGTGTTTTTTAAAAAGTATTCTTGGGGAAATGTAATCCGTAGAGGGTTGTACTAGCTCTCTTGCTAAAGTAAGCAGGATGTTGCTATGACCGTAGGGTCTCGCATACCAGCACCCAGACTCTCTGAGTCTGATCGCGCTATGTATTGTGATGTTTGTGATATGAAGGTCTAAGGGTAATAGGTGCAAAAGGACTGTGAGGGCGTCTGACGGCGTCGACCGGAGAGCGCCTGTGGTGCCTATGCATGCCGTTCTTTGGACCTTGTTGAGCTTGGTTATGTTGTAGGCTTTTCTAAGAGCCGTCCACCAGACTACTGACCCGTAAGTGAGGATTGGTCGTACTACGGCTGTGTACATCCAAAGGGTCAGTTTTGGTTGCAGGCCCCATCTTTTGCCAAACATTCTGCTGCAGGCATAGAAAGCAATGCACGCTTTCTTTACCCGCTGTTCAATGTTCAGTTTCCAGTTTAGCTTGGGATCCAGGATCACTCCCAGATACCTAGCACTGGAGGATAATGAGAGCGGTTGGCCGTCTAGGCGAGGAACTGTAAAGCTGGGTATTTTGGTCTTAGTGGTGAAAAGCATCATTTCAGTTTTGCTCGGGTTTACACCGAGACCGCGAAACTTGGCCCAGGTGCTAACCTTCGACAGAGCATTCTCCATAATTTCGCTAATTACGGAGAGAAACTTTCCTGACACCAGTATCACCAAATCGTCCGCATATCCGACTACCTTGATTCTTTCTCTATCTAAACTGTTGAGTATTTTGTTCACCACTATGAGCCATAGCAGTGGTGAGATGACACCTCCTTGGGGTGTCCCCCTGCTGGCGTACTTGGTTATGTTGCTATTTCCTAGTGTTGTCTGAATGATCCTGGTGTTAAGCATAGAAACAATCCAAAGGCTAAGATGGTTTTCTATTCCTAATTCCGTTAAGGACTCCAGAATCGCTTCAGTATGTACGTTGTTGAAGGCACCTTCTATATCTAGAAAGGTCGCTAAGGTGTATTCTTTATAGTGTAATGAGTTTTCGATTGTTCGCACTACTTCATGGAGGGCCGTCTCTGTCGATCTTCCTTTGAGGTATGCGTGCTGTGATTTTGAGAGTGTTGGTTCTATTGTGCTACGTAAATGTTTTTGAGCTAAAAAAGAAACACGCATTTTTTTTTTGACAGTTCAGGCTCTGCTCTGAAAAGAAAAACGCCGTACTATAATAATCCCACAAAAAATGTTTCCCCTGCTTATTCATTTCTAATGAATCACATTTTGATCAATCAATATGCAAAAATTTACTTTGTTTTTGATTTTGAGAGATAGCTATGCATAAAATAAATTTGAATATTTTTAACCTGAGTTGATTCTCATTAGAGGTTCGTTGCCATTTGAACTTCGGTTAGTTACAAGTTGCCCTATAAATGGTTGCGTGCCTATTGTGACTGAGAAGTTATTAGTTGTGAAACAAGTTGCCAAAAATTAATATACATGTTTGAAAATATGTAAATATTTTATTATCATAATTTTTGCTTCAGATACCTACATTATAAATTTATAGGTCAAGATATTATGAGCAGCGTGTGTACCGCGCTGGCCTGCGAATAATAAACAAGTTGTAATTATTACAAACTAGCAGACCCGACAGACGTTGTCCTGTCCAAATTTCAAAAAAATTGTTTGTGATCGTTTAGTGAATTTGTGAAAAGCTATTGAAAATGTGTAAACAAAGTAAAAAAAAGAAAAGACATATTTTTCAGAGATAGTTTTATGAATTTTAATTTTTATTTTTATATAGATTTTGGTCATGTTTTATTTAGAGTTGAAATTGAATCTCCAGGTAACTTATTTACATTTCGATTGTATCGTCGATATTCAAGTAACTAACCAAAGCAAAAGAAAGACTTTTTTTCGATTGGTTTGCTGTGACCTCACAATTTCTGTTATTGCAATGCTTTATGATACACGACATTTTTTGTTTTGTTGTCTGGCGCGTAAACAAACAAATCGGATGGTTTTGCGAAAAGCATGGACTTTCAAGATTTATGCCGCATACACTCAACGACTCTCCTTGCGATTTATTTATTGTCATTGCAAATGCAAGCCGCACCGGAAACTGCAAGCGTTTAAAGTCGAATGGCATGTCGGCCGGAATCATTGGAATTCGTGGTATCAAAACGTCTTCTCCTTCGTACTTTCCTTTTAGTATCGTTGCTTCGATAACGTTGTTCATCAGTTTTTTCACTGCAAGCCTGGTCCCATTACAAAGACGTGGCTGGTTGATATTTCGTAACATTATGATTACCGAACCGACTTTTAGTTGGAGATTGTGAGGCGGTAATCCGGGTAATTCGAGCGAGTTTAAAAACTCGGTTGGATAGTTGACGACATCATTTTGGGCACAAACTGAGTCCACCGATTTGAACGTCATCAATTCGCCAGCAATTTCACTTTGAATCTTAAAATTCAATTCGTCGACATCAATGTTTTTCGCAGCCAATATAGCACGTTCGCTCAACCAAACATGATTTTTGTAATTTTGTGCAATGTTTGGGAATACCTTTTGTATAAGTTCGGTCTTTGATTCGGTAAACTTGCAAAAATCGACGGGGAATTGAATGTAGCCAGTTGTAATATCAACGGGGATTTTGCCATTGCCAATGTCCAGCAATTGCTTTGAAAATAATTGTCCAGATTGGTCGTTCTGTAACTCGACACGCATGTTCGTACTCAGTTTGAGTTTCTTGACGTGTTTCCACAAAACTGACGACTTCAAACATGCATTAAGTTCGTCCGCTGGCGTTGACCGTGGAATCACTGGCAATGTTTGGCGAAAATCGCCTGCTAATAGAATCATCGCACCACCAAACCGGTTTTGATTGCTTCGTAGGTCTTGCATCGTTTTGTCTAATGCCTCCAAAGACTTTTTATGCGCCATCGTACATTCGTCCCAAACTATCAATTTGCTTTGCTGCAGAACTTTGGCCATCGCACAGTTCTTCGAAAGGTTGCACGTTGGAATTTCATGGATTTGCATATTCAACGGCAACTTGAGTGCTGAATGAGCAGTTCGACCGCCTTCCAACAATGTAGCTGCAATTCCTGACGAAGCAAGGGCAAGTGCAATTTCATTCCGCGAGCGAATCGTTGCCAAAATCAATGCGATCAAAAAAGTTTTTCCAGTTCCACCTGGAGCGTCCAGAAAGAAAATACCACCTGTTTCATCATTCACAACTTTCATGAGAGAGTCGTACGCATATTTTTGTTGTCGATTCAATAGCGGCACGTTTGTTCGAACAGATTCTCTCAATGCATCGCAATCATAATGTTTTTCACGTCGCAACTCTTGATTAAAGGCGTCGTGCATCGGACGATTGGGCGCTGCCATGCAGCCAAATCGGTTCGGCCGTTCTCAAGTGATGCACGTATCAACAAACATTATTTCATGATTTGTAAGGGTAAAAATAAATTTTAGATATATTGAAAAAAGTGGGCGTAGAAGGGGGCGTGGACAAATTTTTTGTCCGTAAAAACCTGGCTAGGAGAATTACGAACATTTTAAAAAAAAAATCAGCCAAATCGGTCCAGCCGTTCTCTCGTGATGCCCTTACCAACGAACATCATTTCATTTTTATTTATATAGATTTTTATTTATATAGATAAGAAATGCCGTTTGTCAAAAATGAAAAAAATAAGAGATTCTGTAGTTGATCGTAATTGAAACTCACATGTTGACTCAATTGAATACTGCTTTCCTCAGTTCGATTATAAAAACATATGTTTTGCCTCTGTATTTTTTATGGAAATAATTTTTCTTTGATGAATTTTGATTTAAAAACGACTATGAATAGATCGGTTAATTAACAATTTGGGTCTCTTTACTTCGATGAATAAAGCTTATCTAGATTTTCAATCAGCTTATATACTGTAAGACTCGTTTACAATTTTCGGTACTCAAATCGACTGCCATACCACATTATTGCAAAATGCAGCCACTAAGCGTATATCAACTCTATTTATCTCAAAGCTGTTTTTTAACTTTCTCGTATAGGGAGATACGTGATAAGAGAAAGATATTGTTTTCGTACAAAATTTCGAACTCCAGATTTTGATCAATTCTGATATTACGATGATAGGAGAACTCAAAACAGTGGGCTACGCTATTCTGTCCGTCTGTCTGTCCCATAGCTCTGAAATCTAAACGCTTGGACGGATTTGTTTCAAGCATCGTATTTAGAGTTTGTAGGCTTCCCGCTAGGAATAGTTTTTTTTTATGCTAGCCCAAATATCAACGGTACTTCCCACAAAAAAATTTTACGAAATATTAAACAATTAAAATTTTTTCAACAACGGCTCTAAAGATTTGAACCAAACTTCATAGTTGAGTTAATGTAGGCATGCTTAACATGACTGCATACCCAGTTTTTCGCTAAAAAGTCCAGCAACGGCAGTTTTGAAAAATTGGCTTTTATTCGAAAATGGTAAAAACAATTTAAAAAAAAAAAACGTATTTTTAAGGTAGATACTATTGTCATTCTTAACTTGATAGCCAAATCACTTTTTCTCTAAAAAGACTGCGTCGTTTGATATCCACCCAAAACAAAAATGGCTTTAACGATTTGAACGAAAATTTATAGTTGAGTTACAGTTAAATAACAGTTCTTTTCGAATCCAAACTTGTAACATTTTGTCAGCATAATTTTACAAAAAACCGATCTAACGATTTTGATCAAAATACATATTCAAGACAATATAAGCATTTTTAACATGATCACGTACTTAGTTTTTCTCACAAACTCGGATATAGCCGAGTTTTCTGAATATTTCTCAAAAATGACTACCCAAATCCCTATCTGTATTCACACACGGTATATTTTTGTGAATGCTAAAACTTCAGTGGCAATATAATTTGAAATTCATCGCCTACTTGTCTCCTACAAGTGTCAGTTCGGGGGTGAAATTTGAAAGTAATAAAGTGTTGAAGGTATTACGTACCTGAGTACATCTTGATTGGGTATGGTTTTAAACGTAAAATTTGCTGAAGATTCTGCGATATTCGCAATTAACGAGAAAGTTACGTTCACATTTTTTTTTTGTTTTGGATCGAATTGCATATTCACCACTTTTAGCTAGCATGTTAAGGTTTCTTGTCTAAATTGCAAATTGATTTCCTGATGTTATATGAAATTTGTCTATAATTTTGATTATTTCTTGTTGTTATATTTACAACTTACTAAAATTTAGTTAATTTAAGATTACAATTTAAATGACAACACCAACTTAAAACAAGTAAAAGTGTTATCATCGGCCTGGCCGATGCTTTGATACCCTCCACTGTATGTACTGTATAGGTACACGCGTGTGTCTAATATTGGTTTTGTATGGGAGGTACCAGAACTACTTGACCGACATGGACCATTTTTAATACAAACCTGAAGGCCATAAATATAAGACCTCTCATAAAATTTCAGTTGCCTATGTCGATTCGTTCGAACGCTATCGTGGTTTCAACCGACAGAGAGAGACGTGGGTCTAATAGTGGTTTTGTATGGGAGGTACCAGAACTACTTTACCGACATAGACAATTTTCAATACCAACCTGACAACGGTAAAAATAAGTTCACTCACAAAATTTCATTCGCCTATGTCGATTCGTTTGGACGCTATCGTGTTTTCAACAGACAGACGGACAGACAGACAGACAGACGGACATGGCTAAATCGATTCAGAATGTGATCCTGATTCAGAATATATATATGTACTTTATAGGGTCTCCGGTGAATCCTTCTTTGCGTTACAAATGTAATGACAAAGTGAATATACCTTCCTGTGGAGGGTATAAAAAAGTTAGCAAGAAATGAAATGCGAAGACAGAATTGCGGCGATTGACATAATTCAAATTAATAATATTTAACATAATTGCCATTTAAAATAGCTAACCTTGTATTTATTTTAAGGATTTAAGAATAAATCTGTACTTACTAAATTGGAAGTCCTTATAAATTCACAGGATTTCACCCAAAAAAAAAAATTACGCTATCTGCTTATAGACGTTTATAAACTTTTATTTTTAACTATCGGCTGAAAAGAGCCTTATATAAGAACTGCCGGGAAATATTACAAATTTATTATATTAAGAAATAACTGAAACAGCGCAAATCGCTATTGAACAGAGAGGTGCCAACTACGGTATCAAAAAAATGGGTGTTGTCAACTACTTTATCTGTGTACGCTAGTTCGCAGAATTTTGAAAAATTAACACTCTAAACAAAAATAGTTATTTAAATAAACTAGGTACCTACTGAATAGAACCTAGATATGTCAGAAAAAAAAACAAACTAATTCATTATTTTTAATAGCTTTGAACAAAAATATCTTCTGTGGTCCTGTGGATGGAATGTAAACAGAAAGTCCTTAAAAAAAAAAAAGAATAATATCTCCCATTATGAACATTCCTGAGGAAAAAATCGATATCGATATTTAGAGAATATATGTGGAACAGAACAATATTGTGGCAGAAATAGATGAAATAAAAGAGGTATGAAATAATTTCCAATATGTAATAGATACTTACCGATTTTGATTTGATTACTTCCGCAGAGTAAAAGTTATCAAATCGAGCTCTTTAAGATCTACTATCATCGTTAAGCATTCAAATTATCCTGCAAATCCTTCAAACGCTTTCTACAAATCCGTAAAAATAAATTAAATCTTGTTATTATCCAAAAGAAGAACTGAAGATGATGGTACAAACTCGTAGAGAATTATGAGTTTAAAACAAATCGGGCACATTTAGACATTGCTCTGTGTGTCGTGGTCTCGTGGATATCGTCCATTCATAATAGCGTACGTGTTATAAATGAGGCCATAGGTACATACTTATTATGTATTTCATTTCTTATCTTCTAGTCTTCAAATTTGACCATGGGATGCTGTGATGGGGGTAAATCTATTATTAAACACAAATTGGTATCTATACATAGGTAAGTGGAGCTTTTCTTTGTTTAAAAAAATATGATATACGTGTACCTTACCGAATACTTTACCTATTGCCACTGTTATTTGTATAACTTAAACGTGCTTAAGCGGTTATGAATATCATTTTTAATGTGATGCATAAAACAAACTTACTTATCGGGCTCCTGACCCGTGAATATTATCTGCCTGAGACACTGCAGCCTTCCATCCTCTACGATCCCGTGCACGCCGCTTCCAGTTGCCTAGACCAAGCGTTATGACATCCGCAAGGTCTTTGAAACCGAGATTCGATTTTCCTTTTGACTGATTGATTTTTTTTTTCTCTTTTTTTATAACGCTTCATCAGCGCCCCGAGATGCTTGCAGAATTATGTTATTTATGCACTTAAATTGTTGCAAATTGTAGTCTTCGGGAAATATACAGTCATGTGAAAAATAATAGGGACATTTCGTAAACATTTTTCAAAAGACAACTCTGTTTCAATTGCTATAGATTGGTTAGAAACGACACATTAAATTATTTTTTTGGGATGTCGATAAAGTAAATACCGCTATCATAACATAACATAAGCCTATTTGAAAATAAAAACACTACTCCAAACTTAATGAAAATATTCTTCTTCTTTGTATTCTCACGAAATACAGCAATGTGTCCCTATTATTTTTCACATGACTATATAACCAGGAAGTGGGTTCCAAAGTTTGCATGTTCTGTAACAAGGAGTTTTGGAAAATGTATGTCCTCGCTGTTGTCAAGTGTATACTGTATGATCATGAGCATTAGCATTTCGACGGATAGTGCCTTTGAGTTCCTCGAAACATCTACCGTGGAAGTATCTATAGAACAAGCAACAAGGTCAGCGACTTACCTTCTGTGCACCAACGGTTGTAGATTCGAAGTGAGTGTAGGGTCTCCAATAAGTCGAGCTGCTCGGCTCTGTATGTTTTCAAGTGGGTAAAGTGAATGTTTAGGGGCCGAGCTCCATATGGGAACAATATTCCAGGCCTGGTCTAACCTGTGCTTTGTAGAGAAGTTGAAGTTGCTTGGGGCTAAAGTACCTGTCTGCTCCATGAATATAATCACCGCCTGGTCGTCCAGTTATTAAGCTATTAAGATATTTCTTACTTCCACCTGACTCTCAAGTAAGTAATCCAACGCATGCAGCAGAGCAATCATCTCAGCCTGGTATACTGAAGTGTGTTTCCATATATCTTGATCTTCTGAAAAGATTCCGGCCCCCGCTCCGCCATCCATCATGGATCCATCTGTGAAAATCACGATTCCTGTTTTCTAGAAGTAACACATTCTCAATACGTGTTTGGGAATAATCGAAAACGATCTACAAGAAGGACCAGCACTTAGATTTGCAGATGAGCGAAACCTATGAAACCCAAAGAAAAGCGACGACAAATAATTTCGAAAAACAATGATGTTGATTATTTATTGCAGGTACTTATCTCGTAGGCTGTTGAAATCCAAGTGGACGAGAATACAAAATTTACAAACGATCGTGGACTAAAACTAAACTGTTATACATTTATAGAAGCGCAACTGCGCAAGTGCATCAAAAAACTGGTTTATGAGAACAAGAGAGTGACAAACAAGCATGAATAGAATAACATAATTATGATTTGAATTGAATAGAAAATAGAAATAGGGTAAATGTACACTGTTAGGCAAATTATTATCAAAGCAAATTATTATATTATGATTTAAATAAATTGACAAGATATTTTCAAACAATACGAGTTTTGTGATTCCTTTCCATAATACGCACCTTTGTTATACCATCCATAGGCAGGTTCAGTTCAGTTCCCTAATCTCGTTTTTGACAAGCTCCAGGATCCTCCTGTGTCCATAGATGGTACCCCTATTGTGCCATTTCGAATCTCGATGCAGACGAAGCGCTGTTAGGGCCGCTGTTTTCTTAATAAATAAGTCTAGCGGTAAAATCTACCACTAGTAGTACCCTTTTTGCCTTCCGGACCTTCTCCTCAACATATGGTAATTCCAAGTAAGTCCAGTGGGTATACTTCCAGATACTTAACCTTCTTGGTCGTTGTTAATTCCGTTCCGAAAAGTGTTAAGGGCTGAAATTCCAGATTTTTCCTCTTTCTAGTGAAGATTATTAGATCTTTAATGGAGAGTCCTTGTTCCAGATACCACCAATCAACCATTTTGATTGCACTCCTCATGATATCCGCTGTTACGTCTATGAATTTGCCTCTTGCCATTATTGCTATGTCGTCGGCATATCCCACTGTGTGAATGCGAGTTGCCTCAAGTCAGTCGAGAAGAGAGTCCACAGTGATGTTCCACAGTGTAGGTGAAAGAACACCTCCTTGTGGGCAACCTCTGCTGACCCTTCTTCGGAGTTTTGCGGTTCCCGTCTGGATATTTATCGCCCTTGTATTTAACATATTAACCACCCATCTTACCACCAGTGGGTTAACTCTACGTTTTTCCAAGGTTTGTTTCAGAGTTTCAGAGAATATCTTATCGAAGGCACCTTCAATGTCCATTATAGTGGTCATCGCAATACCTCCGGTATTTAGCTCTTCCTCCGCAGCGCGTACTACTTGATGTAGCGCTGTTTCTGTAGACATGCCCTATAGGCATGTTGTCTACTAAGTCATACCTGCCCTATAGGTATATTGTCTACTATTCAAATGATACATCTTAAGCGCCGTACTCTCCATATAGTCCACCACCACCCTTTCCATTGTTTTTAACAGAAAGGATGTTTGGCTGACTGATCTGAAGGACTTTGCCTCGGTGTAATCCTTTTTTCCCGGTTTTGGAAGGAAGACCACCTTTGCCTCCCTCCATGTCATCGGGATGTAGCCTATTGCTAGGCATGCAACGTATATATATATTCCTGAGCCTTGGTGTAATTACGTCTACTCCCCATTGCATTAGACCTGGAAATATACCATCTGGTCCCGCGGTTTTGAAGGGTGAAAATGTTACTATCGCCCCCTTAACCACCTGGTGTCACGATCCGTTCTGCTTCCGTCCTATCCATCCGAATGCCATTACATTCAGTTTTTCCTCCAACACTTCATGGTACTTTGTCCTATAATCCGTGTTCTTCGGAATGTATTTCCGATATTTTTCTTTTTTTTTTAGATCCATAATGACATCAAACGAAATGGCTCTGTGATCCGACAATCTAGCCTGATCCATTACCCTCCAATTTGATACCCTTTCAATTATCTTGCTACTGCACAGGGTCACATCAATCACTTCCCTTCGCCTCACATCCTCGAAGGTTGGCTCTGTTTCCATGTTTAAGATAGTTAGATCCTTGCTTGATACAAATTCGAATAGCGCTTCTCCTCTGTAATTATCGTTGGTGCTGCCGCACACTGTATTATGTGCATTGGCATCACAACCAATTCTTAGATCCTCGTTCCTGTTCCTGCATGCATTCACCAAAGACTCTAACTCCAGTTGTGCAGAATCTAGGGTGGAAAACATGCTATCGAAAAGAATTGCCTTTTCTTTAGGCGTTGTTGCTCTTTTACTAGAGGTGGAAAGGAAGAGCAACTAAAGTTATTACTGATTGCCTTGGCAATAGACTAGAATTCGCATGAGCCGTTAGGACATCCAATTATACTTTGTTATATTGGCTTATTTCCCATTTAGGGTGGTTTTAATTCGCAATCCCAAAATCCCATGTGAAGTTCATTTATTTCCCTGCACCAATTAAACTTTACCTTTTCAAGTCAACTCTGACGTCGAATTGATATCAGAGCCTCATTCTCATGTAGATACTCGTATATGTCGGGATAGATACTCAGGTGCAAGTTCTGGTGCGCAGCTCTTGAGTACTGGATTCCGTCGGTTTCAGTTGCCTTATTGCAATCTAGTTCTTGAAGGATGCGTTGAATTATTCAAGGCCGTAATTTCACTTTTGCCATCGATGTAGTCGAAGTGTATTCGTAGCTTAATTATTGAAACTTGGTTCACGATTTTGTTTACCCCTTTTCCAAGCAATTCGCTCGAAATTCCATTCCCATCAAAACTTGGGTACTTGCATAAGCCACAACATGTTATTGTATTTTTGTCACGAGAAATAATATTATACCAATAGCACCTTCCTTTTGTATTATTTATTACAACAACTTCGAATTAAATTTTTCTTTATAAACTAATTATACTTATTTACAAATGCTTAGCGATAAATATGTGGGTATTTAAAAATAATGCCCATGGAAACCATATCCACCATAATATGGGTAGTAGCCTCCTAGTAAAGAAAAATATTTTACCAATAAACACACATACATACTAAAACAAATAATATACTAAATACCATAGTATCCTCCATGTAAGCCATAACTATAAGGATAGCCACCGTAAAATCCACTACTTGGGTAACCATAATAACCATATCCGTAGGAGGCCGAACCCTTTAGATCATCCTTGTCAACACCATCCTCAAGATCATCGAGACTTTCTTCTTTTTCAATTTCCAGTTTGGTCTCTAAGGGTTTTTGGTATTGTGAACCAGGAGCTGCACTTGATATTACCAATAGAACTGTCACAGCGCACAAAATTGAAAATATGTATTTTAACATTTTATCATGTAAGAAAGATCAACGAATAGATGTTGCACCAGACTGATAGTTACAACAGTGACTAGCTGCGCTTTTATACACTTTTAGCATATTGGAAACACTGCAAATACGCCAGAAATAGGCCCATCGCACGCAAGAGGTCATTCGATTAATTCTTTGGTAACTGAAGTCACCAACTACTTTTTCCAATATGTTTACGTGTTTCGTTTTACATGACCGATTACTAATTAATAGCTACCCAATGTCAAAGAACAAGAAGTAATTATGCTGATTGGCGTAATTACACAGTTCTCACAAACGGGTTGAATAGAATTACATTCACAGTAAATGACAATTGAATTCACAAGCATCAATGTACGAATTTAAATTTTTTTTAAGCTCACATGTATGTAGTGTCTATAAGCTCTGTCAAAATTCCTTTGGAACTTCTGATTGTTGCGCCCACCATACGTGTGCGAGTAGTTTGCATGGACATGAAAAGTAAAATCTACCACGTATGGCTGAGCGTTGCACGCTCACCGCCCTCTATCTCAAAAACGGTTGAGCGCATGAAAAAAATGGTTATAATAAAATTTGTTGCAAATTTTATGCTCTACAATTTTGTAGTAGATGTTAACATCATCGGAGCAATAAAAACTGAGATAATCGCGAAGAACAGATTTTGTTGACCTTTGACCTTGAATAACTTACGACGCAGACACGAGATTTTATGAGACTTTTGAGAGAACATTTAGAACGGCAAAATTAAGGTACATATATACAAAAATTCAGCTTATTATCTCTCATTCCGAGGTTAAACGCTAAAATGACTGGACTAAAAGCAGAAATGTCTTCCCAACTGGATTATGTACGGAGAATTGACTGTTAGAATTCAAACTATTCAACTTACTAAAGATGAGTCTGATGATGAATAGTATAGTTTGAAATAGCTATCATTCCTACCAAAAGTTATTGCAGTTGTCTTAACAGTAATTCACAATTAGAATTGTTTTGGCTTTATTGAGCCAACTACTACTTTCCACACAATGTAGTCATGAGCCGCATCGCCATATTGAAGACGCACATCATTTATATAGAGCACAAACCATTACTGCTCCAGAAATGTTTATTTCTTTAGAAATAGCTGCAAATGCGCTTAAACTGTTAAAATAATCAAATAAATTAAAAAACGTCAATGAATAAGCTGTCGTTGATTTCCTTTCGCACGGAACGAAAATGGCATTCGTTTTTAGAGTTACATGAAGCAAAATAAACGAAAACGTAAACGTTTTCATCTTACAGAATTTCTTAACGAGATTGCGGATAGATGTTCAGTTACCCTGTGCTGGGTTCCAGGTCACAGTGACATTCCTGGCAACTGCAAGGCGGATGAACTAGCTAGGCGGCAGCGGCCTCCAAATAACTGGTATTAGCGAAGAACCGCACGTTCCATTGCAATCAGTAAAAACCCTGCTCCTCGAGGAAGCATTAAAAACCACCAACAACAGATGGAACAGCATTAACACTTGCATAGCATCCAAACAAATTTGGCCGATATTAGATGGCAAAAGAACTAGGAAACTTCTTTGTATTAACAGAAACAAAATCAGCTCCGTAGTGGGAATATTAACGGGACACTGCCTTATAGGGAAACACGCCCGTAGAATGGGTGTACCTCATAACGACTTCTGTAGAAGTTGCAGGGACGAGGAGGAAGAGGAAACCACCGTTCATTTCCTCCTGTCCTGCTCTTGCCACCTTGCGCAAGGCTACCTTAGGGGCTTATTTCTTTGAGGACCTAAGCGATCTGGCTCGCAGCGATATTTTCTGCATCAGCAAGTTCGTTACAAAGTCCAATTGGCTTCAATGAAAGTCAACATGCAACTCACCAATCTCTGTCTGCACCGGTAAACTAAACCGCCAGCGGAAAGAGCTGAATATGTCAACCGACTTCACCCTTACACGTAGAACTTTCAAACTCCGTCAGGGGGACAGGCGGGAGGTTAGACTGCTACGGTCACCCTTCGTCTGCCTCCCCTGCCGCAGTCTTTCTATCTGATCTGCATCAGCTACCCTCCTTTCTAACGGACTGTCAGAGGCTACCACTAGGGGGTTAGACTGTTTCGGTCACTCTCTGTCTGTTTTCTGAAGACTAACCGCCAACAGGAAGGGCTGACCACGTCAGTCAATTTTACCTTTACGCGTATTATTTTCAGACTCCGTTAGAGGGGATAGGTGGGGGGTTGGACTGTTTCGGTCACCCCTCGTCGCTCTCCCCTACCGCAGTCTTCTTAACTGATCTGTACCAGCCACCCTCCTTACTAACGGAATGTCAGAGGATACCAGCGGGGGGTTAGACTGTTTCGGTCACCCTTCGTCGGCCTGTCTGAAGACTAACCGCCAACGGGAGGAGCTGACCAAGTCGGTCAATTTCACCTTCACACGTAGAACTTTCAGACTCCGTTAGTGGAGAAAGTCGGGGGTTAGACTGTTTCGGTCATCCTTCGTCGAACTCTTCTACCGCAGTCTCCTTAACTGATTCGTAACAGCCACCCTCCTTATTAACGAACTGTCGAAGGCTACCAGCGGGGGGCCTGACTGTTTCGGTCACCCTTCGTCGGCTTTCTGAAGACTAACCGCCAACGGGAAGAGCTTACCAAGTCAATCAATTTTCAACTTCAAACGCGGAACTTTTTGGACTTCGTCAGAGGGGATAGGCGGGGGGGGTTAGACTGTTTCGGTCACCCTTCGTTTGATCTCTCCTGCCGCAGCTTACACTGATCTGTACCAGCCCCACTTCTTACTAACGGACTGTCAGCGGCTACCAGCGGGGGGTTAGACTGTTTCGGTCACCCCTCTGCTCTCCCCCGAAGACTAACCGCCAACAGAAGTAGCTGGCTACACCAATCAACCCCATCTCGACAATTAGAGGACCCCGTCAGAGGCTATAGACGGGAGGTTTGCCTGCTACGGTCACCCCTTCTTATCAAAGACAAATCGCGACATCTACTTTCGGTGCCATGCAGCAGGTTGGAATTTCAATCAGGCCTTTCTGCTCAGCACCAATCTGTCAAGTGGACTGATTGTCAAAGGTAAATAAAAGGGAGGCAGACTGCTACGGTTGCCCCCATCCTTTTTCCAACAAACAATCCATCCACTGACTTTTGGTCAAGCAGCTGGGCAGACTGGTTGAATCGGCCACCTCTGTTAAGCACCAGTCTCCCTCCCTAGTGAAGGCCGCGTCAGAGGCAATAGGCATGGGACAGACTGTTACGGTCGCCCTCCACCTTGACCCGAAGACTAAGCCGCAACCAGGGAAAGAAAGTTATAAAAGTTCACCTCTCAGATAGGATACCCAAATTTCGCAAATTGCAACAGAATTCCTAAGGTAATGCCCGGCACAAAGAACTGTTTAGGCCACTTCCTCCCGCCTCCCCCTCTTGTGGTATCACAATGGAACAAAATTATGGTCTAAGTGTGTCCCCTTCGGGACAGCCACCTTACCTAACCTAGCCTAACCTACAGAATCCCACCCCCGGGTAGTGGGTATTGAGGTGACAAGCAAATGGGTTGTGTCCCCGAGATCTACCCCACAGTATATTATGCCCCGTAAGAACTCACTCGAAGTCGTAATTGTGTCTTGTGAATACGTTTCTTGGTTCTGGCTTCGCCAAAGGTTGCATGTATTAGGCGGTACAAGTTTTCATAAAGGCCTGCGTTCGCCACTGTTTTGGATTTTATAACTCCTTTAAGCTTGAACGTAGGTGCAGTAGCGCAGTGGTTAGTGTGCTGGACTACTGTGCGAGGGATCCCATCTTAAGGTTTTTTCTAGGGATCCCTACGTTATCTCCTTTTCCAAAATCCCTTATTGGACATAATCTCTCTTTTTTTTATCTCTTTCCAAAATTTCTCGAGACGAAATCCCCTATGCCAAAATCTTCCATCACATAAAATTACTTATTAAATCCCTAGTTAAAATCCCCTGATCGCACAACTTAGAATTCTTCTTGTAAATTCAATTTAGCTTCACCATCAGAATCACAATCAACAACACATTTTCTATAACGGTAATTAAAACACGCGTATTTTTGGCGGCTAAATTAAGCAAACAACATAATAAAAATTTGCATATACTCAACCTTGCACCTACTCCAAATCCTACAGTGACCACTGTCAGACGCCTGAGTGGGATGTCAAGAAATTAGTAGAAAAGTTTAACAAAAAGAACTGGTACGTATGTAAGTATGCTATGAGTGCATGGTGTGTACAAGTACATACCTAAAACATATGCATACGTTTATGTACATATTTATGAATATGTTTAATATGTTGTGCTAGGCTAGATGTGGAGAGGATTGACATATATTATATAACAATGGGTTCATTGATGTATATTATGGTCAAAAAAAATATATTTGGTGTATAAAAGAAATCTGGGAATTGCATAATGCCCTTGCTATCATCACGGAATCTACCATTTTTAGATTTGGTGTTATTAATTCTGTCCCGTGGGGATTTTCTCTCAAGGTCTTTTGGAGTAAGGGATTTCAGCACAGGGGATTATGTAACAGGGTATTTTGGAAAAGGATATATCATACCCAACCCTTTTTTCTTCCGCGAACGTCTGACAAACATCCGAGAGTATGACTGTCCTGAAAAAGCTTCTCAATTCAGCCGTTCGGACTTGGCATAAAATTGTAGGTCCCTTTCATTCGTCCCAAAAATAGAAACTCACACAAAGCGAATGGTTGCGAGAACCTAGGCCTAGGGTGTCTACCGCCCGTTGCGCCACCTATTTATTTTTCATTTTAGTTTTCGAAGAAAGATGAGAAGGAGCTTCAGTGATGAAGAGCTTAGTGCCCCTATTGTGTAAGACAACTCGACTTAGTTGAGTTGAGTTGACTTCAATTCAACTCAACTTTCACACAAAACAAACTAACTAACAACTTATATACAACTACCGTCATCTTTTTTGTGTTTTGACAGACAACTTTTCTATCCAGGTTTTGTGTGACAATACGGACAACACCGAATTTTGAATTACATAAAACCAAGAGACAACTCAACTCAACTCAACTGAAGTTACACAATAGGGGCATAGATGTTCGGCCACAAAACTCCGCCACCTGATGCGAGCAAAGGCAGGACAACTACAGAGGAAGTGTTCCGCTGTATCGTCGTCCTCTTCACAAGCAGGACAGATGGTGGTGTCGCTCAAGCCCAATACATTTAAGTGTTTGGCAAAAGCTTGGTGGCCCGAAAGGACACACACAAGCAGTCTGCAGTCGATTCTTCTGAGAGACAGAGAGAAAGACGTGGACCTTTTGCAGATGTCCGGACGTTGTCGTTTGATCTGTCTACACCCAGCACAGTCACGCCACCAACACTCATGTTCACGAGAAATCCAAGTACCAATGGATAACCTAACCACCAAACAAGTTTGACCGTGTTCAGTCTACCGACCAAGTTCAGAGAAAGCTTGAGCTCAAGCACTAACTTGGACGAGGTAAGAGGGTTGAATGAGCAGCGCTTTTAATGCAGCTTGGCTATCAATGCAAACGCATATGCTTCTAGCCCTCTACCTGTTTGTGACAGTATAGCGCATAGCGCTGTACAGGTACGCACATGTGTCTAATATTGGTTTTGTATGGGAGGTAACAGAACTACTTGACCGACATAGCCCATTTTCAATACCAACATAATGACCGTAAAAAAAGTCCTCTCACAAAATTTAAGTCTCCTAAGTCGATTCGTTTGGACGCTATCGTCCATGACAGACAGACAGAGGGACATGGCTAAATCGATTCAGAATGTGATCCTGATTCAGAATATATATATCTACTTTATAAGGGTCTCCGGTGAATCTTTTTTGGCGTTACAAATGTAATGACAAAGTTACTTTTTTTTACTTTTAAATTCAATTTTATTAATTCATTATCTAACTTACTTACTAGACAAAAATGATTTAAAACTAACATATGTAACTTCATCTAGCTTACTGGCTCTTAACGAGCACTCTAAACTTAACTATATCCTCATAACTATTGCCTTAAATTTATCTTTTTGTATAAATTGCACTGTTTTTTAATTTCCAAGAAAACTGGCTAAAACTTGGGCGCTTAATGACAAAGTGAATATACCTTCCTGGGGAGGGTATACAAAATTACGGATAAAACATCGAATGAAGAACCTGAAATACCCTCCGGCTCCATCAGAGATTATTTCAGAGTGAACCCCTTTTTGGTCATCCTTGATAGACTGAGGGCTGGAATACAGAGAAGGCAAAATGCTTACTTAAACTTGAAAGAACATTTTTCATTTTTAACAAAAATGATGGAACTTTGAACACATGTTTAAATTTTCTACCGGCTTTTCTTTCTCAAAGTAGCCTGGTCTTACAAATTTAAATTTTGTTTGAATGAAGTAGAGAGTGATGAGTGCGTAGTTGGAAATGAACAGAGCAAGACAGATTGTAAACTTAGCGCTGAATATAAATCAGAAAAAAAATTAATTAACGAAAAAACTAAATTTGGACTAGATTTAATAATATCAAATGTTATAAAAACATAAATATATAAACATAATATTTATGCTTTTTTTTTTAAATAAATGCATATATATTATTTACCTGCATAAATTTACATCTTTTTCATTTGCAGTTAATTTAAAATAAAGATTTTAAATAAAAGTAGTTTGCAGATTGGTGTACTTAGGTCTTTTTAAATATAGCTTGTGGAACGCAAAAAAGCCCTATCTACGCTATTTTCTAAAAACTTACAAAATTTTAATTTAAAATAATTTAAAAAAATAAAGCACATATTGAGCTTTAAAATAAATATTTTTTTAAATTTCGTACGTTCTATTATTCGGTTGCGGTTAGCGATTATTTGTTTTCGTCTATAACTCGGAAGTATGAAAACGGTAGTTAGGGCCTTTACGAGATTATGGGCAGTATTATACCAATGATTTAGAGGACGATTTGGTTCAAGAATGTGTGCATTTTCACACTGACATTTCCTCTATAATATAAAACTGCAGAGAGTGCAGTGAAGCCTGGATCAAACTCACTATTCAGTCTCTCAATATTTTTGAGGAGCCAATCTCCGTCTAATGTTTACCCTAACTTAGTTACAGCTCTCCGCATCGCACTTTCCACTCCGGCTACAATTTGTTCTGGGGAAAGGAGATTTTCCTGTTTAATACGCGTGAAAGGTCTTCATTGGATTCTTTAGCTCTTCTCTACATGGCAGAGATAATGGACACCATAAACTTATACTATGATGATATTTTTGATTATTTTGCTATTAAAAAGTCCCGTACAAAATTGTAATTCTTGATTCTTTTTACGCTCCTTCTTAATGACTAATTCATTCGTTTATTTAAATTTAGTGACTTCTTGACTACAAATGGAAAATTATTATTTTAGGCGCGGAAATAACGTGGCCTGCACTCACTCTAAATATAAATCCGGCACTGCCTAGGCCTACCCACAAACCAGTAAGAAATAGACCGTCGACTCCTCCCACATAACGGACTTTGATTACAAGCTGTTGGCACCATAGGATTTATTTATGTGTTGGGCCTGTATAAATCAAAGGGAACAAATTGCGGCACACGCATACTTAGTAAAATCCTATGGCAATTGCACCTGGCAGTGGTTTGTGGCAGTGGGGCTGTGTTCTGAAGGTTTCTTCTTATTTTCCAGTTACACTTCGTTCACATCACACTTTAGTTTTAGGAAATGTTAAATTGTTCAAACTGTTGATATCAATTAAAATTGGCGATGTAAAGGCATATTCACATGAAAATTAACAAACGAATTGATAATAATATGGGCACAAACCACTTTTGATGCATGTACATAGAATAATAAATTAATGCATCAAAATATGGGAAAAACAAGTTTGAAAAGAGTTTAAACAACGAAATTACGAACTAAAAATGTTTGCCTCGAAGGAAAACACCCTTGGTGCGAATTTTCACAAGTTTATTCAAAATTCACGACATTAAGGGCCAGTTTCAAGACTAGCTGATAAAGTCTCGGATAGCCTATCCGGAATTTATATGTCAGATAAACGTAATATTTCGGTTTCAAAGGTTTCGGATAGCAATAGCTGACAGATAAAGTCTCGGATAGTCTATCAGCCAGTTCAACTGGCTGTTAAAGCCTCTATCCGGAAGATTTAAACAAAATATTTATTTGATGTGGCTGGAAAAAATATAGTTTCACCCGTCTTTCGTTGACGGGTGTAGACAGCAGTCAGAAGTGTTATATCATTCATTTATTTGAATTCTTAAATGTCGAATTAGATGTATATTATTACAACCATAGGAACAAAGTATTTCAAATTATTTTGAGAAACCCTCGACGATGAAGATTTCTAAATTCTCACTATTTTGTTTAACTATATATCCAGCCCAGTCAATACCTTTCACCGTGAGCGTTGGACTTTGCCAGGGGTGCATTTTGTCTCCTCTCCTTTTCATTACTTATATGGACTGGATATTACAGCGCAGTCTTGGCGAAGAACGTTTCGAACATCCGAGGATAAGTCGTTTGCTCTTCGCTGATAACTTGGTCATCCTTTGGTCCTCTTAGACGGAACTTCAATGCGCACTCTATCCGTAGACTCAATGTCGAGCAGCTACTGCTCCGGAAGCAGCGGTGGATTAGTCATTATAAAACGCATGTCCCCAACCATGATCTTACGACGTGCTATACCTGATAAATTTTTCCACCGGATAGTTTATCAGACACTTTGACGATGAAACAGAAAAAAAATATCAGCAACTTATATCTGGTGGATAGGGTTATGTGTCGGCTAACTATACGAAACTTTATCCGAAACTTTTGAAACTAAAATATTTATTTGATGTGGCTGGAAAAAATATAATTTTAGAGCATTCTTTCGTTGACGGGTGTAGACAGCAGTCAGAAGTGTTATATGTATATCATGCATTTATTTGAATTCTTAAATGTCGAATTAGATGAATATTACAACCATATTACAGGGCCCCGTAGGAACAGAGTATTTCAAATTATTTTTAGAAACCCTCGACGATGAAGATTTCTGAATTTTCACTATTTTGTTTAACTATTATATCCATGCCCAGTCAATACCTTTCATGTGGGCGTTGGACTTTGCCAGGGGTGCATTTTGTCTCCTCTCCTTTTCATTGCTTATATGGACTGGATGTTACAGCGCAGTCCTGGCGAAGAACGTTTCGAATTGGAACATCCGAGGATAAGTAGCTTGCTCTTCGCTGATGACTTGGCCATCCTTTGGTCCTCTTAGACGGAACTTCAATGCGCACTATGTATATCCGTTTGTAGTCGCTTATGTGGAAGCTGAGATGAAAGTAAACGTAAACAAATCTCAAGTGATGGTCGTCTCCAGAACGCCTGTTTAATGTATACTCACGAAGGATGGAAGGACCAAGAGCAATGCTAAGTTTATCTGTGGGATCGGTCAGGTTGGTCAATTTTGAAACAGCCCGGTTATTCTGTTATTATAAGCTAAATTGTAAAGTTGTCAGTCGTTAATTCGGAGTTTGTTCCAACTCTTACCTATTTGGGTAATGACCGAAAGAATAAGATCCCGGATACAAGCTGCCGAAATGAGATTCCTCAGTTGTATTACTGTTTTGACCCGTAGAGATGGTGGAAACACCAGAATACGTGAGGGACTCAATGTCGAGCAGCTACTGCTCCGGACGCAGCGGTGGATTAGTCATTTTTAAACGCATGTCCCCAACTATGATCTTACGACGCGACGTGCTATGGAATCCGTACAATCGGGCAGCCGTCCTCTAGGTAGACCCAGGATGAGATGGTTAGACCAAGTCCATAATATCTCCCCTACCCGTATGGGGATTGCCCTTTATGATTTACAGTCGATGGCCTAGAATCGATATTATGGACGGTGAACTTGGACTTGCGCAACCTACACCCGCGACCCACTTAAGGGATAAGCGGGGTATCGAAAATGAGTGAATGAATGAATTTATCCATGCTAAATTAAACAAACTAGAACAATACAATTCACTTAAAAATGTGATAAACGATAAAAAACATCATTTCCATTCCTGTCAAACAATTAGTGCCTGATAAATTTTTCTACCGGATAGTTTATCAGAGCCTTTGACGATGAAACAGAAAAAAAAATATCAGCTTCTTTTATCTGGTGGAAAGCGTTATGTGTCGGCTAACTATTCGAAACTTTATCCGGAACATTTGAAACTGGCCCTAAAACCCGCTCCACAAACTATCAAATACAAAATTCAAGATTGTTAAGTAGTAGAAATTGATGTTTGAACTTGGCGAACTGTTGCGACAAATAAAAGTGTTTATGTGAATGGACTGTCAAAACATGTGATAATATTCTTTTCACTTATACCATGTTCCCACCAACGCGATTTAGCTAAATTCACTTGATTTAGCTAAAATCATGTTATTAATTTCGTGATCTATTGACTGTAAAAAAACAAAATTGGTCCGGAAAAGACTTGCTCCTGGAACTTTGGAATGAAGAGCTTCAGGAATTGACAGTCAAAACAAAGTGTCAAAATGAAACTCTTTTCGTGATTTATTTTTCACTTTGGTTTATTCACGTGGTTATCCTTTATTTGTTATTTTGATTTTGTTATTAGACCTGTTTCATTGCACATCTATCTCAGTGAAGTAAAGAAAAGTATAAATTTTAACACGCAATTACAACAACTACACATTGCTTGACAAGGGTATTCATGCAACGTCGTAAGTTTACCATTCGCGTAAAGAGAAAATTGCACATTTTACTATTCCTAGTGTAGAATAATAAGTTTTCTATCAAATTTTATTAAGAAAACAAGTTTTAAAAGGGCTTAAATAACGAAATTTCCAATTCCAAACTTTTTGACGTGAACGAAAATTTCTATTTATAAAAACATCAGAAGTATTATAAATGCATGCAAAGTATTTTTTTCCTGATTTCGCGCCTTTATTTCAAGTGTGAAATGTCACATTGACCTCGTCGTAAGTTTACCATCTCGGTTTTTTTAACATCTTGTGTGATTTTCCATACAAAATCTGACAATTCATTTACCACGTTCGTTACGACGTTGCATGAATACCCCTACTTTATAGATGTGCAATAAAACAGGCCTATTGATGAATAAATGCTGAAAAAGTTAAAGTTTTGCGGAGACAAGAATAAAATACAACCAACTCGCTGAAAAGAAAAAAGACGCGAGGGTTAATTCGAAATGAGCTGTAAGACAGAGAAAGCAGTATAATAATTTATGGTGATGCCACAAGCTAATTCTAAGATAATGTTCTCGTGTTAAACTAAACCTCAATTCCAAAAGTTATCCCGTAGTTGGTTTTAAATTTTTGCTGGAACGTAAAATAAATCGCCAGCGATTTTTTTTCATTCACTACCTGCCTACCTCTTTTTTATTCACGGGTGATTTGTTGTTGCGATGAATTTCTTGTGGATTGAAAAAAGTATTAGTTTTCGAATGAGCTAACAAAATATTATCAACGATATAGATTATATTTTCGCTCAAAATTAAGTTTAAATCATTCCAACCAGCCGTATAGCTACTTGCAATTATGACTAATGATAATAATCTAAAATGTAAACAGTACCTAAACTTAGTTCCCAACGTTTCTTAACACATCCCAATAAATGGCCGCTCTTATGTTTTATTTACATTCCCGCCATTAATTTTGACATTAACACGTATTCACAGACAGGGTAATTTTTTCCGGGGAGAATCGGGTAGGGGTACGGAAAGTCGGCGGTCTAGTTCTCTGTGGTTTGTGGGCCTACCTTGAGAATGCCTGCCTGATGGTATACCTACTTCATAACATGTCTTGGATTCCGAGTGATTCCGAGTGCTCCTTATACGACCGCTGCAAGTCACTTGCAGCATCACAACAACGAAATCTCATACAGCTTGTCTCCAAGTTTTTCATTGTTTATTTATTCAAAGAGGAATAAAATTTGACTGACGTAGGTACCTACATTATACATGGATAATTTAATATTTAAAACTTATAGTTTAGCAACTTAGAACTGAGTGGTGAAACATAAAAATGTTTCAATTTCAATTATATATACCTATATACATAATTTATTTATTTATTGAATGAAGAAAGCTTTTTAATAATGTATCACAACCAACGCAAAACTTAAAATAAGAAGCAATTAAATAAATTAAATATTAATGAGAGTTGAAGAGTATAGCGTATAAATTATAAACCGGAGTTAGACTGTTGGGGCTAGTGGATCATCAATCGGTGATGACGGTAGCGCTCTGGATATTGATGAAAAAAAAAAATGGTTTGGCCCCCAAGTATCGACTGTCAACAGCTTGAAACAAAAACCTGGTTTTGCTTTCCGGATGCCTTTGCCTTTCCGTTAAGTATATGATTTATTAACCGACTAAGCTCGGCAATTAATTTATCAGAAATCACAGTATTTGCCTGTGGTGGCACCTACTCTTGTTGGAAATATTCCCGATTTTTAATGCTTAGCTAGATCTTATTATAGGAGCGAATCTGCTAACCGGAACTAAATAACCAAATGAGGCAGACCTTTTCGCTAGCATGTTTTCACTGAACTCCACCCTACATTCTGCACAACTAGGGCCACCAAATATCCCGAGGGTGCAAACATCGATGGCAGAAGTGAAATTTCGGCCTCGAATAATTCAACGCATCCTTAAGGAACTAGATTGCAATAAGGCAACGGGACCCGACGGAATCGGCTATAGTACTCAAGAGCTGTGCTCCAGAACTTGCACCTGTACTATGTAAGCTGTTTAGAATGTCGTACTCCCAGAAGACGTAAATGTCTTGCCACAAAACTATCGTCCAATAGCGTTACTTTCAATGCTCTCAAAAGTAATGGCAAAGGCAATAAATGTCGAAATAATGAAATATCTAGAAGGCCACCGATTAATAAGTGACAGGCAATACGGATTTCGGAGCCGCCGTTCCACTGGAGACCTGTTAAGCTACGTAACGCACTTATGGACGCAAGCAATTGAACAACACGGCGAATCCAGAGCCGTAGCCTTGGACATATCAAAGGCATTTGACCGAGTCTGGCATAGAGCCCTATTAGGCAAGTTGGCGTCTTATGGGTTACCACAACAACTCTGCGGATGGATGCAAAATTTTCTTCTGGGAAGATCGATCCAAGTTGTGGTAGATGGTGTATCATCTAATTAGTTTGCTATAAATGCAGGAGTGTCCCAAGGATCTATTCTTTCCCAACTCTATTTCTTCTCCACATCAACGATTTGCTTGGATCGACAAATAATAATATCTACAGCTTTGCTGATGACAGCACTCTTATATCCTCTATCTCGAACAGTGGGCCTGTGAATGCGGCTACATCACACAGTCAGAGATGTGAACAAATTAGTTCTCTAAATGGTGATCTGGACAAAATCTTGAAGTGGGGAAAAGACAACTTGGTTGTATTTAATGCAAACAAGACACAGCTCACAACATTTTCCACGAAAAATGCATCAACAGTTCCTCAGATCCAAATGGATGACCATCCAATCCATCCCAATGACTCAATGCACCTTCTAGGAGTCACAGTCAATTCAGGATTCAGGAATCACATGGCAGGACCACATATCCTATATCGCAAGATCGGCGTCCGGTAAGTTGAGCTACCTATTTAGAGCAAAGAGGTACTTAAGCCCCAAGCAACTTCTCCTTCTCTACAAAGCACAGGTTAGACCAGGCCTGGAATATTGCTCTCAGCTCGGCCCCAAATCATTCACTTAACCTACTTGACAGCATACAGAGACGAGCAGTTCGACTTATTGGAGACCCTACACTCACATCGAATCTGCAACCGTTGGTGCACAGGAGACAAGTCGCTGACCTATGCTTGTTCTATAGGTACCTACTTCCATGGTAGATGTTCCGAGGAACTCAAGGACATTATCCCTCGAAATGCAACTTTTGGGCGCCCCACAAGACAGGCTGCTAATGCTCATGACCATACAGTACACTTGACAACCGCGAGGACATCATCTTTCCAAAACTCCTTCTGTTACAGGACAAACAAACTTTGGAACTCGCTTCCTGGGGATATATTTCCAGAAGACTACAATTTGCAACAATTTAAGTGCAGAACTAACATACATCTGCAAGAATCTCGGGGCGCTGATAAAGCGTTATAGGTTTGCCTTTCCCGGGAGAAGTATTTAAAAAAAAAAAGCTGAAACGCCATGGCGATGCAATCCGCACGCATTGTTTACTGTAGCAAGAAACATAGATTTCATGAGACTTACCAATTTGCACTAGAACTTGCACCTATAAAATGTTGTAAGGTTCCGCTACGAAACCAGCACCACAACCTGTACCATATACCAGTACCAGGAATCATGACACCCACTGATTGGCATAGTTGGGTAACCACTAAAACCAGCACCATGTCAATACCAGTACCAGGAATCACCACCACCACAGGTCGCCTCCCATTGATAAACGAAAACAACTTGCATCACACCACCACACGCATTAAGAACCACAAGTCGCAACTAATCGCCGCCTCTGGATAAACCATAGCAACCATGTAATACGTCACCCAGTACCAAGAACCACCGCCATCGAACTATCTCATCCTCAATTTCTTTGAGAATGGCAGATGTACGCCCAGATCCAATTTTTTCAAAGAGGTGTTGTTTCAGCCTTTTATTCTAAAAGTTTTTGGAAGATGATAATATTCCTCAGCCTTTTCCTTTTTGACTACGTGATGTACCACCCTCTTAAGATCATTAATGTCGTACTGGACAGGGGATCCCTTTATTTGATATGTGCGGGGCATTACTTTACTGTGAATCAAAAAATTCAACACATTTCCATTAAAAAAATAATGTTTCCATTTACCCCTTATCTACGTTGATTTTGCTGGGGTAAATGAGAACGCGTTAAATGTAAAAAACTAACTACATACTTATTGCGAAAAACTGTTTAAACAGATTAACTTATTGCTTTTCACTCTAATGGGAAGACAAATAAAATTATTCACCTTTTTATAATAAAAACACGTTAAAGCAAACAAAAAAATTACTAAAAAAATTGATTTTCACTTTATCGGAACACATTCATTTTGAAAACAAAATTTCAACCAAAAACTTAAAGAAAGGGACCCGATGTATAATGCGCCAGTTGCCCGACAATTCACAGTGTATGCCTATTATGTTTCCTGAATTTAAACTTTGATTTTAATGGCAAAAATAACTGCCGTTTTCATTTACCCCATGTTTCCATTTACCCCAACTGACCCTACACTTTGAGTGTTTTATTGAAATCTGCCCAGTAGTTTTCGCGCTTTGTTTTCCTCTTCCTACGGAATTCAAACAACTATCTACAACTACGACTACCCCAACCCACAATAATATTGAATGAAATTCTGAAATGAAATATTTGTATTATACGTCTCTTCTCTTATGAAGATTATTAATGTACCCCATGCCATACTGCAGCCTGCAGCACGCACCCTATCCTCATCCGGCATAGGGAATACGATCATAATATACATATACCTGTATATAAAACTGACCATAGCACTCACTCCGAAAACAAATCAACCCTTTTCGAATGCGAGGCATATGTAACGTGCAGTGTTCCCAGATGAAAAATCCGAAAATCTTGTTTTTCCAAAATAAAAAATCTTTTTTTGAAGATATTTTCAAAATTAAAAAATAATGAAATAAAACAGAATTTTGAGGTACTTTAAATAAAACTTATATTTATTTTTTGGATAAAACTATAGTAGGTAGGTACATTTATATACATAAAAAATGATTGCTCATAAATTAATGTTATTGTTTTTTTTTTATTTTGGAACATATTTATTTATACATATTTGAATTAAAATTACTTACAATTTCATTACTTATATCAAGATCATAGCAATTCGCTTCATTAAAGCGCAACAAATCCTTTGTAAATATTAAACTTTCAACTGTTTCAGTACTCAATCGATTTCGAATTTTTGTTTTATTTAAATTTACAGCAGAAAATATTCTTTCGACATTTGCAGATGAATATAAAAGGGATAAAATATTGAAAATAAAATCTTGTAAGATTGGATATGCGAAGTTTCCATCTGCTGTTTTTAATCCTAAAACATTTTTCGAAAAACAAATTACATTAGAATTTATTTTATCAATTTCGCTGAAATCCATATTTCTAATTTGACGAAATTCTATGTCTGCAGCTTGCACAAGTGCAGAAGGAAGTAAGTTTTGAAAACTATTGTATAGTTCTATGAAAGATTAAACTTTTTTCTCAATAATATAACTTGGGTTAATTAGAGACAAACTTTGTACTATTTGATTGTTAAAATCAAATCTTTTAAGAATTTGTCGTACTAGCTCTAAATAAAACTCCAAGCAATTATTTCTAAATATGTTCACCTCACTATCACATAAATCTGCAATGTCTATTTCTTGCTGCACTTCCACCCCTAGATAAATTTCGTTTAAACTCACCATATTTTTGTGTAGACAATATTCATTCTTAAGGCTGTGGAAGTTAAGTGTTTTCAAAAAGGATGGTAGCAGAAAAAAATCTAAAATTGTCAATGTTAATTGCTGCATATCACTGTACATTTTGTGAATTTGTGGTTCTTCACTTTGATATACCTTAGTCATTTTATTGATTAAAGGTAAAATAAATTTTAAAAAACAACAATACAATTTGGTATTTGAATTACACAAATGATCAAATATGGTTTTGGCATTTTCAATCTCGTCTACATTCCGAGCAAATTCGAAAAAAAATTTTAAGGGCTCATAAAGCTCATGAACTCTTATGACAACAGGTAAAATTGACAACCACCTTGTTTGAGAAGGGTGAAGCATTCTTTTCGGTTTAAATTCTAATAAAACAGCAATTTTTTTAAACTGGTCAGTGCGCTTAGGACTGTTTGAAATATAATTATATATGTTCCGCAACATTGTTTCTAGAAAAGATGGTAGTTTGCTACGAGCATATGAAGAACAAAGAGCGAATGAATGACACAAACATTTTAATACAAATAAATTTGGGCAGTCCTTGGCAAGTAAAGTAGCAACCGAATTATTACTCCCTGTCATATTACTTGCACCATCTACAGCATACCCAATTAAATTCGTTTTATAATAAATATTTTTTTTATTGAACACTTCCACGATTGAGTTATAAAGCGAATGCGCATCTGCAGCTGTAGCTTTTTGTAATGAAAATAAATAATCTTGAATTTTAAAATTATTAGAAAATCGAACTACTATTGTTAAAAGTTTTGTTGTTGAAATATCGGTGGATTCGTCGACACAAATAGAAAACTTTGTTGTCTTAAAAATATCATATATGTGCTTACAATGGGAAGCGCCCAAAACATTCTTTACAATTGCAGTTGTTTTGGTCGTGCCACAACTGATTTCCTCTGCAATTTTCGAGTCTACGAATGAGTTTTTAATAAATTTAACAAGATGATCTGCTAAATTGAATGATAAATTATGTTCGGATATTAGTGAAGCTAGCCTACATCACAAACCAGAGAGAATAGACCACCAGCTTCGACCAAAAATGAGAGTTTCATAGAGCCAGTTTCAAAAAGTTACTGCGTGGTTAAGTATGCGTGCAATGTTAAATTAAACGGAGGGTGAATTTGGTCACGCATACACTGGCACATAGTAACATTTACAGTTATTCTGTGGTAACTTTGAAAAATTTCAAATAATTCAAATAAAGCGTGTTAAGCAAATTGTGTGTTCGGTGTGGGGAAATTATTACCAACTTATATTTCATTAAAAAGCATGTAAATATAAATGGGTAGTTACTGCAATAATGCAATGGGGCAGCAGTGACATAAATTAATGCAAGAGGTGAGTGTCTTTATGATTTTATTATATCGTCCAACCTCATACTATGTAATAGAGGGAATTCACCTACTTTTGTAGTTAGAAATAGGGAGGAGGTACTAGATATTACCCTTGTCTCCAACACAGATAAGTTGGCAGTTGGGAATTGGAGGGTTGTGGAAGAAGCGTCCATGTCAGATCATCGATGGATACGCTTCAAAGTCAGCTTCCATAGTAGGGCATGTAGTTTTCACAGGAATCCTAAAAGAGCAGATTGGGCTAAATATGCGGTAGTGGTAAATCAGCATCTTGACACCCAGCTCGGTCCTGGCAATACTGCCAAGGACTTGGATAGGGCGGTTGAGCTGATAAATTAAACACTGACAACGGCTTTTGAAAAGGTGTGCCCGGAAAACAAGACACCAAAAAGGGTACAGCCGAAATGGTGGAATAGGGAGATAGGGCTGAAACAAAAAGAAGTAAGGAAACTCTACAATAGGGCAAAGTTGGTCAGGGATGATACCACATGGAATGAGTATGCCGAAAGCAAAAGGCAATTCAAATACTTAATCAGGAAATCCAAACGAGTTTCGTGGAAACTTTTCTGCGAATCAATCTCGGATACAGATAAGGCTTCGAGACTACGCAAAGTACTCTCAAAAGAGGCAAGTGTACCTAGCTACCTCAAAAAGAAAGACGGTAACTGGGCCGAAAGCAGTCAGGAGGTTCTGGTAACCCTGGTGGAATCTCATTTTCCCGGGGCTACTATCCCAGAGGATTCTGAGCTGCAAGGTCGTACGGATATCAACTGTGACCCTCTTACGAGGGGGGAGATAGTTGATCTCATAAATAGGAAAAAAGTGCGGTGGGCTTTACAGTCCTTCAAACCGTATAAATCCTCTGGCCCAGATGGAATTTTGCCGATCATGCTGCAAAAAGCACCTGAGAGGGCGATACGAAAAATTACGGAGATTCTAAGACAAAGTCTTAAATTAGGGTACATACCAGCAGCATGGCGGGAAGTGAAGGTGGTTTTCATTCCCAAAGCTGGCAGGCAGGGACATACAGCAGCCAAGGATTTCAGACCAATCAGTCTGTCATCTTTTATGCTAAAAACCCTAGAGCGGCTATTAGAAGTTCATATCAGGAGCAAATGTAATAAAGGATTCTTAAGCGAATCGCAACATGCATACATGAAGGGAAAGTCAGTAGAAACAGCTCTGCATAATGTAGTAGGGAAGATAGAAAGAAGCTTGCACTTGGGTGAGTTTGCTCTTGCAGCTTTTCTGGACATTGAGGGTGCTTTTAATAACGTAGAGGGCAAGGCTATAAAGCGTGCCATGTCAAATATGAACATTGAGCACATGCTTGCGAGTAGGAAAATAAACTGCTCCCTGGGACAAAATTCCATTAGAATGTCGGTGACCAGGGGAACACCACAGGGGGGAGTCCTTTCACCTCTCCTTTGGGTGCTTCTTATGGATGACATTTTGAATAAACTGAGCTCCGGGGGAATAAGTGCCACAGCATATGCTGATGACCTAGTTATTATCATTCAGGGAAAGTTTTTAAACACTCTAAGTGAGATTATGGACAGTGCCTTAAGAAAAGTCAATTTATGGGCAAAGGGCTGTGGACTTAACGTCAACCCCTCCAAAACGGAACTGGTACTCTTCACCAGAAAGCACAAGATACCACACTTTAACCTGCCTAAACTGGAAGGAGTGGAATTGCCTCTGTCTGACAAGGCAAAGTATCTTGGGGTTATTCTGGACAGGAAACTGAACTGGAATGCAAATGTAGAGGAAAGAATTAGAAGGGCGTATAACGCTCTTTTCATTTGTAAGAAAATAGTAGGCAGGACTTGGGGCCTAAAACCAGCTATGGTGCACTGGCTATATACAGTAGTGGTTAGACCCATACTTACATATGGCGCACTAGTATGGTGGACGGCGACAAAGAAGAAAACAACAATCGGCAAACTAGCGTCGGTGCAGAGAGCGTCCAACGTAGCAATAACTGGTGCACTTCGCAGCACCCCTACGGCAGCGCTGGACACCTTTCTACACCTTACGCCACTTGAATTGTACATAAAGCAACTTGCGGGGAATAGTGCGCTACGGCTCACAACCTTGGGCTACTTTAGAGAGGGTAGTTTTGGACACTGTACAATACTAGCGGAGTTACTCCCGGGTGTACAGGTGCAAACTGATGAAATACACCCTTTGGTCGACTTCGACACTCCGTACGAAGTGTCATACCCGGAAAGATATGAATGGCAAAGGGATAAAGTAATTAAGCACTGCGAAATAGCGGTCTACACGGACGGCTCAAAAACAGCGGAAGGTACGGGTGCTGGAATCTATTGCCTAGATCCAGATCTAAAAGTGTCTATACGACTACCGGATACAAGCAGTGTCTTCCAATCAGAAGTTCTGGCTGTTCTGAAAGCGGCAGAGCTAATGCGGATGAGATCTATATCTGGAAAGGATATAGCCATCTACATCGATAGCCAGGCTGCACTCAAGGCACTGGAATCTACTAACATCAATTCTGAATTAGTCAGGACCTGTCGCACAATGCTTAAGGCATTATGCAGTCAGAACCGAGTGAGACTGTGCTGGGTACCAGGACACTGCGGTATAGCTGGAAATGAGCAAGCGGATGAGCTTGCGAGGATAGGCGGGGAATTGCAAGACGGAGGAGATGTGGATATTAAACCACCTCCTTGTATCATAAAAAGCGATATTAGGAATAAAATAAATAAGGAAGCCGACCGGAGGTGGGAGGTACTCACTGGTCACGCAGTATCTAAGGCACTTTGGCCGCAATACGACCGTAAAAGATCTAGGGAAATCCTCAAACTAGGCAAGGAACAGCTTAGGACACTGATTGGCATATTATCAGGGCACTGTCTTCTTAGAAAACATGACAAAAGACTAGGGCTAGCAGACTCGGACACTTGCAGATTCTGCAATGACCTGCAAGCCGAAGAGGACATAACACATATACTGTGCGAATGTGAGGCAATATGTCGCAGTAGAAGAAAATTTTTGGGCAGGTACTTCTTCCAACATTTAGGGGAGATAGACAATACCAACTTCAAGGGACTACTTGGTTTTTGCAGGGAAATTGGGGCTTTCTCAAGGGCAAGTGTTTAGGTGTTTTTCCATTGTAGGTCACTGCAATTGGCTCCCCCTAGGGATCGCGATGGGCCCTTATGGTGCCTAGTGTTGTATGAGACATCTCATACCCCTTTTTTAACCTAACCTAACCTAACTGCAATAATGTGAATTCCTTTGACATTATTACGAAAAAATATTAGTTTAAGCTGCAAAACTAAAATGCATGACACACATTAGGGAACAATCATCAAACATGATTCGTTTAGTTTTGCTGATATGAATTTAGGCCTTTGTCTATATATTTTAATGAAAATTTATTTATTTTCTTTAATTTTTTATTTTATTAAAGTGTACCTACTGAGTTTTGGAATAAATAATTAAAAAAAGGATGGGTAGAAAAAATTAGTTTTGTCAGGACTCAGGCTTAATATGTTTATTGTTTTGTTTTATTTCATCTACTAAGGAAAATGTGACGAATTGATTGATTGATTTTAAACAAATAAATTAGTTGGTCATCGGAATTTGAGCAAATTTTACGTTCTAAAAAATAAATACGTTTTGGACACACAGAACTACAGAAGACTAAATCGTATCATATCGGCTTTTATCACGAGCAATCTGTATCAGGTGTAAATACGAATTTATTAACATATACACATTACGCTTTCGGTAGGGAAAATATAAGAATTTCAGGAAATATTTATTAATACAATTCAAATTTTTAAAGCTGTACCTGTATATTTTAGCTAATTCGTTAATTTTCCACTACTTTCCAATATTTGTACAAAATATGACTCAAAATTCGTTAATGGAATATAACAGAATATGCAATTATACTATAATGTGTATTCCACAGAATGGTCATATAAGTAAGTCAAACTAATTCCCCACTTGATCACGGTTCCCTCCTATATGAAACACGGTTTGCACCTTTGATAAATTAAACACACTTTGACCATAACGAAAAACTTACTGAATTGTGGTAACAGCGGTAGAACTTTAACCAACGATTTCTACTTGGGATGTACATACATAATGTACTTTGAAAGCTCACTTTTCGCTTTAGTTTATGCGTTACTATGGAAACGACCTTTTTTATGGAAACAATCAAAAATGCAAGTTTTTTATTTAAATTTGAGTGTGGCGTGTATACGCTACGTTACGCATTCCGAAGCGCCTGTTCTGTTTTGAAACACGTTTTCCATCAGGTTTTGTATAAAAATGACAAGCATTCAATGTTTAAAGTAACAAATGTATCTACCTATTTAATTTTTGAACAACCAATTCTTTATAATACCTACCTAATTCAAAATCCATTCATCATTATTCTATATATTCGAAAATAAATTAATTTTCTTTAAAATATAAGAAGAAAGAGCTCAAAATGTATGTCAACAAAATTGCAAAGAATCGCGTTTAGCTAATTACATCGTGCTTGCAATTTAGTTCTGCAGCTTAAAATGATTTTTTTTTGTATAATAACGTCATAGGAATCATATTATTAGATTTTTAATCACCCAAATAGTATATTACATATTATGCTTTTTAATAAAATATAAGTTGGTAATTAATTCACCACAGCATACACACCATTTGCTGAACACGTCCCAATAGTGGTCAATTATTTAAATTATTTGAATTATTTCAAAGCCATCTCGGATTCAATTGTCTTATTTCATATTTTTTTGCTTATTCACACGTATTCACAGATAAAAAAAGAGGCGGAGCTACTTATTTCAAAACAGGGTCTATGAAACTCTCATTTTTGGCCGAAGCTGGTGGTCTATTCTCTCTGGTTTGTGGCCTACATTCATAGCACCACTATTTTTTTCTTTATAAATCACGTCATAATGTTCTGATTTTTCTCTACTTTTTTTTAATTGCTCAAGTGATTTGTTGATGTTGAGTGCTCAAACCTGTAAGAATAGACAGCCGACTTCCCGTACACCTACCAGATTCCCCCCGGAAAAAATTACCGTGTCTGTGAATACGTGTAAATGTCAAAATTAATGGCTGCAATGATTTTCCATGCTATACCATGGGCATAGGATTTTTCAAGTATGCGTGCGTTAATGGCGCTCCTTTGATTTTGTACAGCACCAACACATGAAAAATCCTGGTCCCGCCGGCAGCTTGTAGGCAAAGTCCGTTATGTGGGAGGAGTCGACGGTCTATTCTCACTGGTTTGTGGTTAAGTGTCTTACAATATCCTGCTTACCGCCAGTAACTTTTAAGTAGGATGAGCAGCAAGAACAATACGCCACATATGTAGGTAGGTACTTGGGATGATTTTTGACTTCCTTGAGCCACGGTTGGAATTCTTCAATATTTTCCCAGGACGACACATATTTCCGAGATATCTTTCGTTTCTATAAAGTAATAATATTCTTACTTTAGAACAAATAAATTTTACAAAATATATGTACGTGGTAAATGTTTTACCTTCGATGTCGTCGATTCTAATTCATACCCTTTTTCACGTGATTCTTCATCCAGAACCGGATTGCGTTTTCCTTAAAATGGAAAGAAATTTCTGAAATGCTTTATATAAAATTAAAAATGCTATTATTTTTACCTGCTTTGACGATATATTTGTCCATTTCGTAATTGTTTTTTGCAGATATTGACGAAAAAAAATTATTTCTAAACCGAAATTTCACAAAATCGCATAAGAAAATAGCCACTACAAGCAAAAGTATTTATTACCGTTACTTGGGCATCGAGTATTCGCGTTCAGTAGTGGAGTATGGATGACAAATGTCACTTTATCGCTGCATAGTTTCGCCTTACTATAGAGTTGATGAAAACGTTAGAAAAACAGTAAAACAGAAGTTGTGCATGGGCTCTGTTCGACTAGCATTACAATAATAAATGGAATTAAGAGAAAGCTTTTTTCTACGATGAAATACGTTGATTTGTTAGATTTAGAAAATTATTGCAATATATCAAATATCTTAAAATTCGATAAATTTGGGTTAAAAAGTCTTGAACATAATTTTGAACTGAAAAATCTTGAAAAAAAGATGTATCTTGTAATCTGGCATCGCTGAACGTATGTAGTGTTGTTTTGTTTTTGTTTGTACTGTCGCACGATCGCAAAAGTATAAAACATCCATGTGTAACAAGGTATGTATATATTTTCACTTCAAAAAATACATTTTGGCTAAAAACTGTCCCTAAGGATTAAGCTATAAACGAGATAGCCTATAGCAGTCTCACAGTCTTAAGGAACATTTTAAAAAAAGTTTCATCGAAATCTGTCTAGTAGTTTTCGAGTTTTTAACAGCCAAAGAATATTTGGAGTCTTTGATATTTTCCCTTTCGTGCAATGCATTTCCTACCGTTCTTCCAAATTTCAACATTCTATAGCAACCGGAAGTGCTACATATAAATGTTAACTATTTGTTAAAAGTCGACGTATTGTGTATACAGTATACCACGCCCCCTCAATGGAAAGTCTAAAGTTTGCGACTTTTCCCAGCGTATGCATCACAGGATCTACTAGCATTCTGTCAAATTTCAAGATTCTAAAACGGCAGGAAGTGGCTTCATAATTTTGATGATCAACGTCTATGTGAATGAGTGAATCGGTCAGTTTTCAGTTATGGTTTGGTGATTTTTGAAGTCCCGTATGTTGAGAACTAGTAATGCTACAGAGATGGTTTGAAGTTTGAAGTTTTTGGCTCATTTGATAGAAAACAGCCTAGACAACTTGGCTGGGGCACTACCGTGCTCTTTGATCGGTTTAACACTCGCTCAGCTTTAGTGGTGATGGTGAAACAAAAACCAAATGACTTAGTTGCTCTAATAAAAGCCTTATAAATTATAAAAAAAAAATATGTATAATAGGTTAGAATTACGAAACGAAAAAAGTGATGCTGTTTGTTGACCTACAGATTATTGATCGATTCCATATATTTCTTTATTAAATATTGGTGATGGAAGTTTTTTAATATTTAAAAATTCATTTAAGAAACTATTACCGACCTAACAAAAAAAAACGTATCTTTCCTTATCTGACGAATCCACCTTATTTTAGTTTAAATTTAAAAGCTTTCATGGGTGAACTAGCGTATATAAAATAAGTTAGAGATGATCTATTTAATATTTAGAACAAACTATTGATATAATGATATAGTTTGACCTTTCGTCCTGTGCGAAGCAAATAAAAAGCATTTAGCTTTTGTAGCTGAATTTCGAAAATACTACCTATTCACACTTTTTTTCCAATCAATTCAATTTTTAATAGCGTAACGACTACAATTATTGGCACCCCTAAGGAAATTTCAACTTTGATCAACTATAACATTTTCATTTATATAGTGATTTGAATCTGTTGTATACCAAAGTGTAAATTATTAAATTCCTCGTTGATTAAGTTTTATAAATAAGGGTTTAGTTATTGAAAATATATTTAAATTGCCAATTTAAGAAAAGCTTACTAAAAACTACAATTATTGGCACCCTGACATAATAATTGGCACCCAATGACTACAATTATTGGCACTCCTTAAAACAGAAAAAAAAAACATCATTCATTCCAACATTGCAAATCTTATATCTCGAAAACCGCCGAATCGATTGAGTTGAAACTTACAGACAATCCTAGGTATTGGCCCAGGAGTGTTACTGTGAAGATTGGTAAAAATTGGACAAAGGGGCGTGGCACCGCCCATACAAAAAAAAACATTCAAAATCTTATATCTCGAAAACCGCCGAATCGATTGAGTTGAAATTTACAGACAATCTTAGGTATTGACCCAGGAGTGTTGCTATGAAGATTGGTAAAAATTGGACCAAGAGGCGTGGCACCGCCCATACAAAAAAAACATTCAAAATCTTATATCTCGAAAACTGCCGAATCGATTGAGTTGAAACTTACAGACAATCAAACCACCCAAATATATCCGTAACAGCTACATTAGCACTAGCCGAGGACACAGGATCAACTGTCCGAAACGTCAAACTCGGATGTCGACTTAAAAAAGGCCTAAACCAACCTTTTCCTGCAATCCCGTCAATAACAAATAGATGTTCCCTCTGATTTTGTTGTAAAAAATCTTGAACAGCAAACAGGACGTCTTCTTTTCGCTTGGGGAATCCTTTTCGCTGGCACACCTTAACCCATTCTACGATTACACCTTCTTCATCATCTGTTAAAACTGTGGACGGGCCTGGACGAATTTTTTTTAAATTAGAGCCTAAGCGAAACTGTAAGGTTGATCTTGGGATGCTGAATATTTTTGAAGCAGCTTTTTTGGATATGTTTCCACTTCTTATGCGTAGCAATGCTTCCTGAAGATTGCTCTCATCGTATTTGAAATTTTTTTTCGGCATATTTTTGAGACTGAAATTAATAACAGTCGCATAATGATACAACTATTGGCACTCATAACAGTACAACTATTGGCAGTGCCAATAATTGTAGCTACGTAGGATGTAATTATTGGCACCCCCCTGCCAATAATTCAACCCTTGTTTTTTTTGGGCCCAATTATTGGCACCCCTTTTATTAATAAAACAAAAACTTTTTTATCAAAATATATTTATAAACGACTTATTTAATGCATTATTATAGTAAACAAAAAAGCTTTCATTAAAAAATATAAAAGGATGTAGTGAAAAAAGAACTTACAAAATTATAGTTCCTTAACCGAAACAATGAAAATTTTGAGTTTTTTTTTTTTTTTCGTACGTGTTTTCACTTTCACTTAAAAAACGGAACTGGAAAGGAATTTATCCAAACTAAAGACACAGAAATATGCGAAAAATGTGCAAATTCAAAATAAAAAATAAATTGACTTATTCGAACGACGGGTTACTGAGAAAATCACTATTGAATGATGGGGTGCCAATAGTTGGGTCAAAAATGGGGGGTGCCAATAATTGTGGTCGTTACGCTATATTCTTTTTCGACCAACTTTTGATAAATTTTGTTACCTTTTCTGTACAGTTTGGCTTCAATGGTCTTGCATTGATTTGATGCAATTAAAACACGTTCAATATTCACCATTGGTTATTTTTCTTTGCCAACATCTTCAGAGGTATTATTTATTTAATTTATATATAGTTCCAAATTGCATTTTAGTTAGACCTTATAATAAACAGATCACATAGTGTAAACTGCATTAGGTACCTCACATTCAAGAAATAACAATACAATACAAATTATAAGTATCTATAATATTAGCTTAGATTTAACAGATGTTATTCATCATAATACATGGATTCGAAAATAGGACCATGAGGAGCCCCCTCGACGAAAACGTCCGCATTCGGAATATCTGGAAATCCATGAAAAATCGTTGGTGGGTGGTGGTTTCGGCTTCCATCTGTTTGGTAAATTCTTCCATCTGGCTTTACTAAATACAATACTGGCATTCTTGGGTGAACATTTTCGTTAAACACAAATTTACGGTTGTGGTAACTTCTTGGTGCGAAATGTGTATTGTGGACCTGAGATACATATTCATCTATGGGCAGTACAACTTGCTGCAGATGAGTGAGTTCGTCTACTGGCAGGGAGTAAAATGCAATTCCCTTCTTCGGCCGCACCAAGTTTTTTATATTACTCATTACATCGGCGTAGACTAGAGCTGCCGGAAGATTGCTAATTGAGTACCGTGACGAGCCAGTCGAGTCGAAATTGCTGTTATCAAATAACTTGTGTTTCATGCAGTCAATCTTTGTTTGTAAAGCTTGAAATTTGTTTGTTATCTTCGAAGCATCGATACAATTAAGATACTCATTGACGTAAGTATTGGTTAAAAGTGACGAATCGTTTAACGCGTTCAATCCCAAGACAGTCAACATGACTGGATCAGTTAAATTCATTGAGTTTTCCATGATGTGATGGAAATCTTTTTCATTGAGGAGGACATCTCCATTGGGAAATTTGTTTAAGTCCTCGCTCTCATCACTTGGTTCAAACGTAGATGCGTTCCTTAACAAAACCGTTATATGTTGTAGCAAAGCTCTACCCGTTAACAGCTCTCCATTTTCGCCCATAATAGTAAGTGCTACAGGTAGCAAGCTTCCACGCATTAGTTTAGTTGTTGTTTTTTTGTGTGAGCTGGTATCTCGACGCGTTCTAATTTCTGTTGTCGCGTTGTTATGCAGAATATCCAATTGGGTATCATCAGCTTCTTCTTGGAAATCGGATATATGGTGCAACATTTTGGATTGAAATGTATTCAACTTCCTTGTTCGTACACGTTGCTTAGTGTTAGGAAGTAGGGCTAATGACACAGGACTGGTTCGTATTATTTGTTTATGTCGAACCGCGCTCGTAACCTGAAAGGGGTAAAACTGATGCAATTGGGCCATTGCGGCATGGAGATTAAAATATTCCGGTTTATGTGCTGCACTAAAGCCTTTACTGAACTGGCCGTACTTCATTGGGTACTTCGTTGGTTGTTGTTTAATAAGTTGATTGTTATGTTTGGGCGTTTCTGGATATGGCGCAAGTAATCCATTTTCATTTGGAAGCTTCGGTTGAATGAGAAATGCAAATGATGGACGATGGTTACTTAAGGGATAGCTCTGTATTAGCTGGCTTGTCGTGTGATTCCAATTAATTGCATTGGCCATGTTACTGGAAGGCTCTTGATGCTTAGTCCGTTCATACTGTGAATTATAATGTGGAATGTGTTCCTTTTTTGTGAGGGCAGGGGGATCGACAATATGAATCGCATCCTTATCACTATTACTTCCAAACTGAAGGTCTTGTAAATACTGAGGGACTCTATTTAACGCTTCCTTCGGCTTTGGGTTAGATAAATGATAGTTTTGTGGAAGCGTTGATTGAGGTTCAAATAAAAACTGTGTTTTTCCACCCGCGATCATACGTTCCGAAAATGTGATTAACATAGCGCTAACGAATGCCAAACACGAAACAAGGCTTAACATGATATATATAAGATAATTCGACGAGCTAACACCACGAACGAACTAACCGATTTTAACTCATTTTCCGTCACTACTAGCTTTATATAAAGTAGTGACTCCTAAACTCTTTCAAGCTTCATCTCCCTGAAAACACCGTAATAAGTTATGAATTTTAATTGAATTTTACTTTCCGTTGTCGTTGATTTAGTTTCTATTATCGGTTTCTTGCATCGAACATGATGAGGTAAGAAAATTGGAAGCAAAAGCGAATTTTCCGGTGAAACTGAAAGTGGAAGATCGCGAAAATATGATCAATAATTCGTCACAGTCTACATATTATACTGCGACTAGCGCTTCATATAAGAAACACAATTTCTCTCACACTTTTGCCCCTGACTGAGGTTATGTAGGTCAAAGCGCAGTTTGAAAAGATTTTAAATGGAAACAATATTAATTGGTTAGAAAAAGGCGATATGAGCAAAGAGACCCGAAAGTAGTTTACGTTTTTAAATGTACACATACTCGTAGATATAAACACTTTATCATTTTCTGCTGCTCTCCATATGTGATCTTCGGTCCAACTTGTATCAAAGCTGTCTGAAGGAAAATGTACCTATATGTAATAGAATACCCGTGTGTATTGTATATGAGTAGGTATGAACTTAGACAAGAAGTTTGGAATTAATTGGCTAAGATTTACTTATCTACCAGCTGAACTTCGTATACCACCTCAGAATCAATAAATGTTGCGTGTTAACTGATTAGCTGAATTAAATTCACTACTGCGCCACCTCTCGCGAACGTCTGACAAACATCCGAGAGTATGACTGTCCTGAAAAAGCTTCTCAATTCAGCCGTTCGGACTCGGCATAAAATTGTAGGTCCCTTCCATTCGTCTCAAATTAGAAACTCACACAAACGAATACCACCTGTTGCGCCACCTATTTATTTTTATTAAGATAAAATGAATACTCAAAATTAATTAAGATCAATAGGTAAATGCACCAAAATCAAAATGAAAAGTATTTCAAACACCCACATTAGTCACTGTATTTATTTAGATTTCCATTTTCCAATACCTTGTTGATGGTTTCGGGCTGTAGCTCACAGATTGTTTGGATGATATTGGCCTTAAGTGCTTGAATCGTTTCCGGACTGTAGGCATGCCACCGGTCTTTCACGGTTCCCACAAAAAAGTCCAAGGTGGTCAAATCGCAGTTCCGAGGCGGCCAATTGACATCGCCAAGACGGCGATTTGGGAAAGGTCGATTGTAGCATAGCGCGCCATCCATGAACCAGAGATTGTCAAAATCCATGCCTCAATTTCAGTAAAAAAAAGTCGGTTAACATATGGCTCTGTACCGCCCACTATCGACCGAAATGAAAATGCGCCTCGTCAGAAAATATGATTTTTCGCACAAAACCGTTGTCCAATTCAAGCTGCTTTAAGGGAAGGCCCAAACTGCGAAGCGATAACGCAGCGGATGGTCGTGCGGCTTCAATTGGTGAGTCAAATGGACCTTGTAACATTGTAAGCGAATAATCCGAGATATTTGTGCAGAATTCTTCTTAGGCTAGTGCGTATGAAATGTTGAGCTGTTAAGATCGATGGCGAGTTGATGTTCGTAAATTGAATCTCACACTCTCGGCTACAGCAGCCACATTCTGTCCGCACCGTACGACGACGGGGACCATGAGTGTTATCCACTATAGCATACCAGACCAGTCTCACGAACTTTTTGCACAAACTTGCGTACAGCAGACGCGGTAGGTGCTTCATTTCGGCCAAAACTTATTTTCAAAAAACGCACTGTTTGGGCTACACAGCACTCACATTGAAAATAAGTTTTCAATATTTGCCTAGGTTGTTCAAGCGTAAGGCGACTCATTTCGTTCCGCGGAGGTATGATACTGATTTTCTGTCAAAATTTCGAGCGGGAAACAGCTGTCAGTGTCAAAATAACTTATGATTTAAAAAGAAATCACTATAAATGGCCCACCCTGTATATATGTATAGCATCGACACATTGCGTTAACAGTTTTACAAATAAGTTTAACACTTTTGAAGATATGTTAAACATTATTCACAGATAGGTTTAACATATTCACAAATAGGTTTAGCATATCGACAAAAAAGGTTAACAGATTTACAGATAAGTTTAACACTTAAACATTTCAGTTTAACATTTTCACATTTGAAGTTAGCAGAATTGCATTTCAATTTAACATTTTTTCAATTCAATTTAACACGCGTTCGTCGAGACTCTGTTAATATAAAATAGAACAATTTGACACACTAGTACACTAGTACTAGTACTCAATATTACAATATTTATTTCAAAGTAGATATACCTAGTTCATATTATATAATATTTTGTACATTTTAATGAGGTGCCTGCCCATTAGCAGCGCTGTGAATTAACAATACCATATCTGTGACATAGTTTGAGCAGTCATTTTGGGTTAACACGCCGACCGACGCTTTCCTCGATGACTTCTGTGATATTATGCTCCTGGTTTATGGCACCTAATACCTGCCGTGCATGTGCTTTCATTTTAGAAAAACATTTTTCAATTGGATTGAGCATTTTAACGTGAGATCCGTACTATTAACTATTTCTCGAACCTGCTCACACTCAGTTTTATGAATTCGAGCATTGTCAAGTGTTAAATACCCGTTGTGTACAGGGCCGGACCAACCATGTGTGCAACATGTGCAAATGCACAGGGGGCCAAGTTCTGGGGGCGCATTGCCAGAAGTAAAAAAATTGTATTTTATCTTTCGCGAACATTATATTGCCATTTGATTTAAAAAAAAAAGCTTGTTCAAATAAGCCCAAAATAACAACATCCATCACACCTACGCTGAATTATTTCTTGCACCTTAACTAACATCACTTGCATTTGTTGTAAATTAAAAGAGAATCTAACTCAAAGTATCGCAAAATAAAAAATCATACTAGACCTAGACCTATACAAGTTCATTTCTTACCTACGTAATCTCAAAATATTCCACACTGTTCGTGTAGGTGTATATCCAGCACATAAACTCTATTTTATTTTTTATTTTTTAAAAAAAGGGGATTCCAAATCCTGGAGCACTCAGACGAATCTCGGTCCATTGTACTACCAAGCAGAAACCCCTTTTTTGGTGTAGTGGTGGAGAAACTCTGCTATTATTCGTTTCTCTTTATGGTCGGTGGCAGATCATTGCTGTCCCCCGCCGGGGCTCGAACCAACGCCGCTCGGGTCACAAGCAATGACTCTAACCACTACACCATGGCCACCGCCTACACTTACATGATGCAGATTCCTTGTTATACAAGCCGATATGACATACGCACTTACGATTTGGTCTTTTGTGTGCCCAAAACGTATTTCGTTCTTAGAACGCAAGTTTTCTTAAATTCCGATGACAAATTTTTTTATATAAACAAATTAAGCCTGACAAAACACATTTCCTCTCTACTTTTTTTTATTATTTATTTCAAAACTCAGTACTCGGTTGAATTTAAGCAATTTACTCGGTTGGATTTCCCGACGTGCTCGGTTGCATAAGTTGGTTAAATTCAATCGAATACATCGGTTAATTCAACAGAGTACATCGGTTAATTCAACAGAGCACATCTGTTATTTCAACAGAGTACATCGGTTAATTCAACAGAGCACATCGGTTAATTCAACCGAGTACATAAGTTAATTCAACTGAGTACATCGGTTAATTCAACTGAGCACATCTGTTAATTCAACAGAGCACATCGGTTAATTCAACCGAGTACATCGGTTAATTCAACAGAGTACATCGGTTAATTCAACTGAGCACATCTGTTAATTCAACAGAGCACATCGGTTAATTCAACCGAGTACATCGGTTAATTCAACTGAGCACATCTGTTAATTCAACAGAGCACATCAGTTATTTCAACAGAGTACATCGGTTAATTCAACTGAGCACATCGGTTAATTCCACAGAGTACATCGGTTAATTCAACTGAGCACATCTGTTAATTCAACCGAGTACATCGGTTAATTCAACTGAGCACATCTGTTAATTCAACAGAGCACATCGGTTAATTCAACCGAGTACATCGGTTAATTCAACTGAGCACATCTGTTAATTCAACAGAGCACATCGGTTAATTCAACCGAGTACATCGGTTAATTCAACTGAGCACATCTGTTAATTCAACAGAGCACATCAGTTATTTCAACAGAGTACATCGGTTAATTCAACAGAGCACATCGGTTGATTCAACTGAGCACATCGGTTAATTCCACAGAGTACATCGGTTAATTTAGCAGAGTACATCGGTTAATTCAACACAGCACATCGGTTAATTTAACCGAGTACATAAGTTAATTCAACTGAGCAAATCGGTTAATTCAACTGAGCCCATCGGTTAATTCTACAGAGCACATCGGTTAATTCAACAGAGCAAATCGGCTGGAAGATTTTTTAAAATTTTTTAAATTAAAATTTTTTTAACAAAATCTCTGCTGAAAAGGTCTCTTAAGTCAATTTAAGTGAATTCTTAACAGTTTAGTGCAGTGTAGTTGTACCAAACCCTCGTCCTTGTAACTGAATTGTTTCCCGAGTTATTAAAAATCAAAATCATCTTAAGTTGATAAAAATGCGTATTATTATTTAATAAATTATCTTAAATCCACATAAGATGATATGTGGAAATATGTATACGATTTTGAATATTTTTTTGTATGGGCAGTGCCACGCCCCTTTGTCCAATCTTCAGAGGAGCACTCCAGGGCCAATAAATAAGATAATCTATAAGTTTAAATTCAATCGATTGGGTAGTTTTGGAGATATACGATTTTAAATGTACTTTTTGTATGGGAGGGGCCACGCCCCTTTGCCCAATTTTAACCAATCTTCGCAGAAATACTCCTGGGCCAATACCTAAGAATGTGTGTAAATTGGAACTCAATCGATTCGGTGGTGTTCGAGATATAAGATTTTGAATGTACTTTTTTTATGGGAGGTGCCACGCCCCTTTGTGCGATTTCGATCAATCTTCACAGAAATACTCCAGGGCCAATATCTAAGATTATCTGCAAATTTGAACTCAATCTATTCGGTGGTTTTCGAGATATAAGATTTTGAGCGCATTTTTTGTATGGGCGGTGCCACGCCCCTTTGTCCAACTTTGACCAATCTTCGCAGGTATACTTCTGTTCCAATACTTAGGTTTGTGTGTAAATTTGAATTCAATCGATTGGGGGGTTTTCGAAATATAATATTTTAAATTCATTTTTTGTATGGGAGGTGCCACACCCCTATAACTGATGAACCAATACACCTACAAAGACCGTATATACTTACAAACTATGGTATTAACGTCACCTTTCATGGGGAATTTCCAGAATCAAAATCGGTTCACGCATTACAGAGAACATTGGCGACAAACACAATACAACTTATTTTTATATATATAGATAGATGTGTGAAAAAGTAAACTATCTTAAGTCTACCTAGGATGATATTCAAATTAAAAAAAAAGATATTTCTCAGATTTATTTCGACATAAGATATTTTACCAGATGCTACCAGATGCACCGTTACCATATAACAGTTAACTTAAGATGTTATTTCAGTGCAGTGCAGATAGCAGTCAGAGTGGTTTTTAGTTGTAACTATATAGTGTCTTTAAAAAGTGTAAACAAAACAAAAGTTGCATGAAAGAATCAGATGTTTCAAAAGCACCATCGAATCATGGACTGGAATTTTTAGTAGATGAAGTTTTTGATGATGACATTGGAGATCCAAACTATACTATCCCTCCTCTATTGAATGTTCCTCTGAATCTGAAAAGGAAGAAAATGCTGATCCAATTTTGGTTCAAATGCGCCAGGAGATTGAAAAACGGATAAGCGGACAACTTGAATCATCTGAGTTGGAGACGTGTGTAGAAATGTCCTTAACGATCGCAGAAGAAAATGAGACACCTACATCTAGAAAACGGAAAAGGAATACTGGTAAGGAATACATATAACAAAAAATGGAAATATTGTTAAAAAAAAAAAAAAACGTGTAAGGAACTTCCAAGTTGACGAAAAAAGTTCAAAAATCGGTTTTCTTATGACAGACAGAAAGCAATTTTTGATGCATATTGGGCACTCGGAAGTCACAAGACTAGAGTTCAATATTTAAGTGGCTTAATAGAATTCATTCATTTTCAATGGTCCGCTTGTCCATTAAGTGGGTCGCGGGTGTAGGTTGCTCAAGTGGACCCTCCATAGCTCTCGATCCTTCGCCATCGACTCTAAATCATCAAGGGCAATCCCCATACGGGTAGAGGAGAGATTATGAATTTGATCTAACCATCTCATCCTGGGTCTACCTAGGGGACGCCTGCCCGATGGTACGGATTCCATAGCACGTCGTGGAATCCTGGTCGGGGACATGCGTTTAACATGACCAAACCACCGAAGCATGGATCGCTCCGTCCGGAGAAGTAGCTCCTCGACATTGAGTTCCTCACGTATTCTGGTATTTCTGATGCGATCTCTACGGGTCACACCAGCAATACTACGGAGAAATCTCATTTCGGCAGCTTGTATCCGCGATCTTATTCTTTCGGTCATTACCCAAACCTCATGACCATAGGTGAGAGTAGGAACAAACACCGAATTAAAGACTGACAACTTAGCTTTGACACCAAGTTCAGTCCTCCTAATAACAGAATGACCAAGCTGTCTCAAAATTGACCCAGCCTGACCAATCCTACAGGAAAACTCGGCATTGCTCCTTCCATCACTAGTGAATAAGACCCCGAGATACTTAAACTTCTCCAACTGTTTCAATGGGACTCCACTAACATGCAGAGTGCATTGAACAGGCGTTCTGGAGACGACCATCACTTCAGATTTGTTCACGTTTACCTTCATCTCAGCTTCAACACAAACGGTTACAAACCGATCGAGTGCGCGCTGAAGTTCAGTCTGAGAGGATCCAAGGATGACCAAGTCATCAGCGAAGAGCAAATGACTTATCCTCAGATCTCCCAATTCGAAACGTTCCTCGCCAAGACTGCGCTGTAACATCCAGTCCATATAAGTAATAAAAAGGAGAGGACACAAGACGCACCCCTGACGAAGTCCAACGCCCACGGTGAAAGGTATTGATTTAACGCCGTTCACCCGTTCACAGCTTTTACAGTTTGTGTAAAGAGATTGAATGGCTCTCAAGAGAGCACCATCAATTCCATACTCCTGTAATACACTCCAGAGTTTCCCTCGAAGGACTCGGTCATAATATGCTTTCTCCAAATCTACGAAGCAAGCGTAAACAGGTGTAGCATACTCCCAAGCCTTCTCAAGTACCATTCTGAGACTGAATAACTGGTCGGTTGTGCTTCTGCCGGGACGAAAGCCGCACTGCTCATCTCCTAATCGTGCCTCGACCACAGCTCTGCAACGCGTTTCCAGCACCTTGGCAAAGACTTTTCCGGGGAGACTTAAAAGTGATATACCCCTGTAATTGGAGCAATCCCTTTTATCCCCTTTCTTGAAAAGGGGCACAACCACCCCAATCTGCCAATCGCTGGGAGTTTCGCCGCATTTCCAGGCCACTTTAATGACACGAGCGAGCCATTTGACTCCCTCTTCACCTAAGGCCTTTAGCATTTCTGGCCGGATTTCATCCACTCCGGCAGATTTGCCAGCTTTTAGCGATTTGATCGCAAAAGTGACTTCCTCAATGCCCTGGATTGGATTGAGCAATTCGGAAAAGTGCTTGCTCCATCTGCGCAAGATGTCCTCCTCATTAGAAAGAAGTGTACCATCTTTGGATTTGACTCCATCGATAAGGTTCCACTTCCTTCCTCTAAGACGGCGGATGGTCTGCCAGAACACCTTGCTTGCAGATCTGTGATCTCGGTCTAATTTTTCGCCGAACTCCTTCCAAGACTGTTCTTTGGCTGCTTTAACAGCCAATTTGCAAGTTCTTCGCGCCTCAATGTACCGGTTTCGAGAAGGAGAGTCCCCCAAGTGAATCCACACCTTGAAAGCCTTCTTCTTCTCTCTGATAGCTTCTTGAACTCCGGGCGTTTTAAACCACGCAGTTCTTTTCTCACCACCAGCCGCCACACCGAGCCGCTTCACTCCGCAAGCATGTCCTGCAGAGGCAATAACTGCTGTTGAAAACAACTGCCATTCTTCCTCTACATTCAATGAAACATTTGGAATTTGTTCAAACCTCTCAGATACCTGCCGTGCAAATTCCTCCCGTATCTCATCGTTCTGTAGTCCCTCCCACCGTATGCGCGCAACCATTCTTGGTTTACGCTTTGGCAGGATAGGTATTTGATCGTTGAGATACAATTTGCACGACACCAGGTGGTGATCAGTTGACAGTTCAGCCCCTCTCAACACGCGAACATCACAAACCATCCTTTTAATACACGATGGTACCACAAAGAAATCTATCAGCGATTTCTGCTGAAGACTTCGACGGTACCATGCGTATTTATGGATATCTTTGTGTGGAAAGAAAGTGTTCATAATGGACATTCCATTTGAACAACAAAAGTCCAACAACTTCTCTCCATTTGCATTCTGATCGGGGTCACCGTGTTTCCCAATCGCGCTGCCCCATGTCGAGAAATCCGCACCCACGTGAGCATTTAAATCACCCATCAGGATATAAGAATCCATATCTGCAACCTTTTCAAGGGCTGCATCAACTTCATCTAAGAAAGCTGCGTACCCTGACTCCAGATTCGGTGCATACACCTGCACTAGAGTCAGAGTTGATCTTTCAAGCTTAAGCTTTAAGATCGCAACTCTCCCTCCTAATGGTATCCACTCCAATACTCTGCCCACCAGCCCGGGACTTGTGAGTATCCCCACTCCCGCCTGAGCAGACATTGAAGGTGCTACTCCCGACATGAAGAGTTTCCACCCATCCGCAAGGTCCAGAGTTCCAGAACCCCTTTGCTTTGTTGAGGAAACACCAACTATATCTAGTCGATATTTGACAGCCTCCCCAACAAGCTCCAGGTCTTTTCCCGTGAGCGAAGAGATATTCCACGTGCCTATCCTAAGTCGATGCCGTTGTTGAGTTAGCGAAAGTCCACTTATGCCCCTATTGGTGCATAGCGCATCCACCCTCTGACCCCCATAATGGTTTGCGAGACCATTGATAGGAAGCTCGTAGCCATTTCGGGTTAAACTCTTCCGACTGCCGAGCGTGACAAGCCGACCACCAGACGCTCGCAAACTGCCACCCTTCAGGCCTGGCTCCAAAGGGCGCCCTATTTTCACAGGCTTGGCAATATCCTAGGCTCGCTTTCGTCGCTTTGTCATCATTGGGTGTGTCGAACTGAAATCGATACTCTACGAAATTCGCTAAAGTATCTTATCTCAACTTAAGATTTCTTAATGAGCAAACACGCGAAAGGTAAATCATCTTAAATTGCATTTTGCCTCATATCTCGCCGATATTTTAAAATATTGTTTTGAACCGTGGCTAGGAAAAAATAAAATAAAATTAGCGTCTGATCTGGCTGCCCTTGGTTGGTCATTGGCATTGCGATCAGCATCATTTTCGTCGTTGGTACTTCCCAAGTCTTGGGAATTATTATGCGCTGCACATTGTATGTTGAATAATGTGATGTTTATATGGTATTGTATTGTATTGTATTGTATTGTGTATTGTATTTACCTTCTGAAGATGCGTCTGGTGGTGGAACCCAATTATCGGAACTGCCACTGCTGAAATCCTCATCACTAGACATTATGAGATTCACTTGCACTTTACACGATTGCCAAAACGAAAATGAGTATAATGGTTGTAATTACCAAATACCAGTAAGCTGGTACTGACTCCGTAACGCTCCATACTCTTCTTATTTTAAATAAAAGTAGGCGGTGGCTATTTGAATAAATTTTCAAAATTTGGGTTTTTTCATTATTCAAATACTGGTTCAAACTCAATGAAACTAATGCTCGGCAAGTGTTTTCAAAAGGAAATTGGCAAATAAAACCAACCGATTGCCCTAGAAACCTGAAATTTTGCACAGAGGTTTCCTCTAAAATGAAAAGGTACAAGCAATAAGGAAGGATATTTCGAGGTTCAACCCTTAAAGGGGTCAAATGGAGGGTCAAAGTTTGTATGGAAATATTTTTATTTTTCATCCGATCGCCTTCAAACTCGGTTTGTGTACTCTATATAAGAAATATGTAGGTTTTTTGCTTTGGGCTCGAGTTACTGGCAATGAACTCACGAAGCAGTTCGTCGTATCAATTTGAAACTTTGTACATTGATAAAAAAGTAAAATATTATTTATAATGTACTCATAAATCTAAATCAATAGATACAACAAAAATAGAAACCATTTTTAGGTAATATGTACTTTGCTACGAATTTTTAGATCACTGATCTACTAACTGCTCCTCAGGTACTTCAATAGGAAAATTTATTTTGGGATATTTAAATATACATAATAAAAGAGAAAACTAACTGATAGTGAAGGAATCTCTGTGGACAAAATGCTGACGGCTTTTAAAATTTGAGTTTTCTCATTATTGCAAAATTGCCGCGGGTAGCAGAAATGTATGAAGAAGATGTTGTTCAAATGTTCACGGAAATTATTATATCAACAGGAGACTTGGTTGAGACAATTTTTGCGATTTGCTGCAAATGTCAATGCAGGAACTTTCAAATTGAGTCATTGTCGCGCTGACAAATGCGCAGGCATTAGAAATGAATAGGAAAACAATCGCGATTTAATTGGTGGTAACTCCTAAATCTATTTTAGCGCCGATTCTGTTGTCAGTGATTGAAGATCCAAATAATGCACCAAATTTCCCTAATCAGCAAACTCCATCCGGCATGCCACCTAAAGTGCTGTTGCTTAAGAAAGATTCATCATCATGTTGCTGAGAAACTTGAACCCTAAAAAAGAACTGCAATGGAACTATTGATTGTGGAAGAGCCTGGACGAAATTTAATAAGCGAATTGATCTGGCTCCAACCGACACAACATTATCTTTCATATTAAAACGCCGCCCGTTTCCAATAAATTCGTGCGTACGCTATAACAATAAACAAGGCTCAAGACCAGTCATTTGATGGTCACACAACCAACTGTAACTGTCTTTGGCTTTATCACGATCGAGAGTGGCAAGTCAAATGAAAGTGTATAGTATATTGAATCTAATCCACAGTAAGGAAGGTTATTAATTAACCAGAGACAATTCACACGCAATATAGTTTTCAAAGAAGTTCTTTAAATAAAATCAATTTGTTTGTCAAATATTCCTTTGCATACCCAGCGAAGTGGGTACAACCAACTAGTAATAACAGAGTCTCGACGAACGCGTGTTAAATTGAAATGTTATTTTGTTAACTAGAAATGCAATTTTGCTAACTTCAAATGTGAAAATGTTAAATTTAATTGTTAAAGTGTTAAACCTATCTGTAAATATGTTAAACCTATCTGCAAAAGTGTTAAACTTATTTGTAAAACTGTTAACTCAATGTGTCAATGCTATATGTACATTATTGGGTCTCCCGTGGCTCCTTCTTAGCGTTACAAATGTAATGAGTATGACAAAGTGAGTAGGTAATGTACCTTCCTGTGGAGGGTATACAAATTTACTCGTTCTATGCGATTATTGAGATTTTACTGTACTGTACGCATCGCTATTAACCTAATGCTGGGTTTCCACTTGTCGATTTCAAATTGACAATTGACATATTTTTACGCCAATTAGAAAATTGGCAAGTGTAAATAGCGCAAAATTGATTGTCAATGAATTGACAAACAGCGTTTGCCAATAACTGACAAAAAATTTGATTGACAATTGGAATTAGCTGAATTGTCAAACAAAATGTAATTTTGTCAATAATTGGCAGTGAAAATTAATTGGCATCAAGTTCATCAATCAACTGACAAACGATTTTTTGCCAATAATCGACATAAGTGGAAATGAACTGCCGTTAGTGTCATTCAATGACATAAACGCGAGAGCTGTCAAACTTTGTCAATCAGCCGACACGTGGAAACCCACCATATAAGACTTCGTTCTTTTCGAGTCCATTATTTTCGATTTCATCTTACATAAGACCATGGCCATGGGTTATTGGTCCCGTCCGAAAATTACCTTAGCGCCATTGTCGCAACTGCGAGGTAAATATTATTATACAATTTGTTTTAATGTTGGGTATCAAAAGGGACTTTATTTCTACTTATGATAATAGGCATAAAAGTAAATTAATAATGATTTGAAGTTCGTTAAATTAAATGTTATAAATACTATATAATATAACCATGTAAATTAAATAAATATTTATATATGAGAGTAATACGAAAACGGTTCTGTTTAACTACATATTTCCCACTAAAGGGTGCCAACTATTTTCAGTGGCACCAATTCCATAACCAATTCTTCTATCTCTTGATGTGATTATTTCGGAACTTGCAGGGACAGTATTTGTCGCTGTATTTCGAACCAGGTGTTGCCCCTTACCGGACTTCTGATGGCTTTCAAAGAAATCGATTATTGGGTGGTAGTTGTAGTTAATACGTTTCCCGTTGCTTATTTCCTTCCTAGAGCTTGAACCTTTTGTGCTCGGATTTAGAATCACATGCGGGGTTTTAGCTGTTTGTTCTGTTGTTGGAACATAGTTGATAGGAACTGCCTCTGACGGAACAATTGGTGCAGAATTGTGATACGGTGTTTCATTATTAGAAGATCCTGAATAAAGTCGTGTGCGTTTATGGGGTATTCTAATGCCATCTTGTACCGAATAAGCTTTTACCTCTTTGCTAGTCTGTTCAGTACCTGATATTTCTAGATCGGCTCTAGATTCATTGGGTATATAGTTCTTGTACGGCGTTCGACTTCTCCCATTATGAACATTCTTTGAGTGTGTATAATAGGACGGGCGTACAATTTTTGTAACAGCTTTGGAATCATAGCTGCCTGATGGTGGACTGAGGTAGGATCCCACTGTAGGACTGAGCCTGGGAGGATTAACTTTAGTTTTGATATTTGAGCTTCCGAGTAGTAGCTCTGAATGTTGAAAGTTGTCAAGCTTCGATTTTTTTAAACCATTGCCAAATTGATAAGTAATGGGACCCTCATCGTCATCATCCTCGTCTTCGTAGTCTATCTCATCGTTAACTGTTGCGTATGGGTTATTATTGGGCACCGGAGTATAATCCTTGAAGTTCATATGCTTTGAGCCCTCTAGTGGTGGAAATGTCTCCCTATAGCCATCAACTTGGCAAGAACAGCATGTCGGAACCTTAAATATATCTACGTGAAGTCCTCTTGTCTTGTCCCAACTAAGGAGCCGGTGATAATTATACACCTGTGTACACCGTGACCGATAATTGTGAGATAAATACGAACAGCTTTCCTGAGGAGTGCTAAAATAAAAAAATAAATAAATTCTCGTTAAAAGTAGGTAAGTGAAAAGTCATTAACATTTCTTGCACATGGTTAACTGCTAGGTTCCACATTTCACTTTCCCTCGAAATGAAATCGGAAATGAATTTTTGTGTTCTACATTTCACTGTATTCGATCTCGATTTCAAAATTTTCGGAAGTGAGACAAAGTGAAATTGTGATTTCGAAAAAATTTCGGCGTTTCCGAATCGCTCGAAATGCAGAACACTGAAAACGAATTCACTCGATTTGCAATTTCGATTTCACTCGATTTCTGGAACCTAGCTGTAAATACCTAGGCATTACATTACTATTTTATTTTAAAAACAAAAAGTTAAATATTTATACAAAATCGTTGTTTCACATTAAACAACATTAACGAATATGTATATAAATAAAAATGAAATGATGGTCGTTGGTCATCGCATCACTTGAGATCGGCTGGACCGATTTGTCAATGGTAGTTGCTGTATAAGTAGGGTAGGCGTTGATTGGGATCAATTTGGCGGTGCCCAGCTGTTATAATTTTTTCTTACATATCAATTGTGCTTATTTTACCTCCCTGTGGTAATCACCGAGTACTGGTCTGCCCATCCGGGCTTGACTTTCTGAACTTATAAGCGCGAGTGTAGAAAATAGCAATACTATAATGCTCTGGCGGAAAAACTGACTGAACAAGTCACAGAAGTTTTACATGAGCCTCACAGATATAGGACGTACGGCGGATGAATTCACAAGACTAATTCAACGGTGCCGGCAACAGTCAATTTGGCACATACCTTACTTGAGCTACTTCGACATTATTTGGAGATGAGGATTTTTCAGGACCAGTCAGGTTCCTGAAACAGAGATGGTGGCGGATGAACCCTTTATGGACCAACGGCAGCTCTTACATCTCCGGATCCGGAGGGGGTTACTGACATCGGAATATCCGGCTCTGTATGTGGAATATTAGGACCCTTAACAGACGAAAAACTGCGATGCAACACATCGTCTGATACTAGCTTTACTCGTGATTAAAGAAACAAATCTACGCTTGTTTCAATTCGAAATTTTCTTTATGGGTGCCAACTATCCGTATCGCTAGTTATAGATATATCTTAACATTACCTGCATTTTTCCAGACGCAAAGTTTGAGTGTGACGTCCTGTGTTGACTATATACTTCCATTCACCTGATGCCGATCTTGCCTTCTGTGGACGAGCATATCTGACGATACTAGCACACATTCCCCCTGGGGTTATAACATTTCCGTCCTCTCGTCTATGAATCACAAAAAAATAAATATTGTAATTGTAATTATTATTATGGTTTATCAAATGAATTTGTAAATATTGCCTTTTGTTTTGAAACTGATATTCTTCTAATTGTTCCTGATATTCGAGTTCAGCTGCTTTGTCGTGATACTCTGCCAATAGAGCTGACATTGCGTTTTTGTGCCTTCGAATGCTTCCCATGATTTGTTCTCTACACATATAAAATTGATTAGTTATAATATTGTTATTTTGATTTAAAGTGAATAATTAGAGATTTGTTACAATATTATTAGTAAATATATTTTTGTTTCTATTATATATGGGCTAAGCGAATAATAATTATATACAACGACGCAATGTTATATCAATTTAGGAGTAGTTAGTCCGTATATTTTTCGTGGCTTAATGCCTTTACCCAGATAAAAACTGTGCAAAATAAGGACTGGTGGGAGCAGTAGCGCAGTGGTACTGTGCGAGTCCCAGGTTCGATCCCCGGAAAACAGAAATCACATCTTAAGGTTTTCTCCACTGCGCCACCTCTCGCGAACGTCTGACAAACATCCGAGAGTATAACTGTCCTGAAACAGCTTCTCAATTAACCGATCTGACTCGGCATAAAATTGTAGGTCCTGTAGTAGTGTATTGGTGCTCACATGCATCTATATATTTACCTCTCTGAAAATATGCAGAGACTAATCTTCATTTACTGTCGTCTCCGCATGGAAAGCGTTTATATTAAACCTACGGCCTTTGTATAAGCGCAGTGGCTCAATGTTAGTTTGCTTAACTACTGAGCGACGCCGGGTCTCTCAAAGGTTTAACCCCCGGAAACACAAATTAATTTAATAGTTTTTCCATTGCGCCATTTCTCGCAAAAGTTTGACAAACATCGAAGAATTAAGCTTTGCTAGAAAAGCTCTCAGTTCTACTGATTCAGATTTGCTGGTCCATGCCATCCTCCCTAAAAGTAAAAATGTGCACGACTGGGTCACACGACACGAAACTTTCTCGTTTATTGCGAATCTCGCAGAATCTCAAAATCATTTCGGCAAATTTTACGTTTAAAATCATATCCACTTAAGATGTACGCAGATTTAGTAACTGAACTCTTGTTAATTAACGCCAAGTTCTTAGTTTAAGAAGGTTAAATGTTAAAAATTGGTAGGTTTAATTGGCAAATTTTTCGTTTATAACTTCATTAAACTAAGAACTTGGCGTACATTTAGATATCATTACTTTTCGTGGCTGACTAGTTACGCACCTAATTTTTGCTGCTCCATATAAGAGAACTTGGCTCTTTTTTACATTTATGTTTTTGGTGTGATACATACTACATAGACATACGTAGATATTAACTACAACACTTTATTACTTACTTTGAAATTTCACCCCCAACTGACACTTTAAGGAGGCAAGTAGACGATGAATTTCGAATTCCAATTTTTGATTATTAAAAAAAAAGTGGTCTCAATGGTCGGGATTTGGGTAGTAAATTGAAATCGAAGGACGCAGTCATTGTTCAAACACTGATTTGCAACTGTTGAGCAAAAGGTATTGCTATGGATTTAAGCATTACCTGTCACTTACATTTTTATCATAATCCAAAGTGTCGTTTTTGAGATATCTAAATATATATACAATGATGGAAAAAATAATAGAAACAAATATTTAAATTATGTTGAACCATCATTAACTGCATACAATTTAGTCTTTTTCCGAAATCAATTCTACACTTAAATGCTAGATAACAGTATGTACTTTGAAATGCTGCAGAAATTTGCTCTTATCGGCTTTTGGTTTTCGTGCAACAGTAAAAAGTATGAGCAAAAATGTTATTTTGGCTGGAAAAAATAATAGAAACAAACAGTCGGCACCAGTGATTTTCAAGTAAAGTCCGGTCTTATTTTAATTGAAATAGTGGTAACATAGTTAATCCTGTGATTAAGTGTTTGGGGAGAGTACGATAACTACGGCGCCAAAAATTGATAACAGTATTTTGTAGAGGGGTTAAATACAAGCACTTTTTACTATGGGAGGGGGTAGCTATCTCGCTCCGGTTAGGCGGGAGGGGTAATTAAAAAAAAATATACTTAAAATGAAAATAAAACATTAAAAAGCAATGGCAACACTTACAAAAAAGTACTTTAGTTTTTTTTAAAGCCAGGAATCTGTTCTGAATTGCGTATAATGCAAATCCGCAGAATTTTGTCTACCAATATAAAATTTCAGGCCAGAGGCTGTAGCTGAAGTTGTTGACATTGGGCCTCCGCACACGAGACTATAATTCTGCCGCCATAAAACTGATTTCGTAGGAGAGGGGACTGAAGGGAGGGGAAACAAACGGACTAAAATGTTCTGCCGAGTTTGAGCGGTTGAACAAGGCATAAAACTAATCCATACACAACTTTCAAAATATTTCAATTGTGAAAATAATACTACACAGTGAAAAGGGGTTCATATGTATAATTTTTCTGCCGGCACAAATCATCCCGTGTGCGCTCGAAGTATGGTATAAAAACGGTTTTCTGTCGGCAGAATTAGTCTCGTGTGCGGAGGCCCATTGGGTAAACTAATATAATTTAAAGAAAGTTTGCATATACTCAGCCTTGCACCCATCCCAAAATCCAACAGTGACCCCAAGCAGGGGGATTGCAAGGGGCAGCATGCCCCCCATACACATTTCAAGACGCAAGGGTAACAATTTGTATTCTAAGCGGAGCGACACATAAAAGTAATTTTGAATTTTCTGAAAAATTGGGGGACATAAATCAATCCGGCTTTCAGTGTTCGATTAAGAATTGATTTCGGCAGTAAAAACTACAAACAAAATAATTATGTATCTATTATCTCAATATTGAACAAATCAGCTAAAACTTTTGTTTTTTAATTTTTATCCTTAAATTTGAAGTTTGAAAGCATTTTTTTCCAAAACTATTAATAGAAATAACTTGTTTTAAAAATAATAACAAAGAACAGATTCCTGGCTTTCAAAAATTTTAAATTCCTTTGTTGACATTTTTTTAAAATTTTTTTTTTTTTTTTCATTTAAAGTATTCCCTATTTTTTTCAATTGCCTCTCCCGCCTAAATGGAGCAAGATAGACCCCCCTCCCATAGTAAAAAAAATGCTTGTATTTAACTCCTCTACAAAATACCGTTATCAATTTTTCGCGCCGTAGTTATCGTACTCGTGCCTAATGTTTTTTAGATGAAAATCTTAAAACAGCGAAATTAACATTTTGTTAAAGTGGGTTCATTGCACCAGTTCTGAGCGCGAGGTGATAAAAAAAGCTAAGAAAAGACGGCAAAAAAATGAATGAATGAAACTAATGTCATAAAGTGTTCTAAAAAAAAGTCCTAAAATGTATTCACAGCTATCCATTCAAGTCCCAAAGTAGAAACCAGAGGCTAAGAAATAAGCCCCGATAACATAAAAATAAATGGAATTTGTATGAAATTATATTTCTAAGTCTAAATAGGATAGCCAAAAAACACACATAATATTAGCTATATTAGTATATTAGTACCTATCGAAGATATAGACCTTAATGTTTTCATTTTAAAATTCTGATATAGTTTGATTCTCTTTAAGTTCGGTGGCAGAGTATTGCGGTCCCCCGCTAGGACTTGAACTTACGCCGCTTGGGTCACAAGCAATGACTCTAATCCAACTACTACATGGCTAGCTAAACTCACTGTTAGGTACACACATGTCAAAGATCATGTCAATTTTCAACATAAGGGCCTGACGTCAGAATGACTTCAGATTTGTCTAGATACCGTAAAACAAAATACTATCGACGTTAGCGTGTCAAAAAAAAAAAACACATTTTTGACATTTCAAAAACCATTTATTTTCACTCCAGCGGTTTTAAAAGGAAGCTGAATCTAACACGTAATTTAACACAAAATAAACCTCTAGGTGCCAGATTAATTGGTCCCAATAGCTTGAACCAGTTCACTTGGCCAAACGTGCGTTGCGTCGGTCGATTCCGCAGAGAGAGGATTCAAGAGAACAAAAATGTTACTAAAGAGATTTAACGTATAGAGGTTTTTGCCTAAATTTTACAATATCTAACCAAACTTCTTTCTGGAATTAATTATTATGGGATTATAAAAAAAAAATAAAAAAATAAATAACAGGCGGGTAGACACCCAAGGCTTAGCTTCTCGCAACCATTCGTTTTGTGTGAGTTTCTATTTTTGGGAGGAATGGAAGGGACCTACAATTTTATGCCGAGTCCGAACGGCTAAATTGAGAAGCTTTTTCATGACAGTCATACTCTCGGATGTTAGTCAGACGTTCGCGAGAGGTGGCGCAGTAGAAAAAACTTTAAGATGTAATTTGTGTTTTTCCAGGGATCGAACCTGGGATCCCTCGCACAGTAGTCCAGCACACTGCGCCCACAGTAAAGTATACGGTAACAAAGTAAAGCAAATACTCACATAGGATAGTCATCCGCCTTGATGCACATGGATGCTGTGAAACGCTCGCACTTTTTGTTTGTTATTGGTACTTGATGTGACCAAATTGGTATTCTCTTTCGTTTTGGCTCGCCTTTTACAAAACTAAGACGATGCTTATTCGATATTCTGTAACGGGGACCAGATACTAACTCCTCTGGGTTAGGCAATTCCTCGTCGTCAGTATCATTCCCATTCAATTCGATTTCCGTTCCATTCAAATCGGCGAATGCGAGGTTTTCGATCTGCTCATATGATAGAGCTGTGTTATTATTCCAATCCTGAGATCCTATCTCCGACTCATAATAAGGCCCCGCAAAGCTGCTAGTATTTAATTTAAGATCAACAGACAGATTTTCTGGTGGAAGAAGTTCCTCAGTTACGTTAGGAGGTGGTATGCGGATAAGTTTATGTACAAGTTTTTCAGCTGACCGCTTATAACGTGTTTTGTCAGAGCCTCTCGTTGACACAAATTGGAAGTTTCCCATTAATTCCTCATTGATTGTCCTTGGGTCAATGACGTGTTGCTCAATTCCGATATTTTGCTCTTGCACTCTTAGCTCTTCTGGTGTAAGTTTAACCATTCTTCGTGAAACTTGGTTATTAGAATTAAGCATTCTGTGAATTGTATTAAAGTTCAGTCGGTTGTCCCGAACTGCTGAATTTCGAATCAAATTCGATATACCATAAACCAGCCCCTTTACTAATGCCTTGTTATTATCAAACATGTGTGATACCTTAAAAGAGTAAATCTTGATAAAAGTATTCTTTTTTATATCAGCCATAAACCTACCTTTTCAAATTGTACTTGGTTGTCTGGTTTAGATTTTGTTTCAGCTGAAATGAGTGCTGATAGTGCTGATAATTGTTCTTGGGTAAGATCCCCTAAGGTAGGTATGGATTTTAAAATATATTGACGCATATTGTTGTTATTTAAAGCTTTTGATATGGCAGATGTGATCTGCTTATACCCAATACCATGTGCATGATTACTAGGCTTGTGTTCTTCTATTGAACTCCGTCCATATTGAACATTTCTTTTCCCTGGAGCATCATTATTTTTCCAACTCATCTCAGAACTCCAATCAGAGTCTAGTAGAACTTTTGTGGCACTAGATCGGATTGCACAGTACAAAATAGCAAATGTACATAAAAATGACGGGTCGACTTTCATGATGTTTTTTTTTACTGTTGAATATAAAAGAATCGATATTAATAATTATTATAAATATAATCGGTTGTTGACGTAGAACGATCGTTTCCTATATATAACGACCATATTATTCACTCCGGGTGTAAATCAGGTTTAGGTTAATCTTACACACGCATTAACCCCGCTGGATTAAAAACGGATTTACAACAGTTTAAACCGATTTTAAGCCGTTTTAAAACAACGTAATTTTAAATTTCACATAAAATGGCATTTGTTTTTTGTGGTTTTGACTAATTAGAGATTTTATTTATTTTTTAATAGAACAAAAGAGAAATGTTAGATACTATAAAGTTAATTCCAATAGTTACCGTTGTCAAAACCAATAAAAACCATTTTTCTTATTTTATTGCTTTTTGTTATATTAGGTTCATTCGCGTACGCGGTTTAAACCGAACGCAATCGATAGCAATCGATCGTAACCGCACGAAATCTATACACGTTCTCATCAAAAATAAGAGGAAGAGAGAAAACCAGCAAAATATTCAGGGCTATCGTGAACAGAATTCCCCCCGAAACATTTCCCATTTTTCAAAAATAGGTATCGGCAATGAATTTCGAAAAAGGGAAAAAGTTTCCCCCGGAATAAATTGGTATCGTGAACAAAAATTCCACCCGGAATTTGATTGAATTCCCCCCGGAATATTTCCTTCGTAAATTTGCAGGTGGAAATTGAAAAATGTAGGCAGTTTTTATGATAATAAGTTTTAAATCTGTTGCATTTTTTTATATTATTGTTTGATTGTAACAAAGGAAATAAAAGTGGCATAGAATTGCCGTACTCAGTGTAAATTTATTGAATGCAAATCGCGACATTGCCGACAGTTTCACTACGAATAGGAGCAAATAGGATGTACAAGTTTGACTCATGATTGGACTCCTGTCAGGTAACCACCTTCTGCAAAGAATCGCAGGCATGCACTTAGCTTGACGACCGATGGGAGGATTTGCGAATGTTTTTTGGTTGTTGAGAGATTGTCCGAGAAATAACCCAGCAAATATTTGAAAACTGTTTTTTTAACCTTATAGGGCCCATACACGACACAGACACGTCGCTGCATCTGCACAGGCACTACTTTCTATCGTTTCGTCGTGGTCGTCGGGTCGTGAAAATGGCGGATACTGCCTGCCGACTTCTTTAATTTTGGCCGAATGGATGAAGGAAATTGAATGAAGCTGCTATAAAAAATAAGTCCATTAATAACAAAACAAAAAACTTTTTTAATGAGGGAACCTATTTCTCCAAGCGAGAGGCTTTCAATTATGTTTACGCCGTGAATTTTCTCGCTCGTCTGTGTAAAATTCATCATACACGACGCAAACATGTCGTTGCAGACCAAGAAAAATTCAAAAAATGTTGAATTCATGCAGACGGTCGCTGCAAACAGTCGACATGGATACACACGACACAGACGATCTGCGCAGATATGAGCACAACAACAAAATATATTGGTCTGCAGCGACGTGTCTGTGTCGTGTATGGGCCCTATTAGTACTAATAAAATCTAATAAATATCGAATGTTAATAACTGTGTTACAACACAATTTAATTTCCACTAACAATGCCTGTGGTAACTCCATCCAAGGGATTGGATGTATCTGTTAAAGTTGTTCTTCTGTTCAATCTTAATTTTTTTCCTGTTGAATTTCTTGCTCGGCTAGCAATCTAAACTCTGCGCTGTGAATTTTGTAACCTTAACTCGTCAATTCCCAAGCGAAGGTTAATTGAAAAAATAAACTTTTTTTAAGCAATTTTTTATATACAAGCATTATTTTGATGTTTTCAGAAGAAAAAAATATTTTACGCCCCTTAGTTTTTCTGAAAATGGGCGGTCACCTACAGGTGACACTGGGCGTTATTTGTAAAATTTAACTTGTCTGAAAAATAAAGTGAAAACGACTAGAAAACACGAAGTTATGGTAATAAATTCAGTTAATTAAGTTTATTTATATTAAAAAATAAACTTTATAAGTTTGGATAACAAAAAAACAACAATCTCCTTTTTACAAGTTATAATTTTAATTTACTTGTTGTGAAATTTGTACCATTATTTGATGTGCTGCGAGCCTATATTGCATTTGGCAGACTTTTTTCTGGTCTGATCTGATATTACACTGGACAATCAACCTGTATTTTTTTGTGTTTCTTATTGACCACTACAATTCAACCCACTTTCGTAACTGGTGTTAGTCCATGGCAGCCACTTAGCAGCCATGATTTCTGTTGAAGCCATGAAATCCATAGTACCCCTCAGTTTATTTTTTATTACTTTGGGGTTCAAAGTTTGTATTTCTCAAGGCGGTTTTCTCGTATAGTGCCTGTGCCCCCTATATTTTTATCTCGCAAGTCTTTTAGTAATTGGATTACCAGTGAAAAAGTTGTCAAAATAAATGTTGAATGGACGAAGCACTAGAGGTAGCCTTGAGTGAAGCTCCAGTATAACAGCAGTACCTACACCAAATTTTGCCTGGAGTTTTAGAACTGATAGAGTTCGCAGTTTACAAGGTAGCTATAGCGAGTAGCTGCTGACCAAAGCTTATAACCAAATGGGTTGTGTGTGTGGGATATGTTCCGTGAAATTATGAGTTAGCATTTCAAAGTATCTGCGAACTTTACCAAATTTCGACGGAATCACCTTTCCCACCAGAAGAAAATGGAGAACTGTTGTGATACCACTTAGTTATTGTGAATTATTTTCTCTTTCTTTTCTTTCGAGCAGGTTCAATGAAGTCAGGTGTCTTTTCCACGTGATCCTCCTCATGATTTTAATTAGGTTTGTTGAACGCCCTGACATGAATTTCGATTTCCGAATGTAACATACGGCTGGGAAGGTGTATGAGGCTAGCGCTACCTTCTTTATCATTCCCACTTTCTTCTTCAGTTACCTCACCATCCTCAGGACGAAACAAGGAAACAGAATAATGTGACCTGGGTTCTCTCCTGTTTCTAATTATTGCGCTATTTCGTCCACAGTCAATATAAAACACAATAAAAAAAGCTGTCATGCAAAAGCAGCAAGTAAAAATACTTGATTTTCTCGATATCAATATGTCTACTTCGAACGAATAAGGCCCAGTGTCACCTGGGGGTGACACTACATGTCTGCAATGCAATTTTAGGCACGTAACTACATGATTTATTTATAAAAAAAATTGATAATATAAGTGTGACATTCGAACAATTATTTCCAATAATAAAAAGTACATTACTTACGACTTCGACAATTAAATCACGAAAAAGTCACAGCAAAACACACCCACATAGAAAAATAAAAAAAACCGCTCAAAACAATCGAATTAATTTGACAGATGATTTGACGTCATTGCTGTCAAAAACAGAAATACAGATGCTTTTATGTTTAGAGATAACATTACTATTGTTATTACTTTAGTAATATGTCTTTTTATAAATAAATTAAAATCCTGAACTTTTGTCACCTATAGGTGACACCGGGAACTGACGAGTTAATATTTTCTTTTATATTTCACTGAATTGAACACTTTCTTTACTTAAATAAGGATAAATCCAATTTGCATCTTTGCAATTACATAGGTACTAAAATTAGCACAATTCCTTGGTTTAACACAAATAATTTGCAAATTACTTCCAAATATGAGCTTAAATGACAACTGAATAAATCACAATTGACAACTGTCAATGCATTCGAACATATTATTTTCGAAAAATTCCGGGGGAAATAAATTCCGATAGAGATTGACGATAGGAGGAATATTTTCCAGGGGACAAAAAATGTTCGGGGGGAGTTTTTTTACTCCGGAATTGCCGATAGCCCTGAATGAGTAACGAACATTTCCCCTTCTGGCTCGAAACAGCTCAGAGAATTTCTACGGGCATGTACTGGTAAAATTGTCAAAAGCAAAAAGTTGACAGATTCAATTTAATTAAAATTGTGAATTTTCGCTGCAGTTTGAAATAATTTGGTTTTTTTTTTTCAAATTATTATTAAGCTGGAAATGGCTCGAAGTAGCTCGAACCTCGAAGTATATAATAAACGTACTTTTGGGTACATTTGAGAGAATTGCGCTAAAATTTTTGAAATTGACAGATTTCTACTGCCTTGCTCGGAAAAGTACACGAATAGACTTATTTTAGCTTTCATTAAATTTTGCGAGTAATGTCAAAATGTGACATAAAAAAATAGTCTATAATATGAAATTGAGTTTTAACTCGGGTTAAAGTACTTAAACTAGTCTACCGAGTGCAGTTTAAAATCAATCGGATTAGTCGCTGACGGGTTTATTATCGAGTAACGACTGAATATTATGGACTTGGGTTTAATTTTTGGGTTAAATTCACTTAAACCCGGGTGTAAACTTTAGTCCGTATTAATGTGGGTGAATAAGCCCTCGTAAACTTAAAAAAAAAAATTCATAATTTCTTTAATAAAGCATATGAAAATTAATTTATTTCATAGTTTAAGTAAAACAACATTTAAACATTGAATTTACTGGATAAAAAGTGTTTGATTTAAGGGAAAATATAGCTACAAAATTAAATTTAATAGTTTTATGTGCATATTTTAAGTGCATATTTTTCATTTTTAGGTGCATATTTTATGCGTATGTTTTCAATTTTTAGTGCATATAAATCCGGGCGCTGGTTATTAATAACAACGGGAATATTCGTTACTTTTTTGTTTGTAAAATTGATATGGGTGGGTGAACTTTGAAGTTTAATTCGCCAACGTTGTGCCCAATCATACATATCTCGTTAACTGAGTTTTGTAGCTTTTCTGCTGCTTTAGCGTTTAGCCACACATTCTATCGGTTGATAGAAGTGCAGTGTCGTCTGCGAATGCAGCTATCATCGTATCATCCCTGTGTGGTATATCACTTGTATACAATAGATACTGTGTTGGTCCCAGAATACTTCCCTGTGGAACTCCTGCTTATAATTATTTAAGTTCAGAATACGCTGAGCCAAAGCGAACTCAAAAAAATTTATTCGAAATATACGATTTAAGTATCTCATAGTACTGTCTAGGTGGGTAGATCCCTTTGAAGTTTATACTCTAGGCCCTTAACCAGACTTTATCAAATGCCTGAGCAACGTCTAAGAATTATGTTGAACAAACTTGTTTTTCTTCCAAAGATTTTTCTATAATATTAGTTATACGATGTACTTGGTCTATTGTCAAGTGTTTATTTCTACACCCGAACTGGTGGGCGGAAATAAGCGTTATTTGCTCTATAATTCTATCTATAGTCTTTTAAGAAGCCATTTCTCAAAAAGTTTTGATAATACTGGTAAAAGGGAGATTGGCCTGTATGATGTTACTTCTGATAGTGGTTTACCTTGTTTAGGTATAACTACATGACCAACTCTTTGGCAGGTCAGCGTAAAACCGAGACCGAAAAACTGTATAAAAACTGTACCATTTGTACCATGTACCAAATAACATAACAAGGCGCGCACCGAAGTGGCGTGGCAGTGGCGTGGTGACCGAGTGGCAGGTGGCATAGGAGGGGTGTGCCGATAAAATGGCGGCAAAGTGGTAAGATAACATACATCGTCAGGAGCTCTATATGGGCGATGGCCGAATTTGAAATCCCGGCAAAACTGATTCAGCTGTGTCGCGTGACGCCGGAAAACACGCGCTGCAACGTGCAGTTTGGAAGCAGCTCTTCCGAACTTTTTCAAACATGCACCGGATTTCGGCAAGGAGACGCTCTATCATGCGACTTCTTCAATCTCCTACTGGAGCAGATAGTGCGCAGGGCAGGTGTCAACACGGAAGGTACTATCTTCAACAGGTCCGTCCAGCTGCTTGGCTATGCGGACGATATTGACATCATCGGTCGCTCTCAGTGTGCCGTGATAGAAGCGTTCACGGCGATTGAAGAACAGGCGAAATCCGTTGGGCTTGAAGTAAATGAGGACAAGACTAAGTACATGCTATCAACAAACAAACAAACAAGCACCTGTCCACCGCCTAGGACAAAACGTCACTATTGAAAGCAACAATTTCGAGGTAGTTAAGGAGTTCACCTACCTCGGAGTAAACGTAAACTCCACGAATGACACCCTAGTAGAGATCCGGCGAAGAATTACCCTAGGAGACCGTTGCTACTTCGGTTTGGCAAAACAATTGGGTTCAAAACTCCTAACTCCAAGGACGAAATGTCTGCTCTACAAAACCCTTATCCTGCCAGTTCTGCTTTATGGCGGCGAGTGCTGGACGATAAGCAAGAAGGGAGAGCTGATACTGGGCTCCTTCGAAAGAAAAATACTTCGGCGGATTTTTGGTCCTGTGTGCGAGGAGGGCGAATGGAGGAGAAGATACAACCGCGAACTCTATGAGCTGTACCAAGATGTGGATGTAGTCCAAAAAGCCAAAACACGTCGACTACATTGGCTCGGCCACATCGAGCGAATGGACAATAATGCTCCAGCCAAGAGGATCTTCGAATCCCAGCCCCCAGGTTCGAGAAGACAAGGAAGACCGAACCTCCGTTTCAAAGACCAAGCCATCGCGGATGCCAGAGCGCTTGTTGTGGACAATTGGAAGCAGCGTGCCCGGGATCGTAGAGGATGGAAGGCTGCAGTGTCTCAGGCAGAGACTCTTCACGGGTCGGGAGCCCGATAAGTAAGTAGTAATGATGGACACGTCTCGATGTTACTATAGAAGTAATGGTCCCATTAATAACCTTTACAATTACAATTAACAATTGTCCATTGATTCTAGTCTTTTGAGGATTTCATTGATAACTAGGACCCATAACGTGGGAGATATGACTCCTCCTTGAGGGGTTCCTCTTGTTACCTTATGGAACTTTGTCCAAAAAATTGTCAGGAGATTAAAGCGGATAAAACCTCTTGATCTATAACAGTTAGCTACGACCAAGAAGGTAAGTAATATTTTTAATCAAAAAAGTATAGAAATCCGACAAACGGCGGATTTTCTTCTAAATTTTTAAAATGAATCAAAAATAAATTGCCGATTAGTCGAACAACTAGGTGCAATCCAATTCGGGATGACGATAGTCATTCCTCGCGGGAGTTTTTTTTTAGATCGGGTTAAAGTCCGTCACTACTGCAGAGGCATCCCTCGCGTAATAGCTCTGCAATGTCTTTCGACGATTTTTCCCCAAACAAAAAAGTATCTACATCTACATAATTTCCATTTACATATACACTGCTGGACAAAGAAATAGGTGTGGGAACATATTTAAACATATAACAACTGAATTTTTTCATATTTTTTCAATTTGTTTCCTATTTTTACAATTATATTAATAAAATTTACATTATTTAAGATATATGGAATATAGTTATCTGTTTATTTTTCAAATAATTAAAAAAAAATAACAAAAAGCTTTGGAGCTCTGTTTTCCGCTTGGACAATAAAATAGGTGTGTTCCTAAATAATCATTAATAATAGATTTTTTAAATATTTTTTTTGTGTTTTTTTAACTTGCTCTAGTAACCTGAGCATCCTCCATTATTTTCCAAAACTTTTTGGAGTTGACGTGGCATTGTGGTGAAACCGAGTTCAAATATGAATAAATAATTTACAATTCATTGACACGTCTTTATTTGATGGCTTGTTAACAAAGACTGATGCTTAGCCTAGTTTACAATAATTAAGTATGTTTTCCTTAATGCTAAAAGTATAAAGAGGGATAGATAGAAAGAAGTAATGAGTGGGAGGATAAGAAGGTGGTTGAGTTAGAATGGAAAATGAGTAGTTTAAAGAGAAGAGAACAAGAAGAAGTAGCGTCAAAGAAGAAGAGTTAAATGGAGGAGAGTGAAATTAGGGAGAGTGAAATGAGTTAACTGAAACTGAGTATGTATGAGTTTATGGCTCTACACCTCCCTCTTTCAAATGAGTGCTATTATTATAATAATATCTAAATATTGTAATAATTGCACTTTACAAATTCTTATTAGTTCAATTTAATTCTATTTATTTGTGTTGTTTCTTTTGATACTCCTTATAAACATATTATTATCATTTATTTGTATATACAAACAGGTATATGTGCAAAGGTATATTCTCTTTACTTGTTACATATCTATATATATATTTATTTATTTTTTTTTTATTTTTTTTTATAAATACTGACTTAATTCATCTTATTCATTCACACATTTTCTTTTAAACGGTAATAAAATACTTTGTCAATGGTTTTTACTTTATCCTTATGAACTATAAAGTATTTTCTTTTCTCATCAATAAGTTTTACATTTGGATTTTCAATATTTACAACTGTGTATGGACCCTTATAAATGGAATCCAATTTATGTCTGGGTTCATTAAGAAGTAATACTAGATCCCCGGGATGCAATTCTTGTGGCTTAATAGTTTGATCGTATTTTTGTTTTCTAGCAACTTTATATTTTTCTTGAAATTGGTGCGCTCTTTGAGCCGCTACCTGTAAACGATATTTTACCTCTTTTGGGTATGAGTCTAAATTGTAGCACGGTTCAATTTGTCTCGACCTTAAGCAATCAATATCTTCAGGTTTCTTTCCATAGATTAGTTCATATGGACAATAATTACCTATACTGACTGATGGTGTTGTATTAAAACAATAAGAAAAGTAAGCAAGCCATTGATCCCAATCACCTTTGTTTATATTTATGTACGAACGCAAATATTCGTTTAGAGTTCTATGTGATCTTTCGACCGTTCCTAAAGTTCTATGATGGTAGCTAGTCGATGTGCTATGTTCAATTTTTAATAATTTTCCTAATTCAGCAAAAGTTTGGTTTACATATTCTGTACCCCTATCAGTGATAATTTGATTCATAGGACCATAAACTAAAATAAAATTATCAAAAATAGCCCTGGCTACGGTTATTGCCCTTTTATCTGGTATCGGAATAATAACTAGGTATTTCGTCAAATTGCAAATTATAGTGACAGCGTATTCATTATTGTTTGCTGTTTTTGGTAATGGCCCTATAGTATCAATTGAAACTATGTCAAATGCTTTTTGGGGGGTACATGTGTGTACTAATGGTTCTCTGCAACGTGCGTCAGATTTATTTTTCTGACACTCAACACATGATTTGACGTATCTTGCAATATCTTTTGACATTTTGTGCCAGGTGTATTTTGATCTTAATTTCAAAAATAATCGCCTTTGACCGCAGTGGCCCCCATGAAGAGGGTCCTTATGGTACTTTTCCATTAACTGTTCTTTGTCCTGGTCATCTGAAATCCTAATAAGCTTAGGAGTGAGAGCAATGGTCAAATTTGTAAGTTGGTTAGTTGCGATGCTTTTAAATTCCTTAATAGAATACACACCAAATATTTCATCATTTAGCGAAAGCTGCACTTCTGAAATATTACTATTGTTGGCTTCTTTATCAAGCCTTGACAGTACCTGTTTTAAATCAAGCTTATCATTAACAACGTATTCATCCAGATCGTATTTGATGAGTGTACGCTTTCCTTTTTTTACTATTAATTTGATTACGTATGCGCCTAAATAAAATTTTAATATCGGATTCATTTTAGATTCTTCGATAAGAAGGGTCTCATAAATGTTTGGTTTTTTTGTTGGGTTACCTTGTTTTTCAGTCGTTTTGCTGTTTTCACCAATAGTTATCTTTTTATTCGCGGACCTTGTGGTTACTCTTATTATTCGTAAAGGGTTATTCCTAATATCACCAAATTCTATTCGTGACAAGGCGTCGGCGCTCACATTAGTTTTCCCTTTTATATACTCAATTGTGAAATCGTATTCCTCTAGGTCTAATCGCATTCGAGTTAATTTGGAGGAAGGATTAGTCATTGAATAGAGATAAGTTAGAGGCCGATGATCACTTTGGACAACAAATTTTACTCCATAAATATATGGACGGAAATAATTTAGAGCCCAATGTATGGCCGTTAGTTCTTGTTCTATTACTGATTTGTTACTTTCTCCCTTTGTAAAGGTTCTAGAAGCGTAAGATATGGGGTGCAAGTTACCATCCCATTCCTGACTCAGTACTGCACCGCACGCGACTTTGCTAGCGTCTGTAGTTACAGTGAAGGTCTGAGAAAAATCCGGATATCTTAGAATGGGTGGATTTATAAGGGCATTTTTTAAATATTGAAATGCCTTTTCACAGGGTTCCGTCCAGGAGAATAAAGCATTTTTTTTTGTAAGCCTTGTCAGATGATATGAATGCTGAGCAAAGTCTCTTATGAAGCGTCGGTAGTAGTTGCAGAAGGCAACAAACCTTTTAACCGAATCAGCGTCTACTGGTCTAGGATAGTGTTTGATTACTTCATATTTTGTATCGTCTGGCAAGATTCCTTTATTTGTTTATGACCTAGATAAGTGATTTCATGCTTAAAAAATATACATTTGTCCGGATTAAGTTTCAGACTGTGGGTTCTGCAGGTATTAAAAATACTACGAAGATTGTTTAGCATTTGTTTTTCCGATGATCCTACAACGATTAAATCATCCATGTATATAAATGATTTTTCTGGGGATAGCCCAGAAAAGGCTAATGACATCATTCTTTGGAATGAGTTGGGTGAAACTTTTAATCCAAATGGCAATCTGGTAAAGCGAAACGTACCCTTATCAGTTGTGAAACTAGTGATATCCCTAGAGTTTGCTTCTAGCTCAATTTGATGAAACCCTGAAAACAAATCTAAACATGAGAAATACTTCGCTCTACCCAATTGGTCTAAAATTTCGTCTATTCTGGGAAGCGGATATTTGTCAGCGAGTAGCTTCTTATTAAGCTGTCGGTAATCCACCACCAACCTCCAACGTTTATCTGGATTGTTTGGCAATGATTTTTTAGGCACCAAAAGAAGCGGACTATTATACTCCGAACATGATGGCTCGACAATTCCGTCCTCAAGCATTTTGTTAACCTGTCTATTTATCTCTGGTTTTTGAGAATGCGGTATTCGGTAGTTTTTAATAAATACAGGTGTATCGTCATTCAATCTAAGCTTTTGTTTATAAAAATTATTAACTGTAAGCTTATCACTCTCAAGAGCAAAAATGTCTGTGAACTCCTTACACAGAGTGGTCATGTCGTGTTTTATGAATTCAGGGAAATTTCTTTCAAGCTTTTTCATTACTATGTCTCTGTGAGTTGGCTCGTATTGAGATAGGGAATACATTTTATAATTAGAAAGGCTTTCAAATTTAATTTTAACATTACGTAGTACTTCATTTCGCAAGGTCGTGTTGAGTATTTTAACAAATGGGCTTTGTTTTGAGACAATGGATCGTGCCACAAATATACCTTGTACAATTTCTTGATTAGGAACTAAAATATGATGTTCCTTTGTACTAAACTCTACTTTTCTCATAACTTCAGCCCTAGCAGGTATTGTCAAACATTTAGGAGCTAAAGTATCGTACAAAGCAATGCTTAGTTGTTCATGGTTATGGGGTCTTATTATGAATTTCCATATATGTCCATAATCTAAAATGCAATGGTATTTTTGAATGAAATCCAGTCCTAATATTCCGTCTGAAGGAACTGGAAAATTTTCGTTTACTATATGAAAGTTATGTTCTAATGAAGCTTTATTTATAAATAAAATACCTGATGTTTGTCCCTCAGTAGCAACTAAATCATCAGCTATTCCTGAAATATTACATCTCCGATTGTAGTCTATAACTATATTAGGCAGCAACTTTGACTTTCTTAAGGTTGAAATGGTAGCACCTGTGTCTACTAGAAAAGTATTCTTAAAACCTGTCAAGTTATTTTTGATTGTAACGTAACTGCTTAAATTCAAATTCATTTTGTAAATTGGTTTTAATGGTAATTGTGTAGATACTTTTGGAATTTCTGTTTCGTGAATAATTCTTAACAGTCCCCCAGATTGATTTCCTGGGGGGACAACTCGTTTTCCTGATTAGTATCCATGTAACGCATATGGCGGGAATTACTATTAGGGTGAGTATTATTTCTACTTTGGTTAGTGTAGTTCCTTTCACTTGAGTTATTATTGGTACGACTATTGCCTCTATTATAATTGTTGTTTCGGTAACGATTATTGTAAAAACTCCGGTTGTAATCGTAGCGGCCGCGTTGTCCGCGAAAGCTGCCATTACGATGGAAATGGAATACTGAAGCGGACGAATGTACTTCGGTACTTGTCGAAACGAATTTGGCCACCGCTTCGTTTAAAGTACCAAATTGTCCAGCCTCCATAATTAGTTTCACTTTCTCATCAGCTGCGTTTAAAGCCATAGCTTTAACCGCTTGTTTTGTGGAGTAATCATCTGCCAATTTAGCAGGTACTCCCTCTGTTATGAATGCCCGCTTCAATGAAGATGTCAAATCTTCTACTTCTTGAACATAATCTGTGGCTGGTTTACTGTTTTGTTTTACACTAAGGAGTTTAGCTGATACAGCCTGAGACGACTCCGGCTTTATATTATTTCTTAAAGTTGAAATAATCGCACTTATGGTGGTATCACTATCAGTTATGTAATTTCTGGCAGAGCCTAATAGTTTGGTTTTTATTGCCCTAACTGCGATTGACGTGTGAGATTCCACCATTAGCTCCAGCAACTCAAGTGAGTCAATAAAGCGAGTGAGATTTTCGGGCTTACCATCGAACTCTGGAATCATTTCTGTGGCTAGGTTTATGAATTCTACTGCTGTGGTTGTCATTTTTTCGTCTTCACTGTCTTGATCACGTTCAGTTATATTAATGTCGATCTCTTCTGATAATTTGTGAGGTATGTGTATGTTTGTTTTTAATCTACCAAAAAGCCTGATTAATTTATCGCGTAAATCGAAATAGAACTCTAATACGTAATTTTGATCGTCCTTTTCTAAATTCGTGTATTGGCTACTGATAATTCGTTTTATGTTATTCAATTCATTTACTATATTGCCAATTGTTTTATCTTTGTTATTTGGTAACTTATTTTTATTTAGGCATTTGTATAATTTGAGAAATTCCACTTTACGCTGTGCTAGCTTTTCTCTTATTTCCAAAACTTCAACCTCATCAGTCATGCTAATGTGCAAAAAAAAAATAAAACCACTTGTAATACATCCCTTGAGATCATGCAATAATTGGTATACATTGAAAATCCAACTTAAAATATAATCATGCAGAATAAGTAAAAATAAAAAACAGAATAGCCTAAGGTTATAATTCTAATTCTACCAAATCGAATTACAAAATTGACCTTGTGCACGTTTTGTACAAGAACATAAGAGGTATAGGTAACGGCAGAAGTAGAAAATTATTAATTTTAAATTAAATATTAGAAAAAGAAGTTCTTATAATTAGGTACTCATTATATTTCGGGTCAGGCTCGGCAACATCTATAGTATTCCAGTACTGGTAATGTGATAAGAACCGCAATCGTTTTTCTTTGTTTGCTATATGAATATATGATGCATTATGTATATGGATACGCTTATGTATAGCGGTAGCAATAGTCCAACTAGGTGGTACGATAATTTTCGTCGAATACGGCAGCAGCAACAACAACGGTGGTAAAAGAAGTAACACCGTAAGGGAAGGCAATTTGTACCGTGTATGTATAGTGCACAGGAACGTAATAACTGTACTAAGTTCAACATCGACAGATTAATTTCAATAATATTTAATTTCACGATTTTCTACGCAATTTTGTATATGATAAAGGTTGTATATTGCATTTCACTGTATGATTTTGTGTATATTATATTTTATATAACTTTGTGTAATGGATTGTATGTTGTGTATTTTTGTGATTTTGTGTATTTTTGTGATTTTGTGTATTTTTGTGATTTTGTGTATTTTTGTGATTTTGTGTATTTTGTGATTTGTGATTTTATGATTTTTGTGTAGTTTAGACCGTATTTAAACAATATTTTTACTGTCTAGTATATATATAGTTCTTCATAAAAAAAAAGACTGTCACGGTCGCCATGTGGTGAAACCGAGTTCAAATATGAATAAATAATTTACAATTCATTGACACGTCTTTATTTGATGGCTTGTTAACAAAGACTGATGCTTAGCCTAGTTTACAATAATTAAGTATGTTTTCCTTAATGCTAAAAGTATAAAGAGGGATAGATAGAAAGAAGTAATGAGTGGGAGGATAAGAAGGTGGTTGAGTTAGAATGGAAAATGAGTAGTTTAAAGAGAAGAGAACAAGAAGAAGTAGCGTCAAAGAAGAAGAGTTAAATGGAGGAGAGTGAAATTAGGGAGAGTGAAATGAGTTAACTGAAACTGAGTATGTATGAGTTTATGGCTCTACAGCATTAATCCTACCAATTTCTGGCACGTTTCGGGTGGAATGGAATACCATTCCTTTTGCAGTGCTTCCCACAGTTGTTGATTCCCATTTGTGAAGAACTGACCCCTTAATTTTCTTTTCAGTCCATCCCACAAGTTTTCAATGGGATTGAGATCTGGAGATTGACTTGGCCATGAAACTATCAGCTAGGTTCCAGAAATCGAGTGAAATCGAAATTGCAAATCGAGTGAATTCGTTTTTAGTGTTCTGCATTTCGAACGACTCGGAAACTCGGAAATTTTTTCGAAATCACAATTTCACTTTGTCTTAATTCCGAAAATTTTCAAATCAAAATCGAATACAGCAAAATGTAGAACACAAAAATTCATTTCCGACTTCATTTCGAGTGAAAGTGAAATGTGGAACCTAGCAGTATAGAGAGGTTTTGATCCCGAAACCAATCTTTCCCAATACCGGCCGTATGTTTTGGATCGTTGTCCTGTTGGAAATGCCATCGGAGTTGCATGTTTTCCTCGGAAAATGTAAGCACGAAATTTTTCAAGATGGCCCTATATCCATATTTTGTCATGATGTTATTGACACCATACCGGGAAAAACAACCCCATACCATTATATTTCCTCCACCATGTTTAACAGTCTTCAGTGTATAGCGATGATGGTATTCTTTTCCCTTTGGTCGCCTTACGCCCACAATCCGAGGAGAACAAATTTATTCTTGTTTCGTCACTCCATAGAATATTCCGCCATTTTTTCACTCCTTCAGGTCCGTTCCAACTTCTATGGCTTAAGGCAAATTCTTTTCGGGACCTTACGGTCCTAGCTCATAGGAGTGGAACTTTTCTGGCGACTCTTCCTGGGAGATCAAAGTTCTGTAGTCTCCTGCGGATTAGGCGTGCACTGATTCCATCCCTAATTTGTGCGCCTATAGTCCGTGACGAAACAAACGGATTTGACTTCGCTAGAAGTAAAATGCGGCGGTCAGTGGTAACTGTGGGTTTTTTCAGCCTTCCTCATTTTCTATCTCTAATGTTGGCTTAAGAGCATTGGTTACGAAGTTCTGTGACCTTTCTAGTATTTTTTTCAAAAACTGTTAACAGAAATAACTTTATTTAAAAACAATATTAAAGAACTGATTCCTGGCTTGCAAAAATGCCAAAATCCTTTTCTGTAAGTGTTGCCATTATTTTTTAATATTTTTTTTTAATTTTAAGTATTATTATTTTTAAATTACCCCTCCCGCCTAAACGAAGCGAGATAGACCCCCCCTCCCATAGTAAAAAATGCTTCTATTTAACCCTTCTACAAAATACCGTTATCAATTTTTGTCGCCTAAGTTATCGTACTCTCCCCTTTACCCTCACCCCTTAACCGCTGAACTAGTTGCCTTTCTTTCGTAGAGCAGTGGACTTTTCGACCCATCTTAAAACATGATTTAACAAAAAACTTAAACAAAAATTGTGATAAAGTGATTAAAAAACAAACTCCCCTTTAAATTGAATCACTTTTTAATATGTAACACTTTTGAAACAAATCGACAAATTTAAACAATTTAATTAAGCACACCTATTTTTATGTCTAACCTTTAAAACGTACAAAATGGTATTGCAACGAAAATTAATAAAATACTTAACAGTACACTTAGTAAATGCAATAACCTTGACGTCATACTAACGGAACTAAGCATTTCTTAATAACAATGTATTTTGTTGCAAGTTTTATTGGCAAAATAATTGTTATTTAGCAGCAAGAACAAATTAACTAGCAACAAAAGTCCTCACACCTATTTTTTTGACCAGCAGTGTAGGCATATATGTACCTATAATATTTATGAGGAAAACCTAGAGCCTAATGATTCAGTCAATATATATGTAATGACAAGGCAAAATGTGAAATATGCTTCTAGCTATACCGAGGAATACGATCGCACCGGCACTTTTCTTTTTTAAAGTTCATTTACTTTTGACCCTAGGGAGAAAATTTCTAAAAACAATACCATAGTAAAGCGCAACGAACGTTACCTCCAATGTTTACATCTGTGCGAAATTGCATTCCTGTAGAAATCGTGTTTCTTCGAAACCGTAGGAGGCACTTTGTGATCACCTCCGGAGAATTTCTATACCAGCATAATGCTGATCGCTACTTTGGCTACTTCAACATTAAATACAGCTGGATAATTTATGATGAACACCTGATCGACTCTATTCGCCACAAAAAACTAGAAAAATGTTTCATCGTTCACGCGAACATAAGCGAAAGAAAGTTTATTGACTTTGAATGCACCATGCACGGTAAAGATTATCTATCACTGTTGTTTATAAAATTGTATTTCTGCGTTTTTTTTTTAATTATGAAATACAGTTGTTAAATATTTTTATAGAACAGTTTCGTACCTGGTTGCCAGTTATCGATATGAAGAAAGTTTACTATTTATATCCAATGTGCGGTAGACTATGCAATGCTTAAGCTCCCAATTTATTAAAACCGAAAGCAGAAACTTGGTATGGATTTAAAAAAAAAATCTAAACAAAAATAAACACTTTAAAACAGTAAAGTCTCGAATCACATCTTCAATAAATATGTACGCAAGTGAGACTTGACACAGATTCCCATTAAGCACCTTTCGTTGCTATTTAGAACGCTGCTTTGAACGACATTTTTAATGTGAATCTTTAAAGCATACTAGGTGTATTTGAAATAAAAAAGCGTTAAGAGAATAATGATGAAACACATTTCAACAACTTTATGTTATGGTGTTAAACGTAGACACAAAACAAAAACATTTTGAACGACAACGAATGTCTTCCAGATCGTCTGGCGTTATTCTGCTATAAACTCTCACCGTAAACTGAACTCTTGAATTTATTCAAACGCTGCTTACACTCCTTCGAATCATAAGATTGTCTTATTTTACCACTAGATTCATCAGATGGAAGCTGTTAAGGTAGAAGCCATGGCACACCACAGAAGAGAAAAACAAAACAGCTGAAGAAAAAAATATATCTTCTTTTACTTTTTCTTTATGCACTCACCCATTGGAAATTGTATCTTCTCATAGAAAATATACAGGTAAAGTTCTACCAATGTAGGTAAGTACTATGTGAATACAACTTAAGAACGTTTACCATTTTCTAAATCGATTTCTTGACTTGGGAAATTTGGTGTAACAACTAGGTAAAGATTTGGGAATACTGAATCAATTTTAATGATGCAAAGTTGCAATTCTTTCGCATACAAAATGTCTTATCACTACTTCCAATCATGTAAATTTATGCTTAAGAAGATTTGCGTAAACTAATTCCTCGAATAATGTAGGCCAAACTGAACCAAAAGCGTCTAAAAGTAATAAAATAAAATTATGCAGAAAAGTTTTAATTCATCTGGAGTGGATTAGCGGATTATGCCTTTCACCCATCAGGGACTGTTGTCGCTGGCAATTTTGCTTGGCGTTGAGAAAGTCTTGTAACCTATCTTAAGGTCATAGTCGATTTGATTACATTTCAACTGATGTTCATTGGGGCCTACGTACTGGATGCGTAAACTTATCAATCCAAAGCTTAAAAAATAGATATTTTTTAGAGTTCTTTATAACTGGAGAAGAGTTCCAAAGTTCGTGATAGGTAAACATTTTTAAAAGTTCATTTACTATTTAGTATTTAATAATGTCAAGTGCTTTTGTGCATAGTTTTCTAATAGTTACTAGTTTCTAATAGTTAAACTTTTTTTTTTATTTTTATTTTTTTTTTAAAAGCCTGTTTATAAAAGTAGAGATTTGTTTTACAAAATAAAAAAAGGATCTTTAACCCTAAAAAGGTAATCATATTTTTAGTACATTAAAGGTACTTCGAATCGACGAAGTAATATTGGACTCCGATTTTTACGAAAAGTGTGCATAAAAGGCTTGTTAATTTTAATAGTTAATATTATTTCTTTTCTATTTTTAAGCAGAAAATTAAAAAAAAATTTTTTAAAAACTTTTGCCTTTAAGCCCAGTATCCTGCTCGCGCTAAATTTTATCTTCCATACAAAAATGTCTACAGAGATAAAATTTAGCAAGGCAGTTTAGCAAAGCAGTATCCTGTTCCGCACGCTAAATTCTTACTTTTATGTAGACACACTTAATATCAGTCCGGTATAACAATATTGTGTGTTATACGTACTACGTACAATTTTGTTATACTCGGCCAAGAAAATGTCTCCACTGATTTAGCTCGCGAAAGAATTGCCTGGTACATTAAATCGGCGATAAATTTTGACATTTTCGAAACAAAAGTATTTTTTAATTGAATATTTCGTGGAATACTTGATAATCGATGTAAGTGAGTAGGAAAAAAGTGAAAAAATAACAAAAATCTAAATACATGTGGATGTGGCAATAAAATATGGGTGTGTGTCCTCTCTATCCTGTACAATGAATTTAGCGAACATTTATCTGTGCTGTGGAGAGAAAAGTGCTCGCTAAAATTTAGCGCGAGCAGGATACTGGGCTTTATATTGGAAAATGTGTTGGAACCTCTGTTTTTTTAGATCGGTTCATACTTTTTTTTATAAAAAATACAAAAATCTGAAAATATAACATAAAATCATAAGAACTTAAAAGTTAACTGATTTAAGAACAAAAATAAAATATATCGCAAAAAAAAAATAATTCATTTTTACAAAGCTCAACTTTATGCTCCCAGCATATGCTTTCCTTGTATGTATCGTATGATTACTTGGTCAAGCACCATTTTTTTAAGGTCTCTTTTCCTTACATTTATTGCATCTACGTTGTCCTCTCTTATAATGATCGTTAATTTTGGGTGTAACAACCCAACACCGCACTTCATGCATTTTATTAATTTTCATTTATTTTATTAATTTTCATTCATTTTCATTTATCTTATTAATTTTCATTCATTTTCATTTAAATTGCTATTAAAAATCATGAATTACAAAATTATAACTTTAAACCATTTTGGATTACACAATAATTTTGCATTATATAAACTAAATTTCCATCATAAGTGTACTTAAAGCTCCTAAAGCTTTCTATATGATGTAAATATTGCAAAAGCTCTTATAGCTTATTTTTATAGTAAAAGCTAATCCAGCTGATTATTTTTATTATTTACATTTGTACAGAAAGCTCTCCCAAATGGGTATAAAAGATCAGTGCCGATCGTTTATGATCCACTCTTGTTCAATCAGGAGTTTGAAGTGTTACCTTTTCGACAAGTTTTCAACTGCCTTTTGGTGAACACGCCACACTTCTTGCGCGCTAATCCTTTGATTTTATTATTATTCTGATTCAAAGTTTGCTTTGAAAAACCGATTCGACAGTGTTCTACACACTGCCTTCTGGTAAATCACTGCACACTTTTGTTGCCCCTTGGCTGATCTTTTGTTGCCCCTTGGCTGACCTTTTTGGTAATCGACGCTTCAGCAAATACTGCAGACCACGGACTGTAAATTTGTGGGCGAAGATTCCTTTAAGGAAATAAAATTGTACGTAATATTAACTTTAATATTTTTGATAATCGTAAGAGTATTTGAACTTAATAAAAAACCAAATCGAAATTACCACGCAGCGTTTTATTGCACCAACAGAGGTGTATAAGAGATTGAGTCAAACGTCCACACGCCCCATCTGCTCTACCGACACAACTACCGCCAATCGTCGGCGCTACATGGGGGATTTTTTTTTTAAATATTAGGTCGAATCGAACACTAAAAGTTACGTAGAAGGTAATCTTCGTCGTTTCGACAAACATTGCTGCCATTTTTCGATAAAAACAAGACTTATACAAAGAATTTTTTCGACGAAATTCTACAAACTAGAAGACCTTAGAGATAGCTGGTGTGACACGGAGAGAAGATGCGATCGGAATAAAGATCGAAGAGAAAATCGAAAAAATAAAATTGATGTTCGTCGAATCGACGAAGATTACCCTTCTAGGGTTAAATGTCAATATGAAAATATTCAGTAAAATCAACATTTTCGTCATGGTGAACACGAAGGAACAACGTTTACAACACAGATTAAGAAGAATTAATATTTATGTAGGGCGGTCGCCGGGGGCGCTGAAGCGTACGCTGTAACTGTTCAGAAGAGAGTCCAATTTGATTACTGCTGGACAACCAAACCAAACATCCCATTGCGGCTTAGATTCGGTCATAATGTCGCGAAAACGGAATTGTGATGCTTCCATTCCCCCCTCATACGTCGCACAAACTTCAACCGTTAATAGGGTTGCCAGATTAAAAGCTACGAAAAGGGAGACATCGTGAGTTTTCTAGGGGGAACAAGTGTTCAAAAGGGGAACAACATTTTTTTTTTATTTTTGAATACCAGAAAAAGCATCAACATTATTTAAGTACATATGTACTTTATTTAAGAGAAACAAAAGAAAATAAAAAGTAATTAATAAGCATTCAACTAAAAAAAAATTAAATGAAACGAAGGAGAATCATTTTATTAAAGTTATTTTCTTTTACTGAATTTTGACTTAATAAGGGGGACGGTGGTTTGTATTAGGGGGGACAAACAGCGTTTTTGTATGAAAATGGGGGACGTCTGGCATCCCTAACCGTTAACCGTTAGATATAACTGCTTACGGACCTTTCAAAACGTTTTGTAAGAAGGCATTCAATAACTTTTTGATCAATAATCCTGGGCAGAGTCATAACAACAGTCGATATAGGTAGCCTATTTGACGAGCCAACCGTTCCAACTCGCTTTTTCTTCAGCTAATATTGTAAAAGGGTTTTTTTCAAGCGGCATATACCCACCCATTTAACGATTTAATTTTTCCACACGAGGACTATTCAGATGAATGTGATGTGAAGCAACTCCAGCAAATGTAGGTGCTCAAACGGAAGCAACTACAAACAGATCACACTTGCAAGAGGCAGTGCTGGTTGCAGATAATCACCCCTATTCCCGTTGGCGTTTGTCGTAAACGCCTAATATTTCATTTCGGTTTTAAATCAATGTTTGTAACTTTTTTGATCAAGCGATTTGAAAATACAGTGAACACATAGAAAAAGAAGCAAAATCGTTAACAAAAGTTCGAAAAAAAATCTGAATATCGTTTTTATAACGACACGACAAATGAGCCGTGAACGACAAACGCCAACGGGAATAAGGGTGAATATCGTTAAAACCGATCAATCAGCAAGTACCGAGTATGTTGATATGGTGCAATTTTCAAACAATAGCAGTTAAATTAATTCATCCTCGACGTGAACCCACTCCATTTTACACCGGAACAGCTTCGACCCGTTCTAAAGATGCGCCCAAAACAAATTAGAGCTAATGCAGCTACGTCTAAAGTTTATACAGACCAGACAGTCCTGAGAAGAAGAGAATAGAAACTTTAGCAGCTGAAAAGATTGCCAACACAAGTCGTTTGAACCACAAATATTTGTGGAATACACAAATCGTTTCTGAGTATGATTTTTTTTAGAATTTTTGTATGTCAAAAACAAATGAAATTTGTGTATAAACATAAATCGTCTGATCTAAAGCTAACATCAGACGATGTGTATATACACAAACATTTGTGTAATAATTTGGAAATTATTGTCAAAAAAATACACAAACTGTCTGAGCCACAAATTTTATAACCACAATGGCATACACAAACGATATGTGTATCATTTGAGTATTGAAAATACAAATCGAATTTGTGTACATACACATTACACATATCGTTTGATCGGGTATAGAAATAAATTTATGACAATTTGTGTAGATTTGTGTATGTCCTAGAGTTTGTGTATTCTGAAAAATAGCGCATACACAAATTTCGTTCGCATACACAAATGGTTTTGATAATTCAATTAAATGAGGATGGACACGGATCATGGGCATGATTTATGACATATGGTAATAAGGTTTTTATCATATGGTTATAAAACTACAATTCAAGCTTTTATATTTAAGAACCTAGGTAGATATATACACTTTAGCATCCGCACTTTCAACTACCAAATAAATGATTTGGAGAGTATAAAAATAGGGCTGTCTGAAAGCGGCCCAACCAAAAGCAATTTTTACCGGAACATTGCGATGTTTTTGCTTGTAATTCTGCGCTGCTTTTGAAATGTTTAAATGCAATTGCAACTGAGGTTTTTGTTTCGTGGCACTACTCCTAGCGCTATTTACAATTGAATTTCTGCGCGATCGTGCGCTGCACTTGAAATGCAACTGGAACTCAATTTTTTGTTGAGTGGAACAGCACAGCTAAGACTAACGCAATTTACAATTGGATTTCTGTGCCATACTGCACTGTACTTGAAATATAGTTTTTTGTAGTTGCATTCCTGAGATATGAATGAGTATAGCGTTGTTCCGGAGAAATTTTGGAGTTGAGCCATTCTCCGAGCCATTTCACACAAGTTTGAGCCACTTTAGTTAAAGTGGTGGGGTATGGTGTGTGTGCTGAATTTCTTCTTATTTTTTACAAGGTGGCGCAAAAGTAATCCTCCTATCAGAAAATGCTATAAATTTTGCGATTGGCCCCTAATGTCAGTTCTGTTTTGACATTTGTGTAGTAAACACATGCGAAATACACGTTAATAAACAATGTTACGCTACACTGCTCCAGAACGCGGAATATTGGTGACTATTTATTTGAGGTCGGTGACTTTGTCACAACGTGAATTTTGTCGCAGATTTCCTAGCCGTCCAACGCGAACGCCTACTGGTGAAACACTGCGACGTTTAGCCGCTCGCCTCGAAGAGACTGGCACAACACGAGATCAGCGTTGCCATTTTGACTGCTTTCCAGTCAGATCTGACTGGATTGATATGCATTTAGCTGGAAGATTTTTTAAAATCCAGCCGGCTGGTTTTTTAGCTGGATACGAATTTTGTTTGACTGTTTTTAAATGTTTCGTGTAATATCACTTTTCTATCAATATAAATTTTTAAATTCAAAGTGAAAATAGAACAAAATAAAAAAAACGAACAAATATTACTTAAATTTCACTATTTTTGTTGCTCTGAGCTTGGAAGCATATCCCACTCATACAATGAACCAATTTATGCCTTTGCATTTGCACAAGTACTTGGCTTTGCCAACTTACAAACAAATATGTATTTGAAACTGAAAATTTAGCAGTTGCGTGAGGTTCAACTTTCCTATACAGGCCGAAGTAACAAAATAATTGGTTGGTACTAATATTACTTACAGAAGCAGCAATAAAATATTCGACATTATATATTATGTTGATGCAAATGATGAGGGGACAATTGAAGCGCTCAGAGAGATTGCTATATAAAGTTCATTTATAAGTTAATACATTTTGTATACCCTCCCACATGAAGGAATATTTCCTTTATCATTACGTTTGTAACTTCAAGTAAGAGTCACCGGATTTGACCAGGATCAAGTTCCGAATCTGAATCGATTCAGCCATGTCCGTCTGTCTGTCTGTCTTTCTGATGAAAACATAATATAGCGTCAAAAGGAAAGGAATCGACCTAGGCGAATGAAATTCAGTCAGAGGACTTCTTTCTACCGTTCAGGTTGGTATTAAAAATATAGGCTATATTGGTCAAGTAGTTCTGGTTCTGGTAACCCTCACCACACACCAAACCAACATTAGACCAATGCCCAGCCTATGCCTCACATGTCTAAATTTTTGCATGACTTGTATATGTATGCAGTGGAGGGTATCAAAAGCAATGGCCAGACCATTGATAACACTTTTACTTGTATTTTTATTTTCATGACTGGACTTTTGTTTGAATTTCTTTGACTGATTTTTTGACTGGATTTTAGGTTTTTGACTGATTTTTTTCCAGTCAAATTTGACTGGAAGGCGGATTTCAAAACGGCAACCCTACACGAGATGCTGCCAGGCGTGGCGTGTTGCCAGTTTGACTGTTTTCCAGTCAAATTTGACTGGATTTTTTCGGTTTTGACTGGAAAAAAAAATCAAATCCAGCCGACTGTTTTTTTGACTGGAATTTTTTTCTAAAAAAAATTGCACCTTCAATGTAAACCTAGCGTATATGAGATTCTCAAACCTAGCGTATATGAGATTCGCGCAGAGCGCAGTGCAATGAAATGAACACACCCATTTTCCGCAAGCCGCTGAAAGTCAAATTGAATTTAGTATTTCTTGCAGTTTGCGCAGCGTTTCTTGAGAATTTTGAATGATATCCTTTGCATTTAATTCGCTTTCTTGTATGTTGTTTATGTTTTGAGTTATGACTGCTGTTTGTTCCAGATTTTAGAAACAAAAAATAAACACAACTCTATTTTGACCATTAGAAATACCTTATTATCGAGATAAAAAAAAATGTTGTATAAATTTTGAAATACTTGAAGAAGTTATACAAAAAGTTGTAAAGAATACTATAGATCAAAATATAAAGGGTAAGCCAAATACAAGTTTCTTTTTAAAAATGCAATAAAATGAACAAAATAAAATTGTTCCCATGTATTATGGCTTTATTAGTAAGAGCAAACATTCCCATTAATTACGGAAGACAACGTCGTTCAAGTTGCTGCCTCGGCTGGCTTCGCAGTAGCGTATTCTGTTACTGACTCCAATTGTCCAAAATATTGTTGGTGGTTTCGGGCTGTAGCTCACGGATTGCTTGGATGATGTTGGCCTTGAGTGCGGAGGGCGGATTGTCAAATCTCAGCTCCAAGGAGGCCAATTGACATCGCCGAGACGGCTGATAACACGTTTTGAGAAGTTGGTGCGCAAAAGATCGATTGTGGCGTGGGCTGTGTGGCATGGCGTTCAATCCTGCATGAATCAGAGGACGTCTAAATCCATGTCTTAAACTCCAGTAAAAAAAAAAGTCGGTTAACATGGCTCTGTAACGGCCGCCGTTGACCGAAACGTTGTTCTCAGCTTCGTTTTCGGAGAAAAATGATCCAAACTGTCACTGTCACTCACTTCGTTACGCGCAGGTATGATACTGGCTTTCTGTAAAGATTTCGAGCTGGAAGCAGGTGTCAGTGTTGAAATTACCTATGATTTAAAAAGAAACTACGATGACCCACCTATTATTGTTTTCGAAAAAATAGCTGTTTACATTTTCGACTGTTTTTTGACTGGAATTTTTTGTTTTTAATGTTTAACTGTTTCTTTTGACTGGATTCGGAGAGAAAAAATCCAGTCAAACAGTCAAATTTGACTGGATTTTAACATTTTCGCCTGGCAACACTACGTGGCAGACCCCGGAGTAGCCGTTCTGCAGAGAATATTGCTGCTGTAGCCGAAGATGTCATGGAAGCGCCGTCGACATCGACCAGACGACTACAGTGCTACAGAGCAATGATCAACGAGTTCTTTTTGCCGCAACTTGATGAATTAGGATTGGAAAACATGTGGTTCCAACAGGACGGTGCAACGGCACACACTGCACGTGCCACAACCGATATGCTGAAGGATGCATTTCCCGGGCGCCTAATCTCCCGTTTTGGCGATTTGCACTGGCCAGCAAGATCGCCTGATTTGACCGCTCCAGACTTCTTTTTGTGGGGCTTTTTGAAGTCGCGGGTTAATGTCAACAAGCCTCAGACTCTTGCAGCTCTTAAAGACAATATCCGTCAAGAATGTGAGGACCTATCGCCGGAAGTTTTGGCCAAAGTGATGGAAAATGCCATAAAAATGGCTCAAATGACAATCAACTGTGGCGGCGGCCATTTACATGACATCATATTCTCGACTTGATGTAAAAAAAAAATTAAAAGACCAAATAAAAATAATCCACAAGAAGAATCAAAGTTTTTCATTTATTTTTTAAATTACAGCCAAAAAACATCGGAAGGTTATTTTTGCGCCACCTTGTAGTTTTTGTGTTTGGATTTTGAACCGATCTAAACAAAACTCCTGAGGGGACTGACTTTCGTCATCCCGAATTGGTAAAGACGTTTACTTCTGTGCCCGTGGAAACTATACATAAATCGTCTGATCTAAGCTTAAGCTTTAGTACATTTTATGGTCGTCGTAATCATCCTACTGAGCGGGCTACGTTAGTAATCAAAATTGCCGTATATGGTCTACTGAGCAACCAGAAGAATAGCAAGAACTGCCAATTCATTCACATAAATTTACCATTTGGTGTGGAGTGTGGTTTATGAGCCGGTGGCATCATTGGGCCGTATTTCTTCAAATGTGATGATGACAACATTCAACGACGTTACGATCAATGGTGCTCTCTATCGTTCCATGATTTCAAATTTTTTTTTTGCCCAAAATGGAACAGCTGGATCTGGTCGACATGTGGACTCAACAGGACGGTGCGACAGCGCGCGAATCCTTGGACATAATGTTGCGAGGCGAATTTGGTAAGCAATTCATCTTATGTACGTTTCGGACGTGTGAATTGGCCACCTGGATCGTGCGATTTGACGCCGCTGGATTATTTGTGGGGATATGTGATGTGAAGTCTCTCGTCTATACGGATAAGACAGCAACTACTGCCGCCTTGGAAAAATTCTTTCGCTGATGATAGCAGCCTGTTTTTTATATTCTTTCCCTGACTCACGTCCCTGCTCTTCGGCCGTGGAACTGGAACGGCAACGTATGCTAAACACATTAAATTCCGATCTTGACAGCATTTTAAAATGGGGTACAATCAATAGAGTGGAATTTAATGCTTCCAAAACACAATGCTGCCTTCTATCATTAAAGCGAAACCTGAACACTCACCCATTATCCATGAATGGGACTTAAGACCTTATGTCTCTTTCGTGTCATTAAAGTGGCCTGGGAATGCGGCGAAACTCCCAGCGATTGGCAGATTGGGGTGATTGTGCGGCTTTTCAAGAGAGAGAGAGAGAGAGAGCCATTTTGAGAGCCATTCAATCTCTTTACACAAACTGTAAAAGCTGTGTTCGGGTAAACGGCGTTTAATCAATACCTTTCACCGTGGGCGTTGGACTTCGTCAGGGGTGCGTCTTGCCTCCTCTCCTTTTCATTACTTATATGGACTGGATGTTACAACGCAGTCTTGGCGACGAACGTTTCGAATTGGGAGATCTTAGGATAAGTTATTTGCTGATGACTTTTTCATCTTTGGGTCCTCTCAGACTGAACTTGAGCTCGCACTCGATCGGTTTGTAGCCGTTTTTGTTGAAGCTGAGATTAAGGTAAACGTGAACAAATCTGAAGTGATGGTCATCTCAATGCACTCTGCATGTTAGTAGAGTCCCATTGAAACAGGTGGAGAAGTTTAAGTATCTCGGGGTCTTATTCACGAGTGATGGAAGGAGAAATGCCGAGTTTTCCTGTAGGATTGGTCAGGCTGGATCAATTTTGAGACAGCTTGGTCATTCTGTTATCAGGAGGACTGAACTTGGTGTCAAAGCTAAGTTGTCAGTCCTTAATTCGGTGTTTGTTCCAACTCTTACCTATGGTCATGAGGTTTGGGTAATGACCGAAAGAATAAGATCGCGAATACAAGCTGCCGAAATGAGATTTCTCCGTTGTATTGCTGGTGTGACCCGTAGAGATCGCATTAGAAATACTAGAATACTAGAATACGTGAGGAACTCGATGTCGAGCAGCTACTTCTCCGGACGGAGCGGTCCATGCTTCGGTGGTTTGGTCACGTTAAACGCATGTCCCCGACGAGGATCCCACGACGTGCTATGGAATCCTTACCATCAGGCAGGCGTCCTCTAGGTAGACCAAGGATGAGATGGTTAGATCAAGTCCATAATCTCTCCTATACCCCTATGGGGATTGCCCTTCAAGATTTGGAGTCGATGGCGGAGAATCGAGAGATATGGAGGGTCCACTTAAGCAACCTACAACCGCGACCCACTTAATGGACAAGCGGATCATTTAAAAAATTAATGAATAAAAAAATTAATCTTCACCACATATTATATACGTAGCTACGAATATGATCAACTAGGATCAACTGTTTTTTGTGCTAATGAAAATATTTTGTTTACAAATTAATAATTACTTACTCCAAAACCAGAGGATGTATTGTTATGTTACCATTGGTACATATTTGTCGTTTAACTAGAGGTTACAGTACTCCCCGGATATAAGCAACCCCCTTAATAGCAAAACCCTTTTAATAGCAACAAATTATTAAGATTTGAGATTTACAAACGCCATCCTATGCAATTGTACCCGCTTTATAACAACCCGGTTTTAAGCAACCCCCTCTTATTAGCAAATAAAAATCTGAACAAAAATTGTGCTTCACTTGGTATTTTACCCTTTTATAAGCACATTGAATTTTTTTTTGCTTTGCAATTTCACAAACGTACATGATTTGTGTGTATCCATTTGCAACGGTAGCAGCTCTGCTACACTTGAGTGGGTCGCCGCGCCGGCGCGCCGCTCCGGCCAGCTGGCCGGCAAAACAATATTGTGTATAGTGTATGTATAAATAAGTCTATGAACACATTTGCAAAATGATACAATAACGCATTCGTGCCGTCATTGTATCTCCTGCGACGATCGGGTAGTTTGTGCTTTTCTTTCTGTGCTTGCCTCAAAAAAAGATTAAATATTTTCCCTGAACGGAATGAAAGGATTTCGTATCTGAAAAAAGGTAAAATTGCATATCGGTGTGGAATTATGTTAGATCACTTTCTCTTTATTAGACATGGCACCCAGAAAAAGAACAGAACTTTCCATTCTCGACAAAATCAATATCTTGGATTCACTTAAAGATAAAACGCAATCTAGAAAAGCTATTATCGAAAAATACGGATGCAATGCCTCAACTATTACACGTATTTTACAAAAAGAAAGCGCAATACGTAAGATTGTCGAAGGGAATAAAAACTTAAAGAGAAATAGAGTTCGTTCAGGACACAGTGAAGACCTGGATAAAGCTGTTGCTCGGTGGTTTAACGAAATGAGAAGCCGCAATGCTGTTATAAGTGGACCACTTATAAAAGAACAAGCCGTAAAATTCGCGCAAATCTTGAACGTTACTGATTTTGAGCCAAGCAATGGCTGGCTGTGGAGGTGGCAAAAAAAAGAAAACATTAGTTTCAAAAAAGTTCACGGCGAACGAAATGATGCTGATGTTCCAGCTGCATCGCAATATATCGAAAATATTTTACCAACGTTTTTAAACGGATATTCTGAAAAAGACATTTTTAATGGGGACGAAAGTGGGCTTTATTACAAAATGCTACCTACTGGAACTTTGATGCGACAAGGCGAAGATCCCGCAGGACAAAAATTGAGCAAAGATCGTATAACTTTATTGTTTATTTGTAATATGGATGGATCAGAAAAATTTGTCTATGCCATAGGAAAGGCAAAAAATCCTCATTGCTTTCGAGGTAAAACGATTCCCATCCCGTACTTTCACCAAAAGAAATCATGGATGGTTACTGAATTATGGACGCAAATAATAACAGACCTCGAAAAAAAGATGAAAAAGGAAAATAGGCAAATAATATTATTTGTCGACAATGCAGGTTGCCATAAATTGCTTCCTGGAGTGGAACTTCAACATGTGAAAATTCGTATGCTGCCCCCAAACACTACCAGCATTATACAGCCACTGGATCAGGGCATAATAAGGTGTTTTAAAGCATATTATAGGAGGAATCTTATACGAAAACAATTATTGGCACTCGAAAATGAGCAAACTTTGCCAGATTTCGTAAAATCAATTAATGTTTTAGAGGCATTAAAAATTACCAAGCGTTCCTGGTGGCTTGTTACTCCACAGACTATAAAAAATTGTTTTAAGAAAGCTGGGTTTGTAAAAGATGGAGACGTTGGGGACGAAGTTGAAGGCGTATTGGAAGAGATTGATGTGTTCTCAACAGAAGAACAGTTTGACGCACTATTAAATTGCGATGATGAATTGGAATGTTTCGGATGTTTAACCGACCAAGAAATTTGTGATGATGTGGTTTCATCTGAAGAATGTTCAGTAACGGGTGATGAAGATTTGGAGATGGAAATTCCAGTTGTTGAGAATGTGGTTGAAATTCCTTCAAGGAAAGATGCACTTAAGGCTCATGCAACTTTAGTAACGTATCTGGATGGAAACAACCTTACTATCAAAACTCTAGATGAAATAGAGGATCATTTTTTGGAAACTACTGAAAAATCAATGATTCAGAAGAAAATTTCAGATTTTTTTCATTAAATGTATTAACAACTTAATTTTCTTGAATTTAATAACATTTTTGTTTTTTTAAGACTGAGTTACGTACATATTGTCCAATACAATATTTTTGTGTTTTGTTATTTAATTTGTTTTTTTTTTGTGAATTCTTATATTTATGTTTATTTTACTTTATTTTTGATTTTTTTGCATTAATAAATAAAAAAAACTTGAAACTAAATCTAATTTTTTATAAATTTGAGAAAATACACTGCTAAAAACACATTTATGTGCTATTACAAGTTTCCCCGCTTAATAGCAATTCAACTGAAAACCCGCTTATAAGCACTACAATTTTATACCCATGTGCATGTGCTATTATCCGGGGAGTACTGTATATGGTATAAAATATACCTGATGTGGTGTGCAAATTTCAGCCTTTTACGTCAATGAGCTCTTAAGAATAATCTAGGAACAAATTTGGCTTAGTGTGTTCATACAGACGGACCGACATCGTAGTGAAAACAATAAAGTTCCGTTTTGTCCCTATGGCAACGGAACCTTAATAAAAACTATCGAACGACATCGTTTTCACTAAAGCTGTCTCTATCATAATCTATAGCAATAGACAGAGACTGATATATCTATTGTCGAAACGATATCGTTCCATGGTCACTTCTACGTGATCTGGCCCTTGACAAACCCCAGGTTTGAAGCAAACCTCCAGACCGAAAATTTTCACAAAACCAATATGAGTTAGTAGGCGTAGTAGCAGGAAAATACCACAGTTTTCTACACCCTCTGTTGGCGGCACACCTTTCAGAATCTCTGATAGCGCAAAGTACCTGGGACTTATACTAGACAAAAAAACTAAACAGGAAATTGAACAACAATGAAAGAATCAAAAAAGCCACAATAGCCTTTTATTCCTGCAGCAGAATCTTTATGAAAACCTGGGGACCATCTCCCAAAATTAAGCTCTGGATGTACACGGCTATAGTAAGACCCATACTGACCTACGGCAGTCTCGTATGGTGGCCGGCAACCAATAAAGCCACCTACCTAAAAGCGGTAACGAAGGTTCAAAGACTAGCGTGCATCGGCACCACCAGTGCGATGAGGACAACTCTAACCGCAGGACTTGAGGCTATCCTCAACCTGTGTCCGCTAGACATTCATATACAACTATCGGCCGCAATTAGTGCAATGAGAATCAGCCAATCGGTAAAATAGAATTTGTACGAAACGGGTCATTCTACGATCCTACAGAAATATTTCGGCCATATACCTGTCACGGTCTACATTACGCCTTACCTAGAGTTTACAAGACCCTTCTCTAGCGCCTATCCCAGCAGGGAAGAATGGAGAGACGGACTCGTACCTAGCACACCAACCATAGCCGTACTCACAGACGGATCAAAAATGGGCTCTGGGGTAGGGTCAGGTGTCTTCTCTGAATCGCTGGGTATATCAAAATCGATTCGCCTCCCCGACCATAGCAGCGTTTTCCAAGCAGAGGTCCTGGCAGTGACAACAGCAGCCCGTGAGTCTGTGGTAAGGGCAATACCACCTGAAGGTATTACCTTTTTTATCGACATCCAGGCAGCAATAAAAGCCGTAACTGCACCAGAAATAAAATCGAAGCTTGTAAAGTGCTGTCGCGAAGAACTCAAGGCTCTTGGTACACAGCACAAGGTATCACTCTGCTGGGTTCCGGGACATGAAGGCATTTCAGGCAATGAGAAAGCAGACGAATTGGCAAGACAAGGTTCGACAGCTGTTTCAGAACAAGCTGATCCCTCTGTGGACATCCCGCCTTGCACACTCAAGCTTGAAGCAGGAAGGAAATCCACAAGTGAGGCGAACGCAAGATGGGCCACCTTAAACACTTGTAATACCACAAGAATGCTATGGCCGTCCTTCAATGAATCCAAAACCGAGAAGATAATGCGGAATGATAGGAAATCCCTGTCCACCCTCGTAGGTATCATAACAGGGCACAACACCTTGCGGTACCATATGAAGAAAATGGGCTTAAAGGAAGAAGAACTTTGCAGAGGCTGCGGTGATGAGAAAGCTCTTGAGGATACAACCCACTTCTTATGTCACTGCCCAAGTCTCCAACATACCAGGTACAAATGAACTTCGTCAAATCAACAAGATGGTTTGTATGTAGCAGCACAGTAAGTAATTTAATTTAATTTAATTTAATGGGTAAGGGATAACCTCTTTCCCCCTATGGGAATCACAATGGGTCAGTATTGACCTGAGTGTGGCACGGAGAAAATCCTCGCCAGCCCACAAACAAACCTAACCTAACCTAGTAGGCGTATTTTTTGATAATCTATAGCTAGTTCACTTTTACTTTTAAGCCCAGTATCCTGCTCGCGCTAAATTTTATCTTCCATACAAAAATGTCTACAGAGATAAAATTTAGCGAGGCAGTTTAGCAAAGCAGTATCCTGTTCCGCACGCTAAATTCTTACTTTTATATAGACACACTTAATTGAGAAATGGAGGGTGTACCCTAGTGGCGACAATTTGAACCCTACTAGACATACAAATTTGACAGACCAGCAAAAAAATATATGGAAAAGAAGCTAAGAGCCACTAAATAATTAAATATTGTGAATAATAAATACATTTTTCAAGTAAAAACATAAAAATAAATGCCTAACTAGTTTACGCTAATGGAAACTAAAGAAAAAGTGTTGGATCGAGCGTCGCAATGTGGTGCAACTCATATAGACAAAATGGGTTAACCATTAACAAGATTCTTAGTTTGATTTCGTGGGGTTTTAAAGTCATCGAGGATGCATTTATGACCAGACCAGTTACCTCACTCTTTCCTGGATCTTGTATCACACCTATAGCATAGACCCAACCAGTCTTGACGAGCTCTTCCCTTCCCAAATGGAGCGTTTTATGTTGCTAAAATATTCTGCAATATCGCAGATGGTTATCGAGAAAGTCTGAGATAAATCTCAGTTAGTTTTGTCCGCTATTGGTATTTGGGATAATGCTGCACAATAAATGGAAAATTAACAATAATTTGAAGAACTTTAAGCAGTTAAAAAAGAGTCTTATCCAAAAAACAAAATTGTTTACACGAAACCAAAACAAGTTTTTCATTCCACTTTTAAACGATTTAAACATAATTTTATGGACCCGGGATTGTTTTATTTTTCATAAACAATACTTGAATTTTAGACCGACAAGGCGTTTACCTCGATTAAAATAATTTTTCATTTATAAAATAAATAAATTATCTGTACAAAAATACACGTACCGCTTACCGATGACAGATTTCTGTATGTCTGATAGGGTTCTTTTCTTCACTACCAGATATCGCAGGCCAACTTGTACATTTGTCAATAGCAGTCCGGTATAACAATATTGTGTGTTATACGTACTACGTACAATTTTGTTATACTCGGCTAAGAAAATGTCTCCGCTGATTTAGCTCGCGAAAGAATTGCCTGGTACATTAAATCGGCGATAAATTCTGACATTTTCGAAACAAACCATTTTTTTAATTGAATATTTCATGGAATACTTGATCATCGATGTAAGTGAGTAGAAAAAAAGTGAAAAATAACAAAAATCAAAATACATGTGGCAATAAAATATGGGTGTGTGTCCTCTCTATATCCTGTACAACGAATTTAGCGAGCACTTATCTGTGCTGTGGAGAGAAAAGCGCTCGCTAAAATTAAGCGCGAGCAGGATACTAATACTAGGCTTTACATGCAATACTTTGTATACTCACTTTTGGTTTTGTTATAGTACTCACCTTTGGTTTTACATGCAAAATTGTTATACTTACTTTTGGTTTTGTTATACCCACTTCCCAAAAAAAATACGCCAAGTGTCAACATAAAATATGTTTTATAAATGCAGCGATTCTAGTTCTAACATTTTAAAATTGGCAGACAAATGCAGCTAGTATTCAAAACGTCCAAACTAATTAGGGGTATTGTGAATAAATTCCGATAGAAATATTTCCCTTGTCAGCAATGTAAATCAAATTGCTGAATGGGAAACATTCCGGGGGAAATATTATTCGCGATAGGGGTGAATAAGAAATAGTAATTAAGCTCACATTCGAAATCTTATTTATTTTTTTCATTTAGTATTAACAGAAATAAATATTTAAAAAATATGTTAATATCAAACAATAAAAACTGAGTTGTTTAACAAATAACTTCTATAATATGTATGTCATGCATGTTCGTTATATATAAAACTTAATATAAATTTAATATATTCGTGTATTTTACACATTCATATAAACCAATAAGAAGACTAGACAAAACTAAATTTTATACAGTGTATTCTGAAAAAAAAAATATACAGAAACAAACAATGCAGAAAACAAAAACTTAAAATGTGTTTGCACTACATAAAATGTGGGTTATCATCAGGCATTAATTACAATAATACTGTCCAGGACATCTGCTTTACATGTACATATTACATATTTTTTGAAAAAAAACGTGGAGAGGAGTCAAAATCATTGTCATATTTCGCACTCAAATTCTGATATCCTTTGGTTAAAATATACCATTCCGTGTTCCAGGTCTTCACTAAATCCACTTACGTCCATGTAATCAGATGTTGCTGCATCGTCATCCATCCATTTGCAAACAGATCGTGCAATTTCCAAACGAGCTTCACGAAACGTTGGACGATGATCAGGTACTTTATGCCAGCACTGTGACATTAAATCGAAAAATCCATGTCTGCCATCTTTTGGAAGATCTGGTCTTGTGCCTTGCAGGACATGCTGAACAACTTCTCGACCCGACAAATTAGAATAAGGAGTGGCACCTACAATATAAACAATATAGACTGTAAATTATTTTAATAAATTTCATGGTATTTATTTCGAAACCTAGAGTTGCAATCTCCCATAGGACTATTCCAAACGCCCATACATCAGTTCCTATTGAAAACTCGTTGTATTGCAGTGATTCTGGTGCCATCCATCTAATTGGAAGGGCTGGTCTTCGACCCAAAGTCCCATGGTTCTTTTTTGTATTATTATTGCTGTTGAAACTTTGGCCCCAATGGTTGATAAGACGTTCTCCGAATTCGAATTTGAATTTATCGAATTTGTTAGAATTTGTTCGCATAATGTCAACAGCGTACTGCTTGTCACGCTTTTTGCGCACAACATCTAAATCAATAGACATTCCAAAATCACAAATCTTACAGATTCCATTGTGATCTATTAGAACATTTCTGGCGGCAAGATCCCTGTGAACAATCTGCAAAATAAAGAAAAATAAAATGTTTATGAGGCAATTTTTGTTCTTAATTTTTTTCAAAAATCTTTTTGGATTATTTGAAAGGGCGTTTTTGGGGAGTTTTTAGAAAACATTTTGCTGTGTTGTAAGATTTGTACCATTGATGGGCATCGTCCTGATAGATAGGAAAATTTATAGCAATACAATTATTGGACACGGCAAAGTAGGGCGGTTAAACCTAGTAGCATATTATATCCATTAACTTTTAGCAGGTAGGTACAGGTAACTTCCCTAAATCTAAGACGGCGTCGAAGAAGAAATATCCAACGAAAATGCTATATGTACCTGAAAATTCTGATTGAGATGTTTACCCGGGAGATACGTCATATTGTAAAATGCATCGCATTCAAGTCGAAGCATCAGTTTTTTGAACAGTTTTCAACAAAGATTGCATTCAAGGAAACTAGGAAACTCTGATTCGAGAAAAATAAGAGCTTTCATTCGGTTTTTTTAGAACCACCTAGTGACCTCGATCTATATATGAGTCCGAGGTGTCATTTCAGCCCTGTGTTGTTCAGATCATTTAATTTATGAAAAATACGGACCAAGAATTTGTAATGTACTGTATGTAAGGGCTGGGCAATTTCAGTAGGTGATGAGAAGAGTCTATCCCTTCTACCTTTGCAGTTGTCTTTCTACGGTGATACTATTATAGCCGAACTTGCTGATAGCATATCCGTTTAGGGCTTAGTTCAGAATCTATAAGCCTGATAGTAGTTTTGACCTCTTTTAGCGACAGTATAATAGCCAGTGATAAGGTAGCATTGCCCGCATTGCTGCAGTAAAAGTAGTTCTTATAAGTATCCCCAAAGAGACTGTCCAGGATGTAGGTATAATATTAATTAAAATGGGGCTGTTCACGGTTGTGCAGGTGCACAGCTATTTTAGCTCATATCTACGGTTTGAGTTCCCATGTATAGCATCGTTGACATTCATCCGAGCGTCCTGAGAAATCCTCCCCAATTGCGTGGTTCGGATAGCCATACAAACGAGGATTCCTATTGTTCGTTAAAGTAAGTAAAACTCACGCCATGGTTGCCGGAAGTTAGGGCTTGCGACAACTAAATGTGAATTATCCAATATAATACTGAGTGTATTTTTTTGGCTATCTCTTCTCTATCCATCCATACTACTTATAAAATGCAACGTCCGTCCGTTCGTTTCTCCATAACTCGAGAACCATTCATCCGATTTTCACAATTTATTTTCTGATTTATAGATGTCTGGCCAACTTAGTCCGTAGGGTGGGTGAGAATTGCTCAGGAGTAAAGGAGTCGCGGGGAATAAGGGGGTCTCACGAACCGCTAGCCGTATGAACTTGAAAGTTTGTACGTTGATAGATAAGTCAAAGTTATTACATGCCTCATTCATCGTCTTTCAAAATTCGTCTTATAAGGGTTGAAAAACGGTTGCACCGTTTTTTTCTATTTCGACCTTACTGCGCTCAACTTGCCATTATACTCATAAATCAACGTATGTCATTTCAAATGCTTTTATTTGTTAGGCAATACTTCATCGAGTATTTTGAGCTAAAATTCATCTTTCTGGTCTATCCAGAGGGTGATATAATAAATTGAAAATAGCTCTTATTTGGTCAAGAGCGAAAAAAAATATTTCGCGATTGCAGTTGTGCTTAGGGGTAGTTTTATATTGCGTTCCCAAAAGAATATGATTACTCGCACGACTGGCATTCAGAAAGCACATTGTACGTACATACTAATGTATGGCGTAGATGAATTTGATGTAGGCAATAGATATGCATATGTTATATTTAGGTGGGCTGGCGAGGATTTTCTCCGTGCCACACTCAGGTCAATACTGACCCATTGTGATTCCCATAGGGGGAAAGAGGTTATCCCTTACCCATTATAACCCTGTATTCAAATTACTTACTGTGCTGCTACATACAAACCATCTTGTTGATTTGACGAAGTTCATTATCTTGTCAATTGATGTGCTGGAAAGCTCGTCTAGGTCGTTGAAGAAGTGACTCCCTAGGAATTTATACCTGGTATGTTGGAGACCTGGGCAGTGACATAAGAAGTGGGTTGTATCCTCAAGATCTTCCTCATCACCGCAGCCTCTGCAAAGTTCTTCTTCCGTTAAGCCCATTTTCTTCATATGGTACCGCAAGGTGTTGTGCCCTGTTATGATACCTACGAGGGTGGACAGGGATTTCCTATCCTTCCGCATTATCTCCTCGGTTTTGGATTCATTGAAGGACGGCCATAGCATTCTTGTGGTATTACAAGTGTTTAGGGTGGCCCATCTTGCGTTCGCCTCACTTGTGGCTTTTTTCCCTGCTTCAAGCTTAAGTGTGCAAGGCGGGATGTCCACAGAGGGATCAGCTTGTTCTGAAACAGCTGTCGAACCTTGTCTTGCTAATTCGTCTGCTTTCTCATTGCCTGGAATGCCTTCATGTCCCGGAACCCAGCAGAGTGATACCTTGTGCTGTGTACCAAGAGCCTTGAGTTCTTCGCGACAGCACTTTACAAGCTTCGATTTTATTTCTGGTGCAGTTACGGCTTTTATTGCTGCCTGGATGTCGATAAAGAAGGTAATACCTTCAGGTGGTATTGCCCTTACTACAGACTCACGGGCTGCTGTTGTCACTGCCAGGTCGGGGAGGCGAATCGATTTTGATATACCCAGCGATTCAGAGAAGACACCTGACCCTACCCCAGTGTCCATTTTTGATCCGTCTGTGAATACGGAATACGGTTGGTGTGCTAGGTACGAGTCCGTCTCTCCATATGTTATATTTACAAAACAAAGTGGAAAAAACTGTACGTTTCCCTCTGTCGCCCGTAATTTTCAACCAATTTAGTTGATATTTTTTTTAAATGCCGGTAATTACGGTGGTCGGTCAATAGGCTAAACAAATCGATTCAAAATCTTATACCTCCTATATGAAAAACATCTTCAATGGGGTGAAACTCGATGACGTTATATCTCGATAACCACTGGGCCGATTCTTAAGTCTTTTTTGCTTTGTTTTGGGTTTCAGGTTTAGGCAGAAAGAAAGCTACAGCAAATCGATTTATTCTCATTTCTCGCATTTTACGAAAAAATATTGTTACCTAAGACCTAAGCAATACAATTCCTGTGGGCAAAACAAGGCGGGTACAGCTATCTCTATAATATAAAACAAAGTGGAAAAAACTCTATGTTCTCTATTTTGCCCCGTAATTTGCAACCAATTTTGTTGATCTTTTTTAAATGTCGGTGTGATCAATTGACATGTCAAAAAATTCAAAAAAAAAATAAATAAATGTAGATTTAAAAAAGCAAAAAAGGCCTGGCGAAGCCGGCGGGGGTTCAGCTAGTTCTATTATAATGGCTTATCAAAATAATTTCATACAAATTTATTTCTATATAGATTTCCTGGATATTAATCCTGGCTAATTCCTTAGCCCCGATAAAAAATGTTCAACCAAACTATGATAGCTTTAAGTGTTATCGAAAAATGCTATCGGTTCTGTCATATATAACATCTGCCACCACAAAATCCATTTAAAAAAAAAGATTATCAAAGCATTTTGGCAAAAACATGCCTATGAATTTCCGAATTTTTATATTTCCCTGCATTTTCCATGTTTATAAATTATTTTGATTCGCGTATATAGTGTTTGTGTTTGTTTTTCTTTGTGACTGTTCAGAATTTTTTTCTATTGCTGATGTTTTTTTTTGTGAGTGACATTTTACGAATTTCTGTGATATGAGTGCTGCCAAGCTTTTATAAATAAAGAGCTAAGCCCCGACAATCGATTTTTTTGTAAAGCTATAATATATAAAATAGCCAAAAAAACCAGACCTACCGTTCAATATTTTGTGCTTACCCTCTTTCCGGCAATGTATTCCATTCCTGCAGCAATATCCAATGCAAAACCGGCTAAGGTCCTAGGAGACAATGGAGCCAGACTCCTTCCTCCAGGGACTGATGCTGGTAAAATATTTGTCGCACTACGTGCCGCTCTTAATAGCGACAAAAGTCGTCCGCGCATAGCAAATTCCATTATAAGCATATGAGGCTCTGAAATGGGTGTAATATTAAATCAACAATATAGAGGAGTAATACTCGTATGTTAAATCAAAACCATCATACCGCTTTCAATGCATGCTCCCAGGAGAGTTACCACATTAGAATGAGATCCTAGTTTTCTCATAATAATAGCTTCGTCTTTGAGACCATCTTGAGCACTGCCAGACCTCACGGTCTTAACGGCCACAATTCTAGTAGCACCAGTGTGGCCTCTTAAATCGTCTGCTTCGGCTTTCCATACCTGTCCGAAATTACCTTCTCCAAGTAAACTTTTCAACCTCAAGTTGCCTCTCTGAAATTCATCCAGACTGCTTATAGACCCTTGATCATATTGCCCGCTCTCCTCTTCTTCGTCGTAGTTCTCAATTCTTTTCACAGGGCTAATCGGCTGCTGGTCCGTTATACAAACATCAAAGTCTTCATCGTGCTTCGAATACCTTCTCAATATTAACGATTTAGCCAAATACAATATAACGAGTAATACTGGAAACATTCCCAATCCAGCTAACACATATGTGGCTATATTTAGTCGTCTGGTGTCTGGAGACATCCCACTTTCTTCCAGAGGGTGGTGGATTTTTCGAGTACTATCTTCATTAATAATTGAGGACTGTCTTGTACTATGCGCATTTTCATAAGAAGGCGAAGTAACTTCATCGTTACTGCGTTGATCCACTGCGTAACCGGAAGGATCCTCGCCCGGTTGCTGCGATGGTTCCAAATTCCTACTGGTGCTCACTGGGGGGAAAACTGTCGATCGCACCGATGACAGGATGGTTGTTTTCACAACAGTTATTCCATCAGTTGCATTGACTGTACCTTCAGAAGAAGGCAAATTATAGATTGAAGATGGTGTGCCTTCCATGGTCTTGTTAACAAATATGATTAAATTAGTTTTGTCTTCAGAAAAATGTGAAGGAGCCTCTATTTTTACTAGTTCTGTACTTAAGTCGTCGACATTTGTTCCAGTAGTTTCTGTCAGGTACTCAGGCGGTGGACTAAGCGTTGTTTGATCGTCATCAATGACACTTATTATTAAGGGTGTCGAGAAATCGGGTTGAGTGGCTGCGGTTGAATATTGTATGACTTCATCGATCAACTTGTGTGTTGTGTCTTCAACCAATAAGGTGGTTTCGTTTGAGGATGTCATTTCTTTTTCCTCTTGAATATCTGCCTTTTCTATACTTCGATTAGGGACCGGCTTGTTTTCTTCAAGTGATGAACCCTCTATTGGTTGACTACTGAAGGGAGCAACGATTGGACTCAATTTACCGGCATTCGACTTTCTAGTAAATGGTGAGACATTTCTATCCCTTGGACTGAATTTATTTGAACTTTTTTGTCTAGGCGGTTTTTGCGAAACTGATACTTCTAATACTTGTGGATGTTCTTCACTTACGGTAGAAATAGTCAAAAACGATGGACGCAAAGAAGGAATCTTTCTCCCAAAAAATAAGTACGAGTCTGCACCTGACACTTGCAAGGAGGTGTTAGGTTTGCCTCTTGACCGTATTTTGTATGCACTTCCGATTGATTTTTTCAGTTCGGGAATGTGGTTCATGGTATCATTAATATCTTTGGCAACAACGAAGAATCCATGGGAGGACTCGTCAGTAAATAGAATTTCATTATTGTCTTTTTGTGACTTCTCTTCTTCAGACGTGGAATTACTTGCAGAAGTAATATTACTATATCGTTGAATACTGGTACATTGTCGCATGCAACTTGCGGTTGTTCTTCTGGTAAAGTTTTTTGTGCAATTACGAACGCATATTGTACGCAAATCTGGTGGAGTTTTTGATGTTGTTTCGATTGGAGGCTTCGTTCTTTCAGTTGTAACTATCCTGCGATGTGACCTGAACCTGTCTCGATGCAGAGCACTTCTTCTTGCTGCTAAGAGGTTCATTAATTTGGTATCGCGCTCTTGTGCAGAACTAGATGAACTATTTTGTCGGACTGTCCGATACGTTGTTGGAATGATACTTGCGTCCAATGTAGCTGAAATAGAATAAATAAAAGTTCATCAGACAATTCAAAATTATGTTAAATTTCACAATACAGTATCTATGAATTAAGTAGATATATAGCTACGTAACGTAGATATATGAAATCTAAAAAAAAATTATGATATTTCGTGTTAAGTAAAAGTCGCGTCACAAAGCCCTCATTTTAATGTCGTTCTGTGTGATCGCCATTTTTGGGATAACATTTTCGGCGTTATTTAAATGACTAGGAAAATGGTGGACCAAAATGACATAAATTTTGTGCTATTAAAATGACGGAACAAAATGGTCGTGTTATCGCTCTTCTATAGCGTCATTTTAATGTCAGCCTCCAAAAAATGACAAGGCACGAAATTATTGCCATGGCATTTTTCTACGCAAATTACAAATGACGCAGCATTTAATATAGGGACCGAACCCATTTGACCTATTTAAAGAAAAAAAAAGGACTGATGAAACACGTATTTGTAGTCCAGACATTGTAGAAGGGCATTGGAAAATGTTCAAATTAGGGTAGTCTCTTTTCGTTTTCCTACAAAAAACGGAACAAGAAACTCCAAATAATCTCGTATCACCCATTGCTATTAAAAAAAAATAACGCTGACAAATATATCGCTAAAAAAGTAGGTACCTTCCGCAATAAAATTTACAATGAAAAATGTCTCAACCATATAAATGAACATCCAAATCGTTCGAAAGTCGATGGCAAATGGGGGAAAGTATCTTCAAAATAAAAATAAGAAGCCGCACAGCCGCCGCACCCAGCGCATCCCATTCCCATCCCAGCCATCCGAAAAAAAATACCTACACACCAAGGTATATAGAATATTCTATATACCTTGCCTACACACTACCAAACAAAGCCAACACCACACAAGACCAGCCACAGCCATCCCCGTCCCCATTAGTCAGTCGTTGGCAATGCACTGGCAAACGAAAACGAATTCAAATGTATTTTTGCGAGAAACAGATTACCACAGCACCAGCAACCAGCAACTTTGACAGCAGCAGCAACTTCAACAGCAGAAGTCGCATGAAACACATTGGAAACATCGACAGCAACTTTGTCAAGGGAGGAAAACAAAATTTGTTGGGAGTTGATTGCAACGCAGCATTACCAGATTCCCTTTTATATCTTCAAAAATAAATGGTAAAAGCGAAAAAATGATATTAGGTAGGTACATGATGTCCTGTAAAATGTTAGAGCAAATCACGTACTTAGTACCAGCAGGTATGTACCAGTATAGATACTTGGTGGTAGCTAAAGTATAAAATTCGAAAAACATATCTGATGTCATTTTCGACAGTGTTTTTCAGATGTTTACTGCCTAATCAAACATCAAATCAAAATTCGTATGTACTTTTCTTTTAATACCTTGTCAAACATTAATTTTAACACAACTCACGACGATTGAATTAGTAGATAACTCGTTTCCACATTGCAAAACTAGAATTCAAAATCACGTCCCACCGACAGTAAATAATTTGACGCCTGCAGATCACAAAAAAGAATTGATTTCTAAGAATAAAATAAGATAAGAATAATTTGTAGACTGCTGAAACTTTTTTTGTCTATATCTGGTAATGATGCTGCACCTTCAATATGTCAGAATTCGAAAGTTGAGAGAACTGAAAAAGTCACCGTGGTGTTGGTAGCCGTTGCACAGCAACATTGAATTTAGGACTTAGCTCTAACGTCGATGTCGATGTCGATGTTGCTGTGGTAATGTAACTTCAGCCATTAAAAAGCAGGGGCTCTAAAAAGTGCGCTGTGGCTGTCAAAGTTGCTGTTGCTGTTGCTGTTGCTGTGCCAATCTGTTTCTCGCATTTATCTTTCGAATGCAACTCACAGGTCAAGTCTGTTGTTTGGAAATTGTGTTATAGGTTTGATTTTGTTTTGTTGAATTTGGTTGCAAGGTTTGACTTCAACAAATCGCTTGAAAAAGGGGATGAAAAAAGTGATCATTTTTATTTGCACTAGATGCGATATCTACGTAATTCTATTATCTATGCTGGTAGGTACTGAATCCCAGCCACGTACTTCAGAATTGTAATAAAAATAGTGAGAGAAACCGATTGTACCATCCAAATTTAGCCAAAGTTTGTGGTCAGTACTGCATCTCGGATCGATTAGCAGTTGAAAGTGAAGTTCTCCAAAATGAATAATTTCTTCAAATGGGTTCATACTACCTCGGACATCTAACTATAACCACATCTTCTGCAACAGGGAAACTATAGCGGATTCAATGAATTCCTTTCTTTCGGACAGACAGACGTAAGTAAATGATCTGTACTGTTACTGGTTGCGATGGTACAGCTACAAACACTGGTTGTAGAAGTGGCGTTATTGGGGTTGGGGAGAACGCTGCAATGGTTTATGTTCACTACATGCTAACGAAATGCAACTACATATATTTATTAAATACTAGCAGACCCGACAGACGTTGTCCTGTCCAAATTTCAAAAAAATTGTTTGTGATCGTTTAGTGAATTTGTGAAAAGCTATTGAAAATGTGTAAACAAAGTAAAAAAAAGAAAAGACATATTTTTCAGAGATAGTTTTATGAATTTTAATTTTTATTTTTATATAGATTTTGGTCATGTTTTATTTAGAGTTGAAATTGAATCTCCAGGTAACTTATTTACATTTCGATTGTATCGTCGATATTCAAGTAACTAACCAAAGCAAAAGAAAGACTTTTTTTCGATTGGTTTGCTGTGACCTCACAATTTCTGTTATTGCAATGCTTTATGATACACGACATTTTTTGTTTTGTTGTCTGGCGCGTAAACAAACAAATCGGATGGTTTTCCGACACGGGAACAGGCGACATACAATTGACCGTGCGAAAAGCATGGACTTTCAAGATTTATGCCGCATACACTCAACGACTGTCCTTGCGATTTATTTATTGTCATTGCAAATGCAAGCCGCACCGGAAACTGCAAGCGTTTAAAGTCGAGTGGCATGTCGGCCGGAATCATTGGAATTCGTGGTATCAAAACGTCTTCTCCTTCGTACTTTCCTTTTAGTATCGTTGCTTCGATAACGTTGTTCATCAGTTTTTTCACTGCAAGCCTGGTCCCATTACAAAGACGTGGCTGGTTGATATTTCGTAACATTATGATTACCGAACCGACTTTTAGTTGGAGATTGTGAGGTGGTAATCCGGGTAATTCGAGCGAGTTTAAAAACTCGGTTGGATAGTTGACGACATCATTTTGGGCACAAACTGAGTCCACCGATTTGAACGTCATCAATTCGCCAGCAATTTCACTTTGAATCTTAAAATTCAATTCGTCGACATCAATGTTTTTCGCAGCCAATATAGCACGTTCGCTCAACCAAACATGATTTTTGTAATTTTGTGCAATGTTTGGGAATACCTTTTGTATAAGTTCGGTCTTTGATTCGGTAAACTTGCAAAAATCGACGGGGAATTGAATGTAGCCAGTTGTAATATCAACGGGGATTTTGCCATTGCCAATGTCCAGCAATTGCTTTGAAAATAATTGTCCAGATTGGTCGTTCTGTAACTCGACACGCATGTTCGTACTCAGTTTGAGTTTCTTGACGTGTTTCCACAAAACTGACGACTTCAAACATGCATTAAGTTCGTCCGCTGGCGTTGACCGTGGAATCACTGGCAATGTTTGGCGAAAATCGCCTGCTAATAGAATCATCGCACCACCAAACCGGTTTTGATTGCTTCGTAGGTCTTGCATCGTTTTGTCTAATGCCTCCAAAGACTTTTTATGCGCCATCGTACATTCGTCCCAAACTATCAATTTGCTTTGCTGCAGAACTTTGGCCATCGCACAGTTCTTCGAAAGGTTGCACGTTGGAATTTCGTGGATTTGCATATTCAACGGCAACTTGAATGCTGAATGAGCAGTTCGACCGCCTTCCAACAATGTAGCTGCAATTCCTGACGAAGCAAGGGCAAGTGCAATTTCATTCCGCGAGCGAATCGTTGCCAAAATCAATGCGATCAAAAAAGTTTTTCCAGTTCCACCTGGAGCGTCCAGAAAGAAAATACCACCTGTTTCATCATTCACAACTTTCATGAGAGAGTCGTACGCATATTTTTGTTGTCGATTCAATAGCGGCACGTTTGTTCTTAGATATATTGAAAAAAGTGGGCGTAGAAGGGGGCGTGGACAAATTTTTTGTCCGTAAAAACCTGGCTAGGAGAATTACGAACATTTTAAAAAAAAAATCAGCCAAATCGGTCCAGCCGTTCTCTCGTGATGCCCTTACCAACGAACATCATTTCATTTTTATTTATATAGAAGATTCGGGACCCATTGGGAAGGCATTGGAAAATTGTGATGGACTTCCCGTTGTTGAGTTTTCACCAGTCCCAGGTAATCTACTTACTTTATCCTGAACTATCCAAGATTCCTTAAGTAGGTAAGTTGTAGAATTTATAAACTCCCGAAATGAAATTTTAAAGCAAATGATTATCTTGACTTAATAATCTGGGTCGAGTCACAAGTCACATCACCCCCATTGCTTGAAAGAATTAGTGATCAAGAAATGGAAGAACTGCTGCAAAACAAATCTTTAATTATTGCCATGCCATTTCCAAACTACCCTTGTCACACTCAAGCTGAACCCTTTCATGACAGCCTTTGACCTAATGGTGCTAAATATTCAAAATTTGGTGGGTTTCCTCTTCTAGACCTAAGAAATCAGTTTACACAGTTTGAAAGTCTTATGTCCTTCCTACGAGGTCCTGTAGAAAGTTGCTTAAAAGCAACACTCGTCCATAGTGGTAAATAAAACAAGAATAAAATAACGGAGTTCATCACATCCCACTACTATTATAATAAGGAAGAAATATTTGTTGTAAGCTCTGGAACCACTGAACGGATTTCAAAAAATCTTTGACTGATAGAAAGCTATGGGATAGGGTACTGCGATAGGCTATTTTATTTTTTATTTAGACAAACGGGCGTGGCAACTCTCATATCAAAAACATTGCAGAGGCATTTTTCTCGACACTTTGAAAAGTAGTCGGTCAAATGAGCTGAAACTTTCACAGTATATTTTTTGTGAAGTAAAAAGATCGTGTAAATCAGATGATTTCCGATAGATGGCGCTAAACACCCAATTCTTAAAATAACACAATATCTTGACATTTATGGCAACTGGCGGATGCAGCTAGTATCTTATATTTCATATTTTAATAAAATGTATGTTTGTAAGTGTGATATAAAAGAAAACAATTTTTACTTGTATTAGAGCACAAGTGAACTTCACATTTTGAACATTTGAAAAGAGAACATTTTTGACCCTAAATAACCCAATGTCCTTTTTGATCATATCGCGATATTTCTGTTGGATCTGGGGTGTACTTCCGTTTCAATGAAGAGCTGCAAACACTGATTGATGGCGATGACAAAGGCGATGGTGATGATTTCGAGGTCTGCGGGGTATGCGGGGAGTTCGAGGCTACTGTAGGAGGGCGACCCCTTGGGCGTTTTACGACGTTGGAGGAAGACGAAGAGCTTAGTAGAGACTGCGCTATTTCCATTTGAAAAAATATTAGTGCCATTGGTTTAGAATTAGGTTTGACAACTTTTAATTCTTTGCGATAGAGTAGCCAGGCATTTACAACAGCTGCTCCGATGCACCAGTAAAATATACGCATATACCACTTTTTTGACCTGTGGTTAATTTTATATATTTCCATTAGCATATCGCATAGGTCAACTCCTCCCATATTTTGATTATAGTCGTTAACTATTGCTGGTCGGGGAATATGTATAATTTCGTTTTCTTTGCTGCACCAGCGCTTACAGGATCCTAATGGTTCGACCGACATATGGGTAGACAACAACTGCACACCTTTATTATCAAACCAACGGAGTGCAGTTATATTATGAGTTATTTCGCATTTTTTATCATACGAACCTCTGCCACGTTTTTTTAGTTCGGCTTCTGAAAGAATATCGCATTTACCCATTCTATTTTGTCGTACGGTTCCAGTTGCGAATATGCCCATTTGTTTCAAAGCTATCATAAGGCTTATTGAAGTGAACCAATTGTCAAAATATAGTTTATAGTTTTGATCTTTGGGCATGGTTGAAGCCAAAAACAAAGCTATATCGGAGGAAATGCCGAGCTCGTATTTCGGACATGTTCCATCGCCAACATACAAAGCAAAATCGTATATCATTGCTGACGTCCCTGCCCTGGTGAAATTTTCATTCCCCATTTATGTGGCTTTGCTGGATTGTACTGCTTTAGACTCTTGATCGCCCCTTGAAAGCTATAATCTGCTCATCCACACATTGAAATTCTTCTTGAGACAATTCGTTGAACCTTTTTTTGAGTAATGACAGCAATGGGCGTATTTTATATAATTTTTCAAATTTTGGTTCACCTTTTTTTGGCTGTTTTGAATTTTCATTCAAGTGAAAACAACTTTTAATTTTTTCAAACCTTGACCGTGACATAGCATCGGTTATAAAATTGAATTTCAACTGCTTTGACCAAATCATTCTTATCTGAGGTATTTTGATAATACCCATATATAAAAGTACACCGATATAACGCCGCATTTCAAATGGTGCGCATTTAAGTTCTATGCCAAAAGTTTCCATTGCGTGTAGATTGCTTTGCAATGTCATAAGAGCAAATACTTCTTCATCAAAGAACTGTTCAAAATACTCTATTGGCGCTTTGTCTTCATAAACGCCATCAACATCAGCTTTTCCTCTCCATGTCGCATCAACGGCCAACATTTCCCGCCTTCTCCACTTCAATGTGGACACCTCAATTTTTTCAAAACTGACCCCCGCACTTACCTCCTCATCTGCATCACAGTGTCGACACTCATCATCCTTCAGCAAATTCTCAATCATTTCTGTTTCTACCTCCTCGCCTCTAGCTAAAATTGCTTCAATTGCTTCTTCCAAAAAATCTGGATCATCCCCATCTTCATCCATTTCATCTTCATCGGACGACTGGTCCCAATCATTTTTGGCTATGTCTGCTATTTCAGCATCAGTCAGACCTTTCTTCTGAGAACGTTTTCCTTCAAATCAAATATTATACCTAATTAATCTTTAATGGACAAAAGTTGCCTATAAGCAACTTTAGTTTTACAAAAATGCAGGCGCTCTAAATATTTTTCTTTTTATTGAACTGAAAACATAAATAGAATAACTTACCTTCGTACTTTAACATTTTAATAATTGTATTTTTTTAAGCTACTCGCAAATATTTAAAAATATTAATTGTTTCTTAGTAGTTTTTTGGTCTACCGTTCGCGCATCTGAACTTACTTTGAATAACTTTTAAAAGTATAAAATTCAAACTCATTTTTCAAATTTTGTTCTCTTCTTACACTAATAAGATGGACTGGGCAAAATCCTCAGCTTGTTGTTCCTTCCCGCGGGCGCCCGTCTGAAAATGGCCAATCAGCTTGTCTGGTTGGTGTCAGCCAAGGATTTATGCTTACGCCTTAATCGTATGTCGTGATCCATTAGTTGAGGTGGGAGAAAACCCTAAAATCGTACCTGATACCAGAAGTGGAGAGAGCGTATAGCAAACCGTGCTTCTGGTTGCAATCGGCCGGAGGTAAAACCGGCTACTAACGAGCTCCCTCAGACGCCTTGGCGCGGGTCTGTTGTAATTAGCCTTACCCAGGTATAGCGGCGCTGCCTGGGCTGACCTTGTTTTTTCCGGCTTTACTCGTGGGAACTAAATGGACACAAATAACTTTAAAAACAAAAAAAAAGACAAAAGAGGATTGGATATCCCAAAAATCAACAGGGAAGACTCCAGCCAGCCAGTGATGGAACTAGGTGAGGACTCTAACGAGTCGGAACCTCAGTCATCCATCTCCGGTTTGGAAAAGGAATTAGAGGAGGTGCTGCTAGCTAGTGACAGTGAGGATGCGGATTGCACACTCACTGACACTAGTATGGCCTTTAGTGAGGTGGCTGGTACTCTCACTACTGTAGACAAGGGCAACGGTGGGCAGGCAGGTACTCCCACCAACATAGCGCAGGGCAATTGTGAGATGGCTGGTACACTCACTCAGAAAGCTAGGGGTGGTAGCGAGGTGGCTGGTACTCTCGCTATCACCGCTAAGGGCAGAAAACCGACCAAGGAAACCGGAGACGCAGGTGGCAGGTACTCTGTTGTCTCCGGGCACTCCAAAGTCGGCCAATCAGGGAAGGAGTTGAGCGCACATCAGCTGAGCAGGATAGCGACACGCAACGCACGACGCAAAGTCGAGACGGCGAAGCGGAAGGTTGACCAGTTCAGCGGGTGTGATGCCAAATCACTAAGCGCCTGGGATAGAACCCAACTAGAGCGGGCCAAGGGAACGTTGACCGCGGAGGCTGCCAGAAAATCGGCAGCCGAAGCGGGCAAAGCAGCTAGGGAAACTAGTCAGGCGTCCACCAGTGGACTTAGACCAGACAATAGTCAGGGAACGAGTAAGGAGGAGGCTGTTACTGCGGGAGTCAAGGAGAAGTTCCAGAGCAAAAGGAGCAGATCTGATGACGTCGTAGAACCGAGCGCAGCAAAAAAGGTGAAGGCTGGTACTTCGCCTGCGGCGCATCCGGTCTTCGACCCAAAGGACGAGCTTCTTGTTGCCATCGTAAACGAGCAGGAACCGAGCGGTCGCCTGACCATGGAACAGTGGATAACCATCGAGGAGAAGTTTCAGGATGCTCTGTGGAAGAAGATGTCCTCCACAGAGGATTGTGATCTTCAATTCGATGGCGCTGGGTGGGAAGGCGGTCGCAAGGTTGTTGCTTGTGGGAACAACGCCTCCGTTGGCTTCCTCAGGGAGTTTGTGTCGGGCATAGGTGAAGTGTGGAGTGGGGCTCAACTTAAGTGCGTGTCTGTGGCGGATTTGGCTAGGTACAATCCGCCCAAAGCTTGGGTCTGGGTTCCGCTTCCCTATACTTACCCCGAGAAACTTCTAGGTCTCCTCCACATGCAAAATAGGGAGTTGCATGCCAACACATGGAAAGTGTTGAAGACAGGGCCCAGAAGGCAATTTGGCCAGCACTTTTTGCTGAGCCTCAATAGGGAATCGCTCCCACTCCTCGAGAAAACGAAGGGGATGGTAAGGCACAGCATTGGGAAGGTCATGGTTAAACTCATGACCAAGGGGGCAGAGGCTGATGAACCAAATGTGGATGGAAGTGATGCAGATAAACTTGCATCACAGTAGGACTGCGACGGCGTGCTTGGTTGAGTACATAACCAAGCACGACGTTTCAGTCATACTAATACAAGAGCCCTGGATCAGCAGTAAAAACCGCATCCAAGGGCTCAGCATCAGGGAATACACGCCTTATTTCAAGGCAAACGAAGGTAAAATCAGGGCTTGCATTCTTATAAAGAACAATATAAGGGCTTTTCTTTTGAATAATTTCAGTGATGGAGACCTCACAGCTGTTTCCTGTGAACGAGAAGGGAAGAAACCGATTTGTATGGTATCGGCCTATCTCCCGTACGAGGCTACGGAAGTCCCGTCAAACAAGATGAGGCAGCTGATGGCCAGGGACGATTGGCTCTTTGTCGTGGGCTGCGATGCTAATGCGCATCACTCTCAGTGGGGTAGCACTGACATAAACGCTAGAGGTGAGTTACTTTTTGATTTTATTTTATCAACAAGGCTTACTATATGTAATAAGGGCAACACACCAACTTTTGTGGTGCGAAACAGACAGGAAGTGCTAGACATCACTCTAGCATCCTGTACTGATTCTCTCACAATTTGTAAATGGAGGGTCTTAGATGAGGCATCCCTATCGGATCACAAATGGATTCGCTTTCAAATAAGCTTCCTAAATAAGGAAAACAGTACCTATAGAAACCCAAGAAGAGCTGACTGGGATAGGTACAAGGTAATAGTAGGGCAACACCTGGGGGAGGGGCCAACTCATATGACCAATCCTCCCTACATAGACAGGGCGGTGGACAAACTATGCACAACTTTGAATGAAGCATATGAAAAAATTTGTCCACTCAGGAAAACGACTAAGAGGTCTCAACCTCAGTGGTGGAACAAGGAGCTAAGCTCCAAAAGAAAACAGGTCAGACACTTTTACAACAGAGCGAAAGTAGTAGGGGATGATATTACATGGGATGAATATGCAGAGAGCAAGAGAGAGTTTAAATACTTGATTAGGCGATCGAAAAGGAAATCCTGGAGGCTTTTCTGTGAATCGATTGCAGATACCAGCGAAGCCTCCAGACTTCGCAAGATTATTGCTAAAGATGCGGTAGTACCCAGCTTTATTAGGAAATCTAATGGTGCATGGGCTGAAAGCAGTGAGGAAGTTCTAGAAGCTTTAGTTGAAGCTCACTTTCCAGGAAGTAGCACTCCAACGGCTTCGAACCCGAATGGGTATTATGAGTACGCTGACGTGTCAACCGAAGCCGAAATAGAACACCTTTTCACTTGGAAAAAAGTGCGTTGGGCTATAATGTCCTTCTCTCAATATAAAGCACCGGGCCCTGATGGCATTCTGCCAGCTATGCTGCAAAAGGCCCCGGCTATGGTTACAGGTAGAATCAGGGAAATTTTTATACATTGCCTTAAATTTGGCTACATACCCACGGCATGGAGAGAGGTACGAGTGGTTTTCATACCCAAAGCAGGTAAACCAAGCCATACCTCTGCGAAGGACTATAGACCCATCAGTCTTTCGTCATTTCTCCTCAAGACACTCGAAAGGCTTCTTGATATCCATATTAGAAGCAAGTGTTGCAATGGAAATCTATGCAATGCTCAGCACGCATACTTAAAAGGTAAATCGGTAGAAACAGCTCTACATGAAGTGGTAGCTAAAATAGAACAAAGCTTACACCACAAGGAATTTGCTTTAGCCGCCTTCTTAGACATCGAAGGGGCTTTCAATAACGTTAGGGCAGAGGCAATCAAACGCGCTCTGGAAAAGATAAAGGTAGATCATAGCATCACCAATTGGCTTTGCACGATGCTTGTCACCAGGAATATCAATTCCTCTCTCGGACACAGTTCAATAAGAAAATCGGTTACTAGAGGCACTCCTCAGGGAGGGGTTATATCTCCTCTTCTCTGGGTTCTTGTCATAGACGATATACTTAAAGAACTCAATAACGCAGGGTTTAGCGTAACCGCTTATGCGGATGATGTGGCAATTCTAGTTCGGGGTAAATTCTTGAACACTTTGAGTGAAACCATGGAATCAGCCCTCAACAAGCTCAGAATATGGGCGGAAGGGTGTGGACTTCGTGTCAACCCGGAAAAGACAGAACTAGTACTTTTTAGTACAAAATACAAGATACCACCCTTCAAACTACCCAGGATTGGTGGAGTGGAGCTTTCCCTTTCGGATAGCGCAAGATATCTTGGTATGGTCCTAGATAAAAAATTTAATTGGAAACTTAACGTTCAGGAAAGAGTCCGAAAGGCTCATAATGCTCTCTTCCTCTGTAAGAGAACAGCAGGAAAAAAATGGGGATTGAGTCCAACAATGATGCATTGGTTATACATCATGGTGGTTAGACCCATCCTTACCTATGGAGCTCTTGTTTGGTGGAAAGCCACAAATAAGTTATATATACGGGATTTGTTGACCAGGGTACAAAGAACAGCCTGCACTGCCATCACTGGTGCTTTACGCACCACACCCACAGCTGCACTTGAGGCATTTATGTATCTTTTACCCCTGGACCTACAAATAAAATTGCAAGCAGGTAATAGCGCGCTTCGGCTAACTAACGCAGGGTTCTTCAAAACCAGACAGGTAGGACATAGCTCCATACTAATGGAATCCTTCTCCAACATCCCCGATAAAACGGATGAAAGTTTGGGGGAAATTGACTTCGACATACCGTACGAAGTACAATATCCAGATAGGGAGGACTGGCAAAAGAATGAGGTTTCGAATGAAAATGAAATTTCGATTTATACGGATGGTTCTAAAACTAAGGAGGGTACAGGGTCAGGTATATATTCCAGGGATATAGACCTACAAGTGTCATTAAGACTTCCGGATACATGCAGTGTGTTCCAGGCAGAGGTTCTGGCCGTGCTCAAAGCCGCGGATCTACTTGATATGGGATCAATATCCAACAAGAATATCGCTATCTACATTGATAGTCAGGCTGCGCTAAAAGCGCTAGAGTCCTTTATCATCAAATCTGACCTAGTCAGGAGCTGCCGCACAATGCTCAGAGCATTATGCGCGCAGAACCAAGTCAGATTGTGTTGGGTACCCGGACACTGTGATATTGAGGGTAACGAAAGGGCTGATGTTCTGGCCAAAACCGGAGCAGAGCTTCCACCTAATGAAACAATTGGGGGCATTAGACCACCAATAGCCGTGGCCAAGAGAATTATTCTCGAGAATATTAAAAACAGGGCAGATCAGAGATGGTTGAATATAGTAGGGCACAGGGTCTCTAAGGCTCTGTGGCCTAAGCTAGATCGGAAAAAATCTGTAGAATTACTAAGGCTCAGTAGATCAAGGCTACGAATGGTAATAGGGATACTCTCCGGGCACTGTCTTTTAAGGAGACACGCTATGAGATTAGGTCTAACACATACGGACATATGCAGATATTGCGAAGACTTGCATGTCACAGAGGACATAAATCATCTCCTCTGTGAATGTCAAGCTATTGCTCGGTATAGGAGGAAATTCCTCGGTAGGTACTTCTTCGACAATTTGGAAGAGGTTGGCCTCGCAAACAAAACTGAAACAATTTTCAGGTTCTGTAGGGAAATTAATTGCTTGGGCGAAGTGGTTTAGGTTATTTGACCGTTAAGGTTCCCCAGGGATGGCGATGGGTCCAATATGGTGCCTGGTCCTATGTGATGAACTCACACCCTATTCAACCTAACCTAACCTAACCTACACTAATAAGATACAAGTCAATAGTTTTGCATGTATTTATTTTAAATCGGGGCCTCCCAAACGAGACTAAGAGGGTTATAAAACAGAAGTTGCTTATAAGCAACTATTGTCCTGAAAGGGGCGCTGTGTGAATATGGTGATTAAAGCTTCAACCACAGTTGTAGTTGGTGAAAAGGCCAGAGATGGACTTATTAAAAAATACATTCTCAAATTAGGTATTACCATTTTTCCACACAAAAAACAATTATAAAGTGAAAAATTAAAGATCTAATGTATTGGTTGGTTTTTTAATTGATTGTTCTGAATTTTTAGGTTTCTATTTTTAAGTTTATGCTAATTTCTTGTCCTAATAAAGCTAGTATATAGATGTAATATGATTTTTATGAATGATATAATATAAAGGGATTTTAAATTTGTGGACGAAAAAACGAAAAAAAAAATGTTTTTTTTTTGTTTGAAATACTCAAAACTTTAAGCTAACGTAGAGGACTAAAAACTTTATCCAAAAAAAATTGAATGTCAAATTATTCTACTCATCAAAATGCAACGAAATGGAGGTATTCTGAACTTATACATCAACTTTTTTTTTCTCCATACATTGATGTTCCACCCCAATGTACATATTGTGATTTTGCACATTGTATAAATATGGTGGGTATACACCAATGTATAAATCGCTCAACGCATCGCTAAGCACTTGCTCAGTTAATTAAACAAAATACATTTAGAGCTAGAAAGCAAAACAAAATACAATTAAATTCGATTTTGTTGCAAACAGTATCGTTGTTAAGTAATTAACTTTGTCGTTTACAGCAACTTCATCCATTAAATACATATCGAAATATATTTGCACGTACATAGTAGGTACGTAGATAATAATGGTTTTCGAGGGTTAAGTAAAGTAAACGTAGGTAAAGCTGGATCAACCACATCGCCTTTTGAAAAAAAAAGTGCAGACATATACCGCTGATATAATTGCTCTAAGAAAATTTTCCCGGACGGACAAGCTGTTCCACCAGAACAGTTAAAGGTTTTAAAACCCCAGTTCCCTGTAGAACTCTTTTGTTTCGTCGCACGTAACTTTCTCGCTAATTGCGAATCTCGCAGAATCTCAGAGTCATTTCAGCAAATTTTACGTTTTTAGCCACTCAAGATGTTCTCAGGTTGAGTAACTGAACCCTTGTTAATTAAAAACGTAATACATCCATACTTCCATACTACTTATAAAATGCAACGTCCGTCTGTTCGTTTCTCCATAACTCGAGAATGGTCCGATTTTCATGATTTTTTTTCTGATTTATAGATGTGCGGCCAACTTAGTCCGTAGGATGTGTGAGAATTGCTCTGGAGTAAAGGAGTCGCGGGGAATAAGGGGGGCCTCACCAACCGTTAGCCGTATGAACTTGAAAGTTTGTACGTTGATAGATAAGTCAACATTATTACATGCCTCATTCATCGTTTTTCAAAATTCGTCCTATAAGAGTTAAAAACTTTTCAAACTAACTTTTCTATTTCGACCTTACTACGCTTAACTTGCCATTATATTCACGAATCTATGTATGGCAATTCTACATATGCTTTTAATTGTTAGGCAATACTTTACCGAGAATTTTGAGCTAACATTCATCTTTCTGGTCCATGCAGAGGCTGATATAGTTACAACAAATTGAAAATAGATCTGAATTGGCCAAGTGCGAAAAAAATTGCTTCATCGATTGCAGTGTTGTGCTTAGGGGTAGTTTTGTATTGCGTTCCAAAAATAGAATATTATTTTATTACTCGCACGACAGGCATTCAAAATGCACATTGTACGTACATGCAATGTATGGCGTAGTTGAATTTGATGAAGGGAATGGATATGTATATTTGGGATCTGCAGCTATGGAAAGTGTAACGCGTAGTATGAATAATAAAAGCATACCTGTGACGAGTTTTTATTTATGTGCAATCTTATGTTTATTGACTTAGGACTTTCGGATCAGTACATGTTATATAAGAACTAAGTGTAAGACGGGGGAGGGGTAAAGGGGTGATAAGAACTAACTCTGGAACTATTTGGCCGATTTTAAAAATTCTTTCAACATTGTATCGGCTACATCCTCCGGATCAATATAGGTTAGTTAGGGTGCAGATGGTGGAAGGAGGAATGAGCGCATAGGGGCTATCTTCGGAACTACTCGGCCATTGCCGGAGTTGACCTCCGACGGCCATATTTTTCATATGGACAGAACAGCTATATATTGCATGTTCGCGTGTGAGCTGTAGGCTCATAGCTACAGCTATGTTTATAGCTACTTGCGCCCACTAAATAAATAACATGTAGGTATATGTAGTTTATGAAAAGACATTGCGATAAAATATTTTGTAAACTTTAAAAAGAGGACAAAATATAAAAAAACGTGCATTTATATGATAAGTAAAATAAATTTTAATTTAATTTAAAAGAAAATAAACCAGCGGTCGGAGCCGCGCGCATTGCTAGTACTACATAAACATAGATACGTATTAACTTCAACATTTTATTACACGCTTTTAAATTTCACCCCGAACTGACACTTCGAGGTGGCAAGTAGGCGATGAATTTCAAATTATATTGCCACTGAAGTTTTGGCCTTTACAAAAATATACCGTGTGCTGAGAATTTCATAAACTTCATAAATTTCAATAATTCATAAAACGGCTACTATATTCGAGTTTTCAGGGAAAAACTAAGTATACGTGATCATGTTTAGAATGCTTTGTCTTAAATATGTATTTTGATCAAAATCGTTAGAGCGGTTTTTTGTAAAGTTATGCTGACAAATGTTACAATTTTAATTCGAAAAGCACTAGTTTTAAGCTGTTTAGGTGAAAACTAAGTACGACGTATTCTTCAGGATATAAACATTACCTAGCAGTTACATTTTCGTCCAAATCGAAAATGGCGTTTTCGAGATGTGAGCTTAAAGTACCATTTTTAGCGATTGGGGTGGAAATCGAAGGACGCATTCATGGTTCAAAAAACACTGTTTTGCAACTGAACAAATTGTATTACTAAGGATTTAAGCATTACCTGCCAGCTACATTTTGATCATAATCGAAAATGACGTTTTTGAGATATAAGAATATTTTTTTAAAGTACTATTAATAGCGATTTGGGTCGATATCAAAGGACGCAGTTATTTAAGAGAAAAAGTGAGTTTGCTATCTAGTTAAGAAAAAGCCAATTTTCAAATGTACCGTTGTTGAACATTTTAGCAAAAAACGGGGTACTTCGTCATGTTAAGCATGCCTACATTAACTCGACTATCAATTTTGGATGAAATCGTTACAGCCGTTTTCGAAAAAATCTACATTGTGTAATATTCCGATAAAATACATCGATAAGTTTGTCAAAAAGTAAAAATAGATTGTAGTAGGTACCAAAAAGCATTCTATCGAAATTTAAGGAAAAAAACTAAAAATATTATATACCCAGTTCGAATTTTTCAATTTCAAATATCACAAAATAACCGTCTATTCATTGGCTATCAAACCCCTTAATCAAATAATTTGTCGCTCTTCGATAAGTTTGTCAAAAATTAAAAATTTCGTCAAAATGTCCGCAAAAATTACTATTTTTGACAAAATTATCAAAAAACGACTAATTTTGATAAAGACTCTGTATAGCCAATGCATAGAAGATTATTTTGCGATATCTAAAGCGGAGAAATTCACACGGGGCAATCGCTTTTTTTTCCCTAAAAAACAAAAGAGTTTCACAGCGAACTGGGGGTTTAAAACTTAGCTGTTAGGTAATTAATGTTTGCATTTTTCCAGAGCAATTAAATCAGCGATATATGTCTGCGATGTGGTGGATCCAGGTTTACCCACGTGTAAAGTAAATAGTTGGCAGGTGTCAACACGGAAGGCACTATCTTCAACAGGTCCGTCCAGCTGCTTGGCTATGCGGACGATATTGACATTATCGGTCGCTCCCAGCGTGCCGTGATAGAAGCGTTCACGACGATTGAAGAACAGGCGAAATCCGTTGAAGTAAATGAGGACAAGACTAATTACATGCTATCAACAAACAAACAACCATCTGTCCACCGCCTAGGACAAAACGTCACTAATGATAGAAACAATTTCGAGGTAGTTAAGGAGTTCACCTACCTCGGAGTAAACGTAAACTCCACGAATTACACCCTAGTGGACATCCGGCGAAGAATTACCCTAGGAAACCGTTGCTACTTCGGTTTGGCTAAACAATTGGGTTCAAAACTACTAAATTGAAGGACGAAATGTGTTCTCTACAAAACCCTTATCCTGCCAGTTCTGCTTCATGGCGCCGAGTGCTGGACGATAAGCAAGAAGGGAGAGCTGATACTGGGCTCGTAGTAGGTAGAAGTTTTTCCCAAACGTTTTGCCTGAATGTTGCTGTTAAGTCTATAGCAAAATTGGGTAAAACATGTCGATGGGGGAGTACATACATTTTTTAAACTTTATTTATTGGAAAAAGTACAAAATAATTTTCGGAAAGGAAATAATTTCCTGCGCCTGCCAAGTAATGTCATTGTCGATAGACAATTTTTACCAGATAACATAAAAGAAAATGTAAAAGAGGGCACCATTTATTGTAAAGGCCTAGGGCCCAAAAAATTTAAATCCGGCGCTGGGTAGATTACTTTGTAATTTCACCTAGGAATTATTTACAACAATTTCAAGTTGTTGTTGTGGTTCTTTTAACAATAATTGCTAGATATTTAATTCTGCAAAAGGAAAAAAACTGCAGCTAGAAAACGAATACAGTCGACCACCTTCACGGATAGCTCCAAAATTAACTCAGAAGTCTGGTGCTGGATAACATTAGACTGCTCATTCAGAAGAATAAAAAAAGCATTTTGGGAATCCTAACGTGAATGTGTAGATAATGGTAAATTATTTAAGAACACTCAAGAACGCATCCATCAGTGATCTCTGTCTGCATTTCAGCTGAAATCACAAAATACACATAAATTTAATATCCGATGAGCTTGGAAGACTTATCACGATTTTTAATATTGTGCCAACGTTTTTTTTTTAACTTTTTTTGTTTTCAATCGATTTTGTTGCCCTATTTGCAAAAAATAAAGATGCTTGCTGTCATTGCTTAAAATAATAATTCCTTCATACTAGTTGGAACTGCAAGTTAATATTATTCGTGGCTAAATATCTTAAGCTCATCATTCAACTCGACTCTTAGCTTATTCTTTTTTGCATCCTAACCAGCGACCATTGCCATTGGTAGGTATAAGTTGCCAGGTGTTCTCAATTTTCCGTTGGTCACAAATTCTAACTAATGCAGATACAACATTCATTACTGGTTCACTCTTAGTTACTTTGTATGCAAGTATTAAAATAACTTTCTGTGGTTACAACTTCCTAACATTATGTTTATATCTTCATAACGCTTTAAGGAAAAGCGAATTTTTGTCGCGACTATGTATTATAACTAGCTACAAATAAGTGTACAAACATAATTTCAATTAAAAAAAATTGCCCGTCAGAATTACAAGCCAGTAACATGCCAAAGTGTGTGCATGTGCAGGTATTCATTTCATGGAAATCTACGTGACAAGACAACTTAATGGCAACTTATCGTATACGAATCGCGTAAGCAAGTACTCGTTGACGCAACTGGTTTCTCTGTGTATTTATCAACCAAAAGCCTTGGCCTAAACTTAATTCAACGAACCAGCATTACTGCGTCTATTGATATTGATATGATTATATTACCGTTATATAGTCGGTTAAAATTTAATGGTTTAGGATATGTTCTGCAAAGGTACATAATTATTATTATAAAAGTGCACTGTAGTATAATAGGCATTCATGAGTTAGTGTCATTGTTTTTATAACGGGAAACATCTCGGAAAGAAATGTATGTAAGGAACAAATTATTATTATAGACAAATTGTGTCGGGGCTAAGGCATAAAGCCCTTAACGGGCTAATGAATCCTATCACTGAACCAAGAAGGTACGTCATATTAACAACAAAGTTCGTCACATTGAAGAAAAAGTTTTTATTTTAGAGCCAACAACCATAGTTGTCAATATAATGAACTTGGATTGTCAATTAAATTTGAATCAATTAAATGTTCATATTGACAATCGCCGTTGTTGATTTGATGAACGCAGTAGTCAAATTTCAGAAATTGATTTTCATAAAGAACTCGATATTCATAATTAAAATCGCAATAGTCAATCTGAAGATCGGGGAAGCAAAATTGAAGAAATCGGTTTTCATAATGAAAATCGCAGTAGTCAATCTGAACATCGCAATAGTTAAATTTTAGGAATTGATTTTCATAATGAAAATCACAGTTGTTAAACTGAAGAACCCGATTTTCATAATGAAAACCGCAATTTTCAATCTAGGTTAGGTTGAATAGGCTGTGAGTTCATCACATAGGACTAGGCACCATATTGGACCCATCGCCATCCATGGGGAACCATAACGGTCAAATAACCTAAACCACTTCGCCCAAACAATTAATTTCCCTACAGAACCTGAAAATTGCCTCAATTTTGTTCGCGAGGCCAACCTCCTCCAAATTGTCGAAGAAGGTATTTCCTCCTGTACCGAGCAATAGCTTGACATTCACAGAGGAGATGGGTAATATCCTCTGTGGCTTGTAAGTCTTCGCAATACCTGCACAATGCACATGTCTGTGTCTGTTAGACCTAATCTCATAGCGTGCTTCCTTAGAAGACAGTGCCCGGAGAGTATCCCTATTGCCATTCTTAGCCTTGATCTGCTGAGCTTTAGTAATTCTAAAGATTTTTTTCCTATCTAGCTTAGGCCACAGAGCCTTTGAGACCCTGTGCCCTACTATATTCAACCATCTCTGATCTGCCCTATTTTTGATATCCTCGAGAATAATTCTCTTGGCCACGACTATTGGTGGTCTAATGCCCTCAATTGTTTCATTAGGTGGAAACTCAGCCCGTTCGTTATACCCTCTATATCGCAGTGCCCGGGTACCCAACACAATCTGACCTGGTTCTGCGCGCATAATGCTCTGAGCATTGTGCGCCAGCTCTTGCCTAGTTCAGATTTGATGATGAAGGACTCTAGCGCCTTTAGCGCAGCCTGACTATCAATGTAGATAGCGATATTCTTGTTGGATATTGATCCCATATCAAGTAGATCCGCAGCTTTGAGGACGGCCAGAACCTCTGCCTGGAACACACTGCATGTATCCGGAAGTCAATCTAATGAACGGAGTAATTGAATTAAAGAACTCGATTTTCAAAATAAAAACGTCATGATTTAAAAAACCTGCTAGATTAAGGAATTTATACTTCCAGTGGAGTGTTATACCTGCTTACATAATTATATTAATAATGTGTGCCATATACTCCAGATTGAGTTTCGCCCCGATTACCCACCACATCGGGCCCATCAGTAGACGAACCACCACATCTGCCTAGACGCACAGTTTACTCGACGTTTACAGAGACTATCATGTGTTTCACAGTAAAAAGTGAATGTGAACAATAAACCTAAACGTGTTTTGTTGAGTATTCATATTGACAACTGCGATTGTCCATATTACAACAAAGTTCATCAATATGAAGATTTTGAAATGCTGCACTTATGTGGTAGTCATATTGACAACTCCGATTTTCAATTCAACAAACGCATTCTTCAAAGTGATTACAATGAAAGTGCGTACATCATATTGACAACTGCAATTGTCAATCTTACAACTTTCTTCATAATGTTTGGTACTAAGAATTGACAACTGCCCGTTCTTCATATTGACTATCCGGTTGTTAAATGTTTTTGATATTTTCAAAATATGTTCATCATATTGACAATTTTGTTCGCCAATTTGACAATTTCCAGTTAACAACTACCGATTATCAATATGACAACCGATATTTTTTTCAGTGATTTGATTACATATAATAGGCCTGGCCGAAGCTTTGATGACCTCAACTGCAAATGTTTCCCATGTAAGTTAGTAATATTTATTTTCAATGGGAGATACCAGAACTACTTGATCGGCATAGCCCATTATACCCTCCGCTGGAAGGTATTAATTTTGGTGGGGACGAAATGTCCCCATTTATTAGGCTTAGTACAAGCTAGAAATACAAACTTATAATACTAGAACTAAAAACTAACACTTATAACTAGGACTTTAAGCTAGGGTTTAGAGTTAAGGAGACTGAGCTTAATGGAGGGAGTGCTGCGGTTAAAATCGAAAATGGAAATGTTTGAGTTTACCTTCCGTAGCATAGGGGAAATTGGTTAGTTGGAGCCGTAGGACGTGCGGTGGGTTGGTAGATTAGGCGAGGATGTCTTAAATTACGAGGGTTTGTATTGAAGAAGATTGAGTTGGAAAGAGACGGGCTGTCGATAGAGCCTGATAGGAGTAGATGAATTAAGAGAATGTCTACAGTATCCCTGCGATCTTCAAGGCTATTCAAGTCAATGAGTTTGAGGCGGTCTTGATAGGGAGAAAGAATAAGGGGATCATCCCAAGAAAGACCGCGGAGTGCAAATCGAAGAAAACGTCTATGTATGTTTTTGATTCTGCTTATATGCACTTGCTGAAGGGGTGACCACGTTTGGCTGGCGTATTCGGAAGTGGGCGGACAAAAGTGGTGTAGAGAGATCTGATCACGTAGGGGTCGGAGGATTCCTTTGACCATCGTTCACCGGAGACCCTATAAAGTATATATATTCTGAATCAGGATCACATTCTGAATTGATTTAGCCATGTCCGTCTGTCTGTCTGTCTGTCTGTCTGTTGAAAGCACGACAGCGCACGACCTAGGCGAATGTGTTCCTTATACGATCTTTGCGAGTCATTCTGTTTTTTTATTAATACCGGACACGGGTGTTCCAAAATAACCTGATTAGCCCCTCAACGACTTCAAATCGATATTCTGACAGTCTGACTCACAGAGCCATTCCTGCAAAAGTCGTTCGTCTGTGTAAGATGACGATAAGATGAATTGAGTAGTCGAGTCCTATCCCGCCCGAAAAACTAAGCAGTTTCTGTTCAAAACTTTAACCTTCAGACTCCTCTATATCTAAAGTGTATGAAGATTCTTCGCACAATTTTCAGTCCCATTTGCTTTGACGGACTTAAGGCCCCGACCCATAGAATCCATCACATCCGTTGCGGCAATGTATTCGACTGACAGGTTGATAGAATACACAGTAGCTTATGGAACGTGACCCTTGAGCAACGAACGTGCCGGATGCGACGGATAAAGTAGGTTTACTTTCTACTTTGACAGTTGGCAGAGCGTGAGAGTAAGCATTTTCATTGGTAGAAATATAAGATAATGAGAGAAACTGTCTCTCATATGTCATCGGCTGTCAACGTATGCGACGAATTCTATGGGACTGTTCGTTCCGTCGAATACGCCAATCCGTCGACGCAACGGATGCGACGGATTCTATGGGTCGGGGCCTTTAGTCAAGGATCACCGAAGAACTACATGAGTTGTACAGCGGCATCAATCTGGTAAAAAAAAATTGCGAATGAGTCGCCTAAGATAAGATGGTCATGTTCATGTAGAGTAAATGGACACATGGAGCGGCCGCGCAGTTTTCGAGTCTTACCCGAAACCGGGGGAAAACGCAGTGAAGGAAGATATCGCTTTAAATGGTAGAAGCAGCGATCCCCGGGTGTGGGGATTTTGCTCCATTTTGGGGATATATTAATCAAATGGGGAAAAACACTCTGTGGAAATCAAATTCTGCTTTTCCTTCATTTATTGAAGTTTTTAAATGAAATTCTCTCTCATTTAAAAACAAAAATATGCATTTCAACGACAACCTGAAAAAATTTGCTTAGGGTCGAACATCGAACATGTTTTTGGTGGTGCCAGTGCCATGAAATAAAGTCTTATACAAAAAGGTCCAAAACGTAATTTTGGACTTTTTTGGACTTTATTGCACTTTTGAAATTGCAATAAGATCCAAAACGAGTTTTGGACTTTATTTCATGAAATATGAAATAAAAAAAAATAAAAATGAAATAAAGTCCAAAAATCGTTTTGGACTTTATTGAAATTTCAGAAGTGCAATAAAGTCCAAAATTACTTTTTGGACCTTTTTGCATAAGACTTTATTTCATGGCACCATTTTTGGTATAGATAGCACTTCAGCGTTTGCTCCCGGCGCAAGCAAATTAGATTTATTTATATGCATATTGGTTACAAGTTAAACCCACAATAGGACATGTGCAATTATACGTATGATCTATGCCACTGGACAATATGAAGAAACACGTGACATCGCATACAAAAATACGTATTTCAGATATTGCTATATTCAAATTTCAAATTCACCTATAATACATTGGCCTTATTTTTCATTCATTTTACTACCTCTCTACTTCATGTCTTTTTGTAGTGCGTTTCCGTATTTTTCTGCAGTCTCAGTGCAACATCGACTGCATTGACGTAAAATCGTCTGCGCGTAACAACAAATGAAGAGAAAGTTGCACTACGAAGCGATGGTAAATATTACCAACACGAAAATGCAGCTTGACGACTTTCTTTTCCTCACAGATTCGAAGGGGTATATTGTATATACCAAAAACTTGGTGGTATAGTCTGTCTTGTTTGGTAAATGATTTTATTATAATGTATGTATAGTATATCTGTATATATGTATATGCCTACCTATCAGCACACGATGGTAGATATACAAACTGTTTATACAACTAATAGCTCTGTTATTCTTTAACGACTCATACCATAATGTTTATTATTAATTTGGTTAATGATTTTATTTGGTGAAATTTATGAAGAAAGAAACGGACTTGATATTGGGCTAAGTAAATTATCTTAAATACATCCTGTTATAGTTGTTGGAGAAATACATAATCATCATTCATTTTGTTTTTTTATTGAGACCTTAATACATTAGATAATTTATGATTACAGTATTTTTAATTCATGATAACCGAGTACCGACTTCAGTAATTGTATCTGGTTAAGCTCATATATAATATGTACAAGTAGAATAGATGTTCACAGCGCCGGATTTACATTTTTTGGGCCCTAGGCCTTTACAACAAATGGTGCCCTATTTTATATTTCCTTTTATTTATTATCTGGTAAATATTGTCTATTGACAATGGACCTTATCAATAATCATTTTTAAGCATCAACTTAAATATTTTGACGGCCACAATAGATAATTTGAAATGAAAATATTCACCATTGTGAATGCCTGACACTAAAGATGATTTTATTAGTATTCGATACGTTCCACTAAATCTGGCCGTCGACTTTAAAGCAAAACCAGCAGCTGGGACACGTCAAATGTAACGCTTGACAAGTTTGTTGTGCAAGTTTTTTTATTTAGGATTTAAAAATAAGTTTGTCTACATTGCCCATTTTGAATATACAGGGTGTTTCGAAGTTATGTCTCAATACTTTGGGAAATGATTCGTGGGTATAATGTAAGAAAAATAGTTCTACAGTTCAATGCGAATATAATTTGCTAAGAATTTAAGAAAAGGCTTTGACCCAATATAACAAAAAGAGTTCAGCAGTGTATAAAAAAGTGACGAATATCTGACATATTCTTCTTTACCACCAATGGATCCCCGTAAATTTGCAAACCGTTTTCCAATTCACATACACTTTCTATAGATGTTCGTATTTTCTTCTTTTTTTATTCCCTGAGGATTCCTAGATTGACATTCGCACTTAAGCTAAGCATCTAACACGATATTGGTGAGGTGTCGCTTGGGATTCTCAAATGAACTCGCCGGCGAACACAATCTTCTTCCGGGGAATTCGAAGCGAACGAAATGCGAACTGTAGTATTTTTGGGGTACAGTGATAGATTTAAAAATATATATTCAGAAATTGTAGTAGATCCAGCACCAGCACATTGCGAAAAGAGTTACACATCATAGACATATTATACATTTATGTCTATTTATAAAAAAAAAAAAAAAAAAAAACCAAACGAAAACTACAAACTATGTAAAAATGTATAGGTATTATTATGAATGCCTAACCCCCAGTTTCACAGTGGGAGTTTAAACTACACTTTTAGTTTAAACTTTAGTTCAACAATTAATTCTGTTTCACAGTTTCGTTTAAACCTTGAACAGAGTTCATTCTGTAGTTTAAGTTAAACTACAGTAATCTGCCGTTTAAACCTCAGATCAGGCGATTGTCAAAAATACAAATATTTGACGTTGTTTTGTGTATTTTTTGAAAGAAAATACAAGGAACGATTTTCAAAAAGTCGTATAAAAGCTAAGTAACTGTACAAAACTGCCAAATTCTATTCATAAAATTTCGTTGAACTGAGTTCAATTCAATTAAAGTTCAGGATATATTGTGAAACTGGACGAGTTGAACTTCAGATTTAAACTCACGTTCAGGTTCAGTTGAACTAAAATGTAAACTGCCAGTGAGAAACTGGGGGTAAGACATTAATCTGTATTTAAATATTTAGAAGATTTTGGTGAAGTTTTGTTTTATTCCTTCTATCAATTATAACCCACGGATTCTTCATTCGCTTTCCTATCTGCAGTTCTACCAACGACATGACTGACACAAAAGAATGAGAAAAAATGCATGCATCAAATAAAATCATAAAACATGCATAATTTTAATGATTTGTGCGGAAGGTGCATGAATTGACAAACTCTACTCTTTATCTAAGGGTTTACGGTATACCTACGGATTACCAAACCACAGAACAAAACGTGTTGACTCTATCATGGAATTTCAAGAAGCTGTGGCCATTGTTTCTTAGAGAAAACTCGGTTCAAAAGTCGGAAAGGTCTGGCCAGACCTTATAGTTCACGGAAGGGGTATAATCATAATCTGAAAAACGCTTCTGTCTATTAAACGAGTACATTAAAAAAAAATCACAGAAAATTTTCGTTGACCCTGTCCTTAACTTTCATGAAGCTTTTGGCATTATGTTTTCAAGAAAACTCCCATCAAAAGTCAGAAAGGTCTGGCTAGACCTCATAGTTCACAGAAGGTTTAAGTGATGAAGAATAGGAAGAATCGGAAGGATCGTCATGTAAATTCAATTTCAATTGTTGCGTTTGCTTTGCAGTTTTCGTGGTGCCCCATCTGTCGTTATGCCCTAGGCCTGGGCCTAGTTGGCCTAAAGGTAAATCCAAGGCTGGATGTTCAGAAAGAACAAATATAAATATGTATTATATTTTAATTAATTATAATAACTAATTCTCACTTAATTTCATATGTTTGCTCCCGACATAATGTTCATTTTATTGCTCGAAGTGGCCGAAATTAATTTATGACTAGAACTACTTAAAAACTAAAATTATATACATATAGGAGTTTATATAAAGAAGGATCTTATTTAGAAAAGATACAATAACTTAAAAAGCATCAACATTACAATAACTATCTCTACTTAGCTTTTGGTGTTTTAGCTTTTGCTAATTTTGTAAAACGTTATTTCGCGTCATGCTATTTAGCCGCTTGTTTCTATCAGCATGGATTTTCCTATCACTTTCAAGAGGAAATTGTTTTTTTCATGTAAAATGACCCCATAAATATTTCAATGCTAAAAAGTTAAAAATTAAGAATCTTAAAAGGTGTTCCTATTTTCTTATATGGCAAAAGCAAAATAAGAAAATGCGAAATAAAACAATGCGCAAATAAGTAAATCAAGTTATAGCGAAATAATAAATGTGAAATATCTTATGCGGTGAAATAACTAAAAGGCTAAAAGAAATCTTGCCAAATAAAAACTGTGAAATAACAAAATGCGAGTTGTTGATATGCGAAATAATAAAATGCAAAATGATCGCAGCGAAATAAGAAAATTCAAGAAAAAAACCGCGAGTTATACCATACCCCTAACAAATATAGATAGGTACTTAGAAATTAGAATTGGATTAATTAATTTACCTTCGGTTTTAGACAGTTTGGACAACACAGTTTCCTTGGACTCCGTGTCTTCCAGAACTTCTTCATTGCTATTTAAGCTGAGCTTTTCCGCAGTAAGAATATATTCAGTTTTGTTACTAAAGATCACATGGTTACTAACAACTACTAACAACACCACAAAAATAACGAGATGACTCTTCATCATATCACTCAATAAAGCACACACAGGAAAAAAATACTTATTGGCTCCAAAATTCGGAATTCGGTATCATATCGATACATCGATTATGACTACATCATGAATATGGTTGTATCTTTCCGCTGAGTTTTTAAGTTTTATTGGTTCCCAATGCATTTCATGTTCTCAATTTTTAGTCAACACCTGTAAAGTAAAGAAAAAACAAAATTAATACATTTATTCTTTCTTCGATAAAAAATAGTTATTAAATTCTTGTAACTGCCCGTGTCCAGAGAAAGCTTTACAATTCAGCCGTTCGGGCTCGGCATAAAATTATAGGGCTCTTTCATTTGTCCCAAAAATAAAAATGAATCATTATGAGAAGCTAAGCCTAGGTTCCTATACGGAACTGTTGTTTGAACTATTTGTTTATATTTATGACGCTTGAAAACGATATTCCGTGTATAATTTCACTAATTTCTCATTAGATGACAGCGCATTATTCTATATAGGTTAGGTACCTACTAGGGTTTTGGAGGATTTGGAAAGACCACTTCTGCAGACTCTTAAATGGCGAAGACGACCAAAATTCCGCTGTCAGGCAGAACGATCCATTCTTTCCGGACGATGAAAGCCAAAATTTCCGTCCACCCGACCAAAATGAGGTAAGTATAGCGATATCCAAGCTTAAGTCCAACAAGGCGGCTGGAGCAGATGGCCTACCGGCCGAGCTGTTGAAAGCGGCGGGAGATGATTTGGTAAGGAGCATGCACCAACTTATCTGCAAAATTTGGTCGGAAGAAAGTATGCCCGATGAATGGAACATCAGCATCGTGAGCCCCATCTACAAGAAGGGAGACACTCTGAACTGCGCCAATTACAGACGAATAAATCTCCTGAATGTTGGGTACAAGATCTTGTCGGGTGTACTGTGTGAACGCCTAAAACCTTTCGCAAATAACCTGATCGGCCCGTAACAGTGCGGTCTTAGGCCCGGAAAGTCAACCTTCGACCAATCTTCACACTCCGGCAGATCTTAAAAAAAACGCAGGAATTCCAGATCGATACACACCACCTCTTTATCGACTTCAAGGTCGCCTATGATAGCGTATGTAGGGGCGCATTATACAAAGCCATGTTAAATTTCGGCATCCCTGGAAAACTCGTCCGTCTATGCAGGAGGACGATGGAGAAATCTCGCTGCTCCGTCAAAGTGGGAAAGAACACCACGGAATCCTTTGATGCCGAAAAAGGTTTAAAACAAGGCGGCGAAGATGGGTCTGGCTGTTAATGAGGACAAAACGAAGTATATGCTGTCATCGAGAAAGGATTCTCAACATCGGCGACTCGGACAAAACGTCAGGGTTGACAGATATAACTTCGAAGTAGTTAAAGACTTTGTCTATCTAGGCTCTACAATTACCCCGCAAAACAACATTGGCGTAGAAATCAAACGAAGAATCACTCTTGCCAATAGCTGTTTCTTCGGGCTAAGAAGGCATCTAAGAAGTAAAGCCCTCAATCGCAGAACCAAGGAGATATTGTATAAGACCTTAATCATCCCTGTCCTGTTGTATGGTGCAGAAGCATGGACCTTATCTAAAGCTGATGAAAACCTCTTGACATGCTTTGAGAGAAAGATTCTTCGAGTGATTTTCGGTCCAGTTTGTATCGACGGAGTATGGAGGAGGAGATTCAACGACGAACTTTACGGGCTATAGAGCGACGTTGACCTAGTCAAAAAGCTCAAAATACAGCGGCTGAGATGGCTGGGTCACGTGGAGCGTATAGACAACAACGCACCAGCCCGACGAGTCTTTGAGTCCACCCCTGAGGGACAACGAAGCAGAGGAAGACCCCACCTCAGGTGGAGCGCACAATTGGAGAGCGACCTCAACCAACTTGGTGTGCGTAACTGGAGGCAGCTAGCTAGGGACCGAGCTGGCTGGAGGGGCTTGTTGGTTGAGGCCGTGGTCCACCCCGGACTGTGAGCGCCATCTAAAGTAAAGTAAAGTAAAGTAAAATAAGGTTAGGTACTATGTACCTACTTTGTCTACTATTTACTTAGTATTACGAGTATTTTCTATATTATGTATAAATGAAAAATCAAATTCATAAATTTGATTCAGTTCTTTTTTTAAAAAAGCTTATCACGTAAAAGGTGAACCTATACAGCTTCAACGGCTCAGACTTTATAGATAAACAGCTTTTATACACTCTCTATAATAACTCTAAACGCAAAAACCTAATATATATTTTTGCGTTTAGACCTATTATAGAGAGTGTATAAAGTTTATAAATAAGGCTGAAAATGTTTGAATAAATTTGTTCTAAAAATGTACTTATTTTATATTATCTATTTATTAAAAAAAATAAAAAAAAACGTTTTTTAATAGAGTTTTTTTGAGTCTTGAGAGTTGTCCCTATACGCACCTACCTCAGTCCCTAATGATAATGAATAAAACGTAAAATAGTGTACCTGTTATATACAGCACTATCTGCACCCGTAGCTGTACGACTTTTTTCGTGCCCAGGAATTCCATTATTTTGCTTAAATATGTTTATATGTTTAATTCCGCATTTAAAGAAGGACGTGACTACCGTGCATACCAAGTCATTTTGAGGACTTTCTTTTATACGATGTACCTAGTGATGATATTCATTCACTCATTGCCCGCGTTCCATTCACCGCTAGATGACTAGCGGCATGCCAAACTCCATATAAAAAAACTGACATTTCACAATATGTGCTAGAGTTCTAGCGCAATGGAACGCGGACATTTTCAAATGTTATGTCAATTCATTACGAGAGTAACAGGTGCTCCGCCCGACTCTAAATCATTAGTGGCAATCTTCATACGGCTAGAAGAAAGGTTTAGAAGGTCTATCTACAGGACACCTGTTTGAACTCACGAATTCTGTAGTACGTCTTGGAGTTGCGAACATGCGCTTAACATGACCAAACCCACAAAACACTGATACCGCGCGCCGTTCGGAGAAGTAGCTATAGTAAGTAGATATTATTTACATAGCAAAGTTATACGTGTTACTACTGCGCAAGGGGTCCCAGGTTCGATCCACGGAAAAACACAAATTACATCTTACGGTTTTTTCTACTGCGCCACCTCGCGAACGTCGGACAAACATCCGAGAGTATGACTGTCCTGAAAAAGCTTCTCAATTCAGCCGTTCGGACTCGGCATAAAATTGTAAGTCGTCCCAAAAATAAAACTTACACAAACGAATAGTTGTGAGAAGCTAGGCTTAGGCCCTAGGGTGTCTACACGCCTGTTGCGCGTGGTTGCAATTTATTGGGTGTGAAATAAATGCACCTACGTAAGCGTTCAACCAAAAATTCAACTCAAATTCTTGGTATTCTAAACTTCAATAAAATACGGATCGTCCATATTATTAAAATTTACTCCTTTAAGGGCCACTTGCACCAAACTCATTTGACAGCAGTATTTATTCTATTATTCACTGCTCTATTCCGCTGATTAGGTAAAAACTGTGTTGCACATGTACACTTATTTATCTATCCGTGGATAAATTCATAAAATATTTATCCAGTCTCGAAAGCCTGGATAGTCGTGCCCAAACGTCAAATAGTAAAAGCAAGTGTCAAGTACTTTAGTGTGACAAATAAAATCAACACAAAGAATGGATATTAGTTTAATTTCCGACGATTGTGGTTTTATAAATATGTAGCTACTTTTATATGCGTGGAATATTCGATAGAAAAAAAACCATTTCGATGTCAGCGAATAAAATGCGGAGATATGATAGAAGTGCATAAATCGAATCGACAGCATGTCGTATAATCCATAGGGTTATTCGCATGAGATAGCTCAACTCAGACCAAAATACCTACTTTAGATTTTCAGAAACAATAGATAAAGTTGCAACAAATTCCTATAGCGGGGCACGACTACCTAGATTTCTAAAATTTGGAGCCCTATAGCGCTATTGGAATTATCTGAAATCCGACATTAATTTCATCCACTGCACTGCACGAGTTTATTTACCTACGTCTGTAGCTTTTATTTGCCATTTATTCGACAGTTCAATGTATTTTTCGCGTTTTTAGTATTGGTAGTACTGTCAAATTTAAAATAATCGAAGGTTACTTATCCAGGCATAATTTTGCAATCGTGCAACACGAAGGCGGGAAGTAACTATTTATTGGTTTATCTTTGGTTAGCTATTCAGAAGTTTATCTAGATATCCAAGCCCCCTCATGTAGCTGACCTCCCCGTGGTGGGGGGCGGGCAACATGTCTAGGTTTACCTAGACATGGCTGACGAAGCACACACCCAACGATGACAAGAAGAACTAGAAGAGCCTCGGATATTGCCAAGCCTGTCATAATAGGGCGCCCTTTGGAGCCAGGCCTGGAGGGTGGCAGTTTGCGAGCGTCTGGTGGTCGGCTTGTCACGCTCGGCAGTCGGCCGGGTTTAACCCGAAACGGCTACGAGCTTCCTATCAATGGTCTCGCAAACCATTATGGGGGTCAGAGGGTGGATGCGCTATGCACCAATAGGGGCATAAGTGGACTTTCGACAACTCGACAACGGCATCGACTTAGGATAGGCACGTGGAACATCTCTTCGCTCACGGGAAAAGACCTGGAGCTTGTTGGGGAGGCTGTTAAATATCGACTAGATATAGTTGGTGTTTCCTCAACAAAGCAAAGGGGTTCTGGAACTGTGGACCTTGCAGATGGGTGGAAACTCTTCATGTCGGGAGTAGCACCTTCAATGTCTGCTCAGGCGGGAGTGGGGATACTCACAAGTCCCAGGCTGTCAGGCAGAGTATTGGAGTGGATTCCGTTAGGAGGGAGAGTTGCGATCTTAAATCTTAAGCTTGAAAGATCAACTCTGGCTCTAGTGCAGGTGTATGCACCGAATCTGGAGTCAGGGTACGCAGCTTTCTTAGATGAAGTTGATGCAGCCCTTGAAAAGGTTGCAGATATGGATTCTTATATCCTGATGGGTGATTTCAATGCTCACGTGGGTGCGGATTTCTCGACATGGGGCAGCGCGATTGGAAAACACGGTGACCCCGATCAGAACGCGAACGGAGAAAAGTTGTTGGACTTTTGTTGTTCAAATGGAATGTCCATTATGAACACTTTCTTTCCACACAAAGATATCCATAAATACACATGGTACCAGGCACGTAGCCAGGGGGGGGGCTTGAGGGGCTGAAGCCCCCCCCGAAAGTCTTAAACAAAAGACAAAAACTACAATTTTCTAACTGATAGCTCAACTTTTTTTTTAAAATACTTCTCCCGAGAAAGGCGAACCTATAACGCTTCAGCAGTACCCCGAGATGCTTGCAGATGTCTGTTAGTTCTGCACTTGCTTTATTTTGTAGGCTTCTGGAAATATATTTCCAGGAAGCGAGTTCCAAATTATGCTTGTCCTGTAACAGTAGGAGTTTTGGAAAGTTGATGTCCTCGAGGTTGTCAAGTGTACTGTATGGTCATGAGCATTAGCAGCCTGTCTTGTGGGGCGCCCAAAAGTTGCATTTCGAGGGACAATGTCTTTGAGTTCCTCGGAACATCTACTAAGGAAGTACCTCTACCTATAGAACAAGCAGAGGTCAGTGACTTGTCTTCTGTGCACCAACGGTTGTAGATTCGATGTGAGTGATATAGGTTTCCAATAAGTCGAACTGCTCGTCTCTGTATGCTGTCAAGTAGATTAAGTAAATGTGTTGGGGCCGAGCTCCATATATGGGAGCAATATTCCGGGCCTTGTCTAACCTGATGTGCTTTGTAGAGAAGGAGAATTTGCCGGAGTCTAAATAGGTAGCTCAACTTAGCGGACGCCGATCTTGCGATATAGGATATGTGGTCTTGCCATGTGATTCTTGAATTGACTGTGACTCCTAGAAGGTGCATTGAATCCTTGGGATGGATTGGAAGGTCATCCATTTCGATCTGAGGAACTGTTGATGCAGTTTTCCTAGAAAATGTTGTGAGCTGTGTCCTGTTTGCAACTGAAACTGAAATGACCGTAATGGGGCTTTATATAAATCAAATCTATAAAAATAAGGAGCCTATCCCGGTAGGTATACAGTATTCAAACGCTAGGTATGTGCACTGTGCAAGCCATAGCTTTAACCTTGCTCTGCCATGTCAACTCCTGTAATTCGCAATTGCCTTACGGCCGATTTCTTCACATGAGTATTAGTACCCGGTCTAGCTAGACCTGGTACTAGCTCTGATACTCAGTATCAACGAAAAGTTGGTACTTTTGTATTTCTTCACATCGTTAGTACCGGAGCTAAATTTATCAACCGTACTAACGACTAATACGTCTAAAAACTGGTCTAGTACCCATTTTTGAGTATGAAATGTCATTGAGAGTCAAACATTTTGCAGGATGGATGACTGATTTTTATTCAAAAGCAAGTATTTTTTTTTATATTGTTGTTGCTTTCCTGCCATAAAATATGTCTGTATATGGGTTCTAGCACGAAATAGCATATGATAGCGTATATGATTGGTTGTTTTTTTTTTCTATTGTTGCACATATGGAACTGAACTCACCAATTCGGTGTTTGCAATTTAACATGAGTGCGGTAGGTTACACCGATTGTCCGTGGAGACTATGCAAAGCGATAAAATGCAGCAGCGGTCACCTCCTGTTCTTCCAATGTTTCTGGCATTTGAATAAATTTGTCCAAATGACGTGTCAAGGCCATACATCATACTTTTGGCAGTGTGCGACATACACTAGTACGCGAATGACGTCGCCAACCACTATTTACATCGATCCACTTGCCATGAATCGTAGAGTGATCTGATCAGCAAATGCTGCTCAGACAATATCTTACGATTACTGGTAAAATCGTGAATTGAAACGATTACCGACTAAAACTGAAATATGATAACCGCACTGCCATTCGTCCACGTTCGAACATAAGAAAGACGTTACTCTGCACAACTGAAATCGCCAAAAAAATCTACATCGTCCTAAGTATTTACTGTATTCCATTGTAGCATAATATGGTAGATGCGGCGCTCAGATCAACGAGTTGCCACCCCTTCTTCACCATTCACATTCTCAATGTCGTCATTGAAATTATTGAGCCAATTATCCCTATCAAAAATTAAATCCATTTTCTAATCAACTTCATTAGACTTAAACCTACGATGTATTTACTTTTTGACAAAAATAGGCAAGAGCTAAAGCAATGAAATCGATCTAATTCCGGTACTAACGACGTTAGACTGCCGATTTTGAGGGTCCAGCTAATACCGAGTACTAACTAATACTCGGTACCAAATTCAGGTTAGTACTTCGTGAAGAAATGACTTGATACCTATTTGAGTATCAACTTTTGGTCTAATACCGGTACTAGCGCTAGTACTTTGTGAAGAAATTGGCTGTTAGATTTCGTTTCTGTAATCGACCGCACAAAAGATGTTCTGAATTCTCTAAAGGACATCAGAGAAAATGCCGAAGATTTTTTCAGAGAGGCTTTTCAATCCGCATCCTAACTTGCCGAGGACTTATTTGAAGAACTTCATTGAAACAAACAACGCGTTCCAATCCAGAAACCTCTCCTTCTGAAGCCTATTTTAGAGTCGATACTGATTTCTTGCATAGATTCATTAATACAAAATCTTAGGGGCATATTCATGGTCAACGAAGACGTTGTATCATCGTTTCAAGCTGTTCTCCCATAGGTCTTGCTGCAGTTGAGCGAGTGAACGAACTGGAAAAGCTAACACGTTACTTTTATAATGAAATTTCGTTGTCAGCTGTGAAATCTGAGTACATTCTTTGGTGCGAAAAAAAAATCGTCGAGTGACCCCTCTACCGAAGTTTTGAAATTGCTTGATATATGTAACAAGAATTACTTTAGACTATAAATTTCTTGCTTATGGTTTTAGCAACGCTTTCAGTGACCACAGCTAGTGTTGAAAGAACCCTTTCCGCTATGAAAAAGATTAAAAGAATGTCCCGAAGCGTTATGGAGAATTCAAGGTTAAGTTCACTTGCTATGATATCCAGATAAGTTGATTGATCTCATGTCAAAAAAAAAATCAAGACGTCTTCTGCTTTGAAAAAATGTGACTAATAGGAATCAATGAATTATTGGAATAGTTTTCTGTTTCGTAAGACTTGGAAGCTAGCCCCCCCCGAACCAAAATCCTGGCTACGGCCCTGCATGGTACCGTCGAAGTCTGCAGCAGAAATCGCTGATAGATTTCTTTGTGGTACCATCGTGTATTAAAAGGATGGTTTGTGATGTTCGTGTGTTGAGAGGGGCTGAACTGTCAACTGATCACCACCTGGTGTTGTGCAAATTGTATCTCAATGATCAAATACCTATCCTGCCAAAGCGTAAACCAAGGATGGTTACGCGCATACGGTGGGAGGGGCTGCAGAACGATGAGATACGGGAGGAATTTGCACGGCAGGTATCTGCAAGGTTTGAACAAATTCCAAATGTTCCATTGAATGTAGAGGAAGAATGGCAGTTGTTTTCAACAGCAGTTATTGCCTCTGCAGGACATGTTTGCGGAGTGAAGCGGCTCGGTGTGGCGGCTAAAAAAATAAATAGGTGGCGCAACAGGCGGGTGACACCCAAGGCCTAGCTTCTCGCAACCATTCGTTTTGTGTGAGTTTCTATTTTTGGGACGAATGGAAGGGACCTACAATTTTATGCCGAGTCCGAACGGCTCAATTGAGAAGCTTTTTCATGACAGGCATACTCTCGGATGTTTGTCAGACGTTCGCGAGAGGCGGCGCAGTAGAAAAAACTTTAAGATGTAATTTGGGTTTTTCCGGGGATCGAACCTGGGATCCCTCGCACAGTAGTCCAACACACTAACCACTGCGCTACTGCGCCCACGGTGTGGCGGCTGGTGGTGAGAAAAGAACTGCGTGGTTTAAAACCCCCGGAGTTCAAGAAGCTATCAGAGAGAAGAAGAAGGCTTTCAAGGTGTGGATTCACTTGGGGGACTCTCCTTCTCGAAACCGGTACATTGAGGCGCGAAGAACTTGCAAATTGGCTGTTAAAGCAGCCAAAGAACAGTCTTGGAAGGAGTTCGGCGAAAAATTGGACCGTGATCACAGATCTGCAAACAAGGTGTTCTGGCAGACCATCCGCCGTCTTAGAGGAAGGAAGTGGAACATTATCGAAGGAGTAAAATCCAAAGATGGTACACTTCTTTCTAATGAGGAGGACATCTTGCGCAGATGGAGCGAGCACTTTTCCGAATTGCTCAATCCAATCCAGGGCATTGAGGATGACACATCCATCGCCTTAAGCAGGGCGGAAAATAGTCCCACGGTAGAGGAAGTCACTTTTGCGATCAAATCGCTAAAAGCTGGCAAATCTGCCGGAGTGGATGAAATCCGGCCAGAAATGCTAAAGGCCTTAGGTGAAGAGGGAGTCAAATGGCTCTCTCGTGTCATTAAAGTGGCCTGGGAATGCGGCGAAACTCCCAGCGATTGGCAGATTGGGGTGATTGTGCCCCTTTTCAAGAAAGGGGATAAAAGGGATTGCTCCAATTACAGGGGTATATCACTTTTAAGTCTCCCCGGAAAAGTCTTTGCCAAGGTGCTGGAAACGCGTTGCAGAGCTGTGGTCGAGGCACGATTAGGAGATGAGCAGTGCGGCTTTCGTCCCGGCAGAAGCACAACCGACCAGTTATTCACTCTCAGAATGGTACTTGAGAAGGCTTGGGAGTATGCTACACCTGTTTACGCTTGCTTCGTAGATTTGGAGAAAGCATATGACCGAGTCCCTCGAGGGAAACTCTGGAGTGTATTACAGCAGTATGGAATTGATGGTTCTCTCTTGAGAGCCATTCAATCTCTTTACACAAACTGTAAAAGCTGTGTTCGGGTAAACGGCGTTAAATCAATACCTTTCACCGTGGGCGTTGGACTTCGCCAGGGGTGCGTCTTGTCTCCTCTCCTTTTCATTACTTATATGGACTGGATGTTACAGCGCAGTCTTGGCGAAGAACGTTTCGAATTGGGAGATCTGAGGATAAGTCATTTGCTCTTCGCTGATGACTTGGTCATCCTTGGGTCCTCTCAGACTGAACTTCAGCGCGCACTCGATCGGTTTGTAGCCGTTTGTGTTGAAGCTGAGATGAAGGTAAATGTGAACAAATCTGAAGTGATGGTCGTCTCTAGAACGCCTGTTCAATGCACTCTGCATGTTAGTGGAGTCCCATTGAAACAGGTGGAGAAGTTTAAGTATCTCGGGGTCTTATTCACGAGTGATGGAAGGAGCAATGCCGAGTTTTCCTGTAGGATTGGTCAGGCTGGATCGATTTTGAGACAGCTTGGTCATTCTGTTATCAGGAGGCCTGAACTTGGTGTCAAAGCTAAGCTGGTGTTTGTTCCAACTCTTACCTATGGTCATGAGGTTTGGGTAATGACCGAAAGAATAAGATCGCGAATACAAGCTGCCGAAATGAGATTTCTCCGTAGTATTGCTGGTGTGACCCGTAGAGATCGCATTAGAAATACTAGAATACGTGAGGAACTCAATGTCGAGCAGCTACTTCTCCGGACGGAGCGATCCATGCTTCGGTGGTTTGGGCATGTTAAACGCATGTCCCCGACAAGGATTCCACGACGTGCTATGGAATCCGTACCATCGGGCAGGCGTCCCCTAGGTAGACCCAGGATGAGATGGTTAGATCAAATTCATAATCTCTCCTCTACCCGTATGGGGATTGCCCTTGATGATTTAGAGTCGATGGCGGAGGATCGAGAGCTATGGAGGGTCCACTTGAGCAACCTACACCCGCGACCCACTTAATGGACAAGCGGACCATTGAAAATGAATGAATGAAAATGAATGAATCTAGATATCCAATGATTTGGTGCAAGTGGCCCTAAGAAATATTTAGGTCTTCTTTGCACACGCATATATTTAACTAAAAATCGTCAAAAATATTAAAATCAAAATCCTTCATTTTATACAATCCTTTATGTATAAAATGTCAAATTAACTACATCAACTTCATCAGTAGCTACATCATACAACACTTCCAGTGTAATGTGTGAAACAGAAAAATGTAACTGATGTAGTGTAGAATCGATGTAGTTGATGTAGTAGCGGAGAAACAGGCCCCAGGTCGACTCTGATACTGATATAAAATGTGTAAATGAGTATCGACTGATCCGGCTCCGGCTCCTATACAGTCAGTATAAGGTAGATGCGTGTTTAAACAATATATGCACAGCACCCTTTCACCCCGACATTTACATTAATTAAGCCTCCATCTACTTCCTTTCCATTTGAACTCTTAGTACACACTCTAAAGCTTATTCATCGGAGTTTCGACTTAATATGTATTATTATTATTCGGTAATCGGTAGTATATGTAAATGATAACATAGGTATTGGGTTTTAAGATTATTGCACATAGATATGGTAGTTATGTATTTACCTCTCTTACGAAAAATATATAAAATGAATGCAAGCTATTTTAAATAGAAAAATATTTGAAGGAAAACGCTACTCAAAAACTCTCATAAAAAAAATAAATATATGTAGGTATATAATATGTATAGAAGTTCGCTTATTAACGCTATAGCGTATGCTTATAATTAAATAATTGAATAAATAAGTTAAGTGAGCAAGCCTGCCTCTTGAAAATCATAACCTTAGATTTTTCGAGATTCACTACAAGCGCAACAGTACTCCAAGAAACGAATAATTATTAATTGCAGCGACTCAGAGGTATGGGTGAGTAGCACAATGTCATCCTCGACCTCAAACAGTGAGGCCTTTATAATAACACCAGCAAATTCAATACCTCCAGCTCCAGCCTCCACGCAGAAGGTCCGTGATGTCGTCAATAAAAAGAGCAAATAAAGATGGACTTAATGTGCACCCGAGTGTGCACCCCTGCCTCATACTAAATTTTGTTGGAAATGCCTCCGATAAATCTTCACCAATCCAAACAGCCCATACTGCCCTCGTACGAGTTTCAAATTACTCTTCCGAATTTGCCAGAGATCCCTTTACCAAACAACTTATTAAGTAACGATTTACTGTCCACCGTATCACACGCAGTCTTAAAGTCGATGAAAAATGTAATAATTCGTTTCACAAAAATATGCCCGATCCTGGAATATCCTGCCCTGAATCCAGCTGGGAAGTGGGAACTCCTTGAGTAGTTTTGTATGAAGCGTTGAGGAAAGAAATGCATATATAATATGTAGTTTCCTGGATCACGTTTTGCTTTCCTTTTTGTAGATCATACATATAAGCGCTTCTTTAAATTCGTATGACCCCAAACTCCGTAACATTAAATGGTTTATAAGTCCCAAGGACCCATACTTGTAAAATTCGACCGGTATTCTATCTCAGCCTGGCGCTTTACCGTTTTTTAGCATTGCCAAGCTGCTATGGCTTCTGCGCCAGCGGTAGTTATTTCTGACTCCACAAGTTCACTGCAAGAATTAGGTTCGGCGTATGTACTGGAATGCGAATCTTGTATTGGCTTAAGTAAGTTTGAGAATTGATTTCGCAAAATATTCGGGTATACTTCGTTGCTAATAAAAAATTGTTCAACATTAAAGTTAAGTAAGTATTCAAAATCCTCCAAAACGCAGAAGCGTTTCCACATTGCGAAAGCCATTCGGCTTTTGCTTTACAGTAGGTAAGCCTTCTTTTTGAGACTACATATTTTTTGTAACTTCTGTTTGCGTCGATGTAAATTGAGTAAATGAAGCTATCATGTGAAGCACAAAGTAATTTTAGCCACAATGACAATTTTTTCTCGCCCTTTTGCAGTCCTTATCGAACCATGGGTGGAAAAGTTTTGGTTGTTGTTTATGACTTGATTGACAAAAGGGCATGGTTTCTTTATCACTTCCACCAGTTTATGTAATGTAACAAAGAATTACACCCAAAGTACACGGACACGCTTCATACCATAAAGCAAGATGAGGGAAAGTAGTGGTCTGCGGTGTTTTCGACTTCTAAAAAAATGATTCTTTTCCATACATGCCAGTAACATATGATTTCCAACACGACAAAGATCCTCAGCATTGTAATGATTGACTTGATTTTGCTCTTTCCGTCCGTCCAAATATTTGTAAGCACTTTGGAAATTATACTGTTGGTGTTGCTAAAATTATTTCAGTTAGTTTTTCTTTTGAGAGAAAAAAAAATTATATGTCATTCAAATAAAAAAACACTAGAAACTAAACGTTCATCGTTGAATAAATAATAATTCTCTCTGAAGAAAATTAAAGGCAGATATAAAAAACATCCTCCACGCTTTATCCTTATCCGCGTACTGGGGCCGACGTCGAAAGAGCTTTAAAAGCTAAAACATCAATAAATGCTGAAGAGCTTTTTGGAAATATTAAGCAGGTCTGGAACCCTACCACCATTTAGATGCTCTATTTTAGTGGACATTTTTCAGAAAATATTTACTGACGTTTTAAAAAATAAAGGCTATTCCACTAAATATTTCGTCGCTGTTTAAGAAAACCGGCCTACCTCAAAAAAACACAATTTTTCAGGAGAGCGGTTTAAAGTTTCTGAGTCAGAAAATGTTCACAAATCTATTTTTTTAAAAGGTTTAACATTTTTTTTTCTTCGGAAATGTGTTTTTGATTTGCATAGTTCCATATTTTATGTAATCAAAAATAATAAGGATAAAAAAAATTAATAATGTTAGACATAAAAATGTAAGGTACCTTATCTTCTGCATGATATTAAGATAACGTTTTTATCATTTTGAAGTTAGTTCAACATGGAGGTTAAAAAATAATAGCGTTAAGATATTATTGCTGTTAGGAAATGAAAATGATTAAAAATCTGTTCTTTAAAAAATGGTATTGCAAGTTTAATATTTCAGAAAAATATTTTACTTATATAGGTATACTCAAAATTACCATAGCTGAGGCCGATTTTTTTTTAAAGATTTGTGAGAAAGTATTTTTAGGAAAAATGACATAAATCATAAAAGTGTCACTTCAAAAAAGGGGTTTTTAAGAAAAGTGGTACAATTCGTTTTAATACGTAGAAAAAGGTGTGGAACAGTACTTACTATATTATAAAAGTTGGCACAACAACAAATAGGTAGTCCGTTTTTAAGAAACTATTGTGTACTTTTTTGCGCACAACAGAAATTATGCCGCTTTTCCACATAAACATACACAGAAATGAGGTAAATTAAAAATTGTCACAAACGCCAACAGGAATAGGGGTGAATATCTATCTGGCGGTATTCTGAAGCACTATAGTTATGCCGATTTTACAGAAAGAAAGAGAATTTTATTCTTAGTCGATTGGTATACTTAACTCAAAAATCGAGTTTTTTGAGTTATGCCGGTTTTCTTAAACAGCGACGATTTGTATTTTTTAAAAATGTTGGCAACTGCGACTTTATAATTTCTGTTATACTGTGACAGACTCGGAAAGAGTTAAAAATGTTTTTTAATGATTTCTTTACAATATCTACTATATTTAAGTATTACAATCTAAGTAGCGTAGGGGTTAGTAGGAGATGGTGTAAACGCGGGGAAAATAAAGACCGACTGTGTCAGATGTAAACGACGAAAAGGGGCATTTGTAAACGCGTTTACACCTGGCCCTTTTCAATTATTTTTTTTAACCTTCCCTCTCATAGAAGATGGTCCGTACCTGCAAAAAAAAAGAAGGAGAAGATCAAAGCCTCTCCCAAAAAAACAGTTTAGTAAGAACCCCTAGAATGGTGTTTTGATTTTTATTATTTAGTTTAGGATTCATTTAGGATCGTAAAAAATATTAGCGAAGAGATTTTTGAAAATTTTTTTCTTTGCAGTCACTATTACAATAATTGTTTGGGGAAACTTTTTGCATCAAAACATTTTTTGTTTGAGACAAAAGAAAAAAGGTAAAAAAAAGTAGGCTTTCACAAAAATTCTAAATTTTCAATGGGTACTTAATGGGTTAAGGAAAGTTTTGTATCATTCAAACGGAATAAATGATCTTTCTACTGATGCCAAAATTTACATGAAGTAGGTTCAAATTATGAGTAGAATTAACTTTAGTTTTGTCAAAATACTTATGCCCACCAGTGTACATGGTTAGGTTAGGTTAGGTTAGGTTAGGTTAAAAAGGGGTATGAGATGACTCATACGGCACTAGGCACCATAAGGACCCATCGCGATCCCTAGGGGAAACCAATTGCAGTGACCTACAATGGAAAAACACCTAAACACTTGCCCTTGAGAAAAAAACAATTTCCCTGCAAAAACCAAGTAGCCCCTTGAAGTTGGTATTGTCTATCTCCCCTAAATGTTGGAAGAAGTACCTGCCCAAAAATTTCCTTCTACCAGTGTACATGTACATAGTTTCTGACATTTCTCGAAACAATTAATTCAAAAGAAAGGCCAATTATAATTCAAGAGTTAAATTGTATTGGATACATTATTACAGTAAAAGCACCAATCATATTATAGCGGAAGGAGTTTTTCAAAAATCGATTAGGTACAATATCCTCTACTCCCCCTACTTATGTATTAATATGTATAACCATTTTTCCTCTGAAGATTATTTCTAATACAAATATATTTTTTTTTTGTAAGTACGTACTTGGAGACCTCAGTTTCTTTTATTTGTGAATACGGCACGTGCCATAAGGAGGGTTCAGTTTTTTAAATTACTAAGTACCTACATTTTTCCGTCATTTCTTAAACTTGACTTAAAAATCAATCAAGTGACAGATCATTTAAAAAAGCATGAAATGCAATGAATTTGTTCGTATCCAGAAATGTGAACCCCTAGAAAATGTGAACTTTTCATTCAGTAGGTACTGAATATAAAGACATCGTTTCTAATGCGGTTCCCACGAATCTCTCACTACAATAAAACTTTCAAAACTACATGTCATATTTATTTTAATACATACCACATTTTTCAAAAGAAAGCGGCTCGAAAACCATGGTCTCTCCAAAGCTACCGAGTTTTGTCAGATCTTCTTTGCCTTATAAATCCGTGACATTAATAATCTGATTGTCGTCATAACCAGCGCGGGGTTTCCACTCTTAGAGCCTGTTTATAAGGTCTCCTTTTTGGCGTCACCAGATGAGAGGGATTGAGATATAAGACGATCTTATGTTAGGTAAAGCCAGAATTTAAGTTTTGTTAAAAATGTCTGTCCTTATTTTCACGTTGGTGAATGTGTTAATTGAGAAAGACGAAATTTATTAATCAAATATGTAGTTTGGTGCAACCAGTTGTTGCACCAGGCCTAGCTCCCAGCAACCATTCGTATGTGCCAGTTTTTATATTCTTGGTACGAAGATTATGGAAGAGACCTAAAATTGAATGCCAAACTAGAACGGGCAAAATGAGAAGACAATTTTATATACATATAGAATTCCACAAATTGACAAAAACTGAAATGTATGCACCTATGCAGAGAAGCAGTTAGTGTGTACGTTCGTTTCTTTTCGTTTTGAGCGAGCCATACAGTGAGGACGGTGATTACGTATTGCATGACTAGGGTAGAACCCTGATTGGCAATTGTGCTCGTTCTACCTCACTGTGGTAGTCACCGGGTACTTGTCATATCCTCTTCATCCGGACTAGACTTGTTAAACTTATGCAATGCCCCTTTCACAATGCGGGCGTGATAACGAGACGAAAGCGATGCGAGAATCGCTAGATTTATTTTGCTTAGGTAGGTACCTAATCGTAACCTGTGATGTCCTGTGAGGAATCCTATATACTGAGTTTCTTATATCATGCTTACTATGGGGATTTTGATTGAATAGTTTAATGGCTTGTTTGGCCTGTCTTAAACCTGAATTATTCTCCAAATATGACATACCTACATTTCGGCTGTTCCCAGCTTTTTATGGCTAAGTTTATAGCCGATCCCGTGAAAGGGTTTCTGAGCCTATTCTGGCCAATTTGACGACTTTTTCGTTTCCATCATGGCCAGGAGCCCATTACAAATTCGGTTCTGTTCTCGACGCTTAAACTTTGAAGAGTGTTGAAAAAGGGTAAAGCGGGCTTCCAATATGGTAAATTCGCTAAAATCTTTTTTAATTTAATTTTAGTTTTAATTTTTTCTGCCTTCAAATGGTGGAAAAAGAAATTAAAATATTTTTTTTTTTTAATTTTTGTTTTAGAAAATCTCAGTGGGGCAGCATGATCCCATTCAACCCCCTGATTGTGGTAACTGTAGGATTTGTATTAGGTGCTAGTTTGGGTGGGGTATACGGTATACCTATGCAAAATGAAAGGTAATTTTACATATAAAAACAAAGTTCCTCTGACATTTTTACACAGTACTTATATCCTAGAAAAATCCAAACCACTCCATAAAAATAATTTTAGGTGGAAAGTCGATTTGCAACATTTGAAATATTAGCCATAGTATAACATGAATTTAGAGTCAATGATGGGTTATCTAAGGGCCTTTATATAAAGCACTGAGTTGAATCAACGAGTGCAAACGTGGGCATGAAACCGCGAAAGATTTCAGACCAATTAGTTTAACCTCCTTTCTACTTAAAACCCTAGAGCGTATTCTGGACATCCACATGCGAAGTTTTCTAGAAGAATCTTTGCTATCCAAATCACAGCACGCCTACCTAAAGGGAAGATCCATGGAAACGGCTCTCCACGAGGTAGTGCGAACAATCGAAATATCCCTACAGTATAAAGAATACACACTAGCCTCCTTCTTAGACATAGAGGGAGCTACATCACACCCAAATTAAACTTCACATAAGGCTTTCACGTCGGCTTCCCAACAAGGGCTCAGTGGAAGAGGGACGAAGTAGTGAAGGGCTTCGACACGGTCATATACACCGACGGATCTAAGATGAGCTGTGGTGTGGGGGCCGGTGTCTACTCGGAATCACCGCAAATATCAATTTCAGTTCGCTTACCGGATTTTGCCAGCGTTTTCCAGGCCGAATTACTGGCCATCCGAGAAGCCTGCACGCAACTAAGGCGTGACAAAACGCATAAAGAAAGCATTGCTATCCTTATAGATAGCCAAGCCGCCATCAAAGCCATCGATTCGGCTACCATATCCTCCAAACTGGTGCAGGAGTGCCGGAACGAGATAGCCTGTCTGAGCGAACGTTTCAGGGTCACACTTCTCTGGGTTCCAGGGCACAGTGACATAACAGGCAATGAGCGTGCGGATGAGTTGGCCAGGAAGGGCTCAGCACTCCACGCCTCGCTCTCAACGAAGGTCCACATCCCGCTAGGAGCGGTTAAGGGACAAATACATTCACATTTTTTGCAGAAAGCCAATCTCCGATGGTCGGGATTGACAAACTGCGTCATATCAAGGAAGATATGGCCTACCTACAACCAAAATAGAACAAATAACCTACTAAACAGAACCCGCCCAGATATCGCCAGAATCACGGCAATAATCACGGGGCATTGGCCAATTGGAGACCATGCGGCCAAACTGGGTATCCCATACAACCCTCATTGCCGCAGCTGCGGAAATGCAAATGAAAAAGAAACGCTCTCTCACTTCCTCTGTAAATGTCCAGCTCTAGCGAGAGCCAGACTGCGCGCACTAAACCAACCATTCTTCGACGACCTTAGCGACATCTCAGACAAAGGGATACAGGACCTTATCCGTTTTCTCAATTCCACAGGTTGGCTATAGGCACCGACCAGACCACATTCTTACCAATCACCACAAAATAGGTCACACGAGGCGTGGTAACAAAACGGCACACCATAGTGCTATTTGGGTTCAAAGGCATGAACCACCACTTCTACCTACCTACCTACCTGAATCAACGATGTAATGTATACAGGGCCGGACCAACCATATGTGCAAGATGTGCAAATGCACAGGGCGCCAAGTTCTGGGGGCGCATTGCAAGATAAAATTAATTTTTCTTAAGCCTACTGTCCACGTAGCTGCGCTTCATACGCACGATTCGTCATTTGCAGCTTGTTGTACGCTTGCTTGCAGATTGCATATAAACCAACGAAGCTCTGTCCACGGAGCGGCAAAGTCGCATGTGCGACTAAGAAATGAAGCGCAGCTACGCGGACAGTAACAGTAAGCCTAAGAAAAATTAATTTTATCTTGCGCGAACTAAAACTGTCATTTGCATTTTAAACAAAAAGCTTGTTCACAAAATTTCAAAATAACAACATCCACCACACCTGTGCTCAATTATTTCTTGCACATTAACTCACATTACTTGCAATGTTGCAACTTCAGGGAGAATCTAACTCAAAATATCGCAAAATAAAAAATCCCACTAAACCTATACAAGTTCATTTCTTACCTACCTTATCTCAAAATATTCCACCCAGTTCGTGTAAATATATTTCTTGCACATCCACTTACATTTTACAAAAAAACCTAGTTCAAAAATCTCAAAACAAAAAAAAGTTCCACCCCGTATGTGCACTTGTGCAGATTTTATTTCTTGCACAGTCACTCGCAAAATTTTCATAGGAAAATATTTCAAACAAAAAAATTCATTCTAGGGAATTGTTTGTGTAGAACGTGCAGGTTTTTGATTCTGCACATATGGATGGGATTTCTCATCAACGAAAAAGAGTAACAAATTTCTCTTACAAGTAGCTTTGCATTGCATATGAATTATGAAAATTTAGTATTCTCTCCTCTTCCACTTCAGACTCTCAGCAGCGTTGCCATTTTGACTGCTTTCCAGTCAGATCTGACTGGATTAATATGCGTTTAGCTGGAACATTTTAAAATCCAGGCAGCTTTTTTTTTTAGCTAGATACGAATTTTGTTTGACTGTTTTTAAATGTTTCGTGTAATTTCTTTTCTATAAGTATACATTTTTAAATTAAAAGTGGCAATAGAAAAAAAATAAAAAGAAGACCAAATATTGCTTGAATCTAGTTTTTTTAAAGTTCATTTATGAGTTAATACATTTTGTATACTCACTTTCATTACATTTGTAGCGTCAGGAAGGAGTCACCGGATTTGATCAGGATCAAATTCCGAATAAATACTGCCATGTCCGTCTGTCTCTCTTTCTGTTGAAAACACGATGGCGTCCAAACAAATCGACGTAGGCGAATGAAATTTTGTGAGATGACTTACTTTTACGGTCGTCAGGTTGGTATTGAAAATGCTCAATATCGGGAAAGTAGTTTGGTTACCTCCCACTCCCATACAAAGCCAACATTAGATACCTCAATAAAAAAACGAATTGTAAGTCTACTTCCTGAGTGATGTGAAAAAGACTTATGTATGCATGTGTGCATATAAGAAAAAAGGGCGCTTTCTGTAAATCTTGCACAGGGCGCTAGTTTGGCTGGGGCCGGGCCTGAATGTATAGCCAATATATTCAAGATGGAAGACATCTTACGTAAGCTACTCTAATCTATTTGGAACTAAGGATTTTTTTGCCCTATAGAGAGGGTCCTGCAAAAAGGATGACGCGGGTGAAGCCTTTATTGGTAATTCTTGCTCTCAGCTTTGGGGATTGGGCAAATATTAAATTATGTTTCCACGATAAAATATTTAATTAATTACTAAAATTAAGATATTAGGACTTTTTAAGTAAGTAATTCTTTGGGTAATATTGTCTAAAGCTAAGTACACACGATTGTAAGATCTTACAATATTGTCAGATCTGTCAATGCTCTGACAATGACTGACAATTAGCTTACAATAGCCAACTACCTTACAATACAAAATTGTGCGTTCAAACGGTTGTAAAATTTTGTCCCAAAGTCTTACAATTTCATTGACAATGACTTTTCTGACAACGTGTAAGGTTGAAAATTGTGTGTTTACACGGTCGACAGATATTTGAATTTGAAAAATTGGTCGATCTGTTGTCAGACATTGTCACATAAATTCAAAGTCTTGTGGGTTGTTTTTTGTAGTACGGATAATGGATCAAAATATTGCACTTGCGACTATTTTAACTGCCTACGTGTTGGAAGACAGCGAGGATGATGAATTGCCTGAAAAACGAAGTCGTGTTTGCGACTGAGGAGCCAGAGCTTTATCGCAATTTTTTGCGGATGAACTCGAAACTTTGATGATGATTCTAGGAACAACATTTGTTTAAAATACTTCCAGGAAATCGAGACGGTTTCGTTGGCAGCTTGACCAGACTTCTTTTTCCTGTACTTCTCCAGGTTGCTGTTGAATGTGGTGCGCTGATTTCCCCATTTGCCCTTACATTCGTTAAGAGGAAATTGAATCGCGTCGGCGACCTCTTACCACAGGGCTTCTTTGGGCAGTTTGTACTCTGCGCAGCCAACATCCTACAGACTGCGTCGCGTCTCGATTTCCTGGATCAATTGAAGTATGCTATCGTGCGGCCATTAGCTTTGGACTTTTTTTTTATGTTGGCGACTTTTCCAATGCAGAGTTGTTTGAATCGATTAAATTATTCTCCATCACAAATAAGAGTAAATTTCGATTTCAAGTCTATATTACCGGTTAAACTGTCTGTCAATGAAAAATTTATAAGCTATTGTCAGCTTCCATAAACAACTACAATTTCCAATGAGTCTTACAATGTCCTAATTGTATGACAATAATAAAAATTGTGTGTTCAGACTTGTTCCGACGATCGTCAGCAACCTGACAATGACATTTCTGTCAATATTGTAAGACAAAATTGTAAGTTCAGATGGTTGTAAGACATTTGGGACACATTTTTCACTGACTGATCTGTGTAAGATCTGACAATCGTGTGTACTTAGCTTAAGTTCATCATTTGCAAGTGCAAGTGATTTCTTTTACTGCCGCTACGCAAAATATGTAACCAGAAAGTTAAGAGAATGCGCTGAACCACAAATTGGCAATTAAGCAAAACTAATAATTACAAATCCATATAAACAACTAGGTATGTATACAAACAATTAGCCCCAACTATAGTTTTGATCTCTTTTTTTGGCTTTCTTCTGCTCAAATTTTGTAGTTAAGCAAAAGAACTTATTAAATTTCCTTCTATGGTGTCACCAAACAAAAATGCTCAACCTAGAATCAGGATCAGTTATGTTAAATCGCCGTCTTTGAACGTTTCCGAATTTACAGCTCGAATTTTTAGTATCGTTTTTTATCGTTCTTGCTGTTAAACCCATAAGAACAGCAGCTTTGAAATGCACGCCTTTCAGGCTATATAGGGGTCGTACTGGGGAGGAAGCAGTCTCATTCGACAGGCGTGGTTCTTATCTAAAGCTTTGTGTCCTTGCGTTTCCAGTCGCCATCATGTGTTCGAATATAAAGGAGCCTGGCGTTTGCCATCGAGCCCTTCTTTTCGAATGGATGTTCTGTGTCGCACTCGCAACCAAGCGCAAATTCCGAAATAGCTTTAGTGTAGATGTAGCCCAAATGGGCCCTGATTCGGCCCGGAAATAAATTGTTACATGGGTCACAACGCTCAGACCAATTGCAAGTGTGCCAAGACGAATAACCGGGGTCCCTCGACCCATTAGTTCACCTGAGAACATAAGGCAGCTTCAAAATGCGTCTGCGTTTGGACTGTCCAATCGTTTACTAACGCGAATTATTCACTCGATGACCTTCATTATCATTACAATTCGTACATGTTGGCGATTGTGCAGGATTGGCACGTCCCGAAACGCCTCAATAAAGGGCGCTCCCCCGATTTGGCTCTTTGCGATTTTTTGTTTTTTTTTTTTTTTTAACTATCGCCTTAATATAGAGTCAATAAACCTTAAAGATAATTAGGGGTATCGCGAATAAATTCCGATGGATTTAAATTCCCTTGTCAGCAATTTAAATCAAATTGCTGAATGGGAAACATTCCGGGGGAAATATTCGCTATAGGGGTGTATATACTCGCTTCTATGCTGGTAGGGGTCATGACAAACGCCAGAAATCAGCTTATTCAGTGTATCGGCAATTGCACAGTTTTTAAAAAACTGTTTTAGATTACGTGTTCCTCCAATTTAAAACATTTCTGAATCATAAAATGAGTTTTATTCCGTTTTTAAAAAAAGAAATTTATGTTGCCGCACCCTATTACGCAAGTGGGTAGTAGGTACCTACATACATACATGTACCTATATTTACTTCTGAACTCACAAGAATTAACCAGCTATATACACATTAGGTATATGCATGTTTGCAACTGTCGAATCGGTAGTCGGTATAGGTAGGTTCCTTATTAAATCCCAAGCAAAAGAAAAAAACTGAATGCATAAGCCCGCACAGAATGAGCTGTTGACCTCATATTAATGGTTGGTTATGAGAAATCACCTGTTCAACTTGCTATACATCTACATACATAAATGTACAAACTTTTTGTTACCGCACGAAGCAACAATGGAGTCGGCCATAATGCAGTTGTTGTACAGAAGTGGTAGGTATCTATGTACTTCATTCCAAACATCTTTCTAAGACTTTTAGTAAGCATTATTTTGCAATATTGTATTCCACTGCAGTAGAAGGTTAGCTTATTGCAATTTCCAGTGGACGAAACTTGAAAGCATGAATCTAGTGGCGCATTACGAATAGATAGGTACTGCGCGCTATTGAACCTATACACCACAAAATGTTTCAATAGATATGTGAACTATTCAGATACCTACTGATCCGGTCGAGTAGCTATAGTTACATTATATAGAAATAATAACAATTGCAACACAATATACTACAATATACCGACTATAATTAGGTAGTTTTTAAAAACTGGTCTGTTTAAATGTAAGCGCAAACATGTAGGGTAGGTACTCCTACGACAATAAATAATTGTAGATACTAATTGCTTTAGATGAAACATTCTTTTGTATTTGCTGCTTTTAAATTTAATAGAAGGTCATGAATGTCAAAATGCATTATTATTTCTACCTATATAAGCTATAGGTAATTTACTATTCGTGGCTTGAAAAAATAAAGCTTCATAGGCTTCTGGATATCAATATAAAATAAATCTTAGATATGCATAGGTACATTTATCTAAGAACCAAACTTTTTTTCTGATTGTAAAACCCGTTGAATGACATATATGGTCACTGTGAACAAAATGCACTTTTTTGTTTGCCTAAATTTACTCATTGGAGTACATTACATACTACCACAGCATAAAATGATTTAGTTGCCAAGTAACAAATGGCTAACCTAGATACTACCCATTTATAAAATTTGTACCTAATTAGTTTACAAAAAATTAATACAAAATAGAAATGACTTATGAGTGAATATAATTTCAGTATACCTACCTACATACGATTAGTGTCCAAAAACTATTTTATGTAGGTAAATAATTTTTGTATTACAAATTTCGGCACAATTCATCACTTAGTATCTACCTAGTACCAAACTAAAAATTGCGGCAAAAGTAACGAATACAATTACAAAATAAAATTATTATATGTACCTACCTAACAACAGTACCTAAGTGAAGACTCTGATTAAATTTTTTATAGACAATTTTCTACTTTTGACCTTAAAGAGTTGGTAGCATTTAGCATTTTTTGATCGTGATTTGATTAACAAAATATATTAAAGAAACAATCGGTATTTACCCTACCTATGCTATTATGTAAAGAGCTGAATAGATTTCAAAGTAGAGCTTTCGCTATTCATATATGTAGGTACATTGTACATACCAACACAGTGTTATTATCCAATGTAATCCAAGTGTTTGTGTGTGCATTTATCCATCTAACAACGAAATCCAAATATTTTACACACAAGATTGTGTTAATCACAATTACAAAACAGGGATTAATTAATCTTCACTTTGCATATGCACATCGAAATTATAATAAAACAATTCACTGCACATTCGGTATGGAAAATATTTTAAAAAATTTTGTAGGTAAGCACTGATTGATTTATTTTCTGTAAATATGTATAAATCTTAAGGGAAAAGAAAATGGCATTTTGAAGCTAAAATTGCTTCCACTTGGTATTTAATATCAAAATTATCACAACCATGTATGTAGGTATCTTTGCACCGTGTAAATGATATTCATCTACTTTTACGAAAAGAGAAAACTGTAGCGATAGCCAAAAACTACGCGCAAGCCCAAGTGCTGCTTTCAACCGACTGAAACAGGTCTCCCTCTCACAAGCCGAATTAATGTAGGTAAGGCTTACGCTAAGGTGTACTGTAGTCTGTACTGTCTGTAACTATACCATTCGTTCATTCGTAGCCAAACTATCTGTGTAAAGCTACTGTATCTCTATACTCTACCTTCTACCAGCAAAGCTGAAGAGAAAACTTGTAAAGAGAAGCTCTAAAGAGAAGCTCATCTCACTTGCATTATTTTCTGACATCGTAAAATTAAATCGTACGTTAACTTAACTAGGTGGGTGTGGGTTGTGTTTGTGTCTTAGCTCAATCTTGAAACGATATAACTAAGGTTATGCCTGAAATTGTCATACTAGCTTTTTAACTGGCGAACTGATTTTACTCTGTTCAATACCTACTTATATTTGCATTAGGTAATGTTATACATATATTAAAGGGTAATGAAATGACCCATACCATTTCTTTTTAATCTTGTTATCTTTATCCATACTAATGTTGTAAATAGGTAAAGATTGTAAATTTGGAGGTAATTCAATTACTAAACCTTACGTTTAGGGTGGACATTTTGGGTATTCGTCATCAATGAAATACTCATGAAACTAAAAAACGGTGGGGTAAAAGCCTTTGCTTATGCGGACGATGTAGTGGGTACTGCTTGCGACGGGAAAATTCCTACCAACTATAAAAGAATTGTTAGGAACCTCAATGCGGACACTTAACTTGTGGGCAAAACATTGTGGCCTTGGGGTGGACCCCCAGAAGACCGAACTCGTGATGTTTACAAACAGAAGAAGCATACCGCACTTTGAACCACCAGCTATTGAGGGTATACCCCTGCAGGTGGCAGAGAGCGCGAAATATCTGGGAATAATTCTCGACAGAAAACTTAATTGGAAACTAAATGTTAATGAACGAGTTAAAAAGGCGTATCTTCGGCAGAAACTGGGGACCTAACCCGAAGATAGTTCTGTGGACGGACTGCTGGGTTGGAAACGCTTCTCAACCTGCTACCTATATGGATCTATACATAATACATGCAAGAATCGGCTGTCAAAAGTGCCTTGAGGATAAGCCAGACAAAATGCTGGATCGCAACGAGAGGGCTGACGAACTGGCAAGAAAAGGTTCTGCAATGGACCTAGACCAGGCACTTCAGTCGATCAAACCACCAACCTGCAGTCTCAGAGAGCGAGTGGAATACAACATGAAAGCCAATATCAGGTGGAAAACACTAACCTGTGACATATCACGGAAGATGTGGCCAGAGTACAACAAAAGCAGGACCAACAAACTTCTGCGATATGACAGAACATCGCTGCCTAAGATGGTTGGCGCCTTCACTGGTCACAACCTTCTAAGAAGCCATACAATGAAACTAAATCTCAAGAATGACGACATTTGTAGATGCTTTGAAGCGCACGAGGACACCCCTCACTTTTTCTGTCACTGCCCAAGTCTCTGTCACTTGAGGAATAGAACACTTGGAAGTTACTACTTCCAGGATATCCAAGAACTCTCTAACGTCTCAATATCTAATCTTTACAGGTTTCTGAGGACAACGAGATGGTTGGACAAAGTCGAGTAACCACGGGAAGGATGAAATAAAGCCAGTACAACACGGCTAACCCTATCGATGGGTATAACCTAACCTAAACTTAGGGTGGACATTGGCTGTATATAAAGTGTCAGCTTATTTTGACACTGACAGCTATTTCAGGCTCGAAATCTCGACAGAAAGCCAGTATTATACCTCCGCGTAAAGAAATGAGTCGCTTTATACGCTTGAACAACGTTGGGAAATATTGAAAAATTATTTCCAAAGTGAGTGCTGTGTAGTGTAGCCCAAACAGTGCGTTTTTTGAAAAAAGTTTTGGCAAATGAAACACCCACCGCGCCTGCTTACGCAAGTTTGTGCAAACAATTCATGAAACTGGTATCTGTGGCTCGGAAAAGACGCACCTTATTGTCGAGAAACCAATGCATCCACAGAGAGTGTCAGTTTGGTTCGAATTGTGGAGTGGTGGCATCATTGCACCAATTTTCTTCGAAAAAACAAAGTTTCGGTCGACAGTGGGCTTTTTTTCTGAAATTGAAGACATGGATTTTGACAACCTCTGGTTCATGCAGGATGGCACGGCATGCCGCACATCCCATGCCACAATCGATCTTTTGCGCGCACCAAATTCCCAAATCATAATCATCAGCCGTCTTTGCCATGTCAATTGACAGCCTCGGAGCTGCGATTTGACCCATTTTGAACTGTTTTTTCTAAGGAACTGTTAAGGACCGAGGTTATGCCAACAACCTGGAAACGATTCAAGGACTTAAGGACAATATCATCCAATGTAAGCTACAGCCCGAAACTATCAACAAGGTCTTAGAAAATTGGAGTGACAGAATGCGCTACTGCGAAGACAGCCGAGGCAGCCACTTGAACGACGGACGTTGTTGTTGTATTCCATAATTAATGGAATTGTTTACTCTTACTAATAAAGCCACAATAAATGAAAAAAAAATAATTTTGTTGAAATTATTGCATTTTTAAAAACATTGTATTTGGCCCACCCTGAATATCACGTTAAATTAGGATTCATTGCGAAGACCAATTTTGCACGAAATTTTGCAGGAAAAACGGTCAGCGAATGTGTTTCTTACCTACACTTTTATATGTACGTATATTAAACTAGCTATGCTCGGGGCCCCTACCGCTGGTTTCTTTTCTTTCAAATTAAAATAAAATTAATTTGATTTATCATATAGGTACAATACATACCTACTTATAATTTTTCCTCTTTTTTAAGCTTACAAAATATTTTATCGCAATGCCTTAATGCCCAATGCCGTCCATGTAAAAAACATGGCTATCGGATGTCAACTCCGGCAATGGTAGCGAGTAGCTTTGAAGATAGCCCATATACTCCCGTTTCCCCTTCCGCACCCTCTCCCTAAGTAACCTATACTGATCCAGAGGGTGTAGCCAAGCGAGCACAAAGTTGAAAGAATTTTTAAAATCGGCCAAATGGTTCCAGAGTTAGTCCCTACCACTCCTTTACCCCTACCCCGTCATCCACTTTGTGCTTCCTTTTTATGATTATTTTTTCCAGGAATTACACCTAATTCCTACCATTAATAATTCAATCTAAAATATGAAAATAAATGTTTCTTCTTTGTTTTGACTTTGCTTAAAATTACGCAATCCGATATTGGGCCTAGTAGCAATAAAAATTATTTTATTCCGTAATTGCTAGTTTTTATAACAACTGGTCACACTGGTTCTGCATTGACGATGGGGTAGGTTTTTTCATAAAGCATTTTTAAAGGCGGTAAACTCGAATGCTTATCAGTTGCGCGAAAGAAGTGAAATAAACACGTGGGTAAAGCTGGATCCACCACATCGCCTTTTCGAAAAAAAACTATGTGAAGCATATACCGCTGATTTAATTTAATTGCTCTGGGAAATGCAAAAAACAAGCCGTTCCGCCAGAATTAACAGTTAAAGTTTTAAAACCCCAGTTCGCTACCGAACTCTTTTGTTTTTTTTTTTTTTTTGAAAAAATTAAAAAAAACGATTACCCCTTTCGAATTTTTCTGCTTTGAATATTGCAAAATAATTGTCTATGCCTAGGCTATCTTACCACTTTATCAAATAATTTGTCGCTCCTCTCTAAAAGTGTCAAACGGTGAAACAATTTTTTAAAAAGTTACTTTATACTACTTACCAAAAACCTATTACCCCGGACGAATTTCTCGACTTTAAATATCCCAAAATAATCTTGTATTCATTGGCTACAAAGCCTCTTAATCAAATAATTTGTCGCTCTTCGATAAGTGTGTCAAAAAGTCAAAATACCATTTAGTACAAAAAAGGGCACTTTTGACATTTTTTATGCAAATTAACAGAAAAATCCATAAAAATCATATACCCAGATCGAATTCGTCCATTCCAAATATAACAAAACAACCGTCTATTCATTGGCTATTATACCCCATCTTCAAATAATTTGTCGCTCTTCGATAGACGGTTCTTTTGTCATATTTGGAATGGACAAATTCGATCTGGGTGTTGTCGCCACTTATTCATTAGTTATTAAGTAACGAGTGTTTTGTATTTTTTATAACAGATTGTGAACCTTTGAACGTCGCCCTCTCCCCCGCTGAACGCGATCGTAATTTTCGTTTGTCATGTTGAGAATTCTGCCAACTTATTTCCGGCCTCATCATCATTCTTACCCGGCCATCTTTTCATATTTGTGACGGCGCTTAAGCGAGGAGGACGTACAAAAGTGTAAGTAGTATTTATTGTATCAATAATGTATTTTATGCTAACCAAATCATTTCTATTTAGGAAATAAAATTTCTGTTCTGTCATTCGACATCGGATATTATTATTTCCATTCCCTCGCGACGAAAGCTGCCGTCACACTGGGTATATGACTTTTTGGGGTTTTTCGGTAAATTTCCATATAAAATGTGCATAGTACCATTTATGATACTATGTCGAAATTTTCATATTTTGACAAAATTATCGAAGAGCGACAAATTATTTGAAAATGGGGTATAATAGCCAATGAATAGACGGTTCTTTTGTCATATTTTGAATGGACAAATTCCATCTGGGTATATGACTTTTTGGGGTTTTTCTGGGCTCCCTGAAATTACGCCAAAAGAAATTACGCCAAAAAAATAAAATGGAAAAAGAGCCCAAAAACCTCCATACAAATTTGTGGCATTTTTTCCTAGGAAAAATCGCCCAAATATTTTGACACAAGTGCCGCTAATTTTGGCATTTTTTCCAAAACTCTTTTGGGCTTTTTTTCCATTTAAGAAAATTGAGAAAACGCCAAAAAAACATTTTTGGAAAAAACACCAAAAAACTTTTTGGTATTTTTTCCAAAATTGAAAAGGAAAAAACGCCCAAAAAGTTGTTGTTGAAGCAAGTAAAATGTTGGAAGACAAACAAATAACACCCATTATGTTCTTAAATAGGATGGTCTGCGATCGAATATGTACGGATATGGAATCATATGATGATATTTTCGAAGGTAAATTTAATTCTCCATTTTAAACTGTCCGATAATAACAAACATTTGCTTTCTTATTTTTGTGAAGATTGCGCCGATGGCGTTGAAGACGATGAAGATTTTTCGGATGATAATGACGATGACGAAGTAGGAAACCAGGCGAAAAGCGCAGAGTTGGAAACCGTTGTTTTATGTGTAGTTTGTCAAGTGCTACACCCATACATTGTAATGTTGCCATGCAAACATATGAAGGTATGTTCAGAGTGCAACATCAAATTACAAGCCCAGTCAGTGGCTGATGGAGAAGACAATTATAAATGTCCGTGCTGTCGGGAAATTGTCGCAGATACCCTTCAGGTGTACGTCTAATACAGTGATATGTACATATAAATTACATTCATGACTCTAAATAAAAAAAAGTTATTATAATTGGTTTGTTTTAAATGTGTTAGGTGGCTAAACTCTGAAATATAAATGAAATATAAATTGTCCAAAGAAGCGGCGCGACCCCGCGTTCCCCGCGACCGCGCGTTGACCGCGATAGCGCGCTGTCCCTCCCGCATCATTAGTTTTATCTCTAAATAACTCTATCGGAGCGGGTAATTTATTTACAACGAATTTTGGAGCTAATTTCCATATTAAATTTGGAAATTAAGCCAGAAAAAAATTGTTTTTTGGTTTTATTTCCAAACTAAACTTGGAAATTATGCCAAAAAAAAAAAAACTTTTTGTGGCGTAATTTCCATTTTACTTTTTGGCTATTTTTCCAAAAATATGGCGTAATTTCCTGGCATTCTGGTGAATTTTCTTTTTTATTTTTTGGCGTTTTTGCCAAAACCATTACGCCGCAATTATTTTGGTCTTTTTTCCAAAATACTTTTTGGCGTAATTTCTTTTGGCGTAATTTCAGGGAGCCGTTTTTCTGTAAATTTGCATAAAAAATGTCAAAGTGCCCTTTTTTGTACTAAATGGTATTTTGACTTTTTGACAGACTTATCGAAGAGCCACAAATTATTTGATTAAGAGGCTTTGTAGCCAATGAATACAAGATTATTTTGGGATATTTAAAGTCGAGAAATTCGTCCGGGGTAATAGGTTTTTGGTAAGTAGTATAAAGTAACTTTTTAAAAAATTGTTTCACCGTTTGACACTTTTAGAGAGGAGCGACAAATTATTTGATAAAGTGGTAAGATAGCCTAGGCATAGACAATTATTTTGCAATATTCAAAGCAGAAAAATTCGAAAGGGGTAATCGTTTTTTTAAATTTTCCAAAAAAAAAAAACAAAAGAGTTCGGTAGCGAACTGGGGTTTTAAAACTTTAACTGTTAATTCTGGCGGAACGGCTTGTCCGATCGGAAAAATTTTTGCATTTTCCCAGAGCAATTAAATCAGCGGTATATGCCTCATCTTTTTTTTTCGAAAAGGCGATGTGGTGGATCCAGCTTCACCGGTAAGCTAGGTCCACCCCATAGTTTACCACTCCCGAAGAGCAAAAAAATCAAAATTACCGCAATTAAATAGCAACTAAATCCTATATACTTTGTTTGGCGAAACTCGAATGTTGTGGATCCAGCTTTACCTACGTGAAATAAACACAATACAGGGGCCAGATTATGTAAAATGAAAACGATTGAACGATATCGTTTTGACAATAGCTGTCTCTGTCTATTGCCACAGATATGATAGAGACAGGTTTAGTGAAAACGAAAGCGTTTTTCGTTTCGTATTTTACAGAATCCCACCCCAGGGGTCTTATCGCGTAAGAGCACTATCGTCTGACGATATCGTTTCGGCGATAGTTTTGCTTCATGTAGCCTTTTAAATGACTGTCGTCTCGACGAAATCGTTTCGACGACCCAACATTTGCTTCATGTAGCTTAATTTTGACTGGAGCACTATCGTCAAGACAATAGCGTTTGCACGATAGGTAAATAGGTATCGTCTTGCATTGTTTTGCACATTTTGCAGACAGTTTTAACCTTTTCACATGTATTGTAAAGTGCATAATTGACTACAGATTCAAAATATATAGGTACCTACATATATTTAAAATATATAAAAACTCATCCAACATTATAAATAATGAATTTTGTTTCTACTAAATGACAAAAAAACATGCAAACATACAAAGATGAAGACAATGCCCGTGCTCCATTGACCGCTAGATGACTCGCGACATGCCAAACTCCATATAAAAAAACTGACATTTCAGCATTTGCGCTAGAGCTCTTGCACATATTGTGAAATGTCAGTTTTTTTATATGGAGTTTGGCATGTCGCCAGTCATCTAGCGGTCAATGGAACGCGGCCAATAACAAAATGTGGAGTAGGGACTGCTAGTATGAAAACCATTTTGCAGATGGCGCATACCAATTGGTTTGATTATCTCATGCACAAACCAACAGTTCCTTTTGCATAGAGAAAAATGATAGAATATCCAATTTTTTTACCATTATATAGCAAAATTGCATACTTTTAAAAGAATCAGCACCTGAAAGATACCTCAAATTTGTGCAAAATAAACTATAGACGACACGATGGTGGTAGAGTTACATGAAGCAACGTTAAAACGAAAGCGTTCAGTGCTATTGTCGAGACGATGATCGTCTGAAAAGTTACGCGAAGAGACCCACCCCAGGGTGACCCGTGATAGTTTTCGGTGCGAACAGATTACAGTGCAAATGTTTTTGGATTAAATAGAAATTTAAACAGGAAATGGGAAAACATACTTTGAAGTGTTTAGCCTGCGGTCGGGAACAAAAAGAAAATGAAGGTGTAAAATATTTGTATGTGTCGATAATGGAGGGCAATAAAAGTTTAACTTTGCATACAATTTTCTAATTTCTACACTGGGCAAATCATGCCATGACATTTCATTTCGTATCGCAACGGTAACGGCGGCGTATCACCTGCAACCTGAGCGACGTTTTGTGTTGTGGAAACAAAATTAACTATTCGGCTGTTTGCTTTGTTGACAAAAAGTGCTTAATATATTTTTTGGAAAAGTTTTTATTTATTTTAGTTTTTTCCAGAAAATTGTTAATTAATAAAAACCACAAAAAATAAACACTACTTACGCGCTACGCCACAGACCATCACCGGCATGCGAAGACACTAAAATCAGAGAAAAAATTACATTTCCAGACGAAAACTATTAAAAAAACAAATTTCTGTCAAATTCATGTCAGACATTCATATCAGGGGACATTGACTTATTATATATGGACTGCTAGTGAAATGTCAGTTCATAAAAATTGTTCCCAGAAAATGACGCCAACATAAACTAGCGCTCTTGGTTCGGATCGAAAAATAAGTGAAACAAAATGACGAACCATCTTTTATTTCTCCATAGAATCATATAGAATGCTAGAAGCACCTATTGAGCGTGACAGAATTTATGAGTTAAGACATTTAAAATTGAAATTGTTGCGTCACTGTTTAGGTTAGATGACATTGGAAAACGGGAGCCAATGCGACAACCATCTTTTATTTCTCCATACAATGCCAGAGACACCTAGTGAAATTGGTAAGTAAAACGGTTGAAATTCAAATTGTTGCGTCATTTTTAACAATAGATGCCACTTCAAAAAAATGTGTAAATTTCCAAATTATTCCGCTCCGAACCAAGAGAGCTAGTGGTTATGTTGGAACCAACGCGAAGACGTGTGCTAGCAGTTCAAATATAATATGTCAATGTCAGGGGATAATCGCAGAGAGAGATCGCTGACATATAATCATACGATTAAATAGAATAGAGTGACTCCACAAGATATTTCATCTCAATAATGATAACGATAAGCATTATGACATGTGAGAGAAATTATCTCCTGTGGAGTCGGGGTAAGGAAGGGCATTTTAAGGGGTTAAGCTCTACGACATCGTGGGTAATTAAAAATAAAACACGTATGAATCACGTCATTTGTAATCATGAAAGTCATAGAATGCGTCGAGGGGTTGACGTATTCGACGGAACGAACCGTGTCCCATAGAATCCGTCACCGGACTCGAAAATATCCACAATATATTAGTTTGATTCAACTGTTACCTGTAAGCAGGCCTGCAGCATTTGATAGTTTGTCTCATTATTTTAATATTTCTACCTACCAATGAAACTGCTTCCTTTCACGATGTTCCAACTGTCAACGGATTCGACGGATAGAAAAGTAGAATGTAAAGGCCCCGCCCCTAAGAATCCGTCACATCCGTTGCGGCAATGTATTCGACTGACAGGTTGATAGAATACACAGTAGCTTATGGAACGTAACCCATGAGCAACGAACGTGCCGGATGCGACGGATAAAGTAGGTTTACTTTCTACTTTTCTGTCCGTCGACCCGTTGACAGTTGGCAGAGCGTGAGAGTAAGCATTTTCATTGGTGGAAATATAAGATAATGAGAGAAACTGTCTCTCATATGTCATCGGCTGTCAACGTATGCGACGAATTCTATGGGACTGTTCGTTCCGTCGAATACGCCAATCCGTCGACGCAACGGATGCGACGGATTCTATGGGTCGGGGCCTTGAACCAACTTTATCCGTCGCATCCGGCACGGACAGTGGTATATGTATTACTTATGGGTTACCATAAGCTGCTGTGTATTCTATCAACCTGTCACTCGAATACGTTGCCGCAACAGATGCGACGGATTCTATGGGTCGGGGCCGAGGGCCGGGGCTTTCGCCCGCACCGTAACGCACGCATCGCCTTGCACGTATTTAAGCAGGACTCGACGTAAGGTATCGATTTGAGATCTCATTCATATGTGACAGCGGAAAAAATATCTCTAATCTAGTGCAAGAATTTGCATAAAATGTAGTACCAACGAACATTAAATTTTCCCATAAAATGTTTTCATTCTTTTGCACTCTTGCCCTATTAAATGTCAAACTGAGCTATTTTCGATTTTGCTCTAATAGCCCACTAAAGTACTATTGTGAGCTCACCGAGCTTATGACGGCTCCTTTTGTGTTGTGTTTTGTGTTGATTTGATTGAAGAAGTTTCGTAAAATGTTTCGTTCTTTTAAATAAACAAAAAGATATCTATAAATAACTAAAGGGATTACAATCTCATTAAACAGTGTAAACTGTTCTACTTCTTTTGATGTGTTTCGTGCAATAATTTAATAAATCTTAATGGAGCGATAGTTTTAACTTGTGTGTCAAGATATTGACAAAGTAGCTTTGTGTCGTGTGTTGTGTTTATTTGGGTAAAATAATCAATTAAAAAAGTTTGTTTTGCTTTGCTTTTGCTCATATTTGCAATGCTTTTTTGGATATGTTAATTTCGTCTCCGAGTTGCTATCAGTTTTAAAGCAAATCTGAGACAGAATGTCAGACGAATTTATGTTGGAGCAAGAGCCCAATAATTCTGGGCTCACGGAAAATATGCCGCTGGAGACGCCATCTTCTTTGTCCACTTTTTCGGTCGGTGATTCCAATAATATAGGGCTTCCATATCAAAATGAACCTATAATGCAATCATCACCTCCGCATTATCGTCATTCTCGTGCCTATAGACATTTTAAGAATCCGCCGCAACCTCACATGTGTATTCGAACAACGACAGAGCATGGTGAAGAACTCTTCATTAACGTTCTAAGTTGGACAAGGATAGTTATTCCGCAAGAACCAAGCGACCCTATACCGCTGTACGGAGGAATGAGGGTAAAGTACTTAAAATTTAATTGTAAATATCTTACTAAACTCAATAATTTATTAAAGGTGCCGCCGGGAAGTCCTCGTAGCCCACCAATTGTGTTTGCTGTTATGGCAAATCCGGAGGTACTTAAAGATTCTGGAAGGCACAGCAAAGATCCCGAAGAAAGACGAGCAATGGTTGAGTTGATGTGTGATTTTGTTGAAGCCATGAATCCAGGTGTTAAATTGATACGGTAAATAAAGAAACCATTACGGAATTGGAAGCTGCAGTCCTAACATACAATATTTATTTTAAAGAATCTAAACCTTATCACTTTAATAGCCAGTTGTATAGTCAGAATTTAAACTGAAGTTTAACTAAACCTGGGGCCTATACCTCAAAACAGCAATTTAACAATTCTACAGGCAGGTTAAGAATGCAGATTTAACAAATAACTATAACTCATGTAGGTACCACAAAAGAAAACCGCTTCACTTGTTAAATATAGAAATTTTCTTTCTTTCTGCAACTCTTTTGTACAAGTGCTTCCACGACAGCTAGTCTATACGAAAGCAAATTAGCTGAGATCATGTTAATTTACAAAATTTTCAACCATACGTTTTGAAACGAGGAGGTTTCCGTATCCGAATCGAAACAAGAAAATTTTTCCTTAAAATTTCCCAATTGTTAAGGTTTGCTTGTACAATTGAGTAGATGAGAACCAAAACTATCCATATCCCAAATTTTCGTTTTGTGCAAATTGAAAAAAACGTACCAAGACTAAATGGGAGAACTTAGAAAACATTTTTTTTAATCTATTTAAAGCTTTTTAAGTCTTAATCCTATAATTGAAACGAAAAATGTATTTATAATTCCGTTTAGAAGTTATTTAAAAATTAAAGTTGGATATGAACAGTTTTGCTACTAAAGGATGGATATGACCAGTTTTGAAGCCAACAAAGACGCAAAATGTAGGATATAAACAGTTCTGCAGCAAACAATTAAAGTTATTGAAATGTCTTTGAATGGTAATCTTTGCATTTCGTTGCTTAAAGAAGATTAAGATCAACAACAGTTACAGTACCTATGAAGTGAATAAATTATCAGAGTGTCTTATTCTTACTGGTTTTGTTTGAGACGTGTATTTTAAGACAAAATTTGCTTTGGCGGTTTTTTCATTAATTTGAATAGAAGTACTCCTTAGACGTATATCCCGTACTTTTTATGAGTAGAATCTGGTATTGTGGGATGTTTCTATGCCAAATACCTATAGAAATATGTTTACGCTTTGATCTCGAAAAACGACTTACCTATGAATATCATACCTTCTCAACCTACTGGTATGGATATGAAAAGTTTTGGTGCAAAAGTCATAGTGGATATGGAGAGTTTTGAAAACAATGACGATTTTTGTTATTAAATTTAAAGGGGATTTAGCAAGTTGTGCTGAAAAATATTTCCTTTAAACTGTGCAGTACAGCCAACTTAACAAATCTGCATTAAAATCTCAATTTTTGACTATATGGATATGACGAGTTTTGTTTCTCATCTACTCAATTGTTAATTATTAAATTGACTTGCAGTTTTGGGGTACAAAAACCAATATTCGCCTGTTGTACAATATGTACTTGTTGTTTTCTGGTATAGACCCCTGATCGAGAAACTGAAACTTCTGGTTTAACTGGTTCATTTTCACAGTAGATACATATAAATCAATCTTCTAGTTAACTAAACGCAGTTGTGAAAGCAAAGAACAATTTCCCTTATGAGGATATTTTTCTGCCAGTACACTTTTAATCAAATAAATGGTTAATGCTTTTCTATACTTTATCTATTTTACCACTTGTGTAGTATTATATCATATATATATATATATGTATTTTGGTATTAAAGGAGTGCATTGATTTATTTCTGACACATGTTTGAACTGTCATCTAGTTTCACATTGACCCGAGAAGTGTGTTTTTAAAATCAACACCCATGAAAGTTTAAGTTGTACAATTTGGAAAAATTATTTTATACATTTTGAAAAGACAATCTAGTAGCGCATACAAGTTTTAAACTCTTCGGGTACATCTGTGCAGCTATAAAAAAGTTATGGCTCCTTAAACTCAAAATTTTGAACCTGAACGTGAGTTTAAATTTGAAGTTCAACTCGTCCGGTTTCACAATATAATCTTAACTTCAATTCAATTGAACTCAGTTTAACGAAATTTTATAATTAGAATTTGGCAGTTTTGTACAGTAGTTAGCTTTTATACGACTTTTTCGAAATCTTTCCTTGTATTTTCTATCAAACAACACACAAACAACGTCAAATATTTGTGTTTTTGACAAACGCCTGATCTGAGGTTTAAACGGCAGAATACTATAGTTTAATTTGAACTACAGAATGAACTCCGTTCAAGGTTTAAACGAATCTCTGAAATCGAATTAATTGTTGAACTGAGGTTTAAACTGAAAGTGTAGTTTAAACTCTCACTGTGAAACTGGGGGTAAATGTTTTTTTTTCTCAAAATTTGTACTTAATAAATTTACATTTTTTTTTATGTATACTTGAGAAATTTCCTAAAAATTATGTTAAGCAACTTTTTTACGTACGATTAGCGGAAATTGTAGTAAAAATCATTTTTTGTCAGACAAAAATGGTCAAAAAAGACTCGATTTTTCCCAAAAATAAGGTTTTTCATTCATAGATGGTGTAGTGTAGTGGTTAGAGTCATTGCTTGTGACCCGAGGGGCGTTGGTTCGAGCCCCGGCTGTCACCGACCATAAGAGAAACGAATAATATCAGAGTTTCTCCACCACTAAACCAAAAAAGGGGTTTCTGCCCCTGAGAGGTCCAGGATTTGGAATCCCCTTTTTAATGTCAAAAAAATAAAAAAAATAAAAAATTAATAAAAAATTCATAGCACCCCAGAATAAAAGATCCATGGGTGTTAAGGTCAGGAGATCTGGTCGGCCAAGGATTGTGGCCAAGAAATTCCAGGTAGTAATGAGAATTAACTGTTTGTGGAAGAACGTACAAGCCTACTAAAGTCTTTTCAAACATTTACGCTAAACCTGCTTTGAAATAATAATTAAATTCTTACCTTTGTAAAGGATGTTGTGCACATTAAATGGGGATTGGGGTCTGACCAATGCCAATGGTGCGAATTGCGCTTCGTCAGTCCACAAAATGTTCTTGAGGAAGTGCCCGTCTTCTGCCTGTTTGCGCAATAGCCACTGGAAAAATGCCACCCTTCTTTGCGCAGGTCCTGGTAGTAAATCCTGTACCGAAGTTAAATGGAAAGGGTTTAATCTTTTACTCTGTAGAGTTCTGTGAATCCTTGTTCTGGGAAGTGCCAACTGCACAGCTAGTCTGCGGACCTTACTAAAAGCTTTACTCCCCATCACGCAAAATTCCGCCCTCAATTTCTGCCGCCGGTCGCTGCGTCTGAACGTCGTTTCTTTTTATTTCGAGGAGCTCACCCGGTATCAACAAGGCTGTACTATTATGGTGTACTACGATTTGGGTATCCGGCACCGGGTGCGAATATACGACAATACTTCGGAAATTCGCACCAGGTGCGAATTTCTTTGTTTCTATATTGAAATCGGATATTCGCACCCGCGCTCGCGATTCGATTCTTGAGGGCTTTTGTTAGATGAAAGAATTTATAAGGATGTCTATTCTTGACCTAGACTCTTCACTTAAAGTTTCAGCTTTCGGTTGTTCACCAACGATAAGTGTTCCATGTTTGAGTGCTATGAGAATGCAACACTAATGGACAACATTTGAATCAAGAACATCAACTTAATGTTCCAGATCACAATAGAAACAATGGAAGTTCTATGTTAAGAAGATGAACTCGGACCATCAAATCTGGCTTTTGTTGAGGGTCCGATTTTCCGATTCAAACATAAGATAAAAAGTAATTTGCACCTGGTGCGAATTTCCGGTGAGTTGGGGGTGCGAATTTCCGATTCCAATATAAGATAAAGAAGTAAACGTAAAAAAATTAAGTAAAAATTTTGAGAAAAACCATTTAAAGTAAAAAATTCAACAACAAATTTTCAAAATTTGGCTTTAAGGAGCCTTAACTTTTTTGTAGCTGCACAGATGTACCCGAAGTGCTTAAGACTTTTATGCGCTACTAAATTCTCTTTTCAAAATGTACAAAATTTGTATACCTATAACGGTTTAGAAATTATAGCGTTTTAAGTGGTAACACCTCCAAATTAGAGGTCTCCTACTTTGATGGGCTATAACGGGGAATACGATGCAAATAGACCCCCCCCCCTGCCATACAATTTTTTGTTCGGCGGAACTTCAGGAACTACCCCTTAAAGGATTATACTTCTTAACTAGGACACCCTGTATATTTTATTCGCCAAGGCTTTAAAGTAATCACTATAAATCACATAATCGTCATTTCCAAACACTAAAATAAATAATTTGTATTTGTAAAAACATCAAAACAATTTACTTTTGTCTATGACGACACATTTTAATACAGTGGGCTTACCGCAGTAATGGTGAAACAACTCATAACTCTAGTTTTCACTCATATAAAGGGTTTCCCATAATTCACGCAAAATGTAATTTTGATATAGAAAACACAGGATTTTTGATTAAAAAGCTTAAATTTTTTATTGATTCATAAGAGTACACAGATTGGGGTTATGTATGGCATATCGGATAAATGGCAGCCACGGCTTTGCTGGCAAGTACGTACTCTTTTATTGAATTTTTCTGTGATCGTTTCGCATATATGTGGCTGAATTTCATTAGTACACCTCCCAATTTCCTCTTTCAAGGCGTTGGTGGTCGTAGGCTTATTTGCATAGACTAAGTCCAATGGCGTTAAATCGCAAGATCTGGATGGCGAATTCTGATTGCAAAAAATCTACCGATTACGCGATTAGTAAATGACTCATTCAGTAATTGAATTGTTTCTCTGGCTGTATGGCATGTGGCAACGTATTGTTGAAACCACATGTTGGTCACATCTATATCCTGTTAGGCACTAAAATTCGGTTATCATGTGGAATTCCTACAACTTTATGCGGAGTCCGAACGGCTGAATTGAGAAGCCTTTTCAAGACAGTCATACTTTCTGATGTTTGTCAGACGTTATCGTCACAGTAATCGATGATTGATTTTGATAAAATGTTTTAACGATTAAAACACGTTGGTTTATCGAATTATTTTGCATAATAAATTTGCCACATGTCTACTTCACGACTGCCAAATATGAACTGTCAAGTCAAGACTAATGTTTACCAAAATGGCGGCAAAACAAAGTAGTATACCTTCCCGGCGGACACCCTGTACATCGATGGAAAATATAATAAATGATTTCACTACCAATACCAATAATTTGCAACCAGCTAAATTTAATTTTTAAATCCAATTTTGTCTCACTTCCTCCAATTGCATTCCAGAAGTCACTTACAAATTTTAAAATTTAAAAAAACAACAATATTGAATGGAATTTCAAAAAGTTTCCTTCTTTTGTTGTTATGGAAAAGTCTTGGCGTATGGTCTTACTTAAGTTTTCTGTTGTTTGTTGAATGTTTAGCGTTAGAACTTACTGTTAGAATCTCTGTAAGAAGTACATATAACTTCAAAAATAACGAACATCGGATAAATTGTTTTTGAATTATGGAGGAACATAAAATTATGAACCATGATTGCGTATAAAAATACCCTTAAGTAGCTTATAATAATCCTCTAGTGCGCATTGCAATGCTGTAATAATTTTTTAAATCGGCAGAGTAATTTCAGAAATAGTCACCTTTATCCCTCTTCCGCCCACCTTAAGTAACCTAGTGTCACCATTACAACGCTTAAAGAACTCGACTCGGCCTTCACCGAGTGTACCTCTCTCTCCATCTTTATTATCCGGGGGTCTCGCTTTATTGGTTGTGGTTTTATTGTTCTCGATTCGAAATAATTGATCGATATTGCATAAATGTTACTTGAATTTATTTTATACTTCAAAATTTCAAGGTTAAAAGTTAAATTCTATAAAAGTTGATTTTACAAAAAAGGTTAATTAGGTTACTCGGGAAGTGTTGTTATGGACTTTTTCTGAAAATCGTATTTTTGTGGTTGTGAAAATCGTAATTATCGTATTTTGTAAAAATGTGTATAAGTTAGTATAGAGTAGGGTACTTATAAGGGTACTTAGAAAGATGTACAATTCTAATGAATATTATAAGCGGACACACGCAATTGCTAGGTATGCCCAAAGGCTGGCTCTGAGTATACCTACCCTTTTTGCAGAAGTCGCAGAAGTCCAGGAGCAAGCAGTGTAAACGGGTGCCGGTCTTTTCGACAAAATTCATTTCGCAAATTTTATTTCGCATTTATCGACTCGCATTTAGTTTATCTCGCAATACTTTTTTCGCAAATTCTCATTCCTGAATTTTAATTTTTTTAAATATAGTATTATTTAGTTCACCATTTCATTATTTGTATCTTGCGTTGTGATTTGTTCGCATTTTGCTATTTCGCATTGTATTATTTCGCCAAATGTTTTGTTTTACAATCTATTACATGTATTTCGCGGCGAAATTTATTATCATTTGCGAGATGAAAAATTCGAAATGATGTTTTTGCGAAACGATTACAACGCGAAATGAAAGATTGCCTAACAAAAATTGCGATTTGATGAAATGCGAAATAAATTAAAAGCAAGACAAATAATTGCGAAATGATAAATTGTCAAAATAATCCGCGAGATGAACCCTACCCAGTGTAAACACCTATACTTTTCAATGGCAGCACAATGGACCTAAAACCAACCATAGCTTTTAGTACCTAACTAAAAATTTGGTTTCCATTACTTGGGTGCGAACCTTCTAAAGTATACAGATTTCTTATAAATTTTAACAACAGTAGTGGTACTGAGGCAGCTTCACTTGCCCTAAATGTTCAAACTTAGTTCCAAAATTGCGAAATTGATATTTTTTGATATCGAATTCAAATAAGTCATCAGCGTTCTTGAACTCGATACGCAAACGACCAGCAATTTAAAAACTGGGTTAATCCCACTTCCCCCATTCAAGGCGGTTATGTCCAGCAAGCGTTTTATTTGTGAATTTTTAGAACAATTAAATAATAATAACTTCTTCGAGAAGAAGCGCCTACGAGCATGTTTAACAGTATGCAAAACTTCAGCACTTGGGCCTTAATAATAATCATTTTAATCTCTCACCTTAAATATTCTGTAATTCTCAAGATATTTGGAAATTTCGCAATTTTGAGTTCGTAAAATCTAATATGGACACTAAAAATATTATTAGAACTATACCCTACTGCTACGCTACTAAAAAAACACAATCCGTCTTTAGGATGTGTCTACACGGCTGCGTAGTGCGTTTTTTCAATGCCTTGGAAGCGGTAATGACTAGTTCTACTACCAGTGAAAGAAAGCGGAATCCAAGCGATTTGTTTTCTTCTTTTATAGTCGTATCTGCGACACAAAATACAAACACTGCACGATGGTTAATAACCCTGATAAACATGAAAAACGCTTGTAAATTGGCCAATTGGTAATGCATTATATGCGCTTTTTTCGAATAAAAATAACGGATAACGCACTGGTTTCCGTAAAATGGTAAATATAGCTACTCTTTGAATAGAGTCTACTTACAGAATAGAATTTTCGAATAAAATTGTGTAATGTAGTGAAAACGCTAAAAGATAAAGAAGTAGAACACCAATTGCAGCAACTTGCAACATAACGATCAATAACCTGAAGCAGTTCTTATTATAAGTAGAGAAGTTCGCTACACTATGACGTTTAGAGTCGGAGGGCTTGAAATGCAGTCCAACGTATGTTGTGTATATGTACAATTTGATACTGGTTTAAATTTGGAAACAGAAGACATACCCAAACAAATACAGAAAACCAAAACAAAATATGAGCAATATCGAAAGTCAATTTCTTATAGCGACAGTAAGTTGATAAAGAATAATTAATTAAGAAAGGGATTCCTGGAGCTCTAACACTCCAATTCCATTCAATTATCCTATAAAGCCGAAACCAGTTTTTTTGTTGGTAAAATGGTAAAAATGCCAACGAAAATTGAACAATCCTTTAAAAAAATGTAATCATTTTCATAACAGTTATCTATAATAACAAATAACTCAGCAATTAATGGTAGATATAATATAAATATTTTTTGCAGGGAATATTTTTTTAAGATAATAATCTAGCACTAAACCACGGGAGTCGACCAATTTAGGGACCATTGGGACCTAATTCAAGCCTTTAACCTTTCTGTAGGCATATATTCTGAGGAACTTATTTATTCCTCGACATGCGACATATGTATTTTGATACATTGTAACATATGTATAAGACAACTAATGCACTTCTCCTGAAACCATAAAATATAAAACAATCAAACTTTGTAACTAGCATCCTGAAAACATATTTCCAGAAGACTGTTGTAGTCAACAATATGTATTAAGTGCAAAACTAATGCTTATCACTTTATCAGATTCTGTTCCCCTTTCCTGTTTCGAATTTTTCTTGTTTGATTTGTTTGTGCGTAGTTTCAAAATTTGGTAGGAAGTAGTTGTTCTTACAACAAGGTTTGTAATTTGTAATTTTGTAGAAGTCGTATTTGACTGCTTCTAAAATCGTAAATATCGGAACTAAAAATCAGCAAATCGTAGAAATCAGGCCAAATCAAGCAAAAATCGGAGCGTCGTATTTGCTTTCCAAAATCGTCACAAATACGATATTTACGACCGTATAACAACGCTGCTCGTGACACGTGTCGTCGCAATGACAGCCAACTGAAATGAGAGAATATGCTTTCTTTAAAACTGCATTTTTATATTACAAGTGACAGCTTAGCTTAACTATTGAAATACGAGCAAAGGCAAAATAGCTACTTCAATTATTGAATTGTTACAGCTTATTGCTGGAAATTGCTAGGCAATTACGTAAAAATTAACATGTCACACAAAGCAAGTTTTTAATTTAAATATGTGGTATAGTTGCATTATGTCACCACACAACCCTGAAAGAATTTTTAAAATTGACCATACTTTGCAATAGGTACGGAACGGACGGTACGGTTGTAGTAAACTATAGGAATTTAAGCGTCAGAGAACACGACTTAAGAATAAGATTACCAGTCTAATATGGATGTATGGATGTATGAGTAGTATGAGTAGAGTTAGAGTATTTCTATGGATTGGAATTGGAATCAATTTGGAAATTCACACTTATTTGAAGTGACATCTATTGTTAAAATTGGCGCAACAATTTGAATTTCAACCGTTTTAGTTGCCAATAGGTGTCTCTAGCAGTCTATGGAGAAATCAAAGATGGTTGTCGCATTTGCTGCGCTTTTACTGTAAAGCAACAATTTGAATTTCAACCGTTTTACGTGAAACCAACTTCCAATTCCAATTTGGAAACGATTAAGGGAACAAGAACACGCATTATGAATGAGAATGGAGAAAGGAGTGTATTTTATATGGTAATTTTGTAAATATGTATGTATCTTGTAAAATACATATTAGCTTTTGGGCAAAACAGTCTTCAGCACATATATATGTAGCTACAAATATGATCTACAAAATAATACAATAAGGTTCTGTTTTGTCCCTATGGGAACGGAACCTTAAAAATGGTACAGGGTGTTGATTGGGATTTCATGCTATCTTTGACGTTAGGCAATAGGAAATTCTGGAATTTTATTTGTTCAAGCTTTGACGTAACAGTCAAAAAGAAAACAACTTTCTTTCAAAAATAAAAATTAATTTAATAAATAATAATAGCAAAATAGTGTGTTGCATTCGTATCTGCTATGTGGACGCATTTTCAACAACTGGCAGATGAATACAATGCAAGACAGTGTGGAAAAAATTGCATGCATTGTTGCGGTTGTGACAATTTTAACTATTGATTAAATCTAACAACTGAAATGACAAATAAACTGGAAAACTGGAACGATTTGTCGCAAATCTGTGGTTTGGTGACCAAAGTGAAAAATAAGTGAACAAGGGCCGGTAGGGCCCTTAGGGCCGGTTTGTTCACAGGTGGTTAAATCTGTGGTTAGGTTATCATAGATTTAGTTTAACCCATGATTAAATAACTGTGATAACCAAAAAGCGTTTGTTCACTTATTTTTCACTTTGGTCACCAAACCACAGATTTGCGACAAATCGTTCCAGTTTTCCAGTTTATTTGTCAATTCAGTTGTTAGATTTAATCAATAGTTAAAATTGTCACAACCGCAGCAATGCATGCAATTTTTTCCACACTATCTTGCATTGTATTCATCTGCCAGTTTGTGAAAATGCGTCCACATAGCGGATACGAATGCAACGCACTATTTTGCTATTATTATTTATTAAATTAATTTTTATTTTTGAAAGAAAGTTGTTTTCTTTTTGACTGTCACGTCAAAGCTTGAACAAACAAAATTCCAGAATTTCCTTGGTTAATGTCGTTAATCGACCAAAATCACCTGGTTATCGATTTCAGTGATTAACTATCCAAATCATGGATTCTCTGGTTAAAATTTGACTGAACAAACAGATTCTATGATTATCAGCTGGAATAACCATTGATTAGAGTTAACCAAAGATGAACAAACCGGCCCTAAGTGTGTTAAATTTTTTAATAGAGAGTAATTATAAAAATTAAATAAATTTTTTATCAGAAAATGTTGACTTTGCTGCTTCTGCTGCTAAAAATACAGATTCACCTGAGTCTTCGCCAGCTCCATCGTTACCTGGTGATATGCCAAACGTTTTCGATTCCGATGATAGCATTATGGATGAGGATTTTGTTCCAGAAGAAGAAACCAGTAATAGCGAAATGAATGAAGTGGCAACTTGTTCAACTCAAGTAAATGAAGAGACTGCAGTTGAGAACATTTAAAATAATGAGAAGAAGTGGTCCAGGCGCATAAGGAAAGAACGAACTAAACACATTCATAGTGGCAAAAGTTACGTGAGTGTAAGCGGAAAAGTTGTTCAAGCTAGGAAATTACAAAATTTAAGGCAATACAGGAAAAAAACAGTTTTTTTTATTGAAGAGGACATAGGAAAGTTATTTTTGACCAGTACTGGTCGCTTGGCACCCACGACAAAAGGGTAGCCGTAGCCTTAATCGCAAATCTCGTAAAAGTTAAAGAAAAACAGGTTTCTCGCAAAAGAAAAGCTGGCAGTTCAAAAAACAGGGAAGTAACTTATGAATACTTTCTTGAAGTAAACGGTGCAAGAGTTTCTGTGTGCAAGGGTTGATTCAGCAGAACTTTAGATAAAAAGGAAAGGTTCATATCAAACGCCATCAGAAATAAGATGCTTAACACATCCGGCATTACAGTGGACGACCATAGAGGTAAAAAATCTTCGAAAAACAAAAAGTCTGAAGAGGAGCTTAATGAAGTCCTGGCTCACATAAAATCTTTTCCAAGCTATGAAAGCAATTCCACCAGACGTACAAATAAGAAAAAGTTTTTACCTTCCTATTTAAACTTGCGTATTATGTACGACTTATACAAAGAAGGACGAGGGAGCACGCAAAAGAAATGATTCAGCTTCGATCTTCAGCAATGCTTGCCAACACCGTTTGTTGGATCTTCGGTAGCATTTTATAAAAGACAGTTATGGACCTAACCTTACTGTTCACGATAATGCTACCGGAGATTCAACGCACTGCATGTGGCATGAAGCTCTAGCCGTAACATTTTACTCAGACACATGCGGGGGACAAAATAAAAACAGTCATGTGGCGGCAATGTTTTTAATAGCTCAAGTTAAGTTCCCCAATTTAACCATAAACCACAAGTTCCTTGTTCCAGGTCATACACATATGGAATGTGACGTGGATCATTCCATGATTGAAAAACAACAAAAACACCTGTTTACCACCCCCACGATTGGTACCAGCTACTACGAACAACAGGTTTAAAAAATAAGTTCCAGGTACACGAAATGCAGCAAGAAGAATTCTTTGATTTTGCCGCTTTGTTGAAGACAGTTTTGGTGTGCAGAAAAAAAACACTTTAAATGAGCAGTTTTCTTGGCATAGTGTGCAATGGCTCCAATACTAGCAGAATGGTTTAGTGAGATACAAACACAATTTAAACCACTCCGAAGAGTTCAAGACTTTAAGCTTTCTTAGAAGAGGAAAAAATAGATGTCTCAAAGATTATCCACTCCAAGCAAAGTACAACACTTAAGCCCCGATACGATATCTGAAGAAGAAGAAGCAGAAGCAACATAAACACTTACTTTTTTTGTTATTAAGTTTCTCTACCTGCAATATACTCGTGATATACCAAAGGAAGATGACACTATTCTTGCTACGTTTGCCGACGACACCGCTATTCTAGCAGTAGGTAAAACAGTCAAAGAAAGGACTGCAAAACTGCAAACCGCATTAAATAAAGTAAATGAATAGACGAGTAAACGAATCGCCCTCAATGAAACTAAATCTGTTCACGTGAACTTCACATATAAAAAAACGAATGACTTGCCAATTTTTCTAAATTCGCCCAGAATACCTTTTGCGAACGATGCCAAATACCTGGGAATGACACTCGACGCAAAGCTGAAATGGAATTCACACGTGAAAATGAAACGCAAAGAGCTTGAACTCAAATATAGAGAAATGTACTGGTTACTTGGAAAACATTCCCAGCTCAGTACCGAGAACAAACTGCTTTTATACAAGCAAGTGCTAAAGCCGGTGTGGACCTACGGTAAACAACTTTGGGGTTGCAACAAGAAAATAAATGCCAATATTATACAATCTTTTCAAAATAAAGTGCTTCGAGAAATTGTAAAAGCACCGTGGATCTCGGAGTACCTACAATCGAAGCTGAAACTAGAAGCTTTGCGCGAAAGCATAGAAACCGACTAATCGGACACACCAACAATACAGTCCTACAAATTTTGGATGAGAGCAATTTATTGCGCCGACTACAAAGAACAAAACCTTTCGACTTGGCGATATAGAGATTAACCGCGTCTAAATTGCGGAACATGCAGGATCTTTCATTGGAGAGTAACACCTGTCAAAAGTTTTCATTTCGTGATAGAAAAATTGCTTGATAAGTTATATCTTTGTTGCAGTATCTACAATTTATATCGAAGGGTGGTGTTTTTAGTCAGTAAGAATCTAACACTACTATGAGAACGCGTTGTTCTAGTGTCTGTGCAAGATTTTCACCTACCCTCGGAAAAAAAAATAAAAATTAAGTTTATATTTTGTAAGCTTTTGATTAATTAAACTATTTCCTATTTTATAAATAATGCAAATGTTTTATTTCCTGACTTAAGTCTTACAAAGAAACAAAACTTTTAAAAATAAAACAAAATGAGAGGATCCTAAGGACTTAAGTCATCGGAAAAACGGTAAATAGTAATAAATTTGGAAAAATGTAATAACATTATTATAAGGTCTTAATTTCAGAGCTTTTATCCCGATTTGCAATTATGTAATTAAACAATTTTCAATTTGTTTTAACGAAAAACTGCAGTTTCTGACATTTTTGCCTAACGTCAAAGGTTTAATTTAAGATATGCTGTAGTGTGCGTATTTGATCAATTGTGTACTTTCTCCGCCTCCCACTCCAACCGCCCTGATAAATACCTATTAATTTATTGACGAACATAATTATGAGCATAGCTTTTCCCTTATTTTGTTACTAACTTGTGCTTCGAGATCTACCCAGCGTTAATTATTTATTCGGAACTAAATTAATATACAACAATTTATTTATTTTACTTATTACAATGTTTTAAATATTTCTTGTAACTTCACATCCATATAAAATGCAAATAAATATACTTTTATTTATATTTTAGCAATGCCCTAATTTTAAAGGACAGGGATATATCGGGAGAGTTAAAAGATGTATGGAATGCAGTTCAAGCTCAACGCGACAGAGAAAGGGAGGAGCAAATGGTTCAACAACGTCAACAACAGCATTATCACAACACTACCACACAACAATTGTTTCCCAAATCACAAAATCCACTATTAGACGAATCTCAGAGTGAACAACCGGAAAATATGAACAACACAAATAGCGGCTCTGAAAATAAAATTGTTGCCATGGAGCTTGGACCCGAAGCATCCCATATGTTACGAAACGATCAAACGACTGATCCATTGCTAAAAAAAATGTCTGATGAATCTCATTTTATATGCGAACCTCTTGAAAGTGCAAATACTCAAGATGAAGAAGACGGTCATTTACAGAACAAGATTCCGGAAAGAGAATTGCAGAAAGCTTCTTTGTCTGGCTTGTCGAGCGATGCATCGGAACACATGGTCTCTGAGCCTGAACTCACTGATGCTAACAACATTAATAATACGAAATTGTGTTCAATAGCTATTACTGACAATACGAACAAATCCAACAACGTAGCAAACGGGGGTAAAAAGGTTTCAAATGCCAACGCTGATGCTAATCCTAGCTCCACGGCGACAAATAAAACGCCATCAGCGACTCCACCAAAAAAAGAAAAATTGGGTGGATTTCTACCAAATGGATGCATTTTCCCTCGATTCAAAAACAATAAGCACAAAGACAAGGATAAAGATAATTCCAAATCTACCTCTAAGGACAGAGAAAAAAACTTACTACATGTCCTAAAAAAAAATAAAGATAAGCAAGAAGATCCCATAAAAAACTGCATTAATCTCGAAAGTGAAATCGAAAAGCTAGACCTCAACAAGATAGATTCAGCTGCCAGTACTGACAATATGTTCATGAAGCTAAAAGTTGCTACATCAGCTGCCAAATAAGTCATATAATGCTATGCAACTCACATCTCTTTGTCAATTTAAGTATTTTCTTATGGCTCGGAGTCTTTACATTCACATAACATGCATGCATTTGACACACATTTTGTTTTCCTTTCGAGCAAGTTGTGCATTATCGCACATCACCCGTAACAAAACATTAAAAAACCTTCTTGACGCATTCATACTTCATAAGCCTTGTGTAAAGCCTTTGCAGATATAACTTAACAAATTTATGTGCCATAAATAACAGATATTGCATTTATACATAGCATTTGAGTTCTAATCTCGTCGAAGCACAACAATAAAACGTTTTAATAAACACGCACAGATACACACACTTACCCAGTTAAATTAAGGCTATACTAGTGTTCTTAAACTCCATAAGAACCTTTTTGTGTTGTGTACACTAATATTGTTATTAGACAATCATCCTAATGCTAGCAAGATTCGTATTTTTCAGTTTTTTGTACCTACCGATGCATCTTTAGAGACTTCAAACGTTCAAGGTAAATTTGTGTTACAATTCTATTTTATAAAAACGCACATGGTTGTAACGTATATACCTAGTAATTGTATGTTTTTCTACATTTAAAAAGTCATTGCAATCACAACTCAGTTTATAGTTCATTTTTTTTTTAACAAATGTTCGGTTTAAAATAAGCATAAACAAACATCCATAAACTCAATATTAAATATCGGAATTACATTTGAATGAATTTAGTGGCATTTGAAGGCGTTATATTTCTGTCGCTTCGGTCTTATTAGTTAGGAAATTATTTTATGCAATAGTGGGAAATGTGCTCAGTCAAACGTAATAAACAATAACAGTATTATATTTTCAAACGATTAATCTCATTGGATGAAGGTATAGCTTGTTGCTTTTCCGGGGACCCTGAAACAATCGCTCAGTCCAGTACTCTAACCACTTATACCCTGCCTGCGGCCTGACAGTAAAGCTAAAGCTAGTACATATTAGACGATTTGTTGAATTAGCAAACGTTTGCTGAAAATTGTGTTCCAATCACAACATATAGTGTAAAAATAAAATGCACGATTTGTTGTGATTGGAATACAATTTTCAGCAAACATTTGCTGATTCAACGTATCGTCTAATACTGGCTTAACTAACACGACGTATGTACTTCATCAAAATAATTTCCAATTTTTTGTACATTACAAATGCATGTAGTTGACGTGCGACCATTTTTTGTACAATTTTTGAGCGGTAAAATTATTTTCCAACTGTCTTAATAAGTTAAATTCTTTGGCAGTGTTTGTTATCTATTGCATTGGAAGTTCTTTCGAATTCGTCCCAATAATACGTCTCTCTCTGTTGTATGAAACTGTTAAAATCTCACAGCTTGTGTCGAAAAGAGAAGAAGAGGAATAATCAAACACTTCCCGTACCAAAAAACAATGGACTGAAATTAGTCCCCTTCTATTTTCTAATCACTACTTGGCGTCGTTGTACTTATTGCAAGTGGTATGCGCTACGTCAATTGACAACGAATTGCAATGTACATTTCTTGACGGGGAGAAACAGAAAATTATTAAATAACAATCACTTAAAAGGAGTTTGATGATGAAAATTAGGAGTGAAATTAAAAAAAGCTATAACTCCTACCAAAGAGAGGTTATCTTAACAAGAGTAGCGTGAAGTATAAGAGGTATCATAACTATTCTTCTTCATTGCTTATCAATTAAATGCTGATGTTATAGCATTTGACTATAGAATCTGTCCTCTAAACATGACAAAACGAACTGTTCCTGTCGCGGTCCATTTTCTAGAGAAGTGCTAGTTTAAGCTTAACCGAGTTTAACTTAACCGGCAATGGAGGGGGTTTAAACTGAGTTTATTTTCCGGAATTTCGTAGTACGATCTCAGTCCCCAATTGTTCACAAAACAATATTGCATCATTGTTGTTTCTATGCAACGAATTAGTTCGCAAGTGCAAGCTCTTATTGCACTCCACTGTTTCTAGAAAATGATTGAATACCTTCTAATACTATAGAGCGGTGCAGCAAATCGATTCCAGCCGATACTCGTCAGGTATATTCAATAATTACAACACAAAATGTGCCTTTACTAGCAGGCAAAGTGCGCAGTATCACCAAGCTTAGATACGTGTTGGCCATCTTGTTCCTTAATGTTGCAGCTTGCTGATAAGTTTCTCTCCAGAAGGAGTCTGCAAGAAGTTGCAAACGGCCACTCCATCGGCCGGCGTTGGTTTTTAGGTCCACTTGGAGTTTATCCCAAACCTGAGGATGAGTTAGCCTACTTGTTCTTAGGGTTGAGTACTTACTTCATCGGGCGTTCCACTATAGCCATCCACGCCAATGCACTGTCCGAGGGGCACAAACCAGTAAGAATAGACCGTCGACTCCTCCCACATAACGGACTTTTCCTACAAGCTGCCGGCGAGACCAGGATTTTTCATGTATTGGTGCTGTACAAAATCAAAGGGGCGCCATTAACGCACGCATACTTGAAAAATCCTGGTCGCATGGTATAGCATGGGAAATCATTGCCACCATTAATTTTGACATTTACACGTATTCACAGACAGGGAAATTTTTTCCGGTGAGAATCGGGTAGGTGTACGGGAAGTCGGCGGTCTATTCTTAGTGGTTTGTGCCGAGGGGTCTATGTTCCTGTTGACTCTTTGTTTTTCTCTAGCGGAGATATGTTGGTACTATTCTTTTTAACTATTTCTTTGTTTAAATTGTCATACTGACACAATATACAAAACTGATGGAAATTTCAGATACACATGAGCTCTACGTTTACAGTACAAAACAGACGAGAAAAGTTAAACCGTAGTTTAACTAAAGGTTCGTTCAAATTCTACTGTTGTAATACGCCTTAGGTTTAAGTACTTGGTTTAAACTTGCTTGCGAGTGTTTCTAAACTTGGGGCCAGATCGCGTAAAATAAAACCGATCGAACGACATCGTTTTCACTAAAGCTGTCGGTATTATATCTGTGACAATAGATAGAGACTGCTAGTATCGAAAGGACGTCGTTCGATCGTTTTCATTTTACGTGATCTGGGTCCCTGAGTTTAAACTTGCACTGTAAAACTATCATACTATACTATCAAGCCCTGTTACTTTCATGCAAAGCATTTTCATCTCGGCTCCAGTTAAGTTGAGTAAAGAAAGATTCCAGCATGTAGCACTTTATTTAAAACCGCGTCTCCACGAGCAATATTTCATAGCTTGCCATCTGTCATTTCTGATAGAAAGAAATAACGATAGTATGCAATAAAATGTAGGGTGGGCATTTCATATCTTACTATTTCCATAGCCATCACACCACCATCACACGAAAACACATGCGTCACAACAAAAAAGTACACCCCATAGAATACTATCGATAGCAAGCTATGAGCTGAGCAATAGATGGAATACCATTTTTCATAGAATACTATTTGTGGTCTCCACGAGCAATTTTCATAGCATACTATATGGCAAGCTATGAAATATTGCTCGTGGAGACGCGGTGTAAGGGAAATTTTTCCTCTTAAGGTATTTTTGATCGCATGAAATGGTTAAGGACCATTCACATGAGAGCGAACGAATTGATAAAATGTGAACAAACAGCTTTTTAAGCATTTATGAAACAAAAATTCCACATTTTACTATTCCAAGAATAGAATAATTAATTATCCCGTCAAAATGTATTAAGAAAACCAGTTTATAAACAGTTTAAATAACACCATTTCCAATTCCCAACTTTTTGCCGCGAACGAAAACACCCTGGCGCGAATAGTCAGTCTATTCACAATCCACGCCATTTAAATCGCGTTCCACAAAGTCGCGAATAAAAAATTCGTTCGAATTTAACCTTATTCCAAGAGGATATCTTTGAATAATAAAATGTGAAATTTTCTGTTCATAAATGCATAAAAAGTGGTTTGTTCGCACTCCATCAATTCGTTCGTGCGCTCCCATGTGAATGATCCTTTAATGTTTTTCTCTACTTTATCACAAAGTATAGCGAAAATTCCATTTCAACCCTTTTTAATAGTGGGTTTTACGCTGTTATAATAATACTAAAAAATCTGGCTTTCATTACTAAACACATACTGGAGAAGTGCAACACCCAGCAAATTTCCCTTTTCTTTGGGTAAATGTGTATCTTTTTCATACGCCAACGACGGTGCTGTGTGGACAATCAGTCATCATGCCTCGATCGTCGGTCGAGAGAGATATCTTCAGGGGTATGTTTGTTGTTTGAAATGCGCAGATATTTTTTTTTAGCTGTAGTTCTGGTTGGAAGAGTTGTTTTGTTGTCGCTAAGAGAATAAACTCCCTGATGTGAAGAGACCTGCGCAAGAAATTTTCGCTTAATTTGGGACGGGCTATACCTTGCGTTAAGTGGACAGCTAACATTGAGACAAAATTTGTTTATTAATAAGAAAAGTTATCCGCTATCCGACTGCTAATATGTGTTAAAGAGCGGGTATTCCTTTTTTTTAATACGACTGATAGAGTTCATTTTTTTTTCGAGTTTTGCTCTACACATTAATTGTGAGGATACAAGCAATCAAGTATTTTAAAATATTTAGTTACTTACGCCTTTAGTTTTATAACAAACACTTTCATTTTTTACTCATTTTATCAATCATTTTTTTCAAAGATCTCAGTATTGCTCAATAGACTGCAAACACTCGTCTCCTATTTTTATTTAAACGCATCTCGGATTAGTTAAATATTTGTTTGTTCGTATTAAATTAAATTGGTTTTCAGTCACTCTATTTAATACCTGGTTGGAAATAAGGGATGAGCATAAACTTAGAAGTACCATCCCTTAACATTTTTTGAAGCATTTGAAATACACAACCATGTAAATTTATCGTCCATTACCACAAATGGGCCTGTGAGTTTATTTATACCAATCATACCATTTTGGTTAGTTGCAGATTTTTAGCAGCGTCGTAAACAAATTACCTTTCTACAAAATATAATGATAATGTGTTTACTTCGTGTTATGTAAATGTATAAAATAAATTTGGTTTAGCTATTGCTTAACTAATTAAAAATATACTAATTATCCACAGAATTTAATTATTACACAATTGAATACGTTTGTGCTGCTAAAACTACCTGCACAATACTGACATACGTCAGTCACGTTTGTCACGAAATTAGCTGAGCTTCCCATTTGTTACTTTCAATTTAATTGTGATTTTATGTTAAGAATTAATATTGCAAAACGTTTATTTATAATTATATAATTATTGTACTCACTCCTATTGAAACTATAATATAATTTCAATATGTTATGCAGAAAGTGACTAACACTCTTAACAAGCAATCTATTCAAAACACACACACAAATAGGAACAAGAAAATTATACATTTTAACACATTAAATAGTTAAGTACAATTTTACATACAAATTATTATTGAATTTCAATAGAAAACTATAAAAAAGAATAGAAGGAAATAACATGTAGAGTTGCACGTTAGGCGACTTTTTTTATATAATATGTAGATGCAAACAAATAATAAACACGAATAGAATAGGATAAAAAATAAAAATCTGGTAATAATATATAATAAATTTAATATTTATAAGAAATAGACAAAAACAAACATTTAAAAAATATATATATATTGGAACAAAAATGCAAATAGGTTATTGCTATTTGGGTAACAATTTGTATTCTAAGTATGTATTTTATTTAAAATTATACAGTTTTTATATTATATATAAAAATAAATAAATTTTAGTATTTTAAAAATATGGTCATTTTTATTAGCAACCAATTAGTGTGTGTTGGAGACCTGGTCAGTGACACTTGCCCATACACTTCAACTATAACTTATTGCAGCACACTCGAGATTATAACAGCTTAATGCATCAATTCTGGAAATTCTCTGGAGGTTTCTATATAAGCAGGCGGTGCACATGCACAATGCGGGCAATATTTTATGTAAGACTGCCCTCCTCACAGTAAGCCGGCTTTCACACTGAGACAATAAGCAACTGGCAATAGGAAACATGCAATATTATCGCTAACAATTATTTTATTTATTATATTAGTGGTCTTACATTAAAGCAACTCAATATCGGTCGAACGAAAAATGTTGCTGATTGCCAGAATATTATTGCTGGCGATATACAGCCCATATTGAAAAACGATACATACATACGTTATATGTAATATATAATAATAATACAAGTTACCGAAAGGGCTAGCTGAAGTCTATCCTCATCATAAATTTTCTTCTCCTTAGCCTTTTTCAAAAATCTGAAACAAATAACCGTAGACGTACAGTTATTGGTGTTGCCAGTAACTGTAGTCTAATATGATCCAGTTCACGGGAAAAATACGATAACTCAGGGGGCTTATTCCCGAATGCGCGGCGGATCGCGAAAGCTATTTAGGCGACGGATTTATTGCGGTTAAAAAATAAACTAAATTCTTGTGACGGAAAAAGCTGTCAAACTTTTGGGAAAATAAATGGAAAATTGGAAGTCTAATTGGAAAAAACTGGAAGGCAAAGTTCGCATTTGAGAATAAGCAAAAGCGAAGACGGTCGAAATCGAAGTATAGCTTTCAATACGATCCGCCGCTTTTTTGGGAATAACCCCCAGGCGCCAACAATTGTTTGTAGAGTGGTTAAATACAGGCTTTTTTTACTATAGGCGGAGGGTCTATCTGGCTGCGTTTAGGCGGGAGGGGTAATTTAAAAAAAATAATACCTACTTAAAATAAAAAAAAATATATTAAAAAAAAAAAACGGCAACACTTATAATAAAAGACCTTCAACTCCTCCCACATAAAAATTGCTAAATTTTAAAAATTTCAGAAAAAGCCATATATATAAATGAGTTTAAAATTAGTTTATATATAAACGTTTATAATCTCGAGTTGGTAGCACCGAATTTTTAGATTTGTTTTTTGCAGGAAAGTTATTCTTTTGTAGCAGGTTTGTATGTAAAAAAACTGGACAAAGGGGCGAGGCACCGCCCATACAAAAACATGTAACATGCAACATGTATTTTAATTTTTTTTCACTTTGAACTGACATCTTTCGCGAGCTAAATCAGTGGAGACATTTTCTTGGCCGAGTATAACAATATTGTTCGAAGTACGTATAACACACAATATTGTTAAGGTGCTAGTACACGATATGTAGCACGCCTCATATATATGTAGCACTGACGTCATTTTGACCTCAGCAAATGGTCCGGTCCCAATGGGCACATGCCGTGTACAAGCTCTCTTTGTGCACTCTCTGTTGACGTCAGAGCCACATATATATGAGGCGTGCTACATACAGTGTACTGGCACCTTTATACTCGACTGACAATTAGTGTGTCTCATCATTGTATATGAAACTAATAGTACTATCACTTTGGCAAATCGATGGTGATGCTTCTAACGGCGCGAGATACAACTAGGGCAAAGAGGGTTGAAAATATTACGCTCTCTTTATTAAATTTAATGGAGATCCACTCACATAATTTACACAGTTCTACTCTAAAATTAAACCAATCGCATGCCAATATGCTATTTTATTCTCCCTCATTTTGCCAGATACGAAAGCGAAGTGAGTTACTTTGTTGCAATGCGAGTGTACTGTACTACCTGTCCTCTACCTCTACGGCTCTACCAAGAAAAAAAAACCAAGTCCAACTCCAACCACTGATCTGAACCAGCGTGACCGTTGTGCGACTAAAGTTGCAATTTGGCACTTTTTTTACCACCTTGGCACAATGATACCACTTTTCTAAAATTTGATGATTTTGGCCCTTTTTCACAATTTGGAACAACAAAAATATTAAATTTTCAAACTTTTAAGAAAATTCATTGCTTTGAAGTGGCTCAATTGATACACATTACACCAAACAAAAAACAGCCAAGCTCTGTTATATAAAAAAAAAGTGTGTAACTAGTTAGCCACGAAAAGTATTGAGATCTAAATGTCCGCCAAGTTTTTAGTTTAAGAGGTTAATGTAAAAAAAAATGGAATGAATGAAACTTTTGGACTTTTCACAGTGTATGCACCACAGGATCTAGTATTCTGCCAAATTTCACGATTCTAGGATGACTGAAAGTGCTTCATAATTTTGATGATCATCATCTAAGTGAGTGAGTAAGTCAGTCAGTTACTGTTTTTGCGATTTTTGACGTCCTGTATGTTGAAAACCACTAATGCTATAGAGATAAAATTTGGTAAGGTGGATCTTTTTAATGAGCTTGGTAAATATTTCAAGTTTGAAGTTTTTTGGTTAACTGGTTCCGAAGTCAGAGGGAGGTCGAAAACAGCCTGAGTTTGTTTCTGTATAAAAAGGGTAAGTGCCTTTACTAGAGAACTTGGAAGGGGCACTACCGTAACCTTTGATAGTAAGCTTCTCCATTCGTTGATTCCTTCAACGAACAATGCGGCGCTTCCAATTTCAGAATCGGGATCAGACCGGTCGGAGAATGATTCAGAAGATTTTCTATTAGAACCTGCACCGCTTAATGAATTGATTTGTTATGTTATTGAATTCATTTTACGTTTAATGTTTTCTTTATGGTATGTTTTATTCGGCAGAATTGTTATAGTTTTAAAAATAGAATATTACCAGTACAATATCTTGTTTGTTTGTTATGTTTACTTTTGTTTTGAAGTTATTACTTTAAATGGCCCTTTTTTTTCTCCGTGGCCCTTTTTCTTGCGACTTTTCTAAATTTATCAACGGTAACGCTGATCTGAACAATCGCATTTCATATCTCAATCTCACTAATCTCAGTGCTGCTAAGTCATTTGCTAAGGGAGGTTGTACATGTCTTGTTTCGTGTTTCACTCAGATTAAAATTTTATTTTCGTATTTTTTTGTTAATTTACTCAATGTACTAAAATTTGAGCCTGAGTGAATAATGAAGCAAGATGTTTAACTCCATGTTAATGTATGATGTTCTCCATCCCCTATCATCTTCGTCGTCCAAGTACAGCATGCATTCTGCTTCAACTTTTTTTTTTTCATTTCATTTCATTTTCAATGGTCCGCTTGTCCATTAAGTGGGTCGCGGGTGTAGGTTGCTCAAGTGGACCCTCCATAGCTCTCGATCCTCCGCCATCGACTCTAAATCATCAAGGGCAATCCCCATACGGGTAGAGGAGAGATTATGAATTTGATCTAACCATCTCATCCTGGGTCTACCTAGGGGACGCCTGCCCGATGGTAGGGATTCCATAGCACGTCGTGGAATCCTGGTCGGGGACATGCGTTTAACATGACCAAACCACCGAAGCATGGATCGCTCCGTCCGGAGAAGTAGCTGCTCGACATTGAGTTCCTCACGTATTCTGGTATTTCTAATGCGATCTCTACGGGTCACACCAGCAATACTACGGAGAAATCTCATTTCGGCAGCTTGTATTCGCGATCTTATTCTTTCGGTCATTACCCAAACCTCATGACCATAGGTAAGAGTTGGAACAAACACCGAATTAAAGACTGACAACTTAGCTTTGACACCAAGTTCAGTCCTCCTGATAACAGAATGACCAAGCTGTCTCAAAATCGATCCAGCCTGACCAATCCTACAGGAAAACTCGGCATTGCTCCTTCCATCACTCGTGAATAAGACCCCGAGATACTTAAACTTCTCCACCTGTTTCAATGGGACTCCACTAACATGCAGAGTGCATTGAACAGGCGTTCGGGAGACGACCATCACTTCAGATTTGTTCACATTTACTTTCATCTCAGCTTCAACACAAACGGCTACAAACCGATCGAGTGCGCGCTGAAGTTCAGTCTGAGAGGACCCAAGGATGACCAAGTCATCAGCGAAGAGCAAATGACTTATCCTCAGATCTCCCAATTCGAAACGTTCTTCGCCAAGACTGCGCTGTAACATCCAGTCCATATAAGTAATGAAAAGGAGAGGCGACAAGACGCACCCCTGGCGAAGTCCAACGCCCACGGTGAAAGGTATTGATTTAACGCCGTTTACCCGAACACAGCTTTTACAGTTTGTGTAAAGAGATTGAATGGCTCTCAAGAGAGAACCATCAATTCCATACTGCTGTAATACACTCCAGAGTTTCCCTCGAGGGACTCGGTCATATGCTTTCTCCAAATCTACGAAGCAAGCGTAAACAGGTGTAGCATACTCCCAAGCCTTCTCAAGTACCATTCTGAGAGTGAATAACTGGTCGGTTGTGCTTCTGCCGGGACGAAAGCCGCACTGCTCATCTCCTAATCGTGCCTCGACCACAGCTCTGCAACGCGTTTCCAGCACCTTGGCAAAGACTTAATAACCGGTTTTTGATTATTTTTTTTTGTGTGTGTGCTTTATTGATACTCATCGGTCATCGCTCATTTTCAACCATTGTTTTGGTGAAGTGCAGTGGCAGTTGGTTACAGACAAGTGGTGAATTTTACTGTGAATTTTTAATTGTGTTCATTTCACGTAACTCCAGAACATGCCATAATCCAAACGTTATTCAAGAAACCGCCGCCGGCGAAACTGAAAATGTTGCAATGTGTTCACCTATCAGTTCTGTTAAAAGGGTTGCTAACCCGGTAACATATGTAAGAGATTTCTCTTTACCACCTCTTAACAAAAACTCCGAAATTTCTCCCTCACAGTTTCCATCTCCCGGTTCACGTTTCGTTCAGAAATCTGAAGTTGGAATAACAAATTCTGTACCGCGTTACATTTTCGATACACCGAAAAGATTAAAATATGATAAGAAGTATAATACTATCATCTTCGTCATCTTCTTCTTCTTTCTCGTCATCTGTGGATTTCGATTCTGCGTCGATATGATAACCCACATTAAGTTCGTATGTTTTCATCTACAGACGAACAAAATTTTGCACAGCTGATGTACTGTCTAATAACGCACTAATACATTCACAAAAGCAGATCAATCTGCTATCGTGTTCCATTCGCCACGAAAAATCTGAGATCTGAAATAAAAATCTGATTGTCCCAATGGAAAACGACATATAAGTTACATCATAAAGAAAACGATCACCTCTACCATTGTATATATATTGCTAATTATCTTATTTAGTTTAGTGCGAGTACGACAAAACCGGTTTGTGTTGTTTGCACTCTTCAAGTCACTCATAAACTCACTCATTACAGTATTATTTACTCTATTCAATAGGAGTGAACAAAAATGTTTCTTCTCTCGGGAGAAACGATCGATCACCCCCTAGGCGGCTGGAGACAGAAATAAAAAAATAGCCGTGATGATACTACTATAAGTTTCATATACAATGGTCTCATCTATATGAAAATAAGAATTTAGCGTGTCAGGATACTGCTTTGCTAAACTGCCTCGATTGATTTTATCTCTAGACATTTTTGTATGGGAGATAGGATATTATCAAATATCCAAATACGCATAGCAGCTGTCAAGCGGCAAAATGAAAATGCAGCGAGGAGAACCAAATTCAATACCAATGCTGTAAAAGACCCCAGCACATGTCGGAATTCCATCACCCCACTTAACGGCAAAGCATCGAGTGCAATTGAATTAGGCGAACCATCTATTGAATCGATGTGGGAAAAAGTAAAGACCCTTGGATATCCCAAGACACCTGGGACAAAATCGAGTATCGTAGATCGTTGAAAATTGAAGCAAACGCCGAAACCAACGTTCAACGCAAAGTGGCTCTACGTATCGAGTACCGAATAGCTCACAAGGCAGTGCAGCGCTGTGTAAGGCGCGACAGGAGAGAAAGGATGGACGTTAAATGAGGAATCAGATGAGCTGGGTCCAACGATGAGCTCCCAACAGCTAGAAATGCGGCGATCTTACAGGGGAATTGACACCGGACCCCAACAGCTGCAGAAATCAAAACTGCAATCAACAAAGCAGCTGGACTGGATGGCATACTACCAGCCGACTTCCTGAAAGCCGATTCCGTTACAACGGCCTGTATACTGCTACCACTAATACAGGCTATATGGTGAGACGAAAAATACCCCAGGGACTGGAAGGATGAAGTTATTGTTAAGATACCAAAGAAGGGAAACCTTAAGAGCTGCAATAACTGGCGTGGTATTACCGTTTTGTCTGTTTTCCGAAAATAATGGCAACTATAGGCGTATTTTTTGAGAATTTATAGCTAGCTCACTTTTACTTTTAGGTACATGCAAAATTGTTATACTCACTTTTGGTTTTGTTATACTCCCTTCCCGAAAAATACCCCATATCGTTCTCGAACGGGCAAAAGACAGGATCGAAAATACGCTCAAGAGGCATCAAGCGGGCTTTCGTAGTGGTCGGTCCTGTGTCGATCACATCAACACCCTGCGTATACTACTCCAACAGTCAACCGAGTTTACGTTACCGCTCTACCATATGTTCGTAGATTCTGGAGGTCAACCGTGAATGGATCTGGAAATCTTTAGATAGGAGATTGTTGCTGTTATAAAGGAGTCCTATGCACGCCGCAAGATGCTTTGTTCTACATAATGGACACTCTTTCGAAGTGCGACAGGGAGTAAGACAAGGGGATATCCTGTCGCCAATCCTGTTTTTACTGGCGATAGATGATGTACTGACTGTCACCGTAGGTACAACTGAGAGACTTGGTATTCAATGGAGACCGTTTGAGAGGCTAAGCCACCTGGATTATGCCGACGATATCTGTTTCCTGGCAAGTACCAACACCGGGATGAACGAGGTGTGCCAGTCACTGCATGTGAATGGAAAGATGGCTGGTCTTAACATCAATTAAAACAAGACCAAAATCATGCACACTGGCCGCTCAGCACATCAGCCGATTATTCTGAGACAGACGCCCATTAAGAAGGTTAAACATTTTAACTATCTAGGCAGTTTCGTATCGTCCTATGGAGGAAGGGATCTGGATGTTAATAGCAGAATAAGTAAAGAACAAGTAAAGCTACTTGGAAATCCATAGTATTGGCCGAAGCAGCAACACAGCGTCAAATGTGGCCACCGCTGAAGTATCTGGCCGCAGATCGAGAAGGATGGAGGAAGTTTGTTGCCGCCCTATGTCCCACCTGGGGTTAAATTACACATATATATACATAAGCAATACAATTCCTGTGCACGAGCAAAGCCGAGCTAATACTTATTAAAATTCACAAGATTTCACCCAAAAGAAATTACACTTACATATAGGTGTTTAAACGTTTACTTATAAATGTCGACTTAAGAGAACCTTTAACATAAGAACTGCTGGAAAATATTACGAATTTATTACATTTTTGAAAAAAAAAAGAACGGCGTTGTTGATTGGCGACAGCAGCAGAGGTCTCTGAATTTGTTCCATTCGGATCTCCACTTGGGTTAGCTTCCATCAGTTCATCGAACAGCGGGCATACTTGTGCAATGCTGGCGGTCTCTGGGACAGAGACTCCCGCATCCGTCAATGCACGGCCATTTCGGTACGAGTTATCGACCTCAGTGGCATAGTTTGTTTGCTACAATATATATGTTGAAATTATGTTTTTTATATTGATTTTTAGTTTATAATCCCACTTACTTACTTACTTAGTTAGATGGCGCTACAGTCCAGGGTGGACCTGGGCCTCAACCAACACGCCTCTCCAGTTAGCGCGATCTTTGGTTAACTGCCTCCAGTTGCGCACACCAAGTTTGTTGAGGTCCCCTTCCACTTGTGCGCAACACCTAAGGCGAGGTCTTCCTTTACTGCGCTGTCCCTTCGGGTTGTAATCAAAGGCTTCTCGGGCCGGAGCGTGGGTGTCCATTCGCTCTACATGCCCTAGCCATCTTAGTCGACTGATCCGTAGAAAAATTTTGCGTTCGAAGCCACCAAGGAGATCTTCATCCGCCTTTGATAACGTCCATGATTCTGCGCCATAAAGCAGGACTGGGATGATGAGGGTTTCATATAGTGTCCTTGGTGTTTCTCGACAAGGTCTTACTAATCAATTGCCTTCTTAGGCCAAAGTAACATTGGTTGGCAAGTGTAATTTTTCGCTTAACTTCTGATGTGATGTCATTTTCAGAATTGATAGCGGAGCCGAGGTAGACAAAGTCCCGAACTACCTCAAAGTTATAGCTGTCTATCGTGAAGTTCTGTTCGATTCGTCGATGTTGTGCGTCCCTCCTTGTTGACACCCTATATTTTGTTTTGCACTCATTCACGTCACCACTAATCCCATTTTTGCCGCCTACTAATACTTGCAAACGCACCAGTGACAGCTCGATGTGTTCTGCTAATGATGTCGATGTCGTCAGCGTAGGCAAGTAGTTGCACAGACTTTTGGAAAATTGAGATATAATATGAGTTTATTATTTAAATTTATTACAGAGAAAAATAATTTTTGTCTGTTTGTATTTTTCGCAAAATGATTTCAAGATGGATTCTCTTAATAACTCACGAAGTTGGTTGTGGTTTTATTTCACCACGGTTGTCAAAGGTGGAAGCACAATGGATGAAACTTAAGGCTGATACACAAAAATGATTTTGATTTGGCTTCTTACAGTATAGGTACAAATCCAACATTTTTGTTGACAGAAAGTGCAAGATACAAAATATAGCTCAAGCATAAAATCTGACATAATAATCTCAAGCTTTCCGATCACTGTAATATTCTGGGCAACTGGCGAATGAACTAGCCAGGCAATATATCGACCTCCACATCGCTGACATAACGGAACCATACGCTCTATAACATTTTTCCTAATCGCTATACAAGTGTCTAAAAAAACTTTATAATTTGTTTTGGGCACTATTCGTTACAAAAACGATAGAAAAATGAGACTCGTAGTTCCCGAAACCCGATTATCGATTATCCCACGCCACTGCCACACCACTTCGGTACGAGCCTGGAGCTATTGAGGAATTGGAGGCAAAGGTAAACCATTTTGAGAATGCAATGGGCGTGGCATACAAAGTTGTGTGCACAGTTAAGCGTAGTAAAAAAAAAAACACTCCCCCATGGTGGAACAAAGATCTCTCCAATCTGGACAGATGACCAGTGCGAACTTCAATATCTCCCACAAACACCTGTTTAAGTCTATAAGAAAGGCATAAGGACATGAAAAACGGCGATAGAAACCCTTAAGGACTCTGCCAGGCTAAGCAAAATTCTGTACCTTGAACACTCCAAAGCTTCCTTGCTAAGAAGGTTAGACGGAGGATGAACTGAATAATTCCCGGAGATCATAGAACTCCTAATTAATACCCACTTCCCCGCATGCAGCGATATCAGTACAGAACCCGAGAGGTCTCGGCAAGTACAACTGCATTCCACGTCTCCACAGCAATATAATTTCAATAATTTCCGAAGAATAGATTTCATAGGCTATCAACAGCTTGTCTCCGTTTAAGTCCCTGGCCCTGACTCCATACTGAAAGAGAAATTCTCTTTCATTTCCTCTGCAAATGTCCAGCTCTAGCAAGAGCCAGATTGCCCGTATTGAACCGACCATTGTTTGACGACCTAAGCGATATCTCGGGCAAATTGATATACAGAATCTTCTTCGCTTTCTCAACTCTGGCTCGCCTTTCCTGGGAGAAGTATTAAAACAAATTCCTTTTTAACCCTAGACTGCATAAGGGTTTTTGAATAACGTTAACAGATAAGGGTTTGGGTAAAAAATACCACCAACTTATAAGACAATTTTATAAAATGTATTTATTTTATTTTAAAATATGTAATGTATAAAATTTTTCAAAAATCTCTTCGCTAATATTTTTTATAATTTTTTGAATGGGATGATCTCAGAAAAATGTTGTATGAAAAGGAGGAAAAAGTGGCTAAAATAGTAATTTTTAGCAATTTTCAAAAAATCATAAAAAATATCAGCGAAGAGATTTTAGAAAAAAAAAAATTTTTCAGCTTGAGGAAAAAAGTAAAAAAAGTAGATTTTTACAAAAGTTCTAAATTTTCAATCAGTATGTACCTACTTACCTAATAGGTGAAGGAAAGTTTTGTATCATTCAATTGGAATTTAAATTACCTTTCCATTGATGCCAAAATCTACATGAAGTAAGTTCAAATTTATGAGCAGAATTAACTTTACTTTTGTCTAAATAATTATGCCGACGACTGTATGTAAAAAAAAATTGATTTTGTGAGTCTTATTTTTAATCCTTTTTTTAAACATACATAATGTATAAAGACAGCTATGGCATACTTCGCAGCGGGCGGTCTGGGCAAAAAATGTGCCTTTGGCGAGTACCTACTGCACGCCGTTTGTCTTTTTATCACGTCTCCTAGGACATAAAAAGGACCTTCCCTGCTTTGGAATCTTCTTTTGAGGTTCTCTTAATAAAATATCCCCGCAATGCTGTGGATCGCTTTCCTTTCCATTGATTCTCGATGCCCTTTTTCGATGGTACCTATTGCAATTGTGGAAAATTTTTAATGTAATTGTGAAATGAATTATTAACTTAATATTACTTAATATTATTAACCTTGCTAGAGTTCCAACAATTTTACAAAAATTATTCACTTGTCTTTCAAAAATAAAATTACAATAACACATATGGGGTACATATGGATATCCAGAGTCCAGAGAGAGGAAATTCACTAAACATCTTTCAGGTTCAGGTATAAAGTAATAACGAAATAAATAAAAGTCAGCTCTCTTCAAAAATAAGTTTACTTCAAAAAATATAACCGTTTAAATTTTGGAATTTTAAAGATTATACATACATACCTACTTATCACATTTTTTATATTTCTGGATTTCTACGACCAAGAGGGTCACAGTCAGAGACAAGATTTTGAAATCGAATAAAACAAACACAATTTTTTTAAATTGACATGAAATTTACTTTATTTGAAAGATAATCTTCTGGCATTATAATTTAAATATGATCTCTGGCATATGGCGCGCCACGGCTGGCTCGGACGTAGTCTTATCTGGAGGTCCAATTTTCGATTACTTTTTCCAACATTTGTGGCCGTATATCGGCAATAACGCGGCGAATGTTGTCCTCCAAGTGGTCAATTGTTTTGGGCTTATCGGCATAGACTACTGCCTTCACATATCCCCACAAAAAATAGTTAAGCGGCGTTAAATCGCACGATCTTGGAGTCCAATTCACGGGTCCACAACGTGAAACGTCTATATACAATGGTTACCAAACGTTTCCTTCAATAAATCAATTGTGGCACGAGCTGTGTGACATGTTGCGAGGTCTTGTCGAAACCGCAGCTCCTGCACATCATGGGTGTTCAATTGATGAACGAAAAAGTCAGTAATCATGGCTCTATAGCGGTCACCATTGACCTGGCCAACTTCGTTTTTAAAGAAATACCGACCAATTATTCCACCAACCCTTAAAGCACACCAAACAGTCCGTTTTTTTTTATGTAATGGTGTCTCAACATACACTTGAGGATTATCATTACTCCAAATACGGCAGTTTTGTCCATTCAGCCAAAAGTGAGCTTCATCGCTAAACAAAATTCGCTTATGAAATGGACGTATTTCGAACAGAAAGAACCATGATTTTCAAAATAAATTTGCACAATTTTGAAGCGTGGTTCAGGCGTCAGTCTATTCATGTTGAAATGCCAAACCAAACTTGAAATAAATCACTTGACAGCTGACAAAATGGCCGCCCACCAGTTCAAATAGTGTTGCTAACTTAAAGTTCTATACCTCTAAACAGCCTTTATGTATTCTCGGTCGAATACGAGTAACCTACCTAACCTATTGTGTTTTCTTTAAGATAAATTTTGAATTATGTATTACATGTTATTAAGTTGCGGTAGCTAAAATGTAAACGTTATTGCACCGAGTTTGCGTAATACGGCGTAGTAGTTATAAAAAAAAGTGTTTTTAAGCTTTGTTTACAAACAATAACCAACAAAATGATGAGTAAATATACAGACATAATAATTCGATCATAATTAAATCCATTCATTCATAGATACCTACCTTCCCTACTATATGTCATGGCTCATGGGGTATTTCCTGAAAATACACGCAAATAATGCTAAACTTTCTTCTAACTGGTTTCTGAAATGCTAAGTGATTTACGATTATCGTAACACTCACGCTCCCTACAGCCGGTATTTTTAGGAATTAACTCAACAATCTTAAGAGTTTTTTTTTTCGAAGAACGTATAGGTATTAGAATTTAAATATGTAATCTTAAGTCCAAAAACCACACCAATGACTCATTAATTTTAAAGCAAGTCAACAAATTGGATTGAAAGAAGACAATCATGAGGGGAAAAATAAAAACAAGTTTATTTATCAAGTTCGACTTTTACTTGCTTTTTACGAAAATGTTCTAAAATGTTCTGAATAAATTTAAGAAACCAAAAACAAAATATCTGCTAAGATATGAATTCATATTGTTAAGATTCATCCGGGATATAATTTATTATCCATACAGACAAATTGAATATTATATGTATCTCAGAGATAGTGGCATACTTTAAACTAAGCTAGGAAACCGGTAGGTTTCTATTTTTATCTATTTTTATAGCTATACTAGATAAAGATCCCGGCTACGACAGAGTATTTATTATTTCAATGATACTAATAAGGCAGCGAAAATAAAATAAGTTTAGAAATACACACTCACATTTGTTTACCGCTTCGCACGTGCGAAAGACGTGACTCAAATTGGGCCGAGAATGATATGTACGGCTACAATACGTACAACACTTGCGGAGCTGGTTTCGAAAACGAGTATTTTTTCTAATAAGCTAATGGGGAAAGTACTGAATATAAAATTAAATTGTAATAGGTACCTACGTACCTATTTTACTTTAGCTATCATTCGATCCTTCCGCTTCCACTTTTGCAACATTTAGACAGTTTTTCAATAGGGTTGATTCGTTTTTCTCCAAAAACTTACTAGGTAGTTCATATTTTCGATATTCACAAGTCACGTTATGACTTTCAATAAAATCGGCAAGCAATGTTAGGTACCCTAACTGATTTCTTCACCGAAAGTCAAGATTAAGGGAAACTTTGTATTCTTTGGAAGAAACATCCAAAATTAAACTAAATTTCTCAAACACTTTCCTACGTAATGGTTTGTCACACTGAAATGTCGAAATTTTAACCCTAGAATGCATATGGATAGGATAGGGTGCGTTCGTACCCCACTTCAAAATTAAAATGGTTATATTTTTTAAAGTAAACGTAGTTATTTTTGAAGAGCGCTATGACTTTTATTTATTTCGTTATTACTTTTAAAGCAGGTAAGGCGCTTTTTATGTGCTAGAACTCTAGGAGACGTGATAAAAAGACAAAAAGAGTACAAACAGTACTCGCCAAAGGCACATTTCGCCAGACCACCGCTGCGAAATATGCCACTATAGCTGTATTTATTATGTTGAAAAAAAGAATGAAAAATATGCGGGTAAGACTTACAAAATCCAAACTTTTTACATAAATACTTATGTTGCCATATACATATGTCTTCTTTCAGAAACAAGATACAAATTTGGAAGATTCAAGCTTAAAAAGCCTCATTTTCTTGGATTTTTCGAAACACCATATGGCTACACCACTTAATAACCTTTGTGTTTTTTTATACCCTCCACAGGAAGGTATATTCACTTTGCCATTACGTTTGTAACGCCAAGAAGGATTCACCGGAGACCCTATAAAGTATATATATTCTGAATCAGGATCACATTCTGAATCGATTTAGCCATGTCCGTCTGTCTGTCTGTCTGTCTGTCTGTCTGTCTGTCTGTCTGTCTGTCTGTCTGTCTGTCTGTCTGTCTGTCTGTCTGTCTGTCTGTCTGTCCGTCTGTCTGTCTGTCTGTTGAAAGCACGATAGCGTCCAAAGGAATTGACCTAGGCGAATGAAATTTTGTGAGACGACTTCTTTTTACCGTCGTCAGGTTGGTATTGAAAATGAGCTATGTCGGTCAAGTAGTTCTGGTACCTCCCATACAAAACCACTATTAGACCCACGTCTCTCTCTGTCTGTTGAAATCACGATAGCGTCCGAACGAATCGACTTAGGCAACTGACATTTTATGAGAGGTCTTATATTTATGGCCTTCAAGTTTGTATTAAAAATGGTCCATGTCGGTCAAGCAGTTCTGTTACCTCCCATACAAAACCACTATTGAACACACGTCTCTCTCTGTCTGTTAAAGCACGATAGCGTCCAAACGACTTAACTTAGGTGAATGAAATTTTGTGAGAGGACTTTTTTAACCGTCGTCAGGTTGGTATTGAAAATTGTCTATGTCGGTAAAGTAGTTTTGTTACCTACCATACAAAACTAATATTAGACACATACTAACTCGCATGGCAAACATTTTGCATGACTTTTATGCAGTGGAGGGTATCAAAGCATCGGCCTGGCCGATGATAACACTTTTACTTGTTTTTAATTACTAAGGCTGTGAATGAAATGTAATTTTTTTTTAATTTACTTAATAAATAAATTATTTTAAAATAAAATGAACACATTTTATAAGATTGTCTTATAATTTGCTGGTATTTCCAACCCAAAGTACTGGGGTGCTCAGGAACCCCATATGTGTTAACGTTATTCAAAAACCCTTATGCATTCTAGGGTTAAATACATACTTGCACACGCTGATGACATTGGCATCGACGGAGCGTGCTGCCACTGGTGCGTTTGCAAGGTACTGGCAGTTCGCACAGAAGCGTCAAAAATGGGTATAGTTGTAATTGTGAATGAGGGCAAGACAAAATACATGATGTCAACAAGAGGAACACACAAAATCGACGAATCGGACAGAACGTCACGACAGACAGCTACAACTTTAAGGTGGTTAGGGGGTCTTTATCTACCTCGGCTCCGCTATAAACTCTGACAATGACACGACAGCAGAAATCAAATTTTACATTTGCCAACCGCTGTTGACTAATCAGTTTCCTTTTCCTTTGGCATAAGAAGAAACACTGAGGAGCCCCTGTATATAAGACCCTCATCACCTCAGTCCTACTCTATGGCGGAGGAAGATCTTCTTGGCTGTTTAGAATGCAAAATTCTTCGAGCGGTCTTCAGCGACATCGACCTGGTCCGAAAAGTACGTATCAGTCGACTAAGAAGGCTAGGAGGACATGTAGAGCGGATGGGCACCAACGCTCAACCAACTTGGAGTGGCTAACTTGAGAGGGGTGTTGGTTGAGGCCCCAGGTCCACTCCGGAGTCCGGACTGTAGCGCCACCTAAGTATGTAAGTAAATAACTAGCTCTCAATTAGAACACGCCAGAGCTAAAAAAATTAACTCGATTAATTTCGCCATGAATTGGTTTTAATAGAATGGTTGCAGACTTAATTCGAATGTCACAAAGTCCATTTAGTTAAAAATTAAAACTTAGTTAACACGCACATTTCCAAATAATTCCTCAATAACACGATTAGGTAGGTATGTTTATGTGCCTACATAATATGACGATCATAATACAATAAATAATACGAATAGATTTTGAATGATGAGTAAGTTTATAGTTTAAATAGAAACCTATGACTCCTATGAGCATACCTACATAATGTATATTCTTTCATTCGAAATTCTATAGTCAATAATATGGTAGAGTAGTTAATGCCTCAGGCAAAACTGACGTAATCCTCATGTATAAAATCCCATAACGGAGAATACCAGCAAAAAAAAAAACTAAATAGATAATAAAATTATGTATACTTATTTCAGAAACAACAAAATTGTTGATCTCTTCGAAGAAGAGATCGAACAATATAATAATTTTACCGTTTTAACTTAGGTACATGCGTGCACTGGTATTGACAATGTTTGGGTACCTATGTCTTTAAATTATTATGTATGTTGTATAAATATATTGTTAAGGATTGTAAGGTTGAAATGGAAAGGTTTGCCTTTTTTCAACCCTTATAGGACTAATTTTGAAAAACGATGAATGAGGAATCTAATAATTTTGACTTATCTATCAACACACAAACTTTCAAATTCATACGGCTAACGGTTCGTGAGCCCCCTTACTCCCCGCGACCCCTATTCTCATCCACCCTACGGCCTAATATGGCCACACATCTATAAGTAAAAAAAAAAATCATGAAATTGGACGAATAGTTCTCGAGTTATGGAGGATATACAACACTGTGATGCAAAACGGATGCGATACGAAATTTTAGTACTTGTAAGTAATATAGGGCAATTTAAGTAACTTCGGCTTTCTTTTAGCACTGCAGACAGTGCAGAGATTAAATTATTAGGGATCACCAAAACTTCAAAGTAATTCTAATTCTGATACATATCTGGCAATAAAACTGATTTCAGATAAGAAATTCTTGTTTTTGAAGTGAATCGTCTTAGGCAGCGGCTCGATTCAATAAAATTTCGTTCTACGAAGGAGAAGAAATATATAACCTATACGTAGAGAGAATGAAAAAGAGAGGTATACCTACATTATACATCCAATCAGGGCTGACTTCGAAGATTTTGAAAAAGTCGGAAAAAAGGGGATTTGCGTACAAAAAGGGGCAATACTAATCTGACCACAAATGGCACAAAAAAAAACGCAAAACGAGGGAGTTCACTAAAGTGAAGTGGCTTAGCATATTTTCATCTCTTTCTATCTTATTGTTGCATTGAACATGCTTATAGCTAAATTGTTAATGCCTAAACTTATGACAATAGGACATATAAATAGCTGATACATCTGGCTGATAGAAAAAGGACGCATTCAGATCCCAATTAATTGTGAAGTAGTTTCGTAAAGTATTTATTATGTATTTCATACAGAAAGGTGTTGATTTTTTTCAAAATGGGAAGAACTATCAACGAAATACAAAAAAGAGGCAAAGATGGACAATTTTGGAAAAGTGGTCTTATTGGGGATAGAAAGAAAAAAGGGGAAAAATGCAACTTTAGTCGCATAAAGTCAGCCCTGCATCCAATACACAGCGATGGCATTCTGACCGAAATTTGCTTACTCTAACCGGAGAAAATTTTGAAATCAGATCTAACCGATTTTTGACCGCAACGAAAAATGTTTTTACCCTGAAAACTCTTTTTTTGACTAGAAAAATTAAATTGCCCTAGTGTCTATAAATAAATATAGATTTCTATAATTTGAATAAAACTTTGCCATACATTACGAGCATGCTCCCAAGTTCAAACAGAAACCAATTTAATGCGAATAATGGGACTACAACATCACGCATGGAATTCTGCTCCGGGAGCAGGATAATAAATTATCTTATAGGCTAATTTTTTTAAAGTTTTCTTTTGCTAGAATGTTGAAGAGGATATTAAATAATGAATTTCCATTAATTAAAGTGTGAAATTCGATAAATCTCAGATTGGAGTTTGGTGAACTACCAACGACTTGGCTAAACACAAAAACCTGGGGCCTATACCACAAAACAACAATTTGACTTTTTAACAAGTAATTTCTTAACATATAAATTTAACAGGCAAAGTTAGTTTTTCTACCACCAAATTATTCGCTATGAAAGTTAATAAGGAAAATTTCCCTTAACGCTTTCCTACTAGGTGGGAACTAATATACACTACACATAGTTCAAAGCCGAATGCAGATTACATGCACGAATATCATGAATATCTGAATTCTTCAGAAGAGTGAAATATTCATAAATACTAGTTTGGAAATGAATGCAAACGACAACCTAAAGACAAAAAATTTCAAAAAAAAAACTGTTGTCAAATACGCCCGCCTAACGAAAAGCACATTAATAACCCGAGGGGAGCAACGAAGTTGTACCTATGAACAGGACCTGCGACATGCGATAAGAGGGTTTAAATTCCTTAATCACACGAAGCGGGATTTATATTTAATAGAAAATAAAATAACACGTGAAAATGTCTAATACCATATCAAAAATATAACTTGTTACGAGCTAACAATTTTCTATTGATCATTTAGAATTTTGCAACAATTTAACAATCTATTTTAACAATTGTCGTTTTGTGGTACCATAAAATTTCCCACTTGTTAGAGTTTGTGTTAACAATTGTTAAGAGAATTGTTTACTTATGTTTTGGTGGTACAGAAAATGTTGTTAATTGTTAAAATTTGCCTGTTTAACTAAACTTTTTGTTTTGTGCTACAGGCCCCAGAGTTAATTGCAATGAAATAAAATTTGGTAGGTAAAAGAATATTGAAATTGAAAACACAAACTAATTCTATATAGTAAAGCCGAAGCGAACGCCAGTTTTTTCTCAGTCTATCAACGCAAATCTCAAATGAAGATTTGTACCGAAAGCACAATGGTGCGAAAAAGAACCTTCATGCCCTGCCTAGCTCATGCCACAAACCAGTAAGAATAGACCGTCGACTCCTCCCACATAACGGACTTTGCCTACAAGCTGCCGGCTAGACCAGGATTTTTCATGTATTGGTGCTGTACAAAATCAAAGCGGCGCCATTAACGCACGCATACTTGAAAAATCCTGGTCGCATGGTATTGCGTAGAAAAACATTGCCGCCATTAATTTTGACATTTACACGTATTCACAGACAGGGGAATTCTTTCCGGGGGGAATCGGGTAGGTGTACGGGAAGTCGGTGGTCTATTCTTACTGGTTTGTGGCTCATGCCAGAATTATTTCTGAAAGTGGATTTTCTATGCTATATCTACCTTTCTTCTTTACTCACTCAAAATCTACCCTTTCTCGCTGGACACGACTTTCATTGCAAGGCGTGTATGGGCATGTACTAAAAGTAGGCGTATTTTTCTGAGAATCTATAGCTAGCTCACTTTTACTTTTACATGCAAAACTTGTTTACTCACTTTTGGTTTTGTTATACTCACTTCCCAAAAAAATTACCCAAGTGTATTTCATCAGAAATATAACTTGTTACGAGCTTTTTTTTTATTTTTTACGAGCTTAAAAATTTCATATAAAATGAAAAATTAGCTTCAGTAGGTACTTAAATTTTAAACAAACAAAATAAAAATCATGTTCACAAACTCAAGATTCACATATTATAAAAACGTTTTCTAAACAGTTATAATGCAGGTGAACATAAAAATGTGTAAATTGTATAGGTATTAGGGATTTTCTATTTTTGACTGGTTTTCTGATCAAAAATTCTGATTTTAACTTTTGGTCGGATTTAGAAAATAAAAATCCGATCACTCGGTTAGATTTGACCGGATACTTTTTTTTTAGTGGAAACACTGCCAAGTCAATACAGTAAATCCATTATCGATCTCGCCAGTCGCCACGCGGTCAGATATACTATGAGGTAACAGGGTATGGTAGGGTAGTTGCACTTGTATGGTTTTCATAGGAAGATGGAAACAAAGCAAAAGACATGCAATATCGTAAACAGGTGATTGTGTATTTGAATAGCGAGCTGATAGGTAATTTTCTTCACAGATGATTGTCAAGGGACGTTCTTCTTTTTTTATTTGTCTGTTTAAGTACATACAGATGAGAGAGTTAGAATAACAATAAAAAAATTTTATCAATTTTTCGCAAAAATTATTCTTGTTGTCTTCCATTCTCCATTGATTGCATAATGATTAGATATTGTGTATGGCGACCTGGAATGCACGGAGTTAGAAAAGTCTGCCAAACGAACAAATATGTATCTTGAATTAAATTTTTTTTTGTGCCGTAGTGCAGCGGTTTATCAGATTTTAAAACGCTTCCCGATCCACTAATGTAACTATAGTGGCGTTGATTAAGAAATAAAATCTGCATGCAAATGTCCTATTAGCGTTTCCGGGCTATTTCTGCATTCCGTGTACTTCGACTGATATTTGCGCATAAAATAAACATAAACTTAAATTTGAATTTTATGAATATTACAATTTGTTTAACAAACTTACATGTTGTTTATTTCCGATGACGCCTAACTGTTTCACATTAAATATCTTGAACAATGAACCTTAAAAAACAACGTCAATTATTGTTATTCGTGAACTTATTGTTTTTTTAAAAACATAACATTGTTTGTTAGTTGAGTGAAATTTTGTGGAACCATTGCGCAGGGCCACCTATCGGGTATAATTGTGAATCTAAACAACTATCCTTACCTTAGACCCATTCAAACATACAAAAATTTCATCAAAGTTGGCCATACTATTGCGCAGGGCTCTGTGTATTTTGTTTTTGTGTTTTGTTTTGTGCCGTGTTTATTCTCTTAAATCCTCTTTCTGTGCAAGTGACGGTTGGCCAAGTGAATTTGAATTGTTGAAACGCACTGTAATCAGTGTTGCCACTATAAAAAAGTAAATCCGGTCAAATATGACCGTATGACCGGCTTCGGCTTTACTATAAAATTTGTTTGTGTTTCCGATTTCAATATTCTTTTACCTGTCAAATTTTATTTCTTTGCAATGACGCCTCATTTTTGTTTGTAGCAAAGTCATCAATGGAAATGAAAGTCATGGGAAGACGTGTATGGCCATATGCATACACTAAGGCAGTGTGTCAATTGGGCTAAATAAGTATTCTGGGATAATTTTCTGACACTTGAAAAGAGTAGCTCACCAAACTCCAATCTGAGATTTATCGAATTTCACACTTTAATTAATTAAAATTCATAGTTTAGTTTCATTTTTCTAGCAAAAGAAAACGCCCAAAAATTAGCCTATAAGATAATGCTCCCGGAGCAGAATTCCATCCGTCATGTTGTAAATATCCCATTATTCGCAGTAAATTGGTTTCTGTTTGAACATGAGAGTGTGTTCGTAATGTAAGGCTAAGTTTTATTCAAATTATATAAATATATCTTTATTTATAGTTAACAGAGCAATTTTATTTTTCCAGTCAAAAAAGCGTTTTCCGGTTAAAAACATTTTTCGTTCCGGCCAAAAAACGGTTAGACCGGATTTCAAAATTGTCTCCGGTCAAAGTAAATCGATTTCGGTCAGATATGACCGGAATCCGGTCAGAATGGCATCACTGACTGTAATAATCTTTATAAGAGAAGAGACATACAGCTACCAGGGAGGGTTGGGTTGGGCCGTTGGCGTTGGGGTAGTTTTTTTTGGATTTCAGAGGAAGAGGGAAACAAAGGAAAGGAGATGCACTTCAGTATATATAGTGCTTATGTATGTACTTGAGGCACATACTAATTTTTTGCATGTTGCGTTTCTTTGTGTTTATGTATGGTGGGCGAATTTCGACCACTTGGCGAGCCTAGTTATTATAATTATAGTAGGTGTAAAGCGGCAACATTCAAATACCAATGCAATGACTATGGTCAGGGAAAATCCCTCCTGCCTATTAGCTAGTGTTAGTGTAGGACTGCATATCGCAGCTCGGTGGATGGGGCAATGATATTGACTTCAGTAACAGTTCTCTTTATGCATTTCAATTTTACCCATAAGAATAAGGGCACCTTCCGAGTTCATGATCGAGTCACAGTCGAGTTATAAGATAAGAATAAATGATAATTAATATACGTAGTTCAACATAGGTAAGTAATTTATTAATCAACCTCATTTTCATTCTTTTTTTTTTACAATAATTTGCAATAAACGACTTTGGCCATTGCCGTCAGCCGAAGAAAAGAGAGAATTATACTAAAGTTTCATTTCATTTATGTTGTTATGTTATTTAAAAAGCTTCGTTCAATATTAATTGCTTCCGTTATTTTAATGCATTGCAACGGCAGCTATCGTTGCGAGAGAAATTGGAAGTAAGAATTTCCAATGACGAATATGACAATTAAGAAATTTTATTTCCTAAATAGAAATTGCTAGTTAGCATAAAATGCAATAATATTGATATAATAAATACTTATACTTTTGTACGTCCTCCGGATGACCAGATAAGAATTATGAGGCCGGAAATAAGTTAGCAGAATTCTCAACTTGACAAACGAAAATTGCGATCGCGCTCAGGACGCTTAAGCAAGGGTGACTTCAAATGTTCAAAATCAATATGTTATAAAAATACAAAAGACTCGCTTCTTGCCTTCGAGATGTTAGAAATTACGTCTAACCGGTCGGTTGTGGAAATAATTTTTCCTAGCTGGATCATATGGTTGAGTAGGTAAGGTAACTCGTTTAGAGAACGCGCGCCGCCATCAGGATTCGGAGATGTAATCTTAATGTAAAGATGTAGAGATACCAGTTCCCAGCTGAAACATGTATGTCGGCGTATTTTCAGGTAATCTAAACATATTTTTAAGAAATATCTTAAATGTTGTTCAACCCCTTTGTACTCGAATACCCCGCAAACATGTTTAGTTTAGCAGACATAGAAGATAATACATCATTATATGTCATGCATATTGGATTGGGTAGGTTATACTACTACCCAATCCAATGTACAGTAAATCCAAAATGTATGGGAAATCTGCTATTAATGACAAGTTTTTTCTTAACGAATATTTATGGAAAATAACAACTACATACTTACATTAATATAATTTGTAGAGAATTGTTGATTGATGGCGCTATAAGCAGCGTTGCCGAAGTGGCACGATCGTGCTTTTTGGACACGCAAATTTATTTGTGGCACGGTGGCACGCAACAATTGAAAATGGCACGTTTTCTTCATTTCTCTTACCTTACTCAAATAATAAGCTCAGTGCAGTGTGTAAGCACACCATTACATTTCATTAACAGAGCTGGATGCGAACTTTTGATTCAATTCAGTTGAATACGTATGAATGCACACATTCTTCTAAATCCAATCCAATGCACTTATTTCTTTACATTAAATATGGATAGAATATTCGCAAGTTTTGACAGTCTGTTCATATGAACACTTTTCTAAGTCGCGGCAGTTCTCGAATTCCAGCCATCAGTTTTAACCGGCAAGTACAATTTGATGTTTAGTCCGTATATGAATGTTTAATTCGCTAGTTTGTGGAATGCGAATTAAATGATGTGGATTGCGAATAAACTTTGACAGTTCTCGCTAAGGGTGTATTCGTTCGCGGGTGTTGCTATTGGCCGCGTTCCTTTGACCGCTGGTCATCTAGCACATAATATCCCTGATGGAGGAACGCTGGCGCTAGAGAGCTAGCGGCAGCGGCAAAGTGACATTAAAACCAATTTGAATTCGTATTATTTCATCTTCATGAGAGTTAAAAATGTATTTTGGGCCATCATGCCGCATATTTATTAATACACTATAATTTAAATAAACAAATACCTACAATGAATATTAATTACATAGACGCTTCAGACGTTTAGTATCCAACTTTTATATTTATAAAGAGTTTTTAATGAAAATAGGATTACGTTACGTTGATTACGTAGTCGTGTCTCAAACAGCGGTAAACGTCATTTCAGTAAAAAATTTGTCAAAATGAACGTGCGAATAGACACTACGTACATTTTAATGCTATTATTCTCCTATTGAAATAATAAAATGTGCAATTTTATGTTTATAAATGTGGTTTATAAAAAGTTGTTTGATCACTGTCATATGAACGGTCCTTAACTGAGGGGTTAGGCAATAACTCCCAAGGAAATAGCGCCCACCAAATCGATTTGGAAATAACGTCCAAAAAATGCACAGCGTCCAAAAATAAAGAACAAGATGGAAATAAAGCCCAAAAATAATTTGCAGTTACTGTCAGATTTGGAGTATGTGCGAAATTGGATATATTGAAAATTTTTGTTGCAGTACAAACTCTCAACTACCTATTTCAAAATCCAACAGAAAACCCAAGCAGAGGGGTTACAGGGGCAGCATGCCCCCCCCCCCCCATACTTAGTCCACTGTTTAAGAATTTCCATTTTGGGCTTTACTGCTTGTCAAAAAAATAACACCCAAAATGACGAAACATTTTGCAACAACAATTTGTACGAGTTTTTTTAGGGCGTTATTTCCAAATTAATTTGGGCGTTATTTCCTTGGGCGTTATTGCCTATCGCCCTTAGCTGATTCCTCGTTTTTTGTTTCGGTTTGGCTTTGGGTTGACGGTGAGAAATGTGAACAAAAATTGTTTTGTTTGGACACGCTAAGGGCACGCTCCTCTGAAAAATGAGGCACGCTTTTTTTATTTTCAGCGGCAACGCTGACTATAAGTGCGAAAATCTGTTTTCACCTATAAGCTACCAATAGCAAAACGAGTCAAAAAGCTAAAAACATCCTGAATTATCATCGGCCTGGCCGATGCATTCTTTGATCTCTTCACTGCATACAAGTCATGGAAAATGTTAGGCATGTGAGCTAGTACGTATAGGTACACAACACATTTGGACAGACAGACGGAATTGGCTAGATCGATTCATAGTTTGATCATGATTCAGAATATATAATATCTACTTTATGGCGTCTCCGGTGACTCCTTCTTGGCGTTACAAATGTAATGGCATAAACGTGAAAATACCTTCCTGTGAAGGGTACCTATAATAAGTTTAGGCAAGTCTAAATTCAAATTGGAGCAGTATTTACTTCAATTGCACTTGCATCTGTATTGTATTTGACTTGACGGTGGTCAAATACAAACTATAGATCGAATTAAATTTCAGTTGCGACTAAATTTTTTTTCTGAAACGATAAAATGGATATTTATTTAAAAATAGATTAATTAACATTGATATCGGTGATATCGACGAAGTTGTTATAGCTGACGTCAAACTAAAATGATGATGTGACAGAAGTTATAACTTTAACAAACCTTAACACATATATTCGAGGATCATTTATTAGACTGCTTATTTTGCTTATTGGCCCATAATATTCGAAGCTATCTTCTCAATTTTTGAATGCACCCATGTAGGTATACCTCTACCTACCTTATTTGAATGTAATTCCGCATTAAATCTGTTTATCGTGACGATATTGAAATTGTGTCGATGATACATTTCAGCGATACATGTATTGAAAATATACTATTATTTAATATTTTATCATCTATACCTGTCGATTTATCTCGAATCGTAAATTCGCATCAAATCGCTGCGAAAAAAAAAAACAAAGTAGCGGCCAAGAAGTGTGAGTAATAAACAAGATTTTCGTTCGTAGTAAGAACCGGTGAAAACATCTTCACCTAAGAGGCTATAGAAGCTGTATACGAGTATTTAGCTAAGATTCTATATAAAAAGATAATCTTCCCAACCGGAACATTATTACCAAGTTGAGAGTCGTGCTGTCTGTTAGCTAACACCCAATCATCGTTAGATCAATTAATCTTTACGGAAGTTATTTACTTAGTGTTCTAAAGGTGTTTATTAAAAAAAATCAATTAAAGATGCGCTCCGTTGTGCTGACTGTGTTGTTTTTGGTAAATTTATAAATTTACATACCTTCTGTGTTATTTATTTTTTTAAAACATTTTAAATAAAATGCAATGCTTTGTAATGAGAGTAGCTATAATGGCAATGTGTCGCTTTGTGGTTTATTTCATGGGCAAAAAAAGGCCACTATATTTTTTTAGTTAAATTGCGCGTTTTCTTATAACTTTCAAGCTATCGCATGATTGCTATTTTAAAAGATGACTGTTGTGAATATTGTTTGTTGGTTGCAAATATGAGTTTTGTGATAAAATAATTACCTACTATATTAAGAATGATTAAGAAGTGTTATTTATTTAAACTTATTTTATTGTATTTCAGGTTGTGCAAACCACGTTTTGTGAAGAAAATATTTTCCGAATTAATATTAGCCCCGAAGAAGCCCAAAAATATTTACAATCTGCGAAATTGTTTGTTGACTATGCACCGAAGACCGGTGAAAACCCCGTACCTGTGCTTAAAAATGAACAAGGTGACTTTATTTACCAAGGACGTAAAATAGAGAACCCCTCTGATTATGTCGAAGAACATTACACCGCACACCAGTATCATGGACAAGATGGCTTGGGCCAGTATGTCTATGGCTACAAGGATTGGAACCAGGGAAAAGCTGAAGAAAAAACTCCAGATGGTGTTGTCAAAGGTACCTACAAATACGTCAATCCCAGGGGAAGGGATTTCGTTGCAAACTATTATGCTGACAAGAGCGGTTTCCATCACGAAGACAATCGCCCAGAAAGCGAAAAGAACCCAGCTACCGATACCCCTGCTGTAAAGGCCGCAAAGGACGAACACTTCCGTCTTTGGGGTGAACTTGCTCAGGCTAATGGAAAGAACCCGGATCCATTTAGCAGTGAATACCAGCAAGAAGGACAATATAATCCATCTGAATCTCAGGTCCAATATGAGCATGTTGAACCAAAATATGTTCCATCAGAAGAGGAAAAGGGTGACCCCAAAGGCTTTTATTACAGCTTCGATTATTCTGTTCCACTGTTACGTAATATCAAAGAAAGAGAAGAGCTGAATCAATTGCGTGCAGAAAATAACAATTAGGAAAGACTTGATATAAAATAATATTTATATATTAGCTAAAATAGTGTGTGTGTATGAGCTATGTATAAAAAAAAACAAATCCCGTTTAAATATGTATAAGTATTTAAAAATACATTTAAGAAGTTTTGTAATGTCTACGATAAACATTTGCTAAAAAAATGACAACTAAATTATCTACAGCTACCTATAATAAAATTATAGCCGAAATGGCGGTACAAATTTCCTTCAATCTTCTGTTTTTTTGTTTTAAAATTTGCCTAAACTTACAGCAATAAGCGCTTTATTTGATTCGGCATGACACGCTCTACTCAATGCAGTACTTTAAATCGAATATTTTATTCCAGGACTTCTATCTAATCTATTAATCCTAGGGAATACCTACCCTGTTCTATATGCTCGTAGGTAGGTAGGCATATGTTTGATCCGACGCATTTAAAAAGGACTAACCTATGGATCTATTATCATGAAATAACTCAAGTAAATGCTACCTAGAGTACTTATTGGCGTATCGCGTATAGACCAAGAATATCTGCCTCAGTGACACACACAGACACAACCTTCGAATATCGAATGACATTGAAATTTGTCGTTTTACTAATCCACTTGGACAGGTTCGCATCACACGTCGATGAAGCTGGATCCACCACATTCGAATTTCGCAAAACAAAGTATAGTTTTGGGTGCCGTGACATAAGGCCAAATCGGGAATGTGACATAAAGCCAAATTTTCGCTTATTGCATGTTAGTGTTAGGAATTGTTTTATCATGAAATAAATCCTAAATTCATATGAAAGAAAAAAATTCTAATTAAGAGCTATTTCACTCAATGTTGTTAGGAGTTATGTAATATTTCTTAAAATTAAATTTCTTAAGTTATTTTGTATTTAAAATATTGTTTTTCAAAGTGCATAGTTGTGTAACTCTTCTTTGACTTTTTATCGAAGAGGACAAACAAGAATGGAAAAACCTGTGGATATTATTATATTTATAGATTAAAATTAGCTGTTTTATGGGCGCGACCGACACGTTCGGGGGCGAGGGAGATCTAGTTGAATGCGCCGCCAGCACCGTGTCCACAACGAACGAGTCGGCCGCGCCCCCCTTCCCCCCGCGCCGATAAAAAAGCTAATTTTAATCTATTAATATAATAATATCCACAGGTATTTCCATTCTTGTTTGTCCTCTTGGAAGAAGTCAAAGAAGAGTTACACAACTTCAACTATGCAATTTTATGGCCCAATTTCGAGATTTGGCCTTATGATGCTTGGCCAAGCTTTCTGACTGTCGTTTTAGTTGCACAAAACGACTCATAAGACGCCGATTATTGTCGATTACAAATTCTTAAACGACTAGGAGGCAAATTTAAGAAAAAACATGTAAGTTTTGGTAATTGTTTATATTTCTGCAGTGATTTCATAATTCTCTTATGATTAAGGGTGAAAATAACAAACCCCGATCAAATAAAATTCCATCAGCCTTTTGGTAAAACATCATTTTTGCACAATTCCCTTCTTCTGCCGTTAATGCATGTTTATCCATTGTAAGCACGGTAAGCATTTCTGTTAGGATTTTACTAAGGGTTGGTCGGGCAAGACCCAAATTAAAATCATTCGCTACACCCTTTTGGTAGCCACCTTCCGCAAGAAAACGCAATGTCGAAGTCAGTTTTAAAATGACTGGCACTGACAAAGAACTCCCCGCGGCAGGAAAACGATCCTTTATTCATTTAACAAATAGACAAAGGCTTCTTTGTCTAAAATACCTACATACATTTTGAATCTGGAAATATGATTGGCATTATTTTCTACCTAAAACTATTTTGTATTATTTTATATGTATACTTACTTTGAATCCAAAGGATCGGATTTTGACCTGATTCTTCTTCTTATGTATATGTTTCAGCTCTCATTTTGCAGACTCATCTTCTGCGCCGTCTTCGCTTTCTAATAGAACATTGCAAAACCTTAAGATGTCATTTGTGTTTTTCCGGGGATCGAACCTGGGATCCCTCGCATAGTAGTCCAGCACACTAACCACTGCGGTACTGCGCCCACTACCGCTGAGTTAATTGCACTAAGAAAATGTCAACATTTTAACGATCGGACAAGCCGTTCCGCCATTAACAGTTAAATGTTTTTGACCCTGTATCTCAGCGACGTCAAGTGTCATACTGACATTAGCAGATGGCACTTCTACTTTGGCCGCCGACCTGACAAGTCCAACCTACATTCAACTTTGTATTATTAACAATTAACATGAAATATTAATTTATAGTATTAAGTAATTATAATTATAAGTAAATAAAATAGATACAAATTGAATTACAACAGCTTTTAAACCCCCGTTCGTTGTCGAACTCTTTTGTTTTTTAGGAAAAATTAAAAAAAAAAAAAGATTACCCAATTCGTCCACATCACCAAATTTCTTCTCTTTAGTATTAGTGGTTCTCCACATTCCTACAGGATTTCAAAAATCACAAAAACCGTAACTGACTCACTCACTCACTTAGATGATAATTATTAAAATTATGAAGCACTTCCGGCCATCCTAGATTCGGGAAATTTGGCAGAATGCTACATCCTGTGGTGCATACACTGGGAAAAGTCCAAAACTTGATATTTTCCATTCAGGGGGGGGGGGGGGGGGTATACGCCCACTTTTGAAAATCGCTTATTATTTATTTGGGGCTCTTCCCATTGCCGTAGAGTGTTGAAATTTGGTAGAGCAGTAGGACCTGCATTGTATGTACGAAAAAAATTAATTTTTAAATTTTCCACTTTTGGGGCGTTTCCTAAGTGAAAAGCGAAGAATTTTCAACGTTGTTTGTGACATCTAATAAAAAAAACGTCGCAAATAGTAGTGAAATCACACCAAAAATAGGTATACATGTAAAAAAAAATACGTAACTTTCTCGTTTATTGCGAATCTCGCAGAATCTCAGTCATTTCAGCAAATTTTACGTTTAAAATCATATAGCCACTCAAGATGTCCTTAGGTAACTGAACCCTTGTTATTTAACAACGTAATACATACTATATAACCATAGATACGTATTAACTTCAATATTTTATTACTTTTAAATTTACACTCCAAAATGACACTTCAAAGAAGCAAGTAGGCGATGAATTTCGAATTATATTGCCGCTGAAGTTTTGGGCTTTGCAAAAATATACCGTGTGTAAATACAATATACAGATCGGGATTTGGGTATAGTCATTTTTGAGAAATATTCATAAAACGGCTACAGCTATACGAGTTTTCTAAGAAAAACTTTATGGGAATTTCATCAGTTTCAGTTTCAGTTAGACGATCATTTAAGTTTCAGTTTCAGTTGAGCTTTCAGTTAAGCTTTCTGTTAAACTGATGGCTAAATGCAAAAATTTAAGCGTCTAACAGAAACTGAAACTGATGGAGTTCCCATCAGTTTTCAGCTCAGTTGTCAGTTTTAGTAGAAATAATCTTCTAACCTTCGACTAATCACGAGTAAATTGAAAGCTCAACTGAATACTAGACTAGACTGATGTCTAAATGCACTGTAGTAGAACATCAGTTTAACTGATAGCTGAACTGAAACTGAAATGACCGTCTAAATGGGGCTTAAGTACGTGATCATGTTTCGAATGTTTTTATTGTCTTAAATTTGTATTTTGATCAAAATCGTTAGAGCGGTTTTTTTTTTTTAAATTATGCTGACAAATTTTATAACGTTGGATTCGAAAAGCACTGTTACTAAACTGTTTAGCTGTAAACTGAGTACGACGTATTGTTCAGGATAAAAACATTACTTAAGCTACGATTACACGGCCATTTTTTCGAGTCATTTAACTGACGCTCTGACGTAAAAATCGCGTCACATAGCAGTCATTTAAATGGCGTTCAGTGTGATCGCCATTTTTGGGATACCATTTTCAGCGTCATTTAAATGACTAGGAAACTGGCGGAGCAAATGGCATGAATTTTGTGCCATTCAAATGGCGGAACAAAATGGCCTTGTGATCGCTCTTCAATGACGCCTAGGACAAATGACTAAACTTTTTGGCTGTTGCGCCATTTAAATGTCAGCCTCCAAAAAATGGCAAGGCTCGAAATTCATGCTATGCCATTTTTCTACGCAAATGGCAAATGACAAATCATTTAATACGATATCTGTGCTGATATCATTTGGATTTTTGACTTGTGGCGAAACGTTAGATTAGATTAGATTAGATACTAACTCGGGAGAGTCTTTATTGGGCTCTGGCACTGCGGCCTCTCTAAAGGGCCATATTGTGCCTTCCCTGGTACCTAGGTTCCTAGAGCAATCTTTTTACTCAGGAGACAGTCAGGAAGAAAAGTATATGTATCTTCTCTGGGGGTATTCCAGCAAGATTTGCTGAGTTAACGAGTTCTTCGCCAATGACATCCTTTCTAAGGCAAAAGAGAGCCCGACATTCCGTGAGAATGTAAAGAGAGGTTTCGTCGCTCAACAGACATAGTCTACATGTGGGGAATATGGACGAGTATTTGCCTAGGCTGACTGAAAAGTTCGCTTGAGGCGATTCTCAATAAATGCCAGATCCAGTCCCTGTAGCCATCTTGGACCCGTCTACATACCAGACTCTTACCTTGGAGGGATGATGATAGATAGAGAGGTTTTTTGGAAGCCATATTATATTATTATATTAGGGAAAGGTGACCTCTGGTGGTAGAAATGGGGGGTCGATGATTTACGAATGGAATAGAGGATGGATACTCAGTCTTACTTCCATTTGAATGTGTACTTGAATAGGTAATAGGCTAATAGGCCTAGGATGACATTTAGTGCAGTGGTTGGGGTAGGTTTACTCTTCGGGTCAAGGCGGAGGGCGACCGTATAACAGTCTGCCCCCTGTCTATTGCTTCTGACGCGGCCATCACTAAGTAGGGAGACTGGTGCATGACAGAGGTGGGTAATTGAACCTGTCTGCTTTGATGCTTGATCAAAAGTCGCTGAATGGATTGTCTGTTATGTCCCCATAACAGGAATCGACAGGCAGCTTCATCAGCATCAACCAGATGGACTTCTTTTTATTTTACAACCTAGATCTAGAACTCTCACCAGTGGCCAGGTAGCGCATCTCTCGCATATTGGTGTTCTGTTTTTCGATGTGTGGCTTCACCAACCTCAACAAATAATCGAATTGATTGGCTGACATACGAAGGACATTGCGATATAGTTCAGGTTCTTCTTCGCGCAATTCGAGTAGTAATCCAGCGCAAAATCCAATCTTCTCGCGACGGCTCAACCACTACTTTTGCCAAATACTCCGCTTTCGTCGCGTTGGCTCGTAATCAAGATCGTCTTTTTCCAGCACACACGCTGCTAAATACGCCGTCTCCGCAATTTTCACCATCATCCCAAAAGTTCTTTTTGACATTTTTTATTTATGATAATAATTTTTTTTTCCTATTTAATTTAATTAAAAAATTCGCACGTATGCGTCGTGGGCCGTGGCCGAGAGAAAAACTCTTAATGACAGTAGCTATATTTTTCTCATAGGTCATTGCCGTCTGATCACAAAACAGATTACTGACGAGAAATCGAAATAATAGGAAAGGTGCCATTTGCCATTTTGATGAGGCAAGTCAGACCGTGTGATCGCCATTTTTCGCTCGTCATTTAAATGGCATCCCAACGAAAAATTCTAAATGACTCGCAGTGTCCGTCATTTGATTTTGGGGCAAAACTGACGATGATAGTCATTTCGTGTGATCGCCATTTTTTCAATGACGAATCGTAGCTTCAATGTCGCTCTAATGCGACAGTTTTTCCTGACGTCACAGCGCCAGTTAAATGACTCGAAAAAATGGCCGTGTAATCGTAGCTTTAGCAGTTACATTTTACATTTGAAAGTAAGTAATAAAGTGTTATAGTAAATATCTACGTACTATGTCTATGTAGTATGTATTAGTATTACTTTTTTAATTAACAAGGGTTCAGTTACTAAACCTGCGAAGGTACATCTCAAGTGGAACGCAAAAAAAAAACGACCACGCATTTACGGAACAGAAGACACGTTAATACGTTTTTGTTGTAAGTTGGTGGTGAAAGGATACAGGTCTGTGAAAAATGTTTTCGTTTTACACTATGTGAAACAGAACAGTTTATAAAAACAGTGGTGAGGAAAAAACTAGAGTCTCCGGGTACAATGATTTCACAATACAGCCGAAGTCGAAAAATTCCTCCAAACAAGCTAAATGATGCAAAAGAAATTGAAATACGCAGCCATATACAAAGTTTCAATGCATATGAATTTCACTATACTCGAAAGCAATCACAGCAAAAGTACTTACATGCCGATTTAAGTCTTTCTCAAATGTATCGCTTATTTACTGAGAAATATGGAGCAACTGTATCCCTCACTAAATACTCCAAAATTTTTAAGACGATGAAAATCAAATTCAAACAAGTAAAAGTGTTATCATCGGCCTGGCCGATGCTTTGATACCCTCCACTGTATGTACTGTATGCGGGTATACGCGTGTGTCTAATATTGGTTTTGTATGGGAGGTACCAGAACTACTTGACCGACATAGACAATTTTTAATACCAACTTAACAAGTCTAAAAACAAGTCTTCTCACAAAATTTTATTCACCTAAGTCGATTCGTTTGGACGCTATCGTGCTTTCAACAGACAGAGATATATATGCGTCAAATATTGACTTTATATGGGAGGTAACAGAACTACTTGACCGACATGGACCCTTTTTAATACAAACCTGAAGGCCATAAATATAAGACCTCTCATAAAATTTCAGTTGCCTAGGTAGATTCGTTCGGACGCTATCGTGATTTCAACAGACAGAGAGAGACGTGGGTCTAATAGTGGTATTGTATGGGAGATACCAGAACTACTTGACCGACATAGCCCATTTTCAATACCAACCTGACGACGATAAAAAGAAGTCCTCTCACAAAATTTCATTCGCCTATGTCGATTCGTTTGGACGCTATCGTGTTTTCAACAGACAGACAGACGGACGGACAGACAGACAGACGGACATGGCTAAATCGATTCAGAATGAGATCCTGATTCAGAATATATAGATATACTTTATAGGGTCTCCGGTGAATCCTTCTTGGCTTAACAAACGTAATGACAAAGTGAATATACCTTCCTGTGGAGGGTATAAAAACCGCAGCTCGATACATGTAATAAGTGTGAAACGTTCCACATGAAATTAAAAACTAGCAGTGGAAATGAAAAAAAAAGCAATTCGAAGAGAAATTGAAAGCCCACCAAGAAGACGTTGACTTGGCATACGATAGTAAAATAAAGGAAAAAATTCGTTTGCCAAAATGATCAAAGCAATAAAGTGTTTACTTTCCACTTGCAGCAGTGCATACCTACACCCTTTCTAAGGACCAATATTTCTTTTTATAAAAGGCAGATTTGGACATATAATTTAACTGTCCATAATGGCGCAACGAACCAGCCATTTTTTTACATGTGGCATGAACCTAATTTTTTGTGATTGTTTTTTCTATGGTATTTTAAATTAATTTTTGTACTTAATTTTAATGTTTTTCTATAAGCTCTTTTAAAATCATAAAAAAATATTAGCGAAGGAATTTTTAAAAATTTAGTTTTGCAGTTGCCAACCATTGTATAGTATGTACGATTGTGTATATAAATACTTACGCATCACAAACTCCTTATATGTAGGTACGTACAAAAATGGTTTGTTTTATGCATATCAATTCCCTACATCAAATTCAACTACGCCATACATGAGCATGTACGTACAATGTGCATTCTGAATGCCCATCGTTCTAGTAATAATATATTATATTTTTGAAACGCAATATAATACTACCCCTAAGCACAACTGCAATCGAGAAAACAATTTTTCTTCGCACTTTCTATTTTCAATTTATTATATCTCACTCTCTGGAAGGACCAGAAAGATGAATGTTAGCTCAAAATACTCGATGAAGTATTGCCTAACAATTAAAAGCATTTCTTGAATTGATCTACATAGATTTATGCATAGAGGATGCAAACGTTGTATAGACGAATTTTCAAAAACAATGAATGAAGCATGTTATAATTTTGACTTTGATCTATCAACATACAAACTTTCAAATTCATACGGCTAACGGTTCTTGTGAGCCCCTAACTCCCCGCGACCCCTTTACACCTCAACAAATCTCACCTACCCTACGGCCTAATTTTGTCCCACGCGGCCCACGCCCCCACATCTATAAATCAGAAAAGATATCATGAAAATGGGACGGATGGTTCTCGAGTTATGGAGGGACGAACAGACGGACGTTTTATAAAGTAGTACATATAGATATTAGAATTATTTTGATTTACATTCAAAATTGTTTGCATATACCAGGCACGTAGCCAGGGGGGGGCTTGAGGGGCTGAAGCCCCCCCCGAAAGTCTTAAACAAAAGACAAAAACTAAAATTTTCTAACTGATAACTCAACTTTTTTTTTAAATACTTCTCCCGGGAGAGGCGAACCTATAACGCTTAAACAGCGCGTCCCGAGATGCTTGCAGATGTCTGTTAGTTTTGCACTTTAATTGCTTCAAATTGTAGTCTTCTGGAAATATATTTCCAGGAAGCGAGTTCCAAATTATGCTTGTCCTGTAACAGAATGAGTTTTGGAAAGTTGATGTTGATGCGGTTGTCAAGTGTACTGTATGGTCAAGAGCATTAGCAGCCTATCTTGTGGGGCGCCCAAAAGTTGAGTTTCGAGGGACAATGTCTTTGAGTTCCTCGGAACATCTACTAAGGAAGTACTTCTACCTATAGAACAAGCAGAGGTCAGCGACTTGTCTTCTGTGCACCAACTGTTGTAGATTCGATGTGAGTGATGGGTTTCCAATAATTCGAACTGCTCGTCTCTGTATGCTGTCAAGTAGGTTAAGTGAATGTTTTGGGGAAGAGCTTCATATATGGGAGCAATATTCCAGGCCTGGTCTAACCTGTGCTTTGTACAGTAGGAGAAGTTGCTTGGGGCTAAAGTACCTCTTTGCTCCAAATAGGTAGCTCAACTTAGCGGACGCCGATCGTGCGATATAGGATATGTGGTCCTGATAGGTCATCCATTTGGATCTGAGGAACTGTTGAAGCATTTTTTCCTAGAAAATCTTGTGAACTGTGTCTTGTTTGCAACTGAAACTGAAATGACCGTAATGGGGCTTAATATAAATCAAATCTATAAAAATAAGGAGGCTATTCCGGTAGGTATACAATATTCAAACGCTAGGTACATATGTACACTGTGCAAGCCATAGCTTTAACCTTGCTCTGCCATGCAATTCGCAATTGCCTTAGTGTAGTTAGTGAAACAACTAATTTCTTCCGCAATCTTTCAAATGCATATTATGTAACTTTCAAAACTGTCATTAAAAAAAACGGACCAGAGAGCCGAAAAACTCGACTTCTACGCCTTTGTAAAAAAAATTCATTGAAAGGCATGACAGTATTAATTCCTTTGTATAGAGCTCTTCAAATGCATCTCAATAAGTATTGAAAAAATAACGAGCAGAACGTGGGTGATGTCTTCGAAAGCATCAACACTTTTGGCAGCGGTCCAAAAAAGGCATTGCCTAGTAAGCCTCATTGTATACGAAAAACTATTTAGTTTAGCGCTGCCCTTATAAGTTTCCCTACAGAACAAATCCTTAGATTTCGTTTCTGCAATCGACCGCACAAAGGAAGTTCTGAATTCTCTTAAGGACATCAGAGAAAATGGCGGGAAATATTTCAAAGAGGCTTTTCAATCCGCATCCTAACTTGCCGAGGACTTATTTGAAGAACTTCATTGAAACAAACAACGCGTTCGAATCCAGAAACCTCTCCTTCTGAAGACTATTTTAGAGTGTCGATACTGATTTCTTGATTCGTTAATACAAAATCTTACGGACAGATTCATCGTCAACGAAGAAGTTCTACGTCTACCATCGTTTCAAGCTCTTCTCCCAGGTTTTGCTGCAGTTGAGCCTGAGCGAAAAGTTGGAAAAGCTAACACTTTACTTTGATAATGCAATTTTGTTATCAGCTGTGAAAGCTGAGTACATTCTTTGGTGCGAAAAAAAAATCGTCGAGTGACCCTTCTACCGAAGTTTTGAAATTGCTTGATATATGTGACAAGACTTACTTTAGACTTATAAATTTCTTGCTTACGGTTTTAGCAACGCTTCCAGTGACCACAGCTATTGTTCAACGAACCCTTTCAGCTATGAAAAAGATTAAAACAATGTCCCGAAGCGTTATGGAGAATTCAAGGTCAAGTTCACTTGCTATGATATCTGTTCATTCGGATATTATTGTGGATCCAGATAAGGTGATTGATCTCCTGTCAAAAAAAATCAAGACGTCGTCTGCTTTGAAAAAATGTGACTAATAGGAATCAATGAATTGGAATAGTTTTCTGTTTCGTAAGACTTGGAAGCTAGCCCCCCCCCGAACCAAAATCCTGGCTACGGCCCTGGCATATACAAATAAAATTGCCTATCACTTTGACCGTAATTCTTAAAATTCTTTTTGATTTGAATCACTTTATTCAGATTTCGATATTTTTCGAGATATAAATGTACATATTATACAGTACCTAATCCCACTATACTAATGTAATATACCTTGGATGGACAGCTGCTTCTGCTTTACGTTATTCAGGCGAGAACATTTTGGAGTCGCAGAAGAATAGGTTAACGTTGGCACACAGTGTAGGTGTTGGTGCTCAGCTGATGAAGCTAAAGTTATCACTTATCAAGTACCATATAAATGCAATTACAAAACCAGATCGTTTTGTGATCCTTGTGCCACAAAAAATCGTACGTGCCCAATGGAAAGTCAAATTTGATAGTTTATTTCTGAGAACTTAGAGAGACAGTTGAATTTTTGTCAAAATTCGTTTCTAAATTATTATTAATTAATTAAGTAACAGTATATAAACAAATTGAATCAGTAACATCAGGTATCGAATGCAAGAATAGCCCAGAAAATTAATTATACAAATAAATTGTTTACATTACTATGTACATACTTCAATAGTATTAAGAGCATGATGGTCTTGTTTACGCCATTAAGCTTGTGCGTTAACAGATCTGTATGTATGTCACATTCGAATGTTTTATTGCCTTTAAAAATGGGTGTCCGGTGCGGTCTGTAAGATAGATATTTAATTTCACCGCCGCGCCGCCGCGTACCGTGTCGACTTTCACAAGAGTGACAAACCACTCGAATAGCTAATATCTAAACTAGACTAAATGGCGACATGATTTAAAATTTTAATTTTTGTGGTTTAAAATTTACTAACCCATTACTTTTAGTTGTAGGTATACTATGCATTTATTAAAGTTTTCTTTTCAATTGTTTTTTATCGATGATTTAAAATTAATATTGTCGTCAATGTCGTTTTCATCCGACTCGCCAACAGTTATAAATCCGTTTTCCTCTCCGATAGAAATCAACTCTGTGTAGTCCTGATCTTCTTTGAAGGCTAGAGATGAATTTGTTCCCTTTATGACCGCATTTGTAGTAGCACTTTCAGTGGTAGTAGTAGTTGAACTGGTATTGCCAACTATAAAAATCGAAGTGAAATAACTATCATTTGCACTTAGCGTTTGTGCGGGTTGCTGATAAACAGAAAAAAAAGATTGAATCCTTTGTACGAAATTTTCCAGGAAGGGTGGGAATTTTGACTCAACTCCATCACCGTAAATTTTGATGGTACTATTCCACGTGTTGTTTTGATAATTTTCAACATTGCTTGTTGTTTTGAGTGTGGGTCCATTTTCCGTTACCATTTTAAAACAATTCACTACGCACATATCGTCCCGACAGACCAATAGGTAAATAAATACATTTACTATGAAATACGTAGAGGAGCTTTTATGTCTATTTATTTGTAGTGAATACATTGACAAAAAAAAAAACGTGTACTACAAAATGCTGTGTTGTACCTGAGCGTGTGCTACTGCTAAAATGTTTCTTGTAACTGCTTGTGCACATCCGATACATTTGAATTAGCACCTCCTTTCGCACATTCGATAAACGTAAATTGTAAGTGGGGTAATGTCAAGAGAATGCATTTGTTTAACTGGAAGTTGTCTAGTGAAAGCTGCACGAGATTGCTTTAGATACATATCCAGAAAAGATATACATATAGGTATAAATAAATAAAAGAAAAATAACTTATCAATGTGATTGGACTTTTTATTTAGTTTCCTTTTTCACATGTTTTTTATTTTTTATGTTGATGATGATAATGATGATGATGATGATGCTTTGATAACAAAGGATTGGTCATATTGGTTAGTGATGATATTGGAAGTGTTGTTAATTAAAGACGTAAGAATGTATTGAAAGTGTATTTTCTTGTTTAGGGAAACTATGGAGATTTGGAACTCTTCGCAGCATTACTAGCTCCGGCAATTGCGGTTCCAGATGGTGCTGAATATGCAACGCCGTCCTTGCCAACAATAGCAGATCCAATTGGTTTAGTCTGCGATAAGCCCCCCTCACCGCTAATAGCGAGCCCAGAAGGCAGGGCTTCAGCAAAGCTTACTATTTGACCATCTTTGTCTTCCCCTTTTATGCGGACGCTTTCAACTGGAATGAGAAAATTATAGTGCAAATCATAATTAAAAATACATATAATAATGAATCTATATGGGGTATCGTATACATATACATATACTAATTGGGGAAAAATTGTTCGTCAGTCTGTCAATTAAACCGAAAAGAGCCCCAAACCATATCAGCTTCGTAGCCCACCGGGTACCTACTTTCTATTGCATTTATTGCGATTGAGGAGGTACTAGTTCGTCATAAGGCCATTATGTTAATGCTTAAGATCAGGAAAAATACCTACAAGTATACATTAAGTCCAGCAAATCTATATCGGCTAAGATGCTGCCGCCAGAATTGAGTCTGAGGTTTGTTGACTTAGACTCGTGATCGTGACTTCAAAAAACTTGCTGGGCCTCGTAGCTCATGACTAGGATAACTTGAGCGTGGGTTACACGCGATTGGAGGTTAACAGGTAACATCAGCTGATGAACTGTCTGGACTTTGTATGGGAAAATATTTCAGTCTTTCACCAAAATTCTCTATTAAGATCTCTGGTTGATGCCCAATTACGTCGAAAGTCTGGTCGAGACTCCGGGTTCTTCTGCGACATCTTCAGCGACATCTTCAGCGACAGCTACGATTTTCTCACCAGAACGGCTGCACCGGGGTCGGCCGCCGCCGGCCAGACCTGACAGCAGCTCGTATTGTCCTATACTCTTTTAGGCGTATGGCTAAACGTGTAGTAGTGTTTGCCCAGTTAAAGTACTAAGTGACAAAGAACAGAAAAAATAATTGAAACAGAACATAAAGCTCTTTCTTTCTATAGTAACTAAACTAGCGGACACGGCGAACTTAGATTGGCCAGGGCAGGGCAACTGCAAAGAAAATGAGTGACGGGCTCGTCCTCCTCTTCATCTCTGCAGCTTCTGCAGAAGTCATTGCATGGCAGACCGAGCCTTTGCGCGTGTCTGCCCAGTATGAAGGTTTCGGAGATGAGATTAACGACTTATAAGATGCTGGATCATTTAAGTCTATGAAGCTCCTTGGATCTCTTTGTGTCCAGAGCTGGCCAGGTGAGCCTAGCAGTACCGCAGTATCCTATAGATATTTCCATCTGAACCCTGCTCTGCTTGCTGCGTCCGCGTGAATTATTTGTTTATCCACGCTAGAGGAGCCCTGCCTTTCTAGTTCATCTGCTACACAGTTCCCTGGGATGTCACAGTGACCAGGAACCCAGCAGAGGGTGAGGTTGTATTGTCCAGCTGTCTTGTTAAGAGATACGCGGCAATCTTTCACCGCCTTAGATCTTAGTATTTCACAAACAAACAGAAAATAGCATTTAACAACAACATGACTGAACATGACATTTCTATCACTGGCAGCAACAGAAACATTGGGCACATTCAAGTATCTAGTTGACTTAAGTCGACTAGATTTGTCTGGACTAAGTGTAACCTGAACGCAAAAACTAACTTAATTGGTCGTGAACGTCAGATCTTGACGGGGGGAGCATCTAAAGGGTATTCCACTCCACAAATCGTCACTTTTCTTATCATTTTTAGATTTTTTTGGTTTTGTTTGTTTTGGTTAGGTATATCCACTAGCTTTGTGCTCTCTCAAGGCAAATTTGAAATGTCAAATTCTCCGCCGATGACATATAGAAATGTCAACTTAGTACTCAGTCACGAAATTCGTGACTAGATTCGTCGGCTACCCCTCCATAAACTTCAACAGAAAAAGCTGCTCACGTGACGAATCCCAGCCAATAAGAACTCAGAAACATCAAGTCAGTCAGCTGTCAGACTTACTAATCTAGATACTTGAACGTCCCCATTCAATATAGACTTCTGTTTTTACTCATGCTGTTATTTTCAGCGTTTAGAATGAAGCAGATTTAGTAGATACTGTTAAGCTTTGGTAACTTATATATCTTGTGGGTCTCGCAATTCTGTCCGCCCGTATGGCTGTCTGTCCCACCCCTGGGGAATCTAAACGCTTGGACGGATTTGCTTCAAACTTCGTATTTAGAGTTTGTGGGCTTCCCGCTAGGGACACATTTTACGAAATATGAGTGAATATGTCTAAATTTAGATTTTTTCGAAAACGGCTCTAACGATTTGAACCAAAATTGATATTGTTGAGTTAATGTGAGCATGCTTAAAATGACTGCATACCCAGTTTTTCGCTAAAAAGTCTAACAACGACAGTTTTGAAAATTTGGCTTTTTCTCGAAAACGGTAAAAACGATTTAAAAAAAAAAAACTTATTTTTGGTAGATACTATTGTCATTCTTAACTTGATAGCAAACTCAGTTTTTCCCTAAAAAGACTGCGTCCTTTGATAGTACTTTAAAAAACTGCTCATATCTCTAAAACGCCATTTTCGACTATGATAAAAATGTTACTTTCAGGTAATGCTTAAATACATAGTAATACTATTTACTCAGTTTTGAGCTAAACAGTTGCAAAACAGTGTTTATAAACATTTTACGAAATATTAAACAATTAAGATTTTTTCGAAAACGGCTCTAACGATTTGAACCAAAATTGATCGTTGAGTTAATGTAGGCATGCTTAACATGACTGCATACCCAGTTTTTCGCTAAAAAGTCCAGCAACGACAGTTTTGAAAATTGGCTTTTTCTCGAAAACGGTATAATAGATTTTTAAAAAAAAAATTACCTTTAAGGTACTATTATCATTCTTAACTTGATAGTAAACTCAGTTTTTACCTAAAAAGACTGCGTCCTTTGATAGTACTTTAAAAAACTGCTCATATCTCTAAAACGCCATTTTCGATTATGATAAAATGTTACTGTCAGGTAATGCTTAAGTCCATAGTAATAGCATTTGCTCAGTTTTGAGCTAAACAGTTGAAAAACAGTGTTTTTTGAAATATGAATGCGTCCTTCGATTTCCACCCCAATCGCTAAAAACGGTACTTTAAAAACTACACATATCTCGAAAACGCCATTTTCGATTTGGTTAAAAATTTAACTGCTAGGTAATGTTTATATCCTGAAGAATACGTCGTACTCAGTTTTCAGCTAAACAGTTTAATAAGCAGTGCTTTTCGAATCCAAATTGTAACATTTGTCAGCATAATTTTACAAAAAACCGCTCTAACGATTTTGATCAAAATACATATTTAAGACAACGTAAGCATTCTAAACTTGATCACATACTTAGTTTTTCTCAGAAAACTCGAATACAGCCGTATTATGAATATTTCTCAAAAATGACTATCCAAATCCCGACCATTGAGACCACTTTTTTTAATTAATCAAAAATGGGAATTTGAAATTCAAAATTACGTAACGTGGTAATGTAAATCCATCATAAAACGTGCTTTTTGTGAATTCATCTTCAATTTTTATTATAATTTGTTAAATTGGAGTGAACAACTGTGTAAATTATTAAAAATATGGAAAGAAGTCTCATGATAGGCTGATAGCGCATCTCCTTGCCGAAATTCTGTACAACATGCTTAAATTACATAGTTCGAAGGACCTTCTTCCAAACTGCACGTTGTTGCACGTGTTTTTTAGTCCAGTCATCGGGCATGCTTTCTTTCACCCATTCAAATAAATAGGTGGCGCAACAGGCGTGTAGATACCCTAGGCCTAGCTTCTCGCAAGCATTCGTTTCTGTGAGTTTCTATTATTGGAACGAATGGAAGGGACCTAGAATTTTATGCAGATTCCGAACGACTGAATTGAGAAGCTTTCTCAGGACAGTCATACTCTCGGATGTTTGTCAGACTTCCACCCGTTCGCATTAATGTAATTGCGGTTGTCACGTGCGTTGGTCTGTACGCTGCGCTGTACTTTTCTCATCTTTATGCGACATAGGGACTCTAACTGGCTTTTCTTTGCTGCTGTAGTCGCTGCTTTAAGCTGTTTTCGCTCGCCGACCCTTTTACGTTAATTAAATTAAAGCATTGAAATTTTCAATGTTAATGCAAGTTAATCTTCATTAAAAGTAGGTTCAATTTTCATTGAAATTTTGCATGGTAGCGCAAAGTCAATGTTAGTGCTTAAGGACCCAGTGTATATTAAGGACCTTAGTGTATATCAAGTAATCAGAAGTTCTAGTAAAGGAAATACTGTCTTCGTCTTCGATGGAAAAACATTTTCACTCACTCACAAACATACAGGCAAAACTTAATGTACGTACATAATTCCACAAAGAATGTCGTGATGGACAAAGTCAGTTTTAGAGACAGTGCTATGTGTATACGCGTACTGAAATATGGGTCATATTTCATATTTATGCTAGAAGAAGCTCCCTTCAATGAAGTTCTGATAGCTAAATCAGGAAAAATTCCTGACAATACCATAGAATTTGGTCTGAGAGAAAAAAAAAACAAGAAACTTTCAAGTGAAAAAATTAAGAATTTAATAGATCAAATGCAATTCATTCCATTATTGGTTCTACGAAAAAGGACTTTCAACGATTCCCAATGCTGAAAAAATAAACCAAAAAAAAAAGTAAACCTAAAAATGTCACTTAACCCCAATGTTGTTTTTATGATTTACTAGTAAAAAAAAATTTCAGTGGAAAAAGGAGTTAAATGCTGTTTTTCAGAAATTTTTTAAAAAAAGTATGTCTTAAATTTATTTTTATTAAATGAATTACTTATATACTGAAAGGTTATTATGTTTTTTATTTTTTTTCGTCAGCAGCAAGTTTCAGTTTCTATCAGAAAAAAAGTTCTGCTCAAAATACTTTAAACCCTTATATCTCGAAACTTCAAGAACGTCACTTAACCCATTCTTTTGGGAAATTTTGTCGAATTTCAGTCTTTGAATTATTGTTCGAGAGAATAGCATTAATCATATCCCAAAACAGTTTGTCACCGTTTATGTTAAGTCCATGGGACGAATAAATTTTTTTAGCTCGATAATTACAACCCGCTATTTATCTGCGGGTTAAATCTTCGAATTTGTTTCAGATCCGGATTAAAAATGCAAATATGTATCCATATTCGTGAGCACTTCCTTTTAGGCTACCATTCGTCTGAATTTAATATCTGAAATGGTTAAAGAACCTCCACGAAAAACTTATAGACTAAAATCCTGACTATTTAGATCTACCATGTCTACAAGCATACTTACAAACATACAAACTAAATTTTATTCTAATTACCCTCTTTTTTGTTAATTTCCGGTTTAATTTCTTCTGAAGCAGCGTTCGTGTCTAGGGAACCTAAGTACTTGCTAAGATGTTCAGATTCCTTTTGAACTGGAGCGTTTTTTACTTCTCCAGCTTCTAGATGTGGTTGATCTGCTGGAACTTCTAGATTTTCAGAACTTCTTGCTTGATTAGCTTCTGAAAACAAAAATATAAAACATTTTGTTGATTAAAAGAATTATAAGGAATTCGATAAAAACATGTTTCATACCGCTGGCGCTATTCAGGTCCTTGTGATTAATTTCAAGATTTCCACCCTGTTCAATACCAATTTTGGCCAAATTTTGATTTTCTTCCAATATTTTAGAAGGAATCAAGAGAATTTTGTCATCTGGATGGGCTACGCTTCTTGCTCGAATGGATTGCAGTTGTGGAACAACGAATAACGGGCTTATAGGACTGTGAATGACTTCAAAATTGCTATAGAATTGCGGGATATTAGATACACTATAAAAACGGCGGCCATCTTGGCGGGCAGTTTCAACAAGCTGTTCTGTAGACATAGCTGGCTTAAGTGATTCCATTTCGGCGGCATTTTCGTTTTTTTGCCCAACTGGTTGGATAAGACCCTCAAGCCCCTGCGTTAATTGTTGTTGGAATGCTTCTAATTGCGCTTGTGCAGTTTGTCCAGCAGATACAAATTGATTTACTATATTAGTTATGTTGGGATTTTCTAATTGTTTCAGTTTTTGACCAGCGCCAGCATTGGGAAGAGCATTAACCAAGTGATCATTAGGGTAGTACACAAGTGTTTGATCGGTCGGACTATCAATTCGTGCTACTGGAGACAAGTGCTGAACTAACGGCTGGGGATACCTCAGTGATGGCTCAAGTTGAACTTGTGCCTGTGGAGTAAGTATTAAAATGTGATTTGCTGTTGGAAGAGCAGAAAGCGTTGCAGCAGGTCCTAAAATTTGCTGTGTAGGAAGTGCAGTTGAAACAGCCACAAAACATAGCCAAGCGAGTAATAACATCTACGAAATAAAAATAAAAACAACACATGATTATAAAACATGATGCAGGAAATTAATCTTAGACTGGAAAATAATAACCTTAACCTTAAAGAAAACAACAAATTTAATTAAAACGATGACTTATGTACATTATGAATTTCTGAATTTGTTCTGTCAGCTGCTATTAAAAAGTACTAGGTACCAGAACCACTACTATTTTTTAGCATATCCTATATAATGGTTCGATGTCTTCATTTAATGTAATGCTGACCGAACATAAGCTGGCAGTTTTTCACTTGAGTTCACAAGCTGATACAATTTTATTTGCTGCCTATGTACAAAACGAACAAACGAAATTCTGTAATTTTTATTTCGACAAATTCAGTTTTACGTCTTGAAACTCCTATGTTTAAGGAATGAGGGCTTAACTACAGCAGAAGTTTTAAATCTGTTTATAAATACAGTAGGTACTAAGTAAATCGAATATGTTGAATTAACCAAAAACGTTGGCCGCAATAAGTTTGCATTACAAAAGTCAAAAAGTCAAAAGCCATTCTGCCATTCTGCAACAGCGAGTTATAAAAACATTTGCAATTAAAAAATCATCCGTTTAACTGACAATTTTTTTCAAAAGAAAGTAAGGTTTTAGTATAACCTAAAATATATAAACTATTCAGGTCCTAAGAGAGCTTCTTCTGAACCCAGCAGCGGTTTTAGTGCAGCTTGGCTGTCACTGCGAACGCATATGCTTCTAGCCCTCTACCTGTTTATCAGCTATATCGTCGGCTGAGTTCTATCTTGTCCAATGTCCATTTTTTAAGTTGTTGGGAAATCGATTTTTAAAGTTCAGGTTCAAAGTTATTATTCATTAACCCTAAAAGTGAAAGAAACTGGCATCCTCATCGATAAACCAAAGCGTGAAAAGCCAAAAACAGTGCGTACACCCGAGAAAATTGCTGCTGTGGCGGATTTTGGTCCAGAGGCTTAATTGGGCCATTTTTCTTCGAAAATGAGCAAGGAGTGGCCGTTGCAGTCAATGGCGATCGTTATCGGGTCATATTGAACGAATTTTTTTTTCAACAGGACGGCGCTACGTGCCACACAGCCGAAGCTCCACTCTATGTTTTGCGCCCTGTTCTTGAAGATCGCATTATCAGCCGCAGAGCTGATGTCGTTTGGCCACCGCGGAGCTGCGATTTGACACCGTTGGACCATTATTTGTGGAGTGCCGTAAAAGATAAGTATTACGCCACATGCCAGAGACAATTGACGCTTTAAAGGACAATATTCGTGAAGCCATTGGTGAAATATAGCGGCACACAATCGATAATGTGCTTGAAAATTGGACCGATCGTGTAGGCTACTGCATGGCCAGCCGAGGCAGCCATTTGAATGAAATTATTTTCCATTATTAACCGAAAGGATTGTACTTTCAAATAAAAAAAGAAATTTGAGAAAATATTCAGTAGTTTTTTTATAGCATTTTCAAAAAAAAAAAAAGTTATTTGGCGGACCCTTTAGTTCATCATTTTGAAAATTCCCTAGTACCTACCTACATACAGGCACGTAGCCTTCTGGCTTCAGCCCCTGAAGCCTATTTTAGAGTGCCGATACTGATTTCTTGCATGGATTCGTTAATACAAAATCTTACGGACAGATTCATGGTCAACGAAGAAGTTCTACCATAGTTTCAAGCTCATCTCCCAGGTTTTGCTGCAGTTGAGCCTGAGGGAAAAGTTAACACTTTACTTTGATAATGCAATTTAGTTATCAGCTGTGAAAGCTGAGTACATTCTTTGGTGCGAAAAAAAATCGTCGAGTGACCCTTCTACCGAAGTTTTGAAATTGCTTGATATATGTGACAAGGCTTACTTTAGACTTATAAATTTCTTGCTTACGGTTTTAGCAACGCTTCCAGTGACCACAGCTAGTGTTGAAAGAACCCTTCCAGCTATGAATAAGATTAAAACAATGTCCCGAAGCGTTATGGAGAATGCAAGGTTAAGTTCACTTGCTATGATATCTGTTCATTCGGATATTATTGTGGATCCAGATAAGGTGATTGATCTCATATCAAAAAAAAATCAAGACGTTTTCTGCTTTGAAAAAATGTGATTAATAGGAATCAATGAATTGGAATAGTTTTCTGTTTCGTAAAAGACTTGGAAGCTAGCTACACTCTACGTACATAGAGCAACTTATTTGCAATCTAACAATAACATTAATCTTGGAAGTATTTTTTTACCTGCGGATGAAATGCTAGCAAAAGCCCAATAATTGTGTACCTACCTACAAAATATGCAAAATATTCAATCAGTTTTCTAATCTGAAATGTAACTATATAAAAATAATATTGAATCATATTTTGAAGATACACAGAGGTGACCCTGACCATTAAACTATGCCTATGCGCCTATGCCTATTGTTTACTAACAAAAAGCACCAACAAAACAATCGACGAAATTATATGAATCACTTTTGTTTTTGTGACGATGAAGACTTTTGTATACTATAGTTAGGTACAGGTGTGCTTTTAAATGTTTTATTTATTAGCTGCTGAGGTTGATTTTTTAATGAATTTGTGAATGACTGTTTAAGTATAATAAAAAAATATTTGGTGCAAAAAATCCATATAGGGCCCTATTGAGAATTAAGAAGTTTTCTCAGGATAGTTGCTCGTATTTCGTCTAGTCTCAGATATTTGCAAGATGTTCGGATTCGGAAGAGGAAGAAAATGTCTAAGTAGGTAGGTATTCGTTAAAATAAAAATAACTACTTTAAGGGATAAATTACAAATATTGCATGCAGATAACGGTGTGCATTCTTTTAAAAACATCGGAAGGACACCCTGTAAAAATATTTTGTCTTAAGGCATAAATCATCGGAAGGTTCTATCATTGTATATACACACTATAGTACTCTCATCCCATCGCATTGAATTACGCGTCTTCGGCGATCCAGGTGGCGCTTCAGTTGATTTAGTTTGTACACTGCCAGCCAACTCCGAGCATTGGGGAAATGTGTATAGAGAAAACCAAAATAACACCGTGTCTCCACGAGCAATATTTCATAGCTTGCCATATAGTATGCTATGAAAATTGCTCGTGGAGACCACAAATAGTATTCTATGAAAAATGGTATTCCATCTATTGCTCAGCTCATAGCTTGCTATCGATAGTATGCTATGGGGTGTACTTTTTTGTTGTGACGCATGTGTTTTCGTGTGATGGCTATGGAAATAGTAAGATATGAAATGCCCACCCTACATTTTATTGCATACTATCGTTATTTCTTTCTATGAGAAATGGCAGATGGCAAGCTATGAAATATTGCTCGTGGAGACGCTGTGTAAACAAAACAAAGTCAAACTGGTATGCCTCTTCTCTTTCTTCATTCATATCGCCATTTCCATCCATCAGTAGGTATAAAATTACTTCTGATGTGATGTAACAGGGTAGGGTAGAGAACTGCAAGTGCAACTGGTTTGGTTTTTCTTAGTGATAGGAGAGGAGAATAGAGGAAAGGAGGTGCAATATTATGAGCAAGAGCAAATATAATTCAACAGCATGGTGGTGTAGGATAGGATGGTGGTGGTGGAGGATTTGTGTGTTTGGATAGGAGTGATCAGTTGGGACTTGGGAAAGACAAATTGAATAAAAACTGAATTTGGCTTCCTTTCTGTCGTTGCAGAAGATTTGAGGATTTGGCATAAAATAATGTATGCTAGACTCTCACTATTTTGCCTATATTTTTGTCAAATATGCATCGATTTAAGGGATTCTTTTTTTAATTGATTCTAAAATATTATAGGCATGCGCATATGTATATTTTATGAGGTTTATAATGTTATAGGAGTCTACATCTCTCTCTATATAAAAATCAAATTGTTTGCAAAACTCGAGAAAGGATAGATGCTAGACCGATTTGGATGATTTTTTTTTTGTTTTGTTCGTCTTGAATCAGGGTTTGGCAAAAAAAGAAAATTCGGAAACCCCCAAATGAAAAGCCGAAAAATTGCAAAAAATCTGAATTTCCATTTTGTATGAGAATATAAGTACCTACACCACTAATGATCGCAAAACTCGAAAACCACCGAACCAAACCCAAAGGTAGGTATTTCTGTGAAGTGTGGAAAATTAGACAATACATACCTACAAACAAAAAATTTGAAACGCTATTCTTTAACAGTTTTTAAAATTTGGAACATTGATATGCATTGTGCTGATGGACAAAAATATATCTGTGCAATAGTATACAATTCCTAGGCACGTGCAAAGCCGGTTATCTTTATATGAAATGTAGTGCAATTACCTGTTGTTCCTTTCCCATAACCACTAATACATAATCATTTTGATAAAACTAATATAGGGCATTAAATCTAAAGAGTAGATACATATGTACATAGGTACATATTCAGAGGATTTATGCGGAACTATTTAACTAAAAGTATGTTTTTCTAACAATGTAGGCACTGCTATGTATTTAGAAAAAGTTCTAAGTTTGATTATCATGCGCTTCGTAGTGCACAATAGAAAAATAAAAATATCAGTTTCAAATTCATTTAAATAAGTGATAAACAGCTTTTATTGTAATGCTCCGTGGTACACATTTTGGGGTTTTCCATGAATCGTATTGCATAGATTCTTGTCTATCAGGACAATGCATACCAATGTTACAAATTTTACAAACTTTGGCCCCCGTGATTGTCGAAGAATAGCGTTACATCTCTTTGTCCAATTTTGACCAAACTTCACAGAATAGCCTTCGTACAAAGATTTTATCATTTTATCAAAATGCGAGTTCATATACCAATACCACGATTTTTAAATGGACGATGCCACGCCACTTTGTCCAATTCTTTTTACATACAAAGCTGCTACAGAAGAATATACCTTTATAGAAAAAAAAGAATCATCAAATTCGGTGTACCAAACTCGAGTTACCTATAAACGGAATATAAAAAAATAGATTACTAGCAGCAGCGTTCCCACTTCAAATTTACGAAAGCGTAGTGCCGAGATGAGGAAATCGTTGTATCGAATCACTCATACATGGGTTATTATTGTACTTGTGTATGAGTCTTTTACTTTAAATATGACATATGAGCCAGCTGGCGACTCTCATCTCCAAACAAGAGGTCGTCAGGCGGTCTCAGTCACAATCTGACAGTACAGTAGTACAGGCCGTATAGTCGTAAAGTCCAGTAAAGTAGAGACTAATAATCGTATAGTTAATAGTACAGTACAGAATAAAGAATTAACAATAGTCGGGTTTTTATATATTTTCCCGACTTTAAACAAAAGTCGCCGTGTTTTATTTCCGCCTTATACATTGGTCCACGTCGAGCCGGATCTTAGAATCAGTGCAATAAAAATATATATATCCTATTAAAAAGTGTAAAAAGAAATAAAACCTGCAATTCTGTGTTCGTGTACAGTGTTAGTAAAGGTTATAAAAAAGTGGTACAGAAAATAGTGCAAAGTACAGGCTCCCATCAGTAAAAAACCATAAATTATACATATATATGTGTATTCCCTTTTGAACAATAAAATGTCCAAAAGACGACGAACACGAGTGCAAAGTGCGACGTTGCCGATATTTTTGTGCGAGTTGGAGCAGGCCGCAAGTTGACACATCAGCAAAAACAACACACAAAATAACGAAAGAAAACAGTACAGGCAGTGAGTGAATCTATTTTTAGCCTCACACACAAAAAAGAAGAGTGAAGAAAAGAAAAAGGCATCGTATAGGTTTACTTGCAAAAACAAAAAAAAAAAAGGTACAGTACAGAAGGTATACGAAAAGTTTCCACTGGTCGCCGCGTCGACGGCAGCCAGGTGGCGAAAGAGAATACGAAAAGGAACAAAAAAAAAAACAAGCAAAAAGTACAGGGTAAGTGATATGACATCATCGTATAGGCAAGGCATTATTAGTTGTGAACTCAACGTGAGCGGTGTTAAAACAAATATCAATATCAAAATTAATTAATTTAGCTAGAAAATATCTTTTGTGCAAACAACTGGTAAGTACAGAATGTACAGAGTGTTTCATTAAATGAATTGTATAGATTGTACAGGAAATAGTTCTAGAAAGTGGTGCAAATTGTTTTAGTATAGAGTCAAAATAAAAACATGTTGTTCAAGTGAAAATACAAGAACACATCTTTTAGTGAAAATGCAAGAACATATTGTTCAGTGCAGTCAGTGAGCGTCGATGACGTTTAATGTCAATTACGTGCACAACTGCTGAGGCAGTGTGACACAGAAAATTATTGGCATGTATAGATAAAGTGTACAGTGAATTCATAGAATTTGTATAGGAATATGTGTACAGTGAGCTCAAAGAATTTGTATAGGCACATAGAAGAAATATAGTGATCACTATGAGGTAGTAGAGGAGTGTACAGTGTATAGTGTAGTGTACAGTGAAAGTTATAGGTTTGTAGAGGAATTAAAAAGCATGCTTGTCAGGTAGTCATTAAATTAAAGTGGCTAGTATAGGATGTTAGAATTCCACGCTCAATAAAGCTAGCACAAGATGCAAAAATGCTGAGTGATAGGAATAGGGTACAGGATATGACATGTCAGTATAGTTATAAGTATAGGTGTACAGGCAAAACAAACGCACAGAGTCAGAGCAAGGAATATATTCACATTGCAGTACAGGTTAAAGAATTGTGTAGACTGCACATGCGGGCTCAATCAAGATGTCCACAGCAAGTCGAAATTCGCAAGTGTACAGAAAATAATTGTAAAGAGTAAAACAATAATTTGCATCCACTAGAACGAATCAGATATTAAAGTACAGATCGTACAGTACACGCTCCAATGAGGGGTGTTCTCTCATACAAGTACAGGTTATAATGGAATTATCTTTTCTTTCTTCCCAAGCTATTTCGACGAATCGAGATGGAAGCTATTCAAGCCAAAGCGACGGCCCATACCATCAGCATGGCGCGCAAGTTTGCGGAGGAGGAAGCAGCCGCAATTTCCTATAAAAATGCGGAACTGCGCCTCAAGACGGTACAGGATGACTGGCAGAGCTTTTGCAAGCTACATGAAGTTCTGCTAGCCGAAGCGAAAGGTGATGCTGTGATCACATGCGTCGACTTCAAAGAGTCAGTAAAGGAGGACTATTTGTGGGCGTGCGCAGCGTTAGAGGACAGAATGGAGGAGCTGCGTCCTAAGGTACAGGACAACGTACAGGGTACAGGAGTACAGGAGGTACAGAGTACAGGAATAAGAGTACAGGTGGACATGCCATTCCAACAGCATGATCTAAAGAACACTTGGGGTGAGTTCGATGGGACTTACACCAAGTGGTTAGGATTCCACGATAAGTTTACTGCGGCCATTCACGACAACGACAAGGTCGCACCAGCCTATAAATTCGCGTACCTCCAGAAGTCGCTCACTGGAAGCGCCGCCAGGACCATGGGGGAGTGGCGGCTGACTGCCAATAACTACAACGAGGCTTGGTGAGGCGTCAATGGTGTTTTCGGGGGAGGAGAAATCATCCATTCTAGGACTAAAATGGCTAATTAGTTCGGATCAATTCACGTATGAAGTGAAAACACCAAAGTTAGACGGCATTCTCACCAAGAGAAAGATTGTTAGCTGCATAGCTCAGCTTTACGATCCTAATGGGTATATATCCCCAGTCACGATCATAGGCAAGATCATGATCCAAGACATTTGGAGATTGAGTACAGGATGGGATGATCGCGTACCCATAGAAATAGAGTACAGGTGGAAAGAGTTATGGGAAGAGATAACTCTTTTAGAAAAATTCCGTATAGACAGATGGTTAGGTACTTCAAGAGAGTCAGACGTACAGATACATGGTTTTTGTGATGCTTCAAGCACAGCTTATGGAGCAGCCATTTACATTCGTACAGTGCATACAGATGGTACAGTTACATGCAAATTATTAGTGTCAAAGACACGTGTGGCGCCGTTGAAGACAGTATCCATTCCGAGGTTGGAATTGGCGGCTGCGGAGCTGCTGTCCAGACTACTAGTACAGGTGAGAGAATCAATGGGGTTGCAAGATGCATCCTACTTTCTATGGACCGATTCCATGGTCGTATGGTATTGGTTAAGGAGACTCCCATGTGATTTAAAAACATACGTAGCGAATCGGGTCTCGTCGATTCAGTCAAACACAGAGGTGAGATGCTGGCACTATGTCAACACGAAAGAGAATCCAGCCGATTTGCTGAGTAGAGGTGTAAAGCCGTCAGCGCTAATAAACAATAGATTATGGTTGGAAGGCCCAACATGGCTTCGATCACCACAGGCGGAGTGGCCAATAAGAAACGTAGTAAAGGGCACGTCAGTAGAGGTGCAGAGTGAGATGAAAGTGTTTGCAGTTATGACAGTTCAACCGCCGTTGTGTATAGGTGCAAGGCATTCAACCAATAGAGTATCGTTGTTCGAGTACACAAATAAATTGGAAAAGCTAGTAAACATAGTCAGCTATATGGTCCGGTTTATAAACAACTGGGCAGTCAGGCCGACCTTTAAGATAAGGGCGAGTAGAGGAGGGACAGGTGTAAAGGAGCCAACATTAGAGGAAAAGGCGTATGCAATGACATACATCCTGCGTAAATCACAGGAAGAGGTGTACAGTAGAGAGATAGCAGCATTAAAGAACAGTACAGATCTACCCGAGAGAAGCAAGCTGGAACCACTTAAACCATTGTTAGATGTTAGAGGCTTGCTGAGAGTAGGTGGAAGGCTGGACAGAAGCAACAATTCGTATGAAATGAAGCATCCAGCCATAGTTCCAGATGGATCCAGATTAGCATGGCTGATCATAGATCATGCACACCGCACAACAAAGCATGGTGCAGTACAGGTTATGATGCAGTTCGTGAGGCAGAAGTATTGGATTCCAAAACTTCGTAGCGAGGCAAGGAAATATTTGCACAAATGCGTCATTTGCGCCAGATATAACTACAAGTTAGAATATCAGCTGATGTCAGAGTTGCCAGCTGACAGAGTACAGACAGGGAAGCCGTTTCTACACTGCGGTGTTGATTATGCAGGCCCGTTAGAGATGAAAGTCATCAACAGGCAAGGAGATCAAGTCGCTAAGTCCAAATGCTGGGTCGCAATCTTCGTGTGCCTGAAGACTAGAGCAGTGCACATCGACCTAGTGACAGATTTGACATCGTTAGCTTTCATAGCTTGCTATGAACGCTTTATAGCACGTAGAGGCAGATGCGAACGCATGTATAGTGATAACGGGACTTCGTTTGTCGGAGCATACAAGGAGTTAAAGAGAGCTATAGAAAAATGGTCGGACAAGAGAGCAATGGCTCATCTTGGCAGTAAAGGTACAGAATGGCGCTTCATGATTCCAGCAGCACCCCATCAAGGAGGAATCTATGAAGCCGCAGTAAAGTCGATGAAATATCATCTAAAAAGGATAGTAGGGTTAAAGGTGCTACCATATGAGCAGCTCTTAACACTACTGGTACAGGTAGAAGCGATACTGAACTCGAGGCCAATCCATCCCTTGAGTGATGATCCAGATGACGTACAGGCACTTACCCCTGGGCATTTCCTAGTGGGCGAACCGATGATTCTTCCAATTCCGTTCGATACCAGTCAGCAACCAAGTACAGTCGGCGTGAGGCTTTGGAAAGACCGTCAGAAAATGTTAGGCCACTTTTGGGAAAGGTGGAGTACAGACTATTTGACCACTCTTCAGCAAAGGAAGAAGTGGCGTAGAGACAAGGAGCCGTTGAAGGTTGGCCAGCTGGTCACATTGGCTAACGAAGGTTTCCCACCAGCGCACTGGGCGCTTGGTAGAGTATGTGAGCTCATCACCAGCAAGGATGGGCTGGTACGATCCGTAGTTGTACAGACCGAGACAGGAAGGCTGAAACGTCCAGTACAGAAGATCTGCATAGTTCCGGTGGAAAGCTGCAGTAATCAGTAGAATGTGTAGTATAGTAATTCGAGTTTACTTATGTAAAAAATTGTAAAGAAAATTATGAATTTTGCTGGCACTGTATCGAATCACTCATACATGGGTTATTATTGTACTTGTGTATGAGTCTTTTACTTTAAATATGACATATGAGCCAGCTGGCGACTCTCATCTCCAAACAAGAGGTCGTCAGGCGGTCTCAGTCACAATCTGACAGTACAGTAGTACAGGCCGTATAGTCGTAAAGTCCAGTAAAGTAGAGACTAATAATCGTATAGTTAATAGTACAGTACAGAATAAAGAATTAACAATAGTCGGGTTTTTATATATTTTCCCGACTTTAAACAAAAGTCGCCGTGTTTTATTTCCGCCTTATACAATCGTAGTGTTTGGAGCTAAATCGTAGTGAAATATAAAAAATAATTGCAATCTCCATAATGTTTTAGTTTTAAGCCAAGTACGACTATATGACGCAATATACTCAACTGGGGGTCGATTCTCGTTCTATTATCTATACTGTGAAGTGAAAAGAGTTTTTACAAGTTCGCGCTGAATTCGATTTTCGGTCCATAAAAAATGAAAACAAATGTCAGATTTTTTTCATATGATAATTTTTTTTATCACAGCCGTTTCATTTGTGAAGAAGTGCGAAAAACATAACAAAGACAAGGATCTATGACTCACGATGGAATCGAAAAATAAGCGCGGACAAAGGGATTCAGAAAACCGAAATATGTCTTTAATCGTAATGAAAAGTATTCTACCTTGAAAACCTCAAAAATTGCAAATTAAATTAAATCATTTATCACTTCACAGTCACAGAACGGAAATCGACCCCTTGTAACCATCATTATTGCGCTGAAAAGTGAATATGTTCAATTAATCGCCCTGTTGTGAATGCGTTAAAACAATTTTAACAAGGGAAAACATTTGAAAATTCAATATTATTACATCGTGAAGGAATTTTATACAAGAAATATATGGATACGAAGTTGAACGGAAAATCGTAGTGTTTCCAAATTTTTCGTAGTGACGTAATGATTTTGTTCAACTAAGGCAAAATCGTAGTGAAATATTACGATCGTAGTGAAAGTGGGAACGCTGACTAGCAGTCCCGTGATGGTCTTGCTTGTGTTAGTTGGGGCTACCCGCCTGATGTTCTCATTTCTGGTCTGGAGATAATTGTGAGCTATTCGCTCACAACAAATTAACAAATTCTCCTACATATTTTTATTCCTTTTTGATTTTCCTTTTCCCTCACTTTCATGTGATCGTTGATCAATGGTTAGAAAACGGGCTTAGATTATCCGTTTTGGGCTGTGCGTTGACGACTTAGTTATTTAAAACAAACAATGGCTTACTTAATTTCATAGTAAGAATCTAATCTGAACTGAAAGTTTCGAAATACATACATACCTATTCATCAATTTCCTACATACTACAATAATCCATATTTTAACAGCGGTATTAATAAAAAAGCCCTATTCGCTCTTTAATCCATCTGATAGCTAGCAGACGAATAGTGGACTTGTTCGTTTGATAACTTTTATTATTTATAAATACATCTTATATCCATATTAGCTATCCACTCTTTATCATTAAACGCACGACAGCACTGCGTCCAAACTGTACTAAACATGGTTGTAAATCTGTCATATTCCATCAGCTGACACTATCATGCTCAGAGCATGTTATGTGCTTCCGCTTGCGATTTTTAGATTCTCTCTGTAATTCTCTTTCAGCTTTTAAATTTCTCGCGTCCAATCGAACTTTTTGTTGGTATACGTGGATTTGAAATTATGTGGATATGTTAGCTCTGTGTGTGAGTAAGTTAACCACTCTCTATACGCCGAATTTGGTGAATTAAGTTATCCGCTCTTTAAACATGTCAGTGAAAGCTAATATATGTTTATTAATAAGAATTACGAGTAATCAGATGTAATAAGGCTAATTCAGCGCTATTCGGTATTTATTAATACGGGGGTAAATGTATACCTAGGGATGATTGCTGCAATAGCATTCAGCGTAGCACTGCGACCTGCGTATACCTAGCTGCTCCTAAAATAATTGTATCTAAATATTTACAAAAGGTTAATTTTGGGTTTAAAATTAAAATAAACAAATGAACTCAAACTGTCAGCCTTTAAATCGCATACCTACTTAAGCATAGTTTGAAACAAACTACTAGAGGTACAAACGAATCCGTCCTGTCGTTAAGAATACAGCTAGGTACCTACCATCACGCAGACAAACAGGCAGACAGAATTGCGAAACTCAGTTTTTGAGCTGTACCTACTATCATCGTAATATCATAATTAATTGATCTAAAAATTTGTACTTAAAACAATATCATTCTCACACTACATACAATATGAGAAAATTGAAAATTTAGATCGATCTGGGTAGATACGTGATTTTATTTGCTAAGATCCAACCAAACTTCCCCACTAGTGCACCTTACATGCTCACCCACCCCATAATTATTTTCAAATCATCATAACCTGCCCTTGATACCTAAGTCCAAAAGCCACGATCATGACACCAATGCTACCCATAAATCCAAGAAATACAAAATATGTATGTATTGTTAAAACTCCGATCTATGATTTCATATTTCTCCTTTCCACATTGTTATCCTCTTAAATATCAATTCCAATCGTCATCACTCAACAGCACCACACTCATCATCATGCTAAAAGTACTCTCCCACACACCACCACTATATCATGCGAAAAGTATAAATCGATCCGATCTTTCATTTCATATTCTTTCTTTTCATATTGCTATGCTCATAAATGCTAAAAGTACACTTCGCCTAACCTACACACCACCACCACTAACTACCTGCGAAAATAATCACTTACTTCCACTCTTACTACTGGAGAATAAAAGACAACAAAAATAATAATTGTTCTTTCTCTTTCATCTGCATGTTGCCAATGAGATGAATAAGAAAAGAAGAAGGCATCATTTAATTTCGTTTCAAATAATCCAATACAACTACCATGTTCGATGTGAGTAGTTGGTCTCAGAGGTGGTTGGTGGCGCTAGTGCATAAATGCGAAGTGATAGTACTATAGTGTCTATATACAATGGTTCTATGCAGAGCTCCTACTCCAACATAATTTGAAGAGAAGTGTCTTATAAAAAGTATCTAGAGATGATGAAAAAGAACTTCAAAAAGGTATTAATTTAACAAAAACGTTGTACATATTTATATCAAAATAGTGTTTGTATCGCTGGAAGTATTCAAGGTATTTCATACAATTCGGAATACAATACATAACTTTTAAAGACAAACTATGTAGGTGCCTGAGGCGAGGGACAGGAACAATATTATTGATTAGGTATAATATTCAACACTTTTAAATATTTGTGTACTTCCCAATTTTATTATTAATTTAAAGAGGCATGTGTCAATTAAAAAAAATATAAGTTTTACTTTTTTATATATTCAGGTAACCGACACCTTACCGGGTCTGAATTGCAACAGCATAAATTTTACTTTGTTTTAATAATATGACTTGCTTACAGCAAAGGGATTATCTATCACTTTATGAGTAAATTATAAAGTGTCATGAGCATGACTCGTATTCAAGGGATGCATACACTTTCAATATTTCAAAAAATTCCGAAACAAGTAGGTAGATTAGGCATCTAATAAAAGTAATAAAATGTTCCCCCGCCAGCTTCGCCAGGCCTTTTGTTGCTTTGTTGCGACAATGTTTTAATTTTGTTGTATTGGAGGTGCCACGCCCCTTTATCCAACTTTGACAAATCTTCACAGAAGCACTCTACGGCCAATACCTAAGATTATCTGTAAGTTTGATCTCAATCGATTCTGTGGTTTTCGAGATATAAGATTTTGAATGTTTTTTTTTGTATGGGCGGTGCCACGCCCCTTTGTACGATTTTGAATTTTTTTAGCCTATCACCGTGATTACCGACATTTAAAAAAAAATCAACAAAATCGGTTGAAAATTACGGCCGACAGAGGGAAACAGTGTTTTTAAACTTTGTTTTATATATAATAGAGAAGAGATATGTTAGTGACAGCCTTAAAATTTGACAGCTTACAATCGGCGTTACCGATGGACAATTTGAAAATGTTTCAAAAAAGGTCGCCCGAACCAAAAAAAACGTCCCACCCAATTTTACGAAAAAAAAACTGCTTTCAGGTTTAAATCATATATCTACAGTTTGTTAATAAAAAATAAACGAGAATTTTGATGATTTTGTTTTGTTTGTTTTGAATCAGCGAAGCGGCGGTATAGAAAATTCGGAAAACCCCAATTGAAAAGCCGGAAAATCTAAATTTTCATTTTGTATGGGAATATACACCAATAATCGCAAAGCTCGTAAACCACCATACCTACCGATTGAACTCAAATGTTGGGAGAATCTTTGTTATTGGCCCAAAGAAGTTTTTGTGAAGTTTGGTTAAACTTGGACAAGGGGGCGTGGCTACTCCCATACAAAAAGAAAATCTTTCGACGTCGTAAATTAAAATGCATTTACAAAGTTGTAAGATTGCTAACATTGATGTGAATTGTCCATACAAATTGGAATAGGGGGGGATTGGAAATTGGGGAAAGGCACGACCCATACAAATAACTTAAGGCACTAAAAGTGGCGTCACACCATGCAATGAAAGTGCTCGCAGCAGTCATTACGAGAATTTGAATTTTGAAATTTCCTTGCAAGTGATTGCAGAGAGTATAGTCAATAGTCACACCAATTGAATCGGCCAAAACTAGTTGGATGCGCGCTTTAGCTCGTTTGACTATATTTTCGTGGCGAATATTGTTCAGCACGCTCACAAGCTCGATCCCAAAATTTTCGTTCGGACCTTTTGTTTTATTGATACTTCTTCGCGATTTAGAGAGCTCCTCATAGAGAGGAGCTAATACTGATGCCAGGTCATCACATCATCGCCTCGCTTATGACGTTTCGACGTTTGTGACGCGGAATGGCATTTCACTGCGGAAATTGTAGATATCGACTGATTTGAATCTGAATTTTCTTTGTCATCGTTCCTGTTATCCTCGATTGCATCTTCGAAGCATAACTGGAATAATTTTGTTTGATTATTATTTAATTGCAGACACCGTCAACGGAAGAAGAATGGAAAAAAATTGCATATGATTTCGAAACGAAATGGAATTTCCCGAATTGTGTGGGTGGCGCTAGACGGCAAACACGTTGTGTGCAAAGCGCCTGCGAATACGGGTAGTGAGTGCCTTCTATAACTACAAAAGGACGTTCAGTGTGGTTTTGATGGCTCTAGTGGATCCCAATTACAAATTCATCTACGACAACATTGGAGCAAAAGGATCCGAAGGCGGAATTTTTTCGAGCTGCAAATTGAGTACAGCATTGGAAATAGGAAATAAATGCATTGAATTTACCGCCAGATCGAGCTTTACCCGGTCGCACAATGCCCGTGCAATTTTGCATTGTTGGACAATGCATTTTCTGCATCGAACCGAATTAGGAAGCCGATTGGAAAATGAAATTTGGGCGGTCTTGAACGTGTGCACAATTATCGACTATCCCGTGCATGCCGCATCGTTGAAAACGCATTTGACTTGACAATGACAATGACTGACAATGACTTTTCAGGTCGTCACACCTCACACCGTGCAATATTTAATTGCAGCAATCATTTTAATTGCTGCGAGCACTTTCATTGCATGGTGTGACGGCACTTTAAAGCTTTAGCTTTAAATTTGGTAAATTGACCTCAGTTTTTATATGTACCGAAATAAAAATCATTGAATTTGTTTGAACGCTTCTGAAAGCTTCTCAATTGACAGTTCTTCTACTGAAGAGAAGAGAAATTTGTTTCTGGATTTGAATTCAGAATTGCGGAGAGTTCTTCCGGACGGTTCTGGATGACCAACTGAAAACGACATTACTTTATACGAGACTACATAATAATCAGACAGATGTCATTTGTTCAGATACTATACATTTGGTGACGAGGACCAGAACCCGTAAAAGATACCAAATATGAGTAAGTTAAACGTAATGCCAATGCGGCAAATTAGTTGATCGATATCTGATTTAATGAATTTGAATAAATAGCTCAAAAGATGGAGCAAAAAAAAATAAGTAAAAATAATACTCGCTGTTTCAATAAATTTGGAGCAGGGGAAAGACGTTGTGTAAGCTCGAAAGATGGAACATTTAAAAAAAAAATGTTTTCCCGGCTCAAAAGATGGAGCATTAAAAAGTCGGATTCTATTGCTTTGAACAGGAAAAGAACTTGTACGCCCAAAACGTTGGGGCATTATTAAATTAGATCTCTGACATTTTTGACGAATCTGCATTAAAAGAATTCGCACGTGATGTTTGATCCGGAATCTTTGCTGATTTTTTTTTGTCATGCTAAATTTTAGACATGCAACAAACAAGGTTGACGGTATTGATATTGAATTAATCGTGGACTCAGGTGTCCGATATGATGTTATTGAAAAGCTTTCATGGATTTTGACCGCATGGATCCTGAACAAATGACAGATGTCATTTTTTCAGGATACTACAACTTCATATACATTTTGGCATCAATGGAAAGGTCATTTTAAATTCCGTTCGAATGGTAGTACAAAACTTTTCTTAACCCATTAAGTACCTAAGGACCCATTGAAAATTTATAGTTTTTGTGGAAGTCTATTTTTTTTTTACTTTTTTCCTCGGTCTCACACAAAAAATGTTTTGATGCGAAAAGTTTCTCCAAACAATTCTAATAGTTGACCGCAAAAAAATATTTTTTTTTTTCAAAAATCTCTTCGCTAATATTTCTAATGATATTTTGAATGGATGATCTTAGAAAAATTTTCTATGAAAAAGATCAATTTTCAAAAAAATCATAAAAAATATAGGTAAGCGAAGAGATTTTTTGGAAAAAATTGTTTGCAGTCGCTATTAGAATAATTGTTTGTATTGGAGAAACCAAGTAACATAGTTAATGTACCTCCGTACATACGCAAAACTGATCTACATTACGTAGAGATCTAAACATTGAAATGGTTGAAGAAGAAGTTAAAAAAGTTGCCCAAAGGCTCTGAAGTAGACTTCTTAACCATGTAAACTTAGAAATGACAGGAGACTAACGCGGGTAAAACCTCTTGATCTATAAGAGTTAGCTAAGACCAAGAAAGTAGGTAATATTTTCAATCAAAAAAATTTTAGAAATCCGACAAACGGCGGATTAATCTTCTTAATTTTTTAAAATAAATCAAAAAATAAATTCGGGATGACGAAAGTCAGTCCCCTCGGGAGTTTAATTTAGATCGGGTTAAAGTCCCTAACTATTGCAGAAGTATCCCTCGCGCATTAGCTCTGCAATGTCGTTCGATGTTTTCTCCTTCCCGAACCCCCAAACACAAAAAAAAAAAAAATGTTGGTAACAGATGTACCTAGTAACTGTAGTTTGTATATTTAGACATTGATAGAACAATATTGATATGGAGACAAAATCAAGTTCTTGGTTCACGGATAAGGCGGCAAACAATTGCCAGAAACCCATTACCTACTTTTATCTGGTATTTAACGGATTACAGTAAGGTAAAGTGTAAAAGATTCTCAAACTGTCCTACTGTATGCAGAAAAACTGTCAGGAACTCATTGCGCAGTCTGTTTGAAGATTATTAAGCAGAATATTATAATGGGTACGTATCTACGCAATTATATTCAAATAACAGACCTTCCGATACAAGGAAAAATTGAGATAAATACTAAATATATGTAGATACAAATCCATATAACACAAGCATGTATAAGGACATAATTTATTTTGCACTATTCAATTTGACTATGTTCGAGTAGATTTTTACAAGAGCCCCTAATGTATAGCGAACAATAATCTAGACTTTGTGCGAATATAATAATAATCTCCTACACAGTATTTAATTCAAAACAGGCACTGATGGTTCCCATTTTAAAACCGGTCAATTGATGTTTCCAGGCTATTTCTGCGTACGCGTCTTTTTTCTGGTCTATCGGCATCCAACTCGCAGATGCAACAAACTGGTTTCACAATCTCAAATATATTGTCGAGGTCAAGTTCTTTGGTACTGGCAAAACTTTTCAGTTAAATTTAAATAAAACCATTGAAAAGAAAACATGACATTTAACACACAGGTTCACACATTTTAAAGCAACTTAATATACAAATCAATGATTATTATTCCAATTAACTCTATTAATCACTTTAAAAGTGCAAGTACTATAATGTATTTATGTAATTTAGCAATTGCCTCACCTTTGAATATTGTTCCTAGCTATATTTCTTAAATGGAATAGTGTGTAGGTATTCTTAACTTTTTTTATTATAAAACGCGCACCACTAGAACTAAAAGGAAAATGATTCAAGGAGCAAAGATTGGAGCCCTTTTATAAGATTGTGCTTAGCTATAGCTATATTTGGGATGTTGTCACGAAGATGCGCTACAAATAGTTACTGTGCCTTCTTTGTAAATCGCGAACATGCATCGTAGCAAACTCGTTATAGGTATCCACTTGCTTATGGAAACTTAAAGAATGGCAGAAATGATAACGATGCAACTTGCCCAAGCATGCAGCCTATGTGGAAGTAATAGGTACATAGAAAAATAATTATGAGCATATTTTTATGTTTACTGTGTCGTTCCTTCTATTTTTAAAGACTCGTATAAAGTTTGAGGATTTTAATTTTACGTTTTTATTTAATAAAGAGTCATACAATCATACATAAATTATGTATATACCTAAAACAATTACAATATATTTTGGTAAGTAAATGTTAGTAGTAGATATCGATGAAACAACTTCAACTTCAGCTTGTTTGTAGCATAACACCAACTTCTTACTTATACAAAATTAAGAAAAACATGTAAATTGATAAATAATTTTTAACATGCGCAATGAACCTTTGTTACATACCTAATTAAAATATATCTAGTGTTCCCGAGCTCTTAAAACTGTATTATCTAAACATGAGACGATTTTACTTTCCGCGCAAGTATATGCAACTAAATTATTTATTCTTTATTCTACCTACATTCTTTAAAAGTTTTCATTGCATACTTATCGGATTAATTCTGGTGCTTAAATTAGAGTTGCAATTGTATTAGAATTCTATTGAACTGTAGTAAAAAGTAGTCCAAAATGTACTGAAGACCAAAAAAAACTGTTTTCAATCGCGAAAAATCGATCGATGAAAACGGTCCACAATAGATGGTATACTTGTAGGGGCATTTGTATGAGCAAATTTGTGTCAAATTCGACCTAGATAAAGCTGGACCCACCACATTCGAATTTCGCCATGTGAGTACCTATATGGGATTTAGTTGCTATTTAATTGCGGTATTTTTGATTTGTTTGCTCTTCAGGAAGTGGTAAATTTTGTGGTGGACCTAGCTTACCGGTAGAGCTGGATCCACAACATCGGCTTTTAAAAAAAAATGTTCACACATATACCGCTGATTTAATTGCTCAAAAATTGTTCGGATCGGACAAGCCAATAAGTTTTTAAACTCGAACCCTTTTTTTCTTCTTTTTTTGGATAAAATAAAAAAAAAAACGATTACATAGTGTAGTATCTAGAAATCACTAAGATATTTATGATCTAGTTATAGTAATTCTCAATCATTTATTATAATGTCAAAAAGATTTTATTATTTAATTTAATCAATAAATACGTCGGAACCGAGAAGTTCCTATCGACACAACACATAGTTCGAATTAGCAACTAAATCCCATATACTTTGTTTGGCGAAATTCGAATGTGGTGGATCACAGAGATTCCTTCACAGTCCAGTCAGTTATTTCCCTCTTTTATATTTATATATCGCGCAGGTAACCTTAAGAAAGTCCATAAGGAGCAATTAGTTGGTTTTCTCCCTATTGGAGAAAACAGTTCAAAAATTATATGATCAATACTGGTTGGTAGAGCGCTGTATAGCAGACTGAGCCACTTTTTGGGGTACGTACGCTTCAGTTGGATGAAGCGATAAGCATATTCAACGGCGACAGAGGTTGGGACGCATTACAAAGTTTCAAATTGTTACGACGAACGCTTCGTGAGTTTTAAAAACTCACCCCTTAAAAGCGGTCATCGCCAGTAACTCAGGCCCCCAGCAAAATTTCTAAAATCGAACAAATGTATTATCTTTATTTTTTATAAAGAGTACACAGACCGAGTTTGAAGTCGATCGGATGAAAAATAAATATTTTTACATACAAACTTTGACCCCCCCCCCCCCTTTTACACCTTTAAGGATTAAATTTCCAAAATCGGAGAAATTATTATTTTTTTATTTCTACACAATGTTCACATACAAATTTTGACCCCTTTTTACCCCTTTAGGGATTGAATTTCGAAAAATCCTTTCTTATTCCCTGTACACATAAAGGGAACCTCTGTGCAAAACTCCAGCTTTCTAGAGCAAAGGGTTTAGGCTGGGCGTTGATGATCAGTGAGTTGTAAACTTCATGCTTATATACTACCAACGCCAGCGGCTCCGCCCGCTGGTTTCTTTTCTATTAAATTAAATTCAAATTTATTTCAGCTATCATATAAATGCACGTTTGTTATACCCTCCATTCACTTTGTCATTACGTTTGTAACGCCAAGAAGGATTCACCGGAGACCCTACAAAATATATATATTCTGAATCCGTATCACATTCTGAATCGATTTAGCCATGTCCGTCTGTCTGTCTGTCTGTTGAAAACACGATAGCGTCCAAACGAATCGACTTAGGTAAATGACATTTTATGAGAGGACTTGTTTTTACCGTTGTCAAGTTGGTATTAAAAAATTCTCTATGTCGGTCAAGTAGTTCTGGTACCTCCCATACAAAATGAATGTTAGACACATGCGTGTACCTGTACCAGTACATACAGTGGATGGTATCAAAGCATCGGCCAGGCCGATGGTAACACTTTTACTTGTTTTTATTTTTGTCTTCTTTTTAAGCTCACAAAATATTTGATGGAGCGAGCACTTTTCCGAATTGCTCAATCCAATCCAGGGCATTGAGGATGACACATCCATCGCCTTAAGCAGGGCGGAAAATAGTCCCACGGTAGAGGAAGTCACTTTTGCGATCAAATCGCTAAAAGCTGGCAAATCTGCCGGAGTGGATGAAATCCGACCAGAAATGCTTAAGGCCTTAGGTGAAGAGGGAGTCAAATGGCTCTCTCGTGTCATTAAAGTTGCCTGGGAATGCGGCGAAACACCCAGCGATTGGCAGATTGGGGTGATTGTGCCCCTTTTCAAGAAAGGGGATAAGAGGGATTGCTCCAATTACAGGGGTATATCACTTTTAAGTCTCCCCGGAAAAGTCTTTGCCAAGGTGCTGGAAATGCGTTGCAGAGCTGTGGTCGAGGCACGATTAGGAGATGAGCAGTGCGGCTTTCGTCCCGGCAGAAGCACAACCGACCAGTTATTCACTCTCAGAATGGTACTTGAGAAGGCTTGGGAGTATGCACGTAGACATACATATATACATATTTAGTTTGTTTTATGTAGTATGACTCTTAATGCAAAAAGTCTTCTACATGATATTATGTTTATAAGGGAAATCCTCCCCTATAAATAGTCCAATTATTTTATCTATGTTACTTATTTATGCTCCAGAGAGGGTATTCTTTTTTCAGACGAGGCATCGAACAAACTACGGTCGCAATGAACCAATCTCTAGAACTTTAAGATCGTATAATGAAATTAGTAGACACATTGACTTTCATATTCCAAGAGTATTAAAAGTATTATATTTTGGCTGCTTTATGATGAACTTTAAATTACAATAATTATTTTGTAGGTACATATATTATTTATAATAGAGAAATCAATCTTATAATATTATTATTATTTTTTTTTTGTAATATTTTAGTCTGTAAGCTTGACTTGTAGATGAATAATAAATAAATAAATACCTTGGATGTGTTGAGTATTGATAAGGACTCTGAGACCTCATCTAAAGCTTCTTGTTTTTTTTTAAATCAGTTTTGGCCAGTGATTTTTTGATAGGCGCAAGGCCTTTTAAGTATTGTGGATGAAACTGAAACCTTGAAAATTCCAGGAACAGTAGGTATCGAAGCAGTAGCATTGGGCCAATGTAAACGCGTCCGATCCCGAAAACTTTTATAGGATAGTTGTCATGATTCCCCTTCTGGTCAACTTTATTACTCAGCGGTTTGAGGACCATAAGACCGTTCTATCATTGTTATATATTTTTATCCCGCAAAAGCGTTACAAAATTTAATGAAGAAAATTTAAAATTTTATAAAATTTTGGATTGGGATATCTTGGTGGCTGAGTTTCACTGTGCAAGACAAAATGTCATGAACAACCCGAGGCACTGCGTTCACAGAACGCCATAACAGCTTTAGAGGAGACTGCAGGAAAGATTTTTTTCCCAACATACATCGACTTATAAAAATGTTGGCAACCTTACCAGTATCGACACGTACATCAGAAAAAACGTTTTCGGCGATGAAACGCTTAAAAACTTTTTAAGAAACTCTTCCTCTATATCTCTATCTCTGAAAAATATGTTTAATGCCCTATTGGAGAAAACAGTTGAAAAATTACATGATCAATACTTGTTGGTGAAGCGCTGGCATCTCAACACAGAACATACTATGTAAGCAGTCTGCTCCACTATCTACGCGACAAAACATATTTCTTTGCTGGCAAATACACCGATATGATGAGCACCATCTTTAGATCTCTAGACTAAGGGGGAACTCTTACCCTGCAACATACTATGCAACATGTGATGATGTGTACCATTTTTTAGCAGTATGACACATCATTCTTGAATATATTTGGAGTACGTACGCTGGAGTTGGATGAAGCGATAAGCATATTCAACGTCGACGTCAACCCCCTTAAAAGCGGTCATCGCCAATAACTCGGGCCCCAACCTAAATTTCCAAAATCGAACAAGTTAATTATCTTTATTTCTTGTACACAAACCGAGTTTGAAGTCGATCGGATAAAAAGTAAAAATGTTCCCATACAAATTTTGACCCCCCTTTTACCCCTTTAGGGTTCTAATTTCAAAATATCCTTCCTTATTCCTTGTATACATCATAAAGGCAACCTCTGTGCAAAATTTCAGCTTCCTAGAGCAAAGGCTTTGGGTTGATGATAAGTGAGTGGTACCTACACTTCATTTTTATATATATAGACCTTGTTATGTTGATATAGCTATTTTTTTTTTTAATTATTCCTACTTTTGTTATAGGTAATTACATACTAGGGCAAGATTTTAATTTATTGCCCATTCGAAAATAACGGTTGCACAGTCCGATTGATTTCAGTGCCCTAAAAACAAATCTAAAAATAAAAAATAAAAATTGGCGGTTTCTCAAATAAGTTTCAAAAATATTTTATGAAATATTACCAACATTTCAAGAACGGAGTGTCCAATTTTTGTCAAATTAATTTGTTTATATTCCTTAAATGTGCAGCTAACTATTATAAAAAAAGTTTCATCAAAATCGGATCATAAAGACCGAAGATATGAGGTAATTAAAAAGAGCTAAATTTGAACCACTGAATTTTTGCTCTTTTATACTGACATCGCACTTACTTTCAAGGCCACGGGCTAATATTTTTTATTTAAACATTAATTTTACTGACTTATTACATTTTACTTTTTACAAAAATCGCATAAACAGTGAGATACGTATGCGTATGGGGGGCAGCATGCAACCACCCCTGCTTGTGGTCACTGTAGGATTTGGAGTGGGTACAAGGTTGGGTATATTGCAAAGTTTTTATTTTGCTGTTTGCTTAATTTTACCGCCAAAAACCATGCGTTTTTTTAATTATTTTATATCTCCGGTGTTTATGATCCGATTTTGATGAAACCTTTTTTATAAGTTAACTGCACATTTAGGGAATATAAAAATAATTATTTTACAAAAATTGGACACTCCATTTCTGAGATTTTAGTACTATTTTATTTTTGAACTTTGGGGACGTGACACGCCCAAACGGAAAGAGACTGACAACTTTTTTTTGCAGATTTGAGCTCACCGCATTAAAGTCAATCTAGCCATTACTAGTTTAGTTAACAAAAAAAATTAAATTTGAAATACATAATTAATTAAATATAAACATAATATAGTATGTATATAAATATTAAATAAAACAAACGCCCTTGATTGATACAGACCAAAACATTTATTATAATAATAATGTATCTAACAATATAGTTGGACTTATCTTTTATTTTAAAGAACATAAACATAAGGTTCATTTATACCGTTTGTAGGTAATAAATTTGTTTCCAAAGTTTGCAGGTAGCTGATAAACCTGTAAGCTCTTTGCATCAGAATTCGTTTTAAGTGCTGGGGATTGTTGCCTTTTCTTACTTCGAAGATTATCTGAAGAACGCTCTATTATTCCTTGTAATACATTATAATCGTCTGATGCAGCAGCTATTTCACTCTTAGCTTCCTGTACCGAACGATTAAAATTATTTGATTCCGGATAGTATTTGTTGTCTGCAGCAGTTGATGTGTTGCCTCCTACTTCTTGATTTCGATTGTTTTTAATAACGATATGGTTTCGACTGGGTACATTGATACTGTAAGCTGCTGCTTCCTCAGGAGATACACCAGCTATGGCTGTAGCCTTTGGTGATGCCACAGCTAGCCCTTCACGCCCTGCAATCGCAACAGCATTTGGCTTAGATGATGCTACACCACCTTCACCTGCAATTGAGAGACCTAAAATAGAAAAAAAAAAAATAAAACATTAAATAAGGGACTTACTGAAACAAACCCGAATTTAAGAAAAAAAAACCATAAAATTGCTTTACCTACAATAACAAGTAATAATTTGCCAGTATATGCTCTTTTGGTTCTTTTTGAAAGGTTTAACGGCTCAAATGAATTAAACTATAACAAAATGTAAAATTTGGATAACTACAAGTTTAAATACAAAAGAACGCATTCAATATCAAAATTACTAAAAAATTGGTTTTAAAACACAAATTAAACCTCTGATAAACATCCAAGAGTAGAACAAGATTACGATATGACCCCAGCGCTGCCGCTGCGCCGTCAGATTGTTTCTGTACCTACTAAAATTTTTTGTTAAGAGGCTATTTATTTTATTTGTGCTAATAATTGTTGTAAATTGGAATAGTTTTAATGAAATTTCGCAAAAAAATTTGGTTTTAACATTTGTTTTGTTAGTTTCCTGAGATTCCTACGATTTTGGTGCTTTTTCCCTTTATTCCACGAAAGGCTTTTCGGCAGGGTTACCTTTGGGACACCTTAGTGTCAATTAGACACCTTTTCGAACACTCGGACACCAGGACACCTCTTTTTAAAAATAACCGACTTTGGACACTTTTTTGGGATTTATGAACTTTTGTATTTGTTCAACAAATTACCTATCTCTTATCTTTGACATGATTTAGTATTTTTATGTACTTCGTATTGGGAGAACATCCCAGGCCTAAGACAGGCCAAAAGAGCTATTCAGCCCTTCAAAGCAGATGCCAGAAAGATACTAAATTTTCGCAGGCATGAATGCATGACATCAAAAACCTAGTAAGCTACCTAACGGGTCACCACGGTCTGCGATATCACCTAAAGAAAATGCATTTAGTCGACTCACCGGAGTGCAGACTATGTCTAGAAGAAGACGAAACAGCCGAACACATAATATGTGAATGCCCGGCCCTTTACGGTATAAGAAGGAAAGCATTTTTCAGGGAAGTAATAAGTACCGAAGAACTAAGGAGGTCCTCTGCTGAATGTATGATCACTGATCAGCTACATTAGGAAAGTAGAAGCGCTACTAACGTAAACATATATCTGACGCCAAGCACCATGGATCTTTTAGGTCGACGTGCATCCTAATGCTCCGGCAAGTCAGAAGCTTAAAATAAAAAAAAAATATCTTTGTATTTTAATGCCCACATCTCGTTTATGATTTTTTCGTATGTCAATGGAAATGCAAATTTATACTAGATGGGCAATTACAAATTAATGTTGTGAACTTAGAATACGTTTACTATGAAAGACTTAATTTGTTGGTTCATTTTAATAAGGGCTGGCAAAAATGGCCAACATCTCAAAAAATATACCCCAAACTAGAATCAGATAATAAGACACAATTTTCTTTCTAACGTCGTTTTGTTTGAATATAAATTTGTACGGGACACTTTTTTACCTCGCGGACACCTTTTTGGACACTTCACAAACATTTTCGGAGGTAACCCTGCTTTTCGGACATCGAAATTCCCACAAAAAGGGATAAATCCCACGATATAACAACACTGTTTGGAAGTAATAATAGCAAGAGGGATTTTTAACAATTGGAAGCTTTATTAAAGGGTGGTTACATTTTAAGGGCCAATGTTGAATGTGAACCACACCTAAACGTCAAGTTTTTTTTTGCATTTCATTTGACATTTATCAATTTCAGACTAACTCAATTTGAACCATGGAAAGATACCTACACAATCGAGCAACGCGTTAAAGTTATTCAGGCTTATTATGAAAATGGGAGTTCAAATCAGAATGCATATCGTCCACTTCGTGATTTTTTCGGTCAATTTAATCGTCTAAATGTGCGTATAATCGGAAAAATCGTGCAAAAATTTGAGCAAACCGGGTCTGTAGGAGATGTGAAAACACCTCGTATTGCAGAAAATATTGCTGCTATTCGCGGTAGTGTGGCTGAAGAGCCGTCCACCTCAACTCGTCGTGGTGTTCGCTATCAAGGTGTTGGATATCAAGTTGTGCAATAGATGATGGAATCTTCATTAACAACAACAAGCTCCTTTGAATGAGATACTTGAGAACGACAAGAGCGATTTGTAAATTGCTTCCAAATCTTACAAGGAATTCTTTACAAAAATCTATAATTCCAATTCATTGATTTTTATTAGTTTTTAAATCGTATGTACTTAAAGGAACATACTTAAATTAGTTTTTACAAATTTTTTTTTTAAAGCAGAAGACGTCTTGATTTTTTTTTTGACATGGCCTTATCTGGATCCACATTAATATCCGAATGAACAGGTATCATAACAATTGGGATTAATCTTGTATTCCCCATAACACATAGGAGCACTGTTTTAATCCCTTTCATATAGTTGAAAAGGTTCTTCCAACACTAGCTGTGGTCGCTGGAAGCGTGGCCAAAACCGTGAGCAAGAAGAAGTCTTGTCACACATAACAAGCAATTTCAAAACTTCGGTAGAAGGATCACTCGACGATATTTTTTCGCACCAAAGAATGTACTCAGCTTTCACAGCTGACAACGAAATTGCATTATAAAAAGTAACATGTTAGCTTCTTCATTTCGTTCACCCGCTCAACTGCAGAAAAACTTCGGAGAAGAGTTTGAAACGATGGTAGATATTCTTCGTTGACCATGAATCTGTCCGTAAGATTTGGTACGAACGAATCTATGCAAGGAATCAGCATAGAAACTCTTAAATAGGCTTCAGTAGAAGAGGTTTCTGGAGTTCTAAATTCAACTTCAAATAAATCCTCGGCAAGTTGGGATGCGGATTGAAAAGCCTTTCTAAACAAATCATTTTCTCTGATGTTCTTAAGAGAATTCAGAACTTTTTTTTGTGCGGTCGATAGCAGAAACGAAGTCTAAGGATTTGTTCTGTAGGAAAACTGAAATGGGCAGCGTTAAACTTAATAGTTTTTTTTGCATACAATGAGGCTTACTAGGAAATCAAATCTTTTGGACCGATGGCGCTACCAAAAGTGTTAATGCTTTCGAAGACATCGCCCACGTTCTGCTTGTTATTTCTTTAAGACTGATTGAGATGCATTTGAAGAGCTCTACAAAGGAAATAATACTGTCATGCCTTTCAATGAATCTTGTTTCACAAAGGCGTAGAAGTCGAGTTTTTCGGCTATCTGATGCGTGTTTTTTAATGACACTTTTGAAAGTTATATTTTCATTTGAATAGTTGCGGAAGAGGTTAGCTATTTCACTAACTACACCAAGGCAATTGCGAATTACAACATGGCATTAGACAAAACCAGGTTCAACCGATGGCTTGCACAGCACAGTGCTCCAGCCCCTCAAGGATGAATGTTTGCAACCACTTTAGCGAATAGAATTCGGGTGACGTCATATGAAAGAGACAGATAGGATAAGACATGCGCAATATATTATCTTGCCTAAAATATATATAAATTGATGCGCAGCCATTCGCACACGAATACTTATATGAGTCATTACCGAGTAGGAACATTTTGGAAATATAATCTGATCGCCACCATATTTGCGATTACCCAGGGGTGAAATCGGCTAAGGTGATAGTTGATTGTCGCTTTTTTGATTGTCGTTTTTGACTATCAACTCTTGTTTTCTCTGCGTAAAGCGATCACAAAAAACTGATTGATTATTGGCAGCACTTAGAGTTTTGAACGTCACTTCCTTGTCGACGCTGTCATTCCTAGTAACTGATACCTAGGTACAAATATTCGAAGTGTTTCTGTTGTGAAAAATGTGTGAACTTTGAATACTAAAATGTTAACAAATTACAAAAAATTTGTTTGTTTTTTTAAGGTCTCAAGCAAATAAAGAGCAAATACGGATCCTTTCAACACTTTTGTAATTGTTTCCTTCATTTTCCTCTCTATTTGAATTGTAAAAAAGTTCCAATGAAGTAAACATTGCACTTCACGAATTTTCAATTTTACTTGGTTTTTTTTTATTTTAATTTATTTAATATATTGTTTTATCACTGAAGTCTTTAATTTATTTGGAGTAGAAGCTGAGGTGCATACCTGTGAAAATGACACAAATGTATGAAAGCGACACCTAAATAGCTGTCACATGAAATTGATCGCAAAAAAGCGATTGTCAATTTGATAATCACCTTACGTGGACGTAAAGCGATGATTTTGATTGTCAACTATCAACTATCACCTTAGCCGATTCCACCCCAGTCCTTAATAGAACAACAGTTACATGAGGATCTGGATAACGCAGAGCAAATATTCTGAGAATTATACTTAAATCTAAGTGGTTATTTCAAATAATGGGGCGCCTTCTCAGTTACCTCTAAGAAGAACTAAAGGATCTAGATCTAGATAGAGCATAAATATTAGCGCTCCTGAGATTGATGCATGGTCTAGGGGATTCTAATAGAGAAACGGATTTCTGAGCCGTAGAACAGTGGTTGCATTTGTCTCAATAAATATTTCTGCCATAGTATTTCGTTTGTCACATATTTAAATGCAACTCAACAAAAGAAAACATGTTTAGGCTCCTCTCGTGTACTTCTTGGGAGCTTACCATAACTCTTAAAGATAATATCGAGCAGCCACCTCGTCGTTGAACCAGATCGGCAAAAATTTAAAATAGCAACGAAACTGTTTTCAAATACCAATACCAATCATCACTTACAAGGGCAGCAAGTTTGGGCCTCCTTACCGACCGAAATTGAGAAGACGGTTTATTAGAATAATAAAGTTAAATAGAGAAATTGTTGAAAATTCAAACAAATTTAAAATTTCATTAGACAGGTATTTCAAAACTAAAAGTAAAACTTATCATTTTCAACCCTTAATTTTTCGGAAGTAAGAGCTAAATCTTAACACGTCAAACTACGGGTTCCAACTGTCGTCACACGACTACATGCCAATCTTCTTTCGACATATCGGCGTAATCTTGTATTTTATCATTCTTGCGGATACGGCATAAAATTGCCGATACAAACCTTACAATATTACAGTAGACGGTCGATATAGTGAACTTCTGTATAGTGAACCACCAAGATTTTACACAGACTACTCTAAATAGTGAACTATGGAAATCTCGATATAGTGAACTCAGACTTTTTTTTCGTAAAATTCAACGAAAAATTTTGGAATGCGCCTGAATGTCAACTATTTTTCAGGACAATTTACCGTTCATATGTGTGTTTTTCTGATATTTTAGTTATGAAATGCTTTAAAGAAAAATCTGTGCAATTAAATTTAAAGAAGACCCAAATAAAGGTGATAAATTATTTTTCAGAAATTTAATTCATTTATTCATTATTGAAAAAAATTATGTTTATTTCAAATTAAGCTTTGGTAAACATTTAAACCTCCCGCTCGAAATAGTGAACAATTTCGATATAATGAACAGGCCTGGTTTTTATTAGTTTACTATATCGAGCGTCTACTGTAATTAACAAAAATCTAACACCATTTACCGGCCAAAAAATTATGCGGGAATAGCGAGGCAATTCGTTGCTGAACGAGGATTCTCTTGTGTAGCTGAAAAATAAACAGCAGTTTGTCAATAGACAGATGCAAAGCGCGCAGTTGCGTTAATTAGTCCGATAATATGAAAAAAAAAATCACTTCCCCCAGTTTCACTGTGGAAGTTTAAACGAAAGTTTAAATGAATCTGAACTAAAGTTTAAATTTGAAGTTCAACTCAGTATTCTACAGTACTTCGCTTCTATACGACTTTCTACTATAGTTCCTTGTTTTTTCTTTCAAAGAAGACTCAAAAGAACGTCATATATTTGTTATTTTGACATTCGGAAGCTTAATTAAAATGTCACTGTGTCAAGTGATCTGAAATTTAAACGGCAGAATACTGTCGTTTTACTTAAACTACAGAATGAACTCTGTTTAATTGTTGAACTGAAGTTTAAACTAAAAGTGTAGTTTAAACTTTCAGTGTGAAACTGGGGGTAAGTTGTTTTGTGTGGGTTTTATTTTTGTCTGCTGTTTGCATTGAGAAGCTCTCTCAGGATAGTTGTTATATACTCTCGGATGTTTTAGCGGTAGGTCTGCAGTGAAAAACAAAACTTAAAATGTTATTTGGGCCCTACGAACAAATTATTATTTTCCCTCAATCTAGGTACATATCTAAATAAATATTATTTGTTGTATTGTTTGTATCCATTCTTACCAACTGGCTTAGCCTCCGCTACAGATGCATCCTTTTTCGGTGCATTAACTAGTACACTGTCTCCGAAGTCTTCGTAGGGGTCGTTTTGACTGACCGGCACAAATGTATCTCCATTTTGATTCGGTTCATCAGTCACTGGTTTCACGGGTGTGTCATTCGAAGGATGAGGTTTTGACTGAGTATTGCTTCCTTGCAGTAGCTTACTGAAATCTTTAATTTCACCGTTTTGTTGAAGCTGGGCAAGATTTTGTGCTGCTACTCCAAGTTCAAAGAGACTGTCGGCATAGAACTTATTGTCTTCTTTGCTGAAAGTACCCTTTTGCTTGGCCATTTCTTGAATTGCTACTAAACGCGCTGCTGCCTCCTGGATTTTATTAAAGTGACTGTCAAAGCTGCTGCGTCCCTCTGGATATTGCGGCTTCAAAACAACCACAGTATTCACTTTTCCGTCCTTATGTACATTAAGGGAATGACCCTTAAGCCCTCCATAGTAGGGAAACGAAACCACTTCACCACTGTCATTTACAGACTTTTTTCTACGATTATAGATTGCATTCGCAAAGATACGTTATACAAAAAAAAGAAAGTCAGTTGGAAAAGATGCAGCAGCAGAAAAGAAATAAGAAAGTAATACCCACTATTTACACATACAAGTAATTGTGGAGGAAACTTTTGGTATAAAAGAAAGCCTTTATTTACATAAAAATAATCGTAGTAATTGAGTAAAGTTTACATTTTGCGAGAAAGCCAGGAAACTTAAGTAATCGATAAGCCACAGATATAGGAAATTTTTCTTTAACTAACGCTCCATAAGATCCAAAATCAAGTCTGCTTGCGCATGAGCTTTACCTCCAGCACCTGCAATGGCCACTGACTCGGGACTAAAGAATACGTTTGTTGGTACTCCTTTCTTGAGAACTGCACGTGAAATAGGCGCTGATATTGCAGTACCGCCATTGCCGACTATGGCCTTAGACCTTGGTTGTAATATTAGTGAAGCGATTTTCTTGCCATCGTTTTGAAGGTTGGAACTGTATGGTAAGAAATACGATCCAAATGAAATATCGGGGATATTTTTTCCGGCTGCAGTGTTGCCAGTGGCTTCCACTTTAATGTTGGCAGTGCCTTTGCTGTTTTTAGTTTTATTTAGTGTTTTCTTTGCATTTGTCTCCTGATGTCTTTGTGGGAATTGGTCAACAGATGCAAGCTGAAGAAATCGTGTTCCTGGAATCGGTATGATGTTTTCTATAACAAAAGTTGGATTCACTTCTTGCACAGCGGATATCAGACGACTGTCGGTATCTAGGTCGCCCACTTTCTCGGTTAGTTTATCATTCTTGATAGCAGGTCTTTTGCTTTTGGTTCTCGGAAGCTTAGTCGTTGGTTCTGGGAATTTGTTGAGAGGTCTGACAGTTGTTTTTACTGGTGTGACTGGTTTTATTCCTGCTGCTTGAAATTCGTTGGGTATTGCTGGCAAGAAATTCGGGCTGTAAAGGTAGGAGTATGGGTATGGATTCAAAATTAAACCCGAATATGTAGTCCACGGATACGGCTGGGGAGATACTGCGTTGATTACTCTGTTGCTTGTGCTAAGTAACTGCAAATTGGCCTTACTGGCAGGAGGTGGATTAAAGAGACCAGCAGGTGGAAGTAAGAATTGCGTTTGAGGCCAGGAGGTTAAGCTGGAAGCCTTCCATCTAAACAATTTAATTTGGTTAATGAAGCGTGGTTGTTATAAAAGCAAAGGTAGGCAGATTGTGTGCAAATGCGTAAGAGCGATTCAATGTTCATGATGCGGGTGTGCTGGTTGAAAGCCGTTAGTATGGTTACATAGGATTATGTTGTAGGTGTAGGTGAAAATGTTTAAGCGATAATGTATATAGTGTAGGTATATAATTACGTATGTATGCATTATGTACTTAACTTATGGTACATATATACGAAAGAAATAAGGTTTTTTAAATGCTAAATGCCTTAGCTTATGTTTATATTAAGAAAACACATAAAGGTATCAGTTTAATTTTCTAATTTCAACAAGTTTTTAAACTTAATGTACTCTTAAAGTACTTATTCCTATTGTCAAGAATTGTACTAACTAGTCTAACTTATAAAACCTATTGAATTTCACTATTATCGCCGGGTGAATAGTAAACTACAGGTCCAGTGGCCACCACTTCTCCCTCATCTGTGTAACTTTTGCCCGAATTGGTTCTCAGTAGAGCATCTTTTAGATCAGTGGATTCGGGTATCGCAATAACTTTAGCCCCAGGGCCAGCAATTGTTAGACTTCTAGGGTGCGTTAGAGCATAACCGCCTGGACCAACAATCGCAGTTCCACCACTGCCGGCAGTAGCAACACCACCCGGCCCTGCGATTGCTATACCGCCCTTTCGAACTTTCAGTCGCTGAATGATTATCCCACTTTCTTTGAGTGCTTCCTTTTGTACTTCAGCCATTTCCTTACGCTTAGCAGAAAAAATATGCTTTTCGATTTCCTGTGGATAGTCGGTTTCTTCCGAGGAGTCCGCATCCCATTTATAGTCATCGTTGGAAATTGCTTCAGGTTTCACATGCTGCTGTTGCGGCGATTGTGGTGAAGACAACGGAACAGATTGCAAAACCGGCTTAGCCTCAACGTTTTGTGATACAATCACATTGCCAGGACGTTTGAAAAATGAGGCGAACGGTGTTTTCAGTGACGATATTGTGGGCGATGCCGTTGTGGTTACGGAAGGCGTGGTAACTTGTTTTTGAGCATTCGAAGATGGTGATTTAGTATTGGTTCTTTGAGTAGTTGTTTTTAAAAACGGTCGAATAGTTGGCAGTTTTTCTACCCTATGTAGTTTTTCGTTCTTCAGATATTCCATTGACTTTTCGTTTAGTTTTAACTGACGCGGTACAAAGTATAATCGTAGTTTAGAGGAGTCCGGGGCATTTCCATCCTTCACACTGTAAGAATCTTGGACATCCCCTATTACTTTGTAGTCAATTAATTTAAACTCTCTATGACTGTTTTGGGTTTTGTACTCTTCCTTTGTAATTGGTGCCAGCTTCACTGGAACCTTAAAGTTCAATTGACGAGACTCACTTTTCGAAGGAACAGTGATTGACTTGGGCACATAGAAATAAAATAACATTTTAGGCTTTGGATTGGGCGAATCAATTTGTTTCGCTCTTTGAAGAGAATATGCATTTGAAATAAGATTTAAATTTCGGATCGAAGGCTGAAGAATGCCTGCATTGGCTTGAGAGTGAAATGGATGATATGATGGTTTCGGAAATAGAAATTGGTTCGAGTCCAGAATAGATGGCAAATGTGATTCTTGTTTTTTTACATAGCCCAAAGCAACATTAATTTTATTGATTTCTTCTAATATTCGTTTGGCTTCGTTTAATTTTTGTTCGTTATCTTCATATCGAAAGGATTCTTCTGGAAATTTAACCAGTCTTTGTTTTTCTATTCTGAAAACAGATTGTTTATATGGATATAGGTATATATTTATATATGTATTTCCAAATCAGAAAAAAATTACTTTGGAATGAATTTATTATGTACAGTAATAAAATAGTAGTCATTCAATCAGTCGTTCCAACAAAAAATATTGAGATGTAGGTATACTGAATGTGACAGTGTTTACGGTACTGCCACATTTAAAGATTATTATACGAAGTTTATCGTTTGGAAACGCTATTTTTTAATGACGTTCAACGAAAGCCTTGACATTTTTATAGTTAAACTGGCCTAGAATGTGTGTTTTTTCACAATTATTACATTTCGACTTTGTGAATTGTAAGTGAGTTTTTGTGCAACGAAATATGTAATGAAAGATGAAAGTGATGGAAGCTTGGATGTGTGCGATCATGTAACCACCCCTCTATTTTTTGGTAGAGCGACTGTATGTCAATTTTTCAAAAATCACCCATTTTGAGACATGCAAATGTTAAATTATTAAAAGCAAACAATTATAATAAAAAAAAGTAAAACAAAAAGAAGTGTGATGAGTGAAGAATATAGGTAAAAGCTAGATAATGTAATATTAAGAGTCGGGTAATACAACTTACTCAAAAAAGCCATCGATTGGACGCGCATTACTCAAGGCTAATTGTGTTGCAAGCAGAGCCACCTGAAAATTGTTTATAAATTTATTAAGTATATGTATTGGGTGCTTTCTTAAAAGCTATAGAAATAGAAATAAAACTTAGGTATAGGTACACAATTTGATAGCTACATAATTGCCCCCTCATGTAGCTGACCTCCCCGTGGTGGGGGGCGGGCAACATGTCTATGTTCACCTAGACATATGGCTAACGAAGCACACACCAAAGGATGACAAAGCGACGAAAGCGAGCCTCGGATATTGCCAAGCCTGTCAAAATAGGGCGCCCTTTGGAGCCAGGCCTGGAGGGTGGCAGTTTGCGAGCGTCTGGTGGTCGGCTTGTCACGCTCGGCAGTTGGCCGGGTTTAACCCGAAACGGCTACGAGCTTCCTGTCAATGGTTTCGCAAACCATTATGGGGGTCAGAGGGTGGATGCGCTATGCACCAATAGGGGCATAAGTGGACTTTCGGTTACTCGACAACGGCATCGACTTAGGATAGGCACGTGGAACATCTCTTCGCTCACGGGAAAAGACCTGGAGCTTGTTGGGGAGGCTGTTAAATATCGACTAGATATAGTTGGTGTTTCCTCAACAAAGCAAAGGGGTTCTAGAACTGTGGACCTTGCAGATGGGTGGAAACTATTCATGTCGGGAGTAGCACCTTCAATGTCTGCTCAGGCGGGAGTGGGGATACTCACAAGTCCCAGGCTGTCAGGCAGAGTATTGGAGTGGATTCCGTTAGGAGGGAGAGTTGCGATCTTAAAGCTTAAGCTTGAAAGATCAACTCTGGCTCTAGTGCAGGTGTATGCACCGAATCTGGAGTCAGGGTACGCAGCTTTCTTAGATGAAGTTGATGCAGCCCTTGAAAAGGTTGCAGATATGGATTCTTATATCCTGATGGGTGATTTCAAAGCTCACGTGGGTGCGGATTCCTCGACATGGGGCAGCGCGATTTTAAATGGTTTGAACAAATTCCAAATGTTCCATTGAATGTAGAGGAAGAATGGCAGTTGTTTTCAACAGCAGTTATTGCCTCTGCAGGACATGTTTGCGGAGTGAAGCGGCTCGGTGTGGCGGCTGGTGGTGAGAAAAGAACTGCGTGGTTTAAAACGCCCGGCCCCGGAGTTCAAGAAGCTATCAGAGAGAAGAAGAAGGCTTTCAAGGTGTGGATTCACTTGGGGGACTCTCCTTCTCGAAACCGGTACATTGAGGCGCGAAGAACTTGCAAATTGGCTGTTAAAGCAGCCAAAGAACAGTCTTGGAAGGAGTTCGGCGAAAAATTGGACCGTGATCAAAGATCTGCAAGCAAGGTGTTCTGGCAGACCATCCGCCGTCTTAGAGGAAGGAAGTGGAACATTATCGAAGGAGTCAAATCCAAAGATGGTACACTTCTTTCTAATGAGGAGGACATCTTGCGCAGATGGAGCGAGCACTTTTCCGAATTGCTCAATCCAATCCAGGGCATCGAGGATGACACATCTATCGCCTTAAGCAGGGCGGAAAATAGTCCCACGGTAGAGGAAGTCACTTTTGCGATCAAATCGTTAAAAGCTGCGATTTGCAGATTGGGGTGATTGTGCCCCTTTTCAAGAAAGGGGATAAAAGGGATTGCTCCAATTACAGGGGTATATCACTTTTAAGTCTCCCCGGAAAAGTCTTTGCCAAGGTGCTGGAAACGCGTTGCAGAGCTGTGGTCGAGGCACGATTAGGAGATGAGCAGTGCGGCTTTCGTCCCGGCAGAAGCACAACCGACCAGTTATTCACTCTCAGAATGGTACTTGAGAAGGCTTGGGAGTATGCTACACCTGTTTACGCTTGCTTCGTAGATTTGGAGAAAACATATGACCGAGTCCCTCGAGGGAAACTCTGGAGTGTATTGCAGGAGTATGGAATTGATGGTTCTCTCTTGAGAGCCATTCAATCTCTTTACACAAACTGTAAAAGCTGTGTTCGGGTAAACGGCGTTAAATCAATACCTTTCACCCTGGGCGTTGGACTTCGTCAGGGGTGCGTCTTGTCTCCTCTCCTTTTCATTACTTATATGAACTGGATGTTACAGCGCAGTCTCAGGCTGGGTCAATTTTGAGATTAGGAGGACTGAACTTGGTGTCAAAGCTAAGTTGTCAGTCTTTAATTCGGTGTTTGTTCCAACTCTCACCTATGGTCATGAGGTTTGGGTAATGACCGAAAGAATAAAATCGCGGATACAAGCTGTCGAAATGAGATTTCTCCGTAGTATTGCTGGTGTGACCCGTAGAGATCGCATCAGAAATACCAGGAACTCGTGAGGAACTCAATGTCGAGCAGCTACTTCCCCGACCAGGATTCCACGACGTGCTATGGAATCCGTACCATCGGGTAGGCGTCCTCTAGATAGACCAAGGATGAGATGGTTAGATCAAGTCCATAATCTTTCCTATACCCGTATGGGGATTGCCCTTGATGATTTAGAGTCGATGGCGGAGGATCGAGAGCTATGGAGGGTCCACTTGAGCAACCTACACCCGCGACCCACTTAATGGACAAGCGGACCATTGAAAATGAATGAATGAAAAAAAACGAAATGAATGAAAAAAATGAACATAATTTTATAGGATTTGTAATGAAAACATTTTCGGAGATAAATAACCCCCACTAACTGTAGGTACCCTGATAGAGCTCCAATTTTCGAAAATTTTGTTGATCATTTGAAGCCGTTTCTCAATAGTGTATTTCCAAGACGGCAACTGTTGCTGGCTGGTCTACCTACATTATTTGTATTGACGACTTTAAATACCCCCACAAAAAATAGTCTAACTGATGCGTCAAATCATAGAAATCATTTGATATGATGCCATGCGGCACCATATTCCGAAAATTAAGAAACAAAAATCACTGTACCGGGTGCCATAGGCGGTGATATTTCGATTTTTTTTTTAATTTTTTAAGATGTAACGCCCGATGATGTCGCTAGCTTTTATACTCATTCAAAAGTTTGTGAAAGCTTAGAAGCTGAGAGAAATATTCGTCGAAATCAAAAGCTACCCAAAGCCGGTTTTAGGTCTGTAATATTTCTGATAAAATATTTACCAATATTACTGAAATTATTGGCATTAACCTAGCAATGTCCAGTGTTTTAACTTTCTCATACACATCAATTGTGCTTATTTTACATCCCCGTGGTAACCACCGGGTACTGGTCTCGCCCACCCGGGCTTGACTTGCTAAACTTATAAGCGCGAGTGTTGAACACGAAGAGAATAACAACACTATAATGTTCTGTCGGAATTGACTGTCTGCTCGAGTCTCAGAAGTCTAACATGAGCCCCTCAGAATGAGGACGTACGGCGGATGAATTTAAATGATTAAATCAACTGTGGCGTCAACAATCAACTTGGCAGATGCCTTAATGGGCTACTTCGACTTATTTGGAGCTAAGGTCATTAGGGCTTTTCAGCATTTATTAGTCAGGGTGTTCGAATAGAGATAGTGGCGGTTGAGCCCTTTATTGGCCAACGGCAGCGCTCATATCCCCGAAGCGTGTTACTGACTCCGGGAAATCCGGCCCCTTTTGTCCAAGGGGTTCAGCAAAGGACCTGGCCCTCCAGGTTGGGGGTTGTGCGTCGGGGTAACTTCCCTACCACGGAAAAACCAGGCAGTTATGACACAACTACAAGCCTCGGATAAGGATGATCCAAATATTGACGACCCCAGCAAACGAAATAAGGACAACGAACTTCGGATCTGCACGTGGAATGTCCGGACCTTAAACCCTGGATAGGTACCCTGGATAGGTACAAAGCCGACATTACGGCCATCCAGGAAGTGTGATGGCCCACTGATGGGATGGAGAAGTCATAAAAAGGATGAACAACTGTGACTTCTACTACGGCGAGTGCCGCAGAGAGCAGAGTCAGCTGTTATTTGGATGTGGATTTGTGATAAGAGGAAGACTTAGCAAGAAGTCTTGGGATTTCGCAATGTTAGCGATCGCCTAGTTACAATCCGCATCAGGGCCAAATTTAAAAATATGACACTGATGTGTGCTCACGCCCCGATAGAGGAGAAAGACGATACAGCCAAAGAAGCATTCTACGATCTTCTGGAGAAGACGCATGATAAGTGCACGAAGTACGACGTCAAGATAGCTTTTGGCGACTTTAACGCCAAAATCGGAAAGGAGGGCATCTTTGGCTCCGCAGTCGGAAAGCACAGCCTGCACGACAACACCTCCGGAAACTGACTCAGGCTAATCGACTTTGCGGCGGGGAGAAATGTCATTATTGCCAGCACACGATTCCCACACCTCAACCAACATACACAAGGGGACTTGGCGGTCTCCAGATCAACAAACCGTCAACCAAATTGATCATGTTGCGATCGATGCCAGACATGCCTCCAGTATCTTGGCTGTCCGAATGTTCCGAGCGGCCAACATAGACTCGGACCATTACTTGGTATAGTAGCCAAAGTACGGATGCGGATATCCAATACTCCACAACAGCGAGAGGATACTGTAAGAAGATTTGACGTTGCAAGGCTACTTGCTACTATCGCAAGAGACCGCCAAAACCTTTGCCGACCGCGTCTCATTAAACCTCTAAGCAAGCCCATCCTCAGCGTCACCAACATCAAGTACAGAGGACCAGTGGCAACACTGCCAGCGTGCCATTAGGAGTGCCGCTACCGAAGTGCTGGGTTTCACTAGGCGACCACGACGAAACCCCTGGTTCGATGAGGAATGCCGCCAGGCACATGCAGCCAAGAACGAGGCCTATCAATTAATGCTGCAGACAAGAACCAGAGCGGCTGAGAGAGCTGCCCGTGAGCTCTACGGGCAAAAAAGAAGGGAGGAACACCGACTTCTCAGGAGGAAAAAGAAAGACCACGAGAAGCGAGCGGTCGAATCAATTGAGGGACGCTACTGCAGAGGCAATGTTCGAAAGTTCTACCAAAGGGTAAAACGTTCCACCCAAGGATACAAGGCCCGAGCAGAAACCTGCAGAGATGAGCATGGGAATACAGTAGTAGATTCACAGTCGGTGCTGAGAATTTGGAAAGAACACTTCTGCAGACTGTTAAACGGCGGCGACAGCCAACAACCCGCTATCAGGCAGAATGATCTGTTCAGATTGGGCGATGATAGCCAAAATATCCGTCCACCCGACCTACACGAAGTGGGGATAGCGATATCCAAACTTAAGTGCAACAAAGCTGCTGGAGCGGATGGCCTCCCGGCCGAGCTTTTCAAAGCAGCGGAAGATAGCTTGGTAAGGAGCATGCACCAACTTATCTGTAAAATTTGGTCGGATGAAAGCATGCCCGACGAATGGAACCACAGCATCGTGTGCCCCATCCATAAGAAAGGAGATACATACTCTGAACTGCGCCAAGTACAGAGGAATCGCCTGTATTGTGTGAACGCCTAAAACCCTTCGCCAACAACCTGATCGGCCCATATCAGTGTGGTTTTAGACCAGGAAAATCAACCATCGACCAAATTTTCACACTCCGACAGATCTTGGAAAAAACCCAGGATTTTCAAATCGATACACACCATCTATTTATCGACTTTAAAGTCGCCTATGATATAGGGACGAAATATACAAAGCCATGTCAAGTTTTGGCATCCTCGCAAAGCTCGTCCGTCTGTGCAGGTTGACGATGAAGAAATCTCACTGCTCCGTCAAAGTCGGCAAGAACACCACATTTGATGTCGAAAAAGGTTTGAGACAAGGCGACGCGCTATCATGTACTATCTTTAACACATTTCCTGAAGCAATTGTACGAAACTCACAAGCCAACACCAGAGGTACACATTTTTCCAAAGTCCGTTCAACTACTTGCATAATGCAGATGATATTGACATTATTGGGAGAACGCATTTGCAAGCATCGAAAAGGAGGCGGCGAAGATGGGTCTGGGTGTTAATCGAGAAGGGACTCTCAACGAGAAGGGACTCTCAACATCGGCGACTCGGACAAAACATCACTATGGACATTGTCAATCGCTGTTTCTTCGGCCTAAGAAGAAGGTTCTCTCAGAGAACCAAGGAGATATTATATAAGACCTTAATCATCCCGGTTCTGCTGTATGGTGCTGAAGCATGGACCCTGTCAAAAGCGAATGAAAACCTTCTGGGATGCTTTGAGTGAAAGATTCTTCGAGTGATATTCGGTCCAGTTTGTGACGATGTAGTGTGGAGAAGAAGATTCAATGACGAACTATACGGGCTATGCAGCGACGCTGACCTGGTGAGACACGTGGAGCGTATGGACAACAACGCACCAGCACGATGAATCTTCGAATCCACCCCTGAGGGACAACGCAGCAGAGGAAGACCCCACCTTAGGTGGCGCGCACAATTGGAGAACGACCTCAACCAACTTGGTGTGCGTAACTGGAGGCAGCTAGCGAGGGACCGAGCTGGCTGGAGGGGCTTGTTGGTTGAGGCCGTGGTCCACCCCGGACTGTTAGCGCCACCAAAAGTAAAGTAAAGTAAGTAAGTGATAATCTGACAGCTGAACTAACTTTCGTTAAGCGGTTATAGACACTACACTTGTGTCTGCACCCGTGTCAATGTACGGAAATAGTAGTAGAAATTTGTTCCTCTCATGTTTTCGTTATGTGATGACTACGACTAAGTTAGGTAGGTAGCTTTCCAGCGAACCCACCTACTAATACCGTCATTATATGCAGTTTTTCCTCACAGCGCCAGGTCGAACGGTCTTGTTCTTTGTAGTCGGCGCTCGACGTTTGTCATGTCCAGAGAACGGATTATTTGATTATTGCAATGAACATGAATACGAGTCTAAAGTTTCCGAGCAAAGTTTTCTACTTCGTCACTCACGGTAGCAATTCCTAAATCTCTGTAAATATCACATTTATGTTTTTTGGTGTATTTTTCCTCTTAAAATTTCATTCACCAAATATTTAATTTCTATTGGATTTTGCTCATTTCGTACAATGCAAGTCCTACCATTTTACCAAATTTAAACATCCTAAGGCAATCGGAAGTGGATCAAATAAATAATGGCCGATTTAAAAAGTGGCCGTATATATACCACGTCACCTGAATGGAAAATTTTTAATATTTTATATTGAAGTTAAGGAGGGTCGAAAACAGCCTAAGTTTTAGGCCGGGTACCGGGAACGTTGCTGTTGCTGTCAAAATTTTACAATTAGCGTGGTACCCTCACAAAAAGAAACATCGGTCTTTTGTTATAAATTATATTGCATATTACTGGCAGTTCGATCAGCTTTTGGCATTTTGTCCAATATTTCCTAATAGGTATATCCTAGGTAATTAATTTATATTCGGCGCCCCAATTTCATAAATTGATATATTTTGATAGATAGATATTATGTACATAGTACATTGTTTTAAGCACCTATGTATCGATATCGTTACCAAAATGGATGGGACCTACAATTTTATGCCGAGTCCGAATGGCTGATTTGAGAAGTTTTTATTTTTCAGGACAGTTATACTCTCGGATGTTTGTCAGACGTTCGCGAGAGGTGCCGCAGTGGAAAAAACCTTAAGATGTAATTTGTGTTTTCCGGGGATCGAACCTGGGACCTCTCGCACAGTAGTCCAGTACACTAACCACTGAGCCACTGCTCCCATCCGGCATCCTAATATGGTGGTATATAGTTCCAGACCGCTATTGCATCACACTCCAAAGATTTTTTTTTCAATATTTCAATGGTTTTTATAAGTGGAGTCTTGAGATTCGGGCTCTTCCTTAGGTTTTTGTTGACATTACATGTGTTTTTTGTGGAATAAGCATAAACGAGGATTTTGTTTTACGACACAGCGCCTAAGAGTTCCTGATGGAGGTTAGGTGAAACAATCTCCCTAATTTGTACGAACATCAATAATAGATTGGCTCTACTTCTACTTGTCCGGCAAATCTTTTTTGGAGTACTTTTGCGCCCAATCACCTTGCTTTTGCGGTTAGAAACCTGTATTTCCCCGAAAACAAACTTCGTAGAAGAACAAATCTTTTCGCTATTAACGCCATCGATTCTTTTCCTTTTGGTAGCTCAGAAGTTCTGAAGTACATACACTATTATTATTTTTACGCATTTTTGTACTGTGTTACCAACCAATACGCAAATTCCATTGTTGCGAACAAAATTACAAAGTTTCAGAAGCACAAAATTAGCTAGTCTGATGGAATTTTCATATTTATTGCCATTTTTTCGCGGAGCACTTGGATATAAATGGCCGGAGCACACTTTGGGCAACTCGGGCCTAGATGACAAGAGGCATTTGTCAAACTAATTTATTATGAAATATTAATTTTATACACATTTTTCAATCCCAGCTAGCTCAAAACTCCCCGCTGGGGCTGGATTAAGAAAATGGGAGGAAAGCTGTCAATGCAATTGGATTAAAATTAAATCAATTTGGAAGAATAAACCAATGTGGAAGTGGAGTTCGTCGATAATATTCGGATTGAAATTTATTAATTAAAGGCTTAAATCATATTTTTCCATATGAAAAGTAAATTTATTTTTGGAGTGAACTAAATATCATTTTAGTTTCGCTGGCGCCATTTCCGTGCTAGATGTCGAGCAATGGAACTCGAGAAATTTTAAAGTTTAGATGACGTTAGGTCACATATCATAAACTTCACACGTAATATTTGTGGGGAAAATAACTTAGAAGACAATTAAAGGTTTCATCGAACAGAACGCGCTCTGTTTGACGGAGCCTTAAAAATACATGAAAAAAAAAATTTTTTTGTTAGTTTAGAGTGATTAAGTTATTCGGATAATAATTTTTTTTAGATTGTGTTATATTATTCACATTAAGACCTTCTTCTTTTTTTAAGGTTCCGTTCCCATGGGGACAAAACGGAATCTTTTTGTTTTCGTTACGATGATGTCTGTCCGATCTAAGTCCACTGTACCTACATAGGTCTATCTCAAAAACTAATTGACATAGAAGGCTGAAACTTGCACACAACATCAGGTATAACCCCTATACCTAGTTAAACGACAAATACCAATGATAAATTGTCTGGCTTTGGAGTATCTACATATTTAGTTATTTGGTTAAAAAAAATTGTTTCCTTCATACGAAAAACTGTTTAATTTTGTACATAGGTCAAATTAAAGAACAACCGACACACTATCGTTTTTAAGACATACACTCCGGCCAAGTACGGAACCTTCGGTGCGCGAGTAATACTCGCACTTGGCCGGTTTATAGGATAAAATATTATATATATGTATTTAGATTCTGCTGGAAATTCTCTGTGTCACTTTGGTTTGACCGATTAAGCAATGTTGAATGAGAATGAAGATTAATAAATCACAAACTAGCTTTTTAAAAAATCTGTCACATTTTGGAAAAAGCTGGCTCATAGTAATGAACAAAATACTCAATAGTTTAGATAGAGAAAGAATTAAGGTAGTCGGATATGCGGACGATATGGTGATACTGGTGTCAGGAAAGTTTCTCTCCGTAATTAGCGAAATTATGGAGAATTCTCTGTCGAAGGTCAGCACCTGGGCCAGACTGTCCGGTCTTGGTGTTAATCCGAGCAAAACCGAAATGATGCTTTTCACCACTAGGACCAAAATACCCGACTTTACCCTTCCTCGCCTAAACGGCCAACCGCTCTCATTATTCTCCAGTGCCAGGTATCTGGGAGTGATCCTGGATCCCAAGCTCAACTGGAAACTGAACATCGTCAGAGGGTAAAAAAAGCGTGCATAGCTTTCTATGCCTGCAGCAGAACGTTTGGCAAAAGATGGGGCCTGCAACCAAAACTGACCCTTTGGATGTACACAGCCGTAGTACGACCAATACTCACTTACGGGTCAGTAGTGTGGTGGCCGGCTCTCGGAAAAGCCTACAACATAACCAAGCTCAACAGAGTCCAAAGAACGGCATGCATAGGCACCACAGGCGCTCTGCGGTCAACACTGTCAGACGCCCTTACAGTCCTTCTGCATCTTTTACCCTTAGACCTTCATATCACTAACATCACAATACATAGCTCAATCAGACTCAGAGAGTCTGGGTGCTGGTATGCGAGACCCTATGGTCATAGCAACATTCTGCTTACTTTATCAAGAAAGCTAGTACCGCCCTCAACAGATTACATTACCCCCCGAATACTTTTTAAAAAACACTTTGAAGTAGAATTTCCCTCAAGACTAGACTGGCAGGACGGACGGGTGAACAGGGACTCGAATTTAAAAATCTACACTGACGGTTCAAAGATGGACTGTGGGGTAGGTGCGGGTGTATTTTCGGAGTCCCTGAGCATCACAAAATCCTGCGGGCTCCCGGACACAGCCAGTGTGTTTCAGGCGGAAATACTTGCTATCCGTGAAGCCTGTCGCCTAATCAAAATACACACGGGCATAGTTCCGAGGCAAAAGATAGACATAATCATTGACAGTCAAGGGTCAAGCTGCGATCAAGGCCATCGCCTCAGCCAATATAAACTCAAAATTAGTATTACACCGCGTCTCCACGAGCAATATTTCATAGCTTGCCATATAGTATGCAATGAAAATTGCTCGTGGAGACCACAAATAGTATTCTATGAAAAATGGTATTCCATCTATTGCTCAGCTCATAGCTTGCTATCGATAGTATTCTATGGGGTGTACTTTTTTGTTGTGCCGCATGTGTTTTCGTGTGATGGCTATGGAAATAGTAAGATATGAAATGCCCACCCTACATTTTATTGCATACTATCGTTATTTCTTTCTATGAGAAATGACAGATGGCAAGCTATGAAATATTGCTCGTGGAGACGCGGTGTTAGAATGCCGAGAGGAGTTGGCCTCGCTTGATCAGTTCCGGATTACCCTGATCTGGGTTCCAGGCCACACCAACGTTTATGGAAACGAACAGGCTGACGAGCTGGCCAGGCGAGGTTCAAGCGGAATCGATCAAAATTCCAATAGGAGCAGTCAAGGCAACAATTTCCGAAGAATACCTATCGAAAGCCAATCTCAGATGGAGGAGGCTAACAAATTGCCAGGCGAGGCGAGGTTCAAGCGGAATCGATCAAAATTCCAATAGGAGCAGTCAAGGCAACAATTTCCGAAGAATACCTATCGAAAGCCAATCTCAGATGGAAGAGGCTAACAAATTGCGCCATATCCAGAAGTATGTGGCCAAATTACAGCAGTGACAAAACATCCCACCTCTTGAGTAAAACACGTAAAGATATAGCCAGAATAACAGCGATTACCACGGGCCACTGGCCTATAGGGGACCATGCGGTCAGATTAGGCATCCCAAATAATACACACTGTCGCAGTTGTAACGACGCAACCGAAAAAGAAACCCTCATTCACTACCTATGCACTTGTCCGGCACTAGCTAGGACTAGACAACGAGCTCTGGGTAAACCCTTCTTCACATCCCTCGAGGAAGTCGCGAAGAATAGCATCAAAGAACTCATAACCTTTTTGAATTCCATAGGCTGGATCTAATCTACCCTTCGACATACCTACAACAACCAGGTCAAATGAGTAGGTATGTGGTAACAAAACGGCACTCTGTGCCACTTGGGTTTTTACCAAAACCGCCACTACTACCTACCTACCTTTGGAAAAAGCTTAGTATTATCTAAAATTAGGAAAACACCGATCTCGTTTACAGGTAGGTATACGACAAAAATGTGTGCTGTGAAAGAAACGAAGACTAATATTAGAAGCCGGCTTATTTACCATAACATCATCAATCAGTTAAATCATCATCCCTTCGCATTTGTTTACATCTTAGTACAATAGCTTACAAAAATATGCACGGCTTTTAATCTTCGCATATACCTACAGTGAGCGTCAAAAGTGAGTGAACACCAATGCGGTTTTCAGTTGTCTTTAGAGTTTGGATAGAATTTTTTTTAATATTTATAAAGTATTTCTTTCTGTTGGCAGGAAACATGTTTAATTAGTGTTATTTCGTAATCAAACTTTTACAGATTATTGGATTTTTGGTGTTTTTAGACCCTAAAGAAAACTAAAAAAAGCATCGGTGTTTACTCACTTTTGACGCTCACTGTAGGTATGACGTACATAATAATAAATACATGAGTCTACGTTCTACGTATATTAATCTTCAGTTCAGTCAGACCTCAGGCCACATCAGATTGAGATCGCCATTGTTAAGTTGTATAAACGATATAATCCCATTTCAACGATGTAATAAATTAATCGGACATCGCTACGAACTTAACATCTAGCCAGATGAGAAAAATAACAGGTAAATGAAGCACTCTTCGGTCTTAGAATCATCATTAAGAAATAAAGTGTATTCACGCTGTCATTCTTCATATGTCATTGAACTTGAAAATCAATTCTTTCACGTTCCTCCATAGCCTACGTTTGTTATATACATTGGATTGTTTAAGTTAACACAATACGATTCTAGTAGTGAGTAAGCATATGTGCTCATTTGCATTTGAATATAGAATTTAAATTGATATGTTCAGCATCTCTGAACTAGGTTAAGATGACATTCAACCTGACATCCATCTCAATGTGTAGCGTTGCTTACAATTTACCAGAATAAAGTAATTCAAACGAGTTTTGTGTAGGAAGGCTTTGCGCAGGCACTTACATACATGTATGTAACAATGTACCCATATTATTTTCCGTTAAAAATGTGGAACATTTGTGTACGCCCAAAGTACTTGTTCATGATAATAGCGGCATAATATTTGCTTGGTGCCCACACATTGTCTTTGATAAACTTTTAACTTAAGTATTCATAAATCGTGATTAAAAAAAAAACTGAACCATTGTAGGCTTAGATTATATAGTAACTGTTGAGATTGCAATCAAATAATATTTCGATACATTAATATTCGAAATGAGTAAATCTTAATTACGACAGCAAGCTATTGAATAATTCATTGCGCCTGCCTGGCCTGTAAGACGCACGCACGTATGTCCTTCGTCATACCCTAAAAGAATTGATGACCATTTTCCTAATTATGTATCTCAATTTTTACTTCTACCGAGACTACTCCAAAAAAAAAATCAATAAATATTTATAGAATTAAGCCGACCGCAAAAAAGTACCATAGGACGGGTACTGACTGATCAGTATGGTACTTATTCGATGAAACCACAATTTGAATAATGACGATAATAATTGTTAGGATGCGAAAGAAAACACTTACTAATATCCACTTCATATTTCTGATTTTTTTTTGTTTTTTTTGTAACCGTGTACGCACTTTGCTTCACTAAAATTCGTTATCCACACACAATAGTCCTCAAGCTCCGCACTTGAAATAGGTAGGTATTTTAGTTTCTTTAGCACTGCTTATTACGTTGATATCAACTTGTCAACTGCGTATAATGGACTGTGGCATTGGTTGATGATGCGGTCAGTTTATAACATTCAACTGTCTGAATATTCACTCAGTGTACGCAAGAAAGAGATTTCTTCACAGGCGTCTTCTTTTAGCTTTTCGAATGTCAGAGTCAGATATGTATACAATTTGGAGGTAGATATATTCAGCGTGTCTTCGCGGAGTTCTTACGTATGGCTTCGTGTTCGTCCCGCGAAGAAAAAGTAATAATTTTGTATCTTACAGGTGGGGATTATGTTCTGTGTATGAACTCGTCTCTATAATGATTGCAAATGCGATGATATAAGAAAAATATAATATTTCCGAGCTATAGATTTACTTGCTTCGTATGTAGGTATATCCATTTGATAGTACAACAACAAATATTTGCAACTATATTTGCACCAAATTTACAGGAAGTCAATTAATTCTGCAGTTTTTTATTTCACTTTATAAGAAATTTTCTTAGCTGCGTCTATCAATTTTGTTGATGTACAGGATCTTGTCTAATAAGGTTTTTTTCATTGACATAATTATTAGAAGAATGCAGGCAAAAGGTAAACAATGTTTTTTTCAATGTACCTATCTTAATTTTTGTAATTAGAGTAGGATCCCAAATTTTTCCCAGATTAAGGACTATTTGAAGAAGATATTATAAAGCTTATCGGCGGCTTTAAATACCTCCACAAAATGGGTTTTCATCGAACACTTCCTTCAATAACTCCATGTTTCCCGGCATATGGTACCATCATGTTAAAACTTTTGGGAAACAAAATTTGTTCGCTAAGAGCTTTCTATTGAAGGTTACATTTTGAGTTCTTTATTTTTGAAAACGCGGCCCGATGATGCAGCCAGCCCATTTATAGCCGCATATTATAGTCATAGTGGATTTTTGACACGCATTGCGTTAGCTGATGAATCAATTCTTATTCTTCTGCTGTTCTACATTTGAAGGGTGTATGGTAGGGTGGGTCGAAAAAATAAATTTCGTCCGATCGTTATGGAATTAGCAACTAAAATGTGACCCAAACCTTTAAAATGCGTGTAGCTTCATACCTACATATTTTTTTAAATTTTTTTTGCTTGTCAGTCTGCCCGCGCATTTCATTTGAATATGAAGAAATTTTGGTAAATCGGACAAAAATGGGTTCGTTTTATTAAAAATGTATTCTTATTCTATTTTGATTAAAAAGGTTAACAAAAACGTGTAGGCGGCCAAATCAACATAGGTACTTATATATTTTACCAGTCATTCTTTTTCACTTCAATAGTTGCCAAGCAAAACGCCAGTTGTTGACAGAAATTTGTAGTTTTGCAATAATTTAGTGCGTGAAGTGTCAGTGTTATTTTAACCATGATTTTATATTAATAAACGCTTGTGATATGGAAAAAACAAGATAAGCATCTGGTTGTTGAATTTTTGGTAATATTGAAGATATGAAAGATAATGTTTTGCCTTCTTATAAACAGGTTATGAAGTTTTATAACTTTACGAGGTGTCAAATTAAGCGTAAAACAGAAACCCGAAAGGAACCATCCATTAACTCGCAGAAACTGTTGCGGTCAGATTGATAAGTAGCTATATGGTGTAAGGCTTCTATTCCAACCGTTACCGCTACCATAAAGCGCGTTATACATATTGTTAAAAGTATACCACTCTAAATGTAAGAAGTCAATAAAATCTTGGAAGCGACTTTCAAATATGTAATACTAAAGGCAGAATTTCATATAAGTTTAAGTATACTTACATGCTTTTTGATATTATTTTGCTCATGCAAATGCAAAGACTTGAATGTAAGTGCTTAAAAGAAAAAAAAATCCGAAAACAGAACATAATTTTCTTATTAATCAGAGATCGGAGAGAAAAATGATAATAGGTGGCATAGACTCTTTAGCAACAACCAAAAATGAAAAAATCGTAATAGGAGCGAAAAACTACAACTATACTACAACGAAAATAGTGCTACCAAGAAAGATGCAGTTGATTTAACTGAAGAATGTTCCATTTCATCCGATGACTCAGAAAGCAGTCAAAGTGACGATTATTTGCCGTCCTCAATTTCAGTGCCACGTAAGCGTGACCGACGAAAAAAAAAATCACTTCTGAGACTGCCAACATTGTCCAAAACTTGTGATCGATATGGCGTATCTGATCGAGCTGCTGCAGCAATTGCATCACTGCTGTGCTTTATGACACCCGATTAGCTGTTGATGTAATAGATAAATCTTAATTACGTCGTGAGAGTTCGGAAAGACATCTGCGTGAAGGACCGTTGCATAAATGTTCCAGCACTATATTTTGATGGTAGGAAGGACAAAACATTAAGGATTGTTGAAAAAGGTGCAAGAAAATACCGCCAAGTTATCGTCGAGGAGCATATATCCGTTATCAAGGAATCAGACTCCATTTACATCTGTTACGCTGTACCAAATGACGACGTTTAAGGCCATCAAACTCGCTATCTTTCATTTGCTTTCTTCGCAAAATATTTCCTTAGACGACACAAAAGCTGTTGGATGTGATGGAACAGTGACAAATACTGAAAAGAAAGGCGGCATAATAAGACTTAGAAAAGCGTTTAAATCAACCCCTACAATGGACCATTTTGTCTGTTATGAATGAACTTCTTCTGAGACACCTGTTTTAGATGGCAATGGCACAACCAAATTCTTATTCAGGTAGAATCGGAAAGCTTCTGGAAGACTGTGAAAAACAACCTATTGTGCCATAAAAGTTAGAGGGAGTGTATTGCCGGATATTGGTGACGTCAAAGACCAAAGCGGTGATCAAAGCTACCTTTACCAGATAACATCGGCTGTAATAGTTTCTTTGCTCATCCGGAAAACATTTTAATGTCAATGCTGGCAGATACCAAAAAACACATTCGAAAGCTTGCTGGCAAGAGAATATTAAAAGTAAGGCGTACAATTAATTTCGATCAACATCTTCGTGTTTTCACTGCCCCGAAAATTATTCATAATGCAAAATCTTACGTTGAGCTCATAGACTGGCAACAAGAATATCAACAGCATGCTTTTCTTCGCGATATAACAGATAAAACACTGCTTTCGTTAGTGGAATCGGGAGGTGATGACATAATACCTTTTTTAAGACTTCCTTTCCATATCACACGCAGTCTGTAGAACGATCAGTTAAAATTATAACAGAGGCTTCGATGCAGTTGTGCAAGAAAAGCTTCAGAGAAGGTCTTAGCAAAGCAAAAATAAGTTCTAGAAAATCTACATTTATGCCAAAATTCAAAAGCAAGCGAGATTTAAAAGCTTCTAAGTTGTTAATGTTTTTTCATCAACCTTTGAAAGTTTTTAATAAAAAAATACTTCTTTCTTGTTTCTTACTTGTTTCTTGTTCTACTAAAAAAAATTTTAATGTTTTCAGAATGGCCTTTGTTGAAAAATATCGAAAAATTTGCGAAAACACTAATTTTCAAAATTAATGCGAGAGTAGAAGGAAGCTTCTTTAAAAATATTTTTTTTTGTTTTTAAAATCCCTTGGATATGGATCGAGATTTTATAAGTATTCCATTCAAAAAAAAAAAAAAATTAACAAGAATCGGTGACCCACCCTAGTCTATGGGGTTAAAACAACATTTGGCGTATTTTTTTGGGAAATGTATAACAAAACCAAAAGTGAGTATAAAAGTCATCATCATCATTTTCAATGGTCCGCTTGTCCATTAAGTGGGTCGCGGGTGTAGGTTGCTCAAGTGGACCCTCCATAGCTCTCGATCCTCCGCCATCGACTCTAAATCATCAAGGGCAATCCCCATACGGGTATAGGAAAGATTATAGACTTGATCTAACCATCTCATCCTTGGTCTATCTAGAGGACGCCTACCCGATGGTACGGATTCCATAGCACGTCGTGGAATCCTGGTCGGGGACATGCGTTTAACATGACCAAACCACCGAAGAATGGATCGATCCGTCCGGAGAAGTAGCTGCTCGACATTGAGTTCCTCACGAGTTCCTGGTATTTCTGATGCGATCTCTACGGGTCACACCAGCAATACTACGGAGAAATCTCATTTCGACAGCTTGTATTCGCGATCTTATTCTTTCGGTCATTACCTAAACCTCATGACCATAGGTGAGAGTTGGAACAAACACCGAATTAAAGACTGACAACTTAGCTTTGACACCAAGTTCAGTCCTCCTAATAACAGAATGACCAAGCTGTCTCAAAGCCTGACCAATCCTACAGGAAAACTCGGCATTGCTCCTTCCATCACTCGTGAATAAGACCCCAAGATACTTAAACTTCTCCACCTGTTTCAATGGGACTCCACTAACATGCAGAGTGCATTGAACAGGCTTTCTGAAGACGACCATCACTTCAGATTTGTTCACGTTTAGTTTCATGTTTTATCTCAGCTTCAGCACAAACGGCGACAAACCGATCGAATGCGCGTTGAGATTCAGTCTGAGAGGACCCAAGGATAACCAAGTCATCAGCGAAGAGCAAATGACTTAACCTTAGATCTCCCAATTCGAAACGTTCTTAGCCAAGACTGCGCTGTAACATCCAATTCATATAAGTAATGAAAAAGAAAGGAAACAAGAAGCACCCCTGGCGAAGTCCAACGCTAACGGTGAAAGATATTGATTTAACGCCGTTTACCCTAACACAGCTTTTACAGTTTGTGTAAAGAGATTGAATGGCTTTCAAGAGACAACCGTCAATTCTATATTCCTGCAATACACTCCAGAGTTTACCTCGAGGGACTCGGTCGTATGCTTTCTCTAAATCTACGAAATAGGCGTAAACAAAACAGGGTGTAGTATACCTACTTCCAAGTACCATTCTGAGAGTGAATAACCGGTCGGTTGTGCTTCTGTCCTGACGAAAACTGCACTGCTCATCTCCTAATCGCGCCTCGACCACAGCTCTGCAACGCGTTTAGCGCAACTTGGCAAATGCTTTTCCGGAGAGACTTAATGTTCAATGTATTCCGACGTTTTTAAACAGCTAAGCGTTCCATTTCATTCGGCTTTTGAAGAGTTGGTTTCCACATCTTTTATAACATAATAAGCGTTAGTTCACTGTACAATGGCTATCCAGAAATAACGACGCATGTGGACTTGCGGGGGTCATAAAACGATTTTAACCAACTTTTAGATATATGTGAAACGAATAACTTTTTTCATTAAATATGAGTTTAATTACCTATGTAAATTTACAGAAAAAATAAAAAAAAAATGACTGCTTAAAAGTTCCAAAGATTTCCAGTTCGCAGTTCAACTCTTTTGTTTTTACAAATATTATGGGCAGTTTTTAAACATTAAAGACATGGAATTTGACTAAATTTACAAAGCCTAATAATTAACAACTCATTTTACCCAGCTGTCCTAACCTGTAACTAAGGAAAAAAATCCTTGAACTCCTGTTTCGTCACTGAAAATGCGGCTTTTATTCATACAAATCGACTTATACAGTCATAGATAGTTCGAAATTCAGAATTGCATTAGTTTATCTACCCACGTTAATAGTTTAACACAAAGACATTTTTAAACTGATTTTAGTTAAAAGGATTTTTTATGTTATAATACTTCTTCCCAAACAAATGTCTGAATACGACTTTTAATGTTTTAATGTACCCAACAAGAGTACCTACTAAAACTTTGCAAAATGTAAACGTAACTCACAATTGCGTGCCATGAATACTGACATCAACATAATACATATATGTATAGTTATGCATATTTTGACGAACATATTTCCCTTTGTATTAACTTGCCGCTCGGAATAAATGTGCCAGCTTTTTACCAAACAAATATGCAGGTATCCCTTTGATTGATAGCTTTTAAAACAGTTCTGTGAGGACAAACTATTTGTTGGCAATTATGTGCATTTGCTCAATCAGATAACACGAGTCTCATCGACAAATCACATAATATACGAAATTTGTTTTCAACGTTGAAGTCCATATCATTTTTTAATCAACATACTAGGCCACACATTTTTTTCATCCGCGGTGGGCATCGATCTATTCATGAAATGGAATAAGTTGCTGGTGTTTCTTTGTGTCTTCTGTGATCCCTCAAGACCTTGATGGTCTGAATTTTTTTTTAGAAAATTGTAGGTCTGTAACCTCCACTTACGGATACGAATTTTCACGTTTTATTATATTCTTTTTAGCGAGCAAAGCAGGTTAGTGGTGTGTCGCCTTGCAATTTAAATCAGTTGATGCACTAGCGCATACTGTAAAAAAAAATGCGAATTTATGATGACTTAGCTTGTTTTGATATGTACAGTTAATGGAGTTCATCCGATGAATATGGTGATGATGCTTTTTCCTAGATATAGGTAGGTGGTAGGTATATTATGATGTTGGCTTTGAGTTGCGAGTAAACCTGATGCATTAAGAATCACGACATACCTACATAATTCTATACTTATTCGCTCTGTCAGTCAGAGAAATATTTTTCGAAATGAAGGTTGAACTTACCTACTGTGTTATGAAAAATGTTATTTATGTACATATCTTCTTTGGACGTGTAAATGCAGACGCATACTAAATTAGTGCATGTCACTCAAGGCAGGCTTATCTTAAGCTTATTTTTATTAACTTGTTCTCCAAATTTTAAGAGGTTTAAGAAGGTGAAATATCGACATTGGGTCGTATGAATAAAACGTAGCAATTGCTTTTACTCAAAATAAATGTCAAAATTAAAGCAATTGCTAAGCTTCGTATGAATAAAAACTGATTTGAGTTAACTCCAACTTTTGGCATCTTCGAAAAGCGGCGCCACCGACCTTTTACTCAGATTGGTATGAAAATTCCAAGTCTGCTATTTTGTTGACTCAGAGCATTTTCTAAATATTTTGCGAGCGCATTTTTTACAAAAACAGTCAAATATTTCATTTATTTTTTGTTTGTGAAAGAAACGAATAAAAAAAATGGATGCGATAAGTTGGCACTTTATACCTGTTTTACCTACTATTGATAACGTTCGTGAAAAAACTGTATAAGCAAAGACGAATAGGTTACGCAGGGCCACACCAACCATATGTGCAAGATGTGCAAATGCACCGGGCGCCAAGTTCTGGTGGCGCACTGCTAGGAGTAAGTCCTACTGTCCACGTACCTACGCATGCGTCATTTGCAGCTTGCATATAAACAAACGAAGCTCTGTCCACGGAGCGGCAAAGTCCAATTTGCGACTACTAAATGAATATGAAGCGCAGCTACGTGAATAGTAGACCTAAGAAAAATTTATTTTATCTTGCGCGAACAATTACTGCCATTTGCAACATCCATCACACCGGTGCTGAATTATTTCTTGCACATTAACTCACATTACTTGCAATGTTGCAACTTCAAGGAGAATCTAACTCAAAACATCGCAAAATAAAAAATGTGCACGACTGGGTCGCACGTAACTTTCTCGTTTATTGCGAATCTCGCAGAATCTCAGAGTCATTTTAGCAAATTTTACGTTTAAAATCATACCCACTCAAGGTGTAATTAATACCGTAAATACATACTACATAAACATAAACCTACGTATTAACTAGAACACTTTATTACTTTCAAATTTCACCCCGAACTGACACTTGAAGGAGGCAAGTAGGCGATGAATATCAAATTATATTGCTATGTACTGAAGTTTTGGACTTTACAAAAATATACCGTGTGTGAATACAAATCGGGATTTGGGTAGTCATTTTTGAGAAATATTTATAAAACGGCAATATTAGAGTTTTCTGAGAAAAACTAAGTACGTTATCATGTTAAAAATGCGTATGTTGTCTTAAATATGTATTTTGATCAAAATCGTTAGAGCGGTTTTCTGTAAAATTATGCTGACAAATGTTACAATTTGGATTCGAAAAGCACTGTTATTAAACTGTTTAGCTGAAAACTGAGTACGACATATTCTTCAGGATATAAATATTACCTAGCAAATATATTTTCATCCAAATCGAAAATGGCGTTTTCGATATATGAGCAGTTTTTAAAGTACCGGTTTTAGCGATTGGGAAGGACGCATTCATGGTTCAAAAAACACTATTTTTCAACTGTTTAGCTCAAAACTGAGCCCGTGTTATTACTATGGATTTAAGCATTACCTGAAAGTAACATTTTTATTATAATCGAAAATGGCGTTTTTGAGATATGAGCAGTTTTTTTAAAGTACTATTATTAGGGATTTGGGTGGATATCAAAGGACGCAGTCTTTTTAGGGAAAAACTGAGTTTGCTATAAAGTTAAGGATGACAGTAGTACCTTTAAAATATTTTTTTTTTTAAATCGTTTTTACCGTTTTCAAGAAAAAGCCAATTTTCAAAACTGCCATTGCTGGACTTTTTACTGAAAAACTGGGTATGCAGTCATGTTAAGCATGCTTACATTAACTCAACTATCAATTTTGGTTCAAATCGTTAGAGCCGTTTTCGAAAAAATCTAAATTTAGGCATATTTCGTCATATTTCGTAAAATTTGTATATGGGAGGTACCGTTAATTTTAGGGCTAGCATAAAAAAAAACGGCCCGAGCGGGAAGCCTACAAACTCTAAATACGAAGTTTGAAGCAAATCCGTCCAAGCGTTTAGATTCCCCAGGGGTGGGACAGACAGACATACGGACGGACAGAATTGCGAGACCCACTTTTTTGAGTTCCCCTATCATCGTAATATCAGAATTGATCAAAATCTCGAGTTCGAAATTTTGTACGAAAACAATATCTTTCTCTTAGATACTATACGTATACGAGAAAGTTAAAAATCCCACACAATGCAAGTTCATTTCTTACGTACCTAATCTCAAAATATTCCACCCTGTTCTTGCACGCATCCACTTACATTTTACAAAAGAATCTAGTTCAAAAATCTCAAAACAAAAAAGTTTCACCAAAGTCACCCGCAAAATGTTCATAGGAGAATTATGTCAAAAGTCAAGCAAAAAATTCATTTGTTTGTATTTGATTTTGAACGTGCAGGTTTTTAATTCTGCACTAGGGATGATACGGAGCTTCGACTCCGAATCCGATATGTCGGAACCTCCGGCTTAAATTATACATCCGAATTCGTTTCCGATATAATCACATCGGAGGTTTTTCGGAACACCATCGGTTTACAAAACGACTGCGTTTTTACTCATTTAATTGTTTATTGTTTTATATGAATGCCGAAAGCCAAACTGCTAGTGCTGGTTACACATTAATTGTATTATTTACTTTTAATAAATAATAATAAGAAAATAAATAATGTTTTACATGAGTAGGCGAGATTTGCATTGAAGTTGAAAGTGTGTGCGTGAGACGTGTGACTTACGGCCGATTTCTTCAGCTCTGATACTCGGTACTAACGAAAACTTAGTACTTGTGTATTTCTTCTAACTACTAATTTCGTACTAACGACTAATACGTCTAAAAACTGGTCTAGTACCCATTTTTGACTGAAATGTCATAACGGTGACATTTTTATGCTCATTGGGCGTCAAACATTTTGCAGGATGACTGATTTTTATTCATAAGAGCAAGTATTTTTTTTAATATTTTTGTTGCTTTCCTGTTGTAAAATAGTGTGTGTTTAGGGGTATCCAGCATTGGATAGCATATGATAGCGTATATGATCGGTTGTTTTTTTTTCTATTATTGCACATATTATGGAACTGAACTCACCAATTCGGTGTTTGCAATTTAACATGAGTGCGGTAGGTTGCACGGATTGTCCGTGGAGACTATGCAAAGCGATAAAATGCAGCAACGGCCACCTCATGCTCTTCCAATGTTGCTGGCTGAATAAATTTGTCCAAATGGCGTGTCAAGGCCCTACATCATACTTTTGGCAGCGTGCGACATGCACTAGCGGCTGGTACGCGAATGACGTCGGCAACCACTATTTACATCGATCCACTTGCCATGAATCGTAGAGTGATCTGATCAGCAATTGCTGCTCAGGCAATATCTAACGATTACTGGTAAAATCGTGAATAAAAAGGATTACCAACTAAAACTGAAGGGATATAAAATATGTTAACCGTACTGCAATTCGTCCATGTTCGAACGTAAACAAACGTTACTCTGGACAACTGAAATCGCCGAAAAAATCCACATCGTCGTAAGTATTTACTGTATTCCATTGTAGCATAATATGGTAGATGCGGCGCTTTGATCAACGAGTTGTCACCCCTTCTTAACCATTCTCAGTGTATGTCGTCTTCGAAATTGTTGAACCCATTATCCCTATCAAAAATTAAATCCATGTTCTAATCAACTTCATTAGACTTAAACCTACGATGTATTTACTTTTTGACAAAAACAGGCAAGAGCTAAAGCAATGAAATCGATCTAATTCAGGTACTAACGCCGTTAGACTGCCGATTTTGAGGGTCCAGCTAATACCGAGTACTAACTATAATACTCGGTACCTACCAAATTCAGCTTAGTACTTCGTGAAGAAATGACTTGATACTTATTTGAATATCAACTTATGGTCTAATACCGGTACTAGCGCAAGGGTCCGCCAAATAACTTCTTTTTTTTTTTTGAAAATGCTATAAAAAAAAACTACGGAATATTTTCTCAAATTTATTTTTTTATTTGAAAGTACAATCCTTCCGGTTAATAATGGAAAATAATTTCATTCAAATGGCTGCCTCGGCTGGCCATGCAGTAGCCTACACGATCGGTCCAATTTTTAAGCACATTATCACCAATGGCTTCACGAATATTGTCCTTTAAAGCGTCAATTGTCTCTTACATGTCGGCGTAACACTTATCTTTTACGGCACCCCACAAATAATAGTCCAATAATAGTCAAATCGCAGCTCCGCGGTGGCCAAACGACATCAGCTCTGCGGCTGATAATGCGATCTTCAAAAACAGGGCACAAAATATCGAGTGTAGCTTCGGCTGTGTGGCACGTAGCGCCATCCTGTTGAAACCAAATGTTGCCAATATTCTCCTCTTCAATTTTTGTGAAAAAAAATTCGTTTAACATGGCCCGATAACGATCGCCATTGACTGTAACGGCCACTCCTTGCTCATTTTCAAAGAAAAATTGCCCAATTATGCCTCTGGACCAAAATCCGCACCAAACAGTGACTCGTTTTGGGTATATCGGCTTTTCAATGTATGCGTGTGGGTTTTCTGTGCCCCAAATGCGACAATTTTGCTTGTTTACATACCCGCCAAGATCAAAATGAGCTTCATCTGAAAAGATGATTTTTTTTGGCAAAATCGGCATCTTCATACCAAGGTCTTTATGCAAAATTCATCTCAATGATGTCTCCGAAATGTTCAATTGTTGAGAACGACGGTGAATTGATGTTGATGGCTCTTCACGCACACTTTCTGCCACAGCAGCAATTTTCTTGGGTGTACGAACTGTTTTTGGCTTTTCACGCTTTGGTTTATCGATGAGGATGCCAGTTTCTTTCACTTTTTTCACAAGATAACGAACATACGGAGCTGACGGTGCTTCTCTTCTTCCAAAATCCGTACGCAATTTTCGCACACATTCTGCAACATTACCATGATTTTCAAAGTAATGTCGCAATATTTCCCAGCGTTGTTCAAGCGTATACACAACCATACATGAGCTAAGTGTTACCATTCGCGAAATAAGCACTAGTTGAAAAAAGAAACGTTAGATGGCGGACACTTTACTTTGTAAAAAAATCGGCTGTTAGTTTTTTTCGGTTTGTTGGTTTAGTATACAGATAACTTGCCGTTTATTAACTAGACTTTATTAACTATGAAGCCTAAAACAATTAAATTATTTCAGTGAAATTGAAGTCAGGTTTTGAAGGTAATCGTCCGACAGAATTTTTGTCAGCTCCACCAGGGACCGTTCCGAGCGAAGAACTATTCAATGCAGCTGGTTTGATTTATATTATAACTCACTACCGAACAGATTGGATGGCGACAAAGCGGCGCAGCGCTAAGTGGCTGTTTATAAAAGATAATTTACCCATTTTGAAGTGACAATACAATTTTGTATTTTTATGTTATGTATTTTATTTTAAATTTATGCGACCACCGCCTCCGACTCCGATTAAACTCCGACTCCGCGGAGTTCCGTATGAGGCTTCCGATTCCGACTCCTACTCCGGTAAAACAACCTCCGTAGCATCCCTATCTGCAGATATGAATGAGATTTTTCATCTACGAAAAAAAGAGAATCTCTTTGTAAGAGAAATTTGTTACAGAATTTCTTCGTAAGAAATTCTTTTTTGTTTTTTTTTTTTGTAGATGAGAAATTGAGAAATCCCATTCCCATTCCCACATACATATATGATCACTGATCAGCATTGCTATTTTGACTGCTTTCCAGTCAGACCTGACTGGTTTCATATGCATTCTGTGGCCTATTTCACCAACTTACAAATTTGTATTTACAATTATTTGACCACAAAATCTGTAGAAAAATTACAAATTTGTTTTAAAAATTTTTGTGGTGAAACAGAATTTGTCTCTTTTTCTAACAAAATTGTCAAAAAATAATTGTAAATACATTCTTGTAAGTTGGTGAAATAGGCCACTGGAAGATTTTTTAAGATCAAGCCGGCTGTTTTTTTTTTAACTGGATACGAATTTTGTTTGACTGTTTTAAATGTTTCGTGTAATTTCTATCAGTATACATTTTAAAATTCAAAGTGACAATAGAAAAATATAAGAAGAACAGAAGTAACAAAAAAATTAGTAGGTACTAATATTACCTTACAAAATCAGCAACAAAATATCCGACATTGTGCAAATGATGAAAATGATTTGGAGACAATTGAAGCGCCCAGAGAGATTACTATAATGTAAAGTTCATTTATGAGTTAATACATTTTGTATACCCTCCACAGGAATGTATATTCACTTTGTCATTAGATTTGTAACGCCAGCAAACTTTGGAACTCGCTTCCTGGGGATATATTTCCAGAAGACTACAATTTGCAGCAATTTAAGGCTGGGTGTTCGAGGGTATATGATTTTTCGCCCCGATGGGGCTTGCAGGGCTTAAGAGATAATTGATTGCAGTAAACGGCTTTCGACAGTAAATAAATAGACGCTGTTAGTGACCGTCTTAGAATTTTTATTTTTTGACTTTTATGTACCATAAAGTCCCAAAAACGTCATTTTTTGGGTGTTTTTTTTTTCGCCCCGGTGGGGCAATATCTAAATGGAACTTTTTTATTTTTTTTATGATTTTATTTTATAGTTAATGGGTTAAATTAGTTAGTGACCGTCTTCGAATTTTGATTTTTTGAGTTTAACTGTTATAATCTGCAAATTAAGGTGACCAAAAGGAAACAGTGTTTGTAGAGCAACCAGAACGTATTTGTGTCAGCTTTTCAAAACAGAATAACATTCAAACATTTATGTATCTGTTCATTGAATACAAATTAAAGATTTGGTTCATAAAATAGTTAAAATTGCATTTTGAAAAGTTAACAATTTAACAGCAGTTTCATTTTTGTTTCAGAACTCACGCCCATATATGCAAGGTAGTTCACAAAATATCCGACACAGCGCTAATCGTTTTCTCTATAATTTTGCTCTCTCGCGACAGTCTGTAATTTGCAGATTGTTGTTTTGCCGCATTCGTTGCCACTGGGATATGGAGAAAACAAGTTTGGATCCTTTTTTTGGTTTTCTGATAGATACATACTAATTACTTAATAATATTATTGTTGTTGTTTGAAGTCAATCGAGCATTGTGACTGTGAGGCATAGAGGCAGATTGGATAAATATCATCGTAGACGTTACCTACAAAACGGTACACGTACGTAACATAATTATGAATATGATAGGGAAATCAAATCAAAATGAAAAATTATATTGAGAGCGGAATATTTTTAAGGGATGATGAATGATGATTGATATGGATTGAGGGCTTGAGAAGATTTGAGAATATGTATGGGAGTGGGAGATGGGAGGTGAATGATGATTTTTTTATTATGAGTTGAGTTCAAATCAAACTACCTAAATGCAATTTTGGGTCATCGTAAATAAAATACCTACTGTATGAGGAAAGGGGTTGATTGCTTTGCTGTTCCCTATTTTCGGCCGAACTTTTCAAAATAGATTAGTGGTTGTGTGTTTTAATATTTTGAGAATTATTGTGTGTAGTATAAGTATATGTACACAACATCCGCTTTTATTGGTGATAGGTATTGAAATGGTCATCTTTTCATAAATCATAATGATTGGTCAATGTTTTGCATGACCAGTCAAGTGAGTCAGACGTATTGTGTTAAGATCGCAGTTCGTATATGTTTGCAAGGGCGCTTGGCGAGTTCGCGCAGTGCACATTAAATTTAGTTATTAATACATACTCAATATCTATCTACGTACTAGCATGGCAGTCACACCCGGCTTCGTTCATGTTATTTTTATACCCTCCACAGGAAGGTACATTATCACTTTGTCATTACATTTGTAACGCCGAGAAGGATTCACCGGAGACCCTATAAAGTATATATTATTCTGAATCAGGATCACATTCTGAATCGATTTAGCCATGTCCGTCTGTCTGTCTGTTGAAAACACAATAGCGTCCAAACGAATCGACATAGGCGAATGAAATTTTGTGAGAAGACTTCTTTTTACTGTCGTCAGGTTGGTATTGAAAATGGGCTATGTCGGTCAAGTAGTTCTGGTACCTCCCATACAAAACCAATATTAGACACATGCGTGTACATATACAGTACATACAGTGGAGGGTATCAAAGCATCGGCCAGGCCGATGATAACACTTTTACTTGTTTTTTTTCCGCATGATGCTGCCGTATATCTACAAAATTGATCTCATTATAGTCATATCCTTGGTCATATCTCTGTAGAGTGAAGATAATTACAATAAGTAATTTTTCTCTTCTAAAGGGTGGAGGGGGATAATTAAAAAAAAATGCCAAAAAAGCCAAAAACTATTATTATTTTTTTTTTCAAACACTATTTGGGAGTAGTACATATAGGACATACATATGTACATATATCCATCCATCAATCGAATGGAAAATATGAATTTTCCTATATAAACTTTAATGAAACTTGAGTTTGGCTCTTACCATTTGGGCTAGGCGTCCCCAATCAGTCAGGACAAACTTTTTATTAAATTAGATAATCCATACCTACATCCATACATCCATCCGTTTGTTTTTGGATAGGATTTATATTCTATATAAATATATAATATGTAGATATACTAAAAAGGAACCCAAACCCACAAAACAAAGCAATAATAACAAACTAGCCCTAACAGGTTTTTATAAACAGCCAGCATAAAATGCCAAAAAATAAAAGCTAGGGTCAGGAATGAAAATTTGTATACATATTATGGATTTTGGATATTATTATTAAAATATTTCGATTTGTGCTTACGATTGCGATTGTACGTCGCTATGATGACGAAGGCGATATTCATAAGTGTGCGTTAGGAAATTCTATATCACACACACTTTTGGTTTCAGTGTATTAGATAAACAACGTTTGCAGCAACAGGAGCAATAGCAACAGCAAGCACAGCTTGTCCCTTTCCCTTCCCTTTGGTTGTTTTGATTTATTTTGTTGTGCAGACAATTTTGTATTATTTTTATTAATTGAGCTGAGCTGAGCGAGTCTGCACAGCGTTACCAGATTTAGCAGTTTCCTGCGATTTTAGCAGGATTTGATCATAAATTTCACATGCAGCAGATTTTTTAGCATTTTTGTAAATATCAGCAGTTTTTAGCAGTTTTTAAAAATATTCATAAAACATTTTGAAAAAAAGCACTTTTAGTCAACATTTAGCACCATTTCATACATTGGCTATCTCTATAAAAAATTGATAAAACTCACAATTTCACTTAAACGCTATTCATTAGTACCATGCCTACAGCTACACAACACATGCACTCACAAAAACTATCGTCAATACATATTCAATAAAGAATTCTAGAATCAATCTTTTTTTCTCAACTAACATAAAGACATGAAGAAGCTTTTCAAAATGCAGCAATGTGTTGTGGAATAACATAAATCAGGGGCCAGATCGTGTAAAATAAAAACGATCGAACGACATCGTTTTCACTAAAGCTGTCTCGATCGTATCTGTGACAATAGACAGAGACTGCTAGTATCGAAACGACGTCGTATAATGAAAATGTTGCATTAATTTTGCAAGCATGCAGGCGTTTCTGTAAGTGGAAGCCGTTACAACTTTATTCCAACAAATAAAATGTTGCCTTGAATAAATTCGAATGTTCGAACTTCCATAAGTCCAACTCTCAAAATAACAGAAAATAAACTCAAGTTGTAGAAACTTCGAGTAATAAAGGCCAAAATTGAAAACGTAGAGTAATAAAAAAATTCGACTTAAAAAGGTTAGAGTTATGGAAGTTTGACGTACACTAATATGAATTTTTTGTAAATGTAAAATAATTCACTAGAATTTACATAAAAAAAAAAATAAATAGGTGGCGCAACAGGCGGGTGACACTCAAGGCCTAGCTTCTCGCAACCATTCGTTTTGTGTGAGTTTCTATTTTTGGGACGAATGGAAGGGACCTACAATTTTATGCCGAGTCCGAACGGCTCAATTGAGAAGCTTTTTCATGACAGGCATACTCTCGGATGTTTGTCAGACGTTCGCGAGAGGTGGCGCAGTAGAAAAAACTTTAAGATGTAATTTGGGTTTTTCCGGGGATCGAACCTGGGATCCCTCGCACAGTAGTCCAACACACTAACCACTGCGCTACTGCGCCGAATTTACATTAAAAAGTAAAAAATTCAATTATTCTTCGTGGAAAAATCGATCGCAGTTTTTTCAGCATTTTTTACGATTTTGTTAAGCAGTTTTTGCAGTTTTCCGCCCCCGCTTTAGCATTTTTGGAAAAAATAATCTGGTAACGCTGAGTCTGCACTCTGCAGTCACAATTGTGATCTTGGTAAGGGAGGGTGTGCTCGGCTATTTTTAATTCTGTGCACGAATACATGTAAAGACGTTTACTTGAGCACAGAGTTCGTAGCTGAGGGAGACCCACCCTTAAGTGCAGAACTAACATACATCTGCAAGCATCTCGGGGCGCTGATGAAGCGTTATAGGTTCGCCTTTCCCGGGAGAAGTATTAAAAAAAATACAAAACCTATATTAGATACCTCAATAAAAAAAACGCATGAAAGTCTATTTCATGGGTGATGTGGAAAAGACTTATGCATGTGTGCAAGTATGAAAAAGGGCGCACTTTTTGTAAATCTTGCACAGGGCGCTATTTTAGCTTTGGCCGATCCTGAGGTTACGATAACAACTTTAAGCAACTGTAATGTTTCAAGCTTCGAAATGTGGACCTAGTCGTTTAGTAGAAAAGAAAGAGTAAACATCAATAGCGTAAGACGGCCGGCGTAAATGTAATAGAATATAGATATAAACGCTAGCAATGTGCCTGGAATAGTCTTGCATCAGGGTTCGTTTAGCTAAAAAAGAAAAATTAATAAAATCATGAATGAAAAGCCGGAAAATCTAAAAATCCATTTTGTATGGGAATATAGGTACACCGCACTAATAAATCGCAAAACTCGAAAACCAACGAAACGATTTAGCTTAATTTTTTCAAAATTTGACAAAGGAAGCGTGGCACCTCCCATACCAAAAAAAACCCTATATCTCACAAAACCCCAGCCGATCGCTCAAAATTGAACAAGGCGACGTGAGTTCATTTGAAGTGCGAACAAGTTTCATTTAATCACCAAGACAAACTTAAACTGTACAGTGTAAACAGTGCAGCCAATATTACCGATCTCAAGGAACTGGAGTTGGAAGGCTAATCGCTTATGAAAAGTTACGATTAAATCAATTTTAGTTGGGACGAAGTTGAGCGTGTTACAGTTACTTTATAAAATTGAGGTATTATGTAGTTTTCCTAACGTCAGTTTTGACACATCGTCATACCTACACACTAATTGCTTACCTATCTCCGCCTAATTCAAATTTCCTTACAAAATCTCCCAATAAGCAATTGGTATAGACGAATGAACAAAAAATAAAACAAATACAGTCAAATTTTATGTTACTTTACAAATATTTACACATTTTCACATTTCCCACGCTGTCATCCCCTTTCTCCGAATATGTCAATTCTATTTCAATTAGTATACTATGTACCTAGGAAAAAAATGAATCTTAAGCTATTACTACATGTCAAAAGTCGTGCTAATTTTTGACATGCTGACATCATTATGACTTCAGATTTTGTCCTAAAGTTGTGTGTGCGTCCGCCAACTACGAGTAGTATCCAATCTATACCTAGTCTTTTAAATATAAAGGCATTTATCTTCGACTTCTATGTTAACATTTAATCCAATTCTTACTTTGGATTTCAATATTTAAGTGAATGGCTTGCAAACTGTCCTTACTTTCTGACAGATTATAGTACTTAGTATTATACTTTGAATCATAGGTGCTAATCTACAAATTACCAAATGTATTTAAGCAACTGCCTACCAACTGTTTCGATTGGAATGCCTGAATGATTTTGGGTGAAATTCGCACTTGAAGCTAACTATATGTACATATATTGTACGTGATAGGGTTGATGATTTAGTATTGCTATATACAGTGTACACAACAAACCGACACCAAATTACATAATTATATTTGGCAGCTAAATATATGACTACACTTAATGCTATGCAATACAGGTCATAATACTTTTAATGGGTAGCACCAAAATTGATCCAATTTCAATTCAAATTGGAGCACATAAGACGATTACATTAAGATACCTTTTTTCATTGTCAAATAATGTGCTTGCAGAAAAAGTAAATACGTACCTAGGTATCTCTTGAGCGACAAATGTGACTCGAATATCAATTAAATAATTTTTTTTTCAGCTGAGACTGTGCAGTGTCCATTAAATGTTTTTTAAACGAAAAACATACATAAGTATGGCCTATGCCTATGCATATAAGAGGAATTGCTTGGTTCTTAAACAAATCCTCCAGTATGTACCTTTTTAGTTATTGGACGATTTTTTTTATGGGTTTTAAACGAAGGGGGGTTTAATTTTATTATAGACTGGATGCATTTATGACTGTAAGAATTGCTGGGTGTAAATCATCTGTACCAAATTGAAAACGTCGGATATTCAAGTTTATGTTCCAATATTGATATTTAAAAACACAAGAAACACAAGAATATGGCATTGGTTCTACTCTATCTGTCAACGCACGCACGCAGCAAAGCAGCATTGTGAATTGGCTATAAGAGTTAGGTGGCCAGCCGCTGACTGAAGCTCTGACATCTTACCTCGTTTTCGAGAATGCTATAGATTTCATACACAAGGGCTGCGTTCTATGTATGTTGTTAAAAATGATTCAGTTCAGTGAATATGAAATAAGTGTTCGCAGCTGAAAGAGAAAATGACTTGCACTCTCAATAAATTTTAAACATTTTAAGAAATGTTTTTTTTTTTAAATATTATGTATTAAAATGTATCAAGCTCATAAGATGCCAAATGAGAACTGAAGGTGCCAAGGTGCCAATCGGACTGTATGGTGCCAAAATGGCACAATTGTGTTACTTCGGCAACGCTGCTCACGTATAATAGTATTCCTTATGCGATCTCTCCGAGTCCCCCCATCAACAATACAACGAAGAAGTCCACTAACATAATGATGTACAAGTAGGTATAGGATGAATATTTTCTAAAATTGAACTCCTTTCACTGTGTCATGCACCAGGAAAATTTGATCGCCAAAAAACTTAATTTCTTTGTGGTACCATCGTGTATTAAAAGGATGGTTTGTGATGTTCGTGTGATGAGAGGGGCTGAACTGTCAACTGATCACCACCTGGTGTTGTGCAAATTGTATCTCAACGATCAAATACCTATCCTGCCAAAGCGTAAACCAAGAATGGTTACGCGCATACGGTGGGAGGGGCTACAGAACGATGAGATACGGGAGGAATTTGCACGGCAGGTATCTGAAAGGCTCGGTGTGGCGGCTGGTGGTGAGAAAAGAACTGCGTGGTTTAAAACGCCCGGAGTTCAAGAAGCTATCAGAGAGAAGAAAAAGGCTTTCAAGGTGTGGATTCACTTGGGGACTCTCATTCTCGAAACCGGTACATTGAGGCGCGAAGAACTTGCAAATTGGCTGTTAAGGCAGTCAAAGAACAGTCTTGGAAGGAGTTCGGCGAAAAATTGGACCGTGATCACAGATCTGCAAGCAAATTGTTCTGGCAGACCATTTGCCGTCTTAGAGGAAGGAAGTGGAACATTATCGAAGGAGTCAAATCCAAAGATGGTACACTTCTTTCTAATGAGGAGGACATCTTGCGCAGATGGAGCGAGCACTTTTCCGAATTGCTCAATCCAATCCAGGGCATTGAGGATGACACATCTATCGCCTTAAGCAGGGCGGAAAATAGTCCCACGGTAGAGGAAGTCACTTTTGCGATCAAATCGCTAAAAGCTGGCAAATCTGCCGGAGTGGATGAAATCCGGCCAGAAATGCTAAAGGCCTTAGGTGAAGAGCGAGTCAAATGGCTCTCTCGTGTCATTAAAGTTGCCTGGGAATGCGGCGAAACTAGCAGCGATTGGCAGATTGGGGTGATTGTGCCTCTTTTCAAGAAAGGGGATAAAAGGGATTGCTCCAATTACAGGTGTATATCACTTTTAAGTCTCCCCGGAAAAGTCTTTGCCAAGGTGCTGGAAACGCGTTGCAGAGCTGTGGTCGAGGCACGATTAGAAGATGAGCAGTGCGGCTTTCGTCCCGGCAGAAGCACAACCGACCAGTTATTCACTCTCAGAATGGTACTTGAGAAGGCTTGGGAATATGCTACACCTGTTTACGCCTGCTTCGTAGATTTGGAGAAAGCATACGACCGTGCCCCTCGAGGGAAACTCTGGGGTGTATTACAGGAGTATGGAGTTGATGGTTCTCTCTTGAGAGCAATTCAATCTCTTTACACAAACTGTAAAAGCTGTGTTTGGGTAAACGGCGTTAAATCAATACCTTTCACCGTGGGCGTTGGACTTCGCCAGGGGTGCGTCTTGTCCCCTCTCCTTTTCATTATATGGACTTCGAATTGGGAGATCTGAGGAAAAGTCATTTGCTCTTCGCTGATGACTTAGTCATCCTTGGGTCCTCTCAGACTGAACTTCAGCGCGCATTCGATCGGTTTGTGGCCGTTTGTGTTGAAGCTGAGATGAAGGTAAATGTGAACAAATCTAAAGTGATGGTCGTCTCCAGAACGCCTGTTCAATGCACTCTGCATGTTAATGGAGTCCCATTGAAACAGGTGGAGAAGTTTAAGTATCTCGGGGTCTTATTCACAAGTGATAGAAGGAGCAATGTCGAGTTTTCCTGTAGGATTGGTCAGGCTGGGTCAATTTTGAGACAGTTGGGTCATTCTGTTATTAGGAGGACTGAACTTGGTGTCAAAGCTAAGTTGTCAGTCTTTAATTCGGTGTTTGATGTTTGTTTAAACTCTTACCTATGGTCATGAGGTTTGGGTAATGACCGAAAGAATAAGATCGCGGATCGCGGCAGAGCTGCCGATATGAGATTTCACCGTTGTATTGCTGGTGTGACCCGTAGATATCGCATTGGAAATACCAGAATACGTAAGGAACTCAATGTCGAGCAGCTACTTCTCCGGACGAATCGGTCCATACTTCGGTGGTTTGGATTGGCCAAGGATCCCCAAAGCCCTAGGGCACCAGCACCAGGGCACTTCCACCTTTGGCTCTATCGTATAACTATACGCCACTATCAAGTTTTGCCATCACTGCCTCTTAAGCAAGCCACACGAATGTAGCACTGACGTCATTTTTACGTCAGCGTATGGTCCCAATGGCTACATGCCGTGTACAATCTCTCCTTGTGTTCTCCCTGTTGACGTCAGAGCTACATACAGTGAGCGTCAAAAGGGTGTAAATACCAAAGATATATTAAATTTTGCGGAAAACTATTTTTTTTTAAAGCTATAAAGTATTTTATCCTGGCGAAAAAAAAAACGTTTTGTTATTAATACTTCGTAATCAAACTTTTTTCAAAATGTTTGTTTTTTGGGCCTATTTCAAAGCCCTAAAGAAAATGCAAAAGGGGCGTTGCTGTTTACTCACTTTTGACGCTCACTGTACGTATGTGGTTTGCTACATACCATGTACTAGCACCTTTAGAGCAACCGACAAAATGCTATGTATCTGTTAAAAGTGGCATTAGTAATGAAGTGCTAGGAGTATTTGTAGTTTTATTTTATTTGTTTGATTAACTTAAACTAAAAGGTATTTAAATGCGTTTTATGTCCGAGAGTTCGTCTCTCCGAAGAGCTTCTGATGGCGATATGTCTCGTCCTCCAATTGGTAGAATGTCAATATTTTGTACATGTGCCCTGACACTTTGCCCTGGAGGTAGTCCGATGTACCACTTTCCTACATTTTTTATTATCGTAGAATCTCTGTTTTTAGAGTTCCAGTCGTGTTCTCGACCAATTTCAAGGATTCTTCGATTACTAGTAATTACAGGTGGAATTGAACTAAGATCATCATCAAAACTTAATGCTGGACTTTTAAAGCGATCTGTCGCCTTGTTTTTTTTACGATTTTCAGTCTGATCCTTTTTAGTTCCAACTTTGTTATTGTTTATATAAGAATTTAAATCATTATCAGTATCACTTTCTTCATCTTCGTCTAGAAACTTTTCGTCATTCCTGTAAGGAGGTCTTTTAGAGCCATTCTTAAACTTTATGCCACCTCTGCTCGAATTCGGATTATAACTTTCATCTGAATAGGCTGTCTCGATTTTGTTTCTATTTACTTTTGTATCATTGTTGGCTTCATTGCGTGAGGTACCGCGGCGATCCGTATCATTGGTCTTAGGTCCAGTTCTCCCGGAACTCGATGTTTGCAAATACTGCTTCGGAGGAACGTAATCAGTACTGCTTAAGTTGGGAATATTTGTGTTTATATGTGTACCACGACCTACGCTGTTTTGGATTATTCTATATCCAATTCCAGCGCCAGCTTCATATTCAACTGTTCTTTGAACGCCCTTATCATCCAAGTAGGAATATGAGCCTCGAACTATGCCATCTGGACCACTGACTTCTGATCGTCTTTGATCGGGACCTGTTGCAATAAATTTGTACAGGCCGTTGGGACCTCTTTGGATAGATACCTTTCCTCGTGTTTTTGGTGTTGCCTTATAAAGGGGTGCACTGTAAGCTAAAGTCGATTGACTGTCAGGTACACTGTTTAAGACTTCAAAACCGGTTCCTGCTCCTGCTGCGTAACGAACTGTATGTTTTTCGCCAATATCATCAAAATATGAATATAATCCTGTAAATAAAAAAAAGACGATTGGGTTAAATCAAACAAAAACAAATATGTAGTACCTATGGATATATTATGTAAAATACTGATGCACATAAAACAAGTGCAGTAATTGAAGCTGTTTGAGTAGTATAATTTAGTAACACGCACTCAGAGTAAGTATGTACTTGTGCATAATGTACTCAAAAGCGTACAGTATTTGTAATACTAGGTAATTGTTTTCAAAAACGATGGAGCACTCAGACACACCTACTGGTCCATTGTACTGCCAAACAGACTTCATTCTACATAGCGTATAGTGTTCGAAAGTTATTGAGGTTAAAACGAACTGAGAAATACTGTTAAATCTCTATATATATAAAACAAAGTGGAAAAAACTGTATCCCTCTGTCGCCCGTAATTTTCAACCGATTTTGTTGATTTTTTTTTTTAAATGTCGGTAATTACGGTAATTGGGTGATATGCTAAACAAATTCAAAATCGGACAGAGGGGCGTGGCACCGTCCGTACAAAAAAAAACATTCAAAATCTTATATCTCGAAAACCACAGAATCGATTGAGATCAAACTTACAGATAATCTTAGGTATTGGTCGTGAAGTATGTTCCTGTGAAGATAGGTCAAAATCGGACAAAGGGGCGTGGCACCGCACATAAAAATCATTCAAAATCGTATATTTCGAAAACCACAGAATCGATTGAGATCAAACTTACAGATAATTTTTGGTATTGGCCGTAGAGTGCTCCTGTGAAGATTGGTCACAATTGGACTAAGGGGCGTGGCACCTCCCATACAGAAAAAACATTTAAAATCGTATACATATTTCGAAAACCACCGAATAGATTGAGATCAAAAACACTGAAAATCGTATATTTCGAAAACCACCGAATCGATTGAGATAAAGTGCTTCTGTGAAGACTTGTCAAAGTTGGATAAAGTGGCGTGGCGTGGCACCTCCAATACAAAAAAATTGTCGCCCGAAAATAAATAAATTAAAAAAAAAATAAAAAGCAACAAAAGGCCTGGCGAAGCTAGCGGGGGTTCAGCTAGTAGTGCAAAAATTAAATATTTAAACATTTTAATCACGCTCAGTCGTTTAAAGAATACAAAGATTTTTTTCCACATAAAAAAAGATACCTAGGTATTTATTTCAAATCCATAATTTCACTTGTGAACGCCACCTAAGCGGTTCGTTTATGCGAGAAACAGATTACCACAGCAACAGCAACTTCAACAGCAGACTCAGAAGTCGCATGAAATACATTGGAAACATTTGTCAAGGGAGGAAAAAAATGTTTTTGTCAGTTGATTGCAACACAGCATTACCAGATTACCTTTTATATTTACCAAAATAAATGGTAAAAGCGAAAAAATGATATTAGGTACCTACATGACAACCTGTAAAATGTTACAGCAATCACAAAAATAATAATGCGTGTACCACTATAGGTACTTGGTGGTAGCTAAGGTATAAAATTCGAAAAACATATCTGATGTCATTTTCGACAGTGTTTTTCAGATGTTTGCTGCCCAATCAAACATCAAATCCAAATTTGTATGTACTTTTGTTTTAATAGCTTGTCAAACATTAATCTTAACCCAACTCGCGACGATTCAATTAGATAACTCGTTTCCACATTGCAATAGTAAAACTCCAATTCAAAATCACGTCCCACCGATAGTAAAAAATTTGACGCCTGCAGATCACAAAAAAGAATTGATTTTTTTCCCAATCGAAAATTAAAGGCAAGCTAAATCAAAAGAACATGAAAATAGTATTTTCTAAATAATTTACACAAGAATAATTTTTAAACTGCAAAATTTTTTTTGTATATATCTGGTAATGCTGCTGCACCTTCAGTATGTCAGCATTCGAAAGTTGAGACAACTTGAAAAGTCACCGTGGTGTTGGTAGCATTTGCAGAGCAACATTGAACTTAGGACTTAGCTCTAACGTCGATGTCGATGTTGCTGTGGTAATGTAATTTCAGCGTCAGCCATTAGCAGGGGCTCTTAAAAATATCCATCTCAAAATACCGTCAACATAAATGGGATCGAAAATTATTGAAAGAATTTTGAATTTCTCGTCGTATAGCTATCTATGGCCCTAAAATCGGTAAACATCGAATGGTGGGTAGACGTATAGACCTGACGGATATTTTAGGGTTTCTCCAGGATCTGTCGTAGTATGAATATTTTTGAGGTTGTGGAGCTGGAGATCACCTATGCTATATGTCAGACAAGATCATGTATATTGTAGGTACCTTTATACGAAATTCGATTGTTAGGAAACTGATGCCTCTATAGTTGGCCCAGTTTATGGGGTTAAAGAGTAAAGCCACAACCGTAATTCCATAAACTCCAAATATGTATGTACACGTATATAATACAATTTGAGACAAATTGTCACTTGGAAGTAGGCCTAATGGCAGACAAGCAGAAAACTGGGACTTTTTTAGTTCCCCTTTCCTTTTTGTGTCAGAAGTCACAACCGTTTAAATTATTTAATTTAAACTTTTTTTTTGCACGAAAATAATACCCTTAAGTATAAAGAGCAATTTAAAAACACTACACCTCTACAAAAGCTCTCTAACTGGGACGAACTTAATTTTATGAGCTTGAACTTGAACTGCACTGAATTACCTCTTATTCGTCCATTACTATCAGCATCTTCGTTTCGATTGTAATCTGGCGTCTTAAAGCTGAAGCTATAGGTTGGATCGTCATACGGATCTGCTAATGGGTCATCAACACTTCCTATTCGTCTTCTTTGTATTTGAGATAAGTCCATTTTACGGTGAACTTGTGGTCCATTTACTCGGAATCTAAGAGATAGAAACATGTAATTATAGTAAATTCATTCCGTGTACATCATATTTTAGAAACCCGCCCATATTTTATTTATTTGGTCGTTATAGAAGCGCATACCTTACCTATCTATCTATAGATTTTAATAGTGTGATTTGCCCGTTATCTTCTTGTCTCTTTGTTTAAACGAGTAGGTATATAGGATTTCCAAATCAAATAAATGTGCGTGATAAAACCAAACTCAACCACATCAAAATATGAATACAAAATTGAGTAATAATAATAAGTACCTATGTTTTTGGAGTGCAATAAATTAATTTCTAAAAATCATCAGTCCAGGCCTATTTCGCCCTTGTTCCTTTTGTAAGTACATAACAATATACATATAGCATATCTATAGGTAGGTATTTTATTAACAATTTGATAAAATTTATATACATATGTATGTTAATGTTGAATAAGATAGATATCTAGATCATTTATTTTCGTATTGAAATTTACATTTACGTTTGCCACCTCGCAATTTACATAAAGAGATTTGATATTTATATTATATCTTTCTACTGAACAATTAATTTTAAATCATGACTAAAAGAAAAAATATTAATTTAAATAAATTTTAGGTACCAGCAGAGGCAGACGATGAAGATGTAAATGTGAGTGTACCTACAGGATAATATTCATTCGTGTTCGTCAAGCTTTTTGGGAGAGGATTTCCGAATTTATAATAAAAATAATTAACATTTGATATCAATTATAAAGACGTTTTTTAACAGATAGTGATGACGATGAGGATGACAGCTCATATAGCTCATTTTCTATACCAACCTGACAACCGACCTATACATTCGTATAGGTCGATTTATTTGGACGCTATCGTGTTTTCAACAGACAGACTACAGACAGATGGGCAGGAAATTCGCAAATAAGCCTAAACTCTTTGCTTTAGAAAGCATGAGGTTCCCTTTAAAATATATATCAGACTCGGCATAAAATTGTAGCTGTAGATCCCTTCCATTCGTCCTAAAAATGGAAAAATGAGGAGCTAGTCCTAAGGACGCATCTATACACGCCTGTTACGCATTACTTATTTATTTAATTATCCATTCGCCCCAAAAAGAAAAGTCACTTAAATAAATGATTGTGAGAAACTGTTATGGACATGTTGCGCCAACTACATAATTTGTTTTTTGTCCTTCCTCTCTGATTTATAATTGCATTGCGTCGGCCTCATAAGAATACCTCGTAACTCACAAATTTCAAATTGTTCAGGAGGAACGAAAATGTCCTACGGAGCTTGTATTTTATGTTACTTGATGTATTTTTTCATTCATATTTTTTAAAAAATAATAATTTTCATCTGAAAATACCGTTTTCAAAATAAAAACATTAATTTTGGATTTATTGGAGTTACGAAGTATTCCCACTAGCTGTGCTTGGAGTTACGAAGTTTTCTACAAATCCTTTGTAAATAAATTAAAAACTAGTCTATAACACACGACTGTTTATTGTTTGCTATATTAAGGTACAATAACATAAATACATAATTAATAATGTCTTATTTATTATGGTGAGTTATGTTATCATAAAAATCATGAAAATCTTTTGGAAATTATTTTTTTTAAATCTTGTAAGTCGTCGTATTTCCCTCCACTTGAGTCTGCATCCATTTGAATATATAGATGGATTATAAGTCGGGAGAGCTTTCATGGGGCTCTGGCACTACGGCCTCTTTAAAAAGGAGCTTATTGTGTCTTTACTGGTGAGGTCCTAGAGCCATCTTTTCGCTCCGGAGACATTCAGGTAGACGATGATCTTCTCTGGGGTATGTTAGCAAGGTTTGCTGAAGTGACGATTTTCTCTCCAATGATAGTCTTTCTGTGGCGAAAGAGGGCCAGACATTGCATGAGTATGTGAAGAGACGATTCGTCACCTTCTAGACATATTCTACATGTAGGGTTCGGTTCAACTCCAATTCGGTGAAGACGTTCTTTCATGAGTCCATGGCCTAATTATACTTGTGATTATCATCAGGTTATTTTTGTCCAGATTAAAGAAGTGGAGGAGAATTTTGGGAAGAATAGTCTGGTGCAGTTTCGGATTTGGTTTAGGCCAAGCATTGATGTGATTCCTGAAATGTTTTTTTACTGACACCACAGAATGGTCCAGGTCCGATAAATGGCATTGCGCCGACTTTAGCCAGTGGGTCAGCTGTTCAGAGAAGACTCGTCATTAGAGGAACCCCAAAATGTGGCTTTCTATATCCAATGCTATAAAATTTGCTGATTGATAAGATGCTGATGTCTTCACAATCACAATAGCGCGATGCCGATCGTTTCCTGCAAAGCACTGTGTGGGCTGGAAACTAGTGAGGAATGACTAGGTTCTTTTTAGCAAGTTCGTAGATGGCCATATATGTTTCCAGGACCAGCTTCGCTTTTGTGACATATAAGTCGAGGGCTTTGAGAGCTGCTTGCCTGTCTGAGAAGATAAATTTAGTTTTACCACATATATTAGAACTTAAATTTATTCTAGCGGAATGGTTAATGGTAACGACTTCAGCCTGGAATATGGACGAGCTTTTGCCAAGGCTTACTGAATAGTTCGCCTGACTCCATCTTAGAACTGTCTGTGTACCAGACTAGGCCGAGTAGAGGGCAATGTTGTTCGAATAGAGCAGACGATGAATACTCAGTCTTGCCTTCATTAGAATGTGTTTGTTTATATTTGAAGTGGTAATAGGCCTAGGATAACATTCAGTGCAGTGGTCGGGGTGGAGCGTAGACACCCGGTCAAGTTAACTGTAATGACTTCGTTAGTCTTTGTCCCCCAGACCACGGTCGCATAGGTGATTGCTGGTCTAACCACAAGCGAGTATTAACAATATATCATCCGGGGTCTAAGAAGACCCCAATTGTTAACGCAGACTCGACGGCAGGTCCAAAGGGATCTGATATTCCTCTTTGCGAACTGTTTTAATTACCCTTCTAAAAGCTAATGATATTTATTAATGATAACAAATCGACCTAGAGTAGTGGAGTTAGGAGTTTTGCTAATCATGCACAAGCGTTACGAGGTTTGCTGAGTAGTCTTTTTGTCGGAGTTACGAGGTCTGCCAGAGAACATAATTGCAGTGGAGTTACGAGCTACACAAAAACTTAATTTAAGCTAATTTAGAGTTTTCAGGGAGATGCGAGGTTTTCTAGACTAATGCGCTACAAAAAATCCCATAAAATGGCATTAAAAAGTAAATTTCCCCCAAAGGTGGAGTTATGAGGTATTCTTATGAGGCCGACGTGTCAGGAATTTATTGTTTTGAGACTTTAATTTGTGTAATTGTCTATTTTAATAGTCTTTTTGACACAAATTTGACAGTCTGCCATTTTACTGTGTCGAATTATTATCAAAACCCTTGAAACACTCTCAAGTCTCAAATGGTTGGATAAAAGGTTAGTTTAGTGATGCTGAGCTACACAGAATTGAATAGAAGAAAACGGAAAATTACAGGTTTTGTGTTTTATGAGGTGTATGAGTGTGAAGTAGGTGCCTTTACTATCTGAAACTTATACTTTTGAGGTTATACAGACTTGTAAAAAATACCTATCAAAATAAGTGAAATTTGAGTGCAAAATTAATTTGCTTTTTGGAATTATTTAAAATTAAATTCATATTGTCCGCAATATAAGTATACTTTTCATACAAAGTCCTTTAAAATTAATGCAATCAAGTGTAATCAATGTTTCTGATATTACAAATTTTATTTGTGGTATTTTCGCAACAATTTACACTTAGAACATTCCAGTGCTATTGCAGAACAGCTATAAAATGTCCAATATTTTAATTTTTGTTTTTGAAACATCCCAATCGTTTGCAATTATTATTGACAGAATTTGTATGTCACAAATTGTTAATAGAGTTAATCCGTTCCCATTTTGTTGAGCTAATTATGTTAAGCTAAGTGCAACTAAACAGTTTTTCCTCAATGCATATTTTGATTTATTGTTGCTTTTATTAGCCGACTGTGTTACTCATCATAATGGTTCTAGTAGAGAAACAATACTGTTATATTCGCTGACCGGAGACACACCGCATTGATCGCAAATTGTATTCTGATGATATACGAAAGCACATTTTTAGTTACCATACCACCAACAATGCTCTACGTAATATCTTAGATATACCACGGGTATAGATCTCCACGATAAAATGTTATGTTTCTATTCTCCTCTGCTAAACTGTAAGCCATAGCTTGCCAAACATGCAAGGCTTTTTGCTATACTCTTTACAAAGCCGTTGTAATATTTGCAATGCTCTAGAATGTAAATGGGCGACTAGTTCCCCCTCGAAAAATGAGTCTCAATTTATGTTACAAATGATCTTCGGTTTGTCTTTATACCAAAGTATTTTTTTTTCCTTACCCACGTGGTCCCGCTGTATAGACTGTTTCTTCTACCCGTCCGCTTGATGGACTTCTCGAACCGTAACGACCTCGAATGATGTTGTCTGGGTTCCCAGCCACACTATGATAGTAGCTCCCAATGTCATCGTTGGTGTGTCTGCAATAAGAAAATAATGTTATATTTAGATGCAAATGTTTATTTTTGTACTTTCATCAGTTCTATTCTGTTCTGTGCCATAGAATGGAATGGATTACAATTAGACTTGCCACCTTCTAGAAAATCTCGTGGAGGACTTAAAAAATAAAACTTTTTTTAAACCCGAAGATATGAGATAATTAAAAAAGGCTACATTTTACCCACTGAATTTTTGCTTTTTTCTACTGACATTTCCCTAACTTTCAAGGGCACGATCCGATTTTGATGAAACTTTTTTATTAGTTAACTGCACATTTTGCTATTTAGTCGTATAACAAAAAAAAATTATTTTGGAAAAATTTGACAGTAATATAGCGCAAATTTTTGGAATTTGATTTCTTTTGTTATAGTAATTTTGTTTGTGGAGGACATTTTTCTTTTTATGGAGGACGGAAGACATCACCTTACAAACTAGGACTGTCCTCCTCAAAGGAGAACGGGTGGCAAGCCTAATTAGAATATTAGATGAAATATTGTAGTAAAGGCTTTCTTATCCAATTTCATTTTCAAACACCGAGACTTTGTTCTTGGGATGCAAACAAAATATGTAATACATAACTGCACTCAAAAATCTACAAATTTTCTGACAGAACACAGAAGTCCTAAATACAATTTCCCCCTTTTTGTTCCGCTCCTATGTTCATATTTAAAAACAGATTAATTTTAAAAAAATTTACTGATGATACTATGCCAGCTTGAAGACCACGCCAAATTGTGAGTAGAGTCTCTTGTGGTTTTGTTTTACTTTACAAACTCATTGGGACAAGTGAGGTTCGTCATTCAAAACGACTATTATAAAAAAAAAGAAAATACGTGCCTTTCGGGCGATGATAAGACTTGATCGTAATTTTCACACTGATATACGTATTTTCCAATTTGACGGGACACGATATTTTTCTCGATGCTTGGAGGCCATTCATGAATTTAGATTTTTGATTTTAAAGCTTAATACGCTTACTTAAGGTGGCGCTACAGTCCGGGGTTGTCCTGGGCCTCAACCAAAAAGCGTCGCCAGCCAGCACGATCTTTGGCCAGCTGTCTCCAGTTGAGTGCGCCACCTGAGTCGCGGTCTTCCTCTACTGCGCCGTCCCTCGGTGTGGATTCGAAGATCTTCCGGGCCGGAGCATTCACGTCCATTCGCTCTACATGATGTCGCTGTACAGTCCGTACAGTTCGTCGTTGTATCTCCTCCTCCATTCACTGTTTATGCAGACGGGACCGAAAATTAATCGAAGAATTTTCCTCTCGAAGCAACCAAGAGTAAGCTCATCCGCTTTTGATAGAGTCCATACCTCTGCACCATAAAGTAGGACTAGCATGATTAAGGTTTTATAAAGGGTCACTTACTCACTTTTGTTGTTCGAGAGAGAGCTTTTCTACTCAATTGCTTTCTTAGCCAAAAAAAAACAGCGATTGGCAAGAGTTATTCTTCGCTTAATCTCAGCGCTGGTGTCATTGTCTGAGTTCATAGCGAGCCTAGGTAGACAAAGTCCTTTACCACCTTAAAGTTATATCTGTCTATAGTGACATTCTGTCCAAGACGTCGGTGTTGGGTGTCCTTTCTTGATGACAGCATATACTTTGTCTTGCTCTCATTGACCGCCAAACCCATCTTCGCCGTCTCCGTCTCAATGTTCACGAACGCGCCAGTCACGCTGCGTTCTCCCGATTATGTCAATGTCGTCGGTGTAGGCGAGTAGATGGACGGACTTTTGAAATATAGTGCCTCTGGTGTTAGCGTTTGAGTTTTGCACTATTCTTTCAAGAACGATATTGAAGAAGTCATATGACAGCGCATCGCCTTGTCTAAATCCTTTTTTGCCATCGAAGGTCTCGGTGAGTTCTTTTCTGACATTGATGGAGCAGCGTGCATTCGCCATTGTCATCCTGCACAAGCGGACGAGTTTGGCAAGGATGCCAAAACTAGACATTACTCTGTATAGCTCGTCTCTATAAATGCTGTCATAGGCGGCCTTAAAATCGATGAAAAGGTGGTGGGTATCGATTTGAACTTCCTGGGTTTTCGCCAAGATCTGCCGCAGTGTGAATATTTGGTCGATGGTAGACTTTCCTGGCCTGAAGCCACACTGATAGGGACCAATCAGGTTGTTGAAGAAAGGCCTCAGGCGTTCACACAGCACGGCAGATAAGATCTTGTAGGCGATGTTAAATTCTAAAAAAAAAAATTATTTGAACTTTACATTTGAAATTTTGAAGGTGTCCTCTTTTTGGTGGGCATGGATCTGGTCACCCTACTCATGTAAGACTTCTGAGACTCGTTCAGTCAGTCATTCCGACAGAGCATTATAGTGTTGCTATTTTCCTCGTGTTCAGCACTCGCGCTTATAAGTTTAGCAAGCCAACACGGCGAATCCAGAGCCGTGGCCTTAAACATATCAAGGGCATTTGACCGAGTCTGGCATAGGGCCCTATTAGGCAAGTAAGCGTCTAATGGATTTACACAACAACTCTGCGGATTGATGCAACATTTTCTTCTGGTAAGATCGAACCAAGTTGTTGTAGATGGTGTATCATCTAATTCGTTTCCAACTCTATTTCTTCTCCACATCAACGATATGCTTCGATCGACAAATAATAATATCTACAGCTTTGCTGATGACAGCACTCTTATATCTTCCATCTCGAACAGTGTGCCTGTGAATGCGGCTACATCACACAGTCAGAGATGTGAAAAAATTAGTTCTCTAAATGATGATCTGGAGAAAATCTTGAAGTGGGGAAAAGACCACTTGGTTGTATTTAATGCAAATAAGACACAGCTCACAACATTTTCTAGGAAAAAGGCATCAACAGTTCCTCAAATCCAAATGAATGACCATCCGGCGTCCGCTAAGTTGAGCTACCTATTTAGAGCAAAGAGACTAATGCTCTTGACCATACAGTACATTGGACAACCGCGAGGCCATTAATTTTCCAAAACTCCTTCTGTTACAGGACGAGCAAACTTTAGAACTCGCTTCCTGGGGATATATTTCCAGAAGACTATAATTTGCAGCAATTTAAGTGCAGAACTAACAATCATTTCGGTGTGCTGTTGAATCGTTATAGGCTCGCCTTTCTCGGGAGATGTATTTAAAAAAAATGGAGATGTTGTCATTTTTCAATATAAATTTTCAGTAATAGCTTCATCTTTTTTTTGTAAGCACAATTTTAACCAGAGAGTCCATAGTTGGATAGTCAACCAGCGAAATCGATAACCAGCCAATTCGGTCGTTTTGTGCCATTTAACCAATGATATTCTGGAATTTTGTTTGTTCAAGCTTTTGAAGTAGCAGTCAAATCCAGTATTCAATACAAATTTATTTAATTAATAATAAACGCAAAATAGAGAGTGTTGCTTCCTACACTCATATTCAGTTAAATTTAACAAAAATATCTACATAAAACAATAAAATACCGAAAATAAAATTAGCTACAAAGAAAAAACTATGGTTAAATTAAATCTGAAAACTGAATTGGAAATCTGGAACGATTTGTCGTACCTAAAGCTATGGTTTGGTGACCATAGTAAAAAATAAGTGAACAAATACTTTTTTGCTTACCAATGATGGTAACCTCACCGCAGATTTGACCAGGTCTGAACAAAAACCTAAGCTGAGTTCATTTAACCAGGGTTTACTTTTGAATTATTGTGAACGAACGCAAGTTCACATTCACAAAAACTTTTAACTTGGCTATTAGGTTAGCTAGTCATAAGTTTAATTTAAAGACTACATAAAATTTGGCCTCAATGAAAAATGGTCCATACCAAAATTAAAAAAATGCCCGAAAACTCGTTTTTTTTTTTTTTCATATTACAAAATTACCCTAATTTCAAAATGGAAATATGTAGATACCCCCAAACTAAACAAAAAGTGCCCCATAACAGTAAAATTTAGAATAAAAAAAAAAACATTCTTTTATTGATTTTGTATAATAATTATATTGTTCAATTGTATGATTCTTTCAGTTTTCTCTTTGTTATAGAGTTACCGAATTTTCCAGGTTATAACCAGCCTAACCGTTTCGAAATCGGCCTTCTAGTCAGATTTGACTAGAAAAAACAGTTAAAAACAAAAATCCTGTCAGAAAAAAACAGTCAAAGAAACACAAACAAAAATCCAGCTTAAAATCTTGCCGTAAAATAATAAAACAAATAAAGGTGTTATTATCGGCCTATGCATACAAGCCATTCAAAACTAAGGCAACCGTAGATCCCGGTGACTTCTTCTTACAAAACTGTAATCACATCGGCCTTACTAATAATCAAACCCTAATTCCGACTATTAGTTGGCTGCCAGGTTTAAATAAAATGTATACCTATCTTTATTGAAATGGTACCAATAAACAATTTGATCTCCACATTTACTAGTGCGACAACTTAATTGGGATCTATTACATTTTCTGTCATTGCAGGACTAAAATTCCATAATTTGGTTTCGCGGAAACAAGACCACTGATCATGTTTATGCCGAATAAATTATTCTAAACGAATTTATACCCAAATTACAATTAAATTCGCCCATCAGATTTTCCCCAAACTCTTTAAAACGGTTATTAAAAGCAAAAACCGAAACACGAATTAGGAAATCTACAAATTGTCAGCTGTTTTGTCACATTCATACGAAAATTAGTAATGCCGTATCATACAAATAGGGTATATTTTCACTACTATTTACAATACGTTTTCCTATGCATTTCGATACTTTTGTATTAATTTCGAAAATTGGTTCTAATAAAAATCATTTCAGATTATTGAATAATAATAAGAACACAATTCTTTAATTATTCGTAGGCTATTGATGCAAAACAAAATTTGTTTTGTAGTATACAAATCACAATTACAATGTTACAAATAGAAAAACTACTGAAACATCACATGAATATGTGAACATAGGTACTTTTTGCCGATTTCATGGAACGTTGTTTATTTTGTACCTACATTTACAAAAAAAAAATCACACTGATATATAAAATATCATTTATATGAATCCAGACTGTTGACTTCGTTTTTTAACTTTCAGAATGAAAGCGACACCAAATAAATATAACAGCATTCTTCATTACATTAATTTAATCTGTTAATTATCAGTGTCTCAGCTAACTCAAAACTGTCATTTTAATAAAGAATTCAAAAAAATTCATTCACAAAACGCCATTATGATTTAAGCAAATTCTATTACGCAGTTGTCATGAGATTTTTTTTTTTGACAGAAATTTGTTATTTAAATTTGGATAACACTGTTTCAGAGCTAATATGCTCCTGAATGCCGATTTCGGCATTTAATTTTTTTGACACTTGATTAAATGAAAATAAACTTTGAAAAAAGTTTATGAATAACGTTTTCTGCAATTAAACCAACATAAACCTTAATTCAGATTTAACTAAGTGTTATGAATAAGGCTGTAAGTGTATAAGCCATTAACATTCTATAAACTACTGCTTGTAGTTGAAAAAAAAAACTTAGCTTTGATAGGTAATTTAAAATGTAAACCAAATGTTCTTAATTAAAGTCATCGACAGAAAAATCCTTTTTATTTTTTACTGTGTTTAGAAATGGAATATTATATTATTTGGTGTGTATTTGATGTTGCTCAATTTCAATTTCAGGCTCAGCAAACATTTGAATTGTTTTATCCCAACCAATAACTTAAGGAATAACTTAATTACCAAAGTTAATTAATAAACACAAATGATCTGTACAGGCAGAGCAGATGCAGGGTATTTAAATAAACTCCTATTAGAATTTTTGATACTCTAATTTTGATTGCATAGGCAACACTCCTCTTGAAAATGACATAAGGGTAGATCTATTTAGCTAATGGCCGAGATAAACAAGACTTTCTCAACATTAACATTTAACCCTACAGTTTACGAAATTCTGGCAACTAAATTTGTTTATTGGTATGAGCATTTTGAAAAGTGTGTAGTCTTTGTGTTAGCTGCCAGACTAAAGTTGATTATTGGTAAGGCGGAAAGTGAATATACCAAAATGTGTTCTTCTTTTTTTAACGTATTAGTATAAGTTAAAAAAGAAGAACAAATTTACCTTGAATTTATAGCTACTGATTGAAAAGAATTGACACAAAACATTTAAAACATTCAAACAAAATTTGTATCCAGCTAAAAAACCAGTCGGTTGGATTTTAAAAAATCTTCAAGCTAAATGCATTTCATTCATATCTGACTGCAAAACAGTCAAAATGGCAATGCTGGTTATAACACAGCAATCGAGCTTCCTCCATTTTTGTATTACTACCTACTGTAGTATCGGCAGGGTTTAATTTATTTGTAAATATCCTGTTATGTCACCTTATCAGCTTTTTCATTTCCAGGAACCCAGAAGAGCGTAACACTGTACTAAGCCAAGCTTTGATTTTATCTATACACCAGAGTACCTATCGCTTTTATATTGGCTCTTGAATTGACAGCAAAAAAAAAAGCATAATGTCTGCTTGAAATATTCCCATGAATGCAACTGTTTAGGCATTAAGTCTGAATGAATCGAATAGTGAATAGTCTAAGCCCCTATTGTGAGTGTCGATATTTGATCGTTGATCGACAACTGTGATTGTCGATTGCGATTGATATTTGTCGATTTGACGGTCGCTTATAGTCTATTGCAAATGTCTGGTCGATGCTTTCTTTTTTATTTTGGTTCATAACGTTGTGGGGTCGTTTTTGAAAAAAATTAAACTGTTTTAAAACCGTTATATGTGTTTAACATGTGAAATAAATACAGAAAATTGCCGCGACTTATAGGCCCACAAACTTCAAATATGTGTGAATGAAGTATAAAACAAATCCGTCTATCCGTTTAGAATGTTAGCCTCGAGCATCGACAGTAGCGTGACCGTTGTGAGACTAAAGTTGCAATTTGGCACTTTTTATACCACCTTGGAACAATGAGACCACTTTTCTAAAATTTAATGATTTTTGCCCTTTTTCACATTTTTAAGAAAATTCATGAAGGGATGAAGGGACTTTTCTCAGCCCAGTGTATGCACCACAGGATCTAGCATTCTGCCAAATTTCACGATTCTATGATGGCTGGAGTGCTTCATAAGTTTGATAATCATCATCTAAGTGAGGAAGTGAGTGAGTAAGTGAGTGAGTCAGTCAGTCAGTTACGGCTTTTGCGATTTTTGACGTCCTGTATGTTGAGAACCACTAATGTTATAGGGACGCAATTTGGTAAGGTGGACCTTTTTAATGAGCTTGGTAAATATTTCAATTTTGAAGTTTTTGGATTAATTGGTTCCGAAGTCAGAAGGAGGTCGAAAACAGCCTTAGTTTGTTCCTGTAAGAAGGGTAAGTGCCTTTACTAGAGAACTTGGCTGGGGCACTACCGTGACCTTTGATTTGGCGAACTCCATTCCTTCAACGAGCAATGCGGCGCCTCAAATTTCGGAAACGGGGTCAGAGCGGTCGGAGAATGATTCAGAAGATTTTGGATTAGTACCTTCTCCGCTTAATGAATTGATTTTTTATGTTATTGAATTGATTTTACGTTCAATGTTTTTTTATGGTATGTTTTATTCGACCGAATTCTTATAGTTTTAAAAATAGAATATTACCAGTATATCTTGTTTGTTTATTATGTTAAACATGAAGTTATTACTTTAAATGGCCCTTTTTTCCCCGTGGCTCTTTTTCTTGCGACTTTTCTAAATTTATCAACGGTAACGCTGTCGACAGATACGCAGGGTCACTGTCACTTTATGAGTTCATCTTTTTTCGGAAATGTCGGAGTTAATTAAATTTTCGAGTTCGAAACTTTGTAAAAACAGTATATTTTTCTTTAATTTAAAAACATTTCAGTCCGCAAAAGAATATAACAGCAGAGTGAAATAAATATATTCATTGAAACGTTGCAGCCGAAGAAGTAAATCGGAGGAGGAACGCTGGCGCTAGAGATCTAGCGGCGGCGGCAGAGTGACATTAAAACCAATTTGAATTCGAATTATTTCATCTTCATGAGAGTCAAAAATGTATTTTGGGCCATCATGCCGCATATTTATTAATACACTATAATTTAAATAAACAAATACAATGTATATTAACTACATAGAACCTTAAATTTTCATTTTACACCAAATTGAAAATATTTGACTTTTGCACTTTCATTTTTGTTTTGACAGTTCGTTATTTTTTTCAATCTAGCAGTTCATTTTGTGCTAGACTGAAAAATTTCCCAGAAAAGGATATTTCACAAAATATGCTAGAGCTCTAGCGCAAATGCTGAAATGTCAGTTTTTATTATATGGAGTTTGACATGCCGCTAGTCATCTAGCGGTCAGTGGAACGCGGCCAATGTTGAAGTATCATAAGACTCTGAAAGGTGGAACTTAGGGGTATTATTAACCCGAAGGGAGGGTACCTAACTCGAACACTAATGCTTACAATGCCGAATGCGTCTATTGTAATAAGTTTGATCTCCTACGCCTCGAGGCTTGCATTTTTTTGACGAACAATACAATACAGTTTGTTGAAAGGATTAAAAAGTATCGTATGTTTATTATGTAATAATGTATACGATAGCTCTATTCTTGTATAAATAAGAGGAAGAACGAAATGAGCGCTGTTCTCAGAGAAGAATACGAGACAGGCTGAAATGAGCAATGAGTGGTTTCACGGAATTTCCAAACAAAATGTGTTTTTAGAATGTTTATATTTTGATTTTAATAAAGTTCAATCTGTGCAATCGATTTATTACAAATGCTGGGCTTAATGAAGCAGCTGTTTTGTACGTTAATTTTTTATATTAAAATGCTCACGACATGCAGCAAGCAAGAAAACCTATGAAATCCGCAATGAATTTGATGCGGGCAAGAAATTTCATTTTATTCGGGAAAAATTCGATTTGAACGTTTTCAACGACACAGTGAAACTCATTCACATTACCCACACGGGGAACAGTTCACTTTGCGGATTTGATGATACCAAAATATTTTTGTCCGTGAATGATTCCCCCCGGCGGATTCCACGATAGGGGTGTATATTTTCTTAGTTAAATATTACATATTACCACTCGTAATGAATATTGTCAAAATGTAAGCATTTTTTTCAATGAGATGCTTTTTTAGAATGTGTAATATATGTGGGCGCAGTAGCGCAGTGGTTAGTGTGTTGGACTACTGTGCGAGGGATCCCAGGTTCGATCCCCGGAAAAACCCAAATTACATCTTAAAGTTTTTTCTACTGCACCACCTCTCGCGAACGTCTGACAAACATCCGAGAGTATGACTGTCATGAAAAAGCTTCTCAATTGAGCCGTGTTCGGACTCGGCATAAAATTGTAGGTCCCTTCCATTCGTCCCAAAAATAGAAACTCACACAAAACGAATGGTTGCGAGAAGCTAGGCCTTGGGTGTCACCCGCCTGTTGCGCCACCTATTTATTTATTTTTATAATATTATATAGATTTTAGTACAACTTCAAAACGGTACCAAGACTAATATATTTATTACATCTCATAGGGTTTCTTAACATAAAAAACACGGGGATGTACCGGACTAGATAACACTTAAAATCTGGCAACCATTATGTTATTTAATTTTAAATTGTATTTTTAATGATGTTTTAACACAGTTCTTGTAATTCCGGGTTTTACGTCTGTTGTGTTGTGAGTATATGAGTATTTTAATATTAATAAGCATAATATCTGCTTTTTGAATTTCACTTTCGTTACGAATCGTTATTTCTACGTATTCAAATTATTCGCCGCAATAAACACATACTGTATTATAAACATTATATAATTATATTTTTAAGCTTTTAAGGAAACGATTTTAGAGGGAATTACCGATGGGAAAAAGATCCGTCTGGATTAACATTATTGTATTCAATTTCACATAGTCCACTTTTTAACATAAACACAAATACGAAGATCGACTTAAATACTCCACTAGTCGAGGTATGTGGTAGGTAAAGCATTTTTTTAGCAACTCGTTAGTATCCTGAGAGTATTTTTTTTTTATCAAATGAAAAATATCGTTTTAAAGCTATTTATCCGCTCTATTACAACGAACAAACAAATGCAGCAACAAACTTTGACTGGTTCAGGAAAAGCGGGAGATTTTTCTTAAATATTGTTTCACTTGACCACCCACTCCCAACACAATGGTGAATCTTTGCAGTTGCTTTGTAGCGAATAGTTGCGCCCTTCTCTTTTTTTTTAAATCTCATCTGCTAAGGTTCTCATCAAAATAAGATTGTTTGTTAGAATATTACACAGTGTTGTTAATCCGACACAACGGGAAGTGGCTTTTCTCACTCATTTTCGAAGTAGTGATCATTCAACCGTTGGGTAAGAACCATTCTAACTTTACTTCTAGTCATGCTAATTTTGGATCTCAGCTACGGCATATTAAACTGTTTTGACTAACATTATATGGTAATAGACAACTTAATGAGTCACACATTTTAATTATGACCGTGCTATATGAGCAATGTTCTCATGGGCACATAAATTTTAGCAAATGACTGTAGGTACTCTTAGCCAGGAAGTCGGAAGCTAACTTTTTTTTCGGCTAAAGAAGCATGACAGGCAACATTTTCAAAATATAAATGATTTTCTATGGCAAAATAGATACTATCTAAAAGAAAAAAAAATGAAATGTCCGGGTTTTATGGTTCAGTGGGTGGTTATGCTTGCGGCAATGTGTTGGGAGTAACCATACATAATTGATGTTATTTTAACAACTTGACCGACGAAATTGAAATTTTTAACCCCTTCGAATTGGTTCGAAAAGGGTTTGTACAATATTCGAATTTAATACAATAATTGTCTATTGATATCTATATATGACATCGAATACAATATACAGCAACCGTTATTATCGTTAAATTAAATAAAAGATTATACTTAGTACAAGTAAAAGAATTATCAAAGGCCTGGGTGATGTTTTGATACCCTATTGCATGTAGTATCTTGAAATCCATATCTATATCTATATCTATATCTATATTCTACATCTTCTATTCTATATATATATAAATTGAGCCCTAAAATGTTTGTCGCCGATTCACGCCTTAACGCATTTACCGATTTAAACCAAACTTTCACACATCTTTGGTATTGGTCCATGTACGGTTTCTGTGAAGTTTGGTCAAAATTGGACCAAGGGGCGTGGCTCCGCCCATACAAAAAATAAACATTTAAAATCGTATATCTCGAAAACCACCAAATCGATTGGCTCAAACTTACAGATGATCTTAGTTATTGGCCCTAGAGCGGTCCTGTGAAGATTGGTCAAATTTGGTCAAAGGGGAGTGGCACCGTCCACACAAAAATAACATTATAGGTTTTACACCTCGAAAACCACCAAATCGAATGAGTTCAAACTTACAGATAATCTTAATCAAAGGGGAGCAAAAAACATCTTCTATGGCCTGGGTTCCGAACCTGGGGGTAATTACCCCCGCGGGGGTAAAACAGCTATTATGCGGGGGTAATAATGGCAGGTAGTAGATATTACATTTTATAACCATTATAATTAAATCAACATTTTGAACTCATCGAAATCAAACTAAAAGTCGTTTCTTGACCATCATTTTTAAACCCTTTGAATTGGTGCAAGATTTTCTTTAAAAATCTCCGTTATCAATATATTTGCGTCTCAAAAGTTCGCAATTAGTTTTGCATAGAGGACCGTAGACTTTTTTTTAATAAAAATATTTCCTGAGATTAGCGGAGTCAAAAACAAAAGTAAACTATGTATTCGCGTCTCTGGGCTGTGTAAATGTAATTTGACGCGGCAGGAGTCCGATAGATGGTTTCTATTTTTCTTGCGATTCGAGAAATTGTGCTATCTAGCGAAGCAGCAATGCCGCTCTTCAAAGCAGAAGTGACAGAAAGATGTGAGGGCGGGAGCCGGTGGGCCGAGCAGCGGAGCAGCGGCGAATTTCGCTCATTTTTTCAGTAAAAAAAAGTTCGTAATTTTTCCAAAATATTGCTTTAGTAATCTGTATCTCGCATTTCATACGTGATATCGGACGTAAACAAATTGGCTTTGGAAAGATTAGATTTCTTACAAAAACAAATCTCTGATAGTTTTCTTTTTCGTTGACCCTTTGAGCGCGCGTTAAACATGGATAGGTACTAGCAAAGAGAAAATACGTCATATTTAACAGTTTTTCTTCGATGAAGGCAACAACACAAGTTAGGCGGCTAAAAATGTAAATAGTGTTTATAATGGTCCTCGATTTCGTTCGAGGAATTTCCATGTCAAATCGCGCACTGTTTCCACTGCCCAGAAGCTAAACATTCCACAAAAAAACCGTTTGAAACCATTTGACTAAGGATGGACGCTGGATACAAAAAGAAGCTAAATAAAGCCTTGAATTTATGCAAAAATAATGAATTTCTTTTTATTACACCTAATATGACGAACATCTTCAAGTTGGCAATGTAGATATCGATGTTTATACAACTGTCTGAGTAATTAGTAAATGACGAATCTGACAAAATAACATATAATAATTTCGTGGTTCAATATATGTAGATATATCCTCATCAGTCATATACTCACTGAGGCAATATTTACCGGACATGGATAATGGTCAGTCCAAATCTTGGATATTAATACCGTTTGGTAGTAATGAATGATGCAATTTTTAAAGACGAAGATGTGTCAACCAAAGCAGAATTTCTAGGACTACGCGAGGATAACACTTTTAAAGCACATTTACAAAATTATTACCTTGGTACATTTTGGCAAATGGGTAAAATATTTTGCGCTAATAGGTCAAAGGGGTAACAACATTGAAAAGGTTAGGAACCAATGTTCTATGGGGTGAAACTCGATGACGTTATATCTCGATAACCGCTAGGTCGATTTTCATTATTCTTCTTTTGTTTTGTTCGTATTGCAGTATTTCAGGTTTAGCCAGAAAGAAAATTCCACCAAGTCGAGTTATTATCATTTCTCGCATTTTACGAAAGAACATTATTACCTAAGACCTAAGCAATACAATTCCTGTGCACGAGCAAAGCCGGACGGGTACAGCTTCTTCGACAGTCTTGGAATTGGAAGCCAAACCTTTAAAATTTGTAGCATTGATATAAATACTGAAAGTCAATAATATTGTCTAGGCAATACGGTTTCCGAAAAAAAAAACAAAAAATCTTGTGTACCACAGAGCATTACAATAGAAACATTTTATCTATTTAACTATTTTGCACTACGAAGTGTGCACGGGCTACGCTAGTATAGTACTCTATATATTGTCAGAATTTTAGTGCATGCTTACTCTGTATAAAATGTCAGTTTTAATAAAATAAAACTCACTTTCTACGAGACTACCAGAACCACAAACCAGAGAGAAATAGACCGCCAGCTTCGGCCAAAAATGAGAGTTTCATAGAGCCAGTTTTCAAATAAGTAGCTCCGCCTCTTTTTCTATCTGTGAATACGTGTGAATAAGCAAAAAAATATGAAATAAAAAAATTGAATCTGAGATGGCTTTGAAATAATTCAAATAATTGACCACTATTGGGACGTGTTAAGCCAATGGTGTGTATGGTGTGGTGAATTAATTGCCAACTTATGTTTTATTAAAAAGCATTATAATATATTTGCGTAATAACTGTATTTAATGATTATGATTTGTATTTTATGACATTATTACAAAAATATTATTTTAAGCTGTAAAACTAAATTGCAAGCATGATGAAATCAGCTAAAACGGTATTCTTTGCAATTTTGTTGATAAACATTTTGAGCTTTTTTTCTTCTTATATTTTCAAGAAAATAAATTTATTTTCGATTATTGCGTCTGTTATTAGATAAAGTGTAGTTAATATTTTGGAATAAATAATTATAAAAGTTAACGAAAACAATTTTGGTCGTATATAAATAGGCATGTTTATTGTTTTATTTTATCTATAAGGAGAATATGATGAATAGATTTTGAATTATGTTTTACAAAGAATAATTGGTTGTTCAAAAATTAAAAATTAAAAATCAACATTTGTCACTTAAAACATGTATTGCTTGTCATTTTTATACAAAACCTGGTAGAAAACGTGTTTTAAAACAGCATAGGCGCTAAGGAATGCATAGCGTAGCGTATAAACGTCGCCGTCAAATTTTAATGAGAAAGTGGCATTTTTGATTTTTCCCATACACGACACAGACACGTCGCTGCAGACCTTAAGTCTGTGCAAACATGCCTTCGCCACACACGGTGCAGATAATCTGCGCAGACATTAGTTTGTATCATATCGTCGTGGTCGTCGGGTCAGAAAAATGGCGGATACTGCTAGCCGATCCGACTTCTTAAATGCCGAATGGATGAAGGAAATTTAATGAAAAAATGAATCCATTATAATAACTAAACAAAAAACTTGATTGGGGGAACCGATTTCTCCAAGCGAGAGGCTTTCAATTATGTTTTCGCCGTGAATTGTCTCGCTCGTCTGTGCTAAATTCACCATACACGACACAGACATGTCGTTGCAAACCAAGAAAAATTCAAAACATTTTGAATTCACGCAGACGGTCGCTGCAAACAGTCGACATGGATACACACGACACAGACAATCTGCGCAGACATGAACACAACAACAAAATATATTGGTCTGCAGCGACGTGTCTGTGTCGTGTATGGGCCCTATAAAGCGTAAACTAAAGCGAAAAGTGAACTGTACTGAAAAGTGTAGGTAGGTACGTAATATTTTAATTTAAAACACGTAATTATCTTATTTGTTTTGTTATGTTATCATAGTTTTGCTTTTTGTGTAGGTATTCTTTTGTTTTTCATAATGAAATTATATAATGAAATTATGTATAACATAATTTAATAATCCATAAATTTTTAATAACATTCGCGGTTTTTACTATTTTGATTCTATGTAGTTGTGACATTCAAATATTGTGGAAAATTAGCGAATTAACTAATACGAAAACATACAGACAGTTTTAAAAAATTTAATAGCATTATAAAATATTTCCTGAAATTCGCATATTTGCCCTAGCGAAAGCGTAATAATTATATGTTAATAAATTCTTATTTACACCTGATGCAGATTCCTTGTGTTATAAGCCGATATGTGATATGACAATGCGCACTTACGATTTGGTCTTATGTGTGCCCAAAACGTATTTTTTCTTAAATTCCGATGACCAAATTATTTGTTGGTTAAAATAAATTCATCACATTCTTGTAGATGTAAATAAAACAATAAACATTAAGCCTGACAAAACAAATGTCGTCTTTCCTTTTTTTTAATTATTTATTCCAAAACTCAGTAGGTACACTTTAATAAAACAAACAATCAAAAAAAAGAATTAAATTTTGGTTAAAAATTTAGAAAAAGGTCTAAATTTATATCAGCAAAACTAAAAAATCATGTTTGATGATTTTTTTTTTATCATCCATTTTAGTTTTGCAGTTTAAACAAATTTTTTTTTCGTAATAATGTCAAAAGAATTCCATTATTACTGTAACTACCTACCCGCTACCCATTTATATTTGTATGCTTTTTAAAGAAATATAATTTGGTAATAAATTCCCCACACCGAACACACAATTTGCTTAACACGTCCCGATAACGGCCAATTTATTTGAATTAATTGAATTACATATTTCAAAGTTACCACAGAATAACGGTAAATGTTATTAAGTGCCAGGGTATGCGTGACCAAATTTGCCCACCATTTAGGTACTTTAACATGGCACACATACTTAACCACTTAATAACTTTTTGAAACTGGCTCTATGAAACTCTCATTATTGGCCGAAGCTGGCGGTCTAGTTCTTACTACTTTGTGACCAGAACCAGTCAGATTTAATTTTAATACTTGTCGACGCACGGTAAAAATAAGTCCTATCACATAAATTTCATTCGCCTGGTTCGATTCGTTTGGATTTGTTTTCAACAGACAGGCGAACATAGCTAAATCGATTCAGAATTTAATCCTGACTCAGATCCAGTAATACTGCTGAAAAGGTAAACTATCTAAAGTCAACTTTCATAGTTTTTCAGGAGAGCAAAACAACATAAAAAAAACGTAATTTGAAAACACCCTCTAACTTTTAACTCTAAGGCAAGGGATTTTTAGAAGGGTAATTTTATCTTCTTTTTTCCTAGCCACGTTTTAAAACGATATGTACAAAAATCAGCGAGATATAAGGTAAAATGCAATTTAAGATGTTTTACCTTTCGCGTTACTTGCATACCCTCCAGAACTGCCTGTATACAGATGGGTCAAAAACGGAAACAGGAGTGGGGGTGGTGTTTTCTCCCAAGATTTAAACTGTGCGATCTCATTTCGTCTTCCCAATCATTGTAGCGTGTTCCAGGCGGAAATCATGGCGATCAAGGAGGCCCTATCGTGGCTACGGTATAATGTAATATCTGCAAAGGATATTGTAATTTTTACCGATAGTCAAGCCGCGATTAAATCCCTGGACTCTGTCATCTTTTGTTAAAACCACTTTAATTATGATTACAACTTTATGTATAAAAATCAGTACTTGCTCAAAAATAACAACTTTCGAAGATATCATAGTATTATAAGTAAAAAATAGATTAATTCGAGGCAGTCTATTAGAAATAATAAAGAAAACGAGAACATTCATAAAATTAAATATATCAATAAGTATTTTCATTGCATCGGACTTATTTTATTTAATATTTCAGAAGTGAGGTTTGACTAGCACCTACAATAGAATCGGTCATATAAAAATAATCGTATTCCAGAGATTACAGATTATAGACCATATTTGTTTTCTTACAGATTTTTCGTATTCAATTAAGAATTTCGTTTAGGATCTATCAGCATGCAAAGGGCACAAGAGACATCGGATATACCAGAATTGTGTAGAGAAACTGGATCGAGGGTTTCAAAGAGAAGGAGATCGAAACATCATCGCCACAATAGGAGAACAAATTCTTCTGGAAGTGGTAATAACGAATCTCTTTCTAAACGAAAATCAAGGAAAAGTTATCATAGGACTAAGAAAAGCAAACGCAAATTATTAGCAAACTCCAATGCATCGTCTTGCACCGACAGTTCTCGTACCCAAAGTCCAATTAGAAGAAGTAGGACTAACCATACTAGTAATTACGATGCATCAACGGTGACTCAATTACTTAGTCTTTTGCAAAGTGAAAAAGTCGGGTCACTTCATGGCTCCCAAAATGTTATTTCTGAGTTTGATCCACAATCCAAAACGCAAACCATGAAAGATTGGCTAAGAAAAATAAATGAAACTGCTATCGTATATGGATGGTCAGAAAGACAGACTATTTACTACGCTTTACCAAAACTTTCAGGCCTAGCCAAGCGATGGTATGAGGGTTTGACGAGTGTCAGTTTTAATTGGAGAGAATGGCAAGAAAAACTTCTTAAATCTTTTCCGTGTGAACACAATTATGGTGAACTATTAAGTGAAATGCTCATCCGTCGTAGTCTCAGAGGTGAATCTCTTGAAGAATATTATTATGAAAAAATTACTCTTATTAATAGATGTCATATCAGAGGAAAAAATGCAGTTGATTGTCTAACTCATGGTATTTTTGACGTAAATATTCGAATGAATGCTCAAGGAGCTTGTTTTAATGAACCAGAAGAACTTTTAAATTACTTTCGAAACATTTCGTCAATGAACATGGAGACGATTTCCAAAAGTAGATTTTCAAATAATACGATTAGTAAGTATGGAAATTATACTCAACCAAAGTCTGATCAGTTAAAGGTTTTGGTTAAAAATCAAGTGAAATGTTTCAATTGTGGTGAACTAGGACACATTGTACCTTCTTGTACAAAAGCAGTTGTCAAATGCAAAAAGTGTAGACGTTTTGGACATAGCGAAAACAACTGTGAGATGGAAATGGCTTACGCAACAAAAAGTACTGAGAAATCTGTAAAATCACCACGAACTATTTACAGCATTTTTGCTACAAGGGACGGAAACAGGAAGTATTTTAAATCGGTTTACGTGAATCAACGTATTGTTAACGGTTACATTGATTTTGGTAGTGAGTGTACTTTGCTGAGTGAAGAAATAATGAAACGCATGAACTTAGCATCAACAAATGAAAATCTGCCAACTCTTAAAGGTTTCGGGTGCGGTATTACCAGACCTTTATGTAAGGTTCACATCAGTGTAAAAGTGGATGGATTAAGTGAGGAGACGGAAGCTTATGTTGTCCAAAAAATGCAGCTTCCTGCTGATGTAGATATCTTGATTGGACAGAGTGTAACTGAAATACCAAGTGTGAGAGTTTTTAAAACGGATACAGAACTCATACTACATTATGATGTGATGATTTCTGACTCAAAAAACGCCACATTAATTACTCTAAGCGAAAATACAGTTGTGCATGGTATAACAAGAGTTGATGTTGAAACACAAACCAATGAAACAGGTTCAGTATACGTAAAATCTGAAGCATGCTTAAAAGAAAAATATGAGTATATTATTCTCCCTGGGGTATATTTCGTAAAAAATGGTAAAAGTAGTATACTTTTGCTTGGATTGGGTAATGAAAACTTCGTTTTAACGAAGGGGCGAATCTTAGCCAGAGGACTGATGATGTTAGCACATATTCCCACTGGATATCAACTTTCTAACAGTACCTTTAATGTGTGCCGAATTCAAGAGCAAGGAGCAGTCGAAGAATACGATATACAAGAAAGTGACCTAAATATCGAAAGTGATCTAGTTACTGACGTCAAAAACCAGTTATGTGATCTTATAAATTCAGACAGAGACTGTTTTGCATTTGGGCTAGCGGAGCTTGGAAACACAAAAGTTATTGAAATGCAGATAAAACTAAATGACGATGTTCCTGTATCTTATAGGCCTTATCGTTTATCAATCGCTGAAAGGAAACAAGTAAGTGCAATAGTTAATGATTTATTAGCAAATCGTATTGTAAGAGAATCAGATTCAGATTACGCAAGCCCAATTGTAGTCGTCGCAAAGAAAACGGGCGATTTAAGACTATGTGTTGACTACAGGGCATTAAACCGGAAAACTGTAAAAGATAAATATCCCATGCCCTTGATTGACGACCAAATTGATAGTCTCAGTGGTCAGAAATATTTCACCACACTGGATCTCTCTTCTGGCTATCACCAGGTGCCAATGTCGGAGGAATCAAAGCGTTATACAGCATTTATTACACCAGATGGTCATTTCGAATACAACCGCATGCCATTTGGATTGACAAATGCACCGGCTGTATTCCAAAAACTAATTCATAAAATTCTGAAGAAGGCACACATTCCAGGAGTAGTTGCTTATATGGATGACATTATAATATCATCTGAAACTAATAAAGATGGAATGGAGAGATTACATTTAATGTTGCAAGCCTTAAGGGAAGCCAACTTAACTTTAAACCTTTCAAAATGCAATTTTTTTAAAACGACAATCGATTATTTGGGTTTCGAAATATCAGCAGAAGGTGTTCGACCAGGATTAAGAAAGATTGAAGCAGTGGCTGCTTTTAAGTCTCCAGAAAGTGTTCATCAGATAAGACAATTTATTGGACTTGCCAGTTTCTTTAGAAGGTTCGTACGTAATTTTGCTATAATTGCTAAACCATTAACGACATTAACAAAGGCTAACACTCCATGGACTTGGGGAAAGGAACAAATAGAATCCTTTAATCAACTAAAAAATATACTTACTACAAGGCCGGTATTGGCCATATATAATCCAAATTTCATAACAGAATTACATACAGATGCAAGTCAGCTTGGAATTGCTGGTATACTCTTACAGCATTCAGATAAAGATTCTGTTCTTAAGCCCATTGCATACTATAGCAAACATCGAATTTAACCTGTGATTTGGACTAGAAGTAACTTATTTTGATAACACTGATGATGAAGAAGTTATCCTGCAAGAGCAACTGTTTGACGATGAGGTTAAAGAAAGAATTGCACTTGTGAAGGGATGTAAACTGGACGAAATTATAAGAGGCAGTTGCAATGAATGAGGACATTCAATTCAGTGTAGGAGGGCCGAAGATGGATTGGAGAAGGATTAATGTCACCCAAATCTAAAGTACTTGTATACGTGGCTGAGGACAGCCACACATCAGGATGGTCGAATGTTAAAATTGCTATAAAACCACTTTAATTATGATTACAACTTTATGTATAAAAATCAGTACTTGCTCAAAAATAACAACTTTCGAAGATATCATAGTATTATAAGTAAAAAATAGATTAATTCGAGGCAGTCTATTAGAAATAATAAAGAAAACGAGAACATTCATAAAATTAAATATATCAATAAGTATTTTCATTGCATCGGACTTATTTTATTTAATACTTTAAGTCCAAAACCGCCCTCAACTGTCGCTTGTCTCTTAACGAGATGGCGGAGCAGTTCAAAATTCACCTTAATATGGGTGCCGGGCCACAGGACATTCCAGGGAATTGCAAGGCCGATGAACTCGCTAGGCATGGCACAACGCTGTCGATTCTACCGGAAAAGGAGAATCTCTATATGCCTCTCGCTACGTGTAGACTTTTAATTCAACAAAATGCGATAAGCGCCACTAATCGAAGGTGGTCAAACTGCACCACGTGCTCCATAACGAAACAGATCTGGCCCATGCTGGATCTTAAGCGCTCCAACAATCTTGTAAAACAAAAAAGATCCAACATAAGCATATTAGTAGGTGTCATCACGGGGCACTGCATTATTGGGAGACATGCTAATGTTCCCCGTGTGGGTAATGTGAATAAGTTTCACTGTATCGTGAAAAACGTTCAAATCGAATTTTTCCCGAAAAAAATGACATTTCTTGCCCGCATCAAATTCATTGCGGATTTCATAGGTTTTCTTGCTTGCTGCACGTCGAGAGAATTTTCTTTAAAAAAATGTACATACAAAACATCTGTTTTATTAAGCCGAACATTTGTAATAAATCTGTGCAATTTTGAACTTTATTAAAATCAAAAAATAATCAATCTAAAAACAAATTTCATCCGGAAGTTCTATGAAATTATGTATTCACTGCTCCTCTTAACCTGTCTCATATTTTTCTCCGCTCATTTCGTTCTCCCTGTTATGCTTCCAGAAATAGTGCATTTAAATAGTACATTGTAAATACATTTATTACAGAATAAACACTATTTTTTATTTAAATCACTTTTGAAACAAACTTTTCATATACCTCCGACGAATGCAGCTAGAGATTTGTATTGACAAATGAAGTACAGCCGTTTGACAGTGAAACTACCCAAAAACGGAGGAAACTTTAAGGAAACTTTTCCGGCGGATTCCACGATAGCAGTAGAAGGTGAAAGGGAATCGAATAGGTGAAGTGAAACTAAATTCCGACGGATTCCACGATAGAGGTGAATGAATATACCAGAATATACCTTCCTGTGGAGAGTATAAAAATAACACACACACTCCACTTCCAATACCAACGCAACGATGTAGCCATGGCTCGTAGTTGCCGCATTTTTTCGGGCTAACCTCTTCGATTATTTTACTGGGCTTTGTATACGACGTGTTACAAAATTGGACTTAAACCCTTCATATAGAATTTAGACGTTCCCAATACTTGGTCGCGGAGCATTTTTCAGGAGAGAAATTTCTCTCTTTATTTTTCGCTGTTATGGAAAACGCAATAACTATTTTCCGATTAATTGAATTAAATAGAAAAACGCTAAAAATAAGTAAATTTTATGTGATGTAACCTTTTTGTTTATTAATTGTTCAGGTTAGGTATAGTGAGCTTTAGGTCAAAATAAAACAGTTTATTGTACTATACGTTTCGTTCATATCTATGGACATCAGCATCCAAATAAGATACATTAAGCTCCAATTTTTTTACCTGAATTAATGATGACTGTTTTGTAATAATTCATTAGATTTTGTTATTTGTATTTAATTTGTTACTAATTTCTTTATTTTAATTTTGTTCCCTAATGTTTACTTGAAAACTATTTCTGTTATTTACTTTGTATATAATTTGATTTGCCTCACTGTATAAATTCACCTGTTCGCAGTTGCATCGCAACAACAATTATACGCATTATCTTCCCGTTGTCACAGACACCCAAAGGTGCGTGTACATTGTTGTTGCGATTAAGGTTTGCTGATGTTGAATTATGAGCAACTCGTTCACTTGGATTTTGGCCTCAGCACAGCACCCATCGGAACAATCACAGCAGTTTGGTAAAATAATAAACTCTGTATCAAATAAGTATAATGGTTTTTTTTTATTGCAATTTTCATTAACGTCTCGCTTAATCCTCATCATAAAATTGGTCCTTCGAGCCGGATTCGCTTGAATTATTAGAGGTTCGGTTAAACAAACTAGAAGAAACGTGGTCAGAATTTTCTGCTGTTCATAACGAGTACCTGGCGTTTGGGTCTGTGGATAGCAAATCTAATCTGACTGCGACACAAAAGTTTCACTACATAAAATCGTTCCTCCGAGATGATGCGGATGCGAACCTTATAAAGCACATTTCCATTTGGGAAAGCAATTACTTCGAAGCGTGGGAACGCTTAGAGCAGCTATACGATAGGGTACATTCAATAGTGAAAGCGTTTATCCAATAATTGTTGTCACTTCCCTTAAACAGTCTCGGTAATGTTCAAACGTTGCGAAAGATCGCTGACGGGGCAGACGAAGATTGCGATCCACGGTTGATATATCTGCTTTTAAGTAAGCTAGACCAGAATACAAACCAAGCTTGGGCAGAACACGTCGGGTCTCGAGATGATTGCACCATATCCGAACTTTTAGACTTTTTGCAATCTCAGTGCGATGCTCTCGAATCATGCCAATCCCATAATTGTCCGGTGTTATCGCAAGTAAAACCAACGATACGCGCTCATTTAGTTGAATCTTCGAATGTAAAATCACAGTGCCCAAGTGCAAAAATGACCATATTTTAGCCCAGTGGCTCTTGACATTGAATTGCGTTGAAATTTCGTAAAAAACAATTCGCTCTGCTTTAATTGTCTCCGGGTTGGACATTCATCGAACAAATGTCGATCTTCATATCGTTGTCGAGTGTGTAAATCGCGCCATCACTCGTTAGTTCATCCTGAGAACCAAAGTAATAATCAATTATCCACTTCGTCTCAGACCGCAGATGCTCCTCCTGTTCCTTCGTCCTCGTTTTCAAATCAACCCGAACTCCCGAACCTTCGGCACCATCGCTATCGCACATCGTTAATAATCACTCATCTAAGTGTGCTCGTTGGAAGCAAACCATTCTTCCCACTGTGGCTGGCTAGGGTTAAAGACATTCAGGGAACTTTCATTGATTGTCGAGTGCTGCTAGATTCGGGGTCTCAATCTTCTTTCGTTACTGAATCTTTCGCACAAAGGCTCGGACATCCTCGTAACTCACGCTCGAATTCCAATTCTCGGTCTGTCGTCTACTGAAGCAAGTTATACCAAAGGACGCGCCCTTCAACTCTAACTCACTACACATCGATACTTATATTTTGAATAAGTTAACATCGAATTTGCCTTCTCAATCGATAAATGTTCAATTGTGGTCTCATATATAACATTTAAATCTCGCAGATGCTTATTTTAATCAATCTGCTTCCATCGATATTCTTGTTGGTGCCGACAAAGTCTTTAATATATTGAAGGGAGAGCAAATTCAAGGCCCTGAAGGTATCCCACTTGCCCAAAATACTTCGTTTGGCTGGGTCATTACTGGTGAAGTGTATGACCAGACGACATCAGACAGTATGACCCTTTCTTCGCTACACTGCACTATCGACGTTGATGTCTTGCTACAACGGTGGTGGGAACTTGAGGAACTCGACGACCCAGCTGAGCAACATTTTCGGCAAACTTTCTCTCGGTCATCTGATGGCAAATACATTGTTTCACTCCCTTTGAAGACACCACCACCAACTTTCGGTAACACATTGTCGTCTGCGGTTTCGCGTTTAAACTGAACGGAACGTCGGTTTCACAACAACCCAGAGTTACATCGCTTATATTCTGAGTTTATGCGGGAATATCTATAGCTCGGATACATGAAACAGATTTCTCCTGAGGAGATAAACTCAGTCTCTGAAAACAGTTTTTATCTTCCTCATCATGCAGTGTTGAAACCCGACAGCTCTTCTACGAAACTGCGTGTTGTTTTTGATGGGTCTGCTAAGGACTCGAACGGGCAGTCATTAAACAGTACGCTGTTAGTAGGTCATCCAATCCAACGTGACTTAATAGGCATATGCCTTCGTTTTCGACAGCATCGATATGTTTTCACCGCCGGCCGATGTAGTAAAGATGTTCCGTCAAATGTGAATCGAAGAACCTCAAACCGACTTTCAACGAATTTTTTGGCGGGAAAACCAGAAATAAATAAATAAAAAAGTCCATTTCCTTTAAAAAAAAAATATTATATTTATGTTTTTTAGGCCATTTTAAGCCCATGTGCATTAACGTATTAACTCACATGTCTAACATTTTGCATGACTTGTATGCAGTGAGGAGTATTAATATTAAAGCATCGGCCAGGGCGATGATAACACTTTTAATTGTTACAGCGTAACGGATACAGTTACGATTTTTTAATATAGTACATAGTGGGAACTTCTTTGTTCAATAGCGATTTGCTCTATTCCAGTGTTACTTCTTTCGATAAAGACTTCAAAAAAAGAAGGGTGTCAACTACTGTATTCGTTACGCTTTACGCGGAGCACTTGGGTATTCTTCGCGGAGCACACTTTGGGAAACTCGGATATATGTAGGTTTAGATTGTATGGAATGGGCTGGCAGCTTGCACACATTTAGAAGCCAGAAAATATTTCAAGGGTCACTTCTTGCTTGAGGGTTTTTTATTGCGTGCGGTAAAATTGATTTCAAAATATATAATTATGCTATTCATTAATTATTCATTCATTCCTTCTTAATCGTAATTCTGGTTTTCATGTTGTGGATCATTTTATTGGCATTTTTTAACTTCATTATTCAATGCGTATAAAATGTGTTCAATAGTATTTATAGGTTTAAATTCTGAGAGAAATGAACGGAAGCTGCCAAAATCGGTCTAGCGATAAAATTGAGGACAAAAGTTAATATTTGCTGCCAACAAGGAATGACACACAACATCGACAAACTGGACAGAATGTCACAATAGATAGCTATACTTTCGGCTAAGCTGTTGTAACTATGCCTTTTAGAAGGGTCGCAAATCTTGCTGAAAAAGCAATCCCGGCTAAGGGCTGGTTCATGGCGACAGCATAGTACAAATTTAAAATCAAAAAACAAATAATTTGAACTATAAATTTAAATAAAATCTTGGACTAATGCCGAAGGGAAATCGTCTGGATTGGGAGTCCAAAATGTTGACGAAAGGATTCCTTGACCACCCACCCCATCCATGTAGATACTCAGGGCTATCGTGAACAAATTTCCCCCCGAAACATTTCCCATTTTTCAAAAATAGATATCGGCAATGAATTTCGAAAAAGGGAAAAAGTTTCCCCCGGAATAAATTGGTATCGCGAACAAAAATTCCCCTCGGAATTTGATTGAATGATTGAGGTTGAGCATCGTGCAGGATCTAAAATGCTCCATGTCGACTCCCTTAGCCGATCGCCAGTCATTTACGTAGTTCAGCAAGAACTTTTGCTGCGTATCAGGAAGGCTCAAGAAGCAGACGACTATATTTCGTCGATAAAAGAAATTCTCAAGGAAAAACCCTACGATGATTTCCAAATGCGAGGTGAGCTCCTTTTTAAAGAAGTAAATGGTTTTTCCCTTTTAGTTATCCCTCGTCATATGGAGACTGAAATCATAAGACTCAAACATGAAGAAGGACATTTTGGGGCCCAAAAAACGATACATTTAATATCGCAAGAGTTCTTTATACCCAAGCTGAAGGAGAAGGTACAGCGATATCTCACCAACTGCGTTAAATGCATACTGTCGAATCGTAAAGCTGGAAAGCAGGAAGGATTCCTTCATCAATTGGACAAAGGAGACAAGCCGTTTGACACGTTCCATCTTGACCATATTGGCCCTATGGTTTTGACGACGAAGCTGTATAAGTACATTCTTACAATCACCGATGGATTTTCGAAGTACATTTGGATATTTCCAATAAAAACGGTATCGGCCGAAGAAACCTTGCGAAAAATAAAGGAAATTCAACAACATTTTGGAAATCCAAAGCGTTTTGTAACGGATAAAGGAAGCGCATTTTGCTCTCAAATATTCAAGGATTTTTGTGTGGACCAGAATATCGAACATGTTTGTGTTACTACAGGCGTACCAAGAGGCAACGGACAGGCTGAACGCTCAAACCGTGTGGTAATAGAAGTACTCCGAAGACTCTCTGTTGGTTCGCCCAAAAAATGGTACAAATTTGTGCCGAGAGTACAAATAGCCATTAACAGCACACTGCAAAGATCGATTCAACGCACCCCGTTTGAAGTCCTATTTGGCGTCACAATGCGGAAAAAAGACGACACTGATATTTTGGAGATGGTTAAGCTCGAACTCCTCAAGCAGTATGATGACGAAATTGAATTCCCCCCGGAATATTTCCTTTGTAAATTTGCAGGTGGAAATGCAAAAAGTAAGCAGTTTCAATAGGAATAAATTTAAAGTCAGTTGCATTTGTTTAATTTGTTTAATTTTAACAAAGGAAATAAAAGTGACATAGGATTGGTGTACTCAGTGTATAATTTAATTATTGAATGAAAAACGCGACATTGGCAACGGTTTCACTACGAATAAGATCAAATAAGATGTAAAAGGATGTATAAAGTTTGGGAACGTTAGAAAGGACTTCTGCGAATGCCGACTGTGCTAATTTAATCTCATGATTGGACTCCTGTCCAATACCCACCTTCTGCAAGGAACGGCAGGCATGCACTTAGCTTGACGAACGATGGAAAGATTGGCGAATGTTTTTTGGAATTGCCGATAGCCCTGACTATTGCCAATAGTTTACAGTATCCTACCCTAAATTAGTCGCATACATCTCCTCCGCAACCTACGCCATCTATGGGTGGTTAAAAATTAAAAAATTAAGCCATCATTTTTAAAGACACCAATTTCAAATTTTAATTACAAAATTAATCATGGCTTAATTGTAAATCATTAAAAAAATAAAACAAATAAACTAAGTATTGATTTATAAAAATAAAAATAAAACTAAAACTAAAAATTGAGAATTTTACTGTGTGTGTGTTAACTTAAATTTGTGTTACGAAAATTATAAAAAGAATGAATCAAAATTGTACCTTAAATTTTGTTCTTGAGAATTTTAAAATAATTAAATAGGATATACACAACACAAAATTAAACTAAACAACAACACAAACTTGAAAGAAATAAAAATGAAAATAACAATAATAATAATTAAAAGGAAAAACTTAAACTCTAACACTTTTTTTTCAAAGTTTTTGTTGTCTTCAAGCGCACAAATTATTCTATTGTGCCGTCAATTTTGTTTTCTTTTCCTTTCTCTCCCCCTCGTCTCCCGTTTGAAGTTTTATTATTGGTCCCTATTCTAATTTTGATCTTTTTATTTGTATTTTTTTTAACAAATTTTCTTTTTTTGTATTTTGTATTTTTATTGAGTCTTTCAAGACTCGTTAATTAAAAATTAGGACCCTCAGACCGCACACTTCCAGGAGGTTCAATATAAAAGTCTTAGTCAAAGAATGACTACCTATATGAGATATATAGACAACAAAAATTATTACAAGCAACCAAACAAAAATGTTAAAGTCTTTACCTTTTCTTATTATATGATTTAAGCCAATAAAGGCTAAATCATGGAGGATGCTTGATAATTCTTCAATTTTCTTTAAAGAGAGTTATAATTCCCTTTTTTTTGCGAAAAAAAACGTTTGCTTTATAACGATTTTAATTTGAATGACAAATAATTTTATTTTTTTTTTCTCTCAAAACGAAAACTAACTGAAATAATTTAACAACAGTATAATTTCCAAAGTGCTTATGAACATTAATGTAATAACAACACGGACGGACGGAAAACCAGAAATAAGTCAATCGTTACACTGTACCTAAATCTGATAATATTCTCAGAAGAAATGAAACGAAGGATAAACTCTTATCCATCCCTATTTCTTTAGTCTGAGAAAGCAGTTGAGTAGTAGAACCTTATAACTTATAACGAACAACAAAGAAGACTTTGACCATTCCAGTCCTGCCTTATGAAGCTGAAGCTTCTTGAAATTTAGATGAAGCGGATGAATATATTGTCGATCGCTTTGAGAGAAATATTCTTCGTAAAGAAGGAGGATATTCAATGATGAATACTAAGATAAAATGTAGGTACCTATCATAGCTGTTCATCATCAATGTAGAAATATAACCTTAAATTAAACTAGTAAAATGGACTAGATTGTTTTGTTTTTGTTTTTGTTTTATTACTAAACCGCTCGAGCAAAGCCGGGCGAGTCAGTCAACAATAGTTTTGTTTGTCAGCCTAATTGGCTGCAGTTTTAAAAAGATCAGCAGACCGTTGATCAGCACATGCGATCAGCTTCACATGGCCCTGATGTCATCCGCCGTCGCGACAGGAGGGAGGAGGTCCTGGATGCTCCAGGACACGCAGGAAGTTGGTTGCCAGCTTGACTTCTACTTTCCTCCACTTGTCAGGGGTGATGCTGCCATCGATGTCGCTTCTGTCTATTACAGCAAGGACACGTACCGGTCTCTGTTAAATGTTGTTTTTGTTTTTTGTTTTTCTTTGTTTTTGTTCATACGTGGACCCACGAGTAGCGGAGAAAAGATGTCGATCTGTGCAGAGATCCGCAGTACACAGACACGGCTGGCTAGTCCGGAGGTCGCCAGGTATCCGGATACTCCGTTAGCGACTGAGCTATGGCCCCCAGCCAGGTTAACCATCGGCACGGGTCGTATGACACCTTGGTTCGGCCTTGATTTAGGGCCGTTCGCTGATACGGCTCACAAAGACTTAAGCTCCACACAAACTCCTTACAGTTTGTGCCCTGCAAAAAGCAGCCCTCAAGAATCTAAGTAGATCCCAAATCACTCCCACCTCATCTAATGGTTCACGCTTTCACATCAGTCGTACGTTGCAACGAATCACAGCGTACAGCTGATATGTAAGTGAGACCCTTGGCTGACACTAACCAGACAAGCTGATTAGCCATTTTCAGGCAGGCGCCCACGAGAAGGACAGAAGTATGAGGATTTTGCCCAAGCCCAAAATATCACGATATCACCTAAATAAAATGCATCTAGTCGACTCACCGGAGTGCAGACTATGTCTAGAAGAAGACGAAACAGCCGAATATAATATGTGAATGTCCGGCCCTTTACGGTATAAGAAGGAAATCATTTTTCAGGGAAATAATAAGTACAAAAGAACTAAGGAAATCCTCTGCTCAGCTACATTAGGGAAGTAGAAGCGCTACTAACCTAAACAGATATCTGACGCCAAGCACAATAGATCTGTTAGGTTGACGTGCATCCTAATGCTCAGGCAAATCAGAAGTTAAAAAAAAATTATTTTCGAGTTCCAGACAAACAAACTTTCCCAGTTACAACAAACATGAGACATTTTATTTTATCATATTTTAACAAAGAAAAATAAATACAAGTACCTTAAGAAAGACGAATACCTCCGCGAAGCACTGGAGTGATGTTATGCTTGTTTAAAATGATCCAAACAGTAGCCAGTGATTTGATCGGAAATGCAATCAAAAACATCAAACGCCAAATCGCAGCTTTCGCCCTTTTCCGGTAATTTTCGCCGGTTAACATGATATTTTGCAGTAACCGCATTCAGACACAAGTTGACTGCTCGAAGTGTTGCCATAAAGAATCCATGTTCATTTACACCTTCCGAGTAAAAATCGACAAGGCCATCGAGCGTTGGCCATCCCATTTCATCAATGGCATTATTTTTTGCATACACGCAATGCAAGAGACACTGAAAAGAATTATTTATTTTTCTCTGAATTGTTTTGACTTTTCTGTACGAGACACTTATTGTAGTAAGAGGAACTGTGGGAAAATGTGAGCACTTGTTATTAATTCGTATGCACATGATAAAAGCCATGACCTTCTATGCAGATTTAACCTTGATTTTGCGAACGAAAAATTGTGCAGTAGGTAGGTACATAACAAACTAATTGATCAGAGAGCGAGACGCGCGCCATCAAATGCTACCATGTAGGTTAATTGAATATTGTTTTCACACGATAGGTATATTATATCTAATTGTCAAACAGACGATGTTATGCCTTAAATATTAAGTAGACAGCATATTATACATACTCCTGCAATTCGCTTGTCTTCATATGGAACTAATGTTGGATGGTATATGTTACCATAGCTTCTTCTATTTGTTGTCGGTAAAAGTCGATCATGAGCATCCGTATAGCCATATTCGTATATGTGATGATTGTGATCCTCTTCATTGTGTGATCCGCCCAATTCATCTTTGACCTCATCCTTTAAAATTTGATAAGCTTCTGGAAAATTATTTATTTTATGCATTTTGTATTCCACATGTAGTGTGAACTCTGTTTTACCTCTAACCAGTTTATTTTTAACCTCTTCTTGACACTCTTTTATATACACTTCGACTCTTTTAGCGGTTCTCGGGGGGTTGAGACACTTAGTTTTCTGAAAATAGATTTGGAAAAATGTAATTAATTCGAAAAAGCAACATACGAGTATGTCGGTACAACCTTTGAGACATGCGCCTCTGATTGTAAGACCAATCCGATTATAAAGGCTAGTAAGCAGGTTCGCATTTTATCGCACTTGAACAGAATGCTGTAACCACCGCGAGGACTTCGTTTCAAATGAAATGGAAATGTACATCATATCATAATGATGCTGAAAATAACTTTCTTCAGTGCAACTTTCATTCATAGGTTCTGGTTATAGCAAATACTAGTTGCGATAAACTCTTCTTGGGTTGGGGAAAATTACATCGACGCCAGGAAACCTGTATCCGATTTAGTAACTGAGTCAGTGTAATTTCAACTTTTTAGGCGACCGATTTAATAGTTTTCCCTTTGTAAACAGTAAGTCTAGTGTAACTATCTAAATTTTATCTAGTCAGTAGTCAAAATCGAGCGAATAACTGAATCCCTCACCCTCGACAGTTCCTTCGTGTTGAATAAATGATTCTTTAAGATTGAGTATAATATAAAGGATCTTCCATTAAGATTGATAGGATTTTAATTTTCAATAAAACAATAACGTTCTTATTTGCTAGGCTTAGGTAGATAATGTATGTATATGTATAGTACAGTTATGTTATGAAAAGTTTTCGTTTTTATTAACAATTTAGTTTATAGATATTTATGAGGGGGCTGTGCCCGTATTTTATTGAGTTATTTTGAGAATGCAAGTGAATGAATTAGTCTTAGAAATCGTAAGTTTACATAGGTGGGACATTGCAAATGGTACGAACGATCTGATCGCTTCTCTTGCAAGATGCGTACCTATAAGATCTTGCGCGTTTGAAAGACTTGAAACGTAAGTTGTGAAAATGGGAGATGTTAACTAAGTAAAAACTAAGTACGTAGGAAAAGGATGTAATAGGTAAGTTGTGGAGTTATAGAGGGCGTTGGGAGCTGAGTAGTGACAGGAAGAATGATATGGATGGGATTTTGGATAGGAACGGAATGAGACGGGATAGAGTGTTGTGTGTGAGGAACGTGGCACGCTTGCTTCGCTCGACCTTGCTCGCCGGAATGGTGAGGATTCTTGTCCTCACACAACAATATTACCTACTACAAAACATTTATCGTGCCGACATTAACTTTTCTTCTTTTTCAGATTAGACGCAGACGGACGTTTTCACACTGAGAGGGCGCTGTAGGTGTTTGTCAGCGCGGCCTATATCAGACCCTACCTGGAAGTTCGGCGGCCATGGTAGAAATTCCCCAATTTTGGTGATGTCTCCACCGTTCAAACCATTTCCGAAAGCAGCTACTTACCCTTCCACACCCCCTGAAATTTAAGATTAATTATCCATCAAGTACCTCTTTACTCGACTTAAAATGCTCAGTGTTAATTTTCTTGCGTGGATAAGCACATTTATTTGAGTAATTTTTAATTTAAACTAATTGAAATTATTGTATTTTGGCAACCGAGATTTAAAAAGCTTGAAAATACTAAATTACAAACTATTATAAATAAAGGACTAGAAACAAATGACAAACAAAGGATTTCTTAATCCAATTCCCGCAGGTCTGCACCAACTAACTACCTAATTCCCAACTATTTCCTACCCAGATTGAGCTCAGTTTGGGGGGAGGGTGGGGAGAATAACAAACTTACAAAAAAAAAAAAAACAAAAATGTTGACAAACCGGACCGCGGAAATCAAATTTGGGTTGCCGGAGAAAAATTTACTTAAACACTAAAAGAAATCACAAAATTATAAACTTATCTCACGCGTTTGGGACAATTACAAACATAAATCTCCAAAGTTTGTCGCGATGCTTTCAAATAAATCAAAACTTATCTGCTGTGCCTTCTCTTTTACGGGGCGGAGATTTGTGAATATGGTTATTGGATGGGCTTTGATCTTGGTATTGATCCCGTTTAGTGGGCTGGATTGGAAGGCTCCACTTAGCAAGTGACACGACCGACATATGCCGACAGACACCTTGGGCACTTCCTCTCGATGACTGTTATTCAGTTTTTATTCAAATTTCGCGGATACGTTTCAGCTCCTTCCCAATAAAATTACAGGACTTTTGAAAAGTTTTGATGTCTTCCACTAGAAGTTTCGGTTTCGGGTATGTGGGTATGTATGTACTTCAAAGAAAATCTTCAACAAAAAAGGTTGGCGGTCACGATTCTCTTTGTCTATGACCGCCAGATGACCTTTTATTTTTGTTGCACAGTGATATCACCTATGGAACACAAAATTCTAATAAACTACCTAATATTAATAAAATGTATATAGCCTAAACTCACCACACAAAAACTGGACACTAAATTAAAGTTAATTTGCCTTTTGAGGACTTATAACTTTAAGAGCACTTTTCGCTCACTTAAAATTAAAATTTGTAAAAAAAAAATAAAATTTAAATTTCAAAAAGTTGGACCGAACTCTTCTTTGTTCGCACGCACCACAAATGGTTCAACAAAGGAACAGACTCTTGGCTTCAACAATCAATAATGCCCCATAGATCTAACACTGAATCTTTCCTTATCCAACCTTCCACCGTTTCTGGAGTAGCCGCTAGAGATCATGGTACCTTCTTCATCCCATCTCAACGTCCTGCTCTTTAAATTTTCAGATGCACTCAACCAACATTGCATCTGTGAACCTACCCAACATTGCATCCACGAACCTTCCCAGCAGTGCACCCGCCTGAACTCGACCGGTTCAACAAAATTCGACCATTCCGGTACGTTTTAATTTTTTTTTTTTTGACGTTTGACGAGTAAACAAAACAAAACTGCAACGAGGAAGACAAATCAATGGACAACAGATTTCTCAGGGTAAGTACTATTTCTATTTCTTTATTAATTTACTTTTCAATGTATTATTGTTCTTTTGTTGCTACCGACTGGTATTAATAATTTTTACAGGCAAAACAAACTGGCAGAGGTATACACTGGACGGGGATATAATTATCAGCTGGTGGTGGAGCTGGGTGTCTCAGATGACGAGTACATAGAGCGGTGGAAGTGTATTGTTTTCATCCATGAAAGCACACAAACATGAGTTATGGCTGCGGGTAGGTACAATCATTTTGATTTTATAAATCGTCATTTCAGTGTCGTCGGTTTGTTTTGACTAGTGTTTTCTTACTTGTTACAGATTTACCGACGAATACATAGCGCAGGTGACTGTAACAAGGACTCCCAACATTGGCGACTCGGGCAAAACGTCCCAAGGAACAGATAGATATTACTACTTTCGAGTAATCAAAGACTATTTTTTCCATCTAAGCTCCACTCCACAATTACATTGACGCAGAGATCTTGTCAATCGCTATTTCTTCTGGCTGAGAAAATATCTAAGAAGTAAAGCCCTCTCTTATATAACCACGGAGATGTGCAGAAGCAAGAACCTTATCGAAAGCGGATGACAGCCTCTTCTCTTGAGGCGGTTTTTGAGAGAAGGATTTTTTCTTTAATGTTTATATCGATGCCTGTGAAGTTCGATGTTCACCGACGAGCTTTACGAATATAATTCAGCTATTTCTGCATTATAGGTAGTCAAGAAGCAACAAAGGCTGAGGTGGCTAGGTGGCGCGCACAAACAGATAGATACATCTATTGACCATAACTGGAGGCATTTTGCGGAAAAAGAGTTCTTTGAAATTAGCCAAAGTATCCTGAGACTTACACACCACCAGAAAAACAAAACATTTTTACGACTTTCGTTGGAACTTCAAATTGACATATGGAGCAACTTGTTCGCTCATCGGTCTGCGGGGTTAAAGGGAACTTGGTTGTCCTTGTCCACCATGTGATTTATTAAAACCGGAATACTTTAATGTTACTTTAAATCAACATTTAGAAACCGACATCCAGTGTCCGGGAAAACGGATGAGAAACACTTTTTTTGGGCGGGTTGCAGGTTTTACACCATAGATGCCTAAGCGATCAGTCCTCCGGAGGAACTCGTTACATCAGAACACCAATATAGTTCTAAAAGGGCTAGAATAATTTAAATTACATATTGCAATCAATACATTAAACAAGTAAAAGTATTATCATCGGCTTGGCCGATGCTTCGATACCCTCCACTCCATAAAAGTCATGCAAAATGTTTGCCACGCATGTGTCTAATATTGGTTGTGTATGGAAGGTATCAGAACTACTTAACCGACATAGACAATTTTCAATAAAAACCTGACGACGGTAAAAATAAGTCCTCTCACAAATTTGCCTAGGTCGATTCGTTTCGACGCTATCGTTATTTCAACAGACAGACATGGGTCTAATAGTGGTTTTGTATGGGAGATACCAGAACTACTTGACCGACATACCCCATTTTCAATACCAACCTGACGTTGATAAAAAGAAGTCAGCTATCGTGTCTTCAACAGACAGACAGACAGACGGACATGGCTAAATCGATTCAGAATGTGATCCTGATTCAGAATATTATAGGGTCTCCGGTTAATCTTTCTTGGCGTTACAAATGTAATGACAAAGTGAATATACCTTAATGTGGAGGGTATAAAAATGCTCATATTGCAGAATCACTAAATAAGCTCATATACCAAGTTGAAGAGTAAAGGTGCGGGATCTCGAACAACAACGAACGTTTGAGTTCCTCAAGTTAAAACTAGCAGGTGTAACAGGTCTACAACATTTTAATGACAACATTACAATTTTATTGGCGCATCCTTACATTTACCCAGATGGCTCAGAAGGACGTATATCGTTTGCCTCTGAAACGCTAATACCCTATTCACACCAAGCCGAAAACTGAGTTTTCGCGAAAACAGTCAAAAACTTCCTCGAAAACAGAGGTTTTCCCATACATATTGCAGTTTTCAAAACGAGTTGTTTGAGGTCGTTGCCCATGAAAACGCCACGAAAACGAGTACAATCGTTGGGTTATTGAAGCAGACACACCTTTTGCAACATTCAGCGAGCTCAGCAAAACTGCTGACAGGATGTGAAAGACTGAGTGAGAGTGAGAGTTTTTGATTATCTTTGCTTGCACCATAAAGAGCAAACTACCTGCCACAACTAAATGGTATTTTCAGATGTTTTGATTTTGAATGTTGCTTATTTTAATTAGTTTATGCATTTAACCATAATTTAACGATTATCAAATAGCTTAAATAATTTTGTTTGTATATTATGTCAATACGAGCGAAGTTTAGTAACTAAAATAAAAGTCTAGTCGCCACAAACATTTCATAGCTAGTTTCACATCTAATTTAAACGTCAAACGAAAACGAGTTGGTGTTCGGTGTGAATGCATCCACGAGTTTTCTAAACTTTTTTGACGAAAACTCGGTTTTCGGCGTGGTGTGAATAGGGTATAACATAGACTCAAAGAAGAAACAACCAAGTGGAGAAAGGTGCTCTACCAATCATCTATGGCGTTTGTATTGTAAATAATCATAAATGAGCACACAATGATTATTCAACTCAACAATGCCTGAAAACAATGCAGAGTGCTTATCTTTCGAATCAAAAGATTCATGTTTGGAAATAAAAGACAGCTACAGCACAATTATTGCAAACTTTCTCGTCAACAGCCAACTAATAGCAGATCATTCTGACAATGATAAGACAATCTAGAAGGCCGAAAAAACTGTCAGTAAACCATTCACACCTTCTAGCATTTTTTAGAAGAAGATGTTTTCTTTCTATTTATGTACTAACATTCTTAGTTTTCAGTCAGCCTCTCAAATATTAGACACATTCAATTTGGTTTAAACTACCTCCCCCAAGTCCAACCCGTCTTTGAGGATAAAAGGAGGATGGACTGCCTCAAACATAGGAACAATGCTCTCTAAATAATAAATAATAGACTCACTGTTCTCCCAATTAATCGCTCGGTGAGCTTTTACTTGTGAAACTCGTAGGAATAATGTGACTTGAACGTGATCTGGCGGGAAGTCCGTAAAGATTTTTTTGACTGTATTGGTTATAAGAACTTGGTGAAAATTGAAAGCTGTAACTGGAACATGTTCAAGCTTTCGGCGCACACACTCAATTTTAAATTGAGACGAATGATTTTATTTACTTTTTTGTATTTTTTTCCACTTTTGTTTCGATGTAGCTCAGGCTTTAGGGCATATGTAATTCGCGCGAATTTTTAATTTTCACACTTGATGTTTTCAATAGTTTATTTAGTTTTGTGTACATGACATTTCTTATAGAAATACGCCCAAATTTTAATTTTTTAAAATAAAGTAAAAATTTAAGTATCTATCTAATTTTAAAATTTTAACTTCAGTTCATTAGAAAATTCGTGCGAAATTTTGAACACGAAATTAAAATCAGTGGCTGATTATTATTATTAATTCAAACGGTATTTAAACAAGATTTTGTTATGGAAAAATAAAATTTGGTCTTATGTCTCAAGGCCAATTTCTAAAAGTTGGCCTTATCCCAAAGATAGACCTATAACTTCGTCATTATTTCTCCTGAAAACTTTCAGCCCCCCCAACATGTGTAAAAGCAATCGGTTGAAATGGCTATTTATTCTTTATTGACAAATTTCAAGATTGCAAATGATTGCTTTCCTGAATATTGAGGGAGAGCTTGAGAAAGAGACTAAGGGTCTCTGTACAGGACTGCGTCCAATTTCCGTTGCCGTCCTTAAGATGTCCAGGGACTGCAGGTTCTTTGGACAGGATTTTTCTAAGCCTGACTGATTCCGTAGTGCTTTCTATATCATCACAGAACGAGTGCCAGGTTATGCGTTTAGCACTTGTGACAGCCATTTTGAAATTCGTTTGACTGGTTTTGTTTTGTATGAATCCCAATCTGTTGGGGATTTAGTGGCTTTCGCCGCATTGAAGAGTGCTCTTGTGTTCTGCCTGATCTCATGGAGATCTTTTGTTCACCACGATGGAGACTTCCTATTCTTTATTGTCCGTTGAGGACGCGCCCTTCAGAACTTTGTTTTCAGTGTCTGTATGTACGTCGACTTCTTCCGGTGAGCTTAATGTCAAGCGTTGCAGTTTTTTAGATTCGGCTGAGATTCGAAAAGATAAAACACTATTCTGTTTATGTTTTAACAAATCACTTTTATCTCGAACTTTACTTCACACAGTTTAAAAATGAACTGCAGTCTCGTCCGATTTCGCAACCCTATTTATACTCCCAACTAAAGCTTCTCGAACATTTCAACCGGATATTCTAGAGATACCTACATAATACACAAGTGCAGAATCCCCAAATCCCAAAATCCCCACCTTTTGAAAAATACCCGAACTGACTGTCCTCAAACACAAAATCCCCAAATTCAAAATCCACCAAATAAAAAAATCCCCAAAATGTTAATTCAAAATATTTAAAGAAATTTTCGAATACCTATCCTTGCGCCTACTCCGAATCGAACAGTGACAAATCATTTTGTCCTCAAAACTAATATGTATGAACATTTTAACGGTTGCATTGGCAAGAAGTCGCTATTAGGGGTGGGTACCAAAAAAACGATTTTTTTTCTTTTGCTCACCTGACATAAATGTCAAATGTAGCTCTGTTTGTTTTTAATTTTAGACCTTTCGATCTGTGGAGAGTGTGTTCAGAGACCGAACTCTACATGTAAACCTAGTCAGTTTAGGAGATTAATTTTTAATCTCCTTTTTATGAGATTATGCTATGTTTCCACCGAACGCTAATCCCGAGATTAAGTGCAAGAGGATTAAAATTAATCTTGAAGTGTTTCCACCAAAAAAGAAGAGATTAATTTGACATTTCACCAGATGTTGGCATAAGCTGTCCAATCGAAGTGCAACAAATGATAAAAAATTAAACAATTCCTACTTTAGAAATTAAAAGTAAAAACAAAAAATGAGTGGCAGTAATCTAAAAATATTATTACCGCATCATTTTGTCCTCAAAACTAATATATATGAACGTTTTAACGGTTGCATTGGCAAGAAGTCGCTATTGGGGGTAGGTACAAAAAAAAACTATTTTTTTCTTTTGCTCACCTATGACATAAATGTCAAATGTAGCTCTGTTTGTTTTGAATTTTAGACATTTCGACCTGTGAAGAGTGTGTTCAGAGACCGCACTCTACATGTAAACCTAGTCAGTTTAGGAGATTAATTTTTAATCTCCTTTTTATGAGATTAATTTTTGTATGATAAATCTCGAGATTTATACGAGGTTAACGAAAATTAATCCTAATCTCGGAGTTAATCTCCGGTGGAAACGTAGCATTAATTTTTGTATGATAAATCTCGAGATTTATACGAGGTTAACGAAAATTAATCCTAATCTCGGAGTTAATCTCCGGTGGAAACGTAGCATTAGGCTGAAAATGTCCATGTGTTACGGTCTTAAATTAGAAATCACTTTTCGTAGAATTTTACCCCATACTTTTAGGTGAATGGCTAAAGTTGAAAAAACGATAGTTTGACTCACAGTCACAACATTTACAACCACATACAACTTCAGTTCTGTGGGAATATTTCCAGTTTTCCATTTTCACTGCTGCAAACTGAGCAAAAAAAAAAATATTTTATTTTATTTGTACTTTCGCAGCGCAGAGATCGAAGAGGTGCTCGGTTTTCGGTTAATTGAAATTATAGTTTTTGGATCCAATACGTTGTCCAAAATCGAATTTATTGTTAAATAATAAATTTAGGTACTGTGAAAGTTTCATCCGGCACTATTTATTGTTCTGGAATCTAATAAATAGCACACAAAAAAGGTGTAACAAACAAGGTAATTTTAAATCCATTTCATTCATTCCACCAAATTTGAATTATTACAATATTGTAGTAATAAGTTATTATAAAGAAGATGGTAAAATAAAAGAATTGGTAATAACCAGTTGTGGGGGGTGTGAGTTCTGAACTGAACTGAATTCGATTTATTTCATATTTGCGTCATCAAAATGGTGATGCAATGACTACAAAAAACCTCTTGGTGAAAGTTTGCAAAAAAGTACATACCTACTTGGAATAAAATTGCATGTGAAATAAATTAAATGATAATGAGTCACTCGCAGCTCTTTAAGGGCGGAATTCCTCAAAATGTCAACATAAACGATGAACATGATGAGTGGAGTGGTTGTAAATATGAGACAGCATGTGCTTATAAGAATTCTAATAAGTAATAGGTAACCAAAAACTATCCAATGGTAATCTAGGTCTAGGAGGCTCGTTCAATTTTAATGCACATAATCTAGACAGTGTTATTGTGGATTCTCTGACTTATTTTGGAGTAAAGTTCTATCATCATTTTTCTACGTCCACCATAGCTTTACTTATCAGAACTTTTTTGGCGCTCTCCTTTTACTTCCAAAAATGTGACGTGACACATAAAATTCAACAAAATGTAATATTTTGGACATTGTTTATTCATAGATTGCAATAGCTAAACACAACTAAATTTATATAGGTACCCTCATGACAAATATCTGAGCAAAGGGCAATATCGAATGGAATCCAAGTGTAGGTACCTTCCCTCACATAATCTAATCTTTTTATTAGGCATAATTAACTACAAGAACAACGTTCAACGTTCAACGTCATCCATTGAAAGCTAAAGTTTGATGTTTGTACTCTTTGAAACGATAAGTTTCTAGACCAAGTGAAATAAAAAAATTCATTACCCGAAATGTGATTACGTATATATGTGTTTGCGTCTTTGTCGCCTCCGGTGATACCAAAGCTTTACTCGAAAATATGTGCTACAACTTTTTTGGTACTCAGTCACTGTAGAACATTTCCCTCGAATAGAAGGGGCATCGAAAAAGCTCGTCGCGGTAATTTTCTTATGCACTTGCTTCCACTCATCTGGAAAAATAACTAAATAGTAGCTATTCGTGCAAGTTTAATTCAAGACAATTCAAGTGCAAATCACCTGGTTAGTACATCCTAGTTTTCTTCTACAAAATACCCATATTGACGTAAAATCTGTTGACCTAATTGAAGACCACCCTATTCAATAAGATTTCCTCCTTTTGGGGGAAAAAAGTGTGAAATATTTAAAAACTTGTAAGCATTTCAATTTAAAACTTTTAAGCAATTCTCTGTGCAAAATAAATTAGTGTTTTAGTGGAACAAACAGAAAAAAATATGGTTATGTAATCGGAAATTTCAATTTGCTAGTAGAAATATCTGAATCGCAAAAGAAGTTTATTTTCTCTCATTTCAAAAATACTTTTTCGGTTTATATAATTAGTAGTTTCGTAAAGGTTTTGGTACTTTTGCGATTTTAAATTTGTAGGTGACTGCTATGCACAGCCCAGCTGTAGCTGATAGTGTTGCAGTAGTTGAATCGTGCAGGCTTTTCCAGTAGTCCATTTTCAAGGCCAAGGCCAATGAAAGTCTGCATTCAGCAAAGTTGATTTTATTGATTTTAAACACCGTGTGCGCTGTGCTGCCTTGTTTCAAGTGAAATATCTGTAAGTTGTTCATTAGTATGGATTGACAACAAATGTGCCGAAACCAAAGAAATAAAGTGATAAGAACATGTGACACCGATGATAATCGAATGCTCGTCGTAGTATGTATTCATTAAATTCCGTTGCCACGTGTGACATAATCTTAAAAATTTAATTTGTTAAAATTGAATTTATTTTTCTATACATGGACTATTTTCCCCGCATTATGTAAATTGTTTACTGTACTACAATAGCTCCTTTTCCTTTCTTCGCAACGCAACAAAGCTCTCTGCTAAACTTTTGAGTTCAGTCAGGTGAATTGGATATATGTACTTATTTATGCGTAGGTACATAGCTACTAGTACGATTTTGTATGTATGTATATTTCTGCAAACCTGTCAGACCTCTAATCTGGGGGCGTTCAATAGACGTCATCTGACTCGGGTATGTCGGAAAGTAACCGATCGCATCACGTGCGAAATTTGTCATTGTTTACAAGGCGAAAGATAAGTTGAACTGAGTTGTATTTACATACATTATCAATTACCATCTCTTGCGTTCTGTATGGCTATATATATTTATCTATGTATTGGTTTTAATTCTTAAATACATACCTACATATTGTGAAATACCGCAATGATATTTTATGCCGAATCACAATTTATTATTATGTATACAGGTATATTTTTTTTTTTAAAGTTTTTTCTTGTTTTGAGCGAAATATTCAAGTAAGTATCTCCGTAGAGATATCATTTGGAGATAATCAGAAATGTGATAAGCTATTAATTAAGGAAATATCGTTTTTGTAATGGTTTATATCCATATCTACCTATAAACTGGCAAAATAGCTAAAAAAAAACAATTACTACATATATTCAAAATTTCACGTTAGAAAAAACCAAATTAAAAAAAAAATCAATCTAACCGATGGGAATGTCTAGTCATATAAAAAAAACATGTTGCATGAGATATGATATTGGACTTATGTACTTAATTCGAGACATTTAATTAATGCTTTTGCAAATAAATATTTCAGAAGAAAGTGTATAACTTTGTGACGACAAAGGATAAACTCAAGTGAAAAAGAAGTCGAGTATTTACCAACATTTTCATCTTGAAAAACTTGGACGAAATCTCATTGTTGTGCACAAATAAGAATAGGGACACGATTTTTTAATCATTTCAAGTTGCGTTTCTCTTTCTCATTCCTAAATATCGGTATTTATTCTAGTACATAGTAATAGGCAACTTTTAGGACCGAAACTAAATTCTCACAATTTTACAGTCACATGTTATTTTCGTTTTTCTTTGATCATACAAAAAAAAAGTTAACTAAAAGCACTTGAATAGGGACAGAGGCAATTGCTTGCTGTATATAAATTTATTGGAGCTAAATGTTTTTGTAAAGTTTTAAAGTTGGCTATAAGGAGTCTAGTCCCACCTATAGCGATATTGCGAAACAAAATTGGAATAACTAAGTCAGTGGTTTGGAATTTTCTTAAAAATAAGTGCAAGACCAAAACAGCTACTGCATTTCTGAAAATAGACGGATTGTTAGAGAAGCATCAAATTCTCACTGTTCCGCCTCGCATCAACGCCGCATGGAGTCACATTTCATAGAGCTACCTAGGATCTCTTTTTAACTCATTTCCAAATGGTATTTGTGAAGTTATTTCCAACAAATGCGGCGGCTACACCTATTCTTAACTTAGCTTGACAAGATGAAAAAATGAATTTGAATTGAATTTTGCAACGTTTTGTTAATGATGCTTGTTTGCAGTTCCCATTTTAGTGCGGCAAGAGAACAATGCCATTTTTTAGATTACATTTAAAAATCATTTGTTTAAAAATAGCGGATATATTTTGGTGCTTAATTTTTTATCGCTTTAATACAAAATGGAAATCAAAACATTAAAAAAACGAGAAAGTCAAGTCGAGTCCGAATCCGACCGAAACCGCATAGGTTCAAGGCCCGGTAAAGCACCGACACCATTAAGGACCGTTTGCGTATACGACTCATAAAGATTTAAGTGCCACATAAAATCTTATGTGACAGTTTATGCCACACAGAAAGTATCCCATAAGAATTTAAGTAGTACATACTTCAATCCTTATGAGTTGTAACAGCAAACGGCCCTAAGAGTATCAGAGTAGTATTATAGTTTCTGTACTACTACATCAAAAAATGGTTTTCTGCTTGGTTGTACAATGGACCCGAAATGGTCTGAAGTACCCTTTATTAAGATCTTTGCCTTTGCTAATTCGCCACTTGGTATACCTTCTTTGACATCTATCAATTCTACGCAATATTGTTCTTCTAATTGTTGATGCACTAAGGACTTTATTTGTTTTTAACGGGCTTCGATCCATTCCCTGTGCCCAAAAATTGTATGGCCAGGGAATACGTGTTGAAGAAGTCTAACAAACTAATACTCCGAAGATCCTTAAAACCCTATTCACACAGTTCGGCTCTGTGTTTTTGTGAAAACACTAGAAAACTTAATTGAAAAACAAAAGTTGTATGGGAAACATATTGCAGTTTTCAAACGAGATGTTTGATATCGTTTTGCATAAAAACACCACGAAAACGACTTCCAATCGTTCGGTTGTTGAAGCAGACACACCTTTTGCAACATTCAGCGAGTTCAGCAAAACTACTGACAGAATACTGTTTGGGATGGACCCTGACAATTACTGTTGGGATATTTTATCGAACTTAAGTCTATGAATTATTGTTTGAGAGAATTGCATTAACAACAACACGTAGACACAGTCACTTTGGTAGGAATGATAGCTATTTCGAACTACACCAGTAATTCATCGTCAGACTCCTTTTAGGTGATTGTTTGAATAGTTTGAATTCTGACCGTCAATTCTCCGTATAATCCACTTGGAATGACATTTCTGCTTTCCCTTGTCAGGAAGTGAACCTGCACTTCGATTTTGTCAATTGACCAAGTGACTACCACTTGAGCCAACTGAGCGATGAGTACAAGCCCGCCAACTGGTGATTACAAAGGAGGAGAAAACCAACCTTTGTGCGTTGTTGTTGCTACGAGGTGTTTTTGTTTATTGTCGTTCTCTCGGGTTTTATTGGGAAGAATTCGTTGGCTAAAAAACTTGGTATTTGGTGTGAATGCATCGAAGAGTTTTCGTAAACTTTTTGTCGAAAATTAATTTTTCAGTGCTGTGTGAATAAGTCGAGAAACCAATCGGAATCACATTACAGAAACCAATCGGAACATAAATATTAAAGCTTAATGAATAATTATTTTTCTAGAAACACTTGTTCATTTTACAAGAAGTTTTATTTATGTTTTATGTAGGTACATACATACATATGTACATAGTTTCCAACATCACAAACCTAGTTATTTAGAAGTCATTTTATTACTTCTCAAAAATGAAATATGTATGTACAGTACATACAAGTTATATGATTTTTCAGTATAAAATGGTTTCAACCAAATTTATCCAGATTTTCTTTGTTGGCAGTCAAACAAACACAAAAAACTTCGGAACTAGAGCTTTGACAGGAAAAATAAAAACCTACTTAAATACACAAATACAGAAAAACAACAGCTACAATGGGTATCAACGTCGATGCCTCTGTTTGGAATCAAAAACTTAAGCAAAAGACGCAAGAAAATCTCAAGCTGTTCAGGGAATAACACACTGATATCAATTTCATATACAGATTTGGCAAGATTGTGTTATATATAAAAATTAATTTCCTATCATCAGTCTAAGCAATTTTAATTAATTAATTATTATTATTGTACTCGAATTAATCAACCCATGAAATTAATTCAGCTAAAGCTATCCAACATTATTTACTGGCTTTGGGTGTTGTGTAATCCGCCATGACCGGTAGATTAGATTAGTATGGCGGATTAGATTCGTTAGTCTACTATCAAGAGTAATTGCTTACTCTTTCTCCTTACTTACAGAGAAGCCAGACACGATATATTTATGTAATAGTAATAGTTTAAAGCTGCTGAGGAGGAGATTGACAAACTTAATCTACACAACTATTGAAAACTGATCATACACAACTAAACTCTGAGTGCTCTTCCACCCTAGGTTAACAAGTTGTTTTAGGTAGGATCATTCAGATTAAATTTCTCGTGCTAGACTAAGGAGTATGTACTTTCAAATTGCTTCTGTCGGTGATTTAAAAAGTTTGATATTTTAAATGGGGTGGTCCTACTTTATGGAATTTTTTTTAATAATCTGTATTTAAAATACTTACTTTAAAATGTGACTTCTTGACTTATACGGCTCGAAGTTCAAAAATTCTTAGAACATGTTTTTTGCAAGCACATGAATGCGGGAATGGAGGTGACTGTTATTAAGTTAGGCTGCAGTTATAGCTATCAGTAAAATGCAAATGCACTAGTTCGTAAAAAAAAATTAAGCAATTGATCTTTAAATTAAAAAAAAAAGAATTTCTTTATTTTTCCGTACGAAAAACTTTTTCTGTTCAACATCTCAACCAGTTTCACGAAGTATTCCACTGAATTCCTATGATATGCTACGGTTAAATGTTTCAGTTTTGTTCTGTTGCGTGTTTTTACGGATGGACTTTTCTGATAGCTATAACTGCAGCCTTAGCAGTTTTAATCCTCAATTATTCAATCCAATCCAGTATCGTAGATTAAATGCAACATCTTTGTTTAAATATTTAGATGATGAGAAATAAGTGAAATGCTCAACAAATTATATTGTTTTTAATTTCTAATTTAAGGTAAGACATTATGCATCGAGCCAGTACAGCGTTTAATTTGGCTATAACGCCAATGGGCCATCAAAATTTCGCAGCGTGGCTATTGCGTGGATCAAACAAAAGCAAAGTAAGCTACCCTTAAAGTGAATAAAATGTATATTTAATATAATTTAACGAATTACAGATTGTTAGGGACATCCTACCCGCTTCATCGGTAAAGTTTTACAATTCTGCTGCGGCTGAACCATTCCTGAATGGAGCAACATCTAGCTATGTTGAAGACATGTATAATGCGTGGCTTCGCAATCCAGCGTCTGTTCATGCTGTAGGTGCAAATCAAATCTATTTTTTTAATGCTGCTTAAAATATAATTTTTTTATTAGTCTTGGGATGCCTTTTTCAAAAATAATGCATATTCTCCACCTCCAAACCATGCTCCAGTCGAAAGAAATACAGTACCACTTTCAGCCCTAACATCCGCAGATGCCCGACCCGATGCTAAAATGATTGATGATCATTTGGCTGTTCAAGCGATTATCAGAAGTTACCAGGTATGTGTATAAAGTAGAAAAAATACAATTAATATTTATATATACATAGTTGCAAATGAGGTTTTTATGCACATAGTCCCCAAAACAATGTTTACCCGTTGTTTTGACTCCTTGTCAATTATATTTATTGTGTCCTCCTTATTCAGTCCGTATCACAGTTAAAATTAATATTCTCACTCATAATACGTTTAATGGAGCAATGTACATGTGTCATAGCTCATAGATCATAATTATAATCATAGCATGATGTCGAAAACACGTGATTTCAACTGATATAAATGGTATCACTTTTATATTTTACTTGCCTAAAGTTCAACCAGCTGTGGTCTATATCAGTACGTAGTTTTGTATATATTGCGGTGCAAGCAACATTTATAATTTTCGGTCATAGATAACCATGGCTTTTAAAACTAGGATTTGTTGTAAAAAGAAATTAATATAGAATACATGTATAATTCTGCAGTGATTTCGGTTTAAGTTTAGCAGTTGAAAATACATATGATGTTGTGGACACAACTGCCGTTGTGTCTTATCGTTTGGACTTTGGATTTTGCAATTATTATAATTTTTACATAACTTTCTGTTAATGCTTTCTTATTTTATTTCAATATATTACTTTATCCCCGCACAATTGAATAATAATGAAATTAAATAAATTACTAGTCTCGTGGGCATTTGGCTTCGGATCTGGACCCACTGGGAATTCTTAATCAAGAAATGTCTGTTAGTCAGGATGGTGTAAAACGTCGTGCAAACGAAAACGTTCTAAGGCAACATAATTGGTTCATGACTGGTAATTTTCTTAGAGTATTCTTAATTTCAAAAATGTGAAAACAATATTTAACAATGCATATTTCACTTCGCCTATTACCTTGTAGAAAAAAACGACCTATTTTGAAATTCGGAGTCAAAAACAGAATAAAAAAACAACAAAAACCTAAAAATTATAAGATCACTATTTTGTGTGTACACATATATGTATGTATATGTTATATATTTACTGTATTTGGGGGTAGTACATATAAGAATAATTAATAATTTCCGGCATTTTGTCCTTTACCTTAAACATTAATGTACTCATTCACATTAAAAATAAGGCATACAGTTTCTAACCTTTTACCATAATGTGTGTTTCTTGCTGAAACTAAATACCACGTATTTGAGCATGTTGATATTTCCCCCGTCATAATAAAATAATTCCATTTCTTAACATGAAACTCATTAGTATCCTGTGGTAAATACCTACCGTACATATCCCAAGTACATCTAATTAAAAAGCAAATATGTATGCTATTAATGACATTCTATTCTATTAGCGCTATCTTAAGAATAATATATATAATTTTTCGAATTAATTTTATGCTTTTGTAATTCATTTAATCGTCTGTAAACATAATATAGATTCGAGGACATAACATTGCTCACCTCGATCCTCTTGAAATAAATATTGCTGAATTGCCAGATAACTCAACGACGCGGGCTATTTATGCTAATTTCAGTTTTGGTAAGTAAACGTAAACCTTATTTGTGAGGTCAATTATATTTCCTATAAGCCCTCGACCATAACCTTAGTAGATATATTACATGTATGCATGGCTTAAATTATAATATTACTTGATCGTATTCGTACCATTCAGTCTGTTTCAAATTTCGTTGAATTGAACTTGGTACATTAATAATTGTTCGAAGGCTTTTCACGACACAACTTGTAGTTTCATTGCCGTTCACATAGTGCTAAATGTCGGGTACATTTTCAATATGTAATATGCTCATTCATTCAACTGCGACGATAATAATCGTTACAATAATGTCATTCTTTTTTATTTGCAAGGCATAAAAGTTAGATACCTACATAGAGGAATATTTTATTTAAAAAAGTTGTCGACAAATAAACATCCATGCTTTTTGTACTTACTTTATTAAGATAGAATTTAGGAATGCTTACAATTTTTATTAAATTACAGTTGTTTTGTTACATTACATATTTTATTCCGCATTTCATTTTTGGAATGCTCATATGGCCCCATTACTCATTACTCATTAGGCATCACTAACAAATAAATAAATAAATAAATAGGTGGCGCAACAGGCGGGTAGACAGTGTCTACACCCTAGGCGTAGCTTCTCGCAACCATTCGTTTTGTGTGAGTTTTTATTTTTGGGACGAATGGAAGAGACCTACAATTTTATGCCGAGTCCGAACGGCTGAATTGAGAAGCTTTTTCATGAAAGTCATACTCTCGGATGTTTGTCAGACGTTCGCGAGAGGTGGCGTAGAAAAAACTTTAAGATGTAATTTGGGTTTTTCCGGGGATCGAACCTGGGATCCCTCGCACAGTAGTCCAGCACACTATACACTGCGCTACTGCGCCATCACTAAAACTAGAAAGAAAATTTCGTTCTTTATTCGACTGTCTTTCATTGCCTTCTAACTAGTAAAAATATAAAGTGGTAAATTTGCAGTGCATATGCAATTTTAGGGCCATTTTTGATACTATTGCAACGCTCGCTTGCAAATAAGAAATACTCGTAGATACACTCTGCGCCACTTGAATAGCACACCCCCTAAGGTCGGTAAATATGGGGTTCTAGTTGTGTGCCACTTGACTAGAACACCTAAACGAAAAAATCATTTTAGAGAATTCTGCTTCTTTTTAACCCAAACATGGTTTTGCGTGGTTGCAGGTGGCAAGATCCCGCCATCTCTCATTAGCATTTTGCAGTGCTAGTGTGGAGATGTTGTATCTTATCGTTTCGATTGGCACATGGGGCTCTCCTTTACCAGTAGAGAGTTCCATTTTCGTGCCGTTCCTTGCTAGTTTGTCTGCATTAACATGCACATATCTGAGATCTCATTTAAAGATTTGCGGCAATGCCTGCCCAATTTGGATCTTAATATTGGTGATTCGAGTGCCTTAATAGCTGCTTGACTATCGGTGTAGATGACGATGTTTGAATTCGATATCGATCTCATCTTGAGCAGTTCAGCGGCTTCGCGAATAGCCATATCTTCTGCTTGGAAGACACTACAGCTATTTGGTAGTATAAAAGACTGGTTTAGGGAGAATGGAACTGAGAAAATCCCGGCTCCTACTCCGTCCTCCGACCCATCTGTGTATACTTCTAGCGTATTTTCGTCTATAACCGTATTCTCTTTCCATTGCTGTTGGTCGGGGATACTGGTTTTGTATTTAATATTGAAGTCCAGGACCGTGGTTACGTAATCTGTAACTTCCGTTTTAACATTATTAGTTTTTAGAATATTGGCATGCCCTGTGTCACTGCTTCTCCATTGCGGTGATTCTCTCAGACGCAATGCCGATTTTGCCGTCATCTCTTTACCGCGTATGTCCAAGGGCAGAATGTGAACCATGGTTTCCAGTGCTGCGGTTGGATTTGTCCGCAGGGCACTGGTCATACAGACACATGCCACTATTTGGATTCTATTAAGTAGAGAGAGATAACTTATTTAATCTATTGGGTTAGTTTAGATACAGTCGAATATTGTTGTCCCGATCCATAAAGTTGACGTGTCAACCATCCCTAAACATTTTCGATGATATCCAAATCCGGTGAGTAGGCCGGTCAGCTTAATAACTCCACATTTTGGCTCTATATATACATTTTAACAACCCGGGTTCTATGTATTGGCGTATTATCATGTCATAAATCCAAGCGAGAAGTCTAAAAAGATTATGATAGTATGGAAACTCCTGTTTCAATATGCCATTGTAAGACAACGCATTCATTGTGGTTAACAAAAATTTTAATTTGGTTGTAATCATGTAATCAGGTGCCATAATACGAAACGGCCCCCACACCTTCAACTCTGCTATGCAGCCGGTCCAAATGATGAGTTTCTTTGCAGAGGTTATAGAAATAGTAGATATAGCCATCGGGGCCTTTCAAATTATTATTATTTTTTCATCGTAGAAGACCACACGGTGCCACTACGATATCCAAGCCACATGTGCGCGACAAAAACGGAGGCGTTGCGCTTTTCGAAGCGGGTTAGAGGTGACTTCTTCTTAATTTTTAGTCTTTTTATATCCTTGGCATTTGAAATAATACGACGCATATTTGTGAAACTTGCTTTGATACAAAATTTTTTCCTCTGCTTGGAAAAGAGTCGTGAAAATTTGGCGTCTTTTTTTAATAAAAGTCGCCTTTCCGCATTAGTAAGCACACTGTGTATGCGGCAATCCATGTTTTTGTCCATAGTTCGACTCATGACTTAAAAATATGGATATAACGTGTCGATTTCCTCTCGATTTTCTTAGCCAATTTGGCAATAAATAGGCTAGCGTCCTTTAGGTTTGAGTTGTCCCTTTTCCGCCTCCGTTAAGGCTTTTTCCTCACCCATTTTATATATTTTTTTAAATAGTCGAACTCGAAATTAACAAAAAAATCGATCAAAGAAAAATATGAGTTCACGTCCCAAAGATAACGGCCAAACTAAATGCGTGTTCTATTCAAGTGGCGCAAAATTAGGGCCCCACATTTTTTAGGTTTTTAGTTAACAAATTTTTGTTAACACTTAAAGCATTTGTTTTAAATCGTCCTTCTGGTCAAATAATAACAATTAAATGAATTTTAATTTAAAAAAAAATTAGGTCTCTGGCATGCTTGGGTTGGGAGCAGTGGGCGATTGAAAACCGACCTTAGGGCCTGTCGTGAATAACCCATGCTAACAATTATTATCTTGAAATCTCTACAAATTATCTACAGCGACCTGTAACAACATTTTTCTATTATTGCGGAAAGCAAGTGGCACCAGGCGACATTGTTCGTAGTCTTTTATAAGTTCCTACTGCTCAATTGAGAACATTCGAATAAACGCGCATCACTGATGCCAAATATACTTTTGGCATAATTATATAACGCGCCCCTATCTATTTTGAGTAACTAAACTTTTTTATTTGTTACTTTTCCACCTTCCCCTCCATTTTCCACCTCGATCGACAAAAGAATCATCAATAATTTAATTAATGTTTTTTTTTTCGCGAAATTTGCGCAACAGTTTTATCTATTTCTCTATTTACGTTACGAGTGACTTTGTTTGCATCAGTAAACAGAGGACTATGTCAATGAGTGTTGAAATGTTCTTATACCAACAGGGTGAGGTAGGGTATTTGTTTGTTTATAACTTTGTTATACATTTAATATTAGTATTATTATTATATTTAGTAGGAGCTATACTGACGAATAGACGACACCAACAGGTCATTGATATGAGAGAAAGTACAGATCCTTGATGCACTCTTGGGTTTGTAGCAAAGAATTCAGATGATGTGCAATATGCAATAAAATTGAACACAGTTCCACAGCTATGTCCTTCCTTTAAACAAAATTCCTGGATGCTACTCTGCAACTTTGTCAATTTACGAATCTGGGGTTTAATTTAAGAATTTTCTGTTCCACCAATCTTTTCTTTTTCTTTTTTTAAAGAGCAGAACCTGGGGGGGGGGGGGACCCAAATGCGCGGCGGATCGTATTGAAAGCGATACTTCGATTTCGACCGTCTTCGCTTTTGCTTGTTCTCAAATGAGAACTGTGCCAATTAGACTTCCAATTTTAAATTTGTTTTCCCAAAAGTTTGGCAGCTTTTTCCCGTCACAAGAATTTAGTTTATTTTTTATCCGCAATAAATCCGCCAGCAATTCGTCACCTCAATAGCTATCGCTTTTGAATGGATCGAATCGCTTTTGGAAATACAAAAATACCAATCCGCCATGAAAAGCGATCCGCCGCGCATTTGGGAATAAGCCCCCTGCATTGTAAACAAAATTCATGTCTCTTTTTTCAGCTCAGACACATCAGAGATTTGAACTTGTGTTTCTTTTTTTGTTCTATATGAGGTCAGAATAATTTGACTGAGCAGACAGAGTCTAAGTAAAGCAGACTGAAACTAAGTAAAAATCTTAGCCCAGCATATTTAAACAGCTAACCAGGGACCAGATCACATGAAATGAAAACGATGAAACGATATGATAGCGACAGCTTTAATAAAAGCAATATCGTTCAATCGTTTTTATTTTATTTTTTTATGGCCCAAGGATTTTGTATGCTTGTACAGAAAAACAGAGTATGTAAAGGGTGTTTTTTTAGATGTATAAAACTTTGAAGTGGAATAAAACAAAGATGATTTTTTTTTAAATTGACATGAAATTTACTTTATTCGAAAGACAATCTTCTGACATTATAATTTAAATATGATTTCTGGCATATGACCGCCACGGCTGGCTCGGACGTAGTCTTATATGGAGGTCCAATTTTCGATTACATTTTCCAACATTCCAACGTTTGTGGCCGTATATCCGCAATAACGCGTCGAATGTTGTACTCCAAGTGGTCAATCGTTTCGGGCTTATCGGAGTAGACCATCGACTTCACAGAAAATAGTCAAACAGCGTTAAACCTTACGATCTTGGAGGCCAATTCACGGGTCCGCAACGTGAAACTATCCGGTTGCCAAACGATTCCTTCAATAAATCAATTGTCGCACGAGCTGTGTGACATGTTGCGCCGTCTTGTTGAAACCACACCTCCTGCACATCATGGTTGTTCGATTGATGAACGATAAAATCAGTAATCATGGCTCTATAGCGGTCACCATTGACTGTAACGTTCTGGCCAGCATGGTTTTTAAAGAAGTACGGACCAATTATTCCACCAACCCATAAAGCACACCAAACAGTCAGTTTTTGTGGATGTAACGGTGTCTCAACATACACTTGAGGATTATCATCACTCCAAATACGGCAGTTTTGTTTCTTGACGTATCCATTCAACCAAAAGTGAAACAATTATCTTGACCGTAAAATGGACGTAGTGCGCGATACGTATTTCGAACAGAATAATTATCTTCAAAATAAATTTGCACAATTTAGAAGCATTTTTCAGGCGTCAGTCTTTTCAGTTGAAATACCAAACCAAACTATACTCTGTCCCATTTATATTTTCAGTACAGGGAAGATAGGGTATTTGCCTTTCACCCTTAATTTTATGGATTTCAATAAGCTGTCTCCATTATAAAGCTCTCACATGGTTGCCATAGTGAGCACTATAAATTGGCATAATTCTCTCACAAATATCGGTAGGGCTACCAGCTATTTATTACTAAATCTAAAAAAATTAAACTAAATCTAAATTAAATTAAATCTATCTTTTTCCACACCACCAAGAGGTAAGATAGTAGGCGCGTTTTTTTAAGAGTTTCTTATTGAGTACCCACTATTTTTTGGGTACCGGCATTATAAAAAGTATAAAAAACTGTGTCTCAATATTCAATTCCAAGTACTTCTGAATTTAGGATACCCATTACCCGAAATTACCGGGTACCTGTGAACTTGGGTAATAAATTCAACTCGACAATAAACCTCATTGTTTCGACAGCTGGTGGACTGTATATTAATATCCTCCTCCTCCTCCTCCTTATCAGTTTTCGATTTTTTTTACACATTTTTTGAAGCAGCAATAATAATATTATTAAACATACAAAAAATTCCCTGATTGAGCCGATGATACAAAATAATAAAGTAAACAAATTAAACAGTGTTCCATTTCTGCTAAAAGACAAAATCGAAAAAATGGTTTAACTGCATATTAACAGATCCATCAGAATTACAAAATAATTAAAGGAGTACCTAAAAACTGTATGGCAACATCCCACATAATCAAATTCATTTATTTGCTCTCAAAAGCTTTAAAAAGCAACAAAACACAAAAGTTCTTTGACACAATCCATAGAAAAACCCGTAATGATTTTTATGCAAATGAATATGGTAACACTCTTCTGAGGTGCTTAAAACACACACCAACACCACACATGTTTATTTTCTGTGATAAAATAGCAACCGCACACGAGAAGATCACCCTCATCGTCATCCTCATTCTACCAGCACATGCGAGGCAGACTGGTCATGGTGGGGTGTATGCGCCTTTGAGGAAAATTTCTTCATAAACAGACTGGTCATGGTGGGTTTTACGTAAATGACAACAACAATTCCTTGGCAAGTCAGTGGCTTGGTTTTTATTTCAGTGGCAATTCTTGTGATTGAGTGCCGTAAAAGTATCTACTGGCACCTTTGGTAGAAAAAAGAGCTTCCCATAAGGCCTGTACTGAAAATATAAATGGGACAGAGTATAAGGTTAATTTCGATTCGCCAGAAAAAAACACTTTTTCTTTCCCGAGATCACTTTTTTCGTTCGTTTGGTACAAAAAAAAGCAATATTTTTCAGAGTCGAGAGCACTTTTGCGAATCTAGATTTTTTCTCAAAGTCGCTCGAGATTTACCAATACACTTACATTATGATTTGACATTTGTTTGTTTACGTTTTATGGAAGTCGGTCGAAAAAGTTAGAGCTACTGAAAAACCATATTAAAATAAATAATTTAAGCCAAAATTTGATAAATATGAAACAAATAATAGAGGTTTAAATTTCATCTTCATCATGTGGCACATCTTCATCGGCGTCGTCGTCGTCCTCTTCGGATAATACTGGCTCGTCTTCGTCATACGAGTAATTTATGCAGTTGCAGTATTTGTTCTTTGCAAGGGAGAAAAAGCATCGATTTTGCAATTTTGTGCAGGTGCAGGACGTGGACCGTGGTGAACATACACTCGGAATATTTATTATGAGATTTCTTTTATAGTTATTTGAAAATGTATGGAAATCTTGGAAGTTGCAACCACTCTAAGAAAAAAAATCTTCACAACAAAAAAGGTAAACAACTTTTGGCAGGCACACCACCAACAAAGAACAGCTCAGTATACTTCTTTTTGTTCGATTGGCCAGACGAAATCTAGAGAAATCTAAAAAAATCTCAGATTCCAATCGAATTCAATATAAAAATAAATCACTTGACAGCTGACAAAATAGCCGCCACTGAAAATAGTGTTGCCAACTTAAAGTTCTATACCTCTAAAAAAAAAACACCCTTTATAACCCTATACATGTGGCTACATAAAATTATGTATTGTACAAAAAATAATGGACACTAACGTACTGGAAACTGCAATCATTTGAAATCGATCCGCAGACACGTGGTTATCACTGAAACTCGTAGTAGCAGTACATCTTCCTCTTTATAATATTTTTCGGATAACCTTTCACACATTAACAAACGCCAGAACCCCGGACACTGCAATTCGTAGCCAGGCCCTACGTTGGGTGCCCTCAAAAAAGATTTATGCAGCAGCAGTAGAAATGAAATCGAGAAGACAATTTATTGTAAACTTCTTATGCAATTGCCCTGCGCTCGCCCGTGTCCGGAAGGCCAAACTAAAATCTATAAGCTAATGCAACGCCTTTTTTCATATTCTACTTCCGAGCGCTTTCTTGCAAATTAAAAGGCAAACGTTTTCTGCAAATAAAAAAAATAAAAAAACAGCACTAACAGCACTCTTTGCTAATTTTAATAAATAATGCTGGGTTTCCACTTGTCGATTTGAAATTGACAATTGACGTATTTTTATGCCAATTAAACAATTGGCAAGTGGAAATAGCGAAAAATTGCTTGTCAATAAATTGACTAACAGCGTTTGCCAATAATTGACAAAGAAACCACTGGACAAGTGGAAATAGCTGAATTGTCAAACAAAATGTCACTTTGTCTATAATTGACAGAGAAAATTTAATTGGCATCGAGTTCATAAGTTGGTCAATCAACTGACAAACGATTTTTTGCCAATAATTGGCATAAGTGGAAATGAACTGACGTTGGTGTCGTTCAATGACATAAACGCGAGGGCTGTCAAACTTTGTCAATCAACCGACATGTGGAAACCCACCTTAAGGCTGTAAGCATTTGAACGCAAGTTTACGCAGCTTATGACGGTAGATACCTTTATATTTTTGAAAAGTATAAACACGCTGCGAAATAGCTATAAACTTTTGGATATAAACTGACTAAAAATTTGCTTTTTTCATCATATAAATTGGGAAATATTTTTTTTAGAAAAGGCAGCAGGGATTGAGACTAACGCGGATTCCAACGTGTCTAAAAAGTTTTGAATTCGCTTTCACGACTTGGAAGCTCTTAATACTAACTTTGGAACTAGAACCAGAGAAAATAAGTCCCAATTCCTCATCATACACTATTCGTATGGCTTGGTCGTAGCTTATCATTCAGTTGATAATTCTGGCTAGTCATAATATAGTCATCAACGTTACAAATGCAGACATTAATTTGCATATTCGTCTGACAAAAAACTTCATTAGGTTAAAAAAAATAATACTTATCATGCCACAAATTACAGTAAAACTGTTTTCATAAAGAACAGGCAAAATGTTATAACTAAGGACGCCGCAAATTGTTCATTTTCATTGTTTATTATTTATATACGTATGTGTATGTATATGCTATGCATTATAAATATGAATGTATACATATATATATGTATTTTTTAGTGTTCAGTAAAATTTGTCTAAATTGTGTATGTTTTGGACCTAGCATGGAATCGTCCTCCGAATTTCAAAAAAACTGTTTTTCTTTAATTATAAAACCTTAATGTACGCATATTTATCAAAATTAAAATTGCTTCGCTTTATGTATCTAAAGGTCAAAATGATATGGAAAGGAAGTTCAAGCTTCCAAGCACAACATTTATTGGAGGTGATGAAACCGCGTTGTCACTTAGGTGAGAATAACTTCGAGTTTTAGATTTAAGTATTTCGTAACTAACTAGTGGTCTTACAGGGAAATTTTAAACCGTTTGGAAAACGTGTATTGTAACAAAATCGGGGTCGAGTTTATGTTCATCAATTCACTGGAGCAATGCAATTGGATCCGAAAACGGTTCGAGACACCAGGTGTACTGAAGTTTTCGCCAGAGCAAAAACGTCTGATACTTGCTCGTTTAACCCGGGCTACTGGGTATGTTTGGCTAACTATATTACTTGAGTCATATTAATTGTAAAGTTTTATTTTGCTCCCACAAGTTTTGAAGCGTTCTTGGCCAAGAAGTACTCCTCTGAAAAGCGATTCGGTCTCGAAGGTTGTGAAATGATGATTCCAGCTTTAAAGGAAATCATCGACGTATCAACAGAACTTGGTGTCGAGTCTGTTATTATGGGTATGCCACATAGAGGTCGTTTAAATACATTAGCTAACGTGTGTCGTAAGCCGCTGCATCAAATATTTACGCAATTCGCTGGTCTGGAAGCTGCTGATGACGTATGTTTATAACCGGTCTTAATCTTAAGATTCCGTTGAATGATCGATATTTTCTCAGGGATCCGGTGATGTTAAATACCATTTGGGAACCTATATTGAGCGCTTAAACAGAGTGACAAACAAAAACATTCGGTTGGCTGTCGTTGCTAACCCATCACATTTGGAAGCAGTTGATCCTGTCGTGCAGGGAAAAACTCGTGCTGAACAATTCTATCGCGGCGATAGTGAGGGAAAGAAAGTGATGTCCATTCTTATTCACGGTGATGCTGCATTCTGCGGTCAAGGTGTTGTTTATGAAACAATGCACTTGTCTGACCTGCCTGACTATACAACACATGGAACTATCCACGTTGTAGCAAACAACCAAATCGGCTTTACAACTGATCCTCGTTTCTCCCGCTCCTCGCCATATTGTACAGATGTTGCCCGTGTCGTTAATGCCCCCATTTTCCATGTAAATGCTGATGATCCAGAAGCTGTGATGCACGTTTGCAAAGTTGCAGCTGAATGGCGTGCAACCTTCCATAAGGACTGTGTTATTGATTTAGTCGGATACCGCCGCAATGGACACAATGAAATTGATGAGCCAATGTTCACACAACCATTGATGTACCAAAAAATCCGCAACCATAAGAACTGTAAGTAATTTGTTTATTTCTATAATCGTATGGGTGGGAGACAAGATAAATCTTAGCTAATAAATTTTGGCTTATTTCGTATAATATCCATGTTTTTGCCCACCGAAATGAAATCAATATTTTCTTATTTATCTATGCTCTTATTATAAATTTTGTTAATTTATTTTAGGTTTGGATTTGTACGCTGACAAACTGATCGCAGAGGGAACTGTTACATCCGAGGAAGTAAAATCAGTTCACGATAAATACGAAAAAATTTGCGAAGAAGCTTTTGAATTAGCAAAAAAAGAAACACACATCAAGGTATGATAAATTATAGTATTACGCCCGCGGCTGCACTTGAGGCGGTCATGTAACTTTAACCACTGAACCTAAAAATATATGTTGTAATTGCAAGCAGGTGATAGTGCTCACTAACGCGGGGCTTTTTAAAATCAACTATGTAGGGCATAGCTCTATTCTTAAGAAATCATTCTCCAATGTCCCTGATAAAGCGGATAAAGGTCTTGGTACAGTCGACTTCCACATACCAAACGAAGTAATGTACCCGGATGGTTCCAAAACTAGTGAGGGGTCAGGCGTATACTCGAGAGATATATCTTCCAATCGGAGCATCTTAATACAAATATCCGTGGCTAAGAGAATAATTCTTAATAAAACTACATATTAATACTACCGACCTTACTTATCGGGCTCCCGACCCGTGAAGAGTCTCTGTCTGAGACACTGCAGCCTTCCATCCTCTACGATCCCGGGCACGCTGCTTCCAATTGTCCAGACCAAGCGCTTTGGCATCCGCGATGGCTTGGTCTTTGAAACGGAGGTTCGGTCTGCCTTGTCTTCTCGAACCTGGGGGCTGGGATTCGAAGGCCCTCTTGGCTGGAGCATTATTGTCCATTCGCTCGATGTGGCCGAGCCAATGTAGTCGACGTGTTTTGGCTTTTTGGACTACATCCACATCTTGGTACAGCTCATAGAGTTCGCGGTTGTATCTTCTCCTCCATTCGCCCTCCTCGCACACAGGACCAAAAATCCGCCGAAGTATTTTTCTTTCGAAGGAGCCCAGTATCAGCTCTCCCTTCTTGCTTATCATCCAGCACTCGGCGCCATAAAGCAGAACTGGCAGGATAAGGGTTTTGTAGAGCACACATTTCGTCCTTCGAGTTAGGAGTTTTGAACCCAGTTGTTTTGCCAAACCTAAGTAGCAACGGTTTCCTAGGGTAATTCTTCGCCGGATCTCCACTAGGGTGTCATTCGTGGAGTTTACGTTTACTCCGAGGTAGGTGAACTCCTTAACTACCTCGAAATTGTTGCTATCAATAGTGACGTTTTGTCCTAGGCGGTGGACAGATGCTTGTTTGTTTGTTGATAGCAAGTACTTAGTCTTGTCCTCATTTACTTCAAGCCCAACGGATTTCGCCTGTTCTTCAATCGCCGTGAACGCTTCTATCACGGCACGCTGGGAGCAACCGATGATATCAATATCGTCCGCATAGCCAAGCAGCTGGACGGACCTGTTGAAGATAGTGCCTTCCGTGTTGACACCTGCCCTGCGCACTATCTGCTCCAGTACGAGATTGAAGAAGTCGCATGATAGAGCGTCTCCTTGCCGAAATCCGGTGCATGATTGAAAAAGTTCGGAAGAGCTGCTTCCAAACTGCACGTTGCAGCGCGTGTTTTCCAGCGTCACGCCGCGACACAGCTGAATCAGTTTTGCCGGGATTCCGAATTCGGCCATCGCCATATAGAGCTCCTGACGATGTATGCTATCATACGCGGCTTTGAAGTCGATGAATAGGTGGTGAGTTTCGACTTGAAATTCGTTGGTCTTTTCCAAGATTTGCCTCAGTGTGAAAATTTGGTCTATAGTCGATCTGCCGGGCCGGAAGCAACACTGGTACGTGCCGATTAGTGTGTTGCAGAACGGTTTTAGACGTTCACACAGTACGTTGGATAGGATCTTGTATGCGACATTTAGCAAGGATATGCCTCGATAGTTCTTGCAAGACATAGGATCGCCTTTTTTGAAGATGGGGCATATGGAGCTGATAGTCCAGTCATCGGGCATGTTTTCTTCCACCCATACTTGGTTGATGATTCGGTGCATGCTCCCTACCAAAACATCACCACCGTATTTAAAGAGCTCCGCTGGTAGACCATCAGAGCCTGCGGCCTTGTTGTTCTTAAGCTTTTTTATAGCTAAGCCAACTTCTTCTATACTTGGTGGTGGGACTAGTTCCTCATTGACTGGACGTGGGTTCTCTTCTTGCCCTATCACTCTCTCTACATGATGCCCATTAAGCAGCTGTTGGAAATGCTGCTTAAACACATCTACTATTCCCTGCGCTTCGGTGACTAGGTTCCCTTCGCTATCTCGAAGAGCCTGCGTTCCGGTTTTGTAGCCAGCAGCTAGTTGCTTAGCTTTTTTATAAAACCTCCGGATGTTATTACGATCGCGCGACTCTTCGATCTCCTTGAGCTGGGAAGCTGCGTAAGTCCTCTTCTTTCTACGCAGGATCTTCTTTTCCTCCCTTCTCCTGGCTCGATACTCTTCTCTCGCTGCCCTTGTTCTGCGCTGCAGCGCTTTCTTGTGTGCATCTTCTGTCACCTTTTTCCTGTACACGCATTCATCATCATACCACGGGCTCTTTCTCTGGGGTGGCTGGTACCCTACGGTGGTTTCGGCTACCTCCTTGATGATGTCGCGATACTGGCACCACTGATTGTTGGCGTTTGTAGTAGGTGAGTGCACATAGGAGAGTTTCATACTCAGGCGCTCGCTGTAGGCTCTGGCTACTCCAGGTGTGCTAAGGCGTCCAACGTCGAATTTCTTCTTCTGGGCAGTTCGAAGCTTCTTCTCGTTGGACAGTCGAGCTCTGAATTTAGCCGCGACAAGAAAATGGTCAGAGTCGACTGCCGACCTAAGGTGATCAAACTTAGAAGGGCACAGAGTTTCGAAGGCCTTGTAGTTTGAGTTGAATATGGAAAATCCAAATTAAGAATACCAATAGGTATACTTTCTGGTCATTGCCTTCTAAGGAAGCACGCTACAAATTACATGTCAAAGACTACCCATACTCTGTGAATGTCAACTCATTTCTCGGTGTAGAATAAAGAACCTCGGAAGAGACTTACTTACTAATCTCTACATCTCTACATCTCTACATATAAATAAAATTGGTGTAGTTCTGTTCGACTAAAATTGAAATTGACTGCATGTCTTTAAATGCAAAAATCTTAGAAATTGCTGAATATATTCTGGTGAATTTTTCACAGGCTTATAGAGGATACTTAGGCCTACAATCTCCACTTTTTCTTAACTCTATATCTCTATAAATTCCGGAAAAAATTGGACAAGAGTAATTTTTTTTTTCGTTTCGCTTCGATTTTTTCTTTGCAACGCTTTGCGTTCGAAAATACTGGGAGCATTTAAATATACTAAGTACCAGCTTATAAAGGACATCTGCAAGTACAATTTAGGATATCCATTATCTCGATAACTTAAAAGGTTTTTAAATAAATAGGCAAAATTTGAAATTTTTCTACGATTTTCACCTCGGTGGATTGATATGCACTTCATTCTCAAATCAAACATACTAACCGCGCAATATCTCTTTTAAACTTATTTACTTATTTTACCCCTGTGGCAGAGAGAGACATACGGAGGCAGTACCTATGATGTTGCTGTTGTTTGCTTAGAAAAAAATAAGCACATAAAAGAAATGTCAAATCAGTGATGATACATGTAGGGAAAAATTCCTACACGTAGGATTTTCGATCTAAAGGGAAAAAAGGGCAGATTTGTATAACGTAGGGATTTTTTTCGGACGAAACATTTTCGTCTTATTTGTGAGTAAATTGATTTGCTCAGTCAAAAAATATTTACTATTTTTGTTTACCTACTTTATTTTGCTCATAAATTCGTCGATATTCGCTAATAAATGAAATGTGATGACATAATTTGAAGAATCAACAAAAAGGAAAAATGCATTTGTGGTTGAGATTGCGCATGAGAAGTTTGATTCGATTACCAAAGAAGTATCTATCAGTATCTATGAAAGAATGTCAAATAGATATATAGGTATGCATTTTGTATTTAAAAAATTAAAAACATCCATTTGATTCACATTTTATTCAATTATTTGTCTTATTCTTTCCGTTTCGTTTATTTCTGCAGTCCCCGTAAAATCTTCGTCTTCATTTTGGAAAATACCAGAAATGGTAGATACTTCCACTACCTCCTCTTCACTTAGAATCACTAAAACCAAGGAAAAAAAAAAACACAATTTAGATATGTACATTATTACCAAAATAAATTGGCTATACTCTCGGAATTTACTCTCTGCACATGCCGTTCATGTAACACATTTTTTGAACTCTCTTCTGAAAAGAAACATTTTAAATTAAATACCTACAAATCAAATGAAAATATTTTACTCACCCTCTTTGCGCAAGTAGCCAACGCTGGCCATATATATTTCTTTGTATATGTTTATACGTCTAATATTTTTTTCAACTTCTGATAGTTGTTTGATGTTGTCTTCAAATTTGTTTAAGACATCGATTGTCTTTAATTTCAACTCATTCGCCTCCATAGTCCTTTTTATGTAGGTATCTTTATCGTCTAAGATACTTATCCAATATCCATAGACCATAACTAAGCACTTTTATACAATCTTCCTCTTGCTCTTTTGATCAATTCCTATTTCATTCATGCATACATAAATCCATTATACCCGGTACCATAACGGTAATAAGAAGGGAAACTACTCTCTACTCTCTGCACAAGCGGAGGTGTGTACTGTGTATAGTCTAATAAATAGGTAGGAGAGAGATGGCATCTCATTAAATATATTTATCCATTTAAAGCCTAAAGCAAAGCGGCCCATACACGATACACCTCACATGCTTGCATGTACATTGTACAATTACACAATTGACACCATACAGAACACTCTCAGTGTGCATACAAATCACAGTACAACGGGTGCAGGTACTATGTGAAGTGTATGGGCCGCTTAAGACACTTTTATATTGTCTTTGTCCTGCTCTCTTGGCCAATTTATATTTCATTTCATTTTATTCATCCATAAATCGCATTCAGCGCTGCCACTTTGCTACGATCGTAGCAAAACTGCTACGCGATTTCGAATTTGCTACGCACTCTCCCTAAAAACATCTATTTTGCTACTTTTTTTTAAAGCACGAAATGTCAACATAAATCTTGGAATTTCTCTTGAAAAGAAAAAATCAACTAAAGTATATTCAATCTTTACCTACTTTCCCATACTAACTTATAGGTATTCTTTTCTACCATATCCAACAAATACATCTTTCTTTAGATGTGTTAGTGTTTGAATTTGACTGGAATCAAAAATGATATTTTGGAATTGTGAGTTTTGCTACGCAAATTAAGTTTTGCTACTCAAATTTGCTACGCAAATTTTTTTCCTTGTGGCAGCACTGCTCGCATTTTAAATTTCGATGGAGTGCGGCGTATGGGGTTGAAAGAGAAAGGGTGTGAAATGTATACGGAATTGAGAGAGACAGTGATTTAACATTTGAAACGAATGCCTGTTAACATAACGGATAACGGTAATGAGAAGAAATATCTCTTATTCGCCAACTCAAGCGCTATGAGAAATAAATAAATCGAGCCGTTAATATCTTGCCAGAAGCGCTATACGATAGATACCTATTTGATGTAAAATTTTAATACCGAAAAATAAAACAAAAGTGGATTGTTCAAAGTGGAAAAAAGTGCAGTGTTAAATTTAACGAACATAATTAACTTAAAGAAGTCAAAGTGGTTTTGTCTAAGTGGAAACACAATACAGTTTTTCAGTGTTTTTAGGTTGAAAAGTGATTTGCCTTAAACGGAAATTTTCCTTTCTTTGTAGTTTTTTTTTTCTTTGTAGTCTTTTTTCTTTGTAGTTTTTTTTTTTTTTGTAGTTTTTTTTTTTGTAGTTTTTATTTTCTTTGTAGTCTATTTTTTTTTGTAGTTTTTTTCTTTTTGTTCATTAAGCTTACTCAACGGAATATTGTAAGTAAACCAAAGACATTTATATATATAAGTTTCTCCAATCATGCCTAGGCGAAAGAAATCTAATCTTTCAGCACGATCAAATATTGCTGCCCGATCTAGATTAAGTCGCTGTAGGCAATTATTAAGAAATAGACCTCAGATTACTTGGCGGGAAAAACATAATAGTGCTTTTAACTATAACCCCCAAATTAATTACTCTGCAGAAGCCGAAATAGGCTCAATGAGCATATGTTGCACCTTCTGCCATGCTTTAAAATGGAAGGGGGAACCGAAGGGCATTTGTTGTACTTCCCGAAAAGTGCGCTTGGATCCGATTCTCCAGCCACCCGAACCACTGAAATCTTTGCTAAGTGGCAATCAGGAATTCTCGCAGCACTTTCTACAAAATGTACGTTTGTATAATTCAGCTTTCCAAATGACTTCATTTGGGGCAAAGCAAATTCACGAAGGAAATTTTATGCCTACGTTTAAAGTTCAGGGTCAAGTTTATCACTTGATAGGCTCCCTTCTTCCTTTTGAAAATGCGAGAGAATCATTTTTGCAAATATATTTCATTAGCGATTATGTACGACAAAGGGACGCAAGGTTACAATGTTTTCCAAATCTAAATCCTATGTTAGTTGAAAGCTTGCAAAGTATGCTTATTGAAAATAACAATTACATTCATGATTTCAAAACTGCTCTTCAATTTTTCCCATCAAACGAAAATGACTATAAAATAGTTATAAATGCTGATCGACGACCTTCAGCAGAGCATCCAGGTCGCCATAACGAACCGACAACAAACGAAGTATCTGTGCTACTGGCAAATCAAGATTGTGATAAACGAGATATAATACTTCGCAGACATGATAATCAATTGCAAAGAATTTCAGAAACTCATAGATCGTATGATGCTTTGCAGTATCCTCTAATGTTTGTTTATGGGGAAGATGGATATAATTTTGCGGTCTTTCAAATAGAGCCCAACACAGGCCAACCAAATTTCCAAAAAAAGGTATCTGCTCTGCAATATTATTGTTACCGATTAATGATAAGAGAAAATGAGTACAATCATCTGCATTATTACAAACAATTATTTAATCAATACTTAGTTGACGTATATGCTAAAATCGAAACCGAACGGCTTATTTTTATACGAACTAATCAAAAGAAGCTTCGAGTTGAAAATTATATTCACCTTCAAGACGCAATTCATCAGAATGAGAATGTAGAGGGCTTGGGCCAGTTAGTTATTCTACCTTCATCGTTTACGGGAGGACCTAGATATATGCACCAACGCACACAGGATGCTTTTTGTTATGTCAGGAAATACATTAATTAATTACATTAATTTTTTTATTGAACTTTTATATATACAATTTGACTTAAGGCTAGTTTACAAGTGCTGATGAATAATTAATATTTTGTGTGTTGGCTCAACAACAGGGGCCCAACGGTTTACAATGATTTTTTTTTTTTAAATAATTAGATTTACATAAATAAATTGTAATTGTTTTCTCAGATTCATACTCGTAGTATGCATCGTTGTCAGGGTTGACCTCAGGGTGTTCAAATCCGGGTGTCGATGTCCTTGTGGTGGTAGAGAGGGTTGTTCATCTTGGTATTATCCTCGATGGTGGGATGTCTCGGTCAAATCGTAGAAGGGTATAGTTGCCCTGTCGGTGTCTCTTGGGAATAGGTCCTCATTTAGTAGAGCCAATACATGGAGGTAGCGATGCTCTGAGATGTGTTGGGTTTCCGCAATCCTTCGGACTAGAGGGTTTGGATGGTTGGATGCATTCCCGAGTATTCTCTGGAAAAGTGTGACCATGTACTTTTCCAGGGGGGTGATGCTGGCTTCTTCGTAGAGTCTTGAACTTCTGACGTTTTTCTTTCGAATTGGATCATAGTGTAGTCCTGTGCAGATCCTTAAGAGTTTTCTCTCAAAAATGGCCAGCTTCTTCATGTACGTCTTGGAAATAGTGTACCAAATGGGAAAACCGTATGTTACTACCGGTCTTATAAGCTGTTTGTAGAGCAGCAGTTTGGTTTTTTTACTCAGTCCGTTCTGCTTCTTCATCAGCGGATAGACTCGATGAAACGCGAATGCAGCCTTCCTGAGAACAGTGTTCAGGTGTGGGTTGAATTTGAATCGCTCGTTAAAGTTGACTCCAAGATATTTAATGTCGTTTGTGGTTGACAGCGCTGATCCATCAGGTAGTCTCAGCGTTACATTACGACAATTGGTGGCTGATCTACCTCTACTTCTTCCTCTAATTGGTCGATTATTATACGAACTAATCAAAAGAAGCTTCGAGTTGAAAATTATATTCACCTTCAAGACGCAATTCATCAGAATGAGAATGTAGAGGGCTTGGGCCAGTTAGTTATTCTACCTTCATCGTTTACGGGAGGACCTAGATATATGCACCAACGCACACAGGATGCTTTTTGTTATGTCAGGAAATATGGGCGTCCCGACCTTTTTATAACGTTCACGACCAACCCTAAATGGGATGAAATTACCAAAGAACTTTTTACGGGGCAGTTGGCTTCTGATCGGCATGATGTCGTAGCAAGAGTTTTTAAACAAAAATTAAAAAAACTGATAGATCTCCTGGTGAAAGGAAATATTTTCGGTTGCGTTCGCTGTTTTATGTACAGTGTAGAGTGGCAAAAGCGTGGTTTGCCCCATGCCCACATTTTGATATGGTTAGAAACGAAAATAAGAGCTGAGCAAATTGATGATGTGATTCGAGCAGAATTGCCAGATCAAGAAGTTGATCCAGAGCTATTTGATGTTGTGAAAACCCACATGGTGCACGGTCCATGTGGCTCTTACAATCCTCGATCTCCGTGTATGAAGAACGGTATCTGTAGCAAAAGATTCCCTAAATCTTTTACCACAGATACTATAACAGGTGAGGATGGCTATCCATTTTACAGACGTCGTTCACCTGAAAATGGTGGTATAAGAACGACAATCCAATCACGAAATAACTCTTACGATGTCGACAATCGCTGGATTGTTCCATTTTCACCGGTTCTATCGCGCACTTTTAAAGCACATATCAACGTTGAACTCTGTAGCAGTATTAAGTCCATAAAGTATATTTGTAAATATGTCAATAAAGGTTCAGACTTGGCGGTATTTGGTATACAAAATGCTAACGATGAAGTGACGTCATATCAAAATGGAAGATATATTAGTACTTCCGAGGCGGTCTGGCGCATGTTATCGTTTTCAATTCACGAACGTTTTCCCGCAGTAATACATCTGGATATCCACTTAGAAAATGGCCAGAGAGTTTATTTTGATCCAAGCAATGCCCGTAGAGTGGTAGAAAATCCGAGAAACACGACATTAATGGCATTTTTCGATCTTTGTAATAACGACGAATTCGCGGCTTCTTTATTGTACGAAGAAATACCAGGTTATTACACATTTAATAAACAAAATGGAACATTCCAACGCCGACGTCGAGGTACTCCTGTGGAAGGTCATCCCGGCATATTTTATGAGCATACACTTGGGAGAATCTATACAATTCACCCCAATAATCGAGAATGTTATTATCTGAGGTTGTTATTAACATTTGTCAAAGGACCAACTTCTTTCGAAAGTCTCAAAATGGTGAATGGTGTTTTACATCCTACATATCAAGCGGCATGCCTTGGTCTTGGCTTACTAGAAGGCGATAATCACTGGTGCGACACTTTAACTGATGCCAGTATAAGCAGCAGCGCATCGAAATTACGAGAACTATTCGCCATTATTTTAGTTTTCTGCAATGTCTCTAATCCCACAGAGTTATGGGACAAGTTCAAGGATCATTTTGTGGATGATTATGTAAGAGACTTCCAACGGCATTACCCGGATGCAGCCATAAATACTCATTTAGACACATTTGCAAATAGAGCTTTGTTTGCATTACAAGACGTTCTTCTTTCGATAGGCGGCAATTCTCTCTCTCATTATGGTTTACCATCTCCACAAGTGACTGATGGAACTGATGAAAATTTAAACAGAGAATATATTAACCATACAAATTTTGACCCAGTTGAACTTCAAAATACTATAAATCTTAATGAACCACGACTAAACGATGAACAAAATCAAATTTACCGACTCCTCATTGATAAAATAAATGCAAATGTTGGTGGAGTGTATTTTTTAGACGCTCCAGGTGGTACCGGCAAAACATTTTTGATTAATCTTTTGCTGGCCAAAATACGTGCAGAAAAGAAGATTGCCATAGCAGTCGCATCGTCTGGCATAGCGGCAACCTTACTTCCTGGGGGAAAAACGGCACACTCTATGTTTAAAATTCCACTAGATTTAGACCGTACGGAAAATCCAGTCTGCAATATACCCAAAAATAGTCTCAAAGCCAAAGTACTACAAGATTGTGTATTTGTAGTATGGGACGAATGCACTATGGCAAACAAAATTTCTATAGAAGCCGTGAATAGGACGATGCAGGATATAAGAAGTAATAATCTATTATTTGGAGGAGTCGTATTCTTATTCGCTGGAGATTTTAGACAAATATTACCGGTTGTAACTAAGGGTACGCGAGCCGATGAAATTAACGCCTGTTTAAAACGTTCAGTACTTTGGAGACATTGTAAAAAACTTAATTTAAAACAGAACATGAGAGCACATTCAGCTGATTCAGAATTTAGTAAAATTCTTCTTGATGTTGGAGAGGGAAAGTGTCCAGAAGTGAATAGTAATCATGATATAGAACTACCTTCCAGTCTTTGTCAGGTTGTGGCGGAAACTGATACTTTAATACATAGTATTTATGATGATATTCACAATCTCAATACCAAAGAAGATTCGTGGTTGTGTGACAGATCAATTTTAGCACCTACGAACGACCAGGTTACTGCACTTAATCAGCGCATTTTAGATAAACTATCTGGTGAATCACAAACATATCTTTCCATCAATACAGTTTGCAATCCGGATGAAGTGGTTAATTACCCAACAGAATTTCTAAACAGTATAATTGTGCCTGGTCTACCCCCCCACAAACTAGAACTTAAGGTTGGCGTGCCCATCATGCTATTGCGTAATTTGAACCCGCCGAAACTTTGCAATGGTACTAGGTTGCGAGTAGTATCGTTGCAAAGAAACGTTATAGAAGGTCGTATAATATCCGAATGCGGAAAAGGTGAAATAGTATTTATACCACGGATTCCTATAATACCATCAAATTTTCCATTTGAATTCAAAAGATTGCAATTCCCGATCAATGTCAGTTTTGCTATGACAATCAACAAGTGCCAAGGACAAACGTTAAGCAAAGCTGGTATAGATTTAACTAAAGGTTGCTTTACCCATGGGCAACTATACGTGGCATGTTCACGTGCGAGGAATGCCAGTAGTGTTGTTGTTTTAGCCCAAGAAAGTCGTACACCGAATATTGTATATAAGGAAATTTTTCAATAGAGCTAATGCAAAAAACTGAAAATAAATGATAATTAAAATAAAAATGCAAAAACTAAATAAACTAATTAACTTTTTTGTTAAATTCCACGCGTACGAAGACGCGGGTACAGCTAGTTTCAAAAATATAATTTAACACTACAAAACATGCAACGGATCTTTGCACCATAGTTAGTAACAATATACATTATTGCATAGGAATTAAATATTTATTAAATATTTTGTTTAACTGCCATAAGGAGAATCCGTTGATAATTTAAGTGTTTAGTTTAATTGTAATCATATTTTGGTTTTAATATTCTACTACCCCTTTAGCACAAATCCGATGCAATAAAATCGGGTGGTCTTTAGAGACCGGGGAAATGTGTGCTTTATTAACAGTACACAGAGTACAGATTAAAGATTTAGCCCAAAAGGGATGCGTTCATACTAAAAATAATATACATACATATATGCTTAATAATAAACACATACCCCATTCTTAAAAATTCATTTTCATATTTCAGTACAAGGATTGGATCGATTCGCCATGGTCTGGCTTCTTTGAGGGTAAGGATCCCCTTCGTTTATGCCCAACTGGGGTGAAAGAAGAAACATTGGTGCATATCGGAAGCAGATTTTCAAGCCCACCACCCAATGCAGCCGAATTTGTTATTCACAAGTACGAAATATTTAGTTTTATTTTATTTTATTAAATTCACGCCTTATTTTACTTTAGAGGTTTGATGAGGGTCTTAGCTGCCCGCAGGGATATGGTGGAGAAGCGTACTGTTGATTGGGCTCTAGGTGAAGCAATGGCCTTTGGTTCTCTTCTTAAGGAGGGAATTCATGTACGTCTCTCTGGTCAAGACGTAGAACGTGGTACCTTCTCCCATCGTCATCACGTTTTGCATCATCAGTTGGTTGACAAGGCTACTTATACATCACTGTGTCACTTGTATCCAGATCAAGCTCCTTATTCGGTATCCAACAGTTCCCTTTCGGAATACGCTGTACTCGGTTTCGAGCACGGTTACTCAATGACTAATCCGAATGCTCTCGTCCTATGGGAAGCTCAGTTCGGTGACTTTAATAACACAGCTCAGTGCATAATAGATCAATTTATTTCAAGCGGACAAGCAAAATGGGTGCGCCAATCTGGATTAGTCATGCTACTTCCTCACGGCATGGAAGGTATGGGACCAGAACATTCTTCGGCAAGATTAGAACGATTCCTTCAGCTGTCTTCGGATGACGCTGACTACTTCCCCCCAGAATCGGACGAATTCGCTATCAGACAACTACATGATATTAACTGGATCGTTGCAAATTGTACAACACCTGCTAATTATTTCCATATACTGAGGAGGCAAATTGCTTTGCCGTTCCGTAAACCACTAATCCTCATGACTCCGAAATCGTTGCTGCGGCATCCAGAAGCTAAAAGCACATTCGACGAAATGGGTAAAGAAACCGAATTCCAACGCATAATCACTGATCAAGGACCAGCAGGTCAGAATCCAGCTGGCGTTAAAAAGGTGGTATTTTGCTCTGGAAGGGTATACTACGACCTTACAAAAGCACGCGCTGATAAAAAACTCGAAAACGAAATTGCTATTGTAAGGATTGAACAGGTGAATTACACAAACATTTTCTAAATAGGAAATTGAATTTAATCGAAAATGTATCGACAGATTTCTCCATTCCCATTCGATTTGGTGAAAGAGGAAGCGGCTAAATTTAAAGATGCTGAACTTGTCTGGGCACAAGAGGAGCATAAAAACCAAGGCGCATGGACGTACGTGCAACCTCGGTTCCTTACAGCACTCAACTCCTGTCGTGACATCAGGTAAATTATTAGATTACGTTTACAAAGTTCACAATCTTTTTAGTTCTTTCCTTTGTCCAACTACGGATTTTAATTTCGGGATAGGTTTAAAAATGCTCGATACTACGCCATGTGAACATTCAAATTCGCATAGTATTTATTTAAATATATATTTTTTTTTAATTATGTAAATTATTAGATCTTCTGGCGTATTTTCCTCCATTTTGTTTTTCTTCTGTTAGTATGCAATTTAAAACTGCTGCACAATCCATTGGTGGCATGGCTTTATTTAATACAAAGATTACTCGTATTTTGTTTTTGGTTTTGTATTTAATTTATTATGAGTGCTATTTTGATAATTAGTTTTGTTTCCGAAGTGCTATTATATGTAATTCAATACGAACTGAAAGTGTGTTGTTTTTCCAAATGTTTTAATTTTGTTGTGAGCCCACCATGAAATGTACTTGAAAATTATTGTGTTCCAGCCCGAATGGCCAAGATGTTTCCCCATCCATTACCACCACTAGCAATCATAATAACCCTAGTGATAACAGTGGATCATGGTTGAGTCGTATGTTCGTCCAAAACCAATCATCTACACAAAACACCGACGATTTATATAATGCCAAACACTTCGATATTAAATTCGATTCACGCAAAGATTTTAATAGACCCTCAGATGGAAATGCTGCAAAGTCCCGTAACACAAAAATTGGAAGAAAAATTAGGTGAGGGACGGGAATACAAATCGCAATAATTCGATTTTAAATTGGATGTTTTTACGCAAATGAGATTACCCTTGTATATCATTTGGCTTTTTTAATGCATTTTAACCCTCTTACTATGTTTTTATTTCTTTCATTTTAAACATTTCTGTTGAGAGATTTTCTCTTATTTTTTTATTTATTTTTTGTCGTAGTATATCATACATAATCATCAGTTGAATAATGCCTTAATATGTAGACTACATTAGTGGAAAAGGTTCACATAAATTGTGAGGAGATGTGTAATGTTAATGCTATCAATATTGAATTGAATATTCTTGTTCCGAAATTTTTTCAAAAATGATTTAGCAGTATTCTGAGCTTCCTACTCACAATGTTAGAACACTTTCCAAAAACAAGAAATTAAATGTTTAAAACTAACAATATTTCACTTTTAATTTGAATTACATACCCTTTGATTTATGTACATTTTTTTGTTCTTAACTGATTTTGATTGTATATTTACATATTTTTTCTTTATAAAATTGAACGCGGTAAAAAAAATGTAATGGGGCGCCGTAAAATTTCAAAATTTTGTAGGAAGGTAGATTAGATATTCTCTCTATAAAGATCCGAATAGGATTTAAATGATTTCAGTTGACCATAAGGAGACAGACGTTCCATAGAAGATTTGTATATCTTACGAGGGTAATTTGCAAAGTTTTCTGTAGAAAATATATAATAAAAAAAAACATCCTATTTTATATCGATATATTTATTCAAATGGTTTTCAAGTTTTTTTAATTTTTCCTACAAATATTTGTTTGTTGCGTCTAGAGATTCAAAATATGATTTAAAACTGATTTTTTTCTGAAAATCCGGAGAATCGGTGGCGATTTTCATTTACCTTTATTTTGTAATTGTGTTTGAGAGAAATATTTGGGAAGACCTATTCGTATTTCGTATGTTGTCGAATTTCAACCATTGGGAGGTGTATCTATATTGCTAGAAACTTATCCTTAGGAAGAACCAAATTATTCGTTAAATTAATTCAACTACCCAGCTGCAACACTCCTTCGTTGTCCAAATCAAATGTTTCTTCAATCGCGTACCTACTTTCTTCTTATGTCGTATGAATGCAAATACCATGCAAATCTTTAGGTAAATCGTAGTGGAAACAACTTCCACGAAGCTTCAAAAAGTCTTGCTTGCAAATATTTATTTCACATGCAAATTTTCCGAAAAATAAAGATTTATAAATCACTTCGTCCCTTTCGAAATTACCGAAGAAGCCCGTGTTGGTGCCATATCAATAGTTGACAAGATACAAATATTTATAATATTCATTGGTGACTCGAAATTCCGACAAGTTGGATTTACTTTGGACATTGGAATTCATAGATGCATTCATGCAAAAGGAAATCTTTGAATCAAATTTCCATCATCGATCGAGGAAAAAATATTAACACAAGGTTATGAGATGACTCATACGGCACTAGGCATCATAAGGGCCCATCGCGATCCCTAGGGGGAACCAATTGCAGTGACCTACAATGGAAAAACACCTAAACACTTGCCCTTGAGAAAACCCCAATTTCCCTGCAAAAAACAAGTAGCCCCTTGAAGTTGGTATTGTCTATCTCCCCTAAATGTTGGAAGAAGTACCTGCCCAAAAATTTCCTTCTACTGCGACATATTGCCTCACATTCGCACAGTATATGTGTCCTCAATATATATATCCTCTTCGGCTTGCAGGTCATTGCAGAATCTGCAAGTGTCCGAGTCTGCTAGCCCTAGTCTTCTTGCATGTTTTCTAAGAAGACAGTGCCCTGATAATATGCCGATCAGTGTCCTGAGCTGTTCCCTGCCTAGTTTGAGGATTTCCCTAGATCTTTTACGGTCGTATTACGGCCAAAGTGCCTTAGATACCACGTGACCGGTGAGGCCCTCCCACCTCCGGTCGGCTTCCTTATTTATTTTATTCCTTATATTGCTTTTTATGATGCAAGGAGGTGGTTTAATATCCTATCCTCGCCTATCCTCGCAAGCTCATCCGCTTGCTCATTTCCAACTATACCGCAGTGTCCTGGTACCCAGCACAGTCTCACTCGGTCTGCCTTAAGCATTGTGCGACAGGTCCTGACTAATTCAGAATTGATGTTCGTAGATTCCAGTGCCTTGAGTGCAGCCTGGCTATCGATGTAGATGGCTATATCCTTTCCAGATATAGATCTCATCCGCATTAGCTCTGCCGCCTTCATAACAGCCAGAACTTCTGATTGGAAGACACTGCTTGTATGCGGTAGTCGTATAGACACTTTTAGATCTGGATCTACTATTAACACAAATGGAAATAAAAACAAGTAAAAGTCATCATCGTCCTGGCCGATGTTTTGACACCCTCCACTGCATACAAGTCATGGAAAATGTTTGCAGCGTGAGTTAGTATGTACACGCATGGTCCTCCCACTAAATTTTATTGGTCTAGGTCGATTCGTTTGAACGCTATCGTGTTTTCAACAGACGCACGTCACGGACATGACTAAATCGATTCAGAATCATCCCTATCGAGAATAATATTTCCCCCGAAATTTTTCCCTTTTTCACAAAATAGGTATCGTGACTAATTTTCGAAAGGGAACAAAAATAGGCTCGATAATGCGATTGTCCATTGCGATCGATATTTATCTATTTGACAGTCGCTTGTAGGCGATTACAAATGTCTGATCGATGCTTTCTCTTGGAAATGAAAAAAATTTGTGCGTACGAATAGCTAAAATCAATCGACGCAATCGACAATTGTCGTGACGATCGCTGATCGACAATCACTATAAGCGCAAAAATATTCCGTCGGAAAATAGCTATCGGGAATAAATATCTGATTGAAATATTACCGTAATTTTCCCTGAAATATTCCGCTGGCATTTCGTCTGGGAACAATCAACAATGTAAGTGTTTTTCCGCAAAATATTTAGAAAAAATAATGCATATTGCCAGTTTTAATGAAGGTCACACACAACAAATACAAAACAGCTACAGATTGTCCTAAATCATATGGAAAAATGTCCGAATATAGCAAATGAATTTATACAAAAATTTGACGTCAGCGTATGGTCCCAATGGCTACATGTCGTGTACAAGCACTCTCTGTTGACATCAGAGCTAAATATGTGTGTGGTTTGCTACATGCCGTGTAATAGCCACTTAACTCCAACAAGTATTTAAACATTTCCTTATTCACTCGGTAGTATTTATGGAATATAAGAATATTAGTTAAAAGTATGTACAGGATGTTAAGAAAAGTTTTTACTCCCTACTTACAATGCTTCTGGTTCTGGTAGACCTTAAGGATTAGATGCATCCCTTAAGCTTCTTCTTATTGATCTTTTTCGAGCCCTCTCCACTTCCTCATGCTCTTCCATCGCCAATAAAAAATGCGCACTTCTAAATAGTATATCAAAACTATTATTTTTTATATTTTTAAAACCGAACATATATTTCGAAAAAACTTTCCTATGGAAATTCACGATGGGTAGATTTAATTCCCGGTAACAAAAAATATTCGGTTGAAACATTTTTTCCTTAGAATTGCCGATAGAGGTCAATGTGATCCTGATTCAGAATATATTTTATGGGGTCTCCGGTGACTCCTTCTTGGCGTTACAAATATAATGGCAAAGTGAATATACATATAGGCTATAAACATGTTTTAAAATCCTCTTAAAAATTCCAGTCTAATTTATCCCCCTTATAATATTTGATGTGTATGTATGTAATATTTTTTTGATCTGAGAGGTGTTCAAATAAATGCCATGGAATTTTAAATTTTGTTTACACAGCTTTCAAAGCGGATTGCTTTTTAGGTAAAAAATTGTAAAATGTTAAGAAAATCTCCTTCGTCCACACCAAATTACCACTTAGCCACCACTCAACTTCTTTAAGTGTTCATTCAATAGATTCCATCTTTATACACACCAAAATTGAGATAACACTCTTACTCACTTACTTAGATGGCGCTACAGTCCGGGGTGGACCTGGACCTCAACCAACACGCCTCTCCAGTTAGCACGATCTTTGGCTAACTGCCTCCAGTTGCGCACTCCAAGTTGGTTGAGGTCCCCTTCCACTTGTGCGCGCCACCTAAGGCGAGGTCTTCCTCTACCGCGTTGTCCCTCCGGGTTGGAATCGAAGACTCTTCGGGCCGGAGCGTTGGTGTTCATTCGCTCTACATGTCCATCTTAGTCGACTGATACGTACTTTTCTGACAAGGTCGATGTCGCTGTACAGCTCGTAGAGTTCGCTGTTAAATCTCCTCCTCCAAAGCCCACTAAACCCATTTTTGCCGCCTCTGTACTGATACTTGCAAACGCACCAGTGACAGCTCGCTGTGTTCTGCCAATGATGTCGATGTCGTCAGCGTATGCAAGTAGTTGCACAGACTTTTGAAAAGTTGTGCCCCTGGTGTTGGCTTGCGAGTTTCGCACAATTTTCTCAAGAATGATGTTGAAAAGTCACATGACAGCGCATCACCTCGTCTAAATCCTTTTTTGACATCAAAGGTCTCGGTGAGATTGTTTCCAACCTTTACGGAGCAGCGAGCGTTCTCCATCGTCATTCTGCACAACCTGACAAGCTTGGCAGGGATGCCAAAACTAGACATGACTCTGTATAGCTCGTCTCTATAAATGCTGTCATATGCGGCTTTAAAATCGATAAATAGGTGATGAGTATCGATTTGGACTTCTTGGGTTTTCTCCAGAATCTGCCGTAGTGTGAATATTTGATCGGTTGTGGACTTACCGGGCCTAAAACCGCACTGATAGGGTCCAATCAGTTCGTTGACAAATGGTTTTAGGCGTTCACACAGTACGGCAGACAGAATTTTGTAAGCGATGTTAAGGAGACTGATGCCTCTATAGTTGGCGCAGTTTAGAGGGTCTCCTTTCTTACGGATCGGGAAAACAATGCTGAGGCTCCATTCATCAGGCATACTTTCTCTGACCAGATTTTAGAAACGAGTTGGTGTATGCTCTCTACCAAGTCATCTCCTGCTGCCTTAAAAAGCTCGGCCGATAAACCGTCCGGTCCTGCAGCTTTGTTGGACTTCAGATTGGATATTGCTATCCTTACCTCATTTTGGTCAGGTGGACGGAGGTCTTGGCTTTCATCGCCCAGGTTGAATGGTTCATTCTGCCTGACAGCGGAATTTGTGTCGTCTTCGCCGTTTAGCAGTCTGCAGAAATGGTTTTTCCATATCCTCAGCACCGACTGTGACTCCACTACAAAGTTTCCTTGTTCGTGGAACACTCAGCTGTTAAAATATTTTAGTAGTTGCCCATAAACCTTTTAATTAATGTAAAGAATTTCAAATCATATATGCACATACATAAAATTCCCCAAAAACTAAATTATATTCGCGAAAACATTCGAAATCTTCATTAAAATCATGTTTTCGATAAAACCTCCTGTCACAAACAAATTGCTATTCCTATCCTTAATTTTGATTCTGATTTCTGATTGATTATTGTGGTATTTAAATTAACGAATTTGTATTAATTATCTGCATTCATTTTTTGATTGTAAATACGAACGAAATTTGATTACAAAAAAGTCAGTCCACACAATCATTCCACAGCTGATTGAAACGTCAAGCAAAACCTAGTTGGTATTCGATATCAACGTTTCGACAAGTTTTTTGTGCGGTGTGAAAAAAGTTCAGATCCTTATAAAACATAGACATTATGTAGCTCCTTTTTGTCAACATATGTTTACTTCATGCAACTGATTAACAAAAAAAACACTGCCTTGCGCTAAAACATTCTTTCCAAGAACTTAAGTTTAAGCCGCGTGTACAACTTTAGAAAGATTACGGCTTGGGTTAAAGTAGAAAAAAAAGGAATTGAATAGTAAGCAACAACAAAATGCATTGGATTATCAAAATCTGTTGTTGTCAATTGAAGACGAAGCAAAGTAACTCTTTGATATGCGAACAAGCATAATGTCTTTCCAGGAGGATTATACATATATGTAAATGTCAAAATTTAAATATTGAAAAAGTCTGATAATAAATTAGTGGTCGTCACCTGAGAATTGTTTTACTCTATACATATGCGCCAACTATGGGAATTGCCCTAGGTGTTTTCAAGTTGGTAGCGGTAGGTCGAGTGCTATGAAGGGTCGACTTTAGTAACTTACACCCGCGACCCTTTTGATTGAGAGCCCGAACATTGACAATGAATGAAAAAATTACTAATATGAACGATGATGTATATGAGCTTGACTACGCTGCAGAGTCAGGACTTATATTACGTTTCTAGAATATACTAATTGCTACTGTAGAATCCTTGAGTAAATTTTTAAAGAAAAGAAGACCAAAAACTTCTTTGTGAATCCAATGCTTTATTACGACTAACTCTAAACTAAAATCTTATTCTAAAGAAACGTCGCAGCGCTTGCACACAGATAAGAAGTGAAGCGTACATTTGTGTTATTATTGGCGATTTAGCATCTCGTGCAAACCTCGAGTGTCCGTCGCTATGCGGTATCATATTCCTGTTCCATAGACATTCCAACAAAGTATGGCATTGAATTGTTTATCTAAATGTGGTGCCTAATTTGATATTAGATAATGGATATTGCAACAAATCGTGGGAATGGAATGTTAAAAATACCTTATGCCTTTCAGCACACATATATACGCTACACTACTATACAAAGCTCATTTTAGTTTGTCATAGTTCTTCTGGTAAATATTTGAGGTTTATTTAAACATATAATTTTAATAAGACAGTTTAGTTTTAAAAAAAAATTACAGAAACATTCAAATTTATAAAAATCTCATATAAAAAAAGATTGAGAATTTGGACCTTAGGAGAATTAACGGTAAATAGTAACTGTGCTGATGTATGTACATATATTATACCTGTCCGAAAACTGAAAGCACCTTGTAAGCATTTTTATTTCTTCTCTGAAGACTAACCGCCAACGGGATGGGCTGAACACGTCAGTCAATTTCTCCTTCACAAGTAGAACTTTCAGACTCCGTCAGAGGGGACAAAGCGGGGGGTTAGACTGTTTCGGTCACCCCTCGTCGCCCTCTCCTGCCGCAGTCCTCCTGTCTGATCTGGACCAGCCACCCCCTCACTAACGGAGGTTACCACCAATAACCTCTCTTCGAGATAATCTACCCAATTTTCGCAAATAGCAACGATACTCCCACTGTAATGCCCGGCACATAGAATATTTCTGGCCGATTCCAGAAATCGAGTGAAATCGAAATTGCAAATATAGCAAATTCGTTTTCAGTGTTCTGCATTTCGAGAGATTCGGAAACTCTGGCATTTTTTTCGAAATCACTGTCTCAATTTCGGAATCGAATACAGTGAAATGTAGAACACAAAAATTCATTTCCGATTTCATTTCGAGTGAAAGTGAAATGTGGAACCTAGCAGTTGGTTGCCACGTATTGAGGGTTATCTCCCATTTAGTGAATTGACCTTTATTCTTGAAATGTGAATATCCAAACGGTCAAAAATTTATTAAATGAGTTCCCTTTCCACTTACCCTTTGTAGATAGCAAGTAAAATAGTGGACAAATTTGTATGTAAAGTATGAATTCTGGCTTTGTGTGATTTTAATTATATTTCTGTCCCAATGTCAGTTTCAGCTTAATATCTGTCCATGTGTAAACTGAACTCTTGAACACGATCGGTTGGGTGGTTTCAGAATGGTGTAATGGACTAGGGACTAAAAAACAGTCGTAAGGCAAAAAAATTCCTCATTGTATTTTCGGAGTATTTTCTTGTTAACTTGCCAACACTTTCGGATGGGATTAAAGACCAGCGTTTTATATACTTTTAATATCCAACAATTAACTTGAATGCATGTAACAAGAAAGCTTATAATTGAAACCTTGTAATTTCTCTGTCAAACTGTTGTTATTGTGAATGTTATATGTGTGTCTTACAAGTGTATTTACTTATTGGAAGTAGTTATTTTGCAACTATCTGTAGTTCTTTTTATTGATGAATGTTTTATGGTAACAGTCCATCATTATCTGTCAGTCTGCTACTTCAACAACGCTTTTGTTTATTCACTCTTTAAACCGTTTTGATAAATTACCTTTTATTTCAATTACGATTGGTTTTATAAAGCTAATTCAAAACTATCTGTAGTCGTGGTTATGATGTGCATATTAGAAAGGAAAAAAAATCTCGAATTGGGAAAAATTGGTAAACTACCAGTTAGGTAATATCATGAAATGGTGTATTGGATTAGAGGTTTTCGTTCTGTTCAACTTACTCATTTTGTGGTTATCCCAATGCTTTTGTTCCGTTGATTTGTATAGGTACTCAGTTACATGTCTTCAGTTTTTATTTGAATTATCGTTAACAAAAGAAAGTTGAAAGAATAACTATATTTGTTCCTTTAATTGGTATATCCGTATATCCAATATACCCGAATAATCACAAATACTACCCCTTCGACAGGCTATACATTTATACAGACATATTAGGTTCTTTTCGGCTTAGCTATATATAGCTAAATATATATGTATGTATCATGTACTTAATTGGTCACAAAATAATAGTGATGCCCAGTCCATGTTCTGTCCACTGAGTTTACGATATTGGCTTTTCCGTAAATAGTAAAGTGTGTTTTTTTAGAGGTATAGAACTTTGAAATGGAATAAAACAAAGATGATTTTCTTAAATTTACATGAAATTTACTTTATTCGGAAGATAATCTTCTGGCATTATAATTTAAATATGATTTCTGGCATATATGACCGCCACGGCTGGCGCGGACGTAGTCTAATATGGAGGTCCAATTTTCGATAACATTTTCCAACACTCCAACGTTTGTGGCCGTATATCGGCAATAATGCGGCGAATGTTGTCCTCCAAGTGGTCAATCGTTTCGGGCTTATCGGAGTAGACCATCGACTTCACAGAAAATAGTCAAGCGGCGTTAAATCGCACGATCTTGGAGGCCAATTTACGGGTCCGCAACGTGAATCATTTGTCGCACGAGCTGTGTGACATGTTGCGCCGTCTTGTTGAAACCACACCTCCTGCACATCATGGTTGTTCAATTGATGAACGATAAAATCAGTAATCATGGCTCTATAGCGGTCACCATTGAAATTCTGGCCAGCATGGTTTTTAAAGAAGTACGGACCAATTATTCCACCAACCCATAAAGCACACCAAACAGTCAGTTTTTGTGGATGTAACGGTGTCTCAACATACACTTGAGGATTATCATCACTCCAAATACGACAGTTTTGTTTATTGACGTATCCATTCAACCAAAAGTGAGACGATTATGTTGACCGTAAAATGGACGTAGTTCGCGATACGTATTTCGAAAAGAAACATGATTTTCAAAATAAATTTGCACAATTTGGTAGCGTTGTTCAGGCGTCAGTCTATTCATGTTGAAATGCCAAACCAAACTCAAAATATATCACTTGACAGCTGACAAAACGGCCGCCACTTCAAATAGTGGTGCCAACTTAAAGTTCTATACCTCTAAAAAAAAAACACCCTTTACATTATCATACATCTCGATGAAAATGGAGAAACGAGACATTTAATGCATAGTTGCCAATCTATTATATTTTCGGTAATTTGTTTGTTATCAAGTTCTGTCATTATCTACAAGCCTATCTGTTCCTTTATTTTTTCATTTCCTTTATTTATCCTAATTTCATTATTTATTAATCAGTTGTGAATATAATAAAGCATTTATAATTTAAAACAAAATATTAATATGTGTGCACGCTTTTTTCACAATAAAGTACTTTGCATGTCTTTTATTTGAATGAAATACAAAATGCGCCAAGAAATATAAAAACAGGTTTTTTATTTTTAATTTTTAATTTCTAATTGGCAACCAGAATTACAAATTATGTTCGACAACATTCTTGGCTATTTTAAAATTTAGCAATTTAAATGCATTTGCTGCGCTCACCATTCATATTATACATTCATGTAGCATAAGACACATTTTCCACAAACAGTTTTTAAACTCATTCCGTTTTTTTTCTTTGTTTTCGTTTTTTTTTTTTATATATTCAACGAAATATACTACACTCATCCTGGATGACATCACACAGCTATGTAGGTCGCCCGACTGGAGCCTCAACCGCAACTGGATCTAAGGCTCAGCATATCCGCGAACTGAATGCTCTACTAAACGATGCTATGGCACTCTAAGCATATGCTAAATGTTTGCTGAAAAATAAATAAACTCAAAATAGTGTTAGATTTAGCTGACACAAAGTTTCTAGTATGTGACCACATAACTGTTTTTCGTTTGATACAGACAAAAACGTAATTTTATTATTTATTAATTTATTATCTCAGTTGAGTTTAGATTGTTGTCATTATTAGTTTTCAAGAAGTTTACAAAGAATCGGTTTAAAGTTTATGGACATGTATTTTAATTTGGTTTCATTAAGCGAGAGCCCTGAAATGACCTGGGTTGTATTTGATTGCGTGTTTTGCTTTTAAACTGATATATCTAGATTTACTTAACAATAGAATTAATTGTAAAAACTAGAGCTTTAAACTGCTCTTAAAGAGTTATAGATATATTACGACGGAAATATTTTTGATAACTGACTCAAAATCTAATGTTTCATTCAACTTTGACCAATAAAAAAAAAATTAATGTTCTTCGCAATGGTATTTCTTTTCGAAACAAAAACCTGATTTCATACTATCGTTTATAGCTTATTTGTTTTAGTATTGTAAGATATCGAAACGAAAAATATATGTGACAAAGAGAAAATGGCACTCTAACTTACAAAAAAAAATTAAATTGTTTGACTAAGAAATTAGCTTTTTGGTTTGTAATCAAATACACACAACTAAAACGTGATAAAGATCGATATTGATTTTTTAATGTAATGATTGTTATTTATTATTAGAAATTAACATAAAAATGCACTTACTATTATACCATCGTATTTTTTATTTCTATTGAAATAATGAATATAAAAGTACGTTAATATACCTACCAACAAATCTATACCTTCACCAAATTAATTAAATAAAAACAATGGAAAATAGTTTCCCTTATATTTCTGCAATGACGGCAAATGATGGACTACTTTTTTTTATGTAGATAAAGCAAATAAAATTTGATGTATCAACATCGTAATTTACGGATGATATTTTTGTAAACATTTTGAAAATTAGTGAAATTTGTGTTCTACTTTGTTTTATGAAGTTTCGCTTGCGGTTTGATCATAATTTGTATGAATTTGTAAAGATATCCTGGAGCATTAATTCCTCGTTAAGCATAAGCTTATTATATGTACTGTGACTCTAATCACTTCCCGTTAACATCAAAAATCATCAATAAGTACATTAAACAAATATGTATATTCTACTTACGAAATAAGAACAATGACTTTCTGATATGCACCTGAAATGTCAGGCCTCTTAATAGGCTACTGGAGCCCAGCAATTGATAGGAGATATTGGAGGCGTGCACAACTGACATCACAGCAAGGTAACTGTGACATTTATTACTGTGATTGCTCCCGGAAGCAGATTCGCCATAAGTTAACTTTGGCAATACTGCTGAGGTACATTGTACATAACCTAACTACACGACACCACATCCAGGGGCCAGATCACGTAAAATGAAAACGATCGAACGACATCGTTTCGACAATAGCAGTCTCTGTTTATTGCCACAGATATGATAGAGACAGCATGCGTGAAAACGATATCGTTCAATCGTTTTTATTTTACGTGATCTGACCCCAGGCGAATAGACTTCGCTACACGACGCGATACAACGTGGTCGGAATCAGACTTAAAATGTAAAAAGTTTATGTCAAAGCCTTAAAGACCGAACCGATATGCCTGCAAAGACGAAGAAGCGAACATTTACCCCTATCGTGGAACCCGTCGGAATTAAGTTTCATTTCACCTATTCTACTCGATTCCCTTTCACTTTCTACTGATATCGAATCCGCCGGAAGCTCTCTTTCATTTCACAAATCTGTGTAGCTGCTCGTCGGAGGCATAAGAAAAAAGTTTGTTCTAAAAGTGATTTAAATACAGTGAACTCTCTCATAAGCGGACACCGACGGTACCAACAAATTTGTCCGGTTATAAGAGGTGTCCGCTTGTGAGGAAAAAACCTAAATTGACAAACTGGAGAAAATAAACACAACAGACAAGCTATTAAATTTTATTTTAGAACGTAAATAATTTTTCTATGATACAAATTATTTAAGAATAAAACAAATACACAAAATAAAAACAAAGGCTTGCAAATGTATGTTTACATTATTTAAAAGTAGGTATGTATGCATGCACATAATTATGCACATTTTGTACCATTAAGCGGGCAACAAGTTTGACCAGTTTTAAATATTTCAAACCGCTGTATCATTTACGTTTATCCATGAGCGGGAAATAAATGACACCAGAATAGGGGCGTGTACTTTGTACTTTAGTATTCCAAGCATAGGCGGATAGAGTCGACGGCTGCCACAGCCTTCTTCTCTGTTCATGACTTTGTGCTGGGCCACACATGCCTTCCCATGAAAGTCGTGTCGGACGAGACGGGTAGATTATTTAGTTAGTTGAGAAAAGAAGGGTAGAATACACCGAATTCCCTTTTCTATTCTTAAAATCGACCTTCTCCCCCGACAAGACTTTCATGGGAAGACAAGTGTGGCCTAGCACTTCAACACACACCGTAAAGGCAGGCACACGCACAGTGGCACACTCCACAAAAGAGGAGAAAAGAAACCAAAACAAATAGCAGAACAGAGTAAGTAAAACTTAAAAAGGTGCCCCAGTTGTGTTTTATTTGTCCGTTTAAGACAGAGATAAACCCTTCGCGGTTCTGAAATTCAGTGTCCGCGCCCGGTTATAAGAGAGTCCGCTTATGAGAGAACTATTAATATGAAAAATTATGTATTTATCTCCGTTCTGTGAAATCTGTCCGGTCATGAGAGGTGTCCGTAAGGAGAGAGTACACTGTAAAAAATAAAGTGTTTAATATAATAATGGATATGTACGATAGCTCTATTTTTGAAAGCATAAGAGAAAGAACGAAATGAGCGGTGTCCTCAGAGAAAAATACAAGACAGGTTAAGAGGAGCAGTGAATGATTTCATGAAACCATTTTTGTCTGACAACAAATCGCTTTTACTACAACTTCCGTTTATCGTACGTAAAAAAAAGTTGCTTAACATACTTTTTAGGAATTTTCTCAAGGATAAAAATTGTAAGTAAACAACAAATTTCCAAAATTTTGAGTTTAGGCCATAACTTTTTTGTAGCTTCACAGATGTACCCGAAGTGCTTAGGACTTGTATGCGCTACACCTACAAAATTGTCTTTTCAAAATGTATTTTTGTACCTATAATAGCTTAGAAGTTATAGCGCGTTAAGCGGTAACACCTCCAAATCAGAGGTCACCTACTTTGATGGGCTATACCTATAACGAGAAATATGGTGAGAATAGACCCGCCCCCTGCCACCCAATTTTTTGTTCGGCGGAACATCAGAAATCTTCCCTTAAAGGATTATACCGCTTAAATGGGACACCTTGTATAATACCTAACCAACAATCAAAATCAACAAAATCGCAATAGGGCCAAAATGTTGCTTACTTTTCCTTTTTTTTGTGAGGGGTTCCGATGGGGAACTTGACACAACTACTGGTCCATTATACTGCCAAACAGACCCTTACTTTACTGTACTTAGTTTTCCTGTCTTTCGAATAAAGATAAGAAGGAGCTTCAGTGATGAAGAGCTTAGATGTTCGGCACTCACCACGTCAGCCCCAAAGATCCGCCACCTGATACTAGCAAAGGCAGGACAACTACAGAGGAAGTGCTTGACTGTATCGTGGTCCTCTCCACAAGCAGGACAGATGGTGGTGTCGCTCAAACCCAATACATTTAAGTGTTTGGCAAAAGCTTGTTGGGCCGAAGGGACGGCCACAAGCAATCGGAAAGACACCGACCTTTTGCAGATGTCCGTACGCAGTCGTTTGGTCTGTCTACACTTAGCACAGTCACGCCACCGACACTCGTGTTCAAGAGACATGAATGGATGACCTAACCACGGATGCAGACAGCCCCAACGCAGGTTCAGGTCCTAAGAGAGCTTCTTCTGAACCCAGTCTGGCAAGCTCATCAGCGATCTCATTTCCCTGGATACCAGTGTGACCTGGGACCCAAACAAGTTTGACCGTGTTTAGCCTACCGACCAAGTTCAGAGAAAGCTTGAGTTCGAGCACTAACTTGGACGAGGTAAGAGGGTTAAGCAGCGCTTTTAGTGCAGTCAGGGGTCAAAGGATAATTCTCGCACAAGTTCTTCAAAATTCCAATGCGCGTGGTACCAAAGGCCACCTCTCTTTAACCGAGAGATGGCTTTAAGCGTACACAAAAAAAAATAAATAGGTGGCGCAACAGGCGGTAGACACCCTGGGCCTAGCTTCTCGCAACCATTAGTTTGTGTGAGTTTTTATTTTTTGGAACGAATGGAAGGGACCTACAATTTTATGCCGAGTCCGAACGGCTGAATTGAGAAGCTCTTTCAGGACAGTCTTACTCTCGGATGTTTTTCAGACGATCGCGAGTGGTGGCGCAGTAGAAAAAACCTTAAGGCGTAATTTGTGTTTTTCCGGGGATCCCTCGCACAGTAACTACTGCGCTACTGCGCCCACTCTCTTCAGCACCCCATGATAAAAATATCGAGGGGGAGGGTTCATCATAGCGTCTAGAGCAGAGCCCGGAGTGCTAGGGAAGGCCCCTGCGCATCCAAGACAAACCGTTCTTTGAAGTCTGGCGAAAGAGTCAGTAACACGTTTCCGCGAAAGCCTGTTCCACCATGCAACCGATGCATATGAGAGAAATGCTCTTACCATTGCCGTATTGATCCAAACCAAAGGACCCTTTTATAAGTCCCATGTTTTACCAAAAGCGCCTTTGCACTGCAAGAAAGTTGACAGCGCTTTATCGGTTTTGGATTCAACATGCTTGGACCAGAGAAGTTTTCTATCGAGGATTACTCCCAGATATTTGACTTCATCTGAAATCGGGATAGTGACACATTTTAGCACAAGTTGAGTCAGACCACTGACATTCCTCTTTCTCGTGAAGAGAACAGCCGTAGTTTTAAGAGCATTCACTGAAAGCCCATTTCTTGGGCACCAGCAGACAGTCCTTAGGTTTGAACTGACAGACGGAACAGCGACATCGTAACGTAAGCGTAGGCTTGTGTGTAGGTTTCAGGAAGATTGACAACCGTAAGCAGGGAGTCTACTACCATACACCATAAAGGAGACAGAACACTGCCTTGAGGGCAGCCTCTGCTTACCCCTGTCATGGCGCATTTGTCACAATCCGCGTCGGCAGTCAACGTCCTGTACATTAGCATTGCTTTAATCCACAACACCAATATTTCATCTATACCATGATGTCTGGCTGCAGTACACATGCTATCAAAGGTCGCATTATCAAATGCACACTCAATATCGACGAAAATACCCAACGCGTACTCCTTCCGATCAAGAGCACTTTCGATCCTACCAACGAGGTTCTGAAGCGCAGTTTCACAGGATTTTCCGCCTGCATCTCAGAAAGAGGATGCGATCGAAGAGCAACATTGCGCACGTGCAGCTCAACTAGTCTCCCCAAGCTTTTCAGCAGGAAGATAGACGGACTTATGGGTCCAACACTTTTGACGAGAGTGTAGTCGGTCTTACCGATTTTTGGTATAAACACGACTTTAACCATACGCCAAGGAGAAGGTATATAGGCCAAGGCCAACTTGCGGCGAAAATTATTTTCAACGTCCGCACCAGCTGACTAAAACCTTGGGGCTAACTATGCACTTCGCCGCGAATCGCATAATTTGCGATTCATTCGGTTCGATTCGCGGCGGACATGGCAACTATGCAAAACGATTGTTTGGAATGTCGACCTTCCAAGACATTTCCACATTTCCCTTGGTATTTCCACAAACTTTCCCATTCATCTGTCAAAATGCTTTGGAATGTTGTAATTATTTTGTTCAAATAATTGCGCGAACTTTAAATAAACAAGTAAATTGGATATTAAAACAAAAATGTTTTCGATCGGTGTGTATTTAAATGCTGAAAGGGATGAAGTCGATGTGTCTTCGAATATAAATGTACAACGGAAATTAATAAGAAGTGGTTCATCCCCGCTGGATCTTCCTCACAACGAGTAAGATTAATTTGTTTTGAAAACGGGTAAAAGTGCATATACCTATATGATTTTTTTTTATCTTAGATATGTGCTGGAAAATATAAAAGACGAATTTCTAAGGCGAAGAAGTACTGCAACGCCCATAATATTAAAACTAGCAGCAATGCTTCGATTTCTTGCTGAAGGATCTTATCAAAAGAGCATTGGGTAAGACACGCACATCGGACTGGCGCAACAAACCTTTCGCAAGCAAAGAAAATATAAGAAATCACAATATTTTTCGCTGTCGTTTTGTTACTTACATTTTTTTTCCACCATGCAAATGCACCGCTGACAACTTCATTCGCCATCAAAACATCTATCGCATTTGACGTCGATAAATGACGTTCGCATTTGCATAGTTGCGCGAATGTAATAGAGCGAAGTGCGATAGTCTTCGCCGGCGAACTGAATAGTACCAAAATGCGAAATCGAATAAAAATGCGCTTCGCGGCGACGTCCATAGTTAGCCCCCTTGTTTCAGCATAGCCGGGTAAATTCCATCCAGACTAGGTGACTTGAAACTCTCAAACGATGCAATTGCGTATTTGATAGCGTCATCCGTCACCACTCTGGATGTAATATACCAGCTACGCCACGTGGTGTTTGTCAGTTCCGAAGTGGCCACCGTTGCCGTTACCACTGAGGAGCACTTAGTGACCTGATTTCCCGGAAAGTGAGTCTCCGCCTTTGTCTCAGTGTAGATACCATCAGATTTTTGGAACGATTCCAGTTTACTTGGTCTGTCCCTTTTGATGACTTTAACAAGCCTACTGGTTGCACTTAGTGATTCGACCTCCTCACAAAATTTCCTATAAGAGTCATTTTTCGATTTACGAATTAGTCTCTTAAATTGTTTTTGTTTCGATCGATACAGATTCCAGTCTTCTTCTGCCAATACACTGCAGTTCGCTATTCCACCAAGGTACCGGTTTTCTACAGGAGTTTTTTGTAACTGGACACGCTTGTTCAAAACAACGGATAAGGACGCTGTTCAGATCCTGGGGGTCAACTATGTAATTCGATTCTACTTTCGATTCTATTCGAAAGTTGGTTCCGATTCTACTTTCAAACGGAACTATGTATGAAATTAGAATCGAATGTAAGTAATGCCAACTTTTTCCCAAACAATTTCCGACTTTCGAACGAGTCTCGCATTGTGTTTGACAGACTTTTGAAAAAAAAACGAAATAATCATTTGTTGTGATTCGTGAATAGGTGCTAAATCAACATGGACAGTGTCGAAATTTGATTTTTTACCAAAGAAAATAAGGATTGCAATGATCAAACTGAGCCAAGGCGAATTCGGGATAAATCCTTTAGAACAAGAATCTCAAATTGAGATGTCTTTGTGTTTGCACATTTAGATGATTCCCTATGCATAAAGTATATTTTAATACTCTTAATAATATTTAATAAGTTATGAAAAATTTCTTACTCACATTTTTTGATACCCTCCAATTGATGATAGTCTTTGAATGCCTGTTGGACAGGGTAATATCGATTACTTGCTGTCTCCTGGCTGTAGCAAATGTAGGTTGATAACCCACATTGTTGATGGTGATGTCAGACCATAGGATGAAGTCCTATATCTTGGACACAAAACCGTTTGATTGTAACTGCCGTGAGTGATTTCGATACAACAAGAAATGTCCTAGGTCTTTCGGACAGTTTATCGTAAAGAACGTTGTATGAACCGCTCAACTTACCAAGGCAACAGATGCGATTTTTCCACACAGTAAACTCTTAGGTGCTGCCAGAGCTCGATTGTATCGACTGAACTCGATCGTATCAAGTTACGTGCTAGACCCCCTGGGTTAAGACCACTATTAGCACTAATTGGCATTGAAATGAAAATGAATCCTACCAATGATGACCTCGGCAGAAGCCATGTCTATGCCCACAACCAGAGAGCTACCATCTACATCGTTACGGTTTTTACTCTGCCTGTGAGAACGGACAATCCAGGCTTTCGTGTCGAGATCAGGATTCTGGGCATGCAAACGCTTTAGCACATCCGCCGATTTCTCCAGTTTCCCAGGGATCCAGCAGACAGCATGCGTAAGCTTGGGCGGTTTGTAGACTTAAAAAATTGTGGTCCAGTGGGAAGGGATCATCGGCACCATACTGCTGGCCGATTCAGAGGTTTGCTGCGAGGAGGTCTTCACCATGAAGGTTCCGTCCTTGAGCTCACTGCCCTCAACCTGGATACAAGCATTAGTTGCCGCGGCAAGCTCCACAAGATGGGCTTTGCAGTGTTTGCACTCTGCATCACTCATGCTATTATCATTGTCTGCTTTCCCTATACGAACTGCTACAGAGGAGACAGCGGCATCCTTGTAGGTTGGCCTCTTATCTCGCACCTTAGCTGTCCTGCGTTCAAAAGAAGCACTCTGACTGTCAGAGCCATCCGCATCGACAAAGTTCTGTCCGCTGGTACTGCAACCTGAGTTATTTCAGCACCTGCATCATTCATTACCAGTGCACGGGCAGCTGCAACGACTGGAGAGCCTCGGGTGTTCACGTCTGAAGGTGCGACCGCGACGTCCGGTTTCCGTCCACCAGTACTACTTCCATTGCTGGTAGTAGCACCGGCTTCATTTGGAGACAGTGCACGGACAGACTTGGTTCTTCTTACTTTTCGAATCGGCAGAAGAGGAGGCAGTGCCCGATCCATGCGGTTGGTTAGCTTCAGTTGGTGAGACCTCCACCGACCTGTTCCTTTTCAAAGGCACCCTCGAGGAGCTGAAATAAGTGCTTGCGCCTTTGGTTGGTTAGCTTCAGTTGGTGAGACCTCCACCGACCTGTTCCTTTTCAAAAGCACCCTCGAGGAGCTGAAAGAAGTGCTTGCGCCTTCAGCAGATAAAGCATCTTTGCGCCGCAGATCCATCAGCTTCTTCTTTTTCTTCTTCCGCTGTCCCTTAGACAGGCGCAGCTCAAGGCCCGCCTCTTAAGGAGCCCGTTCAACCATGGAGGCATCCCGAGTCTGACCGTCAGTGGCAGTGCAGTGAGCCACAGCTTGTCTCATGCTCAATCTGCTGAGTGAATCGGACATAGAGCCGAATGAGTCGCTTCTGGGATCGGGTATGAATGTTGGGGCCTCCAGAACCAGAATCCGTGCCCCGTAGTCGAGAAAAATACAAATATTTTTATAGTTGCTAAATATATTTCTCTTTAACAGTTTACGTTTAATTTACAAATTTTTGAAAGTCTTGAAGTCTCTGCTTCTGGCAGCCGACACAACTTCTGAATCGGTCGGTTTTATTTTCATGTGCAGCGCAGGTATCGCAGAGAAAATCAATTATAGATTGCACTATGCGTAGCGCGATGCCATACAAAAACAAAGAACTGTTCCAATTGCATTTCGAGTGCAGCGCAGGATCGCACAAAAATACAATACAATACGTGTTTCGCATAACATTGCTACGCCAAAGCCAGTAAAAATTACAAAAAAGAAAACTGCAGCAAATATCATTCCAATTGACGCACAGTTTGCGTAGACTTATACTCACTCTCCATGACCACCGCACCTTGGAGCGCATGGTACTGCTACCAGACAGTTCCATGCGCTCCCCGTTCTATCCATTATGCGCTTATCGGCGGAATTTATTTCCCCCGGGAATTTTTCGAAAATATGTTCGAATGCATTCAGTTGTCAATTGTGATTTATTCAGTTGTCGTGTAAGCTCATATTTGGAAGTATTTTGCAAATTATTTGTGTTAAATTAAGGAATTGTGATAATTTGAGTAATTGCAAAGACACAAATTGGATTTATCTCTATTTAAGTAAAGAAAGTGTTTGATGCGGTGAAATATTAAAGAAAATATCCCAGGAACAAATCAATAGGAGAAAATTGAAGTGAGATAAATCCAATCCTTTTGAGTTAACAGAGTGAGTCGTAAGTAGAAATTAAATCCCGTTGCAATATATGTAGTTTACATTATAATGTATTAGATTTCATCAGTACTATACATGGTCAACAAACAAATGTTCAAATATTTGCAGTTATCGAGCTGGGTTGGGGTTCTGGCTGACCTGTGGTTCTTTGCAGATGGAGTGGGAAAGGATCATGAGATTGGATTTGCACAAATATGGAATAGCATTTAAACTTTGTTTATTAAACAAACTCGTTTTATAAAAAAACAAAAAATAAATTAGTAAATAAATGCATTTACATAGATATTGAATTAATGTACCTACACAAACAAAGTTATAAGTAATAAACTTCATTAATTGAGTTGTTTCCTCTTCTATTTGTATCTGCCGCTCCTATGCACCAATTATTCAAAATTTAAATTTTAGTTTTAACAGATATTCACGGCTTCTGAATATTGACGCCAGCCAAGGTACTGTTAAGTCTTGCGTTTTCTGTTGTATGACGGGTAGTATGCCGTCAGGTCCTGGAGACTTGAACGCAGAGAAGCTGTTAATAGTCCAGGAAATCTTTTCCTCGGAAATTAATGAAGTGATATTGTTGTGGAGTGCAGGTTGTACTTGCCGAGACCTTTCGGGTTCCGTACTGCTGGGCACGAGACTTTGTAAGCTGCGTCCATTGGAGTTTCAAAAGTCTTTACCTTTGCCTCCAGTTCCTCAATAGCTACCGCGTTTGTTTTGGGTGAGTTTTTTAGTTTTGTCTGAAGAAATTTGTCAAACTTGGTCCAATTCACTCTCTTGGGGTTTCTTAAAAGTTTGGTGGCCTCGGCCTCGAGACTCACATCGTAGAGGATCCATCTGTGGTCAGAGAGCGACACCCAGATTAGAAACTCTCCAGTTTTCAACCCTAAAGTTATCATTATTTGTATTTAATGTTGTATCTAGGACCTAATATCTGTGTGTTCCCGTACTCGAAAAAACAAAGGTGCCGTCGCTCCCTTAGTACAGACAGATAGGTTAGTGGTTAAAAGAAAATCAAAAAGTGACTCACCTCTTTCATTCACCCTTATTCCGAGTGGCGTTTACGACGATTTGTGAAACGCCAATTTGAATTTGGAATTACGAGTGGCGTTTTTGAGTCGTTGAACGCCATTTGTCACTGAACGGCATGTGGAACCTATTGGCGTACGACGAACGTCATGTGAGGAACTTCACTGCCATTCTGTAAGGCGTTGAACGCCACAAAACGACAAGAAAAACGACGGTATTTGTCGTTTACAAGATACTGATCGACAAGTAGTGAACGGCGGCTGAAAATGTAAGTATTCATAAATTAGTAATTTATTTAAATGACTAGACTAAATTAGATTAATTTCTAGGGTAAAAATAACCAACCAGAAACAGTTTAAGACTTTGGTCGAATTGATGGAAAAAAACCCTTCACTGGCAAAGGGATTTCAAAGGGGAGTCTCAAATGTTGATACCAAAGTTGAATGGGATTCTATTGCTTTAACCCTTAATAGCTTAGGACCACCATCAAGAGATGGAAAAGAGTGGCAAAAAGTGAGTCTATAACTTAACACTATATAAATTTAGTAGCTAAATGCACATATGTATTTCACAGGTTTGGTCTGATATTAAATTCAAGGTAGAAAAAAAACTTCTTCACAACAAAAAAGAGTGTGAAGCAACTGGAGGAGGCACATTCAAACAAAAGTATTTGTCGGATTTGGAAGAAGTTGTTTCAAATCTTCTTAGCTACGAAAAAATGATAAGTCCGAAAGGAAAAGTCTTGGGTGGTGCACAAACTGGTTCTCCGAAGTCATCGACATCAGCGAAAAATCATCCTTGTACATCCACATCAACTTCAGCTTCATTCATCCGTCCATCCACACCTAACCCAGCAACATCCAGTTCAAATCAAAACATTCTTACGTTTTCACAGACATCAACTCCATTGGCACCATCTAGAATTATAGACATCAACGATGCCTTTTGTGTTGATTACACTGATTTCTCTAATGATCAACCTGCAACTGAAGAAATTCAAAACATACAACTCATCACTGAAATTGAACATCAATCTGAAGTATCGACGCAAGGCGATCAAAATCGTCGAAAATTATCAAAGCTAACTGACAAAAACAGTTTGCTTCAGAAGCAGACAAACGTGCAGGAGAAGTTGTACGAAGAAGTGAAAGAATACCTGAAACGTATAGATAACCATTTAAAGGAAAATACTAGATATGAAAGAAAGCGGTTTTATTTGGAAGAGGAGAAACTTAAACTAGAAGAAAACAAAATAAAAATGATGGATTTAGAAATAAGGAAAAGGAAATTAGACATCGAAGAACAAAAAATGCATCTTGAGTCTTCTAAAGAAAACAAACCCTGAATTGACTTTTATATTTTAAGTTTTTATTATTTCTTTAACTAACTATAGTGAACACAAACAGACTGAATTAAATAATTTAAATGTTGATACGATTTTTTGTTTTTAAATAACATTCAGCAGTTGGTTTCGTATCTGTGCAGCTACTTGATCATCGGCGGTCGCAATATTTTCATTCGGTATATTAAACTCCGATTCATTTGCTAAATCAGTTATATTTGGATCTACTTCAAGATCTGATTTATAATGCAGGCAAATGTTGTGCAGAGCCGCGCATACATTAACAATTTGTGTCGATTTTTCGGGTGTGTATGCAACTGCCGTGCACCGAGGAGACAGCGGAATCTGTTCTTTAGAACACCAATTGTTCTTTCGATTATATTTCTCGTCTGTGAATGCTTTTTATTAAAGGTGCTCTCAGTGCTACCTTCGGCTGCTGATCGAAACGGTGTTATAAGGAATGGATCAAGAGGATAACCAGCATCGCCTAATATATTTAAATATATATCAATTCAGTATGGATTAAATTAGATTGAATACGAACCTAACAACCAGGTGTTTCTTTCCCCTCCGTCATAATTCCTTTTCAGTATTCCCCGAAGCTCACTTGAGTTCCAAATAAATGAATCATGGCTAGCCCCAGGGTGTCTGGCATCTGCATACATGCGGTGATCACAAACCTAAAATTGATTTCGTATAGCCAGCCGTACGTACTGAAGCATATATTTAGTGTTCAATTTATTTAATACTCACAATCATAGCGTTTATGCTATAATAGCCTTTCCTGTTATAGTACATATGTTGTTCTGCCTGGTGTGGTGCGACAATTTTTATGTGTGTTCCGTCAACACAGCCAATAACACCAGGAATTCCTGCTCGTTGAAAAAAATACAATTTCGCTTCATCTTTTTCCTGTTCTGTATACTCTAATTTCACCCATTGCGGGCAAATGTGGGTTTCAATTACTGCCAACATCTCTTTGAGTATTTTGCTGAACGTGGGTTGTGCTAATCCTAAGTTAAAGTCGTTTCCTACGCTCTTCTGGTAGCTACCATCAGCCAAGAAACGTAATGTTGCAGCAAGTTTTAATGTCGCCGGCACTGACGTTGTCCGAGTAGCTTCTGGGAGCTTGTCTTTTATCTCGCCAAGTAAATATATGAAGGCTTCCTTCGACATTCTAAAAAACATTTTGAATCTGAAAATACATGATTAAATTGATTTTCTTAAATGAATTTTTGTTCTTGTGCTAACTTTGTATCCGGCAGATCCAATGGATTGGATTTTGTCCTTATCTGTTTCCGAATGCGAATGAGCTCAGTTTTTCTGATGTTTTCGTCGTCGTCACTACTCCAAAACATTGCTACACTATTCATTTTTAGGATACAACTTATAACAATTTCTTTCAAAAATATAAATACCATTAACTGATACCGCCATTTATCTGTCATTGGCGCAGATCAGCTGGTGTAGATCGTATGTGGAATGTGAACTACTTACCGACGACGTTTTACCCTGTCGTGGAAGATAGGGAATAAGACTTCTAAAATGAAACGCCTCTAAAAACGACAAACGTCGTAAAAGTAAAACGCCACTCGGAATAAGGGTGAATATCTTCCGAGCTCCCAGACACTGTATGTCTTGCGTTGGCGTCGCAGCCCATCAAAAGATTGTCCTTAACTGTTATTCCGGCTATTAGTTGCTCCACTTCCACTAGCGGTGCTAGTCTCTTATGAGCCATATATGCTTACGTAACGTGTGTTGTCTAGTTCGCACACTCTAGTTTAACCACTGTTTAATCGTCTGAGCTAAGATTGGGACATAAAAAACCTTTAATATCAGCTAGGTTCCATTGCAAATCGAGTGAATTCGTTTTCAGTGTTCAGCATTTCGAGCGATTCGGAAACTCCGAAATTTTTTCGAAATCACAATTACACTTTGTCTCAATTCCGGAAATTTTTAAATCGAAATCGAATATAGGGGCCAGATTCCGTAAAATGAAAACGATCGAACGATATCGTTTCTGTTGGATCTTGGGATCCACCAAAATAATGAAATATATATAAAGTAAAAACAAGAGTTTAAGTATTAATTAGAGCCGACAACAACCACAATCTTTATTTCTAAAAACCTCGTGACAAAACTCTCAGATGCCTTTTTCTGAAGTGCTGCCAACCCCTTTTTTCACAATTTAATGGGTTGCCAACAGTTTCGACAATAGCAGTCTCTGTCTATTGCCAAAGATATGATAGAGACAGGTTTAGTGAAAACGATATCGTTCGATTGTTTTCATTTTACGGAATCTGGGCCCAGTTAAATGTAGAACACAAAAATTCATTTCCGATTTCATTTCGAGTGATTTCATTTCAAGTCAAAGTCTGGGAGAGGTAACTCTTGGTTGTTGACGATTTGGTCGATCACCATGTCGGAATGCTTGGCCTCAACGCTTCCCCACGCCTCAGCTATGGACCTCCCAATTGCGGACAGCTCATTTTATTGGATTGAAATGGAATGGGTTGCACAATGTTTGTCAGGTTTTAAAAACCAGAATCGCCAAAAGTAAAATATAAAACGCCAAAAAACCGCCAAACTTAAAAAGTTTCCACTCTCCAAATTCAAAAAACATAAAAATCAAATGAATTAGTGCAACTCGTAGTTTTTACGTAAAAAAATTCCCCAAGCTCCTGAAACTCTGGCTGTCCTATTGTCATTTTGTACACCTTGTTCCAAAACTTCAAAACGTCTTCTTCAGGAACTTTCTAAAACAGGGTCGCAGTTGGCTTAAGAAAACGCCTGGCTAAAAATATCCCAAAGAAACAAACGGTGTGTTGCAGTCAGACAATCTTTTTCGCATTTCTCTTAGTAAAACAAGAATTAAATCGTTTACTTGCTCCTTAACTTCATTCACGCATGCTCTGTGCTACCACTGTTTTCTATCGCGATTCTTTCAAAATCCGACCGTAAATCAATATCTTTCCAAGCTTTAAAGTTGTCTTCATTCGTTACTAATTTTAATATTTCGTCACAGTCATCACAGATATAAGGTTTGAATAAAAATTATAAAAAAAAGGAAAAATATAAGGATTTTGGTTAAAAAAAATTTAAATCGCCAAAGTCTAAAAATATCGCCTTTTTTTGGGTGCCGACACCGATTTTCGTGTCGCCAAATTAAATTTCAAGTCGCCTGTTTGGCGATAAATCGCCACATCTGACAACCCTCTTGCACTACGAATAGGAGTAAAGAGGATGTAAAGAAGTTTAGAATCTTCTAGACAAGGAACGTTTCAAAGGACTTCTGAGTATGACCAGTGTGCTTATCCAATCTCATGATCCTTTCCAATCCCTGGTTGGTAACCACCTTGTTGAGACAACCGCAGTCGCAGGCATGCACTCAGCTTGACGATATGGGAGGATTGGCTTTTGATAGATTTTCCGAGAGAAAATCCAGCAAATATCTATCTACTTATACAACAACCCCTGTGTTAACTCCAAGGGATTGGATGTATCTCTTATGCCCAGTTGTACAGTCAGAGTTTAAACTGAAGTTTAATTAAACCTGACCGAGAGTTTAAACTTTTGGTTTAACTCGTTCAGTTTCACAGTACAAAATAATCTACCAGTTAACTAAACGCAGTTGTGGAAGCGCAGAACAATTTCCCTTAAGGGGATATTTTTCTACCAGCGCACTTTTGACCAAGTAAATGGTTATTGCTTTTCTCTACTTTATCTGTTTTACCATTTGTAAATAAAAGAAAATGTGTGCAATATTATTACATTGTGTATTTTGGTATTAACGAAGTGAATTGATTTATTTTCGACACATGTTTGAACTGTCATCTACTTTCACCAATTAATTATTGCAGTAATTATTATTTCTTTTTTTTTTTCAATAATAATACATATCTAGTTGTTGAAATGTATGTGGCATTCAGACGGATGCGATCACAGGTACTGCTTCTTTGTAACTCGCTGGGTTTGTACCACATCCAATCACCCGTCGCCAGTAAAATATTGAAAGGATTTTATGAGCCTCTAATTAGGGTCATTGTCTGGTAATAGGTAGGTAGGTAGGTAAACAAAAAATGTAGGTAATACAGATCTGTATACAAAAATGGTATGAACTCCGAAACCTTTGAACTGAACAGGCATTGTCCCGAGAAGTGTGTTCAAAATCGGACAAACAAATTGCATTGTAAAAAGAATAGAGTGGGTAGTGTCTTGTTTCAGCCAAAACAAAATGTGAAAGATTTGAGTATGTATAGAAATATATTTTGTTCGCGAAGAATCTAAAGAAATCACTAGTACATTACAAAAAAATAATCGTCATTTCCACACACGAAAAGAAATAATTTGTATTGAAAAAACCTCAATACAATTTACGCTTGTCTACATTATGTTTGGGCTAAGATCTACCTCATGTTCACTTGAAAAAATACGTTTTCATTGAAAAGTACATTATATTGGTTGAAAATCTATTGAAATTTTCTGATGACAGTGGGTTTACCGCAGTAATGCTGGAACTAATCATAGCTCTACTTTTCACTCATATAAAATCAAGAAGTGCAGCACCCAAACAATTTCTCATTTCTGTTCTCTCTCTCTACCTCTCTGTATGAAATAGCAGCTGTCAAAATAAACCTCAAAATGCGAAACGAAAGTTTAAACGGCAGAATGCAGGCGTTTAACTTAAACCGAGAGTTGAACTCCACTTTGGGTTTAAACGAACACAGTAAAACTGAAAATTTGTTGAACGAAGGTTTAAACCAAAACGAGAGTTTAAACTCTGACTGTACAACTGGGCATTAAAGTTATGCAGTTTAATCTCTTTTCATTATTTTTTTTCTGTTGAATTTGTTTCCTAGGATTTAAGCGCTGCGCTGTGAATTTTGTAATCTTAATATTTGCTATTTCACCGAATCGAACACTTTCTTTACTTAAGTAAGGACAATTCCAATTATCATCTTTGCAATTACCTAGCACACAAACCATAGCCGTATTTACAGACGAAAATCAATACGCCTCCCCGACCATAGCAGAGTCTTCCAAGCAGAGGTCCTGGCAGTGACAAAAGCAGCAGGTAAGTCGTGGTAAGGGCAAAACCACCTGGAGGTATTACCTTCTTTATCGACAGCCAGGCAGCAATAAAAGCCATAACTGCACCAGAATTAAAATCGAAGCTTATGAAGTGCTGTCGCGAAGAACTCCAAGCTCTTGATACACAGCACAAGGTATCACTCTGCTGGGTTCCGGGACATGAAGGCATTCCAGGCAATGAAAAAGCAGACGAATTGATAAGACAAGGCTCGACAGCTGTTTCAGAACAACCTGATCCCTCTGTGAAGAAAATGGGCTTAACGGAAGAAGAACTCTGTAGAGGCTGCGGTGATGAGGGAATTCTTGAGGATACAACCCACTTCCTATGTCACTGTCCAGGTCTCCAACACACCAGGTATAAATCCCTAGGGAGTCACTTCTTCAACGACCTAGACGAGCTTTCGAGCACATCAATAGACAAGACAATGAACTTAGTTAAATCAACCAGATGGTTTGTATGTAGGAGCACAGTAAGTAATTTTAATACAGGGTTATAATGGGTAAGGGACAACTTCTTTCCCCCTACGGGCATCACAATGAGTCAGTATTGATCTGAGTATGGCACAGAGAAAACCTCGGCAGCCCACAAACCTAACCTAACCTAACCTAATTAACTCAAGTTAACACATTCACCCCTATTGTCGTTGTCGTTTACGACTCTAAAAAAAAACGACACGACTGTTTGGAATTGGCGACTTATGATGAAATGTCAAAGAATGTGGATGGTATTTTTCGACGACGATCGTCGGTATTGCGTCGGCCGTTTTGCCGTCGATAAATTTGCGGACGGCTATGTGATAAAGTGTTAAAGTAAAGTATGTGTACTCGATTTTTAATGAACGAAAAGTCACTTATGTATAGTTATTCTTCAGAATAACGATAACAAATTAAAGGTAATTTCAACATTTAGTGAACGAAATGGAGAAAAAAATGTTCCTTTTGGAATAATCATTCACAAAGGGCCTTACAAAAAGTTGTGATAATCAGCAGTGGGACGACATAGCCTTATCTCTGAATTGTCTTGGACCACCTTCGATAGTTTTAAATAGATTTTAAATCTGAAAATATTTGTTATTAAAACAATGTTTGCAACTTAAGTTATTTCGACCACTCACTTAACGTCGTGCAAATCCAATGGATTGGATTTTGTTCGAATTTTCATCCTTAAATTTACCAGCTGTTTTTTTTTGTTGTTCACTTCTTCGGCACTGTTTTCAAAAAACATCTCAACGCTAATCATTTTTAATTTGTTTTATTAAATAATTCACCAAGTCAACTGAAATGTCAAACCACATGTGCCATAGCCATAGTTTGCGGTCTGTTACAAACTCGAATTCAGTTCCAAGTATAGGTAGTAGGAAACTTTTCCACCGCCTATACCAAAGCGAGGCCCTGCTTCTCTTTTTGAGAATACCTTCTCTCTGTAATAATATATGTAGACCCACAAGGTACTTTAACTTTTTAAACAAGACTCGCCGAATTCTCCAAGATCTACCTAGAACTTCGGTTCGGTCAATTTGGGGAAATGCATTTGTCAGCATCCTCAAACTATTGCGTCACGATTATTGAATATCGGTTGTGCTGTTGCTGCAGTTGAATTGTGTCATGTCACTGCAAAACCATGTTACTGGCGCAGCTATGGTTCAGTTGCCAATATGTGTATATTTGAGGCATAGCATAACCCTTTGAACGTCGTTTTAAAATTTAATAACGACTGCCCTAGCGCTACTAGGCTGGTTTTCTTATGCGGTTTTCGAAATTAAAGTACGTACAAGAGAGTGGACCAATTTGCCAGCAATTTGTTGTGTTCTGTTCATTCAAACTTGACATCTTTCTTTTCTAAATACCTGAGTGGTTTAGCTATATCTGCTAAATCAGTATACGAGTTTTCCCAGATATAACACTAACCCGAGATCGGAATTCATTCATTCTGTGGAGATGATGTGTCGCAAACATTATATTTTCTAGACTTTTAACAAACATTTCTTTTTACATATTAAGTGCCACATCAAAGTCTTTCAAGATCTTCAAACCCGTTTTAACCACTTGTCTTTCTTTACAGGTGACGTTATTGTCAGTTAAATACAACGACAAATTTGTCCTGACAATTTTTTCATAGTTATAGATATTTTGACAAATTTATCGTGGGTCTTATCAAAAGAGTGATTGCTTCTTTCAGTATGCTCTAGATTCTAGAATCTAGATTATGTCAAACAATTTTTTAACAAAATGTTAATGCTGTTTTCCGGACAAACCATTTTTTCTTAAATTTGAAATTACTTAATGGTTAATGCAATAAAATATTATTATTTATTTTTTCTTTAAAGTGTCGAGTGCGTACTCCATAGTTGCAAAAAGGCTTACTATTGTACTGAATTCAGTACAATTTGACTTTCCCGAGTACGCAAGTACCACTTCTCAATTTTCAGTACTATTTGTACTATTTTTAATTTTTGAAAGTTTATTTTTATATCTTTCAAATCAGACATACTAAGGATTAAACAAAAATAAGCTGAACGCACTCCTTTGTTTTAAAATTCTGAATGCATTCATGACACATCGTACTTCGTTAAAAATTAACTTTTGAAATTTTCTGCATTCCATTTTTTTGAACTCATTACAACATTTTTCACAAACTATCATTTGGATGATTAAGTAAATTCAATCGTGCAATTTGTCTTAAGGTTTTTTTCCTGGTGAACAAAAAAGTATTGAAATTATCGATCATGAATATAGAGCTGTATCTGACTACGATAGAAATAGGTACATACATACTTCAATTTCGGAGTTTTGGGCTGAAATAGGTCTTGTGCAAAATGAATGCAACGAGTTCATATTTTCAAATCCTACACCGCATTGCTTTTTGTATTGCTTCTTATTCTTCCGCAAACGTTTAAAGAATGTTTTCTTATCAAAACAGCTATTATAAAAAAAAGCTAAAGAATCGAATACAGGCGTAATGTCTGCACTATTAGAACCTAAACATTTTATTATGTTTAAGGCTGCCACAGCTCTATAAATAAAACAGATCTTTACAAAATAAACTTGAAAATGAAGAACTTGTATAGTAGGTTGTTATCTGAATGTTGTACAGTCGTGTTCAAATCTCTTGGCCAATGGTAGATTTTCTGTACAAAGTCTACAGTTTGCTCAATAGACCGTTGGACAAGTGATTTTTAACACGACTATCTATACAAAGATTAGTCTTAATCTGTACATGGACTAAAGTTCCTATCCGACGTCTATAAGACTTATATTACCTTGAGCTTAGTACGCTGCTGGTGCTAAATTTTAGCTCACATACAAAATTTATCTGAGCTAAATTTAAGGGAATCCATTTAGTCGAGCGGTATTCTGCCTCAGCTAAAAAATTAAATTTTCATCTCAGACTGTACTGCATGTATACCTATGTCACAATTTATCGCGCCCATTAATGGTTCGCACATTTTTTCTAGCTAAATTTTTACAGATAATATTTTTTTTTCTTCTGTTCTTTTGTGTTGCGGAAAAGTAAATAAGGATAAGGGTTTTTTTTAATAAATTCCTCGATGAGGACTCCTTTCAAAGTGATAAATTTGATATCAAGGAATAGCAAAAAAGAAAGTGCAACGAAAATATAACTCATTTTCGCGTCGATGAATCTTTGAAGTAAGTTATTTTCAACGAACAGCTGTTTTCTGTGACACTTATATTCACAGCGCACTCTATGTCAAAATTTAGCTAGGATTTTAGGTAGGTAATGTTTGTAGAGACAAATTGGAGAGCAGCTAAAATTTGGATTTCCTCGAACTTAGGTTCAACTAAATGCGCCTTTATAACACCCTCCACTGGAAGGTATACGTATTCACTTACATTTCTAACGCCAAGCAGAAGACACCCTATACCCCATAAGCCATAAATATTCTGAATCAGGATGCAATTCTGAAACGATTTAGCCATGTACGTCAATCCGTCCGTCGGTCTATCTGTCTTTTAAAAACACAACAGAGTCCAACAAACGAATCGACCTAGGCGAATGAAATTTTGTGAAAGGACTTCTTTGTTCAGGTACCTCCCTGCACGCACAAAACCTTTATAAGAGCCACGTACTTGTGTATACTTACGAACTTACATAAATGCTTAACATTTTGCAAGACTTAAATGCTGAGGAGGTTATAAAAACTGGCCGATGATAACACTTATAGGTACTCTTTTTTTTTTAATAAATTATTTATATTTTTTATGTTTTCGTTTGGATACATTTAAGAAATTTGAGTACTATTCAGTACAATTTTGTTTCAGTTTTCAGTACAATTGAGAAAAGTCGATTTTCATCACCCGTACTCCACGAAATAAAAAAAATTGTCAAAATCAAAAAGTTGACAGATAGACGAATTAAAAAGGAATATTTTCAAGCGGTTGCTCGGTTAAGAGTAATACATACGTATATAAAAAGTGAAAAGAAATAATGCATTTACTGATAGAATTCTAAAATAATGTCCATTTACTAATTAAAATTGTGATTACAAAAAATAGTTTTATTTTGTTGAAATTGGTATGTAGCTAGAAGAGGCATGAAGTAGCTTAAAGTGTATACACGTAGGTACTTTTGGGTTTATTATAATGCTTTCTAAGTTCCGGGAGCATTGCGCTAAATTTTTTTTATTTTACGTGTTTTTGGTGCCTTGTCTTGCCACGGACGGTGCAAGACGTTTCTCTTGTCGCCAAGTCCTTGCCAGACGCCTCGAAAGAATTTTAATCCTTCAAAAAGTATTAATTTTACGTCACAAAACACCTTCCTTATAAAATTACCTACGATGTTATTTCCTTGGATAAATGAACTGTCGTCATAATGCACATCGTCTGCTAACCGGAAACTCACCGAATTTACAACTGAGAGGTTTCAAATTGGAAATAAATACATAAAAGAAAAACCATTAGCACTACACGACATAAAACTAATCGAAAGTTGAAGAAAGTTTCAATGTAAATATCTGACAGATAATGGCGTCAAATTGTTACACGAGTCTGGCGACTTGTTGGTATTTTATTCGAGGACAATTTAAGATTTAATGTAGGGACGTATTCCGATCGCTTCATCAAAAGGCAGACCATGTAAATAATTTTCGAAGGAAAATTGAAGGTTGCTTGCAATCATTCTAATTATGTACCATTCATTAGCACAACTAGATCACTAAACAATCGGTGTGCAAGGTTAATGTCAGGAGTTAATGCTAGCCAAACGGCATTGAACTTTGAAATGTGCTATTTCTTTTCTTGGCAAAGCACTTTTTACTCTAAAGCGCACAATCTATTTACGAAACTTATTTGCGTAAGGTTACGAGAATTAAATAGGTAAATACATATACTTTAAAAATAAAGCTATAGTAATTGTTAAGAATTCGACATTTATTTTATGTAGGTTAAAGACAAAATGTAGCATTTACGTAGATACCTACTTTAGAAAAATACAGAAACGATTTTAGTGATGTAGGTACACTGATAGTGTGTTATAGATCAAAGCGCGGGTGATCTGTGTAAAGTTACATTAAATATAAACTGAATTATGTATGTTGCGTAAACAGTATAGTTATATGTACAGGTTAGGCCATTGGGTTTGGATATTAAAAATAAGGTTTTTATTTAAATAGGCATTCAAATATTATAGGAAAATACATAGGTACCTAATTTCATCGAGAGTTCCGCCGAGCATGTAAGTTTTGGTTCTTTCGTATATTTGACTCTTCAGATAACCTAATAGCAGAAACCAATTTATTAGTGGTCCGGACATTGGTCACGTTTGAGATATGGCAATAGCAGAAAGCTTAACGCTTATGAGAACTGATTGAAAAGAACTGACTAGGATTTAGGTTCCCGCCATGGGAACGGCTTGTAATCTGATATACTTGCTATTGACTTATTTTGTCAATTAGGCAAACAATAAATAATAAGAAGATCATTTGAATTGGGCATCTAAGCCAAGCTTGAGAATAATACGTATGACTGGTTGACCGTGAATTGTGAATGTGGCCTTAAGTTTATTTTCAGAGATAACTAAATGATATTAGGTATCTTACTAAACGTAGGAGGATCTGCGGTTGCCTTAACCGTTAAGTTAGTATGCTATGTGACGATTTGTTAGGCTTCCGCATACGGCTCGTATCGTCATCGATAACGATACGCGTATTAAACCGCACACGACGCAATTTCCAATCGTAAAAAAACAAAGCGTAAAGATGTCGCCTGACATTTTTTTAATAAAATACGTAGGTATTGAAAAATGTAAACAAACTCCAAGCGTACTCGTACAAAGACGATAGTCGTCATGTAGCATGCATTCTGCGACGGTTACGCGTAGCAGACGAGCCGTATGGAGTTCGGAAGGCCTTAATTCGATACTGGCCTTTGTATTTTGGGCACTTTTCCTTTTCTCTAATTTAATTATAATGAATATGATTATAAGATTTGCCACAATAACAAAGATAATTGTGCTGAAGGTTATTCCTTCTCTTATGAAATGCCTTGCCTCGATTTCTTTAATAATTTGCTTATTTTTTATATTATCAAGATGTATGTCTGGTAAGGATACGTTTGCTGATATGTTTTTGATTTATATGCAGCGATGCCAAACCTAGCCCAATTGTGAAATTCTACCACTGTTTCATTCGATCTAGCACTGTAAATTGACCTTTTAGCACTGTGTTTAATTTATATTGAAAATTTAATTAACTATATAAAACTAACATTTTGTTTCAGTATTTTGTACGTTAAAAACGTCAAAACAGTGTAGAATATACTTAAGTCGTTTGGTCTGGCCCTGAACTAGTTCTGAAATCATTCTCTAAATCACATTTTTGAGTTGGCATCGCTGTTTATATGTCATTTAAAATTGGTACATATTACGAAATGTTCACTTGCCAACAGATTCTCATATTCAACCGCTTTTATTATTTATTTTACAATTTTCAAAATTAATCATATTATTTCCATATAATCTTATAACATACATATGTATAACAATTTTGCTTAATTAATATTCTTGGTAAATTCTTAGTGATAATTACATTATTGGTTATTTGTTTAATTTCGATTTCTTTGTTTATTTTAAAGTTACTTACAGGGGTTTCTTTTAATATTTGTGAGATACAGTCATCTTAAACTAGTTTTAATTGTTTTATATTGATTATTGGTGATTCTGTGTATTCGTAAACATTTTTCATTATTGTTTTGTAAATTGTATCTCTATTTGGAATTGGTTCTATGAATGATTTATTATATTTAGCTTTTTCGTAATTTGGGATCATTTTATAACAAACACAATTCTATTGGCCCGTAATACTACCGCACTTTTATTATTAATTAGTTACGTTCTGCGTCGGCGCAGTAGCGCAGTGGTTAGTGTGTTGGACTACTGTGCGAGGGATCCCAGGTTCGATCCCCGGAAAAACCCAAATTACATCTTAAAGTTTTTTCTACTGCGCCACCTCTCGCGAACGTCTGACAAACATCCGAGAGTATGCCTGTCATGAAAAAGCTTCTCAATTGAGCCGTTCGGACTCAGCATAAAATTGTAGGTCCCTTCCATTCGTCCCAAAAATAGAAATTCACACAAAACGAATGGTTGCGAGAAGCTAGGCCTTGGGTGTCACCCGCCTGTTGCGCCACCTATTTATTTATTTATTTATTTATTTTTTTAGTTACGTTCTGCATAACATCGTTATATTTATTATTTATTCCTGTTTGTTCATTTAAGGAGTTAATCATGTTTTTATTATTATCCTCATAAGATTTTCTTTAAGATTTTATTCATTATACACCAAGAGTGTTAACTAATATAATTCACAAAGTTTCTAAAATTCAATAAAAAAATACTTCAAAGTTAAGTTAACATTTTTACCGATAATCTTTCTCTTATTTCGGTTTCGTCGTCTGAGTCGATTACTCCTGCTAACATTTTTAAGCATTTTCTCCAAATATTTTTTGTATGTGGAACTATATTTGTTATTTCTTCTTCGAGCGAGTTGAAATTGTGGATCATTGAAGGGTAGTAATCCCTGTAGTTAATGTTCCTTATATTTTCTTTTATCAGTCCTAAATTATTTTCAAATAAATTAATTTTAATATTGTGTAATATCTTCTTTTAATTTCATAGTTTGTGATTTTTGATCTCTAATCATGATGTAACCTTGTCCATTATTTAAATTTGTAACGTCTAGTTTTTGTCCTTGAAAAGTCAGTATTGTCATGGTGATTATTGTCAGTATGAATATTTTATGTAGATGCATGTTGTATCTGAAATTTCCTAGGTTTTTTAATTTTTGATTTATGGTATTGTTTCTTATTTGTAGCTAATACAGATACTAGAAGAAGCTAACAGAACTACTTGACCGACAGGGACCATACCAACCTGACGACGGTAAAAAGAAGTCGTCTCACAAAATATCATTTTGATCAATTCGGTTGGACGGTTGGTTTTCAAGAGACAGACATATATGGATAAATCGATTCAGAATTTGATCCTGATTCAGAATATATATACATATACACTTTATGGGGTCTCCGGTGACTCCTTCTTGGCGTTCCTGTGAGGGTATACAAAAGTTCATTGAAGACTGTTCAGTAGTTTTCGTGCTTTGAGGTAACACAGAAAATTCCTACAGTTTTATATAAATAAAGAGTCCGCCAAATAACTTTTTATTTTTTTGAAAATGCTATAATGTGAGTTGAAGCCAACTGACCATCCAATGCGTTTTCGCTTCGCTAAGTGGGCTGCGATCGACTTAGAGAAGATGCCGATTTTGCCAAAAAAATCATCTTCGACAATATTCGTGAAGCCATTGGTGAAATACAGCTGCACACAATCGATAATGTGCTTAAAAATTGGACCGATCGTGTAGGCTACTGCATGGCAAGCCGAGGCAGCCATTTGAATGAAATTATTTTCCATTATTAACCGAAAGGATTGTACTTTCAAATAAAAAAATAAATTTTAGAAAATATTCAGTAGTTTTTTTTATAGCATTTTCAAAAAAAAAAAAGTTATTTGGCGGACCCTTTACAATGTACAGATTTTTGGAAATCTACTCCCGTATTTGCCCATCTACTCCACTTTTCTAGACAATTCTACTCTAAAAATTTTTTCCAGAAGAGGCATCGCTGATTTACACTGATCCAGAGATAGCTCTTCAGTCCTCGGTACCTTTATCTACATTTTATTTTTAAATAAATAATTTTGTTGATCAAATGCCATTCTTTCCAGTCAAAAGTCGTTTAAAACCCTTGTTTTCTACTACACAGAGTGATTTTGAAATCTTGCTGGAACGGTCTATCCGCCGGAGCCTTTAAATGCAAATAATTTTGTTTAAAGAGTAAAAAATTCAACAAAAGAAATTTTATTTTATTTATTTTTATTTGTTGCCAATTTATTTTCGGCATAAACAAAAATATTATCTGTAGGCTGTTAGGTAAGGTACATATCTATACCATATATACCATACACATCTAAAACGATATCCTACGCGTCCACTAAAGTCCACGGAATTTCCTACTGCCTACTTTGCTTTTATTCTTCTTCTAATCGTAACGCAATAATTTCTAATAATAAATTATGGTTTTCAAGTTTCTTTTACTTAAATGCAATACTAATCCAGTCAAAGTCAAATTATTTTTGATTTCAAAATAATACTGCCTATATGTATGTATACTATATACAATTTGTATGACTAATACATACACATCAATCAGTATGTATGTATTTATAAAAAAACAAAAAAACTTAAGACTGCCCGCTTGCGCTGGCATTGTTGCCGCCAAAAGCATGTTCTTTTAAAATGTTTTCAGGGCCAATTTGAGTTGCTCGAAATTCACAATGTGTCCCAAAAACAGATTCTGATTTACTGAAAGCGATTTTAAATGTCTCAAATATTTCCAAAACTATTTTTAGAATCATCTCACGACCACGAGCACAATAAAGGCCGAGCGCCGATTGTTATAAATATTATTACTTACTCTTGTTGTTTATACTCGTAAGTTCATTCATCAAAGAGCGATGATGCAATGACGTATGGTATAAGTATAAACGTGAATATTTTGACCGCCTTTTGTAAGGACCACTGTTACCTAATTGAATACAATTGAACCCAAATAATCATATTTCTTTATTTGTTAAAATCACTACTTTTTTATTACAAATTTTAAACTTAAACTTATTCAATAAATAGGTATTAAAAAATGTTTTTAAAGCATTACCTTTTATTATGCATAGTTTCGGAATTCAGTGTACTATGTTTTTTTAAAGTTCTTGTCCATGTTGTAATTTACATAATATTACATCGTTAACAGTCGTGTCTTAGTGTTTCGCTTAAAAATAAAATACAGTAACTTATTCGCAGGTCTTAAATAGTTGATTATTCAAATTTAGACTAAATTCCATATACTATAGTTGCGCTCCTTTTCTTCATCTTCTTCAATTTGCGCGTAGTCGATTTCTAGGTATTCCTTCCCCCCAAAATTAACTTTTCGGTCTGTAAACTTTTTAATGTAACTTATGTGGGCGGGCTTTTCCTCTCCATCAATGTCCAGTTTATATGATATGCTGGTTATTCTTTCGATTACTATGGCTTTCTTCCACTTCACTTGAGTCTTCCTGTAGCGTTCGGCATACATGACAACATCACCAATTTCAAATTGTCTTGCCTTGAGGCATGGCTTCCGCTGCTTCGGAACGATTTCTGACTCATCCTGCTCTTCGTCATCATCTTTTTCTTCGATTTCCTTTTCTTCAATTTCTAGTTCAGCCGGAGCTTCTTGAGTGTTTAAAAAAGTATCGTCCCTAGACAGTTTTCTTTTAATACGACGAATTACTACTTTTCGTTTCGCCTTTCGCTTCTTCTTTGGAGGGACGGATGTAACTTCAGATGGAGTTTCACATGTGCTTGGTGGAGTATCGTCTTCTTCGAACCACATACGTTCTTCAGCTTTTGATTCATTTTTCAATTCGGTTTCCTTTGCAACTTCATCACTCGGAACATCACCAAAAGGCTCCGGCACTGCGGTCGCCGTATGAACTTCAGTTTGGTTTGGAGCAGGCACAGTTGTATTTTCTGACGTTGACATCGAATGGTCCTCTTTATTTTGCTTAGCCGCTGGTAACCCATTAATCTTAGTTACCTTGTCACTTGATCCCGCGTTATTTGTGGCTTTGTTGACATTAGATATTTCACTACTGGATGTTGGTTGGCTGTTGACAGCTACTTGGGCACCATCTACTACTGTCAATTGATTTGCCTCGTTCAATGCTTGAGTCATGCTGGAAACTTCAACTTTCGGCTGGGTCTTATTAGTTTTCGTCTCCAGGACTTTAGCGTGGGGCGCAGTAGGTGAAATAATTTTGGCCTGCGTCTGATTATGTAGAACTTTTGCAGTGGATACTTCTACTCTAATAGCAGATGTTGTATTGTCTTGTTGGAGTGGGAGCGGGGGCTCATTAGATTGTATAACCGACATTTGTTCATGGGCTGCAGTTGGCAAATTTGTTTTACTTTGAGAAGTTTGCACTGATTTTTCAGAACTGAGTGCTGGCTGACTTTGCTGACTAAAAGCAACGTTTGATGCAAGAACAGCAGGCACTTGAGTTTTAGAAACAGCTGCAGCCTTGACTGAATGCTGAGTGGGTAATTTTGGTTTTTCACTAATCTTTGCTTTTTGTTTTACTAGCGGTGGTTGCTTAACTAAAGTCCCTGAATCGGAGGGCCGACGCTGTGTCTTCAGTTCTAACTGCGCTAATGATTTGTCAGGCAAAACTTGATTTGCCTCTACTGCTGCTATCGAAGCTCTTCTATCTTTCTTAACTACTTTCTTAAGTTTTACATGTTTGACTTTTATGGTTGTGTTACCGACGGTAGTTTGGACACTTGGATCTGCTTCCTGGAGATTTTGTTTTACAACAGTAGAGGTAATTTCCTCGGGTGCCTTTTTAAAAGGAGTTTGGCTTATCACTTTGGGATGAACAATATTATTTACATGTAAGTTTTCTTCAGTTGGTGCTGTAGCATTATGTGATTGTATTTCACTTGCTTGTGGGGTAAACTTTTTTTCAATTAAATTTACTTCCGACTCATTTTGTTGTAAATGTTGTGATTTGTTCACCTGTGTTAACTCTTGGGTTTGAATAGGATGACTTATTTGCTGTTTGTTTTCCGGTTGGCAGGGTACATTTTCTCCTTTTGAATTGTCAGACACTTCATCAGCTATTACCTCATTTTGAATTATCATAGAACTTGTCTTGTCGTTATCACGCTTGGTATCATCAGGCAATATCGTATTAAAACGATCATAGTTCGGTTTTGGTTCAACATTTATTAAGGTAGACGGTGTTTCAGATTTTACTTCTTGACCATTTTCATTTTTCTGAGGTACTCGTATGGTATCATCTTCACTGTATGCGCTTCTTCGTCGAATTTTACGAACAAACCGAAATCGTACTGGGCCATCCTCTGTCGGTTGTAGAGATGGAGTAGATTCGTTTTCATCGTCTAAACTTTGTTCAGTACTGTATTGTTTCAGAACACCTTTAACTTCACTAAGGGCGCTCGAAATACTCGCGCGTAGTTTATTCAAACGCGCAACGGGATCTTCGGGCTTATCACTTTCGTCCTTGTTATTTTTTTCGCGTTTGCTTGAAATTGATCTTTTCTTAACTGCACCCGATTTATTGACACTATTTTCATTTTCAGAATTTTGTTCACTTTTCACATTATTGCCAATCTCAGTGATTTGCGAATCAATCGCATCTTTGTTAACTTGATCTGAGTTCGCTATAATATCGCGAATATTTTCACTGCTATTTTGATGCGTTATAACCGTCATATCCGCTATTAAGTTATTATTCGAACATTCACTTTTATTTATATCAGTCGCGATAATAAAATTATTTGAGTTGAGGGCCGAATCCACGATATCACTCGACGTTGCCGCTGACTGCTCACTCGTTGCGAAAACCTTTCCCGATGACGGTCTATCGGCGTCTATCTCTACAAAAAGATTTTGCACGATCGCCATCGCCACATCCGCTCTATTCTCACTTCGTTTACTATTTACATCGACATTGAATTCTTGCACACTGTTTACGCCATTACTAACAACACTATTTTTAGCATTATTTAGATCGTCACTAACTTGGTCATTTGTAGAATGAATATTACTTGTAGCGTGATGGCCATTATCCAAACACTGATCTTGCGTCATTATACACACATTTGATTTGGAAGTTTCTGCTTTTCCTATCTCAAGTGCAGTACTGGTATTTTTTAGCGCCGCCGTATTTGCCTCAGAAGTGGGCTTTCCCAGAAATTGACCTATATTGTATGATAAATTACTAATTCACAAGGACAGCCAATGAGTGTATAGCTTGTTCGCAAAAAATATACGTATTTTTGCACTAGGGAGACTTCTGTTGAATGTAAAAAAAAATCTCCGTCAGTGAGAAACTGATGTCTTTTCAATAGTTTTTAAATCTGCGACTAAACTTATTTTAATCATTGATATCTGGGCTAACTATACAAAAGGATCTCTTATTTGTTTTTCTAACACAAACACCCGTTGTGTTGTGTTTGCTTCGCTTTTAGTTTAGAAAAATACTCTTAGCAACGAAAGCATTTTTAAGAGAAAAGTGAAGTGTTTGTGTAAGCATTATTTTTATGTGACAATCAAAAGCTCTGTAATTTAGAAATACATTTAATAAATTTAAATAAAATTGTAACACATTGTTTTAAGTGGTAGAGGTTGATTTTTTAGTGAGAAACTGTGAATGAATTTGAATTTGACTAACAACCTTGACAGATGGGTGTAACAAAAGCAAGTGATTCGTCTTTTAAATTGAAAACACGATTTTCATTGTCAATTTTGTTTGCGCCGCGCCGGTCTTTTATAGCGGTTTCTTTTGCAGACATTGTGTAGTATTGTTTTCAATGTTGCCCTTACTTATATTTGGAGATGTTAATATTTAGTTTTGAAATATCGTATTTTCTTCAACCCCGTCCGCACATTCTCATTTTCGATTGCATTGAGTTATATGTTATGTGTTTTTTCGACTGCAACTTTGTGGTCTAAATCTTTATTTAAAAAATGTTTACAGTAAAATTTACATAAAACATATAAAATTTAAAGCAACATTTGTTCGGCTTATGGAAAAAAATAGTAGATATTTGAACAGTGGCCATGTTTTTCTCGTATCGCTTCTTCTGCTACGCCTTTTGATTGCCAAGTTGTTTCTGGTCTTCTCACCCGCCATGAACCTTGATGAGGTTCACACCTTTATAAATTAACCGGGCCTAGCGAGGTATCCGTCGGAAGCGGAATGGGCAATTCTCCGTTGGAGATTCAAATTATATTTGAGGTATCCGTCTTCGAAAAGAATAATTATTAAAATGCGACATGATGTTGGTTTGTGGTACATCCAGGTTTTCCTAGTGCTTGCTTTTTCGTTTGTTTTTGCAGTGGAAACATAAATTTAAACAACGGGGAGAGTTATAGATAACTTAGGCGCCAAAAATTGATAACGGTATTTTGTAGAGGAGATAAATATACAAGCATTTTTTACAATGGGGGGGTCTATCTCGCTTCGTTTAGGCGGGAGGGGTAATTTAAAAATAATAACATTTAAAAAAAAAATAAAAAACAATGGCAACACTTACAGTCAATGATTTTGGCATTTTTAAAAACCAGGAATCTGTTATTTTTAAATAAAGTTATTTCTGTTAATGGTTTTTATAGAAAACAATTTCAAACTTGACATTTAAGGACAAACATTGGGGAGGTTACGATACTTTTTGCGATGAAAACTAACGACGGGTTTATGTAGAGGGGTTAAATACAGCATTTTTTAATACGAAAAGGGGAGTCTATCTCGCTCCGTTTAGGCGGGAGAGGTAATTTAAAAACAATAATACTTAAAGTGAGAAGAAAACATTAAAAAAGAATGGCAACACTTACAAAAAAGTATTATAGCATTCTATAAAGCCAGGAATCTGTTCCGAATTGTGTACAATGCAAATCTGCAAAATTATGTCTACCAATGTGAAATTTCAGGCCAGCGACTGTAGCTGAAGAAAGTTGTTGACATAGGATAAACTAATATAATTTAAAGAAAGTTTGCATATACTCAGCCTTGCACCCATCCCAAAATCCAACAGTGACTCCAAGCAGAGGGGTTGTAGGGGGGCAGCATGCCCCCCAATACACATTTCAAGGCGCAAAAGTAATTTTCAATTTTCTCAAAAATTAGGAGACATAAATCAATCCGGTTTTCAGTGTTCGATTAAGAATTGATTTCGGAAGTAAAAATAACAAACAAATTAAGTATATATTATCTCAATATTGAACAAATCAGCGTACAACTTTTATTTTTTAATTTTTTTCCTTAAATTTCAAGTTTGAAAGCAATTTTTTTCCAAAACTATTCATAGAAATTACTTGATTTAAATATATCTAATATCAAAGAACAGATTCCTGGCTTCCAAAAATCCTAAAGTCCCTTATTGTAAGTGTTGCCATTGTTTTTCAAAATTTGTTTTTTCATTTTAAGTATTTTTTTTTAAATTGCCCCTCCTGCCTAAATGAAACCAGATAGACCCCCCCTTCCCATAGTAAAAAATGCTTGTATTTAACCCCTCTACAATTTTTGGCGCCGTAGTTATCGCACCCGTGCCCACCTTTAAAACCGGCAAACTTTGAGTTTATGGCATTCCTATATCCAACGCAGCGCTACCAGAAATATAGTTTTGTGTTCAGTAGTCACCACGAACTAAGCTCACAAAGTTACAGCCTTGCTAAAATGACTTGAAAAAAAACGTTGCTAGCTCTTAGTCTATAGGTATAGGGCCGAATAAAAAATTAATAATAGGTCCATATCCTATCCACAGACCTTAGTCCTAGTTTCTCACAATTCATTCGTTTTTGTATTTTTGAGGATAGAATAAAGAACATGTATTTTTTCGGGGGTTCTTTTATATTAGCCACTATATTTTTAAGCATTCCTCTTCTGAAAAGAGATTACCATTTACGATGTAATGGCTTCTCGAAAATCATGAACAGAAGGTAAAGCAGAGACTTGAACTCTGCGGATTGTTCGACATAAATACGCAAGTTGTTAATGTAGTCAATTAGTGACAATTCCAGCCTTTTCAAGAATTATAATTACCATTAGTTTCGAACATTTTTACTAAACGGTATTATGATTATTGCAGTTCTTAAGACTACACCCGCGACCCACTTAATGAATAAGCGGGCCAACGCAAATGAATGAATGAAAAGAATGAATTATTTCATTGCAAAATATTGTAGGTACATAAATTGATTTGTGCAGTTAAATTTATTGTTAAATAACAAAATTCCGTCAAATTTTATTAGTCATGACAACTGCGTCACGATTCGCTTAAATCATAATGGCGTTCTTATCTCATGCACACAACATTGCAGAGATATATGCCAGATTTTATCAAATATTTCTACCAAAAGCATAATTTTATAGGAATTACTGGTATACGTTTAAATTAAACGAATCTAATAAATAAGTCTGTATTATAATTTTTGAAAGCTTGGCTTTTATTATCAGTGGCGATGCTTTGATCACAAACCAGTAAGAATATACCGTAGACTGCTCCCACATAACGGACTTTGCCTACAAGCTGCCGGCGGGCCCAGGATTTTTCATGTATTGGTGCTGTACAAAATCAAAGGAGCGCCATTAACGCACGCATACTTGAAAAATCCTAGGCCCATAGTATAGCATGGAAAATCATTGCCGCCATTAATTTTGACATTTACACGTATTCACAGACAGAGTAATTTTTTTCCGGGGGGAATCGGGTAGGTGTACGGGAAGTCGGCGGTCTATTCTTACTGGTTTGTGGCTTTGATACCCTCCACTGTATGTACTGTACACATTGACATACTATACATGTACTGCTAGCAGCCAATTTTTCGTTGAAGCAAAAATAAGCACTAGCTCTTTTGGTTCACGGCGGAGAGAAACGAAAACACTCAAATGTCATCGAGGAATTCGTGCGATTTGGTTTGTGTCGAGGTTTGTGTGCTGAGTGTGCCATACTGCCATCTGTTATAGATCGTTTGAAATAATTTGAATAAAACGTTATTTTTGCGCAGTTGCAATGTTTCTACAATGGATGGCACTGTGTTCTATGTAAAAGAAAAAAATAGCAAAGGCGCGCAGAGGTTGAAATTTCTTTTCTACCTTCGCCGCACTAAACCAAAAGGGCTAGTGCTTATGTTTGCTTCATTTTTCCCCGCAGGTTTGTATGAAACTGACATTTCACCAGCAATCCATGTATATGTAGTATGTCAATGACTGTACAGATACACGCATATGTCTAATATTGGTTTTGTATGAGAGGTACCAGAACTACTTGACCGACATAGAAAACTTTTAATAACAACCTGACAACGGTAAAAAGAAATCCTCTTACAAAATTTCATTCACTTAAGTCGATTCGTTTGGACGCTAAGGAATTGTCAGCAGACAGAGCGATACATTGGTCGAATATTGGCTTTGTATGGGAGATAACAGAACTACTTGACCGACATGGACCATTTTTAGTACCAACCTGACGACCGTAAAAATAATACCTCTTACAATTTCAGTCGCCTAAGTCGATTCGTTTCGAAGCTATATGGTGATTTCAACAGACGGAGAGACACATGGGTCTAATAATGGTTTTGTATGGGAGGTACCAGAACTACCTGGCTAACATACCTAGCTCATTTTCAAAGCCAACCTGGCGATGGTAAAAAGAAGTCCTCTCACAAAATTACATTCGCCTAGGGCTAGGCCAATTCGTTCGTGCTTTCAACGGACAGACAGACCGACGGACACGGCTAAATTGATTCAGAATGCGATCCTGATTCCGAATATATGTATATACTTTATATGGTCTCCTGTGAATCCCTCTTGGCGTTACAAACGTAATGACAAAGTGAATATACCTTCCTGTGAAGGGTATACAAAAATATAGTTTACGTACAAACGAGACATGTGCATAAAAATATGGTTCGTTACTGGCGTAAAAAATAATCTTTAAGAATAAAGTTTAAAAACAGAGTTTTGGGAATGAATAGGTGAAAGCAAGGAAAAAGTTAAACAATCGCAGCCTTATTCAATGGGCCTCCGCACACGAGATTAATTCTGCCGGCATAAAATTGTTTTCATACCATACTTCGAGCGCACACGGGATCATTTCTGCCGGCAGAAAAAATTATATATATATGAACTCCTTTTCATTATGTAGTAATATTTTCACAATTGAAATATTTTCAAAGTTGTGTATGTATTAGTTTTATGCCTTGTTCAACCGCTCAAACTCGGCAGAATTCTATTCCGTTTTTCCCCCTCACTCCAGTCCCCTCGCCTACAAAATAGGCTTTATACCGGCAGAAGTAGTCTCGTGTGCGGAGGCCCATTAGATTCATTTAATCTGTTAATTATCGGTGCCTCAGCTAACTCTCGCCAAATTCGAAACGGTCATTTGAATTAAGGATTCAAAAATGTTCATTCATAAAGAATTTTTGCTCGTATACCAGCTAATCAATGGATTAAGGCAATAAGCCTAAAAGTAAACTAGCATTTCATATAAAAGTATGCATCTGGTAGAAATATTTGATAAATTCTGACATTTTTATCTGGAATGTTGTGTGCATGAGATAAGAACGCCATGATGATTTAAGCAATTTGTATTGCGCAGTTGTTATGAGTTTTTTTGTTGCCAGATATTTGTAATTCAAATTAGGAAAACACTGATTTTTGTTATGCTAATGCACAAATCCTGAATGCCAATGTCGGCATTTAATTGATTAAGTAGAAATTAACTTTGAAAAAAGTTATGAATAACGTTTTCTGCAATTAAACCAAAATTAACCCTAATTCAGATTTAATTTAGTGTTATGAATAAAGCTGTATATGTACGCTGGCAAAATTAAAGTAGACTGCGCAGTCTAATTTCATATTTCGATCGCAGTCTAAATTCATTGCACTATTTTTGATTTTAAATTTAAATTCACATCGCCTGATGAATGTCCGTGCGGTCTTATTTCATTTTTCGATCGCGATCTAAATTTACATGGCCATAATTTACAGAGCCGAGCCTTATATGTGGCAAAAAAGAAAAAAAAAAAGAAATTCGCCAACAGAGCTTTTCCAACTTCCGCTAATTGGCGTTAAACAATAGTCATTTATGTCGTAGTGATTATGTCAAGTTTTTAAAAGTTGTCTAGTGCACGGTCCTAAAGTTTTGAAATCATCCCCGTTTGCTAAACTAAGACGAGGAAGCACTGTACCATGTCTTGACAATGTTATTTTGTTTAATACCACAATGTTTTTTTTATTCCTCAAATACCACTTAAAACATAACATTCTGAAAAAACAATAGGACAATTTATTTAAAATCTAATACCTACTGTATCGAAGACGTGTGAAAATCAGAAACACCCATGTTATATTTTCTCGTACCATTTGGCAAGATTTCAAATTAAATTGAAAAGAGAGAACAAAATTGTAATTCATAAGTTCTTGCCGAGAAGAACACGTTGCCGATTTTTTTTACGATATAACATTTTTGTTAAGTATAGAATCAAAGTATATGTATGTATATACCTGAAGGGATAATTAAACATTGATTTTGACGAGTTGGTATTGTAGCGGAAAGGTATTACGTAAAGTCACTTTTCCTCATCGCCAAGTTTAATTTGTTCACTCTTTAGTATGATCGTTTTTTCACCTCAGGATAAATTAATGACCATACCAACTACAATTCTAACAATGTACTATAAGAGATGGATTTTCAATTTGTTAATGCATTCATATATGAATACTTGTGCCTTCCTGAGGAATTTCGCAAATTAGGAATGATGGGCACGCGCATATTGTGCAAATAATATTCAAAATTATTTCGAATGCGATGGCAATGAAATAGCATACGTTGGCTGGCGTCGGGCGCTATCATATATCTAAAAATATTTTTGTTTTTGTTTCTTTTTGCATATAAGTATATTTGCATAAAGAAAAGCTGAGCAGAACAGCGTTTGTCTCGATTCATAAAGTATTTGGATTTATTTTTCTAAATATAAAAGCAAAATTTTCCGTCTATCAAATGAACAATGGAGGCATAATAATATAAATTGTTCGTATGTATGAGCTTAACATTTTTTTTTTTTGTACTTTTCAGCTATTGCGGAAGATGCCAATCTGCGTCCACAGCAACCGGAAATAAGGTTCAGCATGAGGATGAATATATGAAGTTTCTAACGGAGTTATTTGGTGAATTAAAAATAGTTAAAAGCGAGGAATCGCCACCGCAACCCAATGAAATAAAAACCAGTGCAGCAAAGCCAGAAGTGGCTAAATAAAAATGGAAAACAAAATATTTTAATTTCTCAGTTTGATTTAAATTGGTACTTTAATATATGTATTTGGAGAAGGTCTGATTATTAATAAAATCGCTATTTACCAGCTAAATTAAATATAACCTATACTCTGTCCAATTTATATTTTCAGTACAGGCCTAATGGGAAGCTCTTTTCTACCAATGGTGCCAGTAGATACTCTCACGGCACTCAATCACAAGAATTGCCACTGAAATAAAAATCAAGCTACTGACTTACCAAGGAATTATTTTTGTCATTTACGAAAAACCCACTAGCAGTACCGGCTTTAGGGGTGGCCGACCGGGGCGGTCGCCCGGAAGCGCCGGCACCTGGAGGGCGCTGAAGCGTACGGGCGCCAGCTTAACTTCACTGAATTTGAATACCTATCTCTAGCGATATAAAAACTAAATCCAGCGTATTAAATTTTATAAACTTATCTCGATTATGAGTACCTACTCAGACCACGGACTGTTATCGCGTTGCTTGTATTGTCGTATTCCTCCCTAACATATGTAGGGCGAAAGAGAGACGCACTAAGCGACCATAGAGCCCATTTAGTCTAGTTTAAAAAAAAATTGTGATCAGAGAAGTCCCTGTAGAGTGAATAAGCTTAGAAAAACGGGCAACATTTCCGGAGCGACTGAGATGTTTTATTTGGGGGAAGTCCCAATAATTTTTTTTCTTAAGTGAACATTTTTCAAACCAGTAACGCGATAAAGACGTATTAAACGTAGACTGGGACCCTGTGAAGAGGCTGTTGATGAACCAATAACTGATAAAAAAAAAATTTCGAAGTCAATTTTTTTAATGAAAGGAAAGATGCAAGATTTTCCAATAAAGAAGAACTCATGTGATATTGTTCTGATACTGACTTCAAATCTGATATTGACGGAGATTTTAGGTTTCCAACACTATTTCTTAGACTATCAAGCAACACCTACGGTACGGATACATGCACGCTTATTCTGGGATTCGATAGAATCGAGTAGGTATTCCTCGAATTCGCAAGTGGCGAACGAATTTTTTCTAAACCAAGTTGATAAAACGGACTTACAGTCTACAATGTCCCAAACAAGATTAACTAGTTTGTTTGGCCTCACTGTCCCTTGAAAATTAAATTGCAGAAAATCTAGACAGAGAATTCGCTGACAAAAAAGATAGAAATATAAGATTGTAGTTGTTTTTAATAATTTTTTTTTCATTAAATGTCTCGTGACTAACTGACACATCTTTCTATTAATTAAATAATAGTTATGGAGTTATGGTATACAACGTTGAAAACAAGTTTTTTATTCCCTCCGTAGGAAGGTATATTCTCTTTGCCATTACATTTGTAACGCCAAGAAGAAGTCACCGGAGACCCCATAAATGTAAATGAGGAAAGGCGAATGAAAATTTGTGAGAGGACTTCTTTTACGCGTCGTCATCGTCAGGTTGGTTTTGAAAATTGGCTATGTCGGTCAAATTTAAGTAGTTCTGGTGCCCTCCATACAAAACCAATATTAGATCCATGCGAGTACATATATTAACTCACACGGAAAACATTTTGCATGGCTTGTATGTAGTGGAGGGTATCAAATGATAAAACTTTTACTTGTTTTAAATTTTAAGGAAATATAAAAGAGCGCCAAGAGCATGACTCGCCCTGGGCGCTTATATCGTTAAACACCAACACCACACAACTGATGGCCCCAAACAATAAGAACTAGACCACCAGCTTCGGCCAAAAATGAGAGTTAGGCCTACTGTCCACGTAGCTGCACTTCATACGCACGCTTTCGTCATTTGCATCTTGGTGTACGCTTGCTTGCAGCTGGCATGCAGCTTTCATATAAACAAACGAACCACTGTCCACGGAGCGGCAATGCAAGCTGAAAATGACGACAAGAGTATTTTGCCGCTCCGTGGACAGAGGTTCGCTTGTTTATATGCCAGCTGCAAGGAAGCTGCAAGCAAGCGTACACCAAGATGCAAATGACGAAAGCGTGCTTATGAAGTGCAGGTACAGCTACGTGGACAGTAGGCCTTACATAGAGCCAGTTTCTAAAACTTACTGTGTGGTTAAGTATGGGTACAATGTTAAAGTAAACGGAGGGTGAATTTGGTCACACATACACTAGCACATAGTAACATTTGCAGTTATTCGGTGGTAACTTTGAAATAGGTAATTCAAATAATTGGCAGTTATTGGGACGTGTTAAGAAAATTGTGTGGTCGGTGTGGTGAACTTGTTGCCAACTTATAATTCATTAAAAAGCATATCTCGATAAATATATATGGATAGTTACTGTAATAATGTTAATTCCTTTGAGATATTTACGAAATAATATTAGTTTAAGCTGCAAAACTAAAATGTATGACATATATCAGGAAAAAATTATCAAACATGACCTTTTTAGTTTTTCTGATATGAATTTCGACCTTTTTCTATATATTTAAACGAAAATTTATTTATTTTCTTTGATGGTTTATTCGCACGCAAGTGCTAAAAAAAATCCCTTTTTTGCCTCGCCTGGCTCGAAAAAGTACATCAGATTTTCCCACACATATTTTACGAAAGGAAAACAAAAAATTAACGAAACAAAAAAAAAAGTCTCAATAATTATGTGAAAAACCTTAGTAGGCGTATTTTTTTGAGAATTTATAGCTAGCTCACTTCTACTTTTACATGCAAAACTTGTATACTCACTTTTGGTTTTACTTACATGCAAAATTATACTCACTTCCCAAAAAAATACGCCAAGTGTATTACAGGCAAAGCTCCGCGCTATACTCAATGAGCCAGGCACATCAAAAAAATTAGCATCAAAGCCGTTCACATCTATATATTCCCGGACAGTCAAGCAGGTTTAAAGGCCCTTAGCTGACTTATTATTGGATCGAAATCAGTATTACACTATGACTATTTCAACACCCTTCAAAGGCTTAGGGCCAGCTTCAAAGTATTCGACTCTTAACGCTATACGACAGATAAAGGAGTGTGGCAATAAAATCCCTGTGATAGGTACTATAGTTTCTAAGATTCTTGTCTGTCAATTATTTATATGCAACTTGTTTGTCATAGTGTTAATGTATTATGTTATGAATATTTATTAGTGTTCATGATAAAATTGTTCTAACTACTTTTCACATAGAGACTGATGTAAAAATTTGTTTTCTAAAAATGCAAATAAAACTATGCTGGGACTGCAATCTACGCTCGTCAACGAAAAAATGCTCTGAAACTATGTTTTTTCCAGCTACTTAAAAAAATATTTGCTAATGCGGCTCTCAGATTGAGACAACAAGCAATAAGCAACTGCCAATAAACAATCAGCAACATTTTTCGTTCGAGCGATATTTAGTTGCTTTGATGCGAGACCTTTAATTTAATTGAAAGTGAAATAATTGTGAGCGATAATATTGCGTGTTTCCTATTGCCAGTTGCTTATTGATTATTGCCTCAATGTGAGAGCCGACTTAAGGGCTTTAACAGCCGTACTTGAACCGCCTGATAGGCTATCCTATAAACTTTATTTGTTAGATATCACTATCCGGAACCTTAGAAACCAAACGCTGATGATCATCTGGCAGATAAGTTCCTGATAGGCTATTCGAGACTTTATCACCTTGTCTTGAAACTGGCCTTAGCCTCGAGAACAGAACTAAGTTTGGTGGGTTCCTGTCCATGAAGGCTTCGAAGGAAACGAAAAACAGACGAATTGGCCAGAATAGGTTACAAAACCGCTTTCACGGGCCCAGAACCTTTTTGATACACCCCAAAATTGGCTAAAAACTTTACTTAAACAGTAAACATGGCTTTATCATATCTGTGGCAATAGACAGAGACGGTCGTTTTCATTTTACGTTATTTGGCCCCAGGTCTTCTTTCATTTTGTGTCAATACAAGCGCTTGTTCATTGAAGCAGTCAGGTGTATAAAATAAATTGTCTTCCTGAAGTTGAACAATAAAATTAAAGTAAAGTTTCAAAAAACAAAAATTCTCTTTTGTTTGTTCTAGAAAACAAAAAGTTTCCCTTTTAGCTGATTTCGAGTACAAAAATTCCCTCAAAAAGGGAAATTTCCCACAATCTGTAAGCACTTGTACACCTACTGAGTTTTGGAATAAAATAATTTTAAAAAAAGGAGAGAGAAAATTTGTTTTGTCAGGCTTAATATGTTTAGGGCCAGTTTCAAGACTAGCTGATAAAGTCTCGAATAGCCTATCCGGAATTTATATGTCAGATAAACGTAATATTTCGGTTTCAAAGGTTTCGGATAGTAATAGCTGACAGATAAAGTCTCGGATAGTTTATCAGCCAGTTCAACCGGCTGTTAAAGCCTCTATCCGGAAGATTTAAACAAAATATTTATTTGATGTGGCTGGAAAAAATATAGTTTCAGAGCATTCTTTCGTTGACGGGTGTAGACAGCAGTCAGAAGTGTTATATCATGCATTTCTTTAAATTCTTAAATGTCGAATTAGATAAATATTACAACCATATTACAGGGCCCCGTATAGGAACAGAGTATTTCAAATTATTTTTAGAAACCCTCGACGATGAAGATTTCTGAATTTTCACTATTTTGTTTAACGATATCAATGCCCTGCCCAGTCAATACCATTCACCGTGGGCGTTGGACTTTGCCAGGGGTGCATTTTGTCTCCTCTCCTTTTCATTACTTATATGGACTGGATGTTACAGCGCAGTCTTGGCAAAGAACGTTTCGAATTGGAACATCCGAGGATAAGTCGTTTGCTCTTTGCTGATGACTTGGTCATCCTTTGGTCCTCTTAGACGGAACTTCAATGAGCACTCTATCCGTTTGTAATCGCTTATGTGGAAGCTGAGATGAAAGTAAACGTAAACAAATCTCAAGTGATGGTCGTCTCCAGAACGCCTGTTTAATGTATACTCACGAGTGATGGAAGGACCAAGAGCAATGCTAATGCTAATGATTGGTCAGGTTGGTCAATTTTGAAACAGCTCGGTTATTATGTTATCATAAGAGGACTGAACTTGGTGTCAAAGCTAAATTGTCAAGTTGTCAGTCGTTAATTCGGAGTTTGTTCCAACTCTTACCTATTTGGGTAATGGACCGAAAGAATAAGATCCCGGATACAAGCTGCCGAAATGAGATTCCTCAGTTGTATTGCTGGTGTGACCCGTTGAGATGGTGGAATAACCACGCAGCGGTGGATTAGTCATTTTAAAACGCATGTGTCCAACCATAATCTTACGACGTGCTATGGAATCCGTACAATCGGGCAGGCATCCTCTAGGTAGACCCAGGATGAGATGGTTAGATCAAGTCCATAATATCTCCCCTACCCGTATGGGGATTGCCCTTTATGATTTACAGTCGATGGCGTAGAATCGAGACTATTGACGGTGCACTTGGACTTGCGCAACCCAGCGACCCACTTAAGTGATTAGCGGGGTATCGAAAATGAGTGAATGAATGAATATCCATGCTAAATTAAAAAAACTAGAACAACACAATTCACTTAAAAATGTGATAAACGATAAAAAACATCATTTCCATTCCTGTCAAACAATTAGTCTGATAAATTTTTCTACCGGATAGTTTATCAGAGACTTTGACGATGAAACAGAAAAAAAATATCAGCTACTTTTATCTGGTGGAAAGCGTTATGTGTCGGCTAACTATCCGAAACTTTATCCGGAACATTTGAAACTGGCCCTTATTGTTTTATTTCATCTACAAGGAAAATGTGATGAATTAATTTTGAACAACAAATAAATTGGTCATCGGAATTTAAGAAAACTTGCGTTCTAAAAACGAAATACGTTTTGGGCACACATAAGACCAAATCTTAAGTGCGCATTGCCATATCAGATTTATATCACAAGGAATCTGCATCAGGTGTAAATAAGAATTTTACTTTCTCATATTCCGCTTTCGCTAGCGGCCCAAATATGCTCAGACTCCTCCTCTACTACATGCACGATTTTCATTTCGCTTAGAAGCTGGCGGCGACGATGTCGGTGGCATTTGCCGCTATGAACTAATAGGATCATCAATGTCGGAAAGCAAATGATTGATGTCGATTGCTATTCCTCCAGATCTGTTGATGTAGACGGTGATGACTGAGCCACCGGAGCTTAAAATGATAATTTAAAATAATTTTAATATTTTCCGGTATTGAAGAATGGTATCCAACGGAAAACAGCTTTATCACACTCACCTGTCCATTTTTTCCCCTTTTGCTATCAGTCGATAAAAGCTCTTTGCGATACTAGCAAAGTCGTATCCGTAATAGCTCGTTCGTAAGTTCAGGCCAGGCCAGACCATTCACTTAGTTCTAGGCCACACATGTCCTCCCATGACTATCGTTTTTGACGTCCTCACTCTATCAACGCCAATATCATATGCAAATTTGTATAAAGCCCAGTGGTGCGGAAAATAACCTTCATGCCTAAAGTGACCAACTGTACAGTTTTTCGCAAAATTGTCAGAAAAACATTCATTCATTCATTTTCAATGGTTCGCTTGTCCATTAAGTGGGTCGCGGGTGTAGGTTGCTCAAGTGGACCCTCCATAGCTCTCGATCCTCCGCTATCGACTCCAAATCATCATGGGCAATCCCCATACGGGTAGAGGAGTGATTATGAATTTGATCTAACCATCTCATCCTGGGTCTACCTAGGGGACGCCTGCCCGATGGTACGGATTCCATAGCACGTCGTGGAATCCTGGTCGGGGACATGCGTTTAACATGCCCAAACCACCGAAGCATGGATCGCTCCGTCCGGAGAAGTAGCTGCTCGACATTGAGTTCCTCACGTATTCTAGTATTTCTAATGCGATCTCTACGGGTCACACCAGCAATACAACGGAGCAATCTCATTTCGGCAGCTTGTATTCGCGATCTTATTCTTTCGGTCATTACCCAAACCTCATGACCATAGGTGAGAGTTGGAACAAACACCGAATTAAAGACTGACAACTTAGCTTTGACACCAAGTTCAGTCCTCCTAATAACAGAATGACCAAGCTGTCTCAAAATTGACCCAGCCTGACCAATCCTACAGGAAAACTCGGCATTGCTCCTTCCATCACTCGTGAATAAGACCCCGAGATACTTAAACTTCTCCACCTGTTTCAATGGGACTCCACTAACATGCAGAGTGCATTGAACAGGCGTTCTGGAGACGACCATCACTTCAGATTTGTTCACATTTACCTTCATCTCAGCTTCAACACAAACGGCTACAAACCGATCGAGTGCGCGCTGAAGTTCAATCTGAGAGGACCCAAGGATGACCAAGTCATCAGCGAAGAGCAAATGACTTATCCTCAGATCTCCCAATTCGAAACGTTCTTCGCCAAGACTGTGCTGTAACATCCAGTCCATATAAGTAATGAAAAGGAGAGGGGACAAGACACACCCCTGGCGAAGTCCAACGCCCACGGTGAAAGGTATTGATTTAACGCCGTTTACCCGAACACAGCTTTTACAGTTTGTGTAAAGAGATTGAATAGCTCTCAAGAGAGAACCATCAATTCCATACTGCTGTAATACACTCCAGAGTTTCCCTCGAGGAACTCGGTCGTATGCTTTCTCCAAAACTATGAAGTAAGCGTAAACAGGTGTAGCATACTCCCAAGCCTTCTCAAGTACCATTCTTAGAGTGAATAACTGGTCGGTTGTGCTTCTGCCGGGACGAAAGCCGCACTGCTCATCTCCTAATCGTGCCTCGACCACAGCTCTGTAACGCGTTTCCAGCACCTTGGCAAAGACTTTTCCGGAGAGACTTAAAAGTGATATACCCCTGTAATTGGAGCAATCCCTCTTATCCCCTTTCTTGAAAAGGGGCACAATCACCCCAATCTGCCAATCGTTGAGTGTTTCGCCGCATTCCCAGGCCACTTTAATGACACGAGAGAGCCATTTGACTCCCTCTTCACCTAAGGCCTTTAGCATTTCTGGCCGGATTTCATCCACTCCGGCAGATTTGCCAGCTTTTAGCGATTTGATAGCAAAAGTGACTTCCTCTACCGTGGGACTATTTTCCGCCCTGCTTAAGGCGATGGATGTGTCATCCTCAATGCCCTGGATTGGATTGAGCAATTCGGAAAAGTGCTCGCTCCATCTGCGCAAGATGTCCTCCTCATTAGAAAGAAGTGTACCATCTTTGGATTTGACTCCTTCGATAATGTTCCACTTCCTTCCTCTAAGAGGAACACCTTGCTTGCAGATCTGTGATCACGGTCCAATTTTTCGCCGAACTCCTTCCAAGACTGTTCTTTGGCTGCTTTAACAGCCAATTTGCAAGTTCTTCGCTCCTCAATGTACCGGTTTTGAGAAGGAGAGTCCCCCAAGTGAATCCACACCTTAAAAGCCTTCTTCTTCTCTCTGATAGCTTCTTGAACTCCGGGCGTTTTAAACCACGCAGTTCTTTTCTCACCACCAGCCGCCACACCGAGCCGCTTCACTCCGCAAACATGTCCTGCAGAGGCAATAACTGCTGTTGAAAACAGCTGCCATTCTTCCTCTACATTCAATGGAACATTTGGAATTTGTTCAAACCTTGCAGATACCTGCCGTGCAAATTTCTCCCGTATCTCATCGTTCTGTAGTCCCTCCCACCGTATGCGCGTAACCATTCTTGGTTTACGCTTTGGCCCGATAGGTATTTGATCGTTGAGATACAATTTGCACAACACCAGGTGGTGATCAGGGGGCAGATCACGAAAAATAAAAACGATTGAACGATATCGTTTTCACGCATGCTGTCTCTATCATATCTGTGGCAATAAACAGAGACTGCTATTGTCGAAACGATGTCGTTCGATCGTTTGCATTTTACGTGATCTGGGCCCAGTTGACAGTTCAGCCCCTCTCAACACACGAACATCACAAACCATCCTTTTAATACACGATGGTACCACAAAGAAATCTATCAGCGATTTCTGCTGAAGACTTCGACGGTACCATGTGTATTTATGGATATCTTTGTGTGGAAAGAAAGTGTTCATAATGGACATTCCATTTGAACAACAAAAGTCCAACAACTTCTCTCCGTTCGCGTTCTGATCGGGGTCACCGTGTTTCCCAATCGCGCTGCCCCATGTCGAGAAATCCGCACCCACGTGAGCATTGAAATCACCCATCAGGATATAAGAATCCATATCTGCAACCTTTTCAAGGGCTGCATCAACTTCATCCAAGAAAGCTGCGTACCCCGACTCCAGATTCGGTGCATACACCTGCACCAGAGCTAGGGTTGATCTTTCAAGTTTTAGCTTTAAGATCGCAACTCTCCCTCCTAATGGTATCCACTCCAATACTCTGCCTGCCAGCCTGGGACTTGTGAGTATCCCCACTCCCGCCTGAGCAGACATTGAAGGTGCTACTCCCGACATGAAGAGTTTCCACCCATCCGCAAGGTCCACAGTTCTAGAACCCCTTTGCTTTGTTGAGGAGACACCAACTATATGTAGTCGATATTTAACAGCCTCCCCAACAAGCTCCAGGTCTTTTCCCGTGAGCGAAGAGATGTTCCACGTGCCTATCCTAAGTCGATGCCGTTGTCGAGTAACCGAAAGTCCACTTATGCCCCTATTGGTGCATAGCGCATCCACCCTCTGACCCCCATAATGGTTTGCGAAACCACTGACAGGAAGCTCGTAGCCGTTTCGGGTTAAACCCGGCCGACTGCCGAGCGTGACAAGCCGACCACCAGACGCTCGCAAACTGCCACCCTCCAGGCCTGGCTCCAAAGGGCGCCCTATTTTGACAGGCTTGGCAATATCCGAGGCTCGCTTTCGTCGCTTTGTCATCATTGGGTGTGTGCTTCGTTAGCCATGTCTAGGTGAACCTAGACATGTTGCCCGCCCCCCACCACGGGGAGGTCAGCTACATGAGGGGGTCTGAAAAACATATACAGCAAAAACATAAGACTATGTACAGCATTTATACAGTTTTTCCACGCAGCGAATTTTACATAGAAAAATCACCGAAAACACGTTTTTTGTTTATTCGGAAGCTAAAAAATTCGAAACGACCAAGAATTTAACATATGACGACATTTTTTTAAGAACTGATGAATAATCGGTAGCACCATACGTTGTTTGCCTCTTCGGTGTGCATTAAATCACTTTCATACCACTTCGCTGCCATTTCATCGGCACACCACTCTTATGCCACCTGCAACTTGGTCACCACTGCCACACCGCTTCGGTGCGCGCCTTGTCTTAGACATGTTAGAAATGTGATTGAATAGTTAAAAAAAAACATAATAGGCAAGTCGCTGTTAAATAGTACAGTTTTTATATAGTTTTAAAATGATACAGTTTTTATACAGGTCTCGGTTTTACAGCGCTGACCTGTCAAAGAGTTGGTCACGTTATTCATGCTCATGCGATAACTATTTCTGAATGTGGATTTTTCGTGCATTTTCTGTGTCATCTACCCTTCTACTCGCTCAAAATCTACCTGTCTCTCTGGACACGAGGTTTATTGGAAGGCGTGTATGGCCATGATCTTATTCCATGTTCCTGCCAATGAGATTAACCCGAAGGGATTAATATAGGTATTATGAAAATAGTCTCCACCGAACTTTATGTGTTTTATTTTGACATTTCTCTCAATTCCTAAAACTTTTCTTGCCAAAGTTCCAGGAGGATGTAATAAACCTAATTGGTGGATATAGAAGGAGCTAGGAGTGAGAAAAATGACAGGGATGAGACGTGTGAAATTTTTTCCGGGGGGAATCGGGTAGGTGTACGGGAAGGCGGCGGTCTATTCTTAGTGGTTTGTGGTGTCTACCGCCTGTTGCGCCACCTATTTATTTATTTTATTTTATTGCCCGTGAAGTTATTTCCCTGTACCCATTAAAATTTGCGATAAATCACGCTATTAATGACTTGTGGATTATGTGGATTTAGCTAACACGTTGGTGTGAAAATAGTATCTTCGATTTTCTAAACGTGAATGGGCTGCCTTAGCCACATTCCATGCGTTCAGAGAAAATCTAGTCCAAAAGACAACTAAATGTTCAAACGAGCCCAATGACACAGCTGTCATAATCAAAACTAAACGTCACTCTTTGGATTGTTCCGGATACATTTTTGTTTGGGTGTTTGGTTTGGTATACAATTGAAATAGATTCAGCATGTTTGGTTTAATAATATCAGGCCGATTGGTAAACTTAATACATAATCTTATATTATTATATTGATTGCGATATTTTCTCTGCAGCCTCAAACGGACTTCGTTGGAGTTGACGAAAACAAATTGTTGATAAATGTACCCGAAGTAGATAAAGTGAATTATATCGTTTTGTTCCTTACTGGATCGGCACCACTGCCTGACTCTATGTCTGCAGCTGTATATTTTAGTTGGCCGGATGCAAACTCTGCTCCAACTTGGCAATATTTAGGACATATCTCCAATAACAAGCCTTCAGCAATTTTTAAAATATCTCAATTAAAAAAAAGGGATGAAATTGAAGAAAATTCTATGGTTTTTGGTAGTCAAGCTATATCTCATATAGCTCAAATTGGAATATCAGTAGAGCCAGATATAACCGTGTCTCAACTTACACCTGCTATCGTAAGTAAAATCTTAACTTTGTTTGCTTAAATAAATATTCTTTCGTTTGTTAGACAAACCCAAACAACACCCTCCAATTTGGACAGAAAATGTTGGAAAACTTTTTCAACTATGCGTCAAGTTTTTCTATAACCCCACAGCAGATTCCGCACATGACAGAAAGAACGACGATGCTAGTTCCGTTGTCCACACTGCAAACATGGTACACAAATTTTCAACGTAGACTGGAACAAAACCCTAACTTTTGGAAGTACTGATGAACCCCAGCTGAATATAACTAGTAGCAATAGTGTGCATAAGTGTAATTTTGTTGTTAATAATACTAAATTTAATAACATTTCTTACAATATGGAGTTCACGCGCTACAGTGTTTCCGAGATTGGATTGCTCGATATATCGTGCGAGTTTAATGTCTTAACAGATTTACAAATACTTTTTTGAATGTTGTAATAAAATGTTCAGGAAACATTCATAAATGGTTAGCAAACCAAGTAAAACTTTTCTTCTTTTGGAATTGGTCGCAACAGGCCAACTGCGAGTATCTCTCGCTCACCGAAGGTTCCGTACTTGACCAGAGTTGAGTTGGTGTCTTGAAAACGTTAGTGTGTCGGTTATTCTTCTAGACATCACATTAAACAGTTTTTTGTATGAAGGAAAATATTTCTTCTACATCAATTAGTTTTTAAGATAGACCTAGGTACAAAAGCGGTTTAGTGGGTTCGGACCGGACAGTCACACTCGTAGGGAACGATTAAGGACCCAGTTATAGGTTATAGCTATCAATAAGGGGCCAGTTATAACCAAATTATAAAAATGCATCCGTAAAAACACGAAACAAAACAAAACTGAAACATTTTAACCATAGCATATCAGAGGAATTCAGTGGAAAAAGTTGTGTAATTGATTGGGAAGCGGAAGTTGAACAGGAAAAGTTTTACGTACGGAAAAATAAATTAGTAAATTCGTTTTCTAAATCAATAGCTTAATTTTTTTTTGACAACCTAACAAAAGCAAAAAGATTGAGTGGAACGGTTAAGTATTTGTTTGTCATAGATTTACTTATTTCTGCTTTGCTCGACTCGACCTATGAATAAAATTTATAAAAAACCTTGTGTTTGAATGAAAATAAAATGATTAAAAAACAAGTTACGTCAATTATTTATTATATTTTCGTTTTCTTGTTTTTCGTCTACTATTTGGCGATTAGAAAGCGAATCCAAGTTTCTGTCACAGACAAGGAACAGCAATAAATTAGATCTGAAATGAAAGTTTTTAAAGGATATGCGTAACAATACAAAACGAATAACATCACGAGCACGAATAAAACAAATTGCTGCAATAATTAAACACGATTTTCATTCTTCTTCAAATAAAAAATATAATTCGATTTTTCAGTCTGCAACGCGAAAAACTAAAACGCAGGTCGATTTAAAAGAATACATGAAATAAAATAATGAACTTATACGTTTATTTGCAAATTTTTGTGATCACTCGATTCACGATTCCACCCCGAAAATGGCATTTCCAAAGAAAAAACAATTTACGCAAGCTCTACGCAGCCTTAAAACTACGTTGCTTAAATTCGAAAAATGTTTATAAATAACGTTTTCTTGCGTAAGGGCATTTTAGAGGGTGCGTAAAGTTATGCTGGATTTACATTACCACCTCACGCAATTTTGCATGACTTCAGAGAGAGAGATCCGTTTGCTGCAGTCAAGGCTAATGATCTGTAAGAGTGAGACCACAAATCTCCATAAAAAAGTTATGGCGGCCTAAAGACAACTGTTAGTCTCCTGGTCTCACTCTCATACATCATTAGCCTAGACTATGGAAAAACGGATCTCTCTCTCTCTCTAAAGTCATGCAAAATTGCGTGGCGTGGTTATGTAAATCCACCATTAAGCAGCCTCTACGACACGTTTATAAATACGGCTGTGCCACTAATATTTCCATTTCCCTGCTCGTATTATGTCATAATTTGTTGACAAACGAATACCGATGAACAACAGTTGGCGTATTTTTTTGGGAAGTGAGTATAACAAAACCAAAAGTGAGTATAACAATTTTGCATGTAAAACCAAAAGTGAGTACCTATACAAGTTTTGCATGTAAAAGTAAAAGTGAGAGATAAAATTTTGCGCCAGCAGGATACTGGGCTTAAAAGTAAAAGTGAGCTAGCTATATATTCCCAAAAAAATACGCCTAAAAACTTCCGTAGGTGGGTAGGTATAATTACCTAGGTTATTGATTCTGTTTGTGGCTTAAATTCCAACCAAATAGATAATTATTGTAATCTGGCAGTGCTATTCTACTATTTGACGTTTATAAATTTTAATCACAAATATGGCAAGGATCACTTGTCTCGGAAGGTTTTGCTGCCAAAATAAATTTATTATCTCAAATAAATATAAAACTTGTGTAAAATCGCCATCAAGTTTAACATTCTTCAAATCATTCACATGTGGTCAAAGAATTTCTTATGTGGTATGTCAAATTGTGATTTAATCTTAAATTCGGACGTGCTGCTCTCCCCTCGCATGTTTTGATACAATTTTATCAGAAAATTCATACAACAATACCGAAATACTTTTCTTTTTGCTTTGATTACAGAATTTAACTGAGCACGAGAAGAGAGCACCACTTATTGCATAAGCCAATTTATGTAAAATCTAGATTTCCCCCTAAAAGAACACAATTAAATCATGGGTAGGACAAAAAGGTTACGGCAAAGAAAACGCTCTAACGTAACATCAAACAACGTTACAAATTTTACGGCAATATGTCTGCATAATTATATGAGTCAGTTTGGGTGGAATAACCACAATAAGCTTTTGTGTAAAGACTTTGGGACTACAGGCAGAGGTATTTGCTCCAAAACTGGTGTCTCCACTGGAGATATACTCATAAAACTTCCTCTAAAAGCAATGATAACAATCGCAACCTTGGAAAACGACAACGATTTCCGGAATTGTATGGTATCTTCAGATAAAATTGGGTTCCAGAGTTTACTGGCGTTTTACATACTTTACAGGAAACACTTCAGTAAGGCTGAATCAGTGATGAAGTTATATATTGACTCAATTCCAAAAGAGTTTTCAACTCCATACTTCTGCAAGAGCGATGAATTGTATTTTCTACCAGAAGCGATTTTGCAGCGAACAGTTGAGCAAAACAAAAAAATACGCTCTTCGTATAGAACTTTTCAAAATGCATTTGGTAATAAGACTTGCAACTGTTGTGGGCAGTCATTCATGGCAGACATATTCACAATAGCCCATTTCAAATGGGCTTATTTTGCCGTAAATTCTCGAAGCGTGTTTTTGAATGCGTATGATATCAAATCCCTCATCAACGGCGAGTCCCACTTTAAACATATTTTATCCGATGAACCAGATATGGCATTAGCACCGTTTTTAGATATGTTCAATCACTCTGACTCAGCACGAACTGATCCACAAACTTTAAGTGAAAACAACGATCTTTTTTTCCAATTATTCACTAAAGACTCGTATCAGCCATATGAACAAATTTTTATTAGCTATGGAAATCTAACTAATCTCAAGTTGCTTACAGACTATGGATTCTCCCTTAATGAAAATGTTCATGATTTTTTCGAAATATCCCTTATTGACATTGAAACATTCATTAAAACTGATCGTACGCTCAAGGGTATGCATTTTCACAGCAATAAATTCAAATTCATTCGAGATCACAATTTAAACGATCAAATGTTTATTCACGGAGTTGATGGGCTTTCCCACAATCTACAAGTAACACTCTATTTAATATTCAAGGAAGCATCGCATTTCGATAACATTCTTAATCAGACTGCTTTCGGGTCGAATATGTTTTTCGCTGACTCCATACTGGATGAAGCCAAGCTGCTGATCTTATATAAAATTAATGAATATCAGACTTTTATTGATGGTTTCCTAAAGTTAAAAGATCTGTCACCTAGTGCCCAAGCAACAGTGCAGTACTTGAAACATAGTATATCGTATCTGCAGTCATATCTAAATAAAATTTCCTAACACGTTTCGTTAATGTGTAATGTTAAGAATTAAAAAATAAAAGTACCAACTAAAGAATACAGTTACAATAGTATAAGAATACACACTATTTGTTTAGACTTACATTTATACAATATAAACATTGGATTTGACCTTAAAGCCTTCAATATAAAAATATAAATTTTGTAAACCCTTTACTTTTTGTTTTTTTATTTAAAATGTGTATTCGAACATTTGAATTACAGCGCAATGGCTTGTAAAGAGAGAGGTGTTTGCAATCAATTAGCTCGACTTTGTGTGAATATGTACCAATTTCAAGATGATAAAAATCCTCTGCTTCTCTTTTATATGTAATTTTCGTTGGCCTAGTGGTGGTCGCTCTATTGGTGCAAGTGGTAGGCTATCACTTTCTTAAACACAAATGTTCCGACAGTTCGAAAAACCTTCCTGAAGCAAATTGCTTATATTTTGATTTGAATATACCAGCCGCAGATCAAAAATATTATCTTATAAAAGAAATCTTTTCTGGGAATGCAGACAGACAATTAATGCACATGAGCTATCAGTGGACTTGACAACCGCAATGACATAACTTTTGCAAAACCTTTTTGACTACGGGACGACATCAATTTCCAAAAATTCCTTTTGGATACATAATAAGCAAACTAATAAACTCGCTTCTCGGGGCGCTGTTGCTGTGTTATAGTTTCGTATTAGTATTGTATTTTTAAACTTCATGTTAGTGAAAAGTCACAGTTAACGCAGTAAACATGTATGGCCCCTATTGTGAGTGTCGATAGTTGATCGTTAATCGACAAATGTCTGGTCGATGTTTTCTCGTGGAAGTGAACAAATTTTGTGCGTACGAAAAGCTAAAATCAATCGACGCAATCGACAATTGTCGTGACGATCGCTGATCGACAATCACAATGAGGGCCTATATCTCAAAAAGACATAGAAGCTTTATGATGAAAAAACAATTACTCCTCCCTACCTTTGTGGAACAGTGAACTTTATGAATCGTCATCTTTCACAGAGTAATGATCTTATTTTTGAGTTTGCTGTCATACTGGGAATTAAATAAGCCAAAAAAGTTACACGTGGATACACAGACACACATGTTATTTTTGCGAATACTTTGCTTTTCGCCAAGCGTATTTACTTAGCATTAACCGTCTCGCATTCAGTGCACTTGTTTTTATTGGTTTCCGTAAATATTTATGAATTAACAAATAAACAACAACGAATTTTTTTACCATAGCGTTATTACTCGAGTGCAGCCGGAATCTCTCAAGATGACGAAAATAAACCGAAAGCAAACGCAACTATTACTGGAAGTCATGTCCTTGGAGGAATTTTTGGGAAGAAACGTGTCAAAGCAGGTAACAAGATTATTCTTTCATATTAAAGACGTAATTTCAAATTTTACAGCAATCGAAGAGTGGTAACGCAAAGGGAGTAAGTTTTAGAGTAAATCTTGTTTACATTCAAAAACTCATCATCACCGTCGAATGTAGACTAATGACTTCAATTTCATTGAATTGTGGTCTTGGACCTATTTTTTGTTTTCGTTTTTGTTACGTTTTTAACCTCTGTTATTTTGCCAGACTATTATTTTTGCTTGTTGTGTGGTCCCGTAGGGGTATTACTTTCAACTAGTAAATCCCCACAGGTCCATGGCAGCCTATACGAACGTGTTTCCATGTAGGACCATCCGCTGTAGGACAGGAATCTCTTGGAAAAATCGATGCTCCTGAAGTAACATCCACCGATATGTTAAGGGCAATGATGGCATATATTTGGCCAAAAGAGGATCCTTTGGTTAGAAAAAGGTCCGACTTAGTAGTCTTTCGTATTTTCTTTATAATTTTGAAATTTTATAATATTCTTTTAGAGTGGCACTATCATTGGGACTTCTCGCTAGTTCGAAAGTTCTAAACGTCTGCGTCCCTTTTTTCTTTAAAGGCGCTGTAGATGCCCTTGGAGTATTGAATATGAACTCTGCACCCGAGACCATTATAACAGTAAGCACAGCGATGCTGATTGGATGTAATATGAGTGCATATATTTGTATTTGAATATTTTTTGAAAACGATCTCATTGTAGATGGAGTTGCTAGAGCCGGAGCAGCAGGCTTTAATGAATTAAGAAATGCAGTATTTTCGAAAGTTGCACATCATTCGATTAGAAAAATAGCAACAAACGTTTTTCTTCATTTACATAATTTGGACTTGGGCTTTCATTTGAACAAACAAACTGGCGCACTATCAAAAGTAAGAACAAAAAAAACAAATATTTATTTATTTAAATTCTGTGAATCACATACATGTACAAATACTTTACTTTGTACTTTTTTTCACTTTTGTTTGGATGTAGTTCAGGCTTTAAACTCATACAGCCTTATTTATAAACTATACACTCTCTATAATAACTTACTTACTTACTTAATTATCGGGCTCCCGACCCGTGAAGAGTCTCTGCCTGAGACACTGCAGCCTTCCATCCTCTACGATCCCGGGCACGCTGCTTCCAATTGTCCAGACCAAGCGCTTTGGCATCCGCGATGGCTTGGTCTTTGAAACGGAGGTTCGGTCTGCCTTGTCTTCTCGAACCTGGGGGCTGGGATTCGAAGGCCCTCTTGGCTGGAGCATTATTGTCCATTCGCTCGATGTGGCCGAGCCAATGTAGTCGACGTGTTTTGGCTTTTTGGACTACATCCACATCTTGGTACAGCTCATAGAGTTCGCGGTTGTATCTTCTCCTCCATTCGCCCTCCTCGCACACAGGACCAAAAATCCGCCGAAGTATTTTTCCTTTGAAGGAGCCCAGTATCAGCTCTCCCTTCTTGCTTATCATCCAGCACTCGGCGCCATAAAGCAGAACTGGCAGGATAAGGGTTTTGTAGAGCACACATTTCGTCCTTCGAGTTAGGAGTTTTGAACCCAGTTGTTTTGCCAAACCGAAGTAGCAACGGTTTCCTAGGGTAATTCTTCGCCGGATCTCCACTAGGGTGTCATTCGTGGAGTTTACGTTTACTCCGAGGTAGGTGAACTCCTTAACTACCTCGAAATTGTTGCTATCAATAGTGACGTTTTGCCCTAGGCGGTGGACAGATGCTTGTTTGTTTGTTGATAGCATGTACTTAGTCTTGTCCTCATTTACTACAAGTCCAACGGATTTCGCCTGTTCTTCAATCGCCGTGAACGCTTCTATCACGGCACGCTGGGAGCGACCGATGATGTCAATATCGTCCGCATAGCCAAGCAGCTGGACGGACCTGTTGAAGATAGTGCCTTCCGTGTTGACACCTGCCCTGCGCACTATCTGCTCCAGTACGAGATTGAAGAAGTCGCATGATAGAGCGTCTCCTTGCCGAAATCCGGTGCATGTTTGAAAAAGTTCGCAGCGCGTGTTTTCCAGCGTCACGCGACACAGCTGAATCAGTTTTGCCGGGATTCCGAATTCGGCCATCGCCATATAGAGCTCCTGACGATGTATGCTATCATACGCGGCTTTGAAGTCGATGAATAGGTGGTGAGTTTCGACTTGAAATTCGTTGGTCTTTTCCAAGATTTGCGTCAGTGTGAAAATTTGGTCTATAGTCGATCTGCCGGGCCGGAAGCCACACTGGTACGAGTGTGTTGCAGAACGGTTTTAGACGTTCACACAGTACGTTGGATAGGATCTTGTATGCGACATTTAGCAGGGATATGCCTCGATAGTTCTTGCAAGACATAGGATCGCCTTTTTTGAAGATGGGGCATATGGAGCTGATAGTCCAGTCATCGGGCATGTTTTCTTCCACCCATACTTGGTTGATGATTCGGTGCATGCTCCCTACCAAAACATCACCACCGTATTTAAAGAGCTCCGCTGGTAGACCATCAGACCCTGCGGCCTTGTTGTTCTTAAGCTTTAAGCTAAGCCAACTTCTTCTATACTAGGTGGTGGAACTAGTTCTTCATTGACTGGACGTGGGTTCTCTTCTTGCCCTATCACTCTCTCTACATGATGCCCATTAAGCAGCTGCTGGAAATGCTGCTTAAACACATCTACTATTCCCTGCGCTTCGGTGACTAGGTTCCCTTCGCTATCTCGAAGAGCCTGCGTTCCGGTTTTGTAGCCAGCAGCCAGTTGCTTAGCTTTTTTATAAAACCTCCGGATGTTATTACGATCGCGCGACTCTTCGATCTCCTTGAGCTGGGAAGCTGCGTAAGCCCTCTTCTTTCTACGCAGGATCTTCTTTTCCTCCCTTCTCCTGGCTCGATACTCTTCTCTCGCTGCCCTTGTTTTGCGCTGCAGCGCTTTCTTGTGTGCATCTTCTGTCACCTTTTTCCTGTACACGCATTCATCATCATACCACGGGCTCTTTCTCTGGGGTGGCTGGTACCCTACGGTGGTTTCGGCTACCTCCTTGATGATGTCGCGATACTGGCACCACTGATTGTTGGCGTTTGTGGTAGGTGAGTGCACAGAGGAGAGTTTCATACTCAGGCGCTCGCTGTAGGCTCTGGCTACTCCAGGTGTGCTAAGGCGTCCAACGTCGAATTTCTTCTTCTGGGCAGTTTGCAGCAAGAGGTTAGTCTCTACAAGAAAAGTAGAGAGTGGCTCACCTCTTTCGTTGATGTTGCTACTGCCCCAGATGGAATGCTGTGCATTTGCGTCGCATCCGGTTAAAATGGGAATCTTTCTGCGCTATGACGGCATAACGTATATTTTTTGTCGCTGGTGCGGGCCCGATGTCATCGTTGGCCATATACGCCGATGCAAGCCAGAACTCTGTTTTGTCTGTCCTCCAGTTTGGCCACTGTGAAATCAGGGTTACTGAAGCTCTGTGAAAGGAAAAGTTTTAGGTCAGTCTTTGCTAAATTGAAGGCTCTTTATTTTATCTTTACTGTCAGCATTAAAAACTTTATAATTTGGTGTACTCAACTTCGTTATGTAGTTACCAACGAGCCCCAGGTCTTGGATGAGGGCTTTGTCGTTCCCATTCGGTTATAGGTGGAGAACAAGGTTGGCTGAAACCACTGTACTGTGATGTAGGTTTATCTGGATTATCCGCAGCTTGTGACCACTAGATAAACCGGAAACCTCAATCACAATTACATTCGCGGCTGACTCTACTTTCCTCGTGGTCGCAGTCGCCATGATCAGATGGTCCCTCACAACCTCATTTAGGAATTTGGGCTCCGAAGCGGTGCCCTTACTCTTTTTTGAGGTGGTGGGAGCATCATCCTGACACCGCTGCCTCTTGGATGCAGTTTCCCTCTTTGCCTCTTTGTTTGTGGAGGGTCCTTATTAGGTCGACCTTTACTATCCTCCATGATTTTTCTAGACCATTCATAGGTCGCTTTATCTTTCGCATCCCATTTGTCCTTGCCCTTTTCTTCAAGTTGGCGAAGAATCGGGAATGCTGACCTTCTTTTTCTGTAAGCTATTGTGGTCGCATTAACGTGTTTCATAGGTGGAAGCATCGTTCAAGCCGTTTGTTAAAGTTCCTATTCGTCTGCGTTGAAGATGTGCTTTTCTTGTTTTTTGTTGGCGTCAGTTTTGTTTCGATTGTGTTCCCACGAGTAGCCAAAAAATTTTAAAAAATATATGCTAAAAAGATAACTTCACAAGATTCTGGAATATTATAATGTATTTTATGTTAATCGGTTCAGTATTTGCTGAGATTTTAGCGTTTCGTCTTTATATAATAGTTTAGATTTAGAAATTAAAAAAGACCTATCATGGATGAACTCGAATCGCCTATCTCACAATAAGCTGACAATGACTCTTTTGGAAAAAACGTCAGGCAAAATTGTGAGTTCATGCAGTTGTAAAGCTACTATTACAACTGTCAGTTGTATGTAGATAAAATCAAACGTTATATTATATACAATTTATAAAAGAAGTATTTTCGATGATTGGTGTAGCCATAATATATTTTTGTATTAAATCATTGAAACGTTTGTTTTTGTTTATTTATTAATTTAGACAATTGACCGTGGGTCCAGAGGCATTAACTTTGTGCTGACAGCAATGGTGTTTAACATTGTTCCGACAATCTTCGAGTTAGCCTTAGTATCAAGTATTCTAGGGGTCAAGGTAAGAATAAAAAACCGTGTTATTTCAAAACTAATCGCATACGCATTCTGTGTAGTGTGGTTTGGCATTTGCAGGTATATCAATGGGCTGTGTTGGTGTTTATGCTGCTTACACATTAGCTGTCACACAATGGCGAACCAAATTCCGTGTTTATATGAACCAGTCAGAAAACGAAGCCGGCAATAAAGCAATTGATTCTCTCATAAATTATGAAACCGTAAAATATTTCAACAATGAACAGTACGAAGCCCAGCGTTATGACAATGTGTTAAAGAAATATGAAGCAGCAAGTCTAAAGACTAGCTCCAGTCTGGCCATGTTAAACTTTGGTCAAAATGCAATCTTTAGCACCGCACTTACTGCTATTATGGTTCTTGCTGCAAACGAAATAGCCCAAGGCAATATGACCGTTGGGGACTTGGTTATGGTAAATGGATTGCTATTTCAATTATCAATTCCGCTCGGATTCTTAGGAAGTGTTTACCGTGAAGTCAGGCAAGCGTTGCTTGACATGCAATCGATGTTTACTTTGATGAACGTCGATAGCGCTATCACCATAAAACCAAATGCGCCACCTTTGACAGTTACCCGTAAAAATTCTTCTATTGAGTTTCGTAATGTTAACTTTGAGTACGAGCCTGGTAAACCAATATTTAGAGATATGTCGTTTACAATTCCTGCTGGAAAGAAAATTGCTATTGTTGGTGGATCAGGGTGCGGTAAGTCTTCGATGGTGCGATTGCTGTATCGATTTTTTGAGCCGACTTCGGGAGAGGTCCTTATAGGAGGGCAACGAATAAATGACGTTGATATTGACAGTCTGAGAAAGAGTATTGCTGTGGTACCGCAGGTAAAACAGTTAAAATACGATTTTTAAAGATTCTTATTTATTTTTATTCTTTTTTAGGATTCAGTCCTTTTCCACGATACCATTCTTTACAATATAAACTATGGTAGTTTGTTAAAATCACAAGATGAAGTAGAAAAGGCAGCCAAAATGGCTGATTTACATGACTCCATAATGGGTTGGCCAAATAGGTACAACACTCAAGTAGGTGAAAGAGGTTTGAAATTGTCTGGTGGTGAAAAGCAAAGAGTAGCTATCGCAAGGGCGATTTTAAAAGATTCTCCAATTCTTGTTTTTGATGAAGCAACAAGTAGTTTGGATTCCATTACTGAATACGTAAATAGAAAGTGTTTATAAGCGTTATGTATATAAGTAAATGTTTCTTCTTTTCTTAAATTAAGAACATTCTTCAAGCGCTCTCGAGAGCTACAGAGGACCGAACAAGCATTTGTATAGCCCATCGTCTGTCTACGGTATTGGATGCGGACGAAATTTTAGTTCTCGAAAACGGGCGTGTTGGAGAGCGGGGAACTCACAACGAGCTCTTAAAAAGAAACGGCCTTTATGCAAAGCTTTGGGAAACGCAAACTCAGCAAGGGATAAAATCATAGTTACGGTTATACCTATGCTTATTTGTGTAAAGAAAAATATTTATATTTTTGTTGATGTAAAAAGTTATATTTGTGCGAATGTAAATAAATAAATGACAATGGCCAACTTAACAATACGGCTTTTACTACTTTTTATTTAACATAAAGTACGTACTTTCCCTTGCAACCCTTTTTGTTTTTTGGTGGTATTCTTTGATTTTGCTTTAGATTTCTGTGTAGATTAAGCAAGTTTACTTATAAAATTTTACCCTCCGATTTGAGTATATTTTATGTAATTTGAGTAAATAACTGCAAATCAATCACAAATTTTAAAATTTTTCTAATAAACATATCCGGTGTTGTTCCCAAGTTGTTTGCTGTTTAAAGTTTTCTTTGACTGAATTTCAATTAATTAATAGCGTAACAAAAATATGACACTGCATTCCTAAAATATTGGTGCCATTTTATGGTGTTTTTGAAACTGTGGGGACAAGCCACGCCCAAACGGTAAATGAGCGCCAGTTTTTTTTTTCAGATTTGAGCTTTACAGTCAATCAAATAAAATGAATGAGAAGTAAAGTTAAATAAAAAGTTTCAACGAAATTTTGCATACAGAGAACCTCGCACCTACTTCAAATTCAACACTAGTGACCCCAGCATTGGGTTGCAGGGGGGCAACATGCCACCCAATATGGGTCTACCCCGATATGTAGAAAAATATAATCCAGAAAACCATAATTTAGAAAAAAAAAAAAAATATCGACAAAAAAAATATAGAATAAAAAAATCTCGAAACCAAAATCTCGAAAACAAAAATTTCGAATAGCAAAAATCAAAAAAAAAAAAAAAAAATCTAGTTACAAGTTCAATGCTGATCTTATGATGATCACCGGCGGACAAATTCAACACAGGCTCTTGTAAGACTTGTTGATATGCCGCGTTGTGTTATAGACCCCTGATATTTTTTAGCTAACTCATTTGTGTGCATGAACAGTGAATCAAATTGTTGTTGCATACACATGCAATTCAAATAGTTTTCCATATGAGTAAATCTTGAATTAATATTAATTTTTGAGACAATGGTAACAATTCGCGCGCGCGAGGTGTCTCCTCAGCTTTGGACGAATCCTCAGCTGAGCTGACGCCCGGTTTTCGGGTTTTGACCTACTCAAGGCGGAAGGCAAAAGGCATTCCTCCCTTGGTACAGTCATCTTCCCTTCTCCAGTCGGATTCTGCTTTCTACTCTTTTGGCTGCTACGCCACGCACCGACGGTAGACTTCATCGTCTCCCGGGCCCTAGCTAACATAGTCGTCTCCCTTTCCGTTAAGGAATCAGGGGTACGTCTCCTAAGCCTATTAAGCAGCCGACGTGCATTCCTACGCATTCCTGGACAGCTTGTTGCTTTCCACCACGCTCGCCGCAATGACAACTGAGGCTTCGGTTTTGTCCAAACATTCAGTGTCCTTTGGCTTACCTGGTTTATCCACAACAGTAACTGCGCTGTCCAAAGTCGAGTCTGCCTCTCCCGGTGAAACAATTCTGTCCTCTTTGTCTGCTTCTTCTTTCGCAGAGTCAGATGCAACAGACCCGTGCCCCGATAGGCTAAGGCATATCACAGGCATTGGTGGTCGCATAAGAACTCCCTCGCTCGAAATTCCTGAAGAGACAGCCTTCGGTAGGGTGTTAGCACAGGGCTCATCACTTTCCAAAGCCTGACTTTCCAAGAAGTCATGAAGCCGTCGTCTGTCAGTGTCTCCTAGTTGTTGTCTTTTCTGCAGCTTCTTTATCGTCATTTTGCAGTTGACAACTCTTTTCTAATCGAAGCTGTAGACGATATGGAGAATTTGGATGAGAAAAGGGGAATTAAATTGAAACTAGAGGTCCCCAGGTATCTAGAATTCACCGCTAGAAGACCCATAACATGGTGCCATACATCCCATGGGCACGGTTGTTCACCCGGGATTACGGGTTTTATCGAGTTATTCCCCTCTAGATCCGTTATACTTCGTTTAAAGCAGTGGCACTGGCACCTCGTGCAGGATGTGGCTCTTCACCACGTATAACGGTCTTAAGCTATCAGTTTTGTCGATAGCCTCTGGTCTCTAGACTGAAACCTCGCCAACCAATAAAGAAGTTACAAAATATTCATTTTACACTTGTTTTCATTACTTTGGGAGTAAATTTAATGAATTAAAAAAATCTCGAAAGCAGTTTTATTTTCTAGATTTTTTTCGAGATAGAGTCTTTCGAGATTTTTGTACTTTCTAGATTTTGACCCATTCGAGATTTTTGCATTCGAGATTTTTTAAATTCATTTTCGAGATTTTGACCATTCTAGATTTTAGTCATTCTAGTTAACGTCATGATCCCACCCAATATGTATTCCACAGTATAATGCTAACTTCCAAAAGTAGAAGACGTAAAACCATCTGATGAAATGTTTCTGTTGACTAAGTTCGTTTTTCTTGTGTAGTGATTAGTTTGGGCTTATTGGTCTTTATTTTTGTGTGCGAATATTAAAACAACTATTCCATTTTTCGACCCTACGTTTCGTTGGTATTTCCCAACATCATCAGGGGTATCGGTTTTTTATTGAAGCTTTTTGGGATGATACAATAATTTTAAATTTTATATGTAGTTAATATTTTACAGAATACTAAATATACAGAAATATCACAGAATACTAAAACTAAATAGCCACACTGTAGTTTGTGTTTATGTTGTCTTTGTCCTCTTTGGTGTTCATCGTTATTGTTAGTTTTAAGCTCTCCAAAGTGAAAACCATCTGCTTTTTAGTGTTCGATTAAAAATTGATCGAGCCAATTTCAGAATTATGAAATTTTTTTTTTTAATTTGTGTTTGAATGTAATTTTTAAAACCTACTAACTATTTTTCATAGAACGCCATATAGCATTCTATGAAAATTGCTCGTGGGGATCACAAATAGTATTCTATGAAAAATGGTATTCTATCTATTGCTCAGCTCATAGCTTGCTATCGATAGTATTCTATGGGGAGTACTTTTTTGTTGTGACGCATGTGTTTTCGTGGGATGGCTATGGAAATAGTAAGCTATGAAATGCCCACCCTACATTTTATTGCATAATATCATTATTTCTTTCTATGAGAAATGACAGATGGCAAGCTATGAAATATTGCTCGTGGAGACGCGGTGTTAAAGAGAACTATTGAGAATCTCATGACTGTAAAGAATACACACTTTCAGGGGCAGCCTTTTGGTTAACAACGTCGAACCAAAGGCAATTATTAGCGCACTGACGAGCCTTGGAATTGATGAGTCGATTGGCGAATGGGTGAATCAGTAGCTCATCTGGTTCATCATCAAAGCTGGGCGAAGCATCCGCTCGGAGGTTCGTCAGTAGGGGTACGCCACAAGGTGGTGTGATCTCACCTCTTCTGTGGAACCTAGTGGAGAACGAACTACTTCTAATACTGGAAGAGGAAGGGTGCAAGGTAATTGCCTATGCAGACGAAGTTGCTATCGCTGTCTCAGGGAAACGTCTCAATACGCTTACCCCAGTTTCATAGTGAGAGTTTAAACTACACTTTCAGTTTAAACCTCAGTTCAATAATTAATTCGATTTCACAGATTCGTTTAAACCTTGAACGGAGTTCATTCTGTAGTTCAAGTTAAACTATAGTATTCTGCCGTTTAAACCTCAGGTCAGGCGATTGCCAAAAAGAAAGAAAATACAATGAACGATTTCGAAAAAGTCTTATACCCTATTCACACCAAGCCGAAAACTGGGTTTTCGCGAAAACAGTCGAAGACTTCCTCGAAAACAAAAGTTTTCCCATACATATTGCAGATTTCAAAACGAGTTGTTTGAGGTCGTTTTCCAAGAAAACGCCACGAAAACGAGTACAATCGTTGGGTTGTTGAAGCAGACACACCTTTTGCAACATTCAGCGAGCTCAGCAAAACTGCTGACAGGATGTGAGTGAGAGTGAGAGTTTTTTTGTTAGATATCTTTGCATTGCACCATAAAGAGCAAACTAGGTACCTGCTACAACTGAATGGTATTTTCAGATGTTTTCACAGCTAATTTGACTTGGTGTCAAAGCTAAGTTGTCAGTCTTTAATTCGGTGTTTGTTCCAACTCTTACCTATGGTCATGAGGTTTGGATAATGGCCGAAAGAATAAGATCGCGGATACAAGCTGCCGAAATGAGATTTCTCCGTTGTATTTATTGCTGGTGTGACCCGTAGAGATCGCATTAGAAATACCAGAATACGTGAGGAACTCAATGTCGAGCAGCTACTTCTCCGGACGGAGCGGTCCATGCTTCAGTGGTTTGGTCATATTAAACGTATGTCCCCGACCAGGATCCCACGACGTGCTATGGAATCCGTACCATCGGGCAGGCGTCCCCTAGGTAGACCCAGGATGAGATGGTTAGATCAAATTCATAATCACTCCTCTACCCGTATGGGGATTGCCCATGATGATTTGGAGTCGATGGCGGAGAATCGAGAGCTATGGAGGGTCCATTTGAGCAACCTACACCCGCGACCCACTTAATGGATAAGCGGGATATTGAAAATGAATGAAATGAATGAAATGAATGAAATGAATGAAATGAATGAAATGAATGAAATGAATAAAATGAATGAATTGAAACGTCAAACGAAAACGAGTTGGTGTTCGGTGTGAATGCATCTACGAGTTTTCTAAACTTTTTTGACGAAAATTCGGTTTTCGGCTTGGTGTGAATAGGGTATTATAAAAGCTAACTACTGTACAATACTGCCAAATTCTATTCATACAATTTGGTTAAACTGAGTTCAATTGAATTGAAGTTCAGATTATATTGTGAAACCGGACGAGTTGAACTTCGAATTTAAACTCACGTTCAGGTTCAGTTGAACTATAGTTTAAACTTCAAGTGTGAAGCTGGGGGTTAGGGAATTTATGCAGAATGCCATATCTAAGCTCTCTAAATGGACCAAAAAATGCAAGAAAACTGAATTGTTTTTTTTTACAACGATGTACAAATTTCCTTTGTTCCCTCACCCTGCTGGTGCTCTCTAATAAGGTCAAGTACTTAGGCCTCACTCTAGACAGCAAACTGAGCTGGAAACTCAATATATTGCAGAGGGTTCAGAAAGCCACCACCCACCACGGCATTATACTGCTGCAAAAAAGGTATTGGTAGCAAATGGGGACTTCAGCCTCGAATTACATATTGGCTTTATGTATCCGTCATTAGACCTATGCTTACGTATGGCGCGGTCGTCTGTAGGACAGCATTTGAAAAGGCTATTCACTGCAAGCACCTTAGTCGTGTTTAAAGAACGACATCTGTTTGCATCAGTAAAGCAATTAGGACCACTCCAACAGCGGCGATGGACATAATTCCACCTGCTACCGCTAAACCTTTATTGTAACCAAGTGGCAGCAAATGCAGAGTGTCTCCTCGTCTCCTCGTCTATTCTAGATAAAATAGAATGCATGATACGGATTACACCCTCCTCCAGTTTCAATTCAGTAAACATTTTGAAACCTGCATATCCTCCAGGACTGGACTGACTGGGAGAGTGATATAGTGTCTTACAGAAGATCTGTCTGCTTTTATACGGATGGGTCCAAAACGGAAACAGGAGTAGGCCTGTCAAAGCCTATCCTCAACGGACAATAAAGAGTAGGAAGTCTCCACCGTGGTGGACAAAAGATCTCCATAAGATCAGGCAGAAGACAAGAGCACTAATAAATGCGGCGAAAGTCACTAATTCACCAACAGATTGGGATGCATACAAAACATAAAAGGCCCTCACAAGTGCTAAACGCATGAGCTGGCGTTCGTTCTGTGATGACATAGAAAACACTACGGAATCAGCCAGGCTTAGAAAAATCTTATCCAAAGAACCTGCAGTCCCTGGATATCTCAAGGATAACAACGGAAATTGGACACAATCCTGTACAGAGACCCTCAGTCTCTTACTGAAAACTAATTTTCCGGGATGTATCCCGTAACAGAGTGACACACAGGTTATGTATAATGCTCCTAGGTAACATTCCTCCTAAGTTTTAAGCTAGTCTGTAAGTTAGTTAGGTATAGTTTAGGGGTCTTTGTGAGGGACTGGGCTTGCCGAGACTTGACCGATGATTATGGCCTCGATCCACATCGACCAATCGAGAGATTGCTCATCACCCTGATTATATATTTAATTTAGGTTAAGTAGCTTAGGTAGTTTTAAGTAGTTTTAGGTAGTGTTAAGAAAACACAAAATAATAAAGAGTCAAAGTTTTAGCAAATTTCTTGGAAATTAAAAAACAATGCTTAGACTTACTTAGATGGCGCTATATTCCGGGGTGGACCTGGGCCTCAACCAACACGCCTCTTCAGTTAGCACGATCTGTGGCTAACTGCCTCCAGTTGCGCACTCCAAGTTGGTTGAGGTCCCCTCCCACTTGTGCGCACAATGCAATATATTTAAAAAAAAGATAGATTTAAGGCCGATTGCCTTTCGGATATATAAGGATATAGTTAATTTTAGAGTGCTCGTTAAGATCCATGTTAGTTTTAAATTAGATTTAGTAATTTTTGTCCAGTATATGTAAGTTTAAAAAAGAATTGAATAAAAATGAATTTAAAAGTAAAAAAAATCAAAACCAACTCAAACCCTTGGCCTTGGTCTGATGAAGAACTGGTGCATTTGCTAGTATCAGTACGAAGGCGGCACAAATGGGTTTAGTGGTGAATAGTGGCAAAACAAAATATATGCTGTCAACAAGAAGGGACACAACATCGACGAATCGGACAGAACGTCACGATAGACAGATATAACGTTGAGGTAGTTCGGGACTTTGTATATTTACCTCGGCTCCGCGTCGATTAGTTCTGATCGATCGCGACGTAAAAAGAAAAAGCAAAATTGCATTCACCTAAGTCGATTCGTTTGGTTGGACGCTATCGTGTTTTCAACAGACAGACAGACGGACATGGATAAATCGATTCAGAATTTGATCCTGATTCAGAATATAGATAATTAAGGGGTCATAGACCCTATCCTATATAAAAAGTATCTCATGACAAAATGTATTTTTTTATTTGTGTTATTGTAACATATTAAGGCAAGCTCGGAGTGTACAATGTACTACATACAATGCACTGTTTTTGAAACATCTAAATAAATTATGAAACATTTATGTACCTAAGGCTCTTTTCTAGATATCGGCATTGGGACATCATAAAAGAGATACATTATCGAATTAAATATATGATACATAAACGTTTTATAGTTCTTGATTCTTTGCAGAAATTCCTTCCACAACGGAAGTAATATATCATTTTTTTGAAATTGTGTTTCATCAGGTGAAACCTGAAGGTTTTTCATGGTTTTGTTAACATACGTATACAAATAACAAGATGGTTGTGAACCTGTCGTTGTGATCTGATGAGTCTCTCCCGGCATTGGTGACATTTTCTGTCCAGAATATAAAAGCTTTTCTAAGCTATCATTCTTGTATATAATACTGCCTTCAATGACTGTAAGTGTAACATTGGTTAAGTCAGGAGACACAAAGTTTTCTAACGTAAGTCCCGGGAAGTCAGCAACAAATATTACATCTGAGTAGTTACTCCAGGATAGTACATCATCTGCTATGGACTTCAGCTTTGGTCGCATATGGTTTAGTTCATTTAGCAGAGGCAATGACCACGTGGTCTGTTCAAATGGCGACCAGTAGGCATTAAGCAAGTCTACTTTGGGGTTGAAAACTCTTTGTTGGAATCTTCCATTCATGGAACACCAAATGTCGAAATATATGGATATGTTGGAAGACGACAATGGACTTTTTTTGGGATTCTTTGATATTTCTGTGAGAATGTTATTGTTTATACATTTCGCATATTGAGCTGCCATATCTGCGGATTTGGTCCATCGATCATACTGAGTAAATGCGAATGGTTCTAAGTAGTGTACTTTGCCATTATTGTTGTCTATGACTTTAATCGAAGTCAACACTGTATCGTATGAGTGTACCATCATATCCCAGGAGTACCCGTAAAGACCATTCGTCCAGTTGTTGTATCCTTTTGTGATGAAGTGTGAGTATGGTAGAAATATTTGAGCGCAGCAATATATCAATATAACGAAGCAGCGTAGCTTTTCCGTGTGAGTCACATGAGTGGACTGTTTCGAAAATACTTTGACTGTTTTTTTCTTTGTATCGCGCTCTATAGCGTACGATTTTCGCTTCCGTAATTGTCCACATTTCAAATCAACACTTTCTTCTTCTTGCACTTTGTTGATTTTATTGATGTCCCGATTTGGCTTTTCATTATTGGCATCACTCCGTACATATAACCATATTTGACTGGGCCAATCAAACCCAAAAAAAAGTGGAACTTCAGCCAAACACACCCATGGGAACATCCCTATAAGAAAATGAAAATATTTATTTGCACTTTGGTAAATATTTATTTTTTTGTTTGTAATAATTATACCTACCTATGGTAAACAATCTGGAATTCATTAGGTGAAAACTTAACATAAAGGGTGTGGCGAAAATTCGACTCCTATGAAAGGTCATCAAAAACGCAATAGAGAAATCGAAGACTGCAGTAAACCAATGGACTATAAGAAGATCCGTCATCTCCACTGAAAGCACAGTTCTAAACGGTGCAAACACCCAGTGTTGACCCAAACTTGACATTGCATATCCGGATAGCCATTCGGCTGAGAGCTTCTTCATGCCGGCATATGTATACAGAATGAAAAACTGAAACTTGATCAGAAAATAGTTCCAGTAAGGAATAAATGTTGTATTTCTTGGAGATGCAAGATAATCGATTGAACTACAAGAACGAAAATTAAATATAAGTAGGTAAAGCAGATTTTCTCGTTGGTAAATAAATTATACATACCAAGATTGATTGGCGTCTGTCATCATTAGAAGCACTCCGCATAGACCAAAGAGGTAACTGTGATTGTTCCAAGCGGGCTTGTCAAGGAGAAAAATGTACCAATAAGGTACAGTGAAGGCAAGGCAGCTTATTTTAAACCTGTAACCTAAGGCTATTCCCATTGCACCAAGCCACATGATCAGATAAAGCATTCCCATCAATGGTAGACTAAATGCTTGGATAATATCGAACAGCGGGAAATGGCATGTTTTAGGATCTCCAAATCGTATGTCCATTTGACTACCACCTCGTTCCTCTGCTATATCGATTAGCATCGCTATTCCTAGGAAAAACATATATGTAAGCTTATACCCAATTGTGTAAGTACTTGTTTTTAAATATATTACCAAAAAACATTCGAAAAACGCCTAAAGCAGCTGCGTCTACGGGCCTGTGAAGCCATTGGGTGAATTTAGTCACGGATATAAAATTATCCAAGTCATATCCGGTGTAGAATTTGAATCTCTCCTCCAATTTGGTCGTTATATGCCCCTTTTCTGCATTTGGCTGACAATCTGTAAATATATCAATGATTCTATTTACAATATTTACACAATTATTAACAATTTCAAATTTGTAACTCTTCTGAACGGTTTTCAAAATAAAAAAAGTTCGATTTTGTCACACGATTTATAACTAAAAAATGGCTGCACCGATTTTTATTATATTTAATTGGGTGGATTTGTCTCTGTTCCAAATATCAGAATAACAACATCATCCTATTTTTTTTTTTTTTTTGTTGTATTCGTACAGAACCAGGTAAAAACACTACGGAGCCGAAAATTGAAAATTTAGGGGAGCAGAACCTACCATACAAAAAAACTTATGTAACATTTTTAGACCATCTGAGATATTCGCCCTATTATTCCTGGTGCATTTTGGAAAAAAAAGGAGCTTGACCCTTCCCACTGGGTTAACGCGCGATATTAGCTGCGAAGAATAAGGACGTCGAAGATTTGAATTTCATTATCCAAAATCAATTCGCTTCAGGCACATTCCATTCGTTGAAGTCGGTTGACTGCGACAATTGATGACGAAAAAATAAAATTGAATATGCAACATAGAGTCGGTTTTGTCAACATAATGCTACGCAATCTGAATCAAGCGAAACTGTGTAATCTGTAATGGAACCAGGTTGACGGGGAAGAAGATCATGACCAGGAATCATGCGCAACGTCATCCAAACCATCATAATCAAAGGCAAGTTCAAAGGCGAGGAAATTTTTCCTCCAATAATTCCGATGATATCGAAGGGAATCGACCCAAGTGCAACCCATCCAGCAAATAGTTTAACTTACAGAAAGTAGTGCAATAATCTTACGCGAATCATCTCGATTCGCTTCATTAAAGCAAATGCCTTGCGGTCACGTTAATTACATTCATATTAATGTAATTAAAATACTCTTAATTTTAATTTTCGTAGATTTATTGAACTCAATTCATTTTGTGTACATTCATTTAGCTTAACAAAAAACTGAACTTAATAGCTGAATTAAGTTAAGTTAGGTAAGCTAACCTAACCTAGGTAAGCTAAGTTAACACAAAAATTTATTGATCGGAACAAATTAAAATATTTTTATTTTGAGATATTGTTGAACAAAATGTCAAAAGGGGAATTTTTATTAGGTCAATAAATAAATATATTTCAGGTTTTTTCATATATAAATTATGGAAATTTTTTGACAATAGTTTGGAATCCAAGAGTGAATTTATGAAAGCCGGATCCAATATTATTCCTTGACAATTCACAGATAGTGACTTCTGGCCCAGGAGTAACAAAAAAAAAAAAAAAAACGCCACAGACAAATCAAATACATCGCTGAAGGCAAACAATCGGGAGGAATTGTTTTAATTTAGTTTTTTTTATTTGATCAAATATCTAAGTTTTGTTTTAGATTTACAGTAGCGCAGCTTATGGACGCAGCAAAAAGATGGACGACACCTTAAAATACTCCCGGCAGTATTACCTAAGAACTGTTTTAAACCATTAAGTTTTGATTTACACATATTTATGAATATAATAACTAGTTTAAAAGGTAAAATCTTAAGAAAATTTTAACGATTTTTTATATATCACATAGTTAATGCTTTGGAGAGAAGGGTCGCTAATCTTGCTGGTAAAGAAATGCCGGCTAAGGGCTGGTTCAGGCACAGCACAAATTTAATAATTTCAACTCTAGATTTAAATAAAATCCTGGTCTAAGGCGAAGGAAAATCATCTGGATGTGGAGTCCTAAATGTTGGCGATAGGACTCCTTGGCCACCCACCCCATCCATGTTGATACAATGACCGATAGTTTATCGTATCTACCCTAAATTAGACAAGTGCATATCCTCCGCGACCTACGCCATCTATGGTTTATCAAATAAAATTATAGCTATCATTTCAACACTTAAATTTCAAATTTTAATTATAAAAATAAACATGTATTTTTAATCATTAAACAGAAAAATAAACTCAGTATTGATTTAATAAAAACTAAAACCAAGAATTGATAATTTTATATGATTGTATATTAACATAAATTGATGTTTAAAATTTAAGAATTTCAATATTAATGTTAATTTTACGATAAATATAAATCAAAAGTGTACCTTGAACTTTGTTGAAGTCCGTGCGCACCAATTCTTGAAGTTTAAAAGTTTGTTAGGAATCAGAAGTTAAACTATAAATACACACACAAATTAAAATAAACTAGAATGAAATGAAAATACCAATAATAATAATTTAAAAAAAAAAAACTTAAACTTAAATTAAGTTAATTAAGGTGCTCTGCAGCAATTAGAATTCTGCACTGTTTTCGTTTTTTTTTTCTATTTGAGTTTTGTTTTTGGTCCCCAAGTGAGTTTTGAACCTTTTCTTCTTTTTCCTTTTTACTTTCGTTTGCTGTTTTAAAACTCTTTTAGGGTGTTTTATTATTAATATGCTTTCATAAGCCAAAATAAATACCTTCAATGCTTCAGTATCCTGAAGTCAAAAAATTACTATAATATGAGATAAAAAAAAACTACATATTACAATACATAAACCAAACAACATTTTTTAAAGCATTTACCTTTCCTTAGATACATAAAATTAAGCCAAATAGTTAAGGCCAGCGTAGAGGATGTTCGTTATTTGCTCTAATTGTTATAGGTATGTAATTTTTTATAACGATGAACGTTTGCTTTTGATTTTTTTTTTTTTTTAATTGAATGAAAAATAATAAAATAATTTTATCAACAGTCCTAATTTCCAAAGTGCTTATAAATATTCGGACGGACGGAAAGAGCAGAAACAAGCCAATCGCTACAGATCTTATCGAGCGGCTTGGGCATGCAAAGAAACTCCGTACCGAGCTTAAAGTTTCTATCTCTAAAGGTACCTAACATTAGTCACAATTTCGGAGAGTTCTCGTTGTCAAAATACAGTGTAATTGACATATCTCAAATGCTCTAATGATCATTCAAAGCAGACATAATTTTGACTGAAGAAAATGGCCGTGGTTTGTTTTTGTTCTTTCCAAGGATTTTTCTTCTTCTTTCTGGATTATATCTGTGGTGTTTGGGAGAAATCTGATAACTAGAAAAATGTATTTTTTTTGTTACGGCTACTGTTTTGAACCTTTTGGGCTATATTTTCATTTACGTTATTATGATGGCTGCAGCACCGCTAGAAATAGATGTAATCATTTGGTTCAAAGATGATAAGTGTCGGTGCTTTATTTTCAATTTGGTACTAAGCTGTTAAGTGAACTTATCATGTTTGTACCAAACAATAAAAGAAATGAGCGTTAGGAAAATGCTGATAAGTGCCATGTACTAAGTTGATACCAAGCTACTGACCCTAAAAATAATAATTGTGTTGTGCTACTTCCTTGTAGCGTTCTATCGGACAATTTAAGAACTAATAACATGTAAGGCGAAAGTATTGCAGAGCGAGGAGCTGATGAGATTTATTCTTGCTTGTTCAAATTTTTCATGATAGTGTAAATAAGCTCATTCTATAATCTGATACGTGCTCTGGACAAAATCGAAATACATAATAATATTACAATCAGTGATGGGTTGTAATGATTAATTTTGTAATTAAATACTTAATTAATTACTTCCACATGTAATTGCCATGTAATTTAATTACTTCGCAATTACTCAGTAATTGTAATTAAAATTTTCAATTACAATTACAAGTAATTGCAATTAGTAATTGCGATTACACCAATGTAATTAAAAATGTAATTGAATTCGTGTAATTATGGAGTAATTAAAAAAATGATAGCCGCCATGAAATTAACCATAATATTTATTTTATAATAGAATCGACATATTTACTAATATATTTATAACAAAAAAAACAAAAAACAAATAGAAATCCTGCGTTTTCTATATTGGAAATCCATGGACGTAAGTACAATTTGGAAAATAAGAAACCGGCACAATCGCTAGAGTTCATCCAGATAGTGAAGATCTCTGAAATATTAACATGCATGGCAATGTACTCACGCAATCTGTATCATAAGTTTATAACTTACCCTTCTAAATCAATTATATCATCTTCATTGTCAGTGTCATAATCAGTTCCATATTCTTCAAATATGAAAATGATTTGATCGCATTTTTCGATTGCTTTATCACAAATAATTAGCTGTGAAACAATCGCTTGGCTTATACCAAACGAATTCACATGCTGATAACTAAGTTTATGTAACATTTCTAGATTTTTTTTTAGTTTATAATGAAATCCTTCGTATAAATTGAGAAAATCTTCAATTTTCCATCTAGGCAATGTACATGGAAAATTTATTTCACATGCATTTTTAATGATATCAATGTTTTGAAACACTTTTGATAATTTTGAAAGCATGTTGGCCGGCCAATTTAAAATCTCCTAAAAACCTTTTCACTCCTTAAATCCTTCTTAGGGACTTCCTCCAACTTCCAAGAAGCTTTTAGTTCTTATTGTTCTGAATGAAATTCTTGGACCAATGTCCTTTTTTGGGTCTTCAAGGATCTGAGGGTAAAATATGCATGCAAATCTAAGTATACCGTTAATTTAAGATCACTTTGGGAGAATGTCCTTTTAAAGGATTTCAAGGACATTTCGGTAAAAATAAAATTTTCAAGGACCTCTTGGTAGACCATTCTTTAAAATAGTAATAATCTTTTTTTGTTTTGAAGGACATTTTGGGAGCAATGTCCTTTTTTAAGGTTAAAAGGACCTCAGGGTCAAATATATATGATTCCCAAAATCCACAGTTATTTTTAAGAACATTTTTGGAGTGATGTCCTTTTCAAGGATTTTAAGGACCTTTTCGTAAAAATCACATTTTCAAGGACCTCTTGGTAAGACTTTACTTAAAATAACAACGATTTTTTGTTCTGATGGGAATTTTGGGAGCAATGTCCTTTTTAAGGATCTCAATGACCTATTGGTAAAAATCAAGTTTTCAAGGGTCTCTTTTTTTCGAGATTTTACTATAGAAATTTTTAACTCAATATTTTGGGCTTCGGTGAAAAGTAGCTAACCCAAAAAATACTTGATCTACATGTTCTATACTACCAACTATTTTCACGTTAGGCATTCGCTAAGTGTTCCAAGCTGTGGGAAAAGTCACGTCGCCCAAAATCGAGTGAGATCATTATCTCTACGGTAGGACATTCCTTTCGATATCCTGTCGTTACGAGGTGGAACTCCACGTATAATTCTGTTAAAAAAATATTAATGAGCAAAGATAAGCTCGGTGAACTTTGCGACAAGCTTCTGATAGCAAGATTCTCAGCAGCAGATATAGAATATTTGGATGAATATTGTGCCATAATGGAGCCGCTAGCTGCCTGCATTGATTTATTGCAGGGTGAAAAAACAACTTTTTTTGGTTATTTGATACCAGCGATAGTCTCTCTCAAAGTCAAATTCCAAAAAATTGCTGCTACAAGTGCCTTAAAACACTTGAATAGGGAAATTGCGGCATTAGAAGGAGCATTGATGCGGAGATTCGAATACATTTTTCAGCTGAGTATAGAGTCCTACGATGCAGTTGTAGCAGCAGTTACTTGCCCTGCAATTAAAATGAAGTGGCTCAATGTGGTTACTTCAACCTCGGGCAAAAATCTCCAAGACGTTAAAGAAATTCATTTATCATATGTTGCGCAAAACACAACATCTCAAATACTCCCTGACCAAGACCCAACACCAGAGAGCATACAATTCTTTGACTTCGGAAATGATGGTAAATTGATTTTGATTTCGGGTTGACAGAATAGTACACACAAAATATATTTTCACAGATACTGAATGGGGAGACCAACAAATACTGCCGAGTTCCTCATCAACAGCGGCGGAGCTAGAAGTGCTTACGTACCTGACAGATCGAGATGTCTCGATAAGAGCTGTAGAAAAATATCCTAACATAATATATAACCTCTTTATGAAATACAATACCATCTTACCTTCCTCCGCTCCAGTAGAGAGGCTGTTTTCATTTGCGGGAATAATTAATGCTCCTCATCGGAATAAACTATCAGATGCAAATTTCGAAAAACTTGTGTTGATGAAAGCTAACACGAAATATAGCTAGTCAGTGCAATAAAATATCTAATGTATCTTTTTTTATGAAATAAATAAATGGACAAAGAATAGCTTAATTACGTATTTAATTACTTTTTCAGATTTGGCTTTATTTCGCTTGGCCTTATTTCACGGCACCAAGTAAATAAGCAAAGAATAGCTCAATTACGTGATTAATTACTTCATTTTAATTACATCCCTAATTACATTCGTGTAATTGCAATTACTTATTGGAATTTTGTAATTGCAATTACTAATTACAATTACTTGTAATTGTAATTAGAAATTTGAATTACAATTACTGAGTAATTGCGAAGTAATTAAATTACATGGCAATTACTTCTGCAAGTAATTGTAATTTAATTAAAATTTCAATTGCCCATCACTAATTACAATTACAAGTTATGTTTTAGCTGGCACTGCATCGGAAAATTAGTTTGAAAGAGATCCACCTTGTTCCTGGACACACCCACTTAGAATGTGATAACGATCATGCTTTAATATTTAGAAAGATTTCCTAAATAACCCAAAGCACTATAGTGACGTCGTAAGAAGAAAGGGCGCATCTCAATTTCAGTAGTTTTGAGATAAATGCATTTTACTCTTTTATGTTTTCGCGCCTTTAGATTAAAAGTTTTTGAACATTTTGACGATTTTAATAAAAAAAAAAATTTTTATTTTATCGTGCGCATAAGTTTCAGTAATTTTGGTTATTATTTTGAGTAAATGGACTTGCGACTTTTTTTCTTAGTAGGTATAGGCACCAACAAAATAGCTTGAGACTTCAATAAACTTTTAAAACTGTAAAATTAGTAAAGTTAACACCTCCTGGTGACGGTTTGTCTTCAGGGAAGGACGTAGGATAACCGTAACAGTCTGCTCCCTGCCTATTGACTCTGACAGTCCATCCCAAAGAAGAGAGACTAATGAGTAGCAGAAACGGGTGATTGAATCAATACACTTTGCTTCTGGACACCGAAAGTCAGTGTGACAGATTGCCTTGTAGAAAAAAGGCGAATGGTAACGGTATCATTCTGTTCCCGCTAATTTCCTTTGACCACAAGATATAGAGTCTGGTGCGGAGCAGAAAAGGAAAAGGTTAATTGATACAATCCATTGTACTGCTTAGTGCTTAGTACCGAAAGGGTGGTCGCAGTTTGCCTTCGGGGAAAAGACGAAGGGTAACCGAAACAGCCGCTTATTGTTATTGCTCCTGAAGGAATGTTCGAAGTTTCAATATGAAGCTGAATGATGTAGTCAGAATGTCACATTCAGGTGGCAGTTAGTATTCGGGGAAGGCGAATGGATGACCGAAGCAGCCTAACCACCCGTTAGTATCCTCTGACAGACCACTCGTAAGTATTAATCTAAAGCGTCCCTTCGTTCCCTTTAGTTAAAACTAGGGCAATAAGTTTCTCGTACCACCCACTTCAAAGATTTCGTGAAACTAAAAATTTTACGCACGAGCGCAATGTAAAATCTCTTCAAACCGTACACAGCTTTTGCACATGATACCTAGCTAAGTAGCAAAAAAGGCGAATTATCAAAAAATAAAAGAAAAAAATCATGACACTAAGCTAAAAAGTCCCATAAGCAGAAAATTTAGGCAAATGGGCCTTTTTAGCCCATTTGCATTACCTACTTATTTTTAGCCATTTGCGGTTGGAAAAAAATGGTAAGTACGAAATTTGATGTAAAGTTAATGGCACGAGAGGACTAAACTAAACTAAAGACCACGCATTTTACAAAGAGAAACATTGGGGGATTTTTTTGAAATAAATTTTTTTGGGTTATATTCACAATATTTAGTGACATTCAAGTATTCATTGGAAATAGCTGAACCATTCAGATTTGTTTCTATATACAGAAGAGGCCGACCCTTTTCTTTGGATAAAATTCACCTGCCACTGGCCTATTGTGATGCATTGCATATAAACATAAAAAAATATAAGGACATTCAGAATCTGCTGCCATTTATTGACCCAACTTATTATAACTTTTACAAAAAAGTAAAACATTCTAAGAAATAGCTGATACTCATATGAGCGATAGTGACTACAATTACGACGCAAAAACTTGATTTTAACAGTTTAACTATGACAGGTATACATTTGAATTAGCTCTTATCATTAATTTATTCATAAGGTTTTTTTTAATTTGTATTGTATTTATATACTAATAATTGACGGTTCATACAATAATAGATAACTCCCATTTTTGTTAGTTTTTGTTTGATATAAATATTGTATTGTATTTATATACTAATAATTGACGGTTCATACAATAATAGATAACTCCCATTTTTGTTAGTTTTTGTTTGATATAAATATGATATCTGCCACAAACTCAAAAAAGCTTAATTTTTTGAAGAATTGTGATCATTACATTTGAAGTTGATTGAATAAGATATACAAATTTAAATAAAATATTGTTTTATTTAAACTATACACATGCGGTTTGACTTGACGTTAACATTTCAGTCGACGAATTTATGTTTGGTCTGGTGTGTTGTTTGTGAGTTGGTTTATTATTTAATAAAACAAATCAAAAATTAATAGTCTTGAGATGTTTTTTGAAAGCAGTGACGAAGAAGAAACCCAGAAAAAAGAGCTGGTAAAGTTATGGAAGGAAATTCTAATCCAAATCCATTGGATTTGCCCAACGTTAAGTGAGTGGTAGAAATAATTTAAATGGCAAACTGTTTTAATACCTAACAATAATTATTTTCACATTTAAAATGTGTTTCAGACTATCGAAGTCGAAGGTGGCCCAAGACAATTCAGAGATAAGGTTATGTCGTCCCATTGCCGACTAACATCACTTTTGCTAGGCCTTCGTGAATGATTTTGCCAAAGGAATATTTTTCTGCATTTCGTTCACTAAATGTAGAAATTGTCTTTTATTTGTTATCTCCATTCTCCAAAATAACTACAATTGTCTTTTAGTTAATTAAAAATTAAGTACACATACTTTTTTTTAACACATTATCACACAGTCGTCCGTAAAATAGTTGACGACAGAAATGTATCATTTCCAACGTCAAACAAACGTCGTCACAAAACGCCACCCTACGTCCTAATTGGCAGCCATCGTGCGACCGAACAACGAGCGATGGTCGCTGCATCGGTCGATAGAAATATCAAACTGCGATAATTCTATTGTGTGTCCTTATTAAAACACAAAAGCGTTTGCGCGATGTGGTAGCAGGGTCGCACATGTTTGTTTCGAAATCGCTCAAGCTACATCACAAAAGCTTTTCATACAAACGCTATGAAAAGTAGCTTGGTCGCTTCAAATTAAACAAATTTGATTTTTGTCGCGCCGTCGTTAATAATGTAAAATGGAACGAAAAGGAAATTTAAGAAATTCGTTTTTTTTAACCCTATTTTATGGAATAAACGAGCGGAATGTTATAAAAACCGATTAAAAACAGGTGTAGTGTGGGAAAGAGTTGCTTTAAAAAAATAGGGTAGTCGCGGGATGGTGTTTTCAAAGTGCTTATGAGCGAACGGTAATAGGACACGCATTTTGGTAGCGCTACTAACAAGCGATGCGACCGACCAAAGTTCATCGTTCGGTCGTTCGATGCCTTACGCAATACCGACGATCGTCGTCGAAAAATACAATCCACATTTTTTGACATTTCAGACGCTATTTGTCGATAGTTGCCGCGACAAAAGTCGTTTATTTTCAGTCGCCAATACCAAACAGTCGTGTCTTTTTTTTTTAGAGTCGTAAACGACAACGACAATAGGGGTGAATAATTTCGTCGCGTCGGTGTGAAACTCGATGACGTTATTACAACTCGATAACTGCCGGGCCGATTTTCGTGATTCTTTTTTGTTCTGTTCCTATTGCTGTATTTAAGGTTTAGGCAGAAAGAAAATTCCGAAAAATTGATTTATTCGCATTTTTTGATAGGTGACGTTAGAGGTGTCAACATCTGAGAGTTGTTTTTCCGTCTGTTGCGGGCAAAACGGAGTTATGCCGGCTCCAGCTAGTAGTTTCTTCATTGTGCTATTTGTGTAGTGATACCTACATTAAAAGTTTTATTATATTTTATTGTAACATTTTGTTCAATAAATTGTTATAAATTATTGTTACTTCTAATTTGGAGGTGTTACCACTTAAAACGCTATAATTTTTAAACTATTATAGGCACAAATATTTTTTTTTACATTTTGAAAAGACGATTTAGTAGCGCATATACAAGTCCTAAGCACTTCGGGTACATCTGCGCAGCTACAAAAACGTTATGGCTCCTTAAACTCAAAATTTTGAAAATGTTGCTACAATTTTTTACTTAAAATGCCTTTCTCTCAAAATTTTGACTTTATAAATTTTTTAAAATGTTTATCCTTGAGAAATTTCCTAAAAATTATGTTAAGCAACTTTTTTACGTACAATCACAAGAAGTTGTAGTAAAAGCTGTTTTTTGTCAGACAAAATGATCAAAAAAGACTTGATTTTTTTTCGAAAATAAGGTCTGACAAACATCCGAACACAATTCCCCTACTCAGTTTAGAAATTCTTGACTTGATATTAATTCGGCAACCCCTGCATACTTAAAAATAGTTAACGTGATCAAATGCAGGGCTGCATTCCAGGTTTGACTATTTTAACTACAGCGTTGACAAGCTGTGACAGTTCGAAGGAGGGGAAGTTAACTAAATTAACGAGAGGCAAAAGTGTGGTTCATTTCACTCATACTACAATATGTCATTAGTAACAATAGCTGTCCCAGATTCCAAAAAGTAACTAAATAAACAATCGCTGTTAATTTAGTTAAAATAGTCAAACCTGGAATGCAGCCCAGGCTGATGCCTGCTGTCAGACTAGAGTTTTGAACGTGCCCATCCTCGATCCGCCCCATTTATACATCCTGTTGTCAAAACAATCAGTATTTTATTTTTAACGGTATTTTTATTTATTATTTTCACAGATAATTATTAATTTTTCCATATGGTATTTTTGTGCTTTGTATCCTTAATTGATTCGGAACCGGTAACTGACATGCTAGTCACACAATAACATAAATGTTTTTCAATCTGTATCTTTAAATCTTAAATTGCTCACATTTTTTCCAGTGTCCTAACAAAAGTATGTAAACAAAAGTAATCAACTTAATTGTGTCGAAAATTCGTTATACGAGTTAATTTTAAAATTTGAAACGCAGAATAGGAATTATAAAAGATGCTTTATGCTATGCATTATGCTTCATGACAGAATATGCATATAATAGTTATGGCAAAATTGGCCCAAATAACTTAAACCACCGGCCTGCATAACGAAGGTTTTATATGCGAGTTTATATTAAATTCACGTTTTAGTTATAACATTTATACTTTACTCACGTGTTTGTAAATCGCTTAACATAAAAGCAAATAAGTCACTGTTTTATCGAGCGTAATGAGTACACACTTTTTCTAATTTTTACTTTATAAGAACCGTCCAGTTGTTTTTAGATATGGGTTCGTTGATACAATGATGCCTATTCTTTAGTGATGCTCCATTTATATACAAAACTTTTGTGAAATCTTACTTGGTCCTGAGCTTGATTTGCATAAATTCACCGTTAGGCGATGCCAGATCAAAATTTTTTATTAAACTTTTTATTTTTTTTTGTTTCCTCTGAAATAACATAGGTACATAATTAAAGCATAATAAAATGATAAAAACATTTTGGTGAAATGTTCTTTCTTAAGGCCCCCAAAGATCTTACGGTAACAAATTATTGGAACTGAAAACAAGGGGTCACAGGCTTAAATCTGCCATCTAAGGTTTTGTTTTTCGCTTCATCGAAAGAAGTTGCAACAGTGAGGGACTTTAAACCGATCTAAAAAAATCCCGATGTGACTGATTTTCGTCATTCCGAATTGCATTGCACCTAGTCGTTCGACTAATCGGCAAATTAGTTTTGATTCATTTTAAACAATTCAGACAATTTGTTCCCCTTCTTAATCTCCTGATTACATTATCAGTATTTAGAAGTTCTGTTACTTCTAATGTGGTTTTCCATTGGGCAAAATATCTTTTCTTGATCCAGATCACTTTTCATGTTCCATTGGGCAAAAAAATCATGTCTGTTGAAAACACGATAGCGTCCAAACGAATCGACTTAGGCAAATGAAATTTTGTAAGAGGACTTCTTTTTACAGTCGTCAGGTTTGTATTACGTCATTCAGAATTCAGAATTACGAAAAGAAATTATTCGGAACAAAAACGTAAGTAATGGACATGGACTTAATTTTGAAGCAATTGCTATCATCCTATTCTTCTTCCTCGCCATCTGTGGATTTCGGTTTTTCAACCATATCATTATCCATATTAAGTTCTTATGTTTCCATCGGTAAAAACAATTTACACAGCTGATGTACTGTCAAATAGCGCACATATACATTTACAAAATCAGATCAATTTAAAAATAAATAAATAGGTGGCGCAACAGGCGGGTAGACACCCTAGGCCTATTTTTGGGACGAATGGAAGGGACCTACAATTTTATGCCGAGTCCGAACGGCTGAATTGTGAAGTCATATGACAGTCATATTCTCGGATGTTTGTCAGATGTTCGCGAGAGGTGGCGCAGTAGAAAAAACTTTAAGATGTAATTTGTGTTTTTCCGGGCATCAAACCTGGGATCCCTCGCACAGTAGTCTAGCATACTAACCCACTAATCTGCTTTCATAAAAAATCGGAGATTCTGAAATAAAAATCGGATGTGCCCAATGGAAAATCACATAAGTTATGGTTAAGAAGTCTACCTCTGTGCCCGTGGAAACGTTTCCCTTGTCAGCAATTTAATTAGATCGCTGAATGGGAAACGTTCCGGATGAAATATTATTCCCACTTGCTGAATCGTTTTAACCAGCCATTGTTTTGTGACGGGGTTCAGTCGAGTACCTACATTTTAATTTTCCAATTTTTTTTTTAAGTTTTAAGACAAATGTAAACCATTTCGCTCGGAGCATTGAGCCAAAGTTGAAATACTTGAGCCAAATTAACCAATTGGGTACCTACTTCAGCACAACGCTGCCGGTAATGTTCAATATTTATTTTAGGTATTTTATTCTTCTAAATATCGGTAAAGTGCAAATTGAATATTCTCTCCAACGCTCGCGAGAGCGTGTTTTACCAGAGGCGGGGATCATTGCTAAAATATGTACATTTACAGGGGTAATTAATTTTGTACATCTCTGGCTTTCAGGAGTATCCAGTCTTACTGGTTATTGTCTGTCTTATTGGTTGTATCAATTTTGAAATATCGACGGCTGATCAGTGGATCCGGGAATTTAATATAAAAAGAAATGTTTAAGGTCTCGAATTTTAAATTTCCATTATGAAATTAATTAACAGGTCCTTTTATATTGCACCTGGCAATACCTGTATAGTATGTGTGAAGGTGAACACAAATCAGTTTTATTGTGTAATCATCTTTGCGCTGGTGCACTTTAACTGCCTCTTCAAAGGAGTAAGTATTGGTTTCGCGGAAATGTTGAAATGCTTCATATGGGAATTTGTGAAAAGTGTCAAAATATCTACATATTTAAATTCAGTTTGCTTTCTACAATGCCCAAATCTTTATACCTATGAACATATTTTTTTATACTCGATGTGCGTAGCTAAATTCTTTAAGATAATTGCTAGTTATAAATTTAATTTAGTAATAAATATGTAGGTAAGCAATGTTTCTGCTCTTGCAAACCTCAGTTCTGTTAAATTTTCTTTAAATAACTTTCAGAAAATGCAAGGTTCATCGCATTTCCGAAGTTAAAGGAGTGTCGGCTCTCACATTGAAGCAATAATCAATAAGCAACTGACTATTATATTACTTTGAATTAAATTATTTTTCTTTGAATTAAATTAGAGGTCTCACATCAAAGCAACTAAACACCGCTCGAACGAAAAATGTTGTTGATTACTCATTGGCAGTTGCTAGTTGCTTATTGCTTGTTGCCTCAATCTGCTCCATTTTAATGCGTTAGCTTTTTGTTTTGACATTTTTCTTAATTTGTACCGTTCTGCTTTAACATTAATTTAATAATTATATAGGTAGTTATTTTTGTATGTAGATTCTAGATTCAATTCCAAAATTTATTTTTAATGGTTTCAATAAAATTAATAAACAAAATTGGAGATATTCTGGGTGACCACAGAATCCGTCGTATTCGGAATTTTGCTACGAACCCCAAAATAACTATCTCAGAAACCGTCGTAGTGGACATTTTTGCTAGAAATTACCTACCTTAGAAATAAATAATTCGTAGCAAAAATTATAGATTTATAAACGTCGCTAACAATTTTAATAATTAAATATAGAAAATGCAACTAAACTACTTGTACCCAAAAGTTGTTAACAAGCCGGTATTTTTAACGAGGCTCATATGTTTTACAACATTATAAGTTTGAGATACCTAACATGCGACCATGTCGTGCACATTTATTTTGTTTGATTGTTCTATTTGCATCCCTTTTCCTGTTTTCTTAACAGCTGATAAACATGTATAACAAAATAGCGAGGCGTCTGATGGTAACAATGTTAGGCGCTGCTATAAATAAATAAATCCTTGAACTCTCATTAGAGATACCTGTAGGTAGAGTGGAAACTCTTGTCTTAATTTGATACGCGTGTAAACATAATTTAAATGTTCCATATTGAAAAAAAAAGGATACCTAAGGGGATAGAACTCTGGTGGATACTATTGTACATACAATAGATTCGCATATAGCGTAACATAGGTAGGTATGACGTAAATATTCCTTTGCGTTGTTTTTGAATTATGTAAGGCTGTGAACTGATCCATGGGATATGTAGGTGTAGGGGTTTAATCATATTCACTATATATTTTTATTTGTAATAGGTAGATACTTTTATTTCTTTAAAGTGGAAGGCAATGTAAGGAGTTTTTTTTTTCATATTGATTTGAATTTACATTATACGACTAATGCTATAAATTAAAATCTATATATTTTTTTTGTTCATCCTATGGGTAAGACCCATCAGGTGGGTGGAAAATCTGATGCATCAGAATTTGATCTACCTGGACATCGCTTAGTGCCATTATTCTTCTTACATCGCGGTCTCGCCATGCGTAATGATGTAGCCTACCAAGTTCCTCAAGATTATGGCCAGTGTTTTAATTAGGAATTTAATTTCAAATGGCTCAAATTCCATGTCCGGATCCGGGTTTTTCATGTCAAATAAATAAGACATAAAAATTAAATTTTCTATTTTTTTTTTGGAAAATGTAAATTTTCTGGTTGGTGTTATTGACAATTGGAGACTTCGCTCCGGTAGTTGAAATAATCTACAAGAATGAGGAATAACACTTCTTCAAGAAAGACATGAAACTCAGCGTCAAGATTCAAGAAGCTCCCAATGGAATCATTCAAAAATATGATTAACTCGCTAAAGTCATAACGAGCTGATGAAGAAACTATACGGAAGAAATTTAGAACTCGATCGAAGTAATTTCAAGATTTGCAACAAATGGGACCTCCACCACATCCTATGTTCCTGATAAATATGGTTATATGTAAGAACCTTGAATATTTACGTCTCTGTAATTATTCAATCAGCTTATTTACGGGTTTAGTTTGTCCATTTTTATTGGCGCTATTCTACGTGGGCGCAGTAGCGCAGTGGTTAGTGTGCTGGACTACTGTGCGAGGGATCCCAGGTTCGATCCCCGGAAAAACACAAATTACATCTTAAAGTTTTTTCTACTGCGCCACCTCTCGCGAACGTCTGACAAACATCCGAGAGTATGCCTGTCATGAAAAAGCTTCTCAATTGAGCCGTTCGGACTCGGCATAAAATTGTAGGTCCCTTCCATTCGTCCCAAAAATAGAAACTCACACAAAACGAATGGTTGCGAGAAGCTAGGCCTTGGGTGTCACCCGCCTGTTGCGCCACCTATTTATTTTTTTTTATTCTACGATACCCGGAGGCCCAGAGCTTAGCTTCAATGAGGGCCGAGGCCTGTGCTAATGTCTCTATTACATACATACATACATACATACATACAAATGGCTCAAATTCCATGTCCGTAGGCAAGTAATTTATTACTGTTTTCTTGATAGAGTTTTACAGAACTCGACTTGTAACGAGTTCGATGTGCTGTCTGATTCCATAAAAAGAATTGTTTCCCTGTACCCTCATAATGAAATCGTCATTAAAAATAAAATAAATAAATAGGTGGCGCAAGAGGCGGGTAGACACCCAAGGCCATGCTTCTCGCAACCATTCGTTTGGAAGGGACCTACAATTTTATGCCGATTCCGAACGGTTGAATTGAGAAGCTTTTTCAGGGCAGTCATACTCTCGGATGTTTGTCAGACGTTCGCGAGAGGTGGCGTAGTAGAAAAAACCTTAAGATGTAGGTAATTTGTGTTTTTCCGGGGATCGAACCTGGGATCCCTCGCACAGTAGTCCAGCAGACTAACCACTGCGCTACTGCGCCCATCGTCATTGCGGGTGATTTTAATATTCACAATTCTGACTGGCTTCAACGTTCTGGACAGACAACACCCGAAGGAATTTATGTTCAGAAAAACGCAGGTTCAAGTCCTGGGGCAGTGGAGATATTAACCCACGAGGTGAGTCAGTTTTTGAATTCATTATAGAAAATAATCTCTTAGTAGCTAATAGAGGTGATGAACCAACATTTGTAGTTAGGAACAGGCAGGAGGTTATAGACATAACGCTATTTAACAGCTCCAGCACCCTCACTATCGATAAATGGAACGTCTTGAGTGAGCAGTCCTACTCAGATCACAGGTTGATCGAATTTCTCGTAGGAAATTGCTGCAACCCTCCCCAGTCACATAGAAACCCTAGAAGGACTGACTGGGACCTTTTTAGCAAAGAGATCGAGAAAAAGAAAAACTTCCTACAAGAAGGAAATCTAAATTGCCCCACAGACATTGACCAGAAAGCCGAGAAAATAAACACTATTTATAAAGAGGCATTCGCAAGGGCTTGTCCAGTGGCAAAACCGAAAACTAAAATTTCACCTTCACCTAAAATTTTCACCATTGGCCGAAATTAGAAAGAAAACAAGGAAACTTCTAAACACGGCAAACCGGACAAAATTAGACTCTGATTGGGAAATATACAAGGCCAGTCAGAGAAATTTTAAAAACGAAATACAGAAATCCAAACGCCAATCCTGGCACAAATTCTGTGATGAAATAAAGGGCACTACAGAAACCGCGAGACTAAGGAAAATCCTAACCAGGGAAGCAATAACTCTGGGATCTCTCAAGGACCCCGAAGGAAACTGGACTGAATCTTGTTCAGATTCTTTAAAGCTGTTACTGACCACGCACTTTCCAGGGTGCACCACTCAGCCACACCCCGGTATATACACCAACAGCATGATGGAAACGAACCCCCCTGCAGATTTGGTCACAGAGGACAGAATAGAATGGGCTATCCGATCATTCTCCCCCTTTAAATCCCCAGGGCTCGATGGAATCTTTCCTCTCATGTTGCAGAGAACCACCAACACCATCATACCGGTACTGAAAGAGCTATACATGGGTAGCCTCATACTGGGGTATATACCAAGAACATGGAGAGAAGTGAAGGTAATTTTTATACCAAAGGCTGGCAAACCAAGTCACACCAGTGCAAAAGACTTCAGGCCAATAAGCCTCACCTCTTTCATCCTGAAAACTTTAGAAAGACTGATCGATATATACATTCGTAGCAGACTACGCCCGGAAGATTTATCACCGGCCCAACACGCCTACACCAAAGGTAAAAGTGTGGAGACCGCGCTACATTGTGTTGTCGGCACAATAGAGAAAACACTGAAAGATAAAGAATACACTTTAGCGTCATTCTTAGACATTGAAGGAGCGTTTAACAATGTTAATACTGCTGCCGTACGCAGAACGCTAAGCAAGCTCAACATTGGCAGTATTATTGTCAACTGGATAACCAGCATGCTTGAAGAAAGACACATTATAGCCGAACTTGGGGGCTCTAAGCAAGAAGCTTATGCCTCCAGAGGAACCCCTCAGGGCGGGGTGATCTCCCCACTCTTGTGGGTCATTGTTCTTAATGAAGCGCTCACAAAACTTAAGAACAATGGCATCAGAATAACGGCTTATGCGGATGACGTCGTACTGTTGGCAACGGGAAAATTCCTTCCAACACTGTCGGAACAAATTGAAAGCGCCCTAAGAACCCTCGACACCTGGACCAGGAACTGCGGTCTAACAGTCAATCCCCAGAAAACTGATCTGGTACTTTTCACAAATAAAAGGAAAATACCACAGTTTGCTACACCCTCTGTTGGCGGCACACCCCTCAGAATCTCTGATAGCGCAAAGTACCTGGGACTTATACTAGACAAAAAACTAAACTGGAAATTGAACACCAATGAAAGAATCAAAAAAGCCACAATAGCCTTTTATTCCTGCAGCAGAATCTTTGGGAAAACCTGGGGACCATCTCCCAAAATTAAGCTCTGGATGTACACGGCTATAGTAAGACCCATACTGACCTACGGCAGTCTCGTATGGTGGCCGGCAACCAATAAAGCCACCTACCTAAAAGCGTTAACGAAGGTTCAAAGACTAGCGTGCATCGGCCACCAGTGACCACCAGTGCGATGAGGACAACTCCAACCGCAGGACTTGAGGCTATCCTCAACCTGTGTCCGCTAGACATTCATATACAACTATCGGCCGCAATTAGTGCAATGAGAATCAGCCAATCGGTAAAATGGAATTTGAACGCAACGGGTCATTCTACGATCCTACAGAAATATTTCGGCCATGTACCTGTCACGGACTACATTACGCCTTATCTAGAGTTTACAAGACCCTTCTCTAGCACCTATCCCAGCAGGGAAGAATGGAGAGACGGACTCGTACCTAACACACCAACCATAGCCGTATTCACAGACGGATCAAAAATGGACACTGGGGTAGGGTCAGGTGTCTTCTCTGAATCGCTGGGTATATCAAAATCGATTCGCCTCCCCGACCATAGCAGCGTTTTCCAAGCAGAGGTCCTGGCAGTGACAACAGCAGCCCGTGAGTCTGTGGTAAGGGCAATACCACCTGAAGGTATTACCTTCTTTATCGACAGCCAGGCAGCAATAAAAGCCATAACTGCACCAGAAATAAAATCGAAGCTTGTGAGGTGTTGTCGCGAAGAACTCAAGGCTCTTGGTACACAGCACAAGGTATCACTCTGCTGGGTTCCGGGACATGAAGGCATTCCAGGCAATGAGAAAGCAGACGAATTAGCAAGACAAGGTTCGACAGCTGTTTCAGAACAAGCTGATCCCTCTGTGGACATCCCGCCTTGCACACTTAAGCTTGAAGCAGGGAAAAAAGCCACAAGTGAGGCGAATGCAAGATGGGCCACCCTAAACACTTGTAATACCACAAGAATGCTATGGCCGTCCTTCAATGAATCCAAAACCGAGAAGATTATGCGGAAGGATAGGAAATCCCTGTCCACCCTCGTAGGTATCATAACAGGGCACAACACCTTGCGGTACCATATGAAGAAAATGGGCTTAACGGAAGAAGAACTTTGCAGAGGCTGCGGTGATGAGGAAGCTCTTGAGGATACAACCCACTTCTTATGTCACTGCCCAAGTCTCCAAGCTCCAACATACCAGGTATAAATTCCTAGGGAGTCACTTATTCAACGACCTAGACGAGCTTTCCAGCACATCAATTGACAAGATAATGAACTTCGTCAAATCAACAAGATTTGTATGTAGCAGCACAGTAAGTAATTTGAATACAGTGTTATAATGGGTAAGGGATAACCTCTTTCCCCCTATGGGAATCACAATGGGTCAGTATTGACCTGAGTGTGGCACGGAGAAAATCCTCGCCAGCCCACAAACCTAAGTCCTGAGAGAGATTCTTCTGAACCCAGCCTGGCAAGCCTATCAGCGATCTCATTTCCCTGGATACCAGTGTGACCTGGGGGACCCAAGGCAAGCTTGATTTCGAGCACTAACTTGGACGTGGTAAGAGGGTTGAACAGCGCTTTTAGTGAAACTTGACCCCTGTCCGGTTCTAGAGCCATCCGTGAATACACGATCACATTCTTTCCCTGGCTCAGAGTCTTGCCGAAGCCATTCCTTTGCCTAAGGAAAGTTGACGTGGTAGTTTTGTCGCAGTAGGATTTCTGGTGTCATTGCGTCAGACGGCATATCCATAAGACAGGGGTCAAAGGATAATTCTCGCACAAGTTCTTTAAAATTTTCCTGTGCATCCAAGACAAAACGTTCTCTAAAGTTTGGCGACAGAGGCCTACTACCACACACCATAAAAGGGGAGACAGAACACCACCTTAAGTCATGACGCATTTGCCACAATCTGGTTCGGCAATATCAACGTCCTGTACATTAGCATTGCTTTAATCCACAACATTAAAGTTTCATCTATACCATGGATGTCTGTATTGTCTGTCTGCATTGCACATGCTATCAAAGGTCGCATTACTAAAAGCATTCTTAATATCGACAAAAATACCCAGCGCGTACTCCTTCCGATTAAAGGCACTTTCAATCCTACCAACGAGGTTCTGAATCGCAGTTTCAAAGGATTTTCTGCGCTGATAGGCATGTTGCATCTCAGAAAGAGGATACGATCGAAGAGTAACATTGCGCACATGCAGCTCAACCAGTCTCTTCAAGCTTTTCAGGAGGAAGGAAGACAGACTTATGGGTCTGAAACTTTTGGCGAGAGTGTAGTCGGTCTTACCGATTTTTGGTATAAACACGACTTTAACCATACGCCAAGGAGAAAGTATGTAGGCCAAGGCCAAGTTTGCGGTGAAAATTATTTTCAAAGTCGGCATCAGCTGACTAAAACCTTGTTTCAGCATAGCCGGATAAATTCCATCCGGACCACTCTGGATGCAATATACCAGCTACGCCGCGTGGTGTTTGTCAGTTCCGAAGTGGCAACCGTTGCCGGTACCACTGAGGAGCACGTAGTGACCTGATTTCTCGGGAAGTCAGTCTCCGCCTTTACCTCAGTGTAGTAGGTACCAACAGATTTTTGGAGCGATTCCAGTTTACTTGGTCTGTCTCTTTTAAGGACTTTAACAAGCCTACTGGTTGCACTTAGTGCGGTTGGACCTCCTCACAAATTAAATTCCTATGAGTCGTTTTCCGATTTACGAATTAGTCTCTTAAATTATTTTTGTTTCGATCGATACAGATTCCAGTCTTCTTCTAAGTTGGTTTTTAGGCGGTGCTTGTGACCCGAGCGGCGTTGGTTCGAGCCCCGGCGGGGGACAGCAATACTCTGCCACCGACCATAAGAGAAACGAATATTAACTCGATTTTAATGTGCACTGCGCGAACTCGCCAAGCGCCCTTGCAATCAGATACGAACTGCGATCTTAACTAACTCAATACGTCTGACTCACTTGACGAGCTGCAATGTGCAGACCTACACTAATACTATGACACCTTTGAGCAGGAGGGATTTCCCTGTTCAATGAAGCTATACCTGGTTTGCATGCTAACAATTCGGCCATCCTACATTGCATTGCCCTAAGTGCATCTATCTAAGCTAACTCTTTCTTTCTTTTTTTTCACTTGCCACACAGCCAATTTGCACACAGCCTCTTTTGACACACAGTAACTTTGCACACAGCCATTGCGCACACAGCCTCTTTTATCACACAGCCACTTTGCACACAGTCTCTTTTTTTTCCTTTTTCACACAGCCTTTCTTTCTTTTGGCACGCAACCCTTCTCTTTGCACACAGCCTCTTTTCTCTTTATGACCGAATATAGCTAACATGACTAACCCATGACTACCTGCACATGACTGCCTACCCAGTCTTCCAAACCTATCTACTGTCTCCGATTCGTCATCCGTTGTTCTCTACTTTGATTAAACATCGCTTGCCTTTGCATCTGACAACGATCCCCTATTCCGCACATACAAATTAAGTCTAGGTCGGCGTCGAGAACTTCACGCTTAAAGACTTCAATTCCATAAATCCAAATGGGCTTCATACGCCAACGTCATCAGCTAATTGGAATCAATGTCGGCTATATAAATACCCGACTTTCCCTGGTTTGCGTCTGATGTGGTGACTGCCACCAAAACCCCAAAAACCACACAGCAAATGGAAGCTTTTGCTCGGCTCCGGGCAACCTACCTGAGGAAACAAGGCATGATGACAAAAATAACATAACGCTTCTGTATATTCAATTTTTCAAAACTAAGATAAAGTAAGCCATGAAATTCCGTTCGGGAAACTCTAAAACTTCGTCCTCAGTGACAGAGCAGTTGATGATGTTAAACTTCATGCTGCGATTGTGATATGTTTATGACATTCATAGAAGCGACTACATCTCCTCGCCATCGAGAGCCACTTGGATGTGCTCTACAGGATTACATCAATGCCAAGAACTCTTAATTTTTCCAAAAATTAAATATCTACAACAATGCCCGACACATCTATTCTCAAAACTTAACTCGTTCTCCTAGAACTATCTCTTTTCGATACGTACTTCTCAGTTCCTCACCTCTACTCCTCATCCACGCTGTCAGACCACGGAACCCCCAAACAAACGCGAACCAAAATAATCTTTAATTCCAAAAACTTTAACAGTTGTTCTATTCTATCCTATTGACCATATGCAACGGCAACCACGTCCACGACTTACCTCTCACAACTGAGCGACACTCTCGCATACGTAAATAATGCCAGAGCTGCACTACACTACCCGAAAAAGATCCTCTACTCATGTCGTTGTGGTCACAAACCAGTAAGAATAGACCGCCGGCCGACTTCCCGTACACCTACCCGATTCCCTCCGGAAAGAATTTCCCTGTCTGTGAATACGTGTAAATGTCAAAATTAATGGCGGCAATGTTTTTCTAATGCAATACCATGCGACCAGGATTTTTCAAGTATGCGTGCGTTAATGGCGCCCCTTTGATTTTGTACAGCACCAATACATGAAAAATCCTGGTCTCGCCGGCAGCTTGTAGGCAAAGTCCGTTATGTGGGAGGAGTCGACGGTCTATTCTTACTGGTTTGTGGTTGTGGTCCTAAAGGCAGTAGATCAATATTCCAGAACCTCTCCGTGGCGTCAAAAATATTATTTGACAAAGTAACTGTTCAACAACGAAAACACACATTTCAATATTTGTATGACACATGGGCGTCAGTCCACTTTTCTACTTGGATTGGTAGGATTTTCTTCTTTTCTATTTGACGTAGAATACCTACAAATGGAATTCCTACTAGGTAATTAGAATTCCTACCCTTGATTAGTACAACATCTACACTATTACCACCACGACAATGAATACGGCACAGCACAACAATATCACGAGATACACATGCCACATTGAACATATGCGCCGACACGCATCATTGGTGTTTTTTTTTTCGCTTGGTTGGTCTCCATCTACAGTCGAGAACTGCGTCGCAGAATCAGAATGCATATTTGTTTTCATCTCTAAAGGTGCTAGAGCTAGTACACGATATGTAGCACGCCTCATATATATGTAGCACTGACGTCATTTTGACGTCAGCGAATGGTCCCAATGGGTACATGCCGTGTACAAGCTCTCTTTGTGCACTCTCTGTGGACGTCAGAGCCACATATTGTTTGTTTGTTTGTTTGTTTATTTATTTAACTTTTCTAGTTATTAAATTACATTTATTTTAATTAATATACATATCTACATATAATTATTTATTTAGGTTTGCTTATGATTCATAATTTTCTTTGACATATTTAATAATATTTACTTTAAATTCTTTGAGTCTTGAACTTTCTTTAACATTTAATGGTAATTTATTAAAAAGATCCAATCCCTTGTACAGTTGTCTATGTGTGCGCTAAAGTTACGTTTTTTGTCAATTATAATACCAAGATATTTAATTTCTGTCACTTTTTCAAGTTGCTGCCCATCTATTACTATAGAGCCGTTATAGTCACCATTTATAATCATAAATTTTGTTTTGTCAGTATTCAGTTTCAATCTATTCATATTTAACCATTCCGTCATATATTTTACGTCATTATTTAGTAAACAAATACACTTATTAATGTCACAATCAGAAACGTATATCAAAGCATCATCTGCGAACAAACACAATTTACTCTCTCTTACCACATTTATGATGTCATTTATGTATAGGTATTCAGAAAAGGGTTGCACCTAATACTGAACCTTGCGGTACCCCAATGTTATTAGCTGCCGTTGTTGAACTCACATTGTTAAACACTGTTATTTGTGATCTGTTTTTCAGAAAAGACTCAAACCATTTATTCTCAAATCCTCTTATACCATAATAACTTCAGCTTTTCTATTAGCACATCCCCATCAATGGTTTCAAACGCACGTTTTAAATCTAAGAATATTGCACATATTTTGTCTTCACTGTCTATTGCAAATTTCCATTCATTTATAACCCAATTAAGAGCTGTTTCACATGAGTGTTTCTCTCGAAATCCTGACTGTACTTCTGTTATAATATCACATTTTTCAAGGTATTCACACAATTGATTTTTTACAACTTTTTCCAGAATTTTTTCGAATACATTCAACATATTAATAGGACGAAAATCACTACACTTTATAGACCCTGCTACTTTTTGTATAGGTCTGATTGTAGACTCTTTCCAACTTTGGGGAAACTCTCCATTGATTAAAGATTTATTTATAATTTTCACTAATATGGGTCCAATAATATTTATAGAATCTTTTATACTTTTAACAGTCATTAGGTTATGGTCCTTTTTTTTTGCATTTTACTGATAATTAGCTTTAGATCACTCAGATTGATATTTTTAGATTTAAATAAATAAAAAAATATATATATATAAAAAATATAATATAATAATATAAAATATAATAAAATAAAACAAATATTTTCACTTCTATCACAGATTGTCTTATATTGCACAAATTCTTTATTAGTCTCCATCATTCTATTGGTGAATAATGTGGCCATGGAGTTCACATCATTTACCTCGCCTATTGCACTGAATATGTCATAATTGTTCATTAAACTATTTATAAAGTTATCTTTATTATACTCTAATATTGCAATTGTATTTGTTTTACGCTCCACTCTGGTACTATTCTTAAATCTATATTGCACTTTAATGGTTTCATGGTCAGCAATTTTGCTAGCATCTTCGATATTAGCATATGTGTTCGTATTACTTGCTGTCTCCTGGCTGTAAGTTGTAACAAATGTAGGTCGACAACCTACATTGTTGATGGTGATGTCAGACCATAGGATGAAGTCCAGAAGACGATCTCCTCATTTGCAACATAAGATAGATAAGATATAGATCTTATTGAACTCGCAGTACTCTGTGAGGAATTAAAGAGTCATAGGGAAAGTATGCCGATGCAACAACAAAGGTTTCCCTATTGCCGTTTGCATGGTAAGTAATAGTTGCAGCAACCAAATCTTGGGCACAAAACTATTTGATTGTAACTGCCGCGAGTGATTTCGATACAACAAGACGTGTCCTAGGTCTCTCGGACAGTTTGTCGTAAAGAACGTTGTATAAACCGCTCAACTCACCAAGGCCACAGATGCGATTTTTCCACACCCATGGTTCCTGGATGGATGTTATGCGGTTTTTTGTTCTACTGACAGCAAGACTCCTACTTAGAGCCTTGCAGTGCTGTAAGTTGACCTGAGTAAACAAAATGGATGTAAACTCTGTGTTAGAAACTGCTAGAGAGGAGACAGCAGCATCCTTATAGAACGGCCTCTTATTTCGCACCTTAGCTGTTCTGCGTTCAAAAGAGGCACTCTGACTGTCTAGGCCTTCCGCAACCTAAGTTGGTTTCAGCACCTGCATCATTTAGTACCAGTGCGCAGTCAGCTCCAACGATTGGAGAGCCTCAGGAGCTCACGCCCGTAGGTGTGATCGCGACGTCTAGTTTCCGTCCGCTGGTATTAGCACCGGCTTCATTTGGAGTCCGCGCGCGGACAGACTCACTAAATTGAGGGGGGTTTATTCTCTTTACGAGCTTGGGTCGCTTCTTCCTGCTTTTCGGTTCGGCCGAAGAGGAGCAGTGCCCGATCCAAGGAGTTGGTTAGCTTTAATTGGTGAGACCTCCACCGAACTGTTCCTTTTCAAAGGCACCGGCGAAGAGCTGAAAGACGTGCTTGCGGCTTCAGCAGATAAAGCATCTTTGCGCCGCAGATGCTACTTCCGTAACAAGGCGGAGTTTTGTGCAGACATTTGTGAAATGTTTCATCAGATCGCCTTTCGTAAAGAGGATCAGGATGCGCAGCGCTTTCTTTGGAAACACGATGATGCAGGTGTAGGGTTAATACTTGTGAGCCAGCCTGTTATATACTTACACAATTATATTTAACACATAACATACTGCATACACTTTGATTTGTACATAATGATTAGTATAAGAGTATAACACATTGATCTACATTCATTAAGATCTGACTGCAGCTGGCAGTCGCTGTATGACTGTTGTTGAGACTACATCAATATCAATAAAGCTTATATATATCCACTCTCTCGTAGTTCGTGTCTTTAATATTTTGTCCACCAAAACATGGCGCAGCCGAAAACGAACAAAAACCCATGAAAAATAATGGTTAAAACACGTTCGCAAAGTAAAAATATTATTGTGGGCAGTGCATCAAATAGTGAAAGAGTGGTAAAATTAAGCTCAGAATCAGAACTAAGTGATATTGAGTGTGAGAATATAGAAGTCGATATAAATAATACAGTTATTTCATTGTCAAAAAGTAATTTCTTAAATAATTCCTTTTAGAGCCTAGTTCCGTTAATCAACGATTGGGGAAAATGGAGTTTAAACAACCTGTTCCATTAATAATGGATGGAAATATATCCGAAAATTTTAAGAAGTTCAAACAAAGGTTTGAAATTTTTATGCTGGCCTCCGAAAGCAACAAAAAGGAAGAAAAGGTGAAAATAGCAATGCTGCTCAATATAATTGGTGAAGACTCGCTAGAAGTGTACAATACCTTTCCCATCAGCAAAGAAGAAAATGCCACGCTGAAAGACATTTTAAAGGAATTTGAGACATATTGCAACCCGAAAAAAGATGAGGTGTATGAGAGATATACATTTTATTGCCGCACTCAAAGAGAGGATGAAAGCTTCGATCATTTCCTGACTGATATACGACATCTAGTAGCTTCGTGCGAATTTTCTTCACACGTGATATCAAAAGCTATTCGTGACCGCATCATTTTTGTCAGGAGAAACTGTTAGGAGTGGGAAACATAAGCCTGGATGAAGCAATAAAAAAATGCCGTTTGTTCGAACATGATAAATCAAGACTGGAAGACGTACAGAACAGAAAACCTGCAGAGTCATCATCAAACGGGAACTTAACAGTTGATTATGTATCGGAAAACTTCAAACATCTTAATACTAACCACAAATATTTTAGAAATACTAACAATTCACTACATTTTAACAAAGGTTATCAATTAAATAAGAACAAAAATTACAAAACTAAATTTTCTAACGATCATTCAAATTTCTCTAACCCAAAACAGGCATCTTCGGGGTATCATGAGTATCGGGGAGAGTCTTGTGAACGGTGTTATTCATGTCATGAACCGGGAAATTGTCCAGCCCAAGGCAAATTTTGCACTAAATGTAAAAAGGCCGATCATTTCGCAATTGCATGTAAAACTAAACAAAAAATCGCAGACATTACATTTACTGAGTTTCCAGAAAAGAAATCAACTGAAACGGATGAGGCAATTTCAGGTGAGGAAAACTTTTTCCTATATTCGTTAACAGACAAGCATAAGTCATGTTGGAGTGAAACTATTAAAGTAGAACATATTGAAATAGCATTCAAACTTGATACCGGGGCTGAAGTTAATGTCATACCGTATAAATACTTTGCTTTTCTTAAGAATAAAGTGCTGAATGCTAATAAAGGTGTTTTGGAAGCGCATGGTGGTAAAAAACTGTACCCGCTTGGTTCTGTTACACTCAATTGCAAGGTAAAAAATAGGGATTATGATGTGGAATTCTATGTAGTTGAAGAAGATTCAACGCCTCTGCTAGGCTTGAAAAGCTGCATTGACATGCATTTGATTAAAAGAATCAATTTGGTAAAAAATAGTAAGCAATCACTATAATTAGAGTAAGTGTCCCAAATATGGCCCACCCTTAACTTTTTTGAAAATAAAACAGCCACTGTTACGTAAATTCACTTTGTTTTGTTTTTAATAGATAAAGACATTATTTTGTTAATAGTCTTTATAAACATAAAACATAAAAAACAGCTTAACAAAAAATAAATAAATAAAAAACTAACGAAAGTCATTTTAACACTTTGAAAAAAAGTGCTGCTAATATGGACCACCTTGTGTTAAATATGGACCAGGGTGGTCCATAATTAATACAGCTACTATTACTATCTATACAGAGAAAAATTCGCAGATGAAATATTTTTTGTTCGTTGCCTGATCTTCATGTGTCGAAGAAAATATCGACGTTTTCCTTGGAAAATCCTTTTGCTCGAGCTATAGACGTTCCAGTCGGCTGACGGAATGACAGTGATGGATGCCGTTAAAGTTAAAGGAATAGTCGAAGCCAAACTCTTCCTGCAGCTTTTTGTTGCAATGAGCAAGAGGGTTCGGTATATTGTTTTTAATAACTAGTTGAAAGGCTAATGATCGTATATCGTTTCTTGTTAGACCGAACAACTTTGCTTCCATCAATAGCGTATATTCCACTAAAGAGTCCTCGAGCTCTAAAGGGAAGATGGGTTTTCTGCTCAACTTAGCAGACACCACATCTTTCAATGGTTTTTGTGTCTGTGCAACCAAACGCCTTAAGGTAGTTTTAGGCACCTTAAATTGTTTCGATGCCTTCAATAATCCCATCCTATTCTCTTTAATGGCAACTAATGCTGCTTTCATATCCTCTTTGTTCCACGCCTGTCGCTTTTTTGGCGGCTGTGTAGCTCACGAAGCCATTAATTATTAAAAAAAAAGTAAATCAATTACATTATTGTTATGCATAATAGTGTTTTAAATATGGTCCACTGTGCCATAATAGAAACACCTTAGTGGGCCATATTACCAACATCGGGCTTTTTCACTATTTTTTTACTTAGCCCACACTTTATAAACGATTAAGTAATTTTGATTTCATATAATGATATTTCAATTTGAGTACTACACAATTTTGTAAAAACATTAAAATATTTTCACAAAATTTTATAAAAAAAACGCTTAGCAAAACTTACCCAAAAATTATAACACAATACTTAAAAATCTGCCGCGTGCTTTACTGAACACATCTTTTGAGCCAGACTGAACACGTTTCTATGAGCACAAACCGGTTCGAAAAGGAAATGAATACATAGCGGTGTGTGTATTCGTTGCCTGTTGTGAAATATTGCGGTGGGCCATATTTGCACCACTTACTCTACTGAAAATAAAGACATTTTTACAGGGATTGGCAAATTTCCCCAAAAATGTGCCCTTCAAGTAAGTTCCTCAATGGTGCCCACAATTAAAGCACCCAGAAGAATTCCATCTTCCTTACAGGAACCGGTTAAGATTGCTTTACAAAAACTAGAAATCGAAGGTATTATTAAAAGGGTAGAATCGCCAAAGAACTGGGTGAGCAATTTAATAATAGTGGAAAAAAGAAATAAGGAAATAAGATTATGTTTGGATCCAAGAGATCTCTGTGGAATGAAATTTTTTTCAGTTTTGGATTTAAAAAATGGGTTCTGGCAGGTTGAATTGCATGAAAATTCAAGTGATTTGTGCACGTTTAGTAGCCCATTCGGTTGTTTTAAATTTTGTAGGTTACCCTTTGGTATTTGTGTGGCGGCTGAAATTTTTCAGGTCAGTTTGGACTTTGGAATAAACAAAACTAAATTAAGGGCAAAAGAGTTATTATTTTGGAAAATCGGTGTTTGGTATGCCAGTCATTTAAGAATTCTCAAAAGAAGGAACCAATTATTTTGCATGATGTACCAAGCACTCCTTTTCTAAAAATAGGTTTAGACTTGTTAGAATATTCAAATTCCTATTACTTAGTCATTGTTGATTATTTCTCTAAGTGGTTGGAGTTGCTATCAATCAAAAATAAATCAGCAAATGAAATTATAAAGAACCTGAAAAACACATTTTCCTGTCATGGAATTCCTAAAATTATCATATCTGATAATAACCCATTTAACTGCTTGGAATGTATTTCTTTTGCTAAACAAATTGGTACAAAATTCATTTTTAATAGCCCGTACCATCCTAAATTAAACGGTTTGGCTGAGAAGTTTGTTGGTATTAGTAAAGATTTACTCCGCAAGAGCCATGCTGCTAAAACAGATTTATATTTACTACTACTAGAGTATAGAAATACACCACTTCCGAGCATAGGATATTCACCGGCACAATTGTTGTGTAACAGAACATTGCGAACAAGAATACCTTCGCATGACGAAATTTTGAAACCTAAACTTCCAGAAAACCCCCAGCTCAACATTTTTAAGTCTAAGCAAAAGGCAAAGGCATATTATAATCAGATTGCAACTTATAACAAAGAATTTAACGCCGGTGATCATATTTGGATTAGGATCAGGTATGATGAAAAGAAAAGATTGCGACATTTATTACAGCTGCAACAAAAGATTGCATGTATTAGGATGCGGATTCGTCGTGGGAAATCGGCTTAGGACAAAAGTCATTGACTTCAAGCCGATAAGTGATCGCCTTTCTGTGATCCGCATCAAAGCTACCTTCCAAAACATAAGCCTAATATGTGCACACGCCCCTACCGACGAGGCAGAAGATCCTATCAAGGAGGAGTTTTATGACCTCTTGGATGGAGCCTACGGAGCCTGTCCGGAGTATGATGTAAAAGTTGTACTCGGGGATTTCAATGCTAAAGTCGGAAAGGAAAACATCTTTGGCGGATTAGTTGGTAAGCACAGAATCCACGAAACGACAACAGACAACGGCTACCGACTAATCGATTTTGCAGCAGCTCGTAATACGGTGATAAGTAGCACTAGGTTTCCAAGGCTAAGGATCCACACAGCAACCTGGCGCTCTCCAGACGGTCGAACCGCCAACCAAATCGACCATGTGCTAATCGATGCGAGGCACGCATCCAACATCCTCGACGTGCACACATTCCGAGGGGCAAACGTCGACTCTGACCATTTTCTTGTTGCGGCTAGATTCAGAGCTCGACTGTCCAACGAAAAGAAGCTGCGAACTGCCCAGAAGAAGAAATTCGACGTTGGACGCCTTAGCACACCTGGAGTAGCCAGAGCCTACAGCGAGCGCCTGAGTATGAAACTCTCCTCTGTGCACTCACCTACCACAAACGCCAACAATCAGTGGTGCCAGTATCGCGACATCATCAAGGAGGTAGCCGAAACCACCGTAGGGTACCAGCCACCCCAGAGAAAGAGCCCGTGGTATGATGATGAATGCGTGTACAGGAAAAAGGTGACAGAAGATGCACACAAGAAAGCGCTGCAGCGCAAAACAAGGGCTGGAAGCGCAGGGAATAGTAGATGTGTTTAAGCAGCATTTCCAGCAGCTGCTTAATGGGCATCATGTAGAGAGAGTGATAGGGCAAGAAGAGAACCCACGTCCAGTCAATGAAGAACTAGTTCCACCACCTAGTATAGAAGAAGTTGGCTTAGCTATAAAAAAGCTTAAGAACAACAAGGCCGCAGGGTCTGATGGTCTACCAGCGGAGCTCTTTAAATACGGTGGTGATGTTTTGGTAGGGAGCATGCACCGAATCATCAACCAAGTATGGGTGGAAGAAAACATGCCCGATGACTGGACTATCAGCTCCATATGCCCCATCTTCAAAAAAGGCGATCCTATGTCTTGCAAGAACTATCGAGGCATATCCCTGCTAAATGTCGCATACAAGATCCTATCCAACGTACTGTGTGAACGTCTAAAACCGTTCTGCAACACACTAATCGGCACGTACCAGTGTGGCTTCCGGCCCGGCAGATCGACTATAGACCAAATTTTCACACTGAGGCAAATCTTGGAAAAGACCAACGAATTTCAAGTCGAAACCCACCACCTATTCATCGACTTCAAAGCCGCGTATGATAGCATACATCGTCAGGAGCTCTATATGGCGATGGCCGAATTCGGAATCCCGGCAAAACTGATTCAGCTGTGTCGCGCGACGCTGGAAAACACACGCTGCAACGTGCAGTTTGGAAGCAGCTCTTCCGAACTATTTCAAACATGCACCGGATTTCGGCAAGGAGACGCTCTATCATGCGACTTCTTCAATCTCGTACTGGAGCAGATAGTGCGCAGGGCAGGTGTCAACACGGAAGGCACTATCTTCAACAGGTCCGTCCAGCTGCTTGGCTATGCGGACGATATTGACATCATCGGTCGCTCCCAGCGTGCCGTGATAGAAGCGTTCACGGCGATTGAAGAACAGGCGAAATCCGTTGGACTTGTAGTAAATGAGGACAAGACTAAATACATGCTATCAACAAACAAACAAGCATCTGTCCACCGCCTAGGACAAAACGTCACTATTGATAGCAATAATTTCGAGGTAGTTAAGGAGTTCACCTACCTCGGAGTAAACGTAAACTCCACGAATGACACCCTAGTGGAGATCCGACGAAGAATTACCCTAGGAAACCGCTGCTACTTCGGTTTGGCAAAACAACTGGGTTCAAAACTCCTAACTCGAAGGACGAAATGTGTGCTCTACAAAACCCTTATCCTGCCAGTTCTGCTTTATGGCGCCGAGTGCTGGACGATAAGCAAGAAGGGAGAGCTGATACTGGGCTCCTTCGAAAGAAAAATACTTCGGCGGATTTTTGGTCCTGTGTGCGAGGAGGGCGAATGGAGGAGAAGATACAACCGCGAACTCTATGAGCTGTACCAAGATGTGGATGTAGTCCAAAAAGCCAAAACACGTCGACTACATTGGCTCGGCCACATCGAGCGAATGGACAATAATGCTCCAGCCAAGAGGGTCTTCGAATCCCAGCCCCCAGGTTCGAGAAGACAAGGAAGACCGAACCTCCGTTTCAAAGACCAAGCCATCGCGGATGCCAGAGCGCTTGGTCTGGACAATTGGAAGCAGCGTGCCCGGGATCGTAGAGGATGGAAGGCTGCAGTGTCTCAGGCAGAGACTCTTCACGGGTCGGGAGCCCGATAAGGAAAGGAAAGGAAGGATCATATTTGGATGCAATGTTTAGATAAAAAATGGCTTCCTGGAATAATAGTATCGAAGTTACCAGAACCGAGATCTTACCTAGTTCAACTTGAACGGGGAGAAACAGACACATACGAAAAAGATTTCCTCACGAAACAATAGTAAATAGTACAGTTGAAGGATTTGAAAGAAAAGTTCACAATACTCGAAGCCGTACTCAGAATATTGTTTCTAATTGAACTAAACAGCAGGTGATGGTGTTTGGTGCAACGTGCTCACTATGTTCAGCCGAGTACGTTAAGAATTTGAATGCCAAAGTTTATGCTGATCAATGTCCTCAAGCCGTCAAGGCTATTTTACAAAATCATTATGTCGATGATTTTGTCTGCAGTTGATGCAGTTGATGTTGCAGTCGCTGTGGAGGACGAAGACAAAATGGGGTGAGCAGATACCAACAGGAATGCATCGCAAGTGAGGCAGTGGATTTTGACGTTCGATGCGGTTGAACGACTTCGTGTGCCAAGATGTTACTCAGTCGACATTTGCGGTAGTTGCGTATTGGAGAGTCGTCAGTCAAAAACAGTCTGTATCCATAGTTTTCATCACAAGCAAAACAAGATGTGCGCCGCGCAAACTCATTTCAATTCCGTGACTTGAGTTGCAAGCAGCTTGGGTGTAAGACTGCGTCAAAGAATTTTTTTTTATAATTGACTAAAGAGTTTATGACTACTCTTATGGTGTAGGGTGATGTACACAGCGCGGGCGTTAAGGAAAATGGGATAGGGAAGATAGGAGATTCCGATGCACATTGGCTTTAAATGTCTGTAAATTATACCGAGGAGGAAAGACAGAGCTGGGCAAGGCATTCCACATTCGTGTTGTACGGCCTATGAAAGAATCTATATTTTAAAGTACGGCCGAAGATAGGCTGTATGGTTAACTGATGGGCATTCCTGCAAGGCGAGTATTGCGGTTGAATTGCTGAAGGGGCGGAATGCAGCTGGCAATTTCGTTTCTGCGATGTTCAAGCGAATGTATAGAATTCGCTATATTCGTGTCTCCGATTAGTTTCAACGGACGATTTTGGATCCTATCCAGTAGGTGCAATATGGTTTTCGGCACCACCATATGGGAAATGTACTCAAGTTTGGGGCGAATGAACGCCTTATTGTATAATATTGTAGCCAGATCAGAAGGGGTAAAATATTTCTTGCACCGTTTAAGGAAACCTAGACATTTCGCTGCATTTTTGGCGACCTCGTGTATATGGTCATTCAAACGCAGGTTGTCATGAACGCACATACCGAGAATGGAAAATCTTTCGGTTTCGGTGATGCAAGTGCCATTCATCGATAATGACATAGAGACAGTAGACAGCATTGTGTTTTTGAAGCATTAAATTGCACTCTATTGGCTAAACCCCATTTTAAAATGCTGTCAAGGTCGGAATTTAATGTGCTTAACATACGTTGCCGTTCCAGTTCTACGGCCGAAGAGCAGGGTCGTGAATCCTGGAAAGAATATGAGAAGCTAAGAGTGCTGTCATCAGCGAAGGAATGAATTGGATTAGAAGTTTCAGACAAGAGATCATTTATAAAAATGAGAAAGAGAGTCGAAAACAGAACGGAGCCTTGGGGAACACCAGCATTTATATTGTGAGTTTCAGACTTAAAACCATCCAAAACAACTTGATTTGAATGGCCAGGAAGGTAGTTTCTAATCCATTGAATAAGAGATGCATCGATCCCATAAGCACGCATTTTCGACAAAAGAGCTTGGTGCCAAACTCTGTCAAATGCCTTTGAAATATCAAGCGCAACAATCTTCGATTCACCGAAGTGATGGAGAGATTGGTTAAACTTCTCGGTGAGATAGGTCATCAAATCAACAGTGGACCTGTTACCACGAAAACCATACTGCCGGTAATTGAGGAGTTCCCGTGATCCAAGATATTTCATAAGCTGACGGTTTATCAGCGTTTCCATGACCTTAGAAAGAATGGACGTAAGTGCTATGGGTCGGTAATTGGTGGGAGAAGAAGATTCGCCTTTTTTGGGGACAGGCTGGACAAATGCTGTTTTCCACCTACTCGCAAAGAGTCCAGAAGAATAGGACAGATGAAAAAGCTAACGCAGTGGTTTTGCCAGCGTGGAAGAACACCTCTTTAGAACGATGGGGGAGATACAGTCTGGAGTTTTTTTTTATGTTGAGATCAGAAAGTACTCTTGCGACTGTACGAGTGCGAAAATGGATTGGTCCCATGGTAAATTCGAAGCTCTCGAGTACAGGTGGGGACAAACCGCAATCTGGGAGCATAGAGCTGGCTGCAAAATGTGCAGTAAGCAGATTAGCTTTGTCCAAAGAGCTGGCAGCTGGAGTGTCATTGTAAATGAGCGTTGGGATTGCTCACGAGGCCGAATTCTTAATATTTTTTTACAAATGACCAAAAGTTCTTACTACCCTTGGGACATTGTAGTATTTTTTGCCTCAACTTTTGGTCGTATGAGAATTTTACACGCTTTATGAGGGCATTGCATTCTGGCTCGTTTAAACTTTTTTCGGTTTTCCTCAGATGGGTTGGCCTTGTAAGACCGAAAACTCAACTCTCTTAATCTAATAGCCTTTACAGCTCGATAATGTGTGTAAAACGATCCAACTAATAAATCTATTCTATATCAAGGACTAAATATTGTTCACTAACACGACACTGCGCCCGTACCCAGTGGAAGTCTCGATCGAACTGACATTCAAACAAAAACCACTCACAGTGCCGTGCTGCGTTGAGCAGATCGTTTTTGCACTCAAGCAAGAAACTCCTTCCATGAGACGGGTTTTCTCTCATGTCATTCCCCTCTGAGTACCTACCCTAGTTGTGCTGAACAGAAGGGTTGATAAAGTTTTAATCGTTTACTAACGATTCTCGGATCCGTTTAACAACTCGGCCATCCGACTTATCACTGCCCTCAGTGATATTGCCAAGCAAGGTCATTCATTAGATGACCGCACCCAGCTAGGTTATTCCAATAGTTCCAAAGAACTCGAAATAGATTGTTCAAGAACCCTCAGACTTATCAGTTTATCATCCACAGAGGACTTGAAATAGGTTGTTCAAGCACACTAAAACTTATCATCCACAAAGGACTTGGAAGCACACTTAAGCTTTTCCAAAATACAATCCACACAGGACTTCAAGCCACTTAGGCTTATCTGAATACCATCCACACATGACTGCAATTCACACAGACTTATCTGCATACCGTCCACACAGGACTGCAAGTCACACAGACTTATCTGAATACCGTCCAGACAGGACTGCAAGTCACACAGACTTCTCTGCATACCGTCCACACAGGACTGCAAGTCACACAGACTTATCTAAATACCTTCCACACAGGACTGCAAGTCACATAGACTTATCTGCATACTCTTACCTTCTCCTCTAAGTTGTATCAGTCGACGTCTTAAATTCCAAAACAATTTCCATTTGGAGAAACTGAGCTCATGATTTAACGTTATCGTGTGCGGATTTTATAACTCGCCAACGAATTCCCTTTGGTACGACAAAACGTTTTCCATCGTCGGTTTTTTTTTAAAGACGGTTGGTCTTCACCATATACTCCTTGTCGAGCTGTTTTATATTAGAGCTGTCGCTAGCTTCACCTTTCAATACCTTTACTATTTCCTTAAGGTCCTTATCCTGCATCTGGAGAGTTGATATCTAATCCCCTTCTCGGATTGTGACGGCTAAGACATCACATCCAGCCACCACCACTTCCGACGCTTCCTCCACTGGACGTCGTAAGCTATCCACATATTGCAGTTGAGTCCCTGGTCGGTGCCCAAGTTTCAAATCATATTCTTGGAATTAAATTCGTTTTATTTTGTGTTGCCTTTAAGGAGTTACAGTCCGTGTAAATTTGAAAATGCTTTCCTAGTAAATAAAACCGGAATCTTTCTATGCTTTCCACTACTGCCAGAGCCTCCAGTTCATAACTGCGAAATTTCGATTCAGACTTAGTTGTGGCTCGACAAAAATTTCATCAAAACACCTGCCAGTCCTAAAGAGCTGGCGTCCGTATGAAGCTGATGTTGATAATGGGGGTTATAGATAGTCAAAATAGGTGCCTTACAGAGTCGATCCTTTAAAATTTCGAAAGCGGTTTGGTGTTCTAAATTCCATTGAAATGTTGTACCTTTTCTGAGTAAACGGTTTAATGGCGCTGCGATGGTAGCATAGTTTTCGACGAACCGACGGAAATCCCTGGACAGTCCCAAAAATTGTTTAACTTCGCGTGGTGTTGTAGGTCTAGGAAACATTTTAACTGCAAGTACTTTAATCTCTCCTGGTTGGACACCTATTTGATCTATTTTATGTCCCAGGAAACTAATTTGCTTTTTAAAGAATTCACATTTCTTAAAGTTTAAAGTTAAATTTAAATCCATTAGTATTTGCAATAGTCTTCGAAGGGTTTTAAGTAATTCGTCAACGTTCGAGCCAGACAAAACTATATCGTCCATATAAGTAATTATTTTCGAATGTCCCATTTTTTGTTTTATTATTCCCATTAATCTTAAAAATACGGCTGGCGCATTCGTCAGACCAAACGCCACTCGCTTAAACTGAAATTGACCAGTGTCAGTTATAAAGGAAGTATAATGTCTGCTTCCTACATGTATGGGAATTTGGTAATATCCGTACATCAAATCTAGTACTATGAAGAGCTTGCCATTAGACATCATATTAATGCCTTCTTCGATATTTAAGGCTGGAGAATTTTCGCGTATTGTATCGGCATTTATTTTTCGAAAGTCTACACATAATCTGTAGCCACCGTCTTTTTTCAAAACTAAAAGCACTGGACTAGAATATTCGGAGGTGGAAGGTTCGATGATGTCATTTTGTAAAAGTTCTTGTATTTGTTCTTCAAGAACATTTCTGAGATGGTATGGAATTCGGTATGGTTTGTGTCTAACAGTAACGTTTTCTTTAAGCTGGATGTTCATTTCGACTACTTCAGTCTTTCCCAGTTCGTTTAATTTGTCGGCAAAACAATCTTTATACTCATTGAGCAACTGAATTAGGGACTCTCTATCATTCTTTGAAACAGAATCATCCATCTTTAAATTATCTGCTTTTATTCTTAATAAACTATGCTCCATACACTCCTTCCTATCCCCTGATTCCAGCCATTCTGAGCTATTGGCAGCACCATCGCCCTTACCCTGCGTAATATACAGTTTGCCTCCTTTCCTTGTAAGACATACTGACGGAGCATCGAGGAAGTTTCTACCCAAGATCATATCAGGATCCTGCCTGTCATCATCAACTACCATTATGTCAACTGTGAGCCGCACATTCTGAACCTGCACCAATTCTTTAATTTTTCCCAAAGGTACGACCTTCCCACCCCCATATCCCGTCAACGTGTTGCTAGTTGACGAAATACGGAAGCCATTTGCTCGAACTATACTTATTTTAATGGTGGAACAATCACTACCTAAATCGACAAAAGCGCAAAGTGAATATTCCCCGACATTTATTTGCATCATAAGACTGTCGTCAGTTGTCGTGGTCAATTTTTGCAATATTTCTATTTTTATAATGTCTTTTGGATCCGTGACATTCATTGGCATAGTGACCCCTTTCTTCGCAATTGTAGCAGACCTTATTATAACGTGCTTGTTCCTTGAATTGCCTATTTCGGCAGTCTCGAGCCAAATGATTTGCACTTTTGCAAATAAAACAATTGAGAGTTATATGTCCTTGAAGTTTCGGTTACCCGATGTAGAGTCTTTGAAGTGCTCGGTATCCCCCCGGATACCCCTTGTATCATTTTTTCGCGATTTTCCTTTTGCTCCCTTATAGCAAAATAGCTTTTTATTTTAACCAAAAGCTCCTCGAAATTTTGACCCGCTGAAGCCGTCAGCATATTTATAAGACTTTCATCTTTAAATCCTGAAACTATGTAACTCATTGTCACCTTATCCGTCATACGTACGCTAGTGCACAGCCCGACCACTCCATAAAAATAATTTTCTATGCTTTCGTCGGCTCGTTTTGTCCTGGACATAATTTGCAGGAGAAGAGTAGAATCATCTGGTATAGTTGGGAAAGCCTTAACAAAATTATTTTTAAATTCCTCCCACGTTAGAATTTGAGACATCTAACCGTAACGACCAATAGAATATGGTAGTCACATCGTCCCAACTAAACATTTTCTTAAAGGTATCCATAGAACTTACCCAGGCATCTGCACTCAACCCTTTTTTATCTGTCGGGTTAAATGATGGTAGTATTTTTTCGCACTCTGATGCGCCAAATCGGAAAACAAGAACATCTGCCGTCCTTGACGAAACGTCTAGACTACCACTACCACCTTCCAGGCTTACCGTTTCCCTGTTTGTGTGACTCTCGTTTCTCTTTTTCCTTTTTTTTTTTTTTTTTTTTTAATTTCTCTTTTAAGTGATTCTTGTTCTTGTTGCATTTTTTTTTCACTTTTATTCGAACAAAATTTTTGTTTACCAACCACTATATATATACCACAATTCAACCCAACCGACACCGACGCGCAACATAACTCTATAGCTATCACAACGAAACGCAACCCTTCTCCGCGCACACAGCCCAACAGTTCACGATCACAATTCGTATCCCTTGATATTTCGTTTTCCCTTTCTCTCTACACACACACGACGAAAAAAAAAACAAACAAACAACGATGACGCGCAGCTGCCGCGCTTGGCATAGATAGATATATGTATTTCTATACGTATAAATCTTTTCACCACTGGGATCGCACAATTTAAATAAGAAAATCAGGAAACTTTTAATTATGGGTGTAAATAGCACTATCCCGCTTCTGAGAATGTAAAACGATCCAACCAATAAATCTATTCTATATCAAGGACTAAATATTGTTCACTAACACGACATTGCGCCCGTACCCAGTGGAAGTCTCGATCGAACTGACAATTGACATTCAAACAAAAACCACTCACAGTGCCGTGCTGCGTTGAGCAGATCGTTTTTGCACTCAAACTCAAGCAAGAAACTCCTTCCATGACACGGGTTTTCTCTCATGTCATTCCCCTCTGAGTACCTACCCTAGTTGTGCTGAACAGAAGGGTTGATAAAGTTTTAATCGTTTACTAACGGCAACTCTGGCTGCAAAGTGTCAATAAGGTGCAAAAATAAGCTCTCGAATTTTGTTTAAATATTGTGTATATTTCAAAAGTATATTGAAACTGAATATTTTCTAAGTGCGCAAGAAACCTTTTTCGGTCTAAAAAAAAAGCAATCTAACTCACAGAGTAAGTCATAGATGCTAAGAAATAATTAAGACAAAATTGCTCTTGCGAACAAAGAAAGTATTCCACGGTGCACATACACATATACAAAATAGCACTCCCATACATATGCTAAAGCGAAAATTCGGTGAGACTTCACCAGAAACACAACAACAAAGTCAAAAAACACTTTGCACAATGGGAGTGGGAGATATGACAGTAAAGGAGCTCGAAGAATTGTTTGATCGAAAAATCGTTAATCTGGCAACGAAAAATGATCTAGCTGAATTAAAAAACAGCATTAAGGAACAGAAAGATCAAATCGATAAACTGCAAGAGCAACTGGTGTGTACACAGTTCCAATTGCAACAAACACAAGAAGCACTACAAAAAACGCAACTCAGATGTGGTACGTGGGAGAGGGAGGTGCAACTATTGGCAAAGAGGGCATGCGAAAACAACGTCATTGTCCACATACCAACAACTACAAATGTCGACCCTATCATTCGCGCAAAAGAAATTTGCGCAGATTTTCTAGATGTTGACATTAATGAAAACACTCTAAAAGATGCCAGAAGATTGGGATCCGCAAATCAAAGTGTGGCAAATGTACTTGTCAAGGTAAACAACACGGAGGATGTCAAGAAAATAATATCCAAAGCAGGCAAACTGCGCAATACGGGAGTTTCTATTCACAGAGACTTTCCTAAGGCAGTTCGCGACCGCCGAAGAAGAATATTCAGCCTAAAGAGAGAATTACTTTCCCGCAATCAAAATCTAAAAGTGTTTCTAAGGGGCGAACATATTCAAGTGGAAACTAAAACATTCTTTTACGACGAAAACGACAAACTTGTTTGCAGCGACGGAGATGGTGATGGAGCTGAAATTCTAAATCAGCTGGTAATGACAGCCCAAGCGAGCAGTGGCCGAAGTCGGCTATTGATGTCAGAGACATCTGCATCTTCAACAAAAAACCAACGTGTCCATGATTACTCATCTAGGACAACAACCCAAACAACGAATCGTTCCTAAAAGTGTTGCCGTCTGCCCTAGTATTAAAATAGTTACACCCAATACAAATTTAAAATTTAATATTTTGTCATATAATGTAGCTGGAATAAAAAATAAGAGTATTTATGTAGATTTTTTTGAATATGTTAAAAAACATGATATTTTTTTCCTGTATGAAACTTTTTTAATGGCAAATCGTTACGATGATTTTAAGAATTATTTTAATGGATATGAATTGCAGTGGAGTGCTGCAGTACGAACTCACACCGTAGGAAGAGCTAGTGGGGGAATGCTTTTTGGCATAAAAAAACAACTGACGTCGAACGTAAGCTTTGCGAGGAGAGAGGATAGGGACTTAGTCATAATTGAAACGAATGGGAAACAAATGGAGATTGTTCCTGTATACATAAACTGCTGCAACTGGCAAGCAGATTATACTGAATTGCTCGATTTCCTTCTTATTACAGGATGTAAAAATACGATGCTTATTGGCGATTTTAATGCTAGAGTTGGAAGAGAACAAGTAGCTCCTATTTGCAAAGGAGAAGTTACATGTTTTTCAAATATTGCCAGAAAGTCAAAGGATGAAACAATCGATACGAAAGGGAAACAACTAATAGAAACCTGTGAGTCGTTTGACCTATGTCTAATCAACGGAAGAACAGCAAGCGATATAGAGGGTGAATTAACTTATGTAAAAGGAAACGGATGTTCTGTAATAGACTATGCACTGATAAACGGAGATTGGCACGACCTGATACAAGACATGCAGATAGCTAATCAGACATTTTCAGACCACATGCCTCTGGTTATTGATTGTGCTTTATGTGCAAAAACACCAATTGCGAGGGATTTATCGCTTCTCCCAAAACTTATTTGGAAAGATAGTTGGGGTAACGAGTACCGCAGGCAACTGGATGAATGTGTCACTATTCTGGAACCGGACTGGAACCATGCTCTACTATACCCCAGCTTTCTCACAAGTATTATACAATACATAGCTCAACCAAGAACAAGAAGAAGCAATGTTGTAAAAAAACAACCGTGGTTTGACGAAGATTGTTCGAAGGCCAGACGAAAATCTCTCGCGTCTCTAAACCTTTTCAGAAGGGTAAATTCAGAAGCCACAAGAAAAATATATATTGAAGCGAATGATCGGTACAAAGATGTCTGTGAACAGAAAAAATCGCTGTACTATAATAGAATGGCTAATGAAATGGCAGGCATTTCGAATAGTAAAGAGTTCTGGGCTATAGCGAAAAAATTAAATGGAACCACGCCCAAAGTTGGTACGTCAATTGGAGTTAATGCTCTAAAAAACCATTTCCAATTAATGCTCAATCCGCAAGGAACGCAAATCGCATATCAATATGCGATGCCAGATGTGCAAGATGACATTTTGGATGCAGCGTTTGAAATGGAAGAACTATTTGAGGTCCTAAGAAAATGCAAACGAAACAAAGCCCCCGGAGAAGATAGGATACCATACGAATTTTTCCAAAATGCCTCCATAAAATTTCTTGAAAAGCTTTTAGGCGCATTTAACTATATATATAGAGAAGGAAAAGTGCCGGAAGAGTTCCAAAGGTCTATTATATTCCCAATTTTTAAAAAAGGTGATCCAAATGATGCGGCTAACTACAGAGGCATATCGTTCATGAATACAGTAACTAAAATTCTCATGGGCCTAATGAATTCAAGGCTAGCAAAATGGGCTAAAGAAAATAACAAGTTGAGCCAGTTTCAGGCAGGATTTAGAGAAGGTTTCTCTACAGTGGACCAAATTTTTAACCTTACAAGTATAGCGGAAGGCTACTTAAATAAAGGCAAAAAACTTTACGCGTTTTTCATCGATTTTAGAGCCGCATTTGATACTGTAAACAGAAACTGCCTGTTCTATAAACTGTCACGGATCGGAGTATCTTCAACTTTTTTAAAAGCGCTTCTTAATTTATATGGAAAAAATGAATCAGTGATATGGAATGGTAAGGAGCTTTCGGACTCGTTCGAAATAAAAAGTGGAGTAAGACAAGGATGTCTTATAAGCCCTTTATTATTCTCACTCTTTTTGGATGACATCACAGATTTCATGCCCGCTGGAATCGAAGTAGAAGGAGTGAGAATTAAAACTCTGTTGTTTGCGGATGATATTGTCATTCTAGCAGAATCACCGAGTTCATTACAGCTAATGATAAATAAGTTAGAAAACTACTGCAAGCTAAACGACCTGCAAATAAATACAACAAAGTCAAAAATTCTTATCTTCAGGAAAGGCACAGGACGATTTGCAAGGAATGAAAAATGGAAATATGGCGGGGATGAATTGGAGGTTGTCAAGACGTTCAAATATCTGGGAATAACCCTAAGACACGACCTTTCACTGAAAAAACATTTCTCACTCAAGCTCTCCGATGCAAAGAAAGCTATCAATTATACGTGGAAAAATCTTATGTCTAATTCGAGGATCGGAATACCAGCAAAAATTAAAGTCTTCGAAGCTGTTATGCGATCGGTAATGTGCTACGGTGCACAGGTATGGGGAGGGAAATATTCCGATGAAGTGGAAAAGTTACTGCGTTTCTTTCTGAAAAAACTGCTTCGGCTTCCATCGAGCACGCCCAACTATCTGCTACAAATTGAGAGCGGTATAGCGCCACTTCTTGTATACACCCTTAAGTTGAACATGAACTTTGTTATAAAGGCTTTGAATTTAGAAGACGATACACGACTCACAAAAATACTAGTGCGGAAAGCAATAAGAACAAAAACCCTTTTCTTCAAGGACTGGGAAACCATCGCCACAAATTATAACATCAGGCTTGATTTAGAGGAGAGTAATATTTTAGACTGGCAGAGGATTGCGAACAAATTTATATTGGAGGTAGAACAGGCCATACGAATTGATAATGTTAGCAAAGCGGAAAGCTCAAGCTCACGCCGTTTATATAAACAGCTCCAACATCAACACATGACCTATCTGAACCTTAACCTCAATACTGCCCAAATATCATTGGTACTTCGAGCGCGAGGAGAACTACTCAAGCTCAATTGGATGCCACATCGGGATGACCTTCCGCATCGCTGCAGCTTGTGTAACACTGGCGAAAATGAAGACGTGATACACTTCATCGGATCCTGCCCCATTATGAAGGAAATCCGGCGTAATCACTTTGGTGCCGACACTCTAATGTTGGAAGAATTAAAAAATATTCTTAACGACAGTCGTAATTGGACTACACTTGCCTCGTACTGTGAAACTGCTCTTAATTATAGAAAAAGAATTTTGGATGAAAACTTTTAAATGTACACTACTTCAGCTACTTTTTGCTTTATTGATATTTGTGTGTAAAATTATTGTTAAATTTGTTGTCAAATCTCGGCAGACGGCTAGGCCATGCTTAAATGTACAATTTTTATACAATTAATGTAATATTCATGATTTAATAAAGTACCATTAACTAACTAACTAACTAACGATTCTCGGATCCGTTTAACATGTGCAACCGACCAAGTGCATATTTTGGAGCGACTCGCGAATTAATCTCGCTTAATTGGACGAATTCAGCCGATCCTAGAAAGTATAAACCACATGTGGATCACAGGAAATTTTGGAGCTATCTGATACAAATGAGTTGCGGTGGGTCTCCACCAAGTCCAACATTGCCGATTTGGCCACAAGGGCCAAATATTTTCAAACTACCAACCTGGGAGATGAGTACAGGGTCCACATTTTTTGCTGTCAGATGAGCTAACTTGGCCTTCAAGTTCAGACGTGGATACCTATGTCAGCCTGACACTTGATGAGGAGTTACGAACACACATTACCGACACGAGATATTCCATTTAAGTAGCCATGAAATCAATCTAACCAAATTTTCAAACTTTTTAAAGCTAAAACGCGTGATAGCCTGGGTCGTTCGTTGGCGATATAGTTGTGAAAGGCCGTCAAACACCAATCGCTTTTAGGTTATGAACTTCAGTATTCCGAGAATGTCCTATGCCGGATGGTACAGAAACAGTTTTATTCCGATGAATAGGTATGCAAATGCAACATTGAAACGTGGTCAACAGGTTGAAAAATCAAGCCGTTTGTTTAAGCTGACTTCGTGTTTGGACGAGTGGGGTGTCATTAGATTGTCTGGCCGTATTAATTCCGCCGTTTGTATTCCAACACAATCAAGAAGTCCCATTATACTCCCAAAAGGTTGCTGGCTATCCTAACTAATCGTCAGACATTCCCACGAGCGCTTTCATCACCAAAACAAGGATACAATTATTTGTGAAGTTCGTCGTCAGTTTTGGATTCCGCACTTACGAGCTCCTGCCAAAACCAAAGCTCGCTCTTGCCAGTTTTGTAAGGTATTGTTCGCGAAGCCTGCAACGCCACAAATGGGTCAACTTCCGAAAGACCGGCTCACCCACTTCCTTCGGCCTTTTACGTTCACAGGGGTGGATTATTTGGGACCTTTCTTAGTGGCCATAGGCAGACGCGGAGAAAAACGATGGATCGCTCTGTTTACCTGTCTCACAATGCGTGCTGTTCACTTGGAGGTAGCCGCCGATTTATCCACTGACGCATTCAATGTATGTCTCAGAAACTTTGTGAATAGAAGGGGGGTTCCTGTACGCATTCGTAGTCGCAAAGGGACAAATTTTGTTGGGGCAGCAAGGGAGTTGAAGGAGCGATTAGAAATGTTTGACCACGAAGCCATTCAGACGTACCTTTCAACAAAAGGTTATTTAACTGCCCAGCAAAGTCAAGTGCTCGTGGCTGCTGGGAGAGGTGGGTGAGGTCCATCAAAAGGGTACTTTCTGTGGCGTTGGAGGAAACAATTCCCAAAGAAGACACATTTCGAAGCGTAATCATTGAAGTGGAGAACATCATTAATTCGGGCCCTCTTACACATTTGCCCGTAACAAGCGATGAAGACGAGCCTCTTACCCCCAACCATTTTTTTTTTTGGGCTGCGCGAATTCAACGCAAACACCTGGAACTGTTGACAATGGAAAATCGCACAAGCTATCAAGGATCGTTTTTGGAAGCGGTGGATGGCCGAATATTTGCCGGATCTGACGCGAAGGGCGAAGTGGTATGGTAAAACCCAACCACTAGATGTGGGAGACTTAGTCTAAGCTGCTAGCGTAGAGGAAGAATTGTGAGCGTATTTCCAGGAAGTGATGGACAAGTTCGTGTGGTTGAAGTACAAACGTCAATGGGATTGCTGAGACGACCTGTGCCCAAACTTGCTAAGCTGGATGTTAGTGAATCTTGATAGGAGCGATACGGGGGCCGGGATGTTGCGGATTCACGGTATCTCCGCCTCTAAGTAAAAATATTTTGTAAGGATTCTGCACTTATCTGTCAAATGTAAATGTCATATGTCAATTGTTAATCTCATTGTATTTCTGTAAGCCGAGTAAGGAGGATACAAATAATTGTAAGTTCTGTTAAAGAATATATTTCTCATTTCATTAAATGTAAATTTCTTAGCAAATACAAAAGTGTGGAGTTTTTATAGCGTCCTCCTCTGCAGAAGCACAATCAACAATGAAGTTAAATATTTTTTTCGATCTTGTCTTTTAGATAATGAGGTTTATTCTCAGGTGTTTTAACGCATTAAATTTCCTTTCATTAACAGTGCAACAAGTAATCATAAGTGCGTTGCGGTGATATTGTGATAAGTTAATAGTGATTACTACGGCAAGCGAATTCATATTCAAGCTTGTTTTAAACGTTTTTTTTCTGTGACATATTTTTACGTTAAAAGAAATTAGGCCTTCTGGGGAACTCTTAAAAACGCGCCTACTATCTTAACTCTTGGTGGTGTGGAAAAAGATATATATATATATATTATATTTTGCTTACGGTCTACATAAAATCTTAATAAACTGTTGGTAACCCTACCGATATTTGTGAGAGAATTATTCCAATTTATAATGCTCACTACGGTAAGCATGCGTGAGAGCTTTGAAATGGAGATAGCTTATCGAAATCCATAATAGTAAGGGTGAAATATCCTATCTTCCCTGTACTGAAAATATAAATCGAACAGAGTATAGTTTTGTTAAAGTGGGGGTATGCTACGCCCCCTGAATAGAAAATTTTAAGTTCTTGACTTTTCCCAGTGTACGGACCACAGAATGTAGCATTCTGCCAAATTTCACGATTCTAGGACAGTCGAAAGTGCTTCATAATTTTGATGATCATCATCTAAGTGAGTGAGTGAGTTAACCAGTCAGTTACGGGTTATCTGATTTTTGAAGTCCTGTATGTTGAGAACCACTAACGCTACAGAGATGGAATTTGATAAGCATGGTAAATGCTAACAGTTTAACGTTATTGGCTCAATTGGTTCCGTAGTTAGATGGGGGTCGAAACAGTCTAAGTTTGTTCCTGTAAAAAGAATGTGTGCCTTTACCAGCGAACTTGGCGGGGGCACTACCGTGGCCTTTGATTGGAGATTTGTATTGAACACAATTCATTTATTACAATCAAATTTAAAACTTTATATGAATATTTTTTTTTGATCGACAAAATTTTGAGTTTGGAAAAAGTTTCTTACATTATGCATTTCCCTATTTCTTATATGAAGTTGTATTTGCTCCCGTTTCTTATATGTAAGTGACTTTTTCCTACATCCGACTTTGTAATATCCAATATACCTATATAGTGAACGATTGAAGCTGAAGGCTAATAAAGGTTGTTTTGTACATATGGTAATATAATTACGGGTGGTAATTCCGCATTGATTTTGAACATAAAATGATTTGTGCCTACCTATTATTTGCGATAGGTTTGCAGCAGGCACAAAACTGTATTTCATTAAGGCTGAGTATAAGCTTTAATTTTGTTATAATTTGAAGCTGTAAGTCGATGGGTATAGTAACCAGAAAACAAATTACATAATACAAAAAATGTGTGCCAGGACTTTTTGGCATGATTTAATGAGGCACAAAAATGTAAGTTAATATAACTTTGTTAACTTTAAGTGCTAGTGGTAATTTCGCCCCGATGTGTTGGGTGGGCTCATCAGTAGACGAACCACCACATCTGCCTAGACGCACTATTTACTCGATGTTTAGATTAGATTAGATGATTGGTCGAGGAAGCCTTTACCTGCCCTGGCACTCCGACCTCTCTAAAGGAGCCTATTGTGCCATCCCTGGTAGGGTCGTAGAGCCATCTTTTTACTACGGAGACAGTCAGGAAGACAAGTATCTTCTCTGGGGGTAATTCAGCAAGATTTTCCGAGGTGACGATTTCTTCGCCAAAGACTTCCTTCCTAAGACGAAAGAGAGCCAGACATTCCATGAGAATGTGAAGAGAGGATTCATCACTTTCTAGGCACAGTCTACATGTGGGGTCTGGTGACACTCCGATTTGGGTAAGGTGTTTTTTCATAAGGCCATGGCCAGTAATAATTCCTGTCAGTATTCTTAGGTTGTTTTTATCCAGATTAGCTAGAAAATAGGATTTTCTGGGGGAGAATTTTCTGCCAAGGTGTTTTAAGCCAGAGTTCATTAGATTCGATTTGAGCTAAGCTCCTAATGTATTCGCTGAAGCATCCCTTACTGACACCGCAGAAGGGTTTAGGTCCGACGAGTGGCGTTGTCGTGCCGACTTTGGCCAGTGAGTCAGCCGTTTCGTTTCCAGTAAAGCCCCTGTGGACTGGAATCCAGTGTAGGATGGCTAGGTTTTTCTTTGCTAGTTCGTAGATGGCCATATAAGTTTCTAGGACCAGCTTCGATTTTATAACAGATGAGTTCAGAGCTGTAAGAGCAGCTTGACTGTCTGAGAAGATAAATATGGTTTTACCTCTTGTATTAGAGCATACATTTATTGTAGCGCAATGGTTGATGACAAGGACTTCAGCCTGGAATATGGACGAGAACTTGCCTAGGCTGACTGAAAAGTTCGCTTGAGGCGATTCTCCAAAAATGCCAGATCCAGTCCCTGAATCCATCTTGGAACCATCTGTGTACCAGAGTGGGTCAAGTCGCGATAGATTGGGTTTGTATTTTTCCCATTCTCCCCATTCTTTGCCGGGATGATGATGGAGAAGTTTTTATGAAAGCCATATTACAGTAACACCTGGTTGGTCTTACCACAAGCGAATATAGCCACTATATCATCCGGGGTCTTATACCCCAATTGTTACCGCTGACTCGACGGCAGGTTCAAAGAGATCTGGTGGCTTGTTTATATGGAAGCTGCAAGCAAGCGTGCAACGGGCTGCAAATGACGAAAGCGTGCGTATGAAGCGCAGCTACGTGGACAGTAGGCCTTACGCAATACGAAATGTATCGACACGACGTTTTCAATAGACGACAACGACATTAAGGGTGATTATTACACCACGCAGCTTCTAACTCGATACGCATATTTCAATGCATACCTAAATAGGATTCGGAAAGTAGACCATGCGACGTGCCACTTCGGCGAATCACTGGTAGACGACGATTTTCGTACTTTCTTAATGTACAACAGGTGGAATACGGTGGATTTCCCATGAAAATATTATAGGGAAGATGATCGACAGTGTATACCTTTGGAATCTAGTATCAGGCCCTTATTATGATTGTCGATCAGCGATCGTTACAATTGTCTATTGCGTCGATAGATTTTAGCTATTCGTACGCACAAAATGTTTTCACTTCCAAGAGAAAGCATCGACCATTTGTAATCGACTACAAGCGACTGTCAAATCGACAAATATCAATCGCAATCGACAATCAAAGTTGTCGATCAACGATCAACTATCGACACTCACAATAGGGGCCGCATTCTTCATCAAAACACTGCCCTAAACCAAGAAGAGAGCAGCGGACACGACGCACGGGTTGACCGCTCAAGTCTCCATCCAAACACCAGAGCTTAATTATCTTTTACTTCTCAGCTTTGCAGACAGTTATCCTCAGTCTCTCAAGATCGCGAGTCTTATTCATTCGCCCTTACTCCCGTTGGCGTTTGTCGTATACGACTCATGTATCGTGGCGTTGTAAACGATTTTGCTTCTTTTCCTATGTGTTCACTGTAATTTCAAATCCTTTGTTTCAAAAAATGTACAAACACCGACTTAAAACCGAAATGAAATATTAGGCGTTTACGACAAACCCCAATGGGAATTGGGGTGATTGTATTACGTCGTTCTATTTTATTTATGTAATTAATGTAAAAGCATTAAAACATTACTTGCAACACATGTATAGTTTATTTTTATTTTGGCATACACTACAACAATAACAGTGATACAACAATTTTGCTCTAAACAAAAAATAATTTGGTTCAATGAGATTTCAGCATACAAATTTCGATTTGTATCAACAGGGGCTACATACTTGTAATTCAAAAATGTTAATTCAATATTTATTTTCTGGAAAAATTCACCAGAAGAATATTAAAAATCAAAGTTAAACAATCCGATTGCTATAAAAATAATATAACTTTAAAATGGTAGGTATTTGAGATCTAATCAGTCTAGTTTTTGCCAAATTGTGGTTTAGAGCAACTGCATTTTGGCTAACGGAGCACTGTTTCAAGAACCGGGAATGACTGTCATGTCATCATTTATTAGTTATATTTAATGAAATGCAATATAACAAATATAATAATATAATAATTTTGCTGGTCGTAAATATATGAAGCCTCTTATTGATTAAACGAAATTTTTGATATTAATTTAAATTTAACAAATTGTTTTAAATCTGTAATTTTTGGTATAATGTGCTGTGCATAGTAAAAATCCCAGTCGTCGCAGAGCTACATATACTTTGAATGTAATCTATGGACAATCTGAAATTTTTCATCTATTTTTACAGCACGGTCGAACAATTACCATCTCGACCCACCTTTACATTTATAATTATTATATATTTCTTATTTTACAAACTAATTATTGTCTCTTTTCAGAAGGTATACCATCATAATATATGCCAACCTCTTTTGTGGGTATTAATTGACAATTCGTACTTTATAGTGATTATATTTATTTAAATAAATATTGACAAACTCAATAGAGATGTCATGAATCAGTTTAAAAGGAAAATGCAACGAAAAACCTATGTTTTGTCAACCCTTCGAAATTAACAAAGCATAACTGTATAATATGTATAACCAAAATGTTTATTGCTAGCTCTACTAAAGTAACATTTTAATATTTTTAATATTGTTGAGTATGATTAAAATTATGAGGTGCAGTTTAGACTATTCTGGTTGGATCAATGACGCCGCCAGGTCCTGGCAAACAACTTGGGTGGCCCAGCAAATATGAGTCCACTTGTCGTGCAGCTTGTCTTCCCTCAGAAATCGCCCACACGACCAAGGATTGTCCCCTGCGACAGTCTGTCGAAAATAATATTAATAGAAATAGAAACATCATACTCGTAATCATTATAATCAGTACCTCCAGCTGCAAAGACCTTTGGGTTAGAAGTTCCATACGTTCCATTGACGGCTTTAATATTTCCCCGTGGATCTAGATCTAGACCGATTTCATTCGGAATGAGTTTTTCTGGGCCAAGGAAACCCATCGCCAATAAAATCAAATCAGCGGGGAAATATTTTTCAGTTCCGGGTACTTCTTTCATTACCCATTGGCCCGTCGGTGACTTAGTCCACTCAACTTGCACAGTGTTCACACCCTTGATGTGTCCATCTTTTCCAATGAACTCCTTTGTTGTTGTAGAATATTGACGAGGATCATTACCAAACTTAACACGAACTTCCTCGTGGCCATAGTCAACCCTGTAATAAGGCAAACAATTTAAAATACAAATACATATTTATTAACATTATCATTTTTCCGCATACCTAAATACTTTTGGCCATTGTGGCCATGGGTTGTCGTTCGCACGAGATTTTGGAGGTTCTGGAAGAATTTCAAATGTCGTAATACTTTTAGCACCCTGTCGCAAGGATGTTGCAATACAATCGCAGCCGGTATCTCCGCCTCCAATAATTATCACATCTTTTCCTTCAGCAGATATAATGTCTTTTGGACCACCCAACTGTTTCTTTTGCTGAGATTCTAAGAATTCCATGGCAAAGTGTATGCCACTCAGGTCTCGGTTTGGCAGAGGAAGGTCACGTGGCCAGGTTGCACCGGTAGTCATTAGAACTGCATCATATCTTAAAATTAACAAAAAAAAAGACAAAATATTATGTGTTGCAGGAAACCATAACGCTAAATTCCAAATACAAAATTTGAGAGGAAAACGTAGTTATGCGTGCTGAGAATCATTCTAAATATGAAACTGCATTCTGACAATGACCGCGTTCCATTCACCGCTAAATGACTAGCGGCATGCCAAACTCCATATTAAAAAAAACTGACCTGTGCTAGAGCTCTAGCGCAAATGCTGAAAAGTTTTTTTTTTATATTTGGAGTTTGGCATGCCGTTAGTCATCTAGCGTTGCTTTTCTTGCTTTCTAAAATTTATTAATCAAAGGTTCGCTGGTTATTACAGAGAAATGGAAATCTAAAGATAACATCGCGAGGGCCACAATTTGTCTTTCTGTGGAGGATGACAGCTGCACCACATCAGGAGCTGTTCAATAGCGAGGAAAGACTGGAAATTATTAGAACAATATTATCACCGACAGACACTAAGGTAAGCATCATGCGGCAAGGAGCTGATGTTGAAAAACATATTGGTGCAATGCGGAATTTGTTCATGAGATTGGAGAATCTCGGGGAAAAGAAGCTGGAACGTGGCAATGCTTTTAAGCAGTTTACCTCACAGTTTTGGCACCCTTATTACAGCATTGGAATCGCGAACAGAAAGTGAATTGACAATTGGTTACGTTGAGTCGAAATGAATCGAGGAGTTCAAGCGGCGTCAGCTGACAGGAGAAAAGGAATCGCAGAAGGCCTTGGTTAACAGTCAACAAATTACCAAATCGGATTAACAAAAAGCCTACTATTTTTGTCACTCAAAAGGACACCTCAAACGGGATTGCCTACATTACATCGAATGGAAGGCGAAGCATTCAAAGCAGCAAGTCAGCATAGCAGCAATTGAGACGGATGAAGAGTTCTGTTTGACCATAACTGATAAAAGACACAGAAAATGGATTGTAGATTCTGGTGCCTGACACATTTGAAATGACAGGGAGTTATTCTTTGAATTCGATCTATAAGTGAAGAAAAAAGTACTATTACTTGCAAATGGGGGGCACATCGAGTCGGAAGGTCAAGCAGCTATTCGGTTGAATCTTATAAATCGATTTAACAAGCATACAGCGGCAAAGTTCCAGGAAGTTTTATATGTTCCGTCAGTGAAAGTAAATTTACTATCCGTAAAGAAACTGACATCCAAAGGTTGCGGAGGGTGTTTGAAGGAGATACTTGTTATAATAACAAGAATGGTGCATCAGTTTGTGTAGCACACATGCGGGCGAATTCGTATTCTCATAACAAGCAGAAAGTTGTTAAGGAATGTGAAAATAAATGCATTCATTACTGGCACAGAGCTCTGGGACATCGATCTTCGGTTGCCATTTCGCAAATAAAATCTAAAGGTCTCGAACAGGTATGGAAATAAAGAACTGCAATATTGGCATTGTCCTGTGATATATGCATGTCCAATCGGAAAATCTACACAAGCACCATTTCCAAATAAAAGTTCCTTAAGTTCAAAGGCAGTACTTGCCATTATTCATACAGACGTATGTGGACCCATGGAAGCGCCAACTCCATCCGGAAACAGGTACATGTTAACATTTATTGATGATTACAGTCGATTTTGTACTGTTTATTTGCTGAAACATAAATCGGATGTATTCGAAACATTGAAACAGTACGCAATGGTTAAAAATATGTTTAACACAAACCCAAAAGTAATAAGGTCCGACAGAGGTGGTGAGTAGGAAAAGAAGTAGCCGATTACCTCACACGTGAAGGAGTCTAAATTCAGTACACATCAGCACATTCACCTGAACAGAATGGCGTTGTAGTTGCAAAAATCGCTCTTTAGTCGAGATGTCGAAGTGTATGCTAAGTGAAGCAAAACTACCCTTATGGGGTGAAGTTATTTTTACAGCAAATTATTTGCAAAATTCTAAAGCGTATCGAATGCTGGGCGGCAATAATAACATTCAGATATCAAGAGATGTTACTTTCGTAAAGAAGAGTGGAAGGGATATTGATTCAGTTGTGGATAGCGAAGGTGAATGCCGCGAGGGATTATCTTCCATGAATAATGCAGTTGTATTATTTTCTAACAAGTCAAACACTCAATTTTCGGATGACAGCGATTCGAATTCATCATTTGATTCATTTTTTGGTTTTGAGCAGCGATTAAGACTCAACTCAACAGAAAACCAGAAGGCAGCTAAGGCGATCGACACAGGCAACTGGAGGAATACCTCCATCGAAATATCTCAATCATATCAAAGAATCTGATCCAAAAACTTATGAGGAGGCTATCGATCGTGATAGTTGGTTAAATGCTATGGTTAAGGAGATGAGGTCGTTGAAGGAACTTGGAGTTTGGTGGACATGCCGAAGGATCGCATGACCATAGGCTGTAAGTGGGTTTTCAAACGCAACGCTGAGCCATGTGGAACTCGATTTAAAGCGCGCCTGGTAGCACAATGATTTACGCAGCGATATGGGGTGGACTACGAAGAGGCCTTTTCACCTGAGGTTTCGCGTACAACGCTCAGAAAGTTATTTGCAGTAGCTACGGCTTTCCTCAACATTGACTTAAGTGAAGTTATCTACCGGCTTCGATAAGAATGGGAAAGAAAGCAAAGTCTGCCTATTAAATAAGGCAATTTACGGACTGAAGCAGTCCGTTCATGAAACAAGAACATTCACAATGTGAAGACAGGATTCACGCAAAGTAAATTGGATTCTTGTTTGCATACACTGTTCAGAGAAACAGTGTTGTGGATCCGGAAGATAACTGTTTACAACAGCCCTACTTCTATTTAGCTGAGAGTTCTAACTCCTTGAAAGCATCTATTTTTTCTCCTTCTGTCGCTGTCAAAGTCTTTCCGGAACCCGTTTTTTTTTAACTATATAAACAGTTCCTTTCAACACTTTTTTAAATATTCTTAACAAAATTAAAAAAAGAAATCACTGATGTGCACTCCTGCAACCAAGTATTCGCAGTGGCCTCATCCTAGTTGCGCATCTTTTTATATGCTTTCCAGGTAGTTCGTTGTTTGATCTTGGGAAATTCGCGCGTAGTTTTTATTTACCCTTTAATTTTATGACTTATTGTTGGGAAAATATTTACCTGTTCAGAGGTAGCAAAAGTTTCCGGGTACAAATTTTCCAACAGGTATAAAGAGTGAAAATCGATTGCAAAATGTATGGCCTCATCCTAGTGATCGCCAGTGTATATAAAACTAATGTCGTTTTTCATTCATTCTGAAATCCAATGGAACATGAAAACTGATTCTGGTCGACTGCACTCACATATTCAATTGGTGAAATTTAAAAAATTGTTGGATGGATGCTGCCAGCTGGCTTTTATAAAATATATAAATTGCACTTGTGTAAGTGCTTCTTGAGTGGTTTCTAACTAATGTAGAAGAAAAATTCTCATCTCAGAATTAACAGAAGCGTAATAGAACGGTTTCATATGTGATTTTCTTGATTCCGGACGCTCACGAACGAACGTGCCCAATGGAAAACGGCATAAGAATTTAGCGCGTGAAACAGGATAAACGAGTCGCAGTCGGAGTCAGATTTTCGCTTCAAGGTATTCTTTTGAAGAGCTTTTCGAAACAAATTTCCGATATTTATGTAACGCTCACCGGCGTTTTGCGTTACAGTCTCGTCTCCGGTCAGAGCAAAGTCCTGCTTTTTTCGAATTTCTGCGAGAAGCAACTTTATATGCTTTTCCATCTTAACAGTTTTTGCTCTATGAAAGGTGCCACGCCCAGTATATTCAATATATATATAACGATTCTTGAAAGCTATTTTGATTTGAGTTTGGCCAACATATGAGAATCGGGTTGATGCGCCTTCAGGATTTTGAGGGGTTAGATAGCGAATCAAAAAGTGCGACGATTTGAGTCAATAGGTCACTTGAGATATGAAGATTACACTGTGTGACGGTATTTTGAAAGTGCAGTATAATCTACATCAAGGTAAAAATTCCAATATATCTTTATTTTAAAAAGTTAAGTCAGTTAAACTTCTCAGACTATTTAGTAATCCTGGAAAAATATCTACCCATTTAGACATGTTTCATCACCCCAACACCTCAATAATTATGAAACAAATATGAATATAAAAAAATATTACAAAATATATTGTTAAACTTACTCGCTCAATAGGAATTCTGCCTTTATATCCTTTCCAACATTAACACCGGTTTTGAATTCAATACCTTCTGCAGCCATTAGATCCACTCGGCGCTTAACAACGTCTTTTGATAATTTCATCGTTGGAATGCCATACTGAAGAAGGCCTCCAATTCGATCATTCCTCTCAAAAACAGTAACCAAATGACCAGCTCTATTCAACTGTTGGGCAGCTGCCAAACCAGATGGTCCTGATCCAACCACAGCAACACTCTTTCCAGTGCGTTTTTGTGGAATTTCCGGTTGAATCCAACCGTTTTCAAATGCATGGTCAATAATAGCACACTCAATATTTTTTATTGTAACTGGGGGCTCAGAAATACCTAAAACGCAAGCCCCCTCGCAAGGAGCAGGACATACTCGACCGGTAAACTCTGGAAAATTGTTAGTTTGCAGAAGTTGCCTTAGCGCTTCTTTCCATTCTCCATGGAAAACAAGGTCATTCCATTTGGGTATTATATTTCCCAGTGGACACCCGTGGCTATTCGATTGGCAAAATGGTACACCACACTCCATACAGCGTGCAGCTTGAACTCGTAAATTTTTACGAACATGAGGGAAGTTGTAAACTTCTTTCCAATCCTTTTGTCTTTCTGTAGAATCGCGATACATGTTGGTCTCGCGCTTGTACTTAACAAAACCTCTAGTTTTATCGAGAATTCGATCCGCACGCTTTTGTTCCAATGCTATATCTTGAATTGCCTCTTCAATATCCTTGATTGAGGGCTCGCTTTTCTTGCTAACTCCGTTTTCGATAGACTTCATTTCGTTACTGATTTGTTCAGACAACTTCTCCTCCTCTAAGTCTTTCAATGCTTTTTGATATTCGTATGGGAACACTTTGACAAATTTGCTCTGACAGCTAGCCCAGTTTGTAAGAATATCCTGTGCTAATAGGGAACCAGTCTTCTCAATGAATTCTTTGAGAAGTTGCTTTACCAAAATAACATCCGTCTGCAACTCCAATGGCAAAAGCTCAACCGATTCAGGATTCACCTTCGGTTTGAAAGACCCATCGATGTCGTAGACATATGCTATTCCGCCCGACATACCAGCTGCAAAGTTTCGGCCAGTAAGTCCAAGAATCAATACTGTTCCTCCCGTCATGTACTCGCATCCGTGGTCACCAACTCCCTAAAAATAAGAACAACATGATATTAGACATTGTATTCAATTGAATTTGGAGATCATACCTCAACAACTGCTGTGACACCCGAATTTCGAACACAAAATCGTTCGGCTGCTATGCCGCGGAAGAAAGCCTTGCCGTCTGTAGCTCCATAAAGGCAAACATTTCCCACAATCACATTAAGATGCGACTCAAAGGGAACATTTGCCGGAGGAGTTATAACAACAGTACCACCGCAAAGGCCTTTTCCAACGTAATCATTAGAATCTCCAACTAAAGTGACATTTACCCCCTTGGCAAGGAATGCGCAGAAGCTCTGTCCTGCAGAGCCTTGCAGGTTAATGTTAATACTATGTCCATCAGGAAGTCCGGCTTCACCATATTTGCTGAAGTACGTAACAATATTGCAGATATTAACAAATAATATATATAACTGTATTTACCAAGCAATGTGGTAGCTCAATGTAGATCCAAAGGCTCGTTCTTCGTTCGCAATGCGTGAAACGATTTCGACTGAATCTTCATTTCCATCTAACACCCCCTGTGCTTTTTTTATGACTACGTTATCTAGGCGGTTTTCTAGTCCAAAGTCCTGAGCGACTGATCCACCAACGATATTAACGCCAGGCCTTAGCTTAAGTGCATTTTGCAACAAAAGCGACAGATCTAAAGTAGCTGCCTTGACCGCAAGCTGTTTGCCCACTTTGAGCAAGTCTGTCCGTCCAATAAGGTCTTGGAATTTTCGGATGCCCAGATTTGCCATAATACGACGAATCTATAGTTTGAATTTGTATATTATTGTAGGGGCTCAAACAACTGCAACAAAACAAACTTACATCTTCTGCTAACATGAAAAAGAAATTGATAACATGCTCTGGTTTACCAGTGAACTTCTTTCTCAAAACTGGATCTTGAGTAGCTATACCCACGGGGCATGTATTTAAGTGACATTTCCTCATCATAGTACAACCTAAAGAATAGATAAAATATTTAGAAATACAAGAACACATAAAACGGATCAAATATTAATTCTACATAATGTGGCTATTTAATCTTTAAAGTTTCAGGACTAACTTGACAACCTGTGCGCCAGTCTTAAAGTTCCTTTAATTTTGTAAAAACTTTAAGGAACTTCTCAATTTTTTTTAGAAATAGGGTATATAAATTCTCTTCGAGAATACGGAAATAACGAAAAAATAAAAGAACGCCTTTGTAAGATAGATGTAGTAACTAAACTGCATGACCGGAGGTCAATTGAAAAACCAAAACAATACTAACTAACTTACCCATAACAATTAATGGAGCTGTACTAAAGCCAAACTCATCAGCTCCTAGGAGTGCAGCTACTACTACATCAAATCCAGTTCTTAGTTGTCCATCGGCTTGAACAACAACCCTAAAGAATAAATAAAATCTTAATAAAACGGTTCTGTTGGGAAATAAAAATTAAAACATAAATTACTAATGAAACATCGCTGGAACATACACACAGACGAGGGTTAACAGAACAAATGAATACGTGAGCCACGATCAATCGACCTACAGTCTGTTTTTAACCGCTTGTGACCCCACAGTCTAGTCTCAGAAGCACAGTGGTCTGATATTGTGGCACCCTAGCTGCTTTACTCTGACTAGTTCTGTGGGAAGATGATTATGTGCGACGGAATTTTATTTCTTTGTATGATACAAAAATGTTACGGGCGTGTAAAATAACGAAGGGGAACATCAAAATCACATCTCACCGCAAGATTGTGATCGAATATGCCAACAACGTAATGTTAATAGGAAAGGCACATTTATTGCAGTTACAACTGTGATCTGCACTTATAAATAGCGTCCATTCGATAACCACGATCTGGATAACCAGGTTTCAATGTACGTTATATGAGCAATGAATTCTTCAAAACAATTTACCTTGATCGTAGATTATTTAAAACAAGAACTTGATGTGTTTCAGCAATACCCAATTCCCATGGTAAACCAGCATTTTTGATTCCTGTCCATGAACTGGCACCGGTACCCCCATCGTGTCCAGAAATAACAATGTGCTCAGCTTTACCCTGAATTAAGATATTATAGGGATTAGATGTAATACATACAATTATTTTTGTTTTTTAAAATGCCTACCTTAGCTACTCCAGCTGCTACAACTCCAACTCCAACCTCAGAAACAAGCTTGACACTAATTCTCGCCTTAGGATTAGAGCATTTGAGATCGTAAATAAGTTCAGCCAAATCCTCGATTGAGTAAATATCGTGATGAGGTGGAGGAGATATAAGTCCGACACCAGGTACTGAATGACGTGTATGGGCAATGCCTTTAGTAACTTTGTAGCCAGGTAGTTCTCCACCTTCACCAGGCTTCGCTCCTTGTGCCATTTTAATTTGCAGATCATCAGCGTTGGCCAAATATGAAGCCGTTACACCAAAGCGACCCGAAGCTACTTGCTTAATAGCTGATCGCCTGTTATAGTCGGGATCTTGATCTTATTTAAATAAATAAATATTGTAGAGTATATAAATAAAGACAACCGTGTTCTATTACATACTTAGATAACGATCTGCATCTTCGCCACCTTCTCCGGTATTACTTTTACCCCCGATTCGATTCATAGTTACTGCCAGAGTTTGATGGGCCTCCAACGAAATGCTGCCAAAGCTCATAGCTCCAGTAGCAAACCTTTAGGTTTTAGATTACGAGGGTTAGAATAGGAACGGAAAAAGAATACCAATAAATATACCTCTTGACAATCTCACTTGCCGGCTCTACTTCAGAAATATCAATACTTTTTGCATCAGTTACAAACTCTAATTGGCCTCGAAGTGTGCATTTCTTAACGCTATTTAGAGTAGATTCTCTAAAAGCCTCAAATGCGCTTTGATTCTTATTAACAGCAGCTTCTTGAAGACTGGCGATCGATGAAGGTTCATTGATATGACTTTCGCCTCCATGGCGCCAATGATATTGTCCAGGATTGCGTAAAATACGAGTATCAGGCGAGACCTTACAGTATGTCATTTGGAAACGATCCAATCCTTCGGTTGCAAGAATTCTCAACGTAACTCCACCAATGCGACTCTGTGTACCACGGAAGCAACGATCAATCAAATCAGATCCAAGACCAACGGCCTCAAAGATTTGCGCACTTTTGTACGACTGTAAAGTGCTGATACCCATTTTAGCCATGACTTTAGCAATGCCAGTATCAATTGCCTGTGCGTATGCTGTGTAAATTTGCTTGTCAGAAACATCTGGGCTAATAACGCCATCATTGCGCAGTGAGAGGGCTAACTCAAAGGCTAGATAAGGACATATAGCATCGGCACCATATCCCAAAAGTACGCAGATATGGTGAACCTCCCTGGCCTCTGCGGTCTCTACGATAATACCGACCTTCATTCGTTGCAACGTTTCAATTAGATGATGGTGCAATGCGCCCAGCGCAAGTAGAGCCGATATTGGTGCACGACCACGACCAGCATTTCTATCTGAGAGTACAATGAGCTGATATCCCTTTTCAGCAGCTATTCGACCCTCACGACAAATACGGTCAATACAGTTTATATATCCATCAACTTCTTCTTCAAATGGGAATGTTATGTCCAAAACTTTTGTTTTCCAACCGCGGTGAGTATTTCTCTTGAGCAAGTTGGTGTCTGGAATGCTTAAAATTGGATTTGGTAGCCAAATGCGATGGACTTGCATTGCTGACGGTCTTAATAAATTGCCTTCTGGTCCTACTGGACATTGCATTGACATGACCACTTTCTCGCGGAATGGATCGATCGGGGGATTTGTTACTTGAGCAAAAAGTTGCTTAAAGTAAGCATATGGAAGGGGTTGAAATTCTGACAGGCATGCCAATGGAGCATCATTTCCCATGGAACCAAGTGCCTCTTTTCTAAAAACAGCATTATTTAGATTTTAATGAACAACTTTAGGAATGCGTATTAATAACTCACTTATTTTTAAACATCGGTACAAGCAGCATGTTCACAGTCTCAGTTGTATAGCCAAACAATGAAAGCCGGGGATCAAATATACCTTTGGGGGCTGTATCAATACCATTACCATTTGCTTGCCCATTAGCAATAGCTTTCGTTAACATATCCGCATTTCGAATTTCCTCCATTGTAATCTAAAAAAAAAATAAAAAGTAGGTACGGTGAAGTATTTACAACCAAAAAAAAAAAATATGAATATACGTATTAGTATTATGTATATAATCGTTTTACAAAATATATTATGTACATATCTGGTTGGGCGCAGTGGTTCAGTGGTGGTGTGATGGAAAACACAATTTACATCTAAAGGTTTTTCTCACTGCGCCACCTTCGCGAACGTCCGACAAACATCAGAGAGGGTAACTGTCCTGGAAGAGTTTCTCAATTCAATCGATCGGACTCGGCATACGAATTTTAGGTTTTTTCTTTTTCCTCAAAAGCAAATTAAAACTGACGAATGGTTGTGAGAAGCGATTGGTGCCTATTGGGTTGGGATTTTTTTTTTATGTGTGCGTCTATTGGCAGTGAAGGTACCGTAAGATAGGTAACAGGTGCAGGTGGACCATGGAACGTTATACACCGAAAAGTTAAGTTTCTAATGCCATAACCATTGGGAAAGTTAACTTTGCCGGTGATAATACCCCTTTTGGGGCACGAATTTTTTTCAAAACGTATTATGTATGCTAGGCCGTCCAAAGTTAAGTGATATGTTCACGCGCAGGTCTCTTCTCATCATTCTCTTTGCAAAACACTTGCTCTTGCTTTCGAAGAAACCTCACCGAATTTTAAATCTTTCGAATGTTTACGAATTTCTCCTCGATGTTCTTAATTCGAAAAATTCGTAAAGAATAGCGGCTTCGAACGAGAAATATAATAGGTACCCCTCATTGGGAATCTTACTAGTTTTTACCTAATTGAAATAGCTCTCAGTCACTTGAGAATTAAGAGATGATTTGAAATTTGTATTCGATTTCATCAAAAAAGAAGTTTGATTAATTCTGAATCACTTTCGTCGCTATATAAATCAGATAGTACCTATCGTTTATTGCAAATTCGTTGCGTTTATTATACATTTTAAGAACTTTTTTTCCAGAGAACTTTTATGAATTATTGGGTTGCGGTGGGCTTTAGCCTTAAAGGACTAGAGTTAATCGATAACATTAGGATTGAAATGTAAATCGGCCATTATGGAAATTTGTTTTTCTCTTCCACACACACTGTGTCGTGTTTGGGATAACATAAGCTACTCTACATATTCGCACGTTGAGCTAATTTCATTTTCCACGTCAACTCGTGGATAATGAGTATTTACTTAGTAAATCCGCAACGATGTTCTCTTCGGATAGGCTGAAGGGTTTGAAGGTTACATAAAATGTAAAGCTATTCTTGATCTTATTGCGAACGAATATTGTTTGTAAATGTAATACAATTTGTAAAAGTTACTTTCCAAAATTAGATTTGTAGTACAAAAAAAATAGGGAATAATATGCAGACAAAATTCGAATAAAAAACTACTTCTTGTTGTTTAGAAACTTACCATCTATGTCCAAAATTTGTTTGTCAAGCATTAGTTGAAAAATAACAATTGATTTGTTTTACATACATTTTAAAGATTTTTTTATAAATTTAAATTATGAATTACCTTTTCTTGAAGCCATTCAGAATGTGGTCTAGATTTAGCTATGTTGGACTTGAGTTCGATATCTTGAATGAATGTCTTCTCCTTTGTATCAACCAAAAGCATACGACCTGGCTTAAGGCGACTTTTTAGTGTTACTTGTGAGGGATCAACATCATAAACGCCGACTTCTGAAGCCATAACAAGGATGTTTTCTTTGGTTATATAGAATCGTGATGGCCGCAAACCATTCCTATCAAGAACAGCTCCAATATAACGACCGTCAGTAAATGAAATTAAAGCCGGTCCATCCCATGGTTCCATGACACATGCTGCCCACTGATAAAAGTCCCGTTTCTCCTGTGGCATAGTCTTATCGTTTTGCCAAGCTTCAGGCACCATTGTCATAACGGCTTCTGGCAATGAACGATCACCAGCCATTGCCAAAAATTCTAGTACACAATCAAAAGATCCTGAATCGGAAAGATTTGGCTCAACAACGGGGAAGAGTTTTTTCAAATCATCCCCGAATATTTGGCTCTCCATAACACCTTCGCGAGCTTTCATTAGATTAACATTGCCTCGCAAAGTATTTATCTCTCCATTGTGTGCTAGCACACGAAGAGGATGGGCACGTTCCCAAGATGGAAACGTGTTGGTACTAAATCGGGTGTGAACCAATGCCAAATATGTTTCAAATTCAGGATTCTTAAGATCGGTGTAGTAGTCCCACAGTTGGTCTGAGGTAAACAATCCCTTGTACACAATCGTTTTCGTAGATAAGGAACATATATAAAACCGTCGACCAGGCTTTGCCAGCAGATGACTGGCTTGCTTCCGTAAGAAAAATATTTGCCGAGCAAATCTATCCTCGTCCGAATCAGTAGAGGTCACAAATACTTGACGGGACACTGGCTCGCTCCTAAGAGCTACATCTCCAACTGCTACCTGGTTGGTAGGCACTGTTCGCCATGCAAGCACTTTCAGTCCCACTTCATCTGCCAGTTTGTTGAACTCCTCCTCGGCAGCAGCTTGTGTTTTTGCATCCAAATAAAAAATTCCAGTAGCATACTTGCCAAACGAGGGCAAGGTTACACCCTGCGATTCTCTGTAAATAATAAAACAAATTATAGAAAATTTTAATTGTATTCTTATAATATGCTACTACATAATGTCTGAATCTGAAAAGAAATAATCAACAAACAACTTCCATTTACGCAATGCATGAGCATGACAGCATACACGCAGAACTTAAAACCTGATAAATCACTGATTGGTGTCGGAAACGCTAGCTCTGCGTTAACAGATACCCTGTTGACATAGTGAGCAATTGCATTATTGAAAAAATAAGCTAATAAATTAATGACCTACATGCAGCAATTGCGGTCGTCAGCTCTCATACAATCAAGTCGTGACGTATGCAAGCCAATGCTTTGCATTCATGGTATTCAGTGTGGTGCAAAATATTCATAGTAAGATAAGCTTTTCTATGAGAGCTTTTACAGCCACTTGATCGCTCTCAACAAGAATGAATCATGAATCACAATTTGTAATGCGTTCCTTGAACTTGGCATTAGCTATTGAAAGTCGTCTCGCCACAGTCAGTCACGCAGAGATTAGTGTAGCACATTTTAATCTACATGCCTGGCAAGTAAAACTATGTGATCGTTTTGGATGTTTGGTCAAACTAAATTAAATAAATGCGTGTTTCTAACCCCATATCCTTTTAAAATGACAATAACAACAGAAATTAACAATTTCTGTTTGTGTCGACTTGGGTCACGTTAACATCAAATCAAATGATGAAATATGTACACACCGTAATTGGAAAATAGAGGAAATTATTTTAGATAGTTTTAATAATTTACTCTAATAGATGGAATGGCTACCAATGATATCAGCGTAGCAGTTAATAGGTAGGTAATTGCTAAATTGTTGACCACTTTTGGCCGAATTTCACTAAATTGTTGCCTCTTTGAGATTTATTTCAAATGATAAATATATCTTCAAAACTATATTCACGTCAATTTCTAGTCAATCAATTTAAAATCTACACGTCCATTTATATAATCAAGCAATTTCCTGATAGATACGTTTAAATTGTTTAACAAGACCGCTGCGAAAGGTCAAATAAATTGGTGAAATTGTTAAAATGCCACTTTGATTTTTGTCTCTATGCGAACGCACATCTAAATCAGATTTTAGTGTTTACAAATTATAAATAGGGTGCACGTGTGTGTATTGCACAACGAATTGATTCAAAGATATTATTATGTACTTACAATGCTTTGGCGTACAGTCCGTGAGGAATTGATGCCATAACGCCAGCACCATCACCAGTGTCATTGTCGCAGGCACAGGCACCACGATGCTTCATCCGTTCTGACAAGGTCTGGGCATCACGAAGAATCTAAAAATATAAGCAAATAACTCTTTTAATAGATAAGTAAAATTATGTGTACATTATATATATATTAATTGAAAATAAACAGAATTTACTACCACTACGTATATTCAGCATTGAAAACTGTAGTGAGATGGCCAATCATAACTCGAAATATGTATGTATATGTATAGCCTATTTCAAAAGTTATTCAATAGTTAATTTTTTATATAGCTTTTCATTAGAAAATTCTCGAGTCCTAATACATTTTTCTTACAACATGCATTGTTCTAATGCGGTAAGATTCAAATATAGAAACGGCAAAGTGGAAATTCATATTTAACAGCTTTCGCACGCTTATTTCCTCTGAAGAAATTAGATAGATAGCTAGATAAAATCCCGTGTGCGTGATACAGAAGGCCAGCCATATTCGCCATGAAAAAATGAAGAGGAAACCACCATTGAATGCGGCACGTAAGATCCAGCGGCTTGATTTTGCAACAAGTCACATCAGGTGAATTCGAGAGTCATGCGACAGCTGTTAATTTGGACGGACCTGATGGATACAGCTGTTTAACAGCTGTTAGGGAGCGCCTCTTCCAATCTTGCTGGCTATGAAACGAATGGATTGTCCTTGTTCCCGGTAAGCTCGAATTTGGCCTATTTCCCCCTTGGTCAATGTCTTTCCTTTACCCATTGTTGTGCATTGTATGAAGTTATTACTTAAACTAAGCTCCCTAATACTCAATGTATCCTTTTATTTATTTAGATTTTGCTACTGTTCGTAATCAAGTGAAACGAAAAAAAACAGTTCAATTTTATCATCTTTTTGGGAAAAACGTAATAAAAGTTGCATTTATCAACTTAATCCCATTTTATTTTTACAATATATGTAATAACATAACAACATGTGGGCGCAGCAGCGCTGTGGTTAGTGTGCTGAACTGCTGTGCGAGGGATCCCAGGTTCGATCCCCGGAAAAACACAAATTACATCTTAAGGTTTTTTCTACTGCACCACCTCTCGCGAACGTCTGACAAACATCCGAGAGTATAACTGTCCCGAAAAAGCTTCTCAATTCAGCCGTTCGGACTCGGCATAAAATTGTAGGTCCCTTCCATTCGTCCCAAAAATAGAAACTCACACAAACTAATGGTTGCGAGAAGCTAGGCCTAGAGTGTCTACCGCCTGTTGCGCCGCCTATTTATTTATTTTTAAATCGACATTTTACATTTTATTTGTATTTATATCCATTGCTTGCTGTTTTATTTGGATGGTTGATGACATCTTGCGCACAGCTGTTTCTCTGGATTTACTTTTTAATGGCGCTGCTATTCGTGGGTTTTTTCTTGTTTTATTCAACTTTTTCGATTGCTAAAAGCTACACTAATATAAATAGATAGCATATTAAGAATTGGACAATTTTCGTTTAAACACATAAAATTCGTAGTTGCAAATTTCTATTCTACCACTCTACGACGCGGCAACTCCGTACTTGATAGCACAGAGCAGAAGTAAAAACATTCAGAAGTAAAAATTACCTCTTTTGGTTTTTGGATTGGATATCTGGATCATGAAATTGAACCTGATAGAACACAGGATCTCGTAGATTTGTTGTAGTGCGGGTAAATCGATGATCCATGAATCATTGGGGATAATAATGGCAACTCCGTACTTGATACCACTGAACAGAAGTGGAAACATTCAGAAGTAAAATTACTTAACTTTGGGTTTTGGGATTCGATATCTGGATCACGAAAATTGAACCCGCACCGCAATTGTGATTTGTGATTGTCACCGGTGACAATAACATTTTTGTGATCATTTTTTGAGACAGCAGATTAGTTATCACTTGTGTGTTGATTTAAGTGTTTTTTTTTTTTTTTGATGTTTAACATAAGCGAAAATGGACGTGTTTGTACCTCCGCAATTATTTGTAGGATCTAAAAGCGAATATAGGAACAAAATAAAAAATAATAAAAAGGATATAGCTGTTTTTGTAGTAGGTATTATACACCCCTTACGGCAATTGCATTTGTCAGCTAAAGTTTCGTCAACTCACCAAGAGCCCAAAATACTCTGTTTGAGAGGTGACCTCGAGAACACTTAAACTCTGTCCCATAGGTAAGTGGCTCATTCATATTTCGTATATAGGAATACTTTCTCCCAGAAATCCCTTTGGGCATCACGGCAGGGCTTTATTGGCTGCGCGAATCGAATAGATAATACTTTTAGACATTTATGTTGGTAAAATGGTTACTTTTATATTACTTTGCATTTTCTAAAAGTTCATTGTCTACTGAAAGGCTTCTACCCAAAAAAAAAACAAAAACAAATAAAATGTCAGTGATGCCAAATTATAAATATTTTTTGGTGACCACCCTAAGAATAAGAAGTACAGGAAAGAGTGTATATCACATATACAGTGTACGTGAGTGAGGCCGCAAGATATGAAAAAAACCAGAGAATTTGAAACTCATCTGTCATTTTGCTGGGGAAATTTGCCGTGTTTGAAATTTCAAATTGTTAAAATAGTGAAATTACGTATTTAACTTAATAAAACAGTAAAAAAACAGTGAATACAGTGAATAAATACAATTCTTTACCGAAAGAAATTTAAAACAACATTTCTGTGTGTGTTAAATTCTGCAAAAACGAGCATAATAAGGAGAGAAACAATTTTTCATTTCACAGGTAAATTTGATCTCATATTCCACATAAAATAATGTTTTTAAGGGTTTTTTTAGGTAGATATATTATTGTAGAACACTTTTAAATTAGTATTTCATGACATTTTGTTGCAAAAAATGGAATTTGGTTGAAAACAAAAAATATACTTTATTTATCTGATAGCATTTAATTTAACTGAAACTCTTCTGTCAAATCGGAAACTCTCGTTCACGGACGAACTATTTTTTTTGTTGGTGAGGGAAAGGCGCTTAAATCGGTTGAGCGCCCTAGTGCAGTTTTCTTGTTATACATAAATAGTAAATATGTTTAAAGGTATTTCTTCTGTTGGCCTGTTACCGTGACGGTTGGTATCGTCGTCAAGATGTTGAAGACATATGTCTTACAACGGAGAAACAGCTAAGAATCCAATCAAAACTAATAGACAAAAAAATATAAAATTTTACGGAACAGAGGTCTAATCGCGTAAGGGTAAAACGATCGAACGACGTCGTCGATGCTGCTACTTCGTGTAACAACCAAAAACGATGATCGTCGAAACGAGTGAACGATCATCGTTTCTTGTTGCTTCACGTAAACAAATTAACTGTCAAATACTGTCGTCGAAATGATTCGATTGAATGATGTCTCTTTGGCAATCGTTTCATCGTTTTTGGTATATTTTCTTTCCATATAGGGTCTTTTAAAGCAAAACAAAGGTTAAAAGAATATTGTTTCTATCAAATCTTTTATAATTTCGACAAATAGTACTCTCCATTACGCATTTGTACGGTCAAATGTGAAAATATAGAAAAAATATCCATTTCCTTCATTCTAGTTAAACGAAATAGGTACACTAGAAAGTTCACATCACACTCTTGTTATGTTCTCTTTGGAGTAGGCAATGATAGAATTGCATTTATTAAATTGGCTTTAAAGAATGCATTCACTAATTTTGTCTTATATTACGACCCCTAATCAATACAAAAAATGTTTACCTTTTTATCTATTTCCACATAAAAGACAACAACACACACAAATTGCATATATACCTTTTTTATTAGTTTTCAGGTTGTCACAGTTTCTTTACAGCCCTGCTCAAACTGTTTAAAACGAAAACGATGAACGATTCGATTGAACGACGCTATTGTGATGTTACATCGTTACGTTTTGTTCAATCGTCGAGACGATGATCGTCTGAAATGTTACGCGAAGACCCCAGATGTATGACCGAATTATTATCAGCTGGATGTAGATAAAATGTACCTAACTAAAATTTATTTAACTAAGGAAAATATATGTGATAGTGTTTTTGCATTAAAATTAAACCTAAAACTAAAAACTGAATTTTATTTATACCTACGTTTAAAATTTGTAGGTTCCTGTAAAAGGTAAGTTTATTTATTAAGGCTATTATTAATAGCTGTGATTCTTTAAAGGTGCCTAAGTACTTCTGAGAAGATAAAAACCATATTCTATAGTGCTTCCTTAAAGCTCAGCTACATATTTTCCTACTTTATCACTTTTAAAGAAACGGGTAAGGGTTACATCGTGCGCCCCAGCACTTTGGCGTCCTAACTCTACGCTGGCCCCTTAGGCCGGCCCTGTGTTAATGCATTTGTGTTAGTGTAACTCACACTATTTTGAAAAAAGCCTCACTGTTTCCTCGATATGCCCCTTCCTGTACTTCTTATTCTTAGTGACCACCTTACGCAGACGGAGAATTTTATTTGATTACAAGTGGTTGTCACATTTGTGATAATCGCAAATCACCTTAGCCGATTCCACCCCTGTATTTCAGATAGGTAATTATAACGTAGTATATAAAATTTTAAAATAATTAGTATCTATATAAGTAACTAAAATTGTAAGAAACTAAAAATGTGGTTACGGTTTATGAATATGATCTGGGCTAATGAGCGCAAATTTAATCTCCGGAAAAACACAAATTACTATGTACACAATTGAGGTTTTTTACTGTCCCATCTTTCGCCAACATCTGACAAACATCGTCTTGAAAGTTTTTTAACTCAGACGTTCGGATACGGTATACAAATGTTGGTCCTTTTTATTCGCCCCAAAAATTACACTCCTGCAAACAAATGCTTGGGAAAAGATAGCCATGGTCCTACGTAGATGTGATATACCTGCGCCTACTATTTACATAGATTTTAGCTTTTAGTTGCCATTTGATTCGCAAAACATACAAAAATTATGCTTTAATTTAAATATATAGTCAGTTTATAAGCATTTAGCTTAGAAACTTTAGTGCGCTCTTTCCGCATTCTTGTAATACGGGGTGCTAAAAAGCTATAGTTTTAATATAAGAAGTGCCTTTTTGACACATTTTTTACCTAGTGTGTAGGGAACCGCTTCTCTAAAACCACATGCATTCGGCCATGCTTACCATGGAATAAGTCATCTGAGTAAACTAACATTATTTGGAGCGCATGTTCTAAAGCTCCTTCATCCGTTTATAGATGAGAATCCTCTTTGGTACTTTGGTCATGGACCTTTATTTAAAAAGTTGAGAAACAATCTGGAATTTAGGTGTCTACTTTTCTTTATTTATACCATGCGAGCTGTTTTCTACGAAAAGCTGCAAAACATTTTTTTTATTCTGCAACAACACTACATTAGTAAATTATAAGTATAACTATAATCACCGATTGAAACTCATCAAAAAATTGCAATTATTCACATCACATCACAATGTGTTCATCATATAAAGTACTTCTACTCTACCTATACTTTCAAATAATTAAATATAGGAGAGAGTAATTGCGCAGTAGGTATGTAATATATACAAAATACATTAGACATCAGCAATCAGAATTTCGCTGGAAAAAAAAAAACGGGTACTACCTTATACTCGTAATTGATTTCAGTTTGGAGGTTGCACTGTGTCCCATCAACACGTAAGTTATTGGTTCATTGTACTGCAATTCGTGTTTATAGGAACACAATCACATGAAATTAACAGAACTGTAACAAGTTAAATCGACAAAGATCCAAAAAAAAATCAATAACTTCGTATTTGAACTTTGTAATTATCTAGAATACAAAATGTATATTCCGTTTTTAATCATAGGATATGCGCATGCGATTATTTGTTCGGCTTTTGATACATTATTTTCAAACAACCTACATAATTATAGACGCAACGTTGTGTGTCAATTCCGCTAAATAATTATCCTTACATAATTTTCTGACAAACATTATTCTGGTCCGGGAGCAAGCCAATAAATTATCTTGTTGGCTGACGGTTATCTTTTAAACGGGATTTTAACTCCTAATAAGCACTACTATAGTATATAGACCCGAGTTTCCCGAAGCACTTGGTGCTCCGCCATGAATATCCAAGTGCTCCGCGGAAAGATGGGAAAAGTATGAAAATTCCATCAGATTATCTAATTTTGTGCTTCTGAAACTTTGTCATTTTGTTCGCAGCTATGGAATTAGTGTATGTATTGATACAACAATATGTAAAAAATAAATCGTGCACTCCAGAACTTCAGACTATCAAAATAGAAGCGAATCAATGGCGATAACGAAATACAAGTTTCTAAGAAGACCGGAATCCGAAAGTTTTGAGAACCGCAAAAGAAAGGAGATTGGAAGCAAAACTACTCCAAAGAAAGATTTGCCGGACAAGTAGAACCAATCCATTTTTGATGTCCATCGAAATTAGGGAGATTGTTGCACCTAAACTCCATCAAGAACTCACGGCAAGGGCTGTTAGGCGCTGTGTCGTAGAACAAAATCCCCGTTCCACAAAAAACACATTATGTCAACAAAATCTTAAGGAAGAGCCGAAATTTCCAAAGACTCCACTTACAAAAACACTCGCAAAGTCCCGACCTGAACCCAATTGAAAACTTGAGGGCCGACATCGAAAGAGCATTAAAAGCCAAAAAATCAAGAAATGCTGAAGAGTTTTTCGAAAACATTAAGGAGGTCTGGAAATATCCCACCCTATTAGGATGTCGGATGGGCGCAGACTTCTCAATTCAGCCGTTCGGACTCGGCATAAAATTGTAGGTCTCTTCCATTCGTCCCAAAAATAAAATAAAAAAAACTTCCAAAACAAATGGTTGTGAGAAGCTAGTCCTAGGGTGCCTATACGGACCTGTTGCGCCCAATATTTATTTGCATATATTTATGCCGGATTTGAATGGAAAGTCTTCAGAAAAGATTGACTGCCTTTTAAAAAAAATATAACTATTCCACTAAATATTGGTAATTTTTATAAGTTTTGGAAACTGAAATTTTGAAGTTTTTGTTAATCAGTTGCAAACTCGAAAATGAGTTAAAAATGTTTTTGAATTATTTTCTTTTAATACCTACTACATTTAAATATGTACTTCATAAAATGCTAAAGGTCACATCACATATGTATTTGTTATTTATTTCAATTTAAAAAAAAATTTTAACGAAGTGCTCCGTTCTCGAGACGACTTATGCCGCTATCATCATGAAAGGACGCAATTTTAATTTCATGTCGAATCTGAACGGCCTATATGAACCTGTTGCAGAAACTATTTATATATTTTAATTTGAATTAAATTTATGTATTTAGTAATCGAAGCAAAAAAAAAAAACATTGAGGCCGCTATTGTGAGTGTCGATAGTTGATCGTTGATCGACAACTGTGATTGTCGATTGCAATTGATATTTGTCGATTTGACAGTCGCTTGTGGTCGATTACAAATGTCTGGTGGATACTTTCTTCTCTTGGAAGTGGACAATTTGGTGCGTACGAATAGCTAAAATCAATCGACGCGACCGACAATTGTCGTGACGATCGCTGATCGACAATTACAATAAGGACCGAGTGACCTCCTGAATAAGCGTATAAATTTTAGAGTAATGGACCAGTTTATTGGTGCCCTTTCCTAAATTTGTAATACAAAAAAACTAGCACAGAAGTATGCTATGCTCGAAGTAAACTATATTGATAAGACGCAATATTAATAGTAATATTCAAAGTAACGGGTTTTTCAACAGGGACGCTACAAAAGTAGAGCGACAGGGACAGCAAACGACGCCGAATTTCTTGTCGCTCTTTTGACATTTCTCTTCAGTAAGGTTTGCCATTTCATTTTTCATGATGGAAAGATATACGAGCTAACAACGAGTCGAAATTATTAAAATTTTCTACCGAAATTCGGAGTCAGTGGCCTCAACGTTAAGAGCGCTACGTCCAATTTATGGTCGTCATAATCGTCCTAGCAGATCAACAATTGAGTGTCTAGTGGAAAAATTTGAATCCACAGGCCAGTACAAAATGTTCCCGTGCCAGTGAGACAAAGAAGTGCCCGTAGTGTCGAGAATATTGCTGCCGCTGAGGCTTCAGTTGAAGAAAGCCCAAATGTGTCTCTCACACGTCGTTCTCAAGCGTTGGGCATCTCTGTGACGTCGTTGTGGCGAATTTTGCGAAAAGATCTTGGCCTACATCCTTACAAGATTAAATTGACGCAAGAACTGAAGCCGCTTAACCACCAGAAGCGTCATATGTTCGTGAATTGGGCTGAGCAACAACTTGAATATGATTCGGATTTTCATCGAAAAATCATCTTCTTCATCTTCATCAGATGAGGCTCATTTCTGGCTGAATGGCTTCGTTAATAAACAAAATATGCGGTATTGGTCAGGCAGCAATCCACACGTACTCTATAAGTCATCATTTTTGGCCCCAATTGGATGATATGGACTTGGAGGACATGTGGTTCCAACAGGACGGCGCCACAAGCCAAACAGCGAATGTCACAATCAATTTATTGCAAACCAAGTTTGGAGAACGAGTTATCTAACGAAATGGTCCAGTCGCTTGGCCGCCTCGGTCGTGCAATTTGACGCCGTTAGACTATTTCCTGTGGGGCTACGTCAAGTCTTCTATGGTCTATGCCAACAAGCCAGCGACGATTGATGAACTTCGTACGAATATCGAACGTGAAATTGCAGCAGTATCGGCCGATTTATGCTTGAAAACCGTCGAAAATTGGGTTCAGCGTCTGGACTTCTGCAAGCGTGCCCGTGGTGGCTATGCAAAAGAAATCGAGTTCCATACATAATGGCATTGAACGTACTTTCACTGGAATAAAGAATTTCATTGATATCCAAAACCGTTTTTGTTTTATTTAAAAAAACTTTTGTAGCGCTCTTATTGAAAAACCCTGTAGAACCATAGACCAAGCTTCTTATAACCATTGCATACCACGGTTTTCACTTTTTATTAAAGCCCACATTGTTTTCTATCATTCCGAGAGGGTTACCACTCGGGCAACTATTAACAAAAAAGTTGTGAAGCCAATGAAAAGGACCTACAATAATATGATGCAATATAATTTGTGTTTTTCCGTAAAACCCTTACACTGCCTATTTGCGAAGGTAAAAGTAGCAAAAGGCCACATTTTCTTATAGTGAATAACGATAATATTATTAAGGCTAATATACATAATATTATATTACAGTATTACAACAAACCGAACATCTAAGCTCTTCATCACTGAAGCTCCTTCTCATCTTTCTTCGAAAGACGGGAAAACTAAGTACAGCAATGTAAGGTGTCTGTTTGGCAGTACAATGGACCAGTAGTTGTGTCTGAGTGCTCCATCGGATAGTAACAACCTCCGACAAAGAAGAAGAAAAAAAAAACACTAAACCTTTATAAAATTAAATTATCTTGCCATAACTTTTCTTGGATGACGTATTTCCGATTAGAAGATCAGATCTCGAGAAACTTATCATGGACTTTATCTTGCTTTAAGGCATTAAAATTAACCAACAATGTAATTAACCCATTATGCTTTCATTCATAAAAAACACATAAATACTCGTAATTTAATACTACACCCAATCAATAAAATACCGAATTTTAACTGAGTATGTACTTATAAATAAATATAATAAATTAATGTAATAGGTTGATAAGAAATAAAATATAAATACCTTGTGAGAACGCTTCCCGTCAATGGCGACAATGAAACCAACTCCACAAGCCTCATGCTCATTTTGGGGATCATACAATCCTTGAGCCTTAGGTGCTTCCCATGGCATTTGTTTGCTTTCGCCATCTGAAAACTCATCATTTGCACTAATTCCTTGTTCACTGGATTTTTCAAAATCGCTATTGTTTATAGCTAAATTCTCACAGTATTCGCAATTATTGCCACGTTCAAGAATTTCATGTCCTTTTTGTGAATCGTTAATTGTAGGGGCCATCATACGTTAACAACCCTTATGCAAATGTAACAGTTTTGATTAAAATTATCTTAAAACACAAGTTTAAACTTCAAAGGGTTGGTATATAATGTATTATGTTGTGTAGTATAGGTATGCTACTTGAACTTTTATAGCACTAAAACACTAAATAAATGCAACGTTATATGTACCAGTACATATGTGTAATTGATTAAATGTTATATTGAACCTCGGTTTACATGCGTAGTGTATTATCATTCACTAACTTCGCTTTAATATCACTGTTCTCGACTGATAGATTTAAGTCAATAGCCACCTGAATCGAAATCCGTTTTATTAAATCTGAAAAACAAACAAAAAATGTTTTTATATAAATAGGATAAAGGTATAGGTATAGGTTTCATTAAACATAAGATTGTTATAAAAAAGTAGGTAGATTAAAGTGTATATTATAAATTTTTAAATTCACGAGCCACATGCATGCATTCCATGCCACAATATTTTGATAAAAGAAAAACAATTCATTTCGAAATAAAACTATTAAAGCACCTTCGGGATTCCTATTTTTTTTTTTTTGCGGTTAGGGAATTGTTAATGCACTAAATAATAGTATGTAAGGTTACTATTGGCGGCAAGCTAGCGCGATGTGAATACCACAAAAGCTTTCACATGAATGAGCGCAAATTTCTCGCAATTCTCGTATTTACTGACACTGTCGTCACTCGTCAGTCACTTTGGTAGTGAGTGAACTCCAACTGGTGCCACCGAAGAGCACGCGCAGGCAAGCGGTGCTTTAAAAGTTCTAAGATGAACCAGACGTAAACGTAATTATGTAGGTATATAGGAAAATATCAGCAAATTTCATTATTGTGTATCAATAGCATCAAACATTTTTGTAATAGACATTAGTAGCATTGAATGCCTAACATCTGCACATGTACAGTACAATATTAATAAAACTACGTAGTATCCATATAAATTATCGTTAGAACCCACATTTCTTTATGATTAATAAGATAAATCATAACTATCGGCCAAATCTGACAAGCGATAAGAGCGTATACTATGTGCAGGAATAGGAATGTATTGCGTAACAGAAAATTTCCATTCCATTACCAGTAGAATAAAAATACATATAATAAAATGCATCTGTACCTGTCTAGCAATTTGTCTTTAGAATTGCCGTGGCTAAAAGCCGCATTTTGTACAAATCTACGTACATATTGTATATTTACATCCAAACAAAACAAAAATAATGTATTTATATATTTATTTATAGAAGGAACTTTTTTTTTCTTCTCATGCCATGACCAACACATTCCTTCTGTATTTTTAATAACCCTGACAATTTTTATCTTTAAAAACTGTGCGTTTTCCCTCCCAGCGCAGCGGCGGCGCCTATTGTGGAATGGGGTTTTTAGTGAAACTTATACGCAAATGTTTATATATAAATTGTAGAAAATAAACAGAGAACGAGCTCGCACACGCTCCCTAGAAGCTCCTTTGGATCCACCTCACCTCAATAGTCAAGAGCACTTCAATTTTATTAACAAAATACAATAAAAGATTCATTCGTTAGATAAAATCGAAGTGCAAATGCTTTACTTTTGACCTAGATCAGTTTTTTTTTTACACAGAAAAAGATACCTATATGTACGTGTGTATGTTCAGCGTATTTGCGATAATATTAGTTCATTCAACTTATGTACATATGCTTGCGGGAAATTGTTTGGTTTAAAATTAGATATTTCGACGAAAAGTTTGCCCGATCAGAGCACAATCTTAATCTTAATAATGTACCCGTACACTTATAATGTAGATAAGTTACTACGATGTCATGGAAAGTTTCATAATAACAATAATATATTATATATATTCTTAGGTACTAGTAGTACCTATACATATCGAGAAATGAGTATAATGATGGAATTTGAATGATATTTGTCAAAACCCATGACAAAGGCAAATATAATGCATGAGGGTTGTATATGTATAATAAAAAGGATACTTGTTGTACCAGCCGATTGATTTAAATAATAAATTATTACCTACAACGAGAATTCAAGTTTAAAACTCATCTCCCTCATATACCTACAGGCGTAACTTATTGTTGTTACAATTATTGTGCTCTTTCTAGAATTTGGAGTGCCAGCTTTAACAATAGCTGGGTTGTCAATTTCTTATTCATTCTACAAAATTTTTTGCATGAGCAATATTAAGGTGCTAGTACACGATATGTAGCACGCCACATATATATGTGGCTCTGACGTCACCAGATAGTCTACACATATGGCACACATTTCGTTTTTCGTATGTAGCGCAGTGGCTACATAAAATTGTGCTAGTACCCGGATTGTAGCACAGCGAGCACATATCGGTTGGCTGTTGGTTATTCGTTTATGATGATGCTATCCGCAGTTTTGTTGCCCTGTGTGCAGTCTTGCACTAGAACTGTAGGTACTAATTGTTTTATTGCTTTGATTGTATTTAAGTTATCCAGTCGCGTTCGCTACTTTTATGACCCACAAAAAACTAAATACCATGCTGCTCGTACAAAACACACTGACACAAACTGAAATGCTGAAATTACATTCAAAAATACATACGAACCGTACAGGTAATCACTCGGCATTATGTAGCGTATTGGCACAAATCGTATGTACTAGGGTAATACACGGAATGGCGAAATGCCACACACGAGTGCTTCATATCGTGCCTCATATCGTGCCTCATACGTACGAGGCACAAAGAGGGCTAGTACACGGTATGTAGCCATTGGCTTCATACGCTGACGTCAAAATTACGTCAGAGCCACATATATATGTGGCGTGCTACATATCGTGTACTAGCACCTTTAGAAAGAATGTCATTTTATTGAAAATACTTTTGACAATTTGAATGCAACATGAAGTAAAAACACACTCACAATAAAAGTGATGGATATTTGTCTAAAAAATGTGCACGACTGGGTCGCACGAAACTTTCTTGTTTATTGGGAATCTCGCAGAATCTCAGAGCCATTTTCAGCTAATTTTACTCAGGTTTAGTAACTCACTGAGTAATCTTCACCTACGCTTCGGTTGTATGGTGGGCGAAAGCCTCCCAGAAGACTGCTAAGAAGCACCTGGATAGGGTCCAGCGTTTAGCATGTATAGGAATTACAGGTGCAATACGCACAACACCAACATGCGCATTGAAAGTAATCTTAGGGATCTTACCGCTAGACTTATTTATTAAGAAAACAGCGGCCCTAACAGTACTTCGTCTGCATCGAGATGCGAAATGGCACAATAGGGGTACCATCTATGGACACAGAAGGATCCTGGAGCTTGTCAAAAACGATATTAGGGCGCTGAATATGCCTATGGATGGTATAACAAAGGTGCGTGTTATGGAAAGGAATCACAAAACTCGTATTGAGAATGGATTACTTCCAGAAAAGAGGAATGGTGAAATCGTGATTTTCACAGACGGATCCATGATGGATGGCGGAGCGGGGGCCGGAATCTTTTCAGAAGATCTGGAACTAGCCCGTCACATTAGCCTCGGGAAACACACTTCAGTATACCAGGCTGAGATGATTGCTTTGCTGCATGCGTTGGATTACTTGCTTGAGAGTCAGATGGAAGGAAGAAATATCCTAATAGCACTGGACAACCAGGCGGTGATTAGATGCATGGAGCGGACAACCATCACAACATCACTGGCACTGGAATGTGTATTCAAGCTCAATAAGTGTTCATCTAAAAATCAGGTAACACTGACTTGGGTACGAGGACATATAGGGATCGACGGCAATGAAAAGGCGGACTCCCTTGCAAAACAGGGGTCAACTGAAAAGTTGCTGGGACCAGAACCATTCTCTCCAATTGGTAGAGGAATGGTATTCTCTCCAATTGGTAGAGGAATGGTAGAACAGCTGATTCACAAATGGATCACGGCAGAACACCTGAGAAGGTGGTCAACCGTGGGTCCGTGGAACAATGTAGACAAGCTAAAATGGCAATACAATGGCCGACCTGCTCCACTCAGAGAAAGGTTCTAAGCATGAGTCGAGGAACATTGAAATGGGTGGTGGCGTTAACTACAGGTCATGGTAATTTCGGGTATCATTTAAGGAAGATGGGCCTTAGAGAAGATGATACTTGTGAGCTATGCCTGGAGGAATCTGAGACAGCGGCACATATATCGTGTCAATGTCCGGCTTTGGCTGGCAGAAGAATGAGGATCTTGGGAAAACATTGGGTCGAGACCCATTGGATGAAACAGATCTCATATAAACAGATGCTAGCGTTAACACTAGGAATCGAACTCAGGGAAGGACTCTGGAGAAGTCCAGAGAGTCTCTCTGGGTAGGGTTTATAGTGGTAGGGAGACCCAACAATGGTGGTCTGATTCGAATATCTCTTGAAATTTATATATATATATTATCTTCAGGATATAAACATTACCTTCCTAGCAGTTACATTTTTATCCAAATCGAAAATTGCGTTTTCGAGATATGAGCAGTATTTAAAGTACATACATACCATTTTTAGCGATTAGGGGTGGAAATCGAAGGACGCATTTTTAAGCAAAAAACTGGGTATGCAGTAATGTTAAGCATGCTTATATTAACTCAACTATCAATTTTGGTTCAAATCGTTAATATTAGGGCTCGATTAAAACAAAAAAAAACGCCTCCTAGCGGGAAGTCCACAAACTCTAAATACAAAGTTTGAAACAAATCCGTCCAAGCATTTAGATTTCCCAGGGGTGGGAGGTGGGACAGACAGACATACGGACGGACAGAATTGCGATACCCACTTTTTTCAGTTCCCCTATTATTGTAATATCAGAATTAATCAAAATCTCGAGTTCGAAATTTTGTACGAAAACAATATGTATTTTTCTCTTACTACGTATACGAGAAAGTTAAAACAAGTAAAAGTGTTATCATCGGCCTGGCCGATGCTTTGGTACCCTCCACTGTATGTACTGTATAGGTACACGCATGTGTCTAATATTGGCTTTGTATGGGAGGTACCAGAACTACTTGAACGACATAGCCCATTTTCAATACCAACCTGACGACGGTAAAAATTAATCCTCTGACAAAATTTTATTCGCCTAGGTCGATTCGTTTGGACGCTATCGTGTTTTCAACAGACAGACAGACGGACATGGCTAAATCGATTCAGAATGTGATCCTGATTCAGAATATATATACTTTGACTCCTTCTTGGCGTTACAAATGTAATGACAAAGTTAATATACCTTCCTGTGGAGGGTATAAAAATAGAAGCGATTTGGGAAAATTCGAACTCCAAAAGTTGGACCCTTTGGGTGAAATTTTTGGATGGAAAAATTCGTATTTCTCATCCGGTTGACTTCAAACTCAGTTTGTGTACTCTACCTAACATTTTCGTCTATAGGGTCTATTAGAACTTGTTCGACAACTATTTACTTAAATATACGTTTCGCTACCATTTTGGAAACTATGTGTAAAGATAGATGCCATTTTTACACAATTCATTCAGCTTATAAAAATGAATTTATGAATTTATTTAAGAAATATCCACAACTTGCACGTGTTTGGTCAATTTTACCGTCTATTTCTAAACTACATACTACAATGAATCGTACCGTTTTTTGCTTGATTTTAATAGGGGAACCAAGAAGTTGTGTGTCTTGTGACATGCGCAATCGAACGTTATAATTGGTTCAAGGAACAGTGATAAAATTGTGCGAAAGGAATTAAAATAAAAAAATTGTCTCTGCAACTGCTTATAAATATGATACAGGGCAGACTGTGACTGTGGTGGTATATAAAAAAAACACCACTCCCAACGGTAAACGGGTCATCAGTCTTATTATAAAGGACCCCTGCTTATCGACCAGATGTATTAAAATTGCATTAAAGCGATCTCATGCAGGATGATCTGTTAAAGAGCGGTTAATAGTGGCTTGTCATACTTGTAAGCCTATTCCATTGAAATATTAAGAAAGACAAACAAAGTTTCCAAAAACTGTTTTTTTCTTGAGATATAAAAAGCTATGTAGTTAGGTACTAGAGTTTTACTGCTCCTAAGCGTATATGTATAATTGTATAATAGTGAATTGAAAATATTCTGCTTAGTTGTTGTTTGTGTTTTATAGATAGTCTTTCTTTTCAACAAAATTCATTCACTTTGGGTCCACTCCTACTTCTAACACAATCCTTTGCCCCATAGATTTTTAAAACAAATTTTTCTTCAAGTGGATTTCAACGATTTTAAATTTAAAACAAATGTTAATTCATTGGCTATAATACCTTAAAATGCACATAACTAACTCTTGGTTTAGGATTGGGGTTTAGGTTGTAGCTGGAGGTTAACTACATTTCCTTTTAATTAAAGGCAAAAACAGACAAAGCTTCAGGTTTTATAGCTACGAGCGTATTCCATTGCTCTACTTATCTATTAATATTTGTAACATATTATGAACATTTTAAGTAAAACACGTTACAAGCTACGAGTACACGGCGTGTACTCGGCATATTATTGACGCTGACATATGCTGGCATGCGTATGTCACCCATATGTTCGACTCAAAATGGCATGTCCATTTCGGAGAATAAAAAAAAATCGTTTGAATTGAAGATTTTTTGGACGTTTTTTAATCCATTGGCATATAGCCATCCTTTGATGGAAATTGTTACTCTATGGCTTGATAGAAAGAAGACGAACCATTTTTTTTTTGGATATACATATATATATTATATTCACTTCGAAATGTCACCAGAAAGCCCTAAAATCTTCATTTTTCCAAGCCAAAAAAAGCACTCAAATGTTTAATATTTTAGGGCTTTCTGGTGACATTTCGACATACGAATATGCCAACTTTGAGACAAAACGTGTATGCCGTGTACTCGGCATATTTTTCGCATATGCCACAATATATAAAACGTGACATATTCTATAATATGTCGTGTAATTATCGTGACGTCAGAGTGGCATGCGTATGTCGTGTGTTTGGCATGTCGTTATGCGTCAATTATCATAGCACAATCGCCGCTTGTATTTAAACATTTGATAATAATTTGCAAACTAAGAGGGTAACGATATCATAGCAATTGCACACTTTATCTAACATGTGGTAAGCATTTACTGTTAGGCTGATAAGACCATTAAAAAAAAGATTTATCATTCCTGTATTTTGTACTTTAACCATAGTCTGGGAATAGTCTAAAATGCTTTATTGGTATTGCAAAATTTTGAGTGTGGGGTAATATTTTGGTGTTTACTCGTGTCACTCCGATATAGATATAAAAAGCAAACCCAAGTAGATACTGATTTCAGTAAATGACAGCTTTATGACTTAGAACTATAAACATTAATTAATTAATAGATTAACACCGTTTGTGGAAAGATATTCATCTAAGTTAGTGTAAACTACTGCATGTTGGAGTTTCGGGATTTCCAAAAAAGTACATATTTTATAAACATATACATACAATGAAACATAAAGTTATTCAGTAATTGAAGATACTCAGCATCTTCGAAGTCCCCATCCCCAACCTAAAAATCGTTTTGCAAATAGCTTGCGGGAGCTTATGGTAATACTTTCTTAAACTCTTTAATAGTTTTTGCATAATGCAAAATGGTATTAAAATTAAAATGTAATCAAATACAATTATGTACACTATGTGTTGATAGAATTCCGAGGATACTAGCATGGTGGAACTTAAATAGTGTTGACTTCAAAATCTTTTCCACTTGTACCCGTACCCGTACTTGCTTTCCATTACACCAAAGTCAAGAATCCTGAGACTACGGCGGAGAATGAATCTTTAAGAAGAATAGAAAAAAAATCGAGCTTGTCGATGGAGTTTAAATGTTCTATTTCTAAGCAATCGTCAAGAAATTACGTAACCTAAAGAATGGCTGATAATCTAGCAGGACAAAATAAGATACTATGTACAATTTGTAAAATAGCGGCGTAAATGCCCTTGTGACTATTTAAAACCATATGTATTTCATTTGTACGACTACATCGTAATAAAATAATACCTGTGTAAATAAGACTTTAATGAATAAAACGCTGATATAAAATATAAGTAAGTGCAACACTTTTATCAAGTGCTTTAAATCGTCTGGAAGTGTATTCCCACCTACGAGATTATCAATAATTGATAATTGTATGAAGTTACGTCAAGACTAGAACATTTTTGATTGATTGGTATAATTAGTATTAAAGTTGTATGCAGGTAATCGCGGAAAGGAATGTTAGTCTTTTGTAAACACATATGTAGTTTGGAATACATGTCAACACAGCACAGATATGTAGATACTCATATTACGAGTAGTTCTTATTCTGACGTTAGAAAATAAACTAGACCAGAATGTAGTGCAAATTAAGGTAATTGAGTGAATATGTCCACACGCTAAATACTACTTTTAGATGTGGTGAAATGTGATGTTCAAAAACAATGGCAACACATACAATAAAGGACTATAGCAGGGGTTCCAATACTTTTCCATACTACGACTCCCCTATACAGGTTGTTAGATTTTTGCGACGCCCTTCTAAATGATATGTGATCTTACGAAGATTCGTTAAAGGGTTTTTTTCAAAAAGGACCGGTCGATGTTGAAATGGCGTCATCCCATATATCGCAATTTTGCTTGTTAACATGGCCATTCATCTAAAACCCTCCGAAGCCCCTGTCAGCGAACAAACGGCATTGTTTACGGTCATTAACTTTGATCTCCTGGATCAATTGAATCTTGCCCAAGCCCCGATGCAAAATTCGTCAAGATGAAATCTGCGAAAAGTCGACTTCTTGTCCACGGCGGGGAATTGACTGCCTCGGGTTCTCTAGTAGGTACTCTTTTACGAACCGCCGCATGCTGATTGATTTGGAATCAGTGACTGAATAATAAACTACAGATGAAACAGACACCACCAAAATAATATGGCCCCCACACTCCACAGTCTACCGGGTGCCCTCATCGACTCGTCCCATCATCACACCATCATTCCGGTACTAAAAGAACGCAAACGACTTCAGGCCAATAAGCCTCACCTCCTTCATCCTGATAACTTTAGAAAGACTGATCGATATGCATATGCGTAGCAGGCTACGTCCGGAAGATTTATCACCGGCCCAACACGCCTACACCAAAGGTAAAAGTGTGGAGACCGCGCTACATTGTGTTGTCGGCACAATAGAGAAAACATTTAAAAAGATAAAGAGTACACTCTACCGGCATTCTTAGACATTGAAGGATCGTTTAACAATGTTAGTACGGCTGCCGTACGCAGAACGCTAAGCAAGCTCAACATTAACATTATTATTGTCAACTGGATAACTAGCATGCTTGAAGAACGTCACATTATAGCCGAACTTGGGGGCTCCAAGCTAGAAGCTTATGTATCCAGAGGAACCCCTCAGGGCGGGGTAATCTCCCCCCACTGTTGTGGGTCATTGTTCTTAATGAAGCACTCACGAAACTTAAGAACAATGCCATCAGAATAACGGCTTATGCGGATGACGTCGTACTGTTGGCAACCGGAAAATGCCTTCCAACACTGTCGGAACAAATTGAAAGCGCCCTAAGAACTCTCGACACCTGGACCAGGAACTGCGGTCTAACAGTCAAAAGGAAAATACCACAGTTTGCTACACCCTCTGTTGGCGGCACACCCCTCAGAATCTCTGAGAGCGCAAGGTACCTGGGACTTATACTAGAAAAAAAACTAAACTGGAAATTGAACACCAATGAAAGAATCAAAAAAGCCACAATAGCCTTTTATTCATGCAGCAGAATCTTTGGGAAAACCTGGGGACTGTGGACCATCTCATAAAATTAAGCTCTGGATGTACACGGCTATAGTAAGACCCATACTGACCTACGGCAGTCTCGTATGGTGGCCGGCAACCAATAAAGCCACCTACCTAAAAGCGTTAACGAAGGTTCAAAGACTAGCGTGCATCGGCACCACCAGTGCGATGAGGACAACTCCAACCGCAGGACTTGAGGCTATCCTCAACCTGTGTCCGCTAGACATTCATATACAACTATCGGCCACAATTAGTGCAATGAGAATCAGCCAATCGGTAAAATGGATTTTGAACGAAACGGGTCATTCTACGATCCTACAGAAATATTTCGGCCATGTACCTGTCACGGACTACATTACGCCTTACCTAGAGTTTGCAAGACCCTTCTCTATCGCCTATCCCAGCAGGGAAGAATGGAGAGACGGACTCGTACCTAACACACCAACCATAGCCGTATTCACAGACGGATCAAAAATGGACACTGGGGTAGGGTCAGGTGTCTTCTCTGAATCGCTGGGTATATCAAAATCGATACGCCTCCCCGACCATAGCAGGGTTTTCTAAGCAGAGGTCCTGGCAGTGACAACAGCACCCCGTGAGTCTGTGGTAAGGGCAATACCACCTGAAGGTATTACCTTTTTTATCGACAGGTATAGGCAGCAATAAAAGCCATAACTGCACCAGAAATAAAATCGAAGTTTGTGAAGTGCTGTCGCGAAGAACTCAATGCTCTTGGTTAACAGCACAAGGTATCACTCTGCTGGATTCCGGGACATGAAGGCATCTCAGGCAATGAGAAAGCAGATGAATTAGCAAGACAAGGTTCGACAGCTGTTTCAGAGCAAGCTGATCCTTCTGTGGACATCCCGCCTTGAATACTCAAGCTTTTAGCAGGGAGGAAAGCCACAAGAGAGGCGAACGCAAGATGGGCCACCTTAAACACTTGTAACACCACAAGAATGCTATGGCCGTCCTTCAACGAATCCAAAACCGAGAAGATAATGCGGATGGATAGGAAGTCCTTGTCCACCCTCGTAGGTATCATAACAGGGCACAACACCCTGCGGTACCATATGAAGAAAATGGGCTTAACGCAAGAAGAACTTTGCAGAGGCTGCGGTGATGAGGAAGCTCTTGAGGATACAACCCACTTCCTATGTCACTGCCCAAGTCTCCAACACACCAGGTACAAATTCCTAGGGAGTCACTTCTTCAACGACCTAGACGAGCTTTCCAGCACATCAATAGACAAGATAATGAACTTCGTCAAATCAACAAGATGGTTTGTATGTAGCAGCACAGTAAGTAATTTGAATACAGGTAAGGGACAACCTCTTAAAAAAATACTCAATAGTGGCCCATAACCCTGATCCACCTGAAAGTAACATTTTTATCATAATCGAAAATGGCGTTTTTGAGATATGAGCCGTTTTTTAAAGTACTATTATTAGGGATTTGGGTGGATATAAAAGGACGCAGTCTTTTTAAGGAAAAACCGAGTTTGCTATTAAGTTAAGAATGACAATACATAGTACCTTAAAAAAAAAATTTTTTTTTAAATCGTTTTTACCGTTTTCGAGAAAAAGCCAATTATCAAAACTGCCGTTGCTGGACTTTTTACCGAAAAACTGGGTATGCAGTCATGTTAAGAATGCTTACATTAACTGAACTATCGATTTTGGTTCAAATCGTTAGAGCCGTTTTCGAAAAAACCTAAATTTAGGCATATTTCGTCATATTTCGTAAAAGTTTTATATGGGAGGTACCGTTAATATTAGGGCTAGCTTAAAAAAAAACAAACGTCCCGAGCGGGAAGCCTACAAACTCTAAATACGAAGTTTGGAGCAAATCCGTCCAAGCGTTTAGATTCCCCAGGGGTGGGACAGACAGACATACGGACGGACAGAATTGCGAGACCCACTTTTTTGAGTTCCCCTATCATCGTAATATCAGAATTGATCAAAATCTCGAGTTCGAAATTTTGTATGAAAACAATATCTTTTTCTTAGATACTACGTATACGAGAAAGTTAAAAATTGTAGTAGAAAAATGTTAAGGCAATGGCAGAAGGCTTGAATACTGCTGGAATATTCATCATAACAAAATAATTACAACAAAAACCGTTACCAACGTAATAGAAAGGTGGAGAGACCTTTGCAGTGCAGAGCTCTCTCCTGATTTACCCTCCTCAAATGTTTGGGTGATGACCTTGACAATGAAATACTACAGGACAATGGGTCGTATGAATAAAACCCAGCAATTGCTTTTACTCAAAATAAATGTCAAATGTTCGTATGTTCGTATGAATAAAAACTGATTTTAGTTGACTCCAACTTTTGACATCTTCGAAAAGCGGCGCCACCGACCTTTTACTCAGATTGGTATGAATAAAACCTGGAACACAAAGCAATTGCTGCGAAAATTCCAAGTCTGCTATATTGTCGACTCAGAGCATTTGCTAAATATTTTGCGCCCATATTTCTTTACAAAAACAGTATTTTCTTTTGAGTTTTCGGTGTTTTTTGTTTGTATAAATAGTTAAATTAATTTTTGTTTGTTTGACTGGCACATTAAACCTGTTTTAACTACTGTTGTTAACGTTCGTAAAAAAAAACAGTAGGTACTATAAGCAAAGACGAATTGGTTACGATCACAACTTTAACCAACTGTATCGTTTTTTTTTTTATTAATTTAGCCTTTGTTCACTTTTTCCCAAAAATCGTTTTTCTGATTCTAAATTCAAATTCAAAAAATTAACGACAAATTGTGACAGAAACTGCAAGGGAAGGACACATGCAGTGAAGTAAATGCTTTGTTCGAAACTTCGAACTTACTTTAGCAAAGTAAGTTTTTATTCATACCGATTTAAAGCAATTGCTCAGTGCTTTTACTTTGCTACAACCTTTTACTCAAAGCAAATGCTAGTTTTTATTCATACGACCCAATATTCGATTGCATAATATCCCTTAAAAAACCATCAAATTTCCCATGTTCTTCGAAATGTAAAATCCGAGAAATGCAAGAGATTTTGAAAAATACTCGTACTTGTTTATTTTACCTTATAATGCATTAGATTTAAACGAAACAGTGCAGCCCTGAAACCCAGCCCTTACCCCTGACAACTAGAGCCAAAGACGAAATGAATCATCAACCATCCCACTCATACAATCATATTCATTACTGATAAATCTATGTAGGTAAATATTGTATATACAATATACCTAAGGAATTTCATCTCACTTGCCATATGTCCCACTTCCGTAGAATCTATAATAATCTTTCATGAGCCACTTTTGTCCACTTCCCTTTTTCGTAAGAGAATTATGGGTTTTTATTTAAAAAGCCATCTTGTTTGCGGCATTTATTCCACTCTGGTTTCTGTTTATTTGCTTTTGATGTAGATAATATTCTTCAGAAGTCATTCATTTATTGTTTACAAAACAGCTAATTTTCAGTAAAGAGAACGCTAGGCTTGAATTTAATTGCGTGATTTTATCCCGTCTCAACGTATAGGAATGCATTATCTATGCATATATGTATAGAATAGATCGATTCATTATACACTTAAGTGTTAATGAATACATTCAAAGAACATTATATATAGAACTATCTGGTATGCATACTTGTGCAATTTGTTGCATAATTAGTCTGAAATTACATCGTACTTCCAGATAAGTATTCGAACGTAAATAGGAAATTCACTCGCTGTGGGAGGCAATGGAATGACCTCTCAAGGGTAACCTATTGCGATGCAAATTAGCTGATTGCACATTTATGAATGAGAAAAAAAAAAACAGCACACGTACAAGAAATCGATCTTAATAGATTGGAAAATAATTTACAATATCTTTTCAGATGTTATGTATATATAAATAACATCACTCAAGTCATTTATTGGGTTTGTGGTCGATATTCGATATGAGAATGTATAAATAAGACGTAAATAAGTCTATTGAATTTCACGCAATAATTGCTTGCTTTTAAGTGCTGTATCGCCTTTCATTGATAACAATGCGCTATACAGGTCGTCTCCGCAAATTCGATTTGAATAAATTGCGAATGTATTGTAGTCACGACTAACTACACACTTCATAACGTGATCCGATTATGGTTAAGATTAAATATGTAGCAGGTCTATAGATCAACTTGATGACGCTTTTGGGTGAGGATACCAGTTTGTACTAATTTATTGCGCTTAAAAAGGGCATATGCAATTTAGGAATTCTGGGCCAACAAAGCGTTTATGAATTTGCATATAAATTTATGAAATCCTAGCGTAGCACAGATAATATTCTTGTCTTTCAGGACAATGCACTACTCATTATCAATGTTACAAATTTTAAAAACTTTGGCTTCTAAATCCAAGACTGTCGAAGAATAGCATTTGCAATTTGTCAAATTTTTACCAATCTTAAAAGGAACACTGCTGGGCCAATACCTAAGACCACCTGCAAATTTGAGCTCAATCGAGTCGGTGGTCTTCGAGATATAAGATTTTGAATTTAAATTTTTAATCTTAAAAGTAATTAAAAGTTGAAATTATTATTATTAGCATTATTTTTAAACAGCATTATAATGAATTTGAAGAGAAATAGAAATTGAGATAAAAAGTAAGATAAAACACACAATTAAAATCATTTTTGAAAACTTTTTAGCTTAAAATTGTTTATACTTACAAAACCTACTTTAAATAATTTTTAACATTTGAAATAATAAAATAACAATAAAAATCTTTGTCTTTTTTTAACTTCTTCACTAAGGTACGTTGAAAATAAAAGTTTTCTACTGTAATTGTGTAAATGGTGTCCCATAATTCACGCAAAATTTGAATTTTTTGTCATTTAATCGTATAGTGATGCCAACGAGAAAAAAAATAACAATGTGACAGCTTACAGTACGGGGTTAGTAAAAATGGAGTTCTATACGAAAGAACAACGCATTTGCTTCCAATTCCAAGACTGTCGAAAAAGCTTTACCCGCTCGGCTTTGCCCGTGCACAGGAATTGTATTGTTTAGGTCTTAGGTAATAATGTTTATTCGTAAAATGCGAGAAATGAGAATAAATCGATTTGCTGGAATTTTCTTTCTGCCTTAATCTGAAATACAGCAATACGAACAAAACAAAAAAAGAGTAGTGAAAATCGGCCCAGCGGTTATTGAGATATAACATCATCGAGCTTCACCCCATAGAAGATGTTTTTTGTATAGGAGGTATAAGATTTTGAATGTTTTTTTTTGTACGGGCGGTTCCACGACCCTTTGTCCAATTTTGACCAAACTCCACAGAAACCATATATATGGACCAATATAAAAAATGTGTGAAAGTTTGGTTAAAAATGATAAATGCGTTAAGGCGTGAATCGACGATAAACACTTTAAGGCTCAATTTTTTTGAAAATTTGTTTTGATCTAGTATAATATATATCCCAAAGATATGGGGAAAAGTTACCTTCAAACCAAAGTAGATAAATGCTCTCAAATATTATATTATGTATCATTTCTCTTAAAATCATTAGAACGATTGATTGGTATATCCACTTATGCAACAGTAATGATAAACAAGTAAAAGTGTTATCACATCGGCCGGGCCAATGCTTTGATACCCTCCATTGTATGCAGTGTTGCCAACCCGGATCGAAGTTTTTATGCCTCATTCCGAACAAAATTATGCCTTTTTCAAAAAAATTATGCCTTTTTGGTAAAAAAGATAAATAACGAAGAAAGTTTCAATTTCTGTGTTAAACTTTTATTAGTAGGCACATAGTTAAAAAAAAAAATAATTAAAACATAAATATGTGTAGTATTTCTAACTAAGATAATGAAAACAAAAACTAACTTCTTTCGCAGATGCACCAAACTCATCGCGATCAGTTGAACTTGAACTCAATTTTAAATAAACTATTATAAACAGTTTTTTTAAAATTTATTTTTTACTTAAGATAATTTAAGGTCGGCCGCACATTGGAGTCGTTTTCGTTCGAATTTGACTCGTGCAATCAGGTACGAAAACGGACGAACGATCCCGACTTTCTAAGTAAATACCCGCACCTCACATTGGATGCGAGTTAGTCGTACGTATACGTGCGTGTAGTTCCGACGTCCGAAAACAATCCGAACTTGTTGGAATTCTGAAACACTTTCGTGCGTTGAAATGAAACATTAAAAATGGATGTAGAAAAATTTATTAACTTAGTTTACGGACACAAAAAGGGGGTATGGAACACGGGGTAGGGATAATATGGGGTCATAATAGGTATAGCAAGTTTTCCATTATATGATGATATTTACTGAATTCATCTCTTTTTAAATATATTTCGCGCACCTATTCGGTTCTACGGTAGTCAGACCGCAGTCTCCGAGTTAGAAGACAATTAGGTATCTTCAAAATACAGTTTATTTATCAGGCAGCGAAGTAACTGGAACACTGAATATATTTAAAGGAGAAAAACGTATTCAATGTTCGTACTCAATTCGTACGCCCAGTATTCATATATGTTTAGGTACGATACACATTCGTATCCAATGTACGGCCGTCCTAATGCTTGCATACTATCTCACACTTCTTTTTTTGGGTTTAGTAAGTAATGCTGGATTTACATTACCACGACACGCCTTGACTGTGGAAAAACGGATCTCTCTTTGAAGTCATGCAAAATTGCGTGGCGTGGTAATGTAAATCCACCATAAGTCTAGTAGAGAATTAGAAAATACATAGGCAGATGACGCACAGTGGTAAATTAAAATTAGTAAAGTGACTTGATTATAAAAAAAACTTCACAAAAAATTATGCCTTTTTTCTCAAAATTATTCCTCAATGCCTCAAGCCCCAGTTGGCATCACTGATTGTATGTACTGTACAGGTACACGCATGTGCCCATCAATATTGGTTTTGTATGGGAGGTACCATAACTACTTGACCGACATAGACAATTTTTAATACCAACCTAACAACGGTAAAAATAAATTCTCTGACAAAATTTCATTAACCTTTGTAAGTCGATTCGCTTGGACGCTAAAGTGTTTTCAACAGACAGAGAAATGCATGGGTCCAATATTGGAACTACTTGACCAACATGGACTTTTTAATACCAACCTGACGGCCGTAATGATCCTTCTGGTATCACAATGAACCTATGCTGGACTAAGTGTGTTGGTGTTTCTCAGCTGGCAGCCACGATAAAACAGATTTGAGATCTCTTTCTGTTTTAAAAGATCATTTCGCAAAATTTAACTACATACATTGTTACATAGTTTTTTCGTTGACTAATTTAACAAAATAAATTCTTGATATGTTCTTACGAAAACAAGTGAATAGTCAATTGCGAAAGACTTCTAATAGACGATAATTCACATGTTTAGTTTGTGCGAAGAACAATCGTATACGAAAATTATTATCATACAGATGTTTTATGTACCTGGTTAAGGTGCTAGTTCTAACAAGGTTAACAACCGTCATCGCCCAAAAAATAAAGCACAGTGGAAAATATTGTAACCTTGGATTTGTGAATTTGTTTATATTTTCCGATTACAAACTAATATAATTAGTTTATTAATAATACACACTACATTATAGTTGATTTGCAAAAGACAAACGATACATACGGTTTATTGAATATATGTATCGATAAAATAAACATGCTTAATTAGAATAATTTGAATTTTAAAATATTTTTAACTTTTCGTACAAAATTTCGTACAAATTTCATTTCGAATTCTAGATTTTAATCAAAGTCGGTCTCGCATTTGTGCTTTCATGTCGGTCTGTCTGTGCCATGATAGGCCTAAAGGGCTGAACGGATTTGTTTGATATTTGAAGTTTATAGGCTTACAGTTTGAAACACTTTTTTTATATGTTATAAATATTAAACAAGTTAGATTAGAATAGTTGCGAAAACGGGTCTAACGTTTTGAGCTAAAATTGAAAATTTGAGTTAAAGAATGGTTAGTTAACATGATTGCATACCGTTTTTTTTTTTGCTTAAATAAACCCCTTTTTTGAATAATAGGACTGTGGATTGCCTTTATTTGAGAACGGTATATACGATTCTAACAATATAAACATTTCTTATATGCATACTTTGTTTAATCTGTTTTGAGGGCGGTGGCCATGGTGTCGTGGTTAATCATTGTTTCGGACCCGAGCGCCTTGATTTTGAAAAATTATTGATGACATAACAAATATCAATAAAATAAATCAATAGTTGGCCCTGTATGTCCGTAAAAGCAGCCTAGGAAGAGTTTCTCACAACCTTTCGTTTTTTGGGAGGAAGGAAAAGAACCTACAATTTTATGACGCGTCCGAACGGCTGAATTAAAAAGCTTTCTGAGAAAAATTATACAATGCAATGAGATCTGAATGTACGCCAAGTTCTTAGTTTAAGGTTCAATGTTTAAAAAAAAATGGTAGCTTCACTGGTCAAGTTTTCAAATTCTAACATAGATCTCATTACATTTCGTGGCTGACTAGGTAAACACTTATTTTTGTTTTCTATATAAAAGAACTTGGCTGTTTTTTTACATTTATGTTTTTTAAAACGTCTTCGCTTTGTACTATGTCAACAGACACTTACTTACTAACTACCGTCACATTGGCTCTCTTTCTTATAAAATATTCAGTAAAATTATATTCAGCAGGTAGATAAACTTCTATTTGCATATATTTTAAATCTTCCAGTAAAGACTCCACGCTGGAAAATTTTAAATATTTGATATTTATCCTTTCGTGCAATGCAGGTCCTACCCTTCTACTAAATTTCAACATTGTACGGCAATCGGAGGTGGCCCAAATAAATAATAACTGGTTTTCAAATGTGGGCATATACCACGCCTCCTTAATGGAGGATATAAAATGTTTGATATTTTCCTTTCTGTGCAGTGTAGTCCTACCCCTTTAAGTAAGTGCCTTTACTAGAGAACTTGGCTGGGGCACTACCGTGCCCTCTGATTTGTGGCAATAATGTTGCCTCAATGTGAGAATAGGTTAAAATAAAATTGCGTATTGCTTATTGACAGTTGCTTATTGCTTGTTGCCTCAATCTGAGAGCCGCAACTGGCAATAGGAAACACGAAAAATTATCGCTCACAATTATTTTACTTTGAATTAAATTAGAGGTCTCACATCAAAGCAACTCAATATCGCTCGAACGAAAAATGTTGCTGGTTGCTACAATAATTATCGCTAGCGATACACAGCGCATGTCGAAAAGCAACATAATATTGCTTCCTAGTAGCAATATTTGTCATTATTGACACATTTGCGTATACTACGTTTCGGGGCTCATTCGATAACAGTTTTGAAATTGGGTGGGTTGTGCTCTGAGTTCCTTAGCGCAAATATTTCCACCATGATTTATTAAATTAGTAAATGCAGGCTGCCCCCTGCTTTTGCTGCTTTTGTCTTTTCCTTAAATGGAACCACATTAGAAAAATCGAATCAACGGAGCCGTCGGATGACATGTTAGTTAGAAATTTCAGGCAATACTGTTGCTTCGATGTGAGAATAGGCTAAAATAAAGTTGCGTATTGCTTATTGACAGTTGCTAGTTGCTTAGTTGCTTATTGCTTGTTGCCTCAATCTGAGAGCCGCCTTAGAATACGAGAAGTTCATTCGAGTGAAGGTTTTGAATTCGAGGAATACTCGATTCGATCGAATCTCAGAATAAGCGTATAAATAAAATCGAACAAGTCAAATGGAAAATAAAATGTCAACACTGTCGAAAGATGTATGCTATATGCTGACATTAATTTCTTTGAGTGCCTTTCCATAGAAAAAATTGTGCAGTGAATGGCATGCTTTGTTTTTATTATGTGAAGTGTTGCAAAATTTACTTCTGTAAACTGTGACCTGTGAGGGAAAATTAAATCACATCACAACAGTATGGAATTTGTTTTTTATTGCGTTTATGTTTGGTGAAGGTTAATTGGTTAGCCGGATATATTAAGTATAGAACTTGAACGCATTCTATATACCTTTTCTGTATAAAATGTTATATGAAATTGTATCTTTTAAAGATTTGTAATTTTAAAAAATTCAAAATCGTTCAAAATCAAAATTCAAACTCAAGCGGACCATTGAAAATGAATGAATGAATGAATGAATCTTTTAAAGATTTGTAATTGTAAAAAAATTCAAAATCGTATATCTCGCAAAACAACAAGCCGATTGAGCTCAAGTTTTTAGGCAGTATTGTAGATTGGACAAAGGGCACCTACTACAAAAAAAATTAAAAATCGAATATCTCGAAACCCACGGAACTGATTGAGCTCAAATTTTCAGAAAGTGTTTGCTATTGGCCAATAGCAGTTCCTGTGAAGATTGGTCGAAATTCAAAATTGAACATAAGGGCGTGAATTCATTTAAACTATGATTTTCTATACAGTTTCATTTAATCACCAAACAAAACTTAAACTGTCCACATTGCAGTCAATACATATTGCCGATTTCAATGAACTGAAGTTTGAAGTTTTTTTTTGGGATTCATAATCGCGTATGAAGAATTACAGACAAATCAATTTTAGCTGGAACGAGGGAGTCACCTAGTCATAATATTTATTTATGTAGGTAAATAGATACCAGAATGAAATTATAGAAAACCCATAAAAGTTGCGAAGTCTGAATAAAATATTTTTTGAGGAAGCTTTAAAATCTACCCGGGATTTTTATGAAACGAAATATGTAGTTGGACATTTCTTTTGAAACTGCAACCATATTAAAAATCTTTTTATTTGACTATACCTACTACATGTAAAAAGTTATTTAAGTTCTAGCTGTAGTCTAATTACATTGTACTGATTTAAGGTAAAACTTAATAACATGTAATTATAACTAAATCGAATAATTAAAAAGTTTAAAAATTAAATACAATTAAGTTAAAAACACATGACATAGCAAATTGGCTAATCGTGCTTAAAAACAACTCGACTAGAACTGCCAAACTCTGTGTCGGTCATAAATTTGGTTTAAATTTACTAAAGGCGGTATAACACTGCTATATAAATATGACAATTTTTTAAGATAAATATGGCACACATGTGTGATAGACATAATATGGCAACATAAATATGATGCCATATATCTATATATTTTGGTGTCATATATATGGCATAGTGAAATACCAGAAGTCATCTATAAATATATATAAACGTTTTGTATTGTATTAACAAAATACAATATAATCCAGTGTAATATGCTTCCAATATGTATAATTTTTCGTATTTGTACTTGGTCATACTTCATATGCCATAGTTTGCCATACTAGTGTGATAGGCAAATTTCGCTTTGTCATAATGAACAAAAATTATCTGACAAAGCACTTTGCCATATAAGCTGGGCAATGGGCATACACAAATTGTCTGTCAAAATTGCCATATTGTATTTATTTAATAGTGTAAAATGTAGTAACTGACCCTACAGCCTACGTAGCGAATCAGAAAATGCTTTAAAAACAATTAACGAACACCTGTATATTTAAGTGATAAAAAAAATTCCATGAATGAATAATCTGTTACTACAATGCTTATCAAAATGTTTATAAGCAATTTAAAACCCCAAATCGCGATTTTAAGGTTTACAACTACGTACGACATAAAATACGATTAGATTTGAAGAGTCTAGTAAATGCAAAAGATCTTTGAACTAGAAAAAATGAATGTTGGTATAAGTCACAGTTGAAGAGATTTAATAATAAAATATACATAATCAAATACATTTTTTAGGGCAAAGTTCGGCACAAGCTGACTAGTTGTTTTGTTATCTTTAAAAAAAAAATCGGAATTGGGGTCACCTACCTATACGTACTTTATTGACAGAATCCTGTGGCCAAACTATAGAACTGTTGCAATTACTTTCTTAGTCATGTGCCATGTCTTTCAACAGAGACTTATCAAAATGCGTATACATAAAGGATTATGTATATTTTATCTAAAAAGCAGAACTAAAATATACTACCTATACAGTATGCATTTGCCAAATGCGCTGCGCATACGAACAAATTATAGTAAGGTTACTAATTATTTCTAAATTCTTATGAAATATCTCAGGTTTTAGTTAAGTTTTTACTGGATAAAATGTTGAAATGGTTAATGTGTGAATTTATAGTATGCGTGGTAGTAAATAAATATTGACTTATTCATAAATGATATATTTAGACACATTCCATAGCATGTATATTGTGATCTTGACAGACGTAAAATGTTTACATTAGTGATGAAATTCAGTACGATATGGACATAACACCTGTAGCTAATTCTATAAACGAGATAAGGTATTTTCACGCTGCAACAACGCACATTTGGATTGAGTGCTTCATTTCAATTATTCAGTCTTCATTGTGATTTGTTGTGACGGTACTCAGCATCTACTTATATATATTACACACTCGTAGTTAAACTGAAAACGGGGCTTAAATGAATGAAGATAAAGGGCGTAGAAACCCAGGTTCAAAAAAAGTACCGCAGCATACCGGTAAACAAATTGCTATTTAGGTTGAAGCCATCGTTCTATTTAAATTAACATTCGTTCAAATAAAATAAAGTGGACGACACACATCACACAACTTTATCCTTGAAAGTTTGATTGTGTTTCTCTTTTATTTTCTTACGTACCGTACGTAGGTTTTTAAAAGCTCAGAAGTGTTACTAAATAAAACCGTACATAAAATCAACTTTGCTAAAATTTATATCCATTATAAATGGAAGTATGTACCTACATATCTAATATAATAAACATTTTATTTTTCTGTTTCGGTATTACCATTAAACTGGGTATACCTACCCAACCTTTTTACATATGTATTTATCTAATGAGGCACTATAGAAAAACACAGTTGTATGACATGTGCTTATATTATTTTTATCATTTAAAAATATGCATATGTGACCGGTTTATTATATACATATGAGTTGCAATTTGCTTATCTTAATTTTAAATCAAACAATTGAATGCAAATGAACAGAACTCCAATCCAATACTTAATTGATACATAAACAAAAATGCAAGTATTGCCTGATACGCGATTATTTTCATTCATAACTCTTAATTTCTTGATTAAATTACGAATTTAAAGAGTAAATATGGTATTCTTAAAAAGCCCACCGAATTATTTAGAAAACTATTAGGCACCTAGTTGTTGCAAGAATCTACATTTTTTACAATATGTCAGTACATTTATGTATAATATTATTATTAATGTATATCTACAATTTTTGACTAAGGGCATACTCATACGTCATACCATTAAAAAATAAGAATTATGCATAGTACACTAAATAGGGAACCTTGCACCCAGATGAAAATATTGTCCAAGTCATCTTGCGCAATCTCCACTTTTTTTTTATCTTTGCCAGGAGTGTGTATAATAAAATAAATAAATGGATACACATTGCATTACACTATTTTTACATTACATACCTACGTACACTGTTTTTCCAACGTACAAGGCACAACAATTATTTACGTCTCGAATAAAATTATTTCACATTTTATTTGCAGATTCTAATACAAAAAAAGGAAACATTTAAAATTTCTTTAAAATGATTGCCGGTTAGTTTCGGTTTGCACTTCTACGTTCTACCACACAAGGTCTACACTCTACATAATAAAAATTTATCAAAAAGGGAAAGATCGCAAAGAATATTCTCGAACAATTTTGCCTATCGACTTTTCCCCAAAGGATAATTTATTCGCCATGAACATGAACTGCGTTACATAAATCCTGTAGAACTTTTTCCTTAAGAGGGAATCTGTATGTATTCACTATTTTTTTACTTGTACCACCAGCACCAAACACCCTTCTGTGACCTTAACACAATCCAGATAAAGAAGAATGCAATTACTTTACTGAAAATGTAGGTTTTCGTGGACACTTTAAATACAATTTTTCAATTTAACTTTTTACATTTTTCTCTATACTAATTATTGGTAATATGCATTTTTGTGCGATTTTACATGCGCAAAAAGGCTTTTGCCACATAAACTAAAAGCAAAATTTTTATTGAATCAAGAATCAATGAAATAAATATTGCAAAACTCATGAAAAATAATCATATTGGATTAAATAAACCAAATTTTTAGCAAATAATAAGTTATAGGTAGGTGGTATGTTTACTTGTTTCACTCTTTTGGGAAAAATATCTGGAAGCTTTTCGTTGTTAAGGCGTCTTGTACTAACCGAAGACCGAATGAAACTGAACGCGAGCAAAATAAATTTACTCTTTCACGCGACGCACGCCAGGACAGGAGTAGAACTTATTAAGCTAAGCTAGCTAAGCAGTAGGTATCTCAGTAAAAAAAACGTCACATTGAAATTCAATGAAAACCACGGGAAAGAGCAGCAACGAGTTATGACTTACGAGATACAGATACAGTATACAGAATGAAAAGAAAAACTCACGGCGCACGCCGGCCGCTGACTGGGAAAAAGAGAATATTACGATGGATGTAAAATGAATAGTGCTTGCGAAAGCCACAGAACGAACACACTGATTCAATCCACTGCACTGTAGAGGTAGACAATTATCTTTACCTAAGGGAAGAAGAACTTCCACACACATGGTTCTGTCTATGGGGCATTCAGCATGCGTGAACTTATGGATCGGAGTTACCGTTTATTACGCAAAGTATCAAAAACCCATATGTGCCGCAGGAAAAAAAATATATTTACAACCAAATAAGTATGTACATAACAGCAAAATTGAATATAATAATGTAAAAACAATTAATTACCTAAATATAATATATGTAATACGTATAATATGTATGATTGTATGTACATACATTACTTTCTATTTTCAAACATTATCTAAGCCGTAAAAGAAATTTTGGAAACCTACTTTCAAAAGAGGTAGGTATGTAGGTATACTGTCTCTGGGTTAAAAACTTAGCGCTTTTGACAAACATAGAAGAGTACAATTTTTATGAAAAACCTTCTCAATAAAGCGGTCCCGACATTTGCATTGCCACTCCCCCTTGCATCCAGGTTCTTTCCAAGCACCGCAGAGTTAAAAGGCTTTATATCGAATCTCCTACACTTTATAAGGACACCAACTTCCCAAGTCGGTAAGAAACTGAATGATTTTTGTCCGTGTCATTTTTTTTCAGCCCTACTTAACAGCGAATTTACAATGGAACTTTAGGACATCCGAGTGATCGTGATAAATAACCCAACCTAACCTAAGGTCGTTGGTGTATATTGCTGCAGTGTACTCTTTATAACTTTTTTCTTCGTCTCCGAGTACAAATCAGAAGGGACAATCCCCGGATCGGATATATGTATTTAATTCTCGTTTCAACATGACAGTTGAGTACGAGGGTATCCATTTAATTATTGAACTTAACCAAAATAAATAATGAATATCGCCCACAGGATTACATGTTGATATTTCAGCTACTTTTTGAAATTTATTATTATTAATGCTTCGAATTTAAAATAAATAAATTTTACAAAATACTTTTTTAAACTCTCTCTCTGGGCGCAGTAGCGCAGTGGTTAGTGTGTTGGACTACTGTGCGAGGGATCCCAGGTTCGATCCCCGGAAAAACCCAAATTACATGTAAAAGTTTTTTTTTCTACTGCGCCACCTCTCGCGAACGTCTGACAAACATCCGAGAGTATGACTGTCATGAAAAAGCTTCTCAATTGAGCCGTTCGGACTCGGCATAAAATTGTAGGTCCCTTCCATTCGTCCCAAAAATAGAAACTCACACAAAACGAATGGTTGCGAGAAGCTAGGCCCTGGGTGTCACCCGCCTGTTGCGCCACCTATTAAATTATTATTAATAAAGGTTAGGTTAGGTTAGGTTGAATAAGGTGTGAGTTCATCACATTGGACTAGGCACCATATTGGACCCATCGCCATCCATGGCCTGAAATGATTCATGTTGATTGAATATAACTATTTTTAGCGTAACTATTTGTGTTACTTAAGTCCAACAAAGCGGATAGCATCCCGGCCGAGCCTTTCAAAGCAGCGGGAGATGGCTTGATAAGAAGCATGCACCAACTTATCTGTAAAATTTGGTTGGATGAAAACATGCCCGACGAATGAAACCTCAGCATCGTGTGCCCCATCCACAAGAAAGGAAATACTGTGGACTGCGCCAACTACAGAGGAATAAGTGTCCTGAATGTCGCGTGTAAAATCTTGTCGGCTGTATTGTGTGAACGCAATAAAACCATTCGCCAATAACCTGATCGGCCCATATCAGTGGGGTTTTAAAGTCAACCATCGAGCAAATTTTCACACTCCGACAGATCTTGGGAAATACCCAGGAATTTCAGAACGATGCACACCATCTATTTATCGACTTTAAAGTCGCGTATAATAGGGTATATATAGGGACGAATTATACAAAGCTATGTCAATTTTGGCATCCCCGCCAAACTCATCCGTGCAGGATGACGATGATGGAGAAATCTCGCTGCTCCGTCAAAGTCGGCAAGAAAATCTCCGAGCCATTTGATGTCGAAAAAGGTTTCAGACAAGGCGACGCGCTATCATGTACTTTCTTTAACATCGTTTTTGAAGCAATTGTACAAAACTCACAAGCCAACACCAGAGGTACAATTTTTTTAAAGTCCGTTCAACTACTTGCCTATGCTGATGATATTGACATTATTGGGAGAACGCGGCGAGCTGTCAGTGGCGCATTTGCAAGCATCGAAAGCAAAGATGGGTCTGCCTATTAATGAGGACAAATCGAAGTAAATGCTGACAACGAGAAAGGACTCAACATCGGCGACTCGGACAAAAAGTCACGATGGACAGATATAACTTCGAAGTAGTTAAAGACTTTGTCTACCTGGGCTCCACTATCACTTCGCAAAATACCATCGGCGCAGAGATCAAGCAAAGAATGACTCTTGCCAATCGCTGTTTCTTCGGGCTAAGAAGGCATCTAAAAAGTAAAGCCCTCTCTCATAGTACCACGGAGATATTCACCCCTATCGCGAATAATATTTTCCCCGGAATGTTTCCCATTCAGCAATTTGATTTACATTGCTGACAAGGTAAACATTTCCATCGGAATTTATTCAGGATACCCCTAAGTATATAAGACCTCTATCATCCCGGTCCTGCTGTATGGTGCAGAAGCATGGACCCTGTCGAAAGCGGATGAAAACCTACTGGGATGCTTTGAGAGAAAGATTCTTCGAGTGATATTCGGTCCAGTTTGTGACGATGGTGTGTGGAGAAGAAGATTCAATGACGAACTATACGAGCTATACAGCGACGCTGACCTGCTCATAAAGCTAAAAATACAACAGCTGACATGGCTGGAACACGTGGAGCGTATGGACAACAACGCACCAGCCCGACGAGTCTTCGAATCCACCCCTGAGGGACAACGCAGCAGAGGAAGACCCCAACTAAGGTGGAGAACGACTCAACCAAATTCGTCTGCGTAACTGGAGGCAGCTAGCAAGGTACCGAGCTGGCTTTAGCGGCTTGTTGGTTGAGGACGTGGTCCACCCCGGTCTGTAAGTGCCACCAAAAGTAAGTAAAGTATTTGTGTTACTATGTTTCCTTATTTTGCTTGCAAAGTTAAACCATTCAATCACATAGTGTCCTGAAGTTTTACAGATCAGACTTGCGTTACCTATTTGGTGAAGGTACCATTAAATTGGAAACATGTGCAATTGGATATTTTACATTTTACACCTGAACTCTAATGGAATCATATAAGAAGTGTGGCGAAGTTAGGCGCCACAATCTAGGCGTCTAATTACAGGTTTTCATAATCTTACAAACATCAGCATTAGCTGGCAACATTTTTAGAACCATTTTGCATGGAAGAAAAATTATATTTGCACCATGAATAGCAATTATTTTTAAAAGATAGTAACAAAAGAAAATTGTTACAAAATGGCTCCATGAGTATTTAAATAGGACCCTTATGGAACTTCTTGCTACAATTCGTGTTTAGGATTTATTTTTGAGACGAATGAAAGACATTATGCGGCTTTATGTCCAAAACGTCGTAGTTTTCGAAATGAGCTGAATTACTTTCATTCATTCATTTTCAATGGTCCGCTTGTCCATTAAGTGGGTCGCGGGTGTAGGTTGCTCAAGTGGACCCTCCATAGCTCTCTATCCTCCGCTATCGACTAAATCATCAAGGGCAATCCCCATACGGGTAGAGGAAAGATTATGAATTTGATCTAACCATCTCATCCTGGGTCTACCTAGGGGACGCCTGCCCGATGGTACGGATTCCATAGCACGTCGTGGAATCCTGGTCGGGGACATGCGTTTAACATGCCCAAACCACCGAAGCATGGATCGCTCCGTCCGGAGAAGTAGCTGCTCGACATTGAGTTCCTCACGTATTCTAGTATTTCTAATGCGACCTCTACGGGTCACACCAGCAATACAACGGAGAAATCTCATTTCGGCAGCTTGTATTCGCGATCTTATTCTTTCGGTCATTACCCAAACCTCATGACCATAGGTAAGAGTTGGAACAAACACCGAATTAAAGACTGACAACTTAGCTTTGACACCAAGTTCAGTCCTGATAACAGAATGACCAAGCTGTCTCAAAATCGATCCAGCCTGACCAATCCTACAGGAAAACTCGGCATTGCTCCTTCCATCACTCGTGAACAAGACCCCGAGATACTTAAACTTCTCCACCTATTTAAATGGGACTCCACTAACATGCAGAGTGCATTGAACAGGCGTTCTGGAGACGACCATCACTTCAGATTTGTTCACATTTACCTTCATCTCAGCTTCAACACAAACGGCTACAAACCGGTCGAGTGCGCGCTGAAGTTCAGTCTGAGAGGACCCAAGGATGACCAACTCATCAGCTGAATTACTTTTTTATAATTAAATTAAGTTACACATAATTATGATATACACTCATTTTTTAATTAAATTTGTATTTTTCGGATCCGATTAACTATTAATATTTGAGAGAGAGCAAGCATAGTATTCTTTCACAGTACATCGGCAGTGCAAATTGTTTGAACTTTATATGGATAATCATATCGACGAAGAATCGAAATCGACAGATGACCATGAAGAAGAAGAATATGAGGAAGATGATAACAATTGCTCCAAAATTAAGCCCATGTCTATTATTTACGTTTTTGTTCTGAATAATTGCGTTTCAAGAAGGTTTTAGTAATTTCGTTTTGAAAATAAATTCAAATATGTATGAATATTGGTATTAGTAAATCTCGAAAAATATGGAGATCTGATCGAGATTGATTTTTTGTCCCAATAATGGAAAACCACATTAGCTACTTACAGAACAAATTTTATACTAAGAAAAGGTATTATTGATAGCCTAGGAAGAGGTCGTTGGAATACGAATGTTATCAAAATGTTAATATCCGGGCGACTAATTCTTTAGCCCTGAAACCAGTGTTAGGTAATCGGTATCATGGACAAAATCTTTTTTGTGTTTAGATAAACATAACTACAGGATAAACATAATAAGCCGACAAAACTATTTGTTCACAACTCGTTAGTGCTTCAAACGATTGGAATACTTTTGATAACTGAAACAGATCCGGAACCAGGATCCGATATCCGGCTTATTTGGATAGTAGCTATCTAATAATAATAAATATTTCACATTTCCTTTTTAGCAATAGCAAAACGATTTCTCAAAGGTGCACAAGGCCAAAGGGACTACTATTTTAGTCAGCATTGTCAAATAAATAAGTGCAAAATAAAAACAATATTGCAAGGCACAATTGCTTTACCAAAATGTGAATAAAAACATTATCAAAATACGAGTACATTATCTCATTAACCTGTAGGTATGTAGTATGTATTTACTAAGTTAATACATAATTTATTTTAGCTGACCGTTCTGTCTTGTATTATCCAGGCTACTCGTTTTAAGTTATCTCGATTTCCGAAATCGAAACTAAAACTATACGGATCGACACTTCGGATATTTGAATAAGATTTAAAGCAGAACAACTAACCTACCTACTATCTCTTCAAGTGATATCAGTGCAAAGATTTTGTAAGTGGTTTTATTATTACACAAACATTTAATTTAATGGCATATAAAATTTGAAAATATAATTTTTTGGAATACATATTACATAATCATACAAAAACGTCATCCTGTCATTCCGACTTTGAGTTATGTATTTGATGAGGGGAAGAGTACACAGAGCCCCAATCACAAATCGACAAGGTCGGCTCTTCCTTCAGTCAAACTTTATTTTCATCACAGTGTCTGGACTATGGAGTCGTTTCAGGCCTTCACTGATTTTAGAAATAAAACTAAATTAAATTTTTAAACCAATTTTAATTTTACGTTTTTACAGTAGGTAGATAGCGAACATAATTCCATACATATTAGGAAAATATCGGCTTAGTAAGATCGTTAAATTTAAGATAAATTGTAACAATGACTAGGTACCTATGTATAATATTGCCCTATTTCATATTGTTTGTTTGCCTTATAGAGATTAACAAATTAGGAACCTATGTGCTTATATTATTCGCAACACGATCAGGTGCCTATGTTTTTAAAATACATCAAAAATACTTTTCATGACTTTCATTAATTATACATAATACTACATACATGATCAATTTTTGATTTTATTTAATTTTTTGTTCGATTTGTGCAGTTAAAGTGCATTTAGATTGAGTTGGTCATTTTTACCAAGTGAACTGTATCTACCAACACAAAGCCAATTATTCCCATTTTACATTTTATTTTAACGCCGCGCCGCCGGTACAAAATTACGGGGTCTTATATAAGCAAATGACGCATAAATGTCGAAGACTCAAAGAACTACCAATACGAAAAGCTCAAATCCTTAAAGGAGTTAACGAAGCAAAAGCATTTGCTGTAACATTTAAATTCAATTACCTACTCATATAATGTAAAGGTACATTTGGTAATCTTTAATCGGATATGAGCTGAAGTGTAGGTAGGTGCATACCTAGGTAATTGCTTTTATTATTCTCCATTAAAGTGTTATTTATTAAACTAAACAAAAAAAATCACCTCGCAGAGTTCCTAAAACGGACTTTGAAATTGTGAAATGCGTGTTTTTGTGAATCGAATACAATTTCAAAGCTTACCTTCCTTGTTGCTGAAAATGGTATTAAATACCACCTATTTATCGAACTTCTCGTTGATCGTTGATTCTGTAAGGTAAAGGTACTAGAACATGACTATATTAGATTCTAGAATTAGTAAGACCACTTGAACTTGACTCGATAACTTAATTTTAATTCGCTTCGCATAGATGTTGACGAATAAAATCGTTACTCGCTTGCTTGCGACTTGCGTATGAGGGTGAGTGAGTGTGATGTGAATGTGTACCTGTACGACCTGTACCGTGCTGTGCAGAGTATATCCTGGTCATGGTCACAAACCAGAGAGAATTTGGTCACGCATACACTGGCACATAGTAACATTTACAGTTATTCGGTGGTAACTTTGAAAAAATTCAAATAAATTCAAATAAATTGGCCGTTATCGGGACGTGTTAAGCAAATTGTGTGTTCGGTGTGGGGAAATTATTACCAACTTATATTTTTTTAAAAAGCGTACAAATATAAATGGGTTTAAACTGCAAAACTAAAATGGATGATAGTTTTTTTTAGTTTTGTTGATAAATAAATGTAGACCTTTTTCTATATGTTTTAACGAAAATTTATTTATTTTCTTTGATTGTTTGTTTTACTAAAGTGTAGGTACCTACTGAGTTTTGGAATAAATAATTTAAAAAAAAAGGAGGGAGGACATTTTGTTTTGTCAGACTACAAGAAAAATGTGATAAAAATTTGCATTCTAAAAATGAAATACGGTTTTTGCACACCAAATCGTAAGTGCGCATTGTCATATCGGCTTATAACACAAGGAATCTGCATGAGGTGTAAATAAGAATTTATGTAATAGGTATGTACGTGTACATATAACATACACGCTTTCACTAGGGAAAATATGCGAATTTCAGGAAATATTTTTAATACAATTCAATTTTTCCACTATATTTGAATGTCAAAACTACGTAGAATCAAAATAGTAAAAAACGCGAATGTTATTCAAAATTTATGGATTATTAAATTATGTTATAATTTCATTGTGAAAAACAAAAGAATACCTACACAAAAAGCAAAAGTATGATAACATAACAAAACAAATAAGATAATTACGTGTTTTAAATTAAAATATTACGTACCTACACCTTTCAGTACAGTTCACTTTTCGCTTTAGTTTACGCGTTACTATGGAAACGAACTTTTTTTTTTAAAATCAAAAATGCCACTTTTTTATTTAAATTTGACGGCGTCCTGGCCTATGTAGTGTATACGCTATGCTATGGATTCCGTAGCGCCTATGTATGATGTTTTAAAACACGTTTTCTAGCAGGTTTTGTATTAAAATGTCCATGTTTTAAGTGACAAATGGTGATTTTTAATTTTTGAACAACCAATTCTTTATAAAACCTAATTCAAAAACCACTCATCATTTTCTCCTCATAGATAAAATAAAACAATAAACATGCCTATTTATATACGACCAAAATAATTTTCGTTAACTTTATTTATTCCAAAATAGCTGTTCTTGAAAATATAAGAAAAAAGAGCTCAAAATGTATATCAACAAAATTGCAAAGAATCCCGTTTAGCTGATTTCATTATGCTTGCAATTTAGTTTTACAGCTTAAAATAATATTTTTTTTTGTAATAATGTCATAAAATACAAATCATATCATTAAATACAGTTATTACGCAAATATATTATTATGCTTTTTAATAAAACATAAGTTGGCAGTTAATTCACCACACCACACACACCATTTGCTTAACACGTCCCAATAGTGGTCAATTATTTGAATTATTTGAATTATTTCAAAGCCATCTGGGATTCAATTGTCTTATTTCATCTTTTTTTGCTTATTCACACGTATTCACAGATAGAAAAAGAGGCGGAGCTACTTATTTCAAAACTGGCTCTATAAAACTCTCATTTTTGGCCGAAGCTGGTGGTCTATTCTCTCTGGTTTGTGATCCTGGTATATCCATTAATGAGTAGGGTAGGGACACTCTCTCTACATATGCATTTCATTCTACCACAAAGCAAAACGCAGAAAAAATCGTGCAATAAGTGGAAGCAGGTCGAAAGAATACTTTTTTCCTGAATACAACGAATGCTTGAGAAGAAAAGGGTACACAGCACATTTTACCTGTACCACTACATGGGGCTTGCTGTGTACGACGATCGATTGTGGGTTTTTTCATAAAGCATTTTTAAAGGCGGTAAACTCGGATTTCGATGTGTGTACCTATTCACTTTATGCAGTGTGACCTGCTTTGCTTTTTGGAAAATGGTTTCATGCTTCGTTTTTCTGATTATTTTTTCCAGGAATTACAACTAATTCTGAACTCCTACCATTAATATTTGAATCTAAAATATGAAAATATATGTTTCTTCTTTGTTCTGACTTCGCTTAAAATAATGCAATCCGATATTGGGCCTAGTAGCAATAGAAATGATTTCATTCCATAATTGCTAATTGTTATAATAACTGGTCACACTGGTTCTGCAGTGACGATGGGGTTGGTTTTTTCATAAAGCATTTTTAAAGGCGGTAAACTCGAATGCTTATCAGTTGTGCGAAAGAAGTGAAATAAACACAATACAGGGTGACCCGTGATTGTTTTCGGTGCGAACAAACTACAGTGCAAATGTTTTTGGATTAAATAGAAATTTAAATAGGAAATGGGAAAACATATTTTGAAGTGTTTAGCCTGCGCGGTCGAGAACAAAAAGAAAATGAAGGTGTAAAATATTTTTATGTGCCGATAATGGAGGGCATTAAAAGTTTAACTTTATTGGTTTTTTAGTGATAACTCCTGAAACTATTCCTTTCCTGACTCCTTTTTTGGAGGTGTAATTTTGCATTACAATTTTTTTACGCGATGTTTATTTTGCTATTGTTTTGCTTGTATTGCGATTTATTAAAAGATAATTGGTAAAAGCAAACGATTGAAATATAATTTATTGTGCAAGAAAGAAATGAACACGTGAAGTGGAAAAATGCAAAATTAAAAGAGTGCGTTGGAATTCAAAAAGTAAACAGTATTGCCACACATAAAGAAACATAACTAAGATATAAGTTGTCTTGGCAAGGTATTGCCAAAGCGCTGGTTGAATTAACGTTCAAGTTCAAGTTTCAACAGCTTGAACACATTTAAAATACATATCTACGCCTTTTGGTTTTTAAATTAATAGTATTGCTTGTGGTCGAAATGTGTCCTAAGTTATATTAAACTTTAATTCATATAAATTTAAAGACCCCAACAAATTCAGAAGACCATTTTTGGAAAATGAAGAGCAAATCAATTTCATATGAAATGCATTTTTTAAGTATTGCTTTTTTCGATAAGTCTGCCAATATAACTAAAAGGATGGCAGCAGAATATAAATATGTAGTCTTATTGGTATTTCAATTGACTTAATTACCATTTTAACTCAACCGAGGAAGAAATAATGAGTTGCTCACTCCATTTCAATTCATTTGTGAATTTAAAAGATCTTTTTCAGCAAAGTTACATGGAGAAAATAGTTGCGAGCCAACAGCAAATACAGAGCTTTCCGGCGTTGAAATAAACGCTTTCAAAACTGAATCTGACTATAAAACTGCTGATTTTGGTAGATAGTGAAAATGCGTTTTATTATTTTGCATGCTATATTAAAAAAAAAAACGTCAAAAACGCAAGTGTGAGTTGGAACTAAGTCAGCAACATAGTGTTTCCTCCATATTTACAGATTTTTTAAGGAAGATGAAAGTGCGCATTTCACACGTTCGTCTAAAGAATTTTTAGATGCATTAGGAAGTTTATAGCAAAATAAAAAAAATATAATTTTGAAATGAAAATGTATACCCACATATTAAAAAATAAATGTGATTGATTACTGTAAAATTATTATGTAGGCACGTGTTTGAGAGCATGACTTTATCAAAAAAATTAATAGAATAATCAAAAAAACCAACAACAAGCATAAATATCTTAGCGTAACACACATGTAATTATAATTTTGTATTTAATAAAAATGTATGACAAGTTAAAAATGTTCCTTTTTTAACGGAGCACCCTGTGCCATTTTGCGAAAAAATACTCCTCCTCTTTTTTCTCTCTCTCACTACCCACTTTATATATCCGTCTATTTCTCATGTCTGTGTGACACAGTAATACTTGCTGATAAGGAAATTGTCGAGAGTGTCCCTACTCATTATAATGGATATACTCTGGTGCTGTGTTGTGCTGTGTGACTGTGTGATCTGTGAAGCATATTGCATGCAAAAGCAATCAATCAATGGTGTTGGTGTAAATGTAAAGCACAAACCACAGACCACCAATAAATAGACAGTCAATTGTCATGTTGATTTCGATTCGCCAAAAAAAAAAAGCACATTTTTGCCTGAGATCACTTTTTCGTTCGTTTGGCACAAAAAAAAGCAATCTTTTTCAGAGTCGAGAGCACTTTTGCGAATCTAGATTTTTTCTCATGCTAATTTCGATTGGCAATCTGAGATTTTTTTAGATTTCTCTAGATTTCGTCTGGCCAATCGAACAAAAAGAAGTATACTGAGCTGTTCTTTGTTGGTGTTGGTGGTGTGTATGCCAAAAGTTGTCTTCCTTTTTTGTTGTGAAGATTTTTTTTCTTAGAGTGGTTGCAACTTCCAAGATTTCCATACATTTTCAAATATGTAACTATAAAAGAAATCTCATAATAAATATTCCGAGTGTATGTTCACCACGGTCCACTTCCTGCACAAAATTGATGCAGGCCTTATTCATTAGATTCATTTAATTTGTTAATTATCAGTCTCTCAGCTAACTCACGCCAAATTCGAAACGGTAATTTTAATTAAGGATTAAAAAATGTTCATTCGTAAAGAATTTTTGCTCTTATACCAGTTAATCAAGGAATTATGGCAATAAGCCTAAAAGTATACCAACATTTCATTAAAAGGAAGCAATTGGTAGATATATTTGATAAATTCTGACATTTTTCTCCTGAATGCCGATTTTGGCATTTAATTTTTTGACACTTGATTAAATGGAAATTAACTTTGAAAAAAGTTTATGAATAACGTTTTCTGCAATTAAACCAAAATTAACTCTAATTCAGATTTAATTAAGTGTTATGAATAAGGCTGTAGGAAGGTATCTTCAAAAACGATTTCTGTAGAAGTTGCAGAGATGAAGAGGAAATAGAATCTGTGGAACATCTCCTGTGTCACTGCCCAGCCCTCCAAGAACGCCGCTACTCTTGTATGGGAGCACGGGTCTTTGACGGCTTGGAAGATCTAGCAACGATACCTCTATCAGATTTAAAAAGATTCATCAACAGATACGAATGGTTTTGTTAGATGCATGTCCTATCATGTATTACATAAAGGTAATCACAATGGGTCTTAATGGCTTACTGCACCTCTAACCTAACCTAAGTCGTAATTTCCATTTTTATATACATTATGAGAAGATTTGGTATCTCTGTAATCGTCTAGCCGCACTCTATAAGATAGGTACTAAAAATTGTTTTGTATATATTCTTTTATTTAAAAATTTGGTAGCATACCCGTCTTAACTATTTTTTTTTTAACGAAAATAACTAACTCATACGTCATAACGCATTTGGTAATACAAAATTTTAAAATGGAAAAATAATTTCAACCCTGTAATAGGTGTGTTTTTTGGGCTATTGTATATAGGCTTAGAAAAATAATTTCATATATTTCATAGATTTCGTTAGCCCGTTAGCTTATCGTCGCCTGAGAATTGTTTTGTCCCATACGCCATTTTCATTTTTTTAGTTAGCAATTGATCGTAAGGTAATTTTTCATGCTCTTTCCAAATCTGCAATCCGTATCCATCGACTTTGTTTCATATCCATCAAAATCAACTGTTTGTAGAATTTATTGTTTTGTACCATAAACCATCTTTTGGCGTTTTGAACAAATTTTCCATACAAAGCAGTAGCTTCCAAGTGTTCTATTCTTCAAGTGATTGAAACTCGGGCAGTGACAGAGGAAGTGAGGGGTGTCCTCGTGGGCCTCTTCATCACCGCAGCCTCTACAAATGTCGTCGTTCTTGAGATTTAGTTTCATTGCGTGGTTTCTTAGAAGGTTGTGACCAGTGAGGGCGCCAACAATCTTAGACAGCGATACTCTATCGTATCGCAGAAGTTTGTTGGTCCTGCTTTTGTTGTATTCTGGCCACATCTTCCGTGATATGTCACAGGTGGTTAGTGTTTTCCACCTGATGTTGGCTTTCATTCGGATCTTGTATTCCACTCGTTCTCTGAGACTGCAGATTGGTGGTTTGATCGACTGAAGTGCCTGGTCTAGGTCCATTGCAGAACCTTTTCTTGCCAGTTCGTCAGCCCTCTCCTGGCCGGTTATGTCCCTGTGTCCAGGAAACCAGCAGAGATTCGTATTATGCTGCGAGCCAAGAGCCTTGAGCTCTTCGCGACAGCGGCGAACTAGTTTGGATTTTATCTCTTTATTAGAGATTGCCTTGATAGCCGCCTGGCTGTCAATAAATATGGTAATATCATTCCACGGTACTGCCATTATTGACAACATGCTTGCCACTTCCGCGACCGCCAGTACCTCAGCTTGGAAAACACTGCAGTAGTCCGGAAGCCTGATTGAACTATGTATGCTGAGTTCCTCTGAGAATAGTCCGGCGCCAGTTCCACATACCATCTTTGATCCATCAGTGTAGATGGCTATCGATGTTGTTTCCGTGGGTATGTACCTGTCCCATTCTTCCCTGCTCGGAAACTGGCAAGAGAATGGTTTATCAAAATCTAAGTAGGGTGACATGTAATCAGAGTCGACGTCACTCCCTACGTGTTCCTTGAGGATTCGCGCGTGTCCACATATACTGGGGATCCAGCATTTTGTCTGGCTTATCCTCACCGCACTTTTGGCAGCCGATTCTTGCACGTATAGATCCATAGGTAGCAGGTTAAGAAGCGTTTCCAACCCAGCAGTCGGTGTTGTTCTCAACGCACTAGTTGCTCCTTTACATGCCAGTCTTTGTATTTTTGTCATTGCCTTTAGATTTGTTACCTTGTTTGTGGCTTGCCACCAAACTATATTGCCATATGTAAGTATAGGGTGGACGATTGCCGTATACATCCACAGAATTATCTTCGGGTTAGGTCCCCAATTTCTGCCGAAGATACGGTTGCATGCATAGAATGCATTCGCCGCCTTTTTAACTCGTTCATTGACATTTAGTTTCCAATTAAGTTTTCTATCGAGAATTATTCCCAGATATTTCGCGCTCTCTGCCACCTGCAGGGGTATTCCCTCAATGGCTGGTGGTTCAAAGTGCGGTATGCTTCTTCTGTTTGTAAACAGCACAAGTTCGGTCTTCTGGGGGTTCACCCCAAGGCCACAATGTTTTGCCCACAAGTTAAGTGTTCGCAGTGAGCTTCCTAACAGTTCGTTTATAGTTGGTAGGAATTTTCCCGTTGCAAGCAGTACTACATCATCCGCATAAGCAACGGCTTTTACCCCACTGTTTTTGAGTTTCATTAGTATTTCATTGATGACGAGAACACAAAGTAGGGGAGAAATGACTCCTCCCTGTGGTGTGCCTCTGGATGCAGTTACTTGTAGATAAATGTCACCTAATCTCGCATTGATATTCCGTTCATTGAGCAGACTCATGATCACATTAGTGAGAGATTGATCAACTTTGGAATTCTGCAGCGCCCTCTTTACTGCACATGTTTTGACATTGTTGAACGCTCCTTCAATGTCTAAAAACGCAGCTAGTGTGTATGTGTGACGACGTCATGCAGCGCTGTTTCCACTCCTCTGCCTTTAGTGTAGGCATGTTGAGCAGTGGAAATCACGCTGTCATTTAGCCGACCGCGAATATGTATGTTCACCAGTTTTTCAAAGGTTTTCAAAATGATCGATGTTAGACTTATGGGTCTGAAATCCTTGGCATTGGTATGGCTAGGTTTTCCCGCCTTAGGGATGAAGACTACCTTCACTTCCCGCCAGGCTTTTGGGATGTAGCGGCTGCTTATGAAAAGCTGTTTGAGGACCGGTATGATAATGGTCTTTGTCTTCTGTAGCATAATTGGGAATATCCCATCACCTCCAGGGGATTTGAAGGGAGAGAATGTGTCAATTGCCCAGTGTATTTTGTCGTCAGTTATGACTCCTTCTGGAACTGTCGAAACTGTTGCCGGAACATTATACATAACCTGTGTGTCACTCTGTTTCGGGATACAACCCGGAAAATGAGTTTTCAGTAAGAGACTGAGCGGGTCTCTGTACAGGATTGTGTCCAGTTTCCGTCGCTCTCCTTGAGATATCCAGGGACTGCAGGTTCTTTGGATAGGATTTTTCTAAGCCTATCTGATTCGGTAGTGTTTTCTAAGTCATCACAGAACGAACGCCAGCTCATGCGTTTAGCACTTGTGACGGCCTTTTTTAAATTCCGCTGACTGGTTTTGTATGCATCCCAATCTGTTGGGGAATTAGTGACTTTCGCCGCATTGAATAGTGCTCTTGTCTTCTGCCTGATCTTATGGAGATCTTTTGTCCGCCAGCCGTGTTACAATACTGACTGACATTTCACACTTGAAATAAAGGCGCGAAATCAGGAAAAATACTGTGCATGCATTTATAATATTTTTGATGCGTTTATAAATAGAAATTGCACATTTTATTATTCCAAGTGTAGGATAATTAATTAATCCATCAAATTGTATTAAGAAAACAAGTTTAAAAGAGTTTAAGTAACGAAATTTCCAATTCCAAACAAAGGAAGTTTTTGTTCGCGGCATATCCAGTTTTTCGTGTCCCACGTGCATGCAGTAAATGAATATTTTGTGAGAAAATGTATGAGGTGGGACAGATGACAAAAAAGTTGAATTTTACGTAAACTTACTTATGCAGCAACTTAAGGGCATTCCAAAACGTCATGAAAATTGGAACCTAAGCTCACTCTAACACACCATTAGCCCTTGACTGTTGAAAAACGGACGTTTCTCTCTGAAGTCATGCAAAATTGCGTAGCGTGGTAATGTAAATCCACCATAAAGCCGAAGCGGATGCCCATTTACGACGTCCTCACTCTAGCATCTCAAATATTAACGAAAAAAAAACAACAAAACTTGTTCAACATGGTCCCCACATTCGATAATTCACCGATATAGCCCACCTCAGCTGCTGTTAAACAACAACCAAGGAACCAACTGCAAGTGTACGCTACGATTTTTCAAGAATGCGTAAAGCTAAAGCGAAGGTAAGGTATCCATTTGAATTTTACAGGCACCACCAATTCATGTATCAAAACCGGGCTACATCCAGGTCAAAATCAGTTTGTAGGCAATGCCTCTTTTTTGGTCGAAGCTGACGATATATCAGATATCGCTCTCTGATTCCGTGCAATCAATTCCATGGGCGATAATAGATATATAGATAATCAGGTCGATTCGGCAAAATCTTTTATCCATTTTTCCTGTTATTCTGTTATGAATTTCCATACAAAACTTCCAACTGTCAAAAAATCTTTTACGACCTCTAGAATTGGTAACAGATAAAAGACAGAACTTTGGGACTTTTATTCGTCAACGAAATGTTTACAAAAGAAGACAAATGTGATAAACGTATATAAACAAGCGGGTAGGTATTTAATTAAATGAATAATGTAGAAACTTATATTTTTCGTTTAGACGAAGACAACGATAACTTTTGCTGCAACTAATGTTTTCCATTGGGACAAAAACTAAACTTTTTTTTTATCGATATCACTTTTCACGTTCCAGCAAAAAAATCAATCTTTTTTTTTTTTGATCCGGATCAGTTTTTGCAGATCTCGATATTTTTCGAGATTTACACATACTCTCAAAATATATTCAAATTTGTTTTCAAAACGAAATTACTAAAACCCTCTTGAAAAGCAATTATTCAGAACAAAAACGTAAATAATCGACATGGACTTAATCTTGGAGCAATTGCTATCATCTTGGTCATAATTATTCTACTTCCTCGTCATCTGTGGATTTCGATTCTTCGTCGATATGATTATCCATTATGAAGATCGTATGTTTCCACCGACAAACGAAAACAATTTACACAGCCGATATACTCTCTCAAATAACGCACTAATACATTTACAAAAGCAGTTCAAACTGCTTTCATGTTCCATTCCATTTGCAACGAAAAATCTGAGATCTGAAATAAAAATCGATGTGCCCAATGGAAAATCACAAAGATTAAAAATTGTAGGTAATCCATTTGGCCACTGGATTAAAGTTTGAATTCAAAATTAAAAACTTTAATTTGTGAGAGTTTTACATCTATGCTCCCACAGATGACGCTGATATCATTTGGGGGGGTATACCATTTTAACAAAAGCCTAGCAATTGACAGTGACAGCTGACAGTTGCTTCGATACTTTTGTTGTGGTCGGAAAACAGCACGTTTTTTTTAACTAATCGTGGAGTATTTTCTAGAAAATCTTGAATTAAATAAAATTCAAACTGTGCTGGAAATTATTTCACAATAATGGCGACTGACGAAACCCAGTTCGATGGCATTTTATTGGCGATGGCCGAAAAGCATCGCGAGGGAGTTTCTGAGGTATATTTTGCTTAAACTAAATAAGCCTACTGTCCAAATTAACTCGATCATTTTTTTTTTGTATAGTTTTTAGGTACAATTGCAAGTTTTTTAGGTAGAAAAACAGACTTCTTCACTGGAGCAACGCAAAGCCAATGGGAAAAAGTAAAACATCTTCACTTATTTCTTATTGGATATAAATGGTTTTTTCCCTTAGATGCTTTTGACGATTTTCCGAAAAGCTGGCGAAAAAGCCGTGGAAGTAGAAAAGGAAAAGAGCAAGGAGCGCGAGGAAGCAGAAAAAAGACGGTTGGAAAATTTACGCAAGAAACAGGAAGCAGAACAGAAAGCGAATGAGTCACAGATAAGTGAAATTACCGATGAAGAAGCTGCACAAATTATAAAAGAAGAAGAAGCAAAGTACGAACGTTTTATAGCTTTTTGAAAATTCTGCTAAAATATTGATATTACAGGAAGCAAATTAGTTCCGATGAATCTGATGTATCTAAGCCGATCGAAGAAGTTTCGGAAGATGCTGAAGAAGCCGAGAAGGGTAAATTAATGCCAAATTCGGGAAACGGTTGTAACTTGCCAAACTATTCTTGGACACAAACATTGCAGGAAGTTGAGGTAAGTGAGTATGGATAATTCATCTATGATTATTCATAGCTGAGGGACTAGCCTTGATTTGCCTACTGGAAAAGCAACGACTGGCAATCGCTTCTACAAAACTGAGTTTATAACAAATTGCTGTTATTTTAAACATGCCAAAACGCAATGATTGACATTTAATATTAAATCTGTCTGCCTTTGAATTTTATAAATATGTAAGCAGTCTATCTAATCTTTCGTGACATTGATTCCGCAAGCTTATTTGTAATATTGGAACATTTTAACACATTCTTTAATTCAAACCTATTATAGCATTTGTTTACTATTAATTCATCCCTCTTTGCCGATTCAATTGAACCTATAAATGCTCGATAGGGTTAAGGTCCTATGAATGCGAATTGTGTTGGAGTTCCTTAAGCCTGAACTACATCAAAACAAAAGTGAAAAAAAGTACACACAGCAACCAATTTTCGTTGTCATTTTGAAAGATCCATTTCTAGACAAACCTAATTTATAAACACCTGGCTGCATATTTTCTATTAATATATTCAAACTAGTTGGTTGTTACAGAAAAATATTTGACAAGCACCTCTTTGAAAATTGCGTGTGAATTGTCTAGTTATTTAATAATCTTCTTTGCTGTGGATTCTATTCAATATACACCTTGAATTGACTTGCAACTCTTGATCGTGATAAAGCCACATGCACTTGGCCGTTGAAAATATGTACTGCGGTCTTCCAACAACATGATCAAATGACTGGCCTTGATCATTTTTTATATTGTTACAGCGTACGCAGGAATTATCGGAAATTGGCGGCGTTTTAATATAAAAAATGAAAGGTAATAATATTGAGTCAGTTGGTCTGGAAATTAGAACTAAATTGATGATGACACCTTTCTTAAGCCTGAACTACATCAAAACAAAAGTGAAAAAAAGTACAAAAAAGTGAAAACATCGAAACTCATAGAAAACACACACATATTTACGTGACATCTATGAATAAAATCTGAACTACTAAAGCTCTGAGCTTTTTATTGTTTATTGCATCGAAAACACATGACTATTGACAAAACATCTATGAGTAAAATCTGAACTAATAAATCTAAGAGCTTTTACTTTTGAGACTCATAGGAATTATGTGATTTGAACGTGATCTGGCGGGAAGTCCGTAACCATTTTTTTGAATGTGTTGGTTATAAGAACTTTGTGAAAATGGAAAGCTGGAACATGTTCAAGCTTTCGGCACACACAAAATTTTAAATTGAGAGAAAATATACAGAGAGTACTATATGATGAAGTAGGACGAATGATTTTATTTACTTTTTTGTACTTTTTTCCACTTTTGTTTCGATGTAGCTCAGGCTTTAAGCAACAACACATGAGGTGGCTTGCTCATTGAGGAATTCAACAGGACCTTCACTGATAACAGAATCGGCGTTAATATAGATTTGGGAGTTACCACCAATCAAATCGATTATCTTCCTATTCATTTCTAATGCAAAACTCGCATGGCTGTTCACAATTTCTGTCAAAAACTTGTCGATGTAACGTAATCCGTTTTTCTTCAACATTGTGATTTCATTGTTCAACATGAAAGAGGCGTTTCGCAAATTTTCAGCTGGGAATTTGGGATCGAAGACACTTTGGACCGGAGCGTTGGTGGGCAAGATTTTACTTTACTGCCTATTCGAAAATCACGGTTTTTTTTTTCACAGTCCGATTGATTTCAGTGGCCTAAACACAAATCTGAAAAAAAAACAAATTGGTAGTCTCTCACCGTTTGGGCGTGGCACGAAGTTTCAAAAATACCATATGAAATAGTACCAACATTTCAAGAACCGAGTGTCCAATTTTTGTAAAATAAATTTTTTATATTCCCTAAATCCGCAGTTAATTTATAAAAGAAGTTTCATCAAAATCAGATCATAAATATCGGAGATATAAAATAATTAAAAAATCGGATAGTTCTTGGCGGTAAAATTAAGGAAACAACATAACACGGTAAGAGACCGCCAAATTTTTTTTGCAGATTTGAGCTCAGCTCATGAAAGCCAATCGGAATAAACAAAAAAAAATATTTTTTCGAATGGGCAGTAAAGTAAAATCCAGCCCGTTGGTGTCCATTCGGTCTACATGTCCTAGCCATCTTAGTCGCGTGGATACGTACTTTTGTACTTGTCAGAGCAAACGGGACAGAAAATTACTAGAAGAATTTTGCGTTCGAAACGACCAAAAAGATCTTTATCCGCCTTTGTTAACATCCATGGTTTGGTTATGCGCCATACAGCAGAACTGGGATGATAAGGGTAGTATATAAAGTCTCTTTAGTCAATAAGCAACTGGCAATATGAAACACGCAATATTATCGCTCACAATTATTTTACTTTCAATTAAATTAGAGGTCTCACATCAAAGCTCGCTCGAACGAAAACTGTTGCTGATTGCTTATTGGCAGTTGCTTATTGCTTGTGGCCTGAATCTGAGAGCCGCAACTGTTGGCAAGTGTAACTCCTTGTTTGATTTCTGCTGTGGTGTCATTATTAGAGTTTAAAGCGGAGCCGAAGTAGACAAAGTCCCGGACTACCTTAAATTTGTAGTTGTCTATCGTGACGTTCTGTCCGAATCGTCGATGCTGTGTATCCCTTCTTGTTAACAGCATATATTTTGTTTTGCCCTCATTGGGCCTCCGCACACGAGATGATTTCTGCCGGCAGAAAACCGTTTTTATACCATACTTCGAGCGCACACGGGATGATTTCTGCCGGCAGAACAAATTATATATATGAACCCCTTTTCATTGTGTAGTATTATTTTCACAATTGAAATATTTCGAAAGTTGTGTATGTATTAGTTTTATGCCCTGTTCATTCGCTCAAACTCGGCAGAACATTTTATTCCGTTTTTTCCCCTCACTTCAGTCCCCTCGCCTACAAAATCGATTTTATGCCGGCAGAATTAATCTCGTGTGCGGAGGCCCATTCACCACTAAGCCCATTTTTGCCGCCTCTTTACAGATACTTGCAGACGCACCAGTGACAGCTCGCTGTGTTCTGCCAATGATGTCGATGTCATCAGCGTATGCAACTAGTTGCAACGTGATCAATTTGATTGACGGTTTTATGATCTGGGTACATGGCGGTACCCATGTACATCCTTTGTGTATATTAAGGTGAGGAAACCGTGTTCTAGCTATAGTAACATTACGTCCGGCAGTCGATTAGCACTTTCCAAACGTAGTGTCGTTTAGGCTGTGCTTCCCAATTGTACTACCACTGTGGTCCTTCTTTCCTATTTTGGCGTTAAAATCACATAAGACGATCTTAACGTCACGATCAGGGCATTGCCATATAATTTGTCGAGGAACTCGTAGAAACATTATTTTGTATCATCGTCTTTATTTTTCGTGGGGGCATGAGCGCCTAGCAGTCTGATATTGGCGAATTTAGCCCCGACGCGGATAGTCATAAGGCGTTCACTAACGTTCCGAAAACTCAAGACTTCTTGCCTAAGACTGCCGCTTAATCCGCATCAGAATAGATGCTGCTTTTGTTCCCTGTAGCAATCACCGTAGTCGATGTCACAATTGTTCATCCTCCTTTTGTCCGGCCCATCCCACTGCACCTCCTGGATCGCGGTGATATCTGCTTTGTAGCAGATTAGAGCCTCCGCTAATTGGCAGCACGCGGTCTATTCAGGGTTTGAACATTCCACAAGCAGATCCGAACGTCATTGTCCTTATTTCGTTTTGCAGTCCTCTTTCTGAGGGGCTGTTGGTACTTCTGAGACTCGAGCAGACAGTCAGTTCCGACAGAGCATTATAGTGTGAAATGAGCACCATTGATGTGTATGAAGTAGTTACAACAAGCTGGACACCGCCAAGTTGATGCAAACAGAATCTACCCTCTTTACACAACACCCAACCACCGACGTTGTTGCGATTTGTTGCGAGTGTAGTATGCTTAAGTGGACCCTATTTAACTATTGATCTTCCGCCACAAACCACCATCCAACACAAAATGCTACAAACCTGTCGAGTTCGAGCTAAAGTTCAGTCTGAGAGGGTCCAAGTGTGCCCAAGTCATCAGCGAAGAGCAAATGTCATATCCTTAGGCCTCCCAATTCAAAACGTTCCTCGCCAAGGTTGCACTGTAATATCCAATCCATATAAAATTATAAGCAATAAAAAGAAGAGGAGACAAAACGGTTAAAGATATTGATCTAAATACGTTTACCGGAACACAGCTTGTAGTGTTGAGTGTACGTGTACCCCTGCAGTACACTCCAGATTTTATCCTAAAAGATTCGGTAGTATGCCTTTTCCAAATCTACAACTGACTCTTTAATAAAGGGATCTCAGGTAGAAAGCCTGCGAAAACTCTTTTTCACTGCCACCTTTACCTTTTCATTTGTGTGACAAACGTCCTAGAGTACGTACATATAACTGCCCTGAGAAAGCTTTCAATTTTTTCGGTGTTAGCCAAAGATTGTAGGTCCGTTCCATTCATCCCATAAAAACAAAAACTCACATACATATACGAATGGACGTGGAAAGCGACGGTCTATGGACCTGTAGCCCCAACTATTTATTTAATTACTTTATTTTTTCTCCACCACTACATAAAAAGTGGGGCGTAGTAGCGCAGTGGTTAGTGTGCTGGACTACTGTGCGAGGGATCCCAGGTTCGATCCCCGGAAAACACAAATTACATCTTAAAGTTTTTTTCTACTGCGTTACCTCTCGCGAACGCCTGACAAACATCCGAGAGTATGACTGTCCTGAAAAAGCTTCTCTCAATTCAGCCGTTCAAACTCTGCATAAAATTGTAGATCCCTTCCATTCGTCCCAAAAATAGAAACTCACACAAAACGAATGGTTGCGAGAAGCTAGCCCTTGGGTGTCACCCGCCTGTTGCGCCGCCTATTTATTTATTTATTTTATTACATAAAAAGGTGTTCTACTTGCTAGGTGCACCATATTCTAGGTGCTTTGCTCCGATCACTCCCATACATGTTATCAAACTTCGTATTGTCAAAGGACCCTCGATATCAATGCGCATGATATCGCACTCCAGAAAATATTGAACGTAGAACAATAAACTAATTATGTACATACATAAATACACTCCCGCTCATCTGAATAGGTTCAACATTATTTAAAAAGTAAAAAGACAATATCTCGTTAACCAAATTGCCGATTTTAATGAAATCAATTTTTTTGTATAGAATAATCAATTTTTAATGAAACACGAAAGTTTGCGGTCTCTAACACACGTATATATATTTTTATTTTTATGTTTGGAAAAACATGTCAAAAAAATCCCATTTATTTTGGCTCATCAGAATAGGTTCAAGGGCAATGACTCTAGTTTGTGATCTACAACGATTATGTAACGACGTCAATTATTTTGCTTTTTTAAATTTAAAGTAATTACAGCCTTTTTTTCTAAAATTGGTCGCGGAAAGCAATTAAACAACTTTGAAAAAGGCCGAATAAAAGGATACTTCAAATTTGGTTTAAAGCCGGGCCAAATCGATTAGAAGATTGGCATAAGTCAAAATGTAGTTGGTAGTTTTATTCAGAATGAATTAAGCTATAATATCAATATGAAAGGAGGGGCTCAATATGCGACAACATCAACAGACAGAAGACTTATCATCTGAACTGCTTCAAATTCCCAACGTTCTGCTGCTAGAATCAAGGAAGAATGCGGTGCTAACGCAAGTCTGTCATCTGAAAAACGCATTATTTTGAGTGCCAAGCATTTGAAGAGACTGATTGTAAAAAAAGAACACATCTCAATGATTTGCGCAAAGCTGCACGACTTCAGTTTGCTCTAGAGCATATGACGTGGAACAAGGAGTGGCAGATTGTCGTGTTTTCCGATGAAAAGAAGTTCAACCTGAATGGACCGGTTGGCTAAAACTATTACATTCACGACCTGCGAAAGGATGAATGTGTTTTAGGTAGTCACCACACCTGTCGGGTATTACGATGTTCCGCATAAATCATATTTTGGGACTTGGGACTTTGTGAGCTACAATTTGTTACATCGAAAATTAACGCGAATGTATACAAAACTATACTAGAAAATGCTTTTCCTAATTTTTCGAATATTTTTGAACGGATGCCATGGACAAAGGCCCCATTCATACCTAGTGGAGTGTTGTTAAACAGTGGATAAAGGATCAAAACGTGAAATTGCTCGAGTGGTTGCCATACTCCCCGGACATAAATATTATTGAAAACGTTTGGGGTCTATTGTCCAAAAAGTATATGAGGACAGGGGACAATTTGAAAATCCTGCAAGCCTAATTGGCGCCATTAAAAAAGCCGGGTCAACAATTTCACTTGGAATTATTGAAAAATTTTATAATTATTTTCCAAATCGTATCTACGAAATTATATTGAACAAAGGAGATAGTACTATGTACTAAATTACACTTAAATATGTAGCTAAATGTTAAAAACAACCAAATCTGTGAATAAGTATTTAATATATATATATTTTTAATTTTCAATTTTTGAACCTATTCAGATGAGCCAAAATAAATGGTCACTTCTAGATACGTGTTTGGAAAACTAATCATAAAAATATAAATACGTCTGTTAGAGACCGCAAATTTTCCTGTTTCATTAACAATTGATTATTCTATATAAGAAAATTGATTTCATTAAAATCGAAAAGTTGGTTACAGAGATATCGTTATTTTACTTTTTAAATAATGTTGAACCTATTCAGATGAGCGGGAGTGTAGTGTCCAGTAAACTCATTGTTAATCACTACACTCGTAGAGGATGTTGAAAAAAAAAAACATGACTCATACCAATAACCCTAATAAATTTTAGGAATGATTCAAACAAATTTTGCTACCATTCAATAACAACAGTCTTATTGTCTGAGCTCACATTATTAATCATCCAAATACGTATTTAATGCCAACAATTATTTAGAATATATTTAATATATTCGGTCGTAAATATGCAAAACATTTGCCACGTGCATATGGTTCTACTGCTTTAAGTATTCTAAACAAATTGATTAATCATTCAATCTTCGCCAAAATATATGGGACAAAATAATACAATATATTATTTTATTTTTTATTATACATATCTATCTTATTTTGTCCCATATATTTTGGCGAAGATTGAATGATTAATCAATTTGTTTAGAATACATATATATTACAGTCCGAAACGAACATTGGAAATTCCACCATAATGCTCTATATTTCCCTCACTAGTTTTGGAACCATCCGTACGTATTGAAATTTGATTTTCGCTCAGAACTTCCTCTCTATCATGATAACATTACTTTGTATGGTAGGTCGAAGTCGAGTGTGTCAAGACCTTCATCCGCTTTGCCAAAGATGTTGGGAAATTAATCCTTAAGAATAGATAGCTGGTCTTAAAGAGCCCTGCGTAATAAGCCGAACAGCACTATTACCTGGAGCCTATTTCATAAAACTATGTACAAGTTTTGTACTTGTAGACTAGTAACTAGCAAATAAAGTATGGAGTTGTAGTATTGTGTTCCATAAAAAATTTTCCGCACTTGTAGCAGGTACGGCAGATTCAAACTACAAGTCTGCAGCTATACTTCACTGTTAAGCGAACAAACCATTCCTCCTTCTTCTTTTCTTTCCCTCTTTGTTGCATTAATTTACTTAAACCATAATAAAAACTAATTTGTGCCGTTAATTTGCATACAAATTATGGGTTTTTTGTGCACTTAAAGCTCATTTCTATTACTTTCATCTTCCGGTCGGTCAAAAAAAAAAAAAAAAAGGTGCTCAAAAGAAATCAAATTTTTACTTTTGGATATTTGGTTCTTTTTTGGATAAGGTGACAAAAAGAGGAAATACCACCTTTTCCTCTTTTGAATGCGAATCCATTAAAAGGCTAAGTCGAATGGTTATTTTTGTGGAAAGTCATGAAAGTCATGCGCGATGTTTTTTGAACTAACGTGAAGCGGTGTACTATGGCAAGTACATCACTGTGAGTCAAATAATAATGCTCATTAAGAACTCGCGGTTCTCGTGTCCGGTAGTCTTCGTAGTCACAGTCATTTTTCTTTTAAGATTTTTAAGCACTAAATTCTAATCGCGAATAAGCCAAATTTCCCCAGTATGTGATTTTATTAGTCTCTCTACTCTAGTAAGAAATTCGCATGTAGTTATAAGTCCGTCACTAATATTTTTCTGCGCAAATACTTTTATGAAACAGTTACATATTAGTGAATTGGCATTCTTTATGAATTATGAAACAAAAATTTTCTAGTTACAAGTGAATTCACGAATAATTATTAGTGTTGTAGTCTTATGAAATAGGCCCCTGCTTGTAATTTCAATTGTTGATCCAGTAGTAAAAGGTACAACATAATCTCCTAGAGGGAGTTTTTTCCCGTGTTCTTCTTCTTGAACGTAGTCTTCCACCAAACATCCACCAAACCAAACGATAGCCCCATATGTTAGAATGGATATGTTGGTTTCAAGATCAATTTTTGCCTTTCAGTCCTTTTCCAAATAAAGACGTTATTGTGCGCCTTACGGACTCTTTCCTTAACGTTAAGTTTCCAGTTCAGTTTCTATATATTTATATAGTACAGTCAAACTACCTTAACTCGAACTTCTTTAAGTCGAATTTCTATATTACTCGAAGCTTTATTGAGAACTCTGCGTTTTCAACTTTCAAACTTTTGGCCTCCACTCGAAGTTTCTGTAACTCGAATTTATTGTCTTTCATTTTGAGAGTTCGACTTATGGAAGTTCCACTGTACCATGTCAAGATATCTTGCGTACGAAGATCTTGCCCTATCCAAGAGAGAAAGCTCCATCCTGTATTTTCTAAAAATTACCAGTCTTGTTTTTTTAAGACCATGTTATTGAATCTAGGGAGTCAGGTACCTACCGCGTCTTGTCATCATTTTAGCATTTTTTTTTCTTCTCAGCGAGAGCAAACTAAACTAAATGAACATCTAACCAGTAAGACAATTATCTTCGACTATGCCGAAGCTCAAATACCCGGTACTGTATTATTGTAAAAATAAAAAAAATATTTTAGTACTAAAAAAATATATATTTGTATGGGAGGTATGGGTAGTTTTTATTCGATCAAGCTCATTTTTTGTCAAAAAATTTTAAATATTTTTAAAACAATATGTGCAAATTTTAAACTTGCTATCTTTATTGTAGCTATTTAAATTTAATTTTTCACATCAAAAAGCTATATAAATCCGATATTTTTGTATGGGAGGTAGTAGTAGTTTTCATCCGATCTTGCTCATCTTCGAACTTAGCCTCAGTTTGGTGGATAAAAGCTTGCGTACCAAATTTCAAGTCGATAGCTCTTAAATTACGGCCGTAATCGTGCGGACGGACAGACGGACAGACGGACAGACGGACAGACAGACGGACATCGCTAGATCGACTAAGAAAGTGATGCTGATCAATAATATATATAGTTTGTCATACCTACAACGCCTCCTTATGTGCGTTACAAATGGAATGCCAAAGTGAATATACCCTCACCACAGTGTGGTACCGGGTATAAAAATGGGATTAAATTGATAAATGCGACTTTTATGACGGTTTTTCAAAAAAATTAATAAAACTTACCTGTTATTTTTATCTCAATTGATTATGAAGAGTGGCTTAATCTACCTGTTACCATGTTTTAAATCAAATAAAAAGATACTTCGAGTATTAGGAAGTTTAGTTCAAGAAATAACTTCATACAATCCACAACTATAGGTAAAGGAAACACACATTATCCAAGAGGAAATAGGCCAAATTCGAGCTTACCGGGAACAATTAAAATCCATCCGTTTTATAGCCAGCAATATTGTAATATTTGCCACTGCTGTACACAGCTTGGAGAAGTATGGAAAAATCTGTAAAGGAAGAGTCAGCAAAGCAACAACATGTCAGGAAAGGCGGACGATACTGAGAGCTGCTTCAAATTCCAGGCTCTCCGTAAGTAAAATTAAGGCAGAAACTGGAGTTACATCTAGCAAACCACCATTAAATGCGGCGCCTTGATTTTGCAGTAAGTCACATCAGGTGGAATAGAGAGTGGCATACCGTCGTCTTTTCTGCTGAAAAAAAAAATTGTATTTGGACAGACCTGATAGATACAGTTGTTTTTTCCATGATTTGAGAAAAAAAGAAATACATTTTCAAAAGCGGCACAGCAAAGAAGGTGGTATAATGGTATAGGGAGCAATAAGCTACTACGGAACTGTGGAATCGATACTGGAAAGAGCTTTTCCGCAGTTTTCGGGTCAATCAATCATGGAAAACGTGTGGGGTTGGCTTTCAAGAAAAGTCTACGAAGGAGGAATGCAATAAACATAACGGAAGAAATTATTGAAGCCATAAAACGAGCCTGATCGGAAGATTCGCTTGATTATTTGACAGCACTCTATGAATCTCTACACACAGGCTACTTGAAGTCATTTAGCCATCAGGAAAAGGAGGTAGTATCCATTACTAAAAACTATTGCTCCTCTTTGTTTTTTTAGAGGTATAGAACTATAAGTTGGCAATACTATTTTAACTGGCCGCCATTTTGTCAGCTGTCAAGTGATTTATTTTTATTTTGGTTTGACATTTCAACATGAATAGACTGACGCCTGAACAACGCTTCCAAATTGTGCAAATTTATTTTGAAAATCATGGTTCATTTTACGGTCAACATAATCGTTTCACTTTTGGTTGAATGGATAAGTTAATAAACAAAACCAATAAACGAAACTGCCGTATTTGGAGTGATGATAATCCTCAAGTATATGTTGAGACACCGTTACATCCACAAAAACTGACTATTTGGGTTGGTGGAATAATTGGTCCGTACCTACTTCTTTAAAAAGGATGCTGGCCAGAACATTACAGTCAATGTATAGAGCCATGATTACTGACTTTTTCGTTCATCAATTGAACAACCATGGTGCAGGAGCTGTGGTTTCAACAAGACGGCGCAACATGTCACACACAGCTCGTGCCACAATTGATTTATTGAAGGAAAAGTTTGGTAACCGCATAGTTTCACGTTGCGGATCCGTGAATTGGCTCCAAGATCGTACGATTTAACGCCGCTTGACTATTTTCTGTGGGGATATGTGAAGTCGCTAGTCTACGTCATATGCCAAAAATCATATTTAAATTATAATGCCAGAAGATTAGCTTTCAAATAAAGTAAATTTCATGTCAATTTAAAAAAATCATCTTTGTTTTGTTCCGTTTTAAAGTTCTATACCTCTAAAAAAAAAACACCCTTTACAAACAAATTTTGTATTGTTTTTTTACCTTTTAAGCTTCTAACAGGTAAGCCACTGTTTGTAATCAAGTAAGAAAAAATATCAGGTAAATTGTATGACCTTTTTGGGAAAAGCGTCATAAAAGTAGCATTTATCAATTTAATCCCATTATTTTTTCTACAATAAAAACATAATACATCCTTTATTCCTTGTGCAATTAGTTTTTCCCGGATTAGCGAAGGATTTGAAAAATATCGTAAAATTAAAACAAAAAAATTCCTGTTCCTAATCAAGTGAAGCGAAGTGTGTGAGCCTGTTGCGTTAAATATTTAGGTTATTTTACTAATATCTTTGTATATACATTCCTATAGTAACGCCAATCCAGTAGTACAGGTATGCTAATAGGTGTCGCTACTCATACCAAATCGAGAATTGAATGACTGAGAGCTTTTGAGCGTTTGATCCTTATAAAAAAGCATTCGTTGAGATTTTCGTCCTTTATTCATTTGATTGCTCGTCGTTCGGTTTTTGTTTATTTTGTGTGAATTTTTTTTGGATTGATTTTGAAAATTTGTGTTTTCCCAAATATTTCGACATTTTTTAACAAAGGCCAAATTTGATTTTATTATAAAACTTTCTTTCATAATTAGGCGGTTCTACATTTAAAGCCTTGAACCAAGGCTTTGAGTTCCTCAGTTAGCACGATCTTTGGCTTACTGTTTTCAGATGCGTGCTCGAAGTTGTGCCCTTCAACTTGTGAACGTCACCTAAAGCGAGGTCTTCCTCTACTGCGTTGTCTTTTTGCTACATGTCCCAGCTATCTTAGAGAACTGATGTGCAATTTTTGACTAGGTCGATGTCGCTGAACTGTTCGTATAGTTTGTCGGTTAATCTTCTCGTCCAAAGACCGCCAACGTAGACGGGGCCGAAAATCTAATGAATAATCTTTCCTTCGACCGAGGATAGCTCCATCCGCTTTAGATAGAGTCCAAGCTTTAGCGTTATAAAGCAGGACTGGGATAATAAAGGTCTTATATTGAATCTCCTTAGTTCTCTTAGTTTTTTCGATGATCGGGAAGTTACCCCGACTGCTCAACCCCACCCTGGGGTTTTGGGGGGCCAGATCCTTGTTTTGACCCTAGGACAGCGGGCCGGAAATTCCAATGTCAGTAACCCATTCTGGGATATGAGCGCTGCCGTTGATCCATTGAGGGCTCATCCGGCACCAACTCATTTCCATACACCCTGGCTCAGTATTGGAAATCTCTATAGACCTGGTGTGAAAATATGTCGAAGCAGGTCATATAATGGTGACACTTAGTAGTTCGACCTGACTGGAACTCAGGGGTTGTTTACCCCAACTCCAGTCGAAGTACTAATAGGCACCCATCAGTCACCAACGTGGAGGTGAGAGTAGGAGTTGGTAGTGAGAGGCTACATCGTTTTGTGTGCCTCTTCCCAACAATAAAATACCACATGCATTACACAGCTGAACACCTCCAAACGGCACCCCCACACCCCCTCCGGCCAACAATCATGAGGCAATATAAAGCAAATATAAGTATATAATACAACAACACGAAACAACTTCCGTGTACAATAAAATGAAATTTCACACCCAAAATACTCATTCGCCTATCTAGAAAAATGCTCCTTCGACGACGAAAACTAATAAAATACACCCCATGCCATACTGCAGCACGCACCCCTTCCTGCATACGATGACGATCATAATACAACTGGCAACGACAAGGCAATAGCAAAGCAAATCCACCCTTCTTTTTGAATGAGGTATGGTGGCGGTGGGTTTTGTTTTCCACCTATATTTGTTTGACAATCGTGTTTGACGATCGCAAAGAAGTGCAAGCATCCATTTGTATGGCGATGGGTCATCTATATAACTTATTTAGTCTATGGTCTAACTTTAAACCAAAATGTCCCATAAAACGAAAAAGATATATCAAGGATCAAAATTTAGTCAACCCACTAGATTTATTTGAAAATACATAATGGTGATGATACTGATTTAACACTCCATCACGAAGCTTTACCTCCTAAATCATATCTAAGGAATTGCTTTCTTCCTCTTTTACCTGATTGCATTTCTCCCCAGCATAGAAGAACTCACAGAAGCTGAAAACACAATTTATTTACAAAAACTTAAAATGTACATATATGCATACCTAACGTGACCAACTCTTTGACAGATCAGCGCTGTAAAACCGAGACCAAAAAACTGTATAAAAACTGTACCATTTTAACAGCGAATTATATGTTTTTTTTAAACTATTCAAATAACATTTCTAAGACAAGGCGCGCACCGAAGTAGTGTATATTTCAGGACAGTGATGGAGTAAAGGAAACGAATTTATTTGTATATGTACAATGAACATGTATGTGTTTTCGATAAATTCGGTAAATAAATGTAAAATTCGCTGCGTTTTCTAAATACGTTGCACAACATGCAACAACCTACATTGCATAAACCGCACTCGTGGAGTGGATTCGTTAGGTACCTACCTAATATTTTTTTTCATGCGGAAAAACTGTATAAATGCTGTATTTTCTTGATTTCGCTGTATATGTTTTTTTGACAATTTCGCGCTGTATCGACTGACTGAAAAACTGTAGTATACAGCGAAAAACTGTACAGTTGGTCACTTTATGCATACCTATACCTTCATTTGCAAACCCGTAACTTCTCAAAATAAAAAAAAAAATATCCTCATGTGCACTTACCTAAATAAAATAAATAGGTGGCGCAACAGGCGTGTAGTGTAGACACCCTAAGCCTAGCTTCTCGCAACCATTCGTTTTGTGTGAGTCTCTATTTTTGGGACGAATGGAAGGGACCTACAATTTTATGCCGAGTCCGAACGGCTGAATTGAGAAGCTTTTTCAGGACAGTCATACTCTCGGATGTTTGTCAGACGTTCGCGAGAGGTAACGCAGTAGGAAAAACCTTAAAATGTAATTTCTGTTTTCCGGGGATCGAACCTCGCACAGCAGTCCAACACACTAACCACTGCGCTACTGCGCCCACTTACCTAAATAGCAGCTGAAAATACTGCATTGCTATGTTGACGGATTTAAACATTTTGTTACAAATCCTATATCGTGATCGGAGAAGAAATATGGCAACCAGTCCCAAATACTAATTTTCTTTGAAAACATAAATAAAAACAAGTAAAAGTGTTATCATCGGCCTGGCCGATGCTTTGATACCCTCCACTGTATGTACTGTATAGGTACACGCATGTGTCTAATATTGGTTTTGTATGGGAGGTACGAGAACTTTTTTACTTTTTTTACTTTTAAATTCATTTTTATTAATTCATTTTTTAAACTTACTTACTAGACAAAAATGACTAAATCTAATTTAAAACTAACTTGTATCTTAATCTAGCTTACTGGCTCTTAACGAGCACACTAAACTTAACTATATCCTTATAACTATTGCCTTTCGGCCTTAAATCTATCTTTTTATATAAATTGCACTGTTTTTTAATTTCCAAGAAAACTGGCTAAAACTTGGACTCTTTATTATTGGTTTTTTCTTAAAACTACCTAAACTACTTAGAACTACCTAAGCTACTTAACCTAAATTACCTATAATCAGGGTGATGAGCAATCTTTCGATTGGTCACCATCCCGATTGCGTCGATGGGCGCCTGGCAGTCGCCAACACGGTGCACACGCGCCGCCGGGACTCGAGCGAGGCCATAAGCATCGGTCAAGTCTCGGTAGCACTCATTCATGTTGACGAGCCCGGCCCCTCCCAAAGACCCCCTAAAATACACCTAACTAACTTACAAACTAGCTTAAAACTAAGGAGGATGTTACATAGGTAACGCACCGACCCGGGAGAGCGTGTCTGCCCTCACCTCTTCCTCAAGCCACCAAAATTCGGTGAACTGCTTCAAGCTATCAACCGTGTCCCTATCCGCAATTGCGGTATTAAAACGGAGGAGCTCCTGAGCATTGGCGGCGTACCCGTCGTGGATGAGCCGCTTATCCCTCGCGCCGCGGTGGCTGTGGTACAATACCGGCACACCATCTTTATTCTGGACTAACCCTGGACAAAGCCAGACCGGAGCGTACTCTCGTGGTACATTAAATTCGGGTAATAACCACCCGAGATCAGATTGTTAGCGTTGGCCATCGCCCTTGCAACGTGCCTTCGAATCACCTTAATTAGGAAATTGTCAATCCTGTTCAATCGAGCCCCATCGTATAGGGTCTTGTTGGGATAATATTTTATGTACCCTAGGCAGGTCCTGAGACACTGTCTCTCAAACACCCGAATCTTTTCCATATAGGAAGGCGCTATATTAAACCAAATGGGACAGCCATAAGCGATGATCGGCCTTATAAGGGCCACGTAGCATATGACCTTTACTCTGGAAACAAGTTGACTGCTGCGAAACAGTCTCCTTGTGAGAGCATAAGCCCTCTTGGCCCCAGCAAGACAAGCATCTATATGTTTGTCAAAATATAGATACTGGTCGAGCCAGATGCCAAGATATCTGACTACGCTTCGCACCGCCAATGGTTGTCCATTTTGTCCAATAATGGCTAATTTTCGCCAGTTTTTTCTGGTATCCCTAGAGGCCCTAGCCAATGGAGTTCTGAACAGGATTGTTTCCGACTTTTGGAAATTGATTTTCAATTTCCAATCATCGCAATACCTCTTAATTTGATCGAAGTCACGCTGCAAAAGGATGTTGATGATCTCGACTTTTGGACCTGATCTGTACGCCACTAAATCGTCTGCGTACGCTATAGCATGTCTGAGGGAACCCACCAGATCACTCGTGTAAATATTAAACAGGATCGGAGAATTCACCGCTCCCTGTTGTAAGCCGTTTTTAATTTCAAAGACTTTGCTCGAAGTCACGTCGCCAGCTTTGACAACGAACTTCTTTCCCATAAGCATGTCATAAATCATATATAGCAATGGTTTTTGCATACCCAACCTAGTCAGCTTATAGAAGAGCCCCTCCAACCATACGGTGTCGAAGGCCTTCTCAAAGTCGTACCAGGAGGTACGAGAACTACTTGACCGACATGGACAATTTTTAATAATAACTTGACAACTGAAATAACAAGTCCTCTCACAAAATTTCATTCGCCTATGTCGATTCGTTTGGACGCTATCGTGTTTTCAACAGACAGACAGACGGACATGGCTAAATCGATTCAGAATGTGATCCTAATTCAGAATATATTATATATACTTCATAGGGTCTCCGGTGAATCCTTCTCGACGTTACAAATGTAATGACAAAGTTAATATACCTTCCTGTGGAGGGTATAAAAATATTACTATTGTTTTTGTTTATCACATCAATTTCTTTTTTTTTTTTTAACTTCTGACTTGCCGGAACATTAGGATGCACGTCAACCTAAAAGATCTATTGTGCTTGACGTCAGATATATGTTTAGGTTAGTAGCGCTTCTACTTTCCTGATGTAGCTGATAATACATTCAGCAGAGGATTTTCTTAGTTCTTCGGTACTTATTACTTCCCTGAAAAATGATTTCCTTCTTATACCGTAAAGGGCCGGGCATTCACATATTATGTGTTCGGCTGTTTCGTCTTCTTCTAGACATAGTCTGCACTCCGGTAAGTCGACTAAATGCATTTTATTTAGGTGATATCGCAGACCGACCGAAGATTTAGTATCTTTCTGGCATCTGCTTTGAAGGGCTGAATAGCTCTTTTGGCCTGTCTTAGGCCTGGGATGTTCTCCCAATACGAAGTACATTTGTTTTGCTCCCAGCTTTTTATAGCCAGATTTATAGCTGATTTGGGAATCGAACAGAATGGTTCAGGTCCAATGAAAGGGGTTTCCGAGCCATTTCTGGCTAGTTCATCGGCTTTTTCGTTTCCTTCAATTCCCTTATGTCCGGGGACCCACCATAGACTGGTTTTGTTCCTGTAACTAAGTGTTTGGAGGGAATCGAAGCAGTGTAGTACTGATTTGGAGTCAATAATGTGTGAGCTAAGGGCTGTTATAGCTGCTTGACTATCCGTGAATATATGGATGTTGGCGCCTTTAATGCCTGAATTGTATATAAGGTTTGCGCATTCTTTAATGGCATGGAGCTCTACTTGAAATACGCTGGGGCTTTTTCCCATATGTATTGAGATGTTCCGAATTGGTCCATGGATACCAGCTCCTACCCCCGAGTCCATTTTAGAACCATCCGTATACCACTTTAGGCCGTTTTGGCAGTTTGGTGGGTTATTGCTAACCCCTGCTTCTCGGTTTGTGATCTCCGTGAAGAATCTTTTGTTGAATCATAGTGTCTTTGGTAAGCGGTCTGTAACCGCACAGATCATGTCAAGTTCTGGAATTTCGGAAAGTAGTTCAATTAGTTCTGGTTGTTCGCCAATATTAAACTCTTCCGCTTGAGTCAAACTTGCTGAGCTGCGTATTGCCACTTTTTTTATATAGATGTGGAGGTGTGGGGTGTTAGTCCTATTAAGGCTTCTATAGCCGCAGTAGAACAGCTACGCATGGCTCCGGAAGAGCCTAGACAGGCAATCCGTTGTACCTTATTTAATTTGTTTAATGTCGTTTTTTGGGTGACTTTGTTCCACTATACTATTGAGGCGTATGTTATAATGGGCCTGACCATGATCATGTAGATTCAGTGTGTGATCTTTGGAGAGATCCCCCAGGTTCTACCATACATGCTGCGGCAAGCCCAGAAAGCTTTGGTTGCTTTTTGGATTTTACTATTTATGTGGTAGTTCCAGCTTAGTTTTTTTCGTTGGAATACTCTTCTTTCATTTAAATATATCTTAAATATAGCTTTCGTTTTGACGAAAATTTCATAAAAATTTAAAGCTTCATCTAAATCAATTGAGGGCACAAACCAGTTTTCATTAAAGCTTCGGTGGGATACTGGTACAACATATTTATTTATTACATTTCTTGGCGCTACTATAGGACTGTATATATGTACATCTATTGTTTAAATTTTTGAAACACTAATAACCACCATCAGACTTGTTAACACAACAAGAATACAAGATCCATGAGTAGTAATTCATTGAATGTGAATATGTTGTGAAAAAAATAACAACCGTTTCCAACCTCTCATCCTCTATGATCAAAAATTCAAATATGAAGGATATATTTTCGGCGAACAATATTTGCACTGTGTTGTAGGCTTGATTAAACATTTTGATGTATATTTTGACAGTATATTTTATTATGATTTATTGATTTGTATCACAGGAATAATAACATTCATTCGACGCGATTACAGGCTTATAATAGATGCAAAGAGCGAACGGGACAATGTTGTTCACCAAATATCATTATGATATCTGCATTCAAATAAATTGAAAAATTAAAACTTTTACATAATGCAGTTGTTTATACTAAACAATTATAGGGCAGTGTTAGCCTTGATTTTACGACTATGATACATAATTTCCGAATTTCTATAAATTCTTTTTTTTTTTTTAAATTCATTCAACCGGTAATGTAAATGTAGAAATAAATTAGGTAATAATATAATATTTGAAGAAATAATTTACAAATAACAATTAACTATAGTTCTTTTCGAACCATTGAATGACGATGTGTATAGTATATGTACGTGTATGATAACGAATTATGTTTAATGAAAAACAAACAAAATAAGAAATACTTTCATGGATTGCTCTAATAGTCTAATGTACTCGAACTTTTGCAAATAAAATACAAACTAAAATTAAGATCATCCACCAGATTAGTTTAGTTAGCTTTTTGGCATTTCTCGCGCTCGCACTAAACACAAAGAAAGAAAAAAATCTCTTATTAAAAATAAATTCTAAACGAAACATTCAAAATAACTTACTCTCGAGCGCGTATACCATGCCCAAAATCACAATAAGGAAAAGCAGACTCATGCTGACTATAAGAACAGTCACTTGTTTTCCTCTACTGCAAATGCCTCCTGTTGTCTTCCTTGATGGCCCGCCTTCGCCGTTGACCATAGTAAAGTGAGTTGAACTGGCCACTGACATTGTATCCACATCTTTGGTTTTAACGATATTTAAATAATTGGGCTCAATTGAAATTACAGCATCCTTTCTTAAGTTTGATTGATTAGAAGCGAGCACTAAATTGGCATTATAATTTGAGCTCAAAAACTCCTTTTTACTATCCAGATAAGATTTGTTCTGTTTCCTATGAATTTCAGCAAACCGTTCTAGATTGGCGGCTGTTAAAAGCAGGGACCCCGAAGAAGCGCTCTGCAAAATGTTAAAAAAAAAATCAATGGTTGTGAAATACATCTTTCCTACATGTGTTATTTTTATGTATGATGTTTGTTTGTAGTTGTTTACTTTTATTAATATATATCAATTTCTTACCTGCATACTGCTATTGCTATCATTAGATCCTTGTGATGATCGGGATCCCCTTTTCGGCTGACTTTTTATGTTATTCCGACTTGAAGGCACAGAGCGATCGTCTGTTGTTCTGTTGCCATACACAGCAGTTTCATGGCTAGCTATTTGCCTGCGATCCAAATGTCCAACATGTAATATCTTTTTGCCGGATGGGTAATTTATTGCTTTGAAATTCCTTGAAACTGTTGATGGGCTTGAATTAGATGTATTGCTACTGTTGGACGATGGTGGGATGCTCGATCCAGCCAAAGAGGCGCGAGGTATATGCCATGATTCATTCATCTAGAAAACAAAGCAATAAATGTAACATTAGCCTTTTATCAGAATTTTTTTGTTCATATTTTGTGCATTCACTCGTTATGCGGCAAAACTAGTTTTGACCGCTTCACTTTTGCCTAAGGAGACAATGATCTGATCACAATAAAAAAATACTTTTTTGTTTTATGTAGAACACAGTTTGTAGTTCTTCGAAGCCCTTTCTCTTTTAGGAGTGAGTTCTATTAATAGTTTCAACAACACACCTTTAACACTTTTTTACTTTTACTCTGGTTTTATTACAATAAATTCCATCCTACACTAATTAGGTAAGAAGTTTCTGTACACTTACTCACCAGTGTGTACGGATGTTATTTCAAAACATATAAATAATTAAATAAAGCAGTCTTGACTTACAATTTGATTGGTTTTTAATCCAAAATCACAGAAGTTTTTTTTAAGTGTGGACTTTATGTATAGATATTGTAGGATTTATCACAATTAGTATTCCGATCAACCTTAAACTATAATCAGACCTTTTTGTTTACTTTGAACTCATTAAAAACAAAAAAAAAACTAAATTCATCAGTGCAGTTTTGAATAGGATCTTGCGTTGCAAAAATCGATTAACAAATTCGCCGAATATTCATTCACGAGAACCGATCTATCCAACAACAAGAATCAAACTGAATCAAGGTGACTAGCAGCACCACCGTTTCACTATGCTTTTGGATTCTAAAGTTAAACAGCTTGTTTGCCGGATATTCGCTAGGTATTCTGTGACTGTATTATGGTATGCGCAAGTGTGCACACTTATTAAACACAGAATAGGAAACCTGATACGACCAGATACAAATACACAATAGTAAATGATCAGCTGAACCAGACTAGCAACATCTTCAACTTAAACACTTCAAGAGAAGTCGACTGACGACGACGACAACGACAGTGGCCGTAAAATTAGAGGTTACTAAGAAAAACAAACTATTTTTATGGATACACTCGTACTGCTACATGAAATTTAGCGGTCAAAATGTGCCTATTATACATGCTGGTGACGACGACAGTTAACATAGCTGGGGAAACCCCATAAGATATGCACTATTCCATGGTTACAGCGTTAGATCATTGTCACATTGGTTTTCCTGAAGTTCTAAAAAAATTGTTTTAGTGACAAGAAAGTTCCCGTATAGGGGATTTCACGAAGCTCTTAACATTGATTGAGTATAGGTATACAAGAAAATTCCCTTAGGTGTTTTGGCCGGTGATAACGTTAGCGATTGTATTTTCAGAGCCTAAAATGTCTGGGGAATTCATTAAACTTAAAAAAATATAGGTATGAGTCAAATCAGTTTAAAAATATTAAAGATTCAGGTTTATTATCATTTCCGAGGAGACAAAATTAGGTATAATAAGTAGAAAACTAACCGAATTTTGCGAAGTACTACTCGTTTTTCTTAATTAATTATTGATAGAATGAATGACCTTATAAAGGGGTTTTTTCAAATAGGGACGGATAGATATAAGTGTGAGCTATCAACGAATTTGTAATGATATGTGTGAAATATGGCATCGTTCAAATGGCGGCGTTCGAAGCCGCGATTTCGCTGGGTGGCACGCAGCAGAGAGGTAGAACTTTCGATGACTCTGGCTGAATTTGAGCAATGGCACGGGTTATGTTGACTTTGAGGGTACCGGTCGTTTGCGGTTTTCTACCATAGACCTGGGACTTAAAGAAATCCCGCAAGAAAAAGTCTAACGGTGGACATTTCGTCGCCTAGATAACCAAGCCTTTAGATCGCTCAAGTGGAGTGTCTATTAGTGGCCATTTCCATGTATACAAAATTTCTAAATATGTAATTATTGAAGATTCCATTTTCATGAACTACTGCTGACAATTGGCGTATTTTTTTGGGAAGTGAATACCTACCTATAACAAAACCAAAAGTGAGTATAAAAGTTTTGCATTTAAAAGCAAAAGTGAGTTAGTAGATTCTCAAAAAATACGCATAATATTTTGCAGCAATGTAGTTAGGCTTTCAAAAGCCAATGCGACCGAGTTTTGTAAAATTTATTTGGAGTAAAATGAAAATATCTTCTATTTAAGTCTGTAGTGGCGCTACAGTTCCTCATTTGTTTTAATTTTTGCCGGAGTGCCGAAGCGGAAAAAGCTGTAAGACACAAATTGTGTTTTCTTCCCCGGGGGTTGAACCTGAGACCCCCAGCTGAGTAGTCCAGCACTGAGCCACTGCAACTGCAGCCACATAATACGAACAAATTGGGCATAACGTTTTCCATATTTGGCACATGTTCAGCCTTCGTTTAAAACTTAGTCGTTCGAAAAGTACAAAACACAGCTTTCGGACCGAGACCCTCCACTGCAATAACTGAATACAAGTCATGCAAAATGTTAGCCATGTAAGTTAGAACGCACATAACACATGGATCTAATATCGGTTTTGTATGGAAGGTACAAGTACCAGAACTACTGGACCGATATAGACAATTTTCAATACCAACTTGACGACGCGACATTTCATATTTCATTCGCCTAAATCGATTCGGTTGGACGCTATCGTGTTTTCAACAGACATACGGACAAGGTTTTACGTATTATATTATATTGAGGACATCGAAGAACCCAAAACGAGTTTTGGACTTTACTTCATTTTTAAAAGTGCAATAAAGCCATTGGGCATACATATTTTACTGTTTATTGTGGATTTTATTTCCACTTCGATTTGAACTTTATTGCACTTTTGAAAATGAAACAAAGTCAAGAATCGTTTTGGACTTTATTGCAATTTCAGAAGTGCAATAAAGTCCGAAATTACGTTTTAGACCTTTTTGCATAAGACTTTATTTCATGGCACCAGGTTTATCTACTCTAAACTTCCAAACCTAACTTAACCTATAGTTGGTGGTCGGGTTACATTTTCGCGAATACGAAGTTGTAAGTGATGAACTCAATGTCGAGCAGCTACTTCTGCGGAGGGAGCGGTCCATACTTCGGTGGTTTGGTGATGTTAAACGCATGTCCGTGAGAAGGATCCCACGACGTGCTATGGAATTCGTACCATCAGGCAGGCGTCCTCTATAGGTATATCCAGGATGAGATGTTTAGATCAAGCTAATAATCTTTATCTTGTATGGGGATTGGCCTGGATAATTTAGAGTCGGTGGCGGAGAATGAAGAGCTATGGAGGGTTCACTTGAGCAACCTACACCCGCGACCCACTTAATAGATATGCGGGCCAACGAAAACGAATGAATGGATGAATGACGAAGCTATACTGCATGAATTTCAGCTGCCTATAGCCTACACCCGAGTTTCCCAAAGTGTGCTCCGCCACGAAAATGCAAGTGCTCCGCGGAAAGGTGGGACAAAATATGAAAATTCCATCAGACCAGCTAATTTTGTGCTTCTGAAAATTTGTCATTTTGTTCCTAGCAATAGAATTTGTGTATTGATTACACACTACACGAATGCGTAAAAATATCAGAGCTAACAAAATGGAAACGAATCAATGGCGTTGACAAGTTTCTAAGAGGACCGGAAGTTTTGAGAACCGCAAAAGAAAGGAGATTAGACGCAAAACTAATCCAAAGAAAGATTTACCGGACAAGTAGAGCCAATCCACTTTGTATGTCCATACAAATTAGGGAGATTGTTGCCCCTAAACTCCATCAAGAAGGCACGGCAAGGGCTGTTGGTGCTGTGTCGTATAGAACCTTAATGCATATTCCACAAAAAAAACTAAATATGCCAACAAAAACCTAAGGAAGAGCTGGAATTTCAAAGACTCCGCTTACAAAAAAATTGCAATTTTGGAAAAAAGTTCTTTGGAGTAGATACCAAATCCAAGTTCAAATTATTTGGATCCAATGGAAAAGTTTATGTTAAGACGTCCTCCAAAAAAGTAAACACTTCAGACCATTAAGCATGGAGGAGATGCGTTGCATTCTCCTGGTTCGGTGTTGGTCCATTAGTTTGTATAAGGGTCGACCCTGATTTCTAACACCACAACGATCCTTAGCATACTCCGCGGAGAGTAGAGCCATAGCTTACAGATAACAAAATTAATGGTTTGGATTGACCCTTGCAAAGTCCCGACCTGAACGCTGAACCCAATTGAAATCTTGTGGGCCGACGAAGAAAGAGCATTAAAAGCCAAAAAAATCAAGAAATGCTGAAGAGCTCTTCGAAAACATTAAGGTACTCCTGAACTATATTTCGATGCCGGATGGACGCAGTGGCTCAGTGGTCAGTGTGCTGGAATACTCTGCGAGGGCTCCCAGGTTCGATCGCAAACGTCTGACAAACATCCGAGAGTATATAACTGTCCTGAATATATAACTGTCCCAAAAATAAAAACTCACAAAACAGATGGTTTTGAGAAGCTAGTCCTAGGGTGCCTAAACGGACCTGTTGTGCCAAATATTTGTTTACTTATAAGATGCCGGATTTTAAGGGAAAGTCTTCAGAAAAGATTGACTGCTGTTTTAAAAAAATAAAGGATAATATTGGTACTTAAAAGGTTTTGGAACATGAAATTTTAAAGTTTTATTTTATATCGGAAAATAGTATTTGCGTTTTCCATAACTACAAAAAATGGGATACGTACGGACAACGAAGTGCTCCGCGAGGTATTTCTCTCTAGAAAAGTGCTCCGCGACCAAAAAAGATTGGGAAACGCTGGCCTACACAGATGTTTTAGTGCAAGGATTGCATACTCCAGCTCCAACTCCTTTATTTGATTTTCTTATTCTATTGCCAGTTTGGACCGTAATGTAACACTGACATTGTGTCTTGGTAGACATTTTGTCTGTGAAGTGTTTTATGAGTAGTTGTTTTTTTTTTCTGAATTTGTCTTGGATGTCAGCATGAACTAAGTTGAAATGAAGAAATAGAGTTGGAGAACGAATAGATCCTTAAGGCACTCCTGCATTTATAACAAATGAATCTACACCGCCATCTACAACAACTTGGGTCAATATTCCCAGAAGAAAATTTTGCATCCATCTGCAGATTTGTTGTGGTAATCCATAAGGCGCTAACTTGCCTAATAGGGCTCTATGCCAGACTCGGTCAAATGCCTTTGATATGTCCAAGGCTATGGGTCTGGATTCGCCGTATTGTTCAATTGCTTGCGTCCTTAGTGCGTTACGGAGCTTAACAGGTCTCCAGTGGAACGACGGCTCCGAAATCCGTATTGCCTGTCGTTTATTAATCGAGGGCCTTCTAGATATTTGATTATTTCGACATTTATTGCATTTTCCATTACTTTTGAGAGCATTGAAAGTAACGCTATTGGACGATAGTTTTGTGGTACACATTTCCTCACTTTCTTTGGAATAGGTTGAATGCGGGCGGTCTTCCAGCAAGAAGGAACCGTCTTCTGGGAGTACGACATGCTAAACAAAAACAACTTACATAGTACAGGTTTTTGTACTATGTATAGCCGGGATTCCGACGGGTCCAGTTGCCTTATTGCCTTATTGCCTCCTGCAATCACAATCTGGGTGCTTCATACATCATACCCAAGAAAAGCATCTATGTATTCATTAGCTGCACTAAAAATTCTTCCTGAATCATTATTTTTACTTATTAAAGGCATTTTGCATCTCACCACGTGAAGCTCAGAAATCTATTACATATATTAAAAAAATTTCAGCAAATGAGTCATTCATGTTGTGCATCATTTGAGTTCGTTATTTATTTGTTGGTTTATATTATTTGCATTTCTTCTCCTTCAAAGTTCATCCTATTGCCATATAACAAAAGTTCATATCACCTTACGATATCGTATTATTGAAGTGTTTTTGTAGTTTTATTATTTCCAAGAATCAACCATCACAAATAATTCAAAAATTAACCAGAATTATACTAAAAGCATTACAGAAAAACTAGTTTTGCCCAAATAAAAAATAAAACAATCATCATTCAAATGATTGTTCATTAACAGCGAACAGACGTAAAAGCAGCGTTAGAAAACGCCTTATTTTCATGCAAAAACAGAAACACGAGAGACCCATGAAAGAAGAACAAAACAAATATTCATTGATATGCCATTTCAGAAACAAGCTCACGGGGTATTCTTAGTCTCGTACCAGGCAACGATGTCTTTTCGTATAAATTTAGAAGCATAATTAAGAGAGAGGTCGGCTTCAAAATCAATCACTATTCATACCAGTCCGTACCACGCGATCGTAGCGCGGAGTCCCCCAGGTGTACGTGTATTTTGGCGAACCAATTATCTTTATTGGGGCAAGAGCCCCATTGACAACGAAATTTGTGATGCTCTTGATCAAATCTGATTCTAGTTAAATAAATCACCTGAACGCGTGGTACAGGAACAACTATATAGGCTTCTTTATCAATTTTACTAAGAGTTTTAAATTGTTGTTTTGTTTTATATGGCTTAATTATGCTTTCTTGAAAAAAAAAAATAAATACATAAATCACTTAAGTTGTGTAGACAAGTTAACTTTCAATTCAATTAATTCTTCCAGTCATTTTGAACATTAGATGCATAATTTAATTCCGATTTCATATGGTGGTAAACAATATGAATCGTAAATGTTCATAGCTGAGGTTTAAGTCGGGCTGATATGATTTTCTCGGAATCATAACTCTTTGTAATCTGTTGGTTTGTGACATGAATAACCAATTTATTATTATTTTTTTTTATGTTTTCCTTGAATATAGTTTAAGCATTTGTTTTTTTTTTTAAACGAACAAATGTATGCGTTTACGTTTAGTTGGTTTGGTATTTCAATTTTCCGCGCAATTATAAAAATTGTTTGGCTACTGTCTTGTTTTTATTTTTAATACATATAGCTTGCCTTTTAAAACGGCTTACGACCAAACAGCCAGCCATTCCAGCCGTCTACAATATGCGTCGTTCATCTTATACGATGGACCACGGATCTATATTTAATAAATTATAGTGCATCTACATAGCACCCACACCCGCCCACACATTATGCTGATTTATGAATTGCCACAAGGAAATGGCTATAGTATTTTTGGCTATTAATTCGATACGTTAATTTGTTAGTTATTTCATATATACATATGTACCTCCACAGGAAGGCATATTTATTACATTTGATACGCCAAGAAGGAGTCACCAGAGAGGGTGTCCCTGTCCATCTGTGGTCTTTATAAAAAGAGAACATTTTGCTCCCAAAGATATAAAAAAAAGACATGCATAAAAAAAATAGAGGACAAAAAATAGAACATACAAAATAAAAAAAACACTCACAAAAACTTCAAATATATATATTTTAATTAACATACAAAATACGAATTCATTATTTTTTAAGAAAAGAAAATTAAAATAAAACACGTTATACAAAATACTAGTAATATACCATGTTCCCACCAACATATTATCGTGAATAAATTCCGATGGAAATGTTTCCCTTGTCAGCAATATAAACCAGGTTGCTGAATGGGAAATATTCCGGGGGAAATATTATTCCCGATACGTGTGATTGTCAAAAATTTTCCCAAAGCAAGAAGTAAGCAATAGTAGGCGCAGTAGCGCAGTGGTTCGTGTGCTGGACTACTGTCCGAGGGGTCCCAATCCCAAGTTCGATCCCGGAAAAACACAAATTACATCTTGGTTTTTTCTACTGCGCCATCTCTTGCGAACGTCTGACAATCATCCGAGAGTATAACTATCCTGAAAAAGCTTCTCAATTCAGCCGTTTGGACTCGGCATAAAATTGTAGGTCCCAAAAATAGAAACTTACACAAACGTTTGGATGCGAGAAGCTAGGCCTTGGGTGTCTACCCCTGTTGTGCCGAATATTTATTATTTATTTATTAAGAAATAAGCAATATGGCCCGAAAAAGAATAGTTCTTCCGCCTAGAACTTTGAAACAAAGACTTTGAACTTTAAAGCCTAGTATCCTGCTCGCGCTTAATTTTAGCGAGCGCCTTTCTCTCCACAGCACAGATAAATGCTCGCTAAATTCGTTGTACAGGATATAGATAGGACACACACCCATAGTATTTTGATTTTTGTTATTTTTTCACTTTTTTCCTACTCACTTACATCGATTATCAAGTATTCCACGAAATATTCAATTAAAAAATTGTTTTGTTTCGAAAATGTCAAAATTTATCGCCGATTTAATGTACCAGGCAATTCTTTCGCGAGCTAAATCAGTGGAGACATTTTCTTGGCCGAGTATAACAAAATTGTACGTAGTACGTATAACACTCAATATTGTTATACCGGACTGACATTGAGTGTGTCCCATCTATATGAAAGTAAGAATTTAGCGTGCGGAACAGGATACTGCTTTGCTAAACTGCCTCGCTAAATTTTATATCTGCAGACGTTTTTGTATGGAAGATAAAATTTAGCGCGAGCAGGATACTGGGCTTAAAAGAAGTTTCAGGGAATGATAGCAATGTCGTCAAAATAAAATACGTAAAATTCGGTGGGAACGTTTTTCGTAGGTAATTACAAATCACTTTGGTTAGTCACGATGCGATGGTGGTAACATGGTATCGTATAACAGTTGAAATCTTTAATCTATTTCTCTCTCGTATCCATTGGGCCCAATCAGAAAGAATATATTCTTTCGACATTGGTATTCTGCTCAGTGATTGTAATATATAATATGTTAAAGCCCAGTAGGTATCCTGCTTGCGCAAAATTTTATCTCCCATACAAAAATGTCTACAGAGATAAAATTTAGCGAGGCAGTTTAGCAAAGCAGTATCCTGTTCCACATGCTAAATTCTTATTTTCATATATGTAGATGGGACACACTAATTGTTAGTCGAGTATAACAATATTGTGTGTTATATATACTACGTACAATTTTGTTATACTCGGCCAAGAAAATGTCTCCACTGATTTAGCTCGCGAAAGATTTGGCTGACATTTGACATTTTCAAAACAAACCAATTTTTTAATTGACTATTTTGTGGAATACTTGATAATCGATTCAAGTGAGTAGGAAAAAAGTGAAAAAGAATAACAAAAAACAAAATACATGTGGCAACAGCATATGGGTGTGTGTCCCATCTATATCCTGCAAAACGAATTTAGCGAGCATTTATCTGTGGTCGCTAAAATTAAGCGCGAGCAGAATACTGGGCTTAAGGATATTTCAGTCTTTGAAACAACACTTTTGTTGCGAACGCAATTCATCAACATTATTTTCATTTGAGTTTTCTTTAAAAAAAGTTTTGCAACTCGCAAAAACATCAAAACATTTGCTATCATTGATACATACATATTTATTTACTTTTTTAGAATTAAGATAAACGATGAAATCTTCGACATCCTTCCAATTTAAATTATTATTAAGTTTCATCCAAGTAGAACTTAAAAACTCTTTGAGTTGAACGGTCCGCTTTTTGATTTTGATAGCATTTGATACAGTCCGCTTTAAAACTAAATAATAACTGATTCGTGATTACTTTTGTTGAAAGTTGAGTTTTCAAAAGCCTATTTACAATAGTTTTTACAAAACAATTGCAAACAGCGATTGCAGCAATCACTTGCAGCAATTTTGCATCATTTAATAGTACCTACAGTGATGCCAACGGGGTTTAGTAGAAATATACGAAAGAACAACGCATTTTCATTCACCCCTAGTTAGGCTGCAGTTATAGCTATCAGTAAAATGCATCCGTAAAAGCACGAAACAGAACAAAATTGAAACATTTAGCCACAGCATATCATAGGAATTCAGTGGAATACTTCATGAAACTGGTTGAGAAGTTGAACAGAAAAAGTTTTTCGTACGAAAAAAAAAAGAAATTCTTTTTTTTAGAAAATTTAAAGATCAATTGCTTAATTTTTTTTTACGAATTAGTTTTATAATTCAAAAGCAACATTTTAAGACCAAGATTGAGTTCAACGATTACGTTTAAGTGCTCCAAAAAAGCGAAACATTTTTTTACGGATGCATTTTACTGATAGCTATAACTGCAGCCTTAGTAGTTAGTTAGTTTAAAGTGGCTCTAGGGCTCTTCACCCCTAACGCGAATAATATTTCCCCCGGAATGTTTTTCATTCAGAAATTTGATTTACATTGCTGACAAGGGAAAAAATTCCATCGGAATTTATTCGCGATACCCCTAATTTTGATGGCTTCGTTAATCGTCAAAATTGTCGCATTTGGGGTTCAGAAAACTGGTGGAGGGAAATAAGTCCCCGGGAACCTAGTGGGAAATAGAACCACTTTCGTGAAGTGTACTTAGATTCCATGTAAGGTGGGAACAAAATTCCGAAAACTCTCAGCCCTATTATAGCTATCAAATATCAATTATTTGATACTTGATAAATTGATAATTTGGTATTATGAGTATCAATTGATAAATTTTACCCCATTGTGAATACTTATCAAAATATCATTGAGAATGGGTTCTGTTTTCACGTTTGACGTTTCTGATTTGTAGTTGGTTGTTGTTTTATGGCCGACGTCTAGTTTTGGTTAGTTGTTTTTTTAAACGGTAGCTTTTTTCGCAAATCAAAAGAACGACCAACACTGTTGATTGTGCAATGTCAATGCTAAAGTTATTCCCAACGCTCAGCTGATAGTTTCCTTATTGAGCAAATAATTTTAAAATTGCTGCTAGTCGTAGTATAAGTACATTTTGGATGTCTACCGAAGACATTTCGCTCTAAAGTCGTTATATTACAGTAAAAACGAAAATATACATTTTTTAATTTGATGCGCCCGAATATTTGATACGTATCAACGAGAAATTTGTGGTTGATAGAAAATTTGATGAATATCAAATTTTTTGACAACCGTAATACCAAGTTTATCGATAAAACTATTCACAATAGATCTTAGATTGACCATGTGGCCAGAGAAACAATTCAATTACTGTATGAGTCATTTACTAATCGTGTAATCGGCCGTTTTTGCTAAAACTTATTTTTACCGTCGTCAGGTTGGTATTGAAAATGGGCTATATCGGTCAAGTACTTAGTTCTGGTAGGTACCTCGCATACAAAACCAATATGTATTAAGAAAAATAGATTTGGTTTACATTAAGTAGAGTTAATATGTATACCACAAGAAGTGGTGCGGCGGTTAATATACGGATTTTTTGTTTCTTGATTTTTATATGCAATTCCGTAAAGAGGTCGAACAACCTACTCGTAATATTGCACAATTGGGAACTGCGACACGATGAAAAGTGTAATAAGTGTGACATAGGTAAATGTTAAAATGAAAGCAATCGTCCAGAAATTAATTTCCATTAAATCTGTTAATTTACAAAAAGGTGAACTGTCGAACCAGCTGTCATACTGAGTTCGATTTTCGACATTAAAGAACAGTTTTCATAAATAGAATCACGGGCCTTCATGACTAATGATTTTTGTTTGAAAATATGGATGACAATAATTCGAACGGGATGCGGTTGTTGTGATCAAGTAGACATGAACCCCACTGCGCCACTTTTCGCGAACGTCTGATAAACATAGAAAAGCAATCGGCATAAAATTCTAGGTCCCTTCATTTTGTCCCAGAAATAAAATATCTGGGCATATGGTCCTATATGCGCCTGTTGTGCTATCTGTTTTATTTAATTTCGTTTCACAACAGCAGCATACCAGGGATTATCCCTTTTTTCCCATTTCTATCATTTGCCCTTTTTCCCTACCGTCTTAAAAGATCGACAAAAATGGTAATTTTCGTCCCAACCTGGGAACACTGGCTGCAGCGTTGTTAAGCACTGCTGGACCAATTGCTTTGTACGTGGGGAGAAGCGCCTCTTCCCCATAAACTTCCGTCAATTGATAATGTTATTTCTGGACCTAAAACGATTTCTGACGTTGTTGGCGGGTGTCGAGAAGCTGAATAATGGTTTTCCCGGTTTGAGAAGTGGGATCTCTCTGCCGACTTTCCAAGACCCTGGGATTAATAAGCTTTGTATTGAGAGATTGAGGGTTGATGATTGATATTTTATGCCTAATTCTTCCATAGGTGTTTCGGTTTAAGCATTGATGACCTATAAGGTCCGAGTGCTTTGCATGGTTTTGCTCTCTGAATTGTTGCTGCTACTACTTGGTCCGGTGTATAATAGTCAACAACCGTGTTATTCTAATTGTAAGTGGTGAACCTTATGTTGGGTTGCTCTCTTATCTTGGTTTTTGGTTCTTGGTTGTTCATTGAACTGTCATGTCGGTTGAACAGCTTTGCACACTTTATCGGATTGTTCTCGGGTTCCCCATTGAATCAAATAAACCCGTGCCGAGGTTGCAGTTTTCGACGTGTTTAGTCCACTTTTCTCTACGGTATTCATCTACAGGGCGTTTGATGTTGTTGTTGAGTTGTTCAATTCTTGGGTTGGAAGGATCTGATGTCCTGTCGCGTTCTTTTGCGATTGCTATTGCTGCAGCTGGGTAATTGGGGCGTATTTTGGGTATTCTGCCTGTAGGTACGTGGACGTTTTCTGTTGGCTGTTGCAATTTGCAAACTGTTGTTTTCTGTGAAGGCTGTGAAACTAGTCCAAGCTAGTCAGCAACATCCACAAATTTGTGTATTCTTGTTCTAGTCAGGTATAGCTTTATATAATACACATTACAAATGTTTATAACACAGAAGCTATCTCTGGCAAAACGAACTCGTAAACTTAAAAAAACCAAACTATTTTAATTGTCGGTAACGAACTCTGTTAACATTGAAATAATAATTGCACTCGAAATATCTCTCAGTCAAGGACGCTGGGACTTTTAGCTTTACCGACTTCTGTTACGCTTTAAATCATTAAATGATTTTAAAATATTAAGCACTCATGTTGACGGCTTTATTGCTCATATATGACAAGTAGGTAGATAAGTACGTTGATATGTGAAAAATGAATACATGCTTGCTGAATGCGGATATTGAAATATAAATGAACTCTTAACTGCTAAGCTGGTAATTTCCTTAGTATTTTGAGTATTTAATTAATTGTATTTTTATGATATAATATATTTTGTATTTCCAACTAACAAAGTTAACACTCTTAATTAGCTTGAATCAATGTACATTCCGTATTCTGATATTGATGCAACCAAATCATTTAAACCAGTTTTGCACTGAATCGAAACAGGAAAAAGTGTAGCATACAGCAACTTATGGTACAGTGTTTAAATCCGGTTGAAATTGTTGTATGCCTCGACAGAGACATTACTTCGTAAGGGCTACAGCAGAAATCTTAATTACGTTACGCGGTCTAATTGGATGCCGCACCAATTTGTGGTTGCCAAGGGCAAAAATCTTTCCTTTCGTGAGAACATGTATTTTGTAGATACGTTCATGTTACTTTAAAGCCATCTAGTATACATACTTAAATGTAATTCAAATGAGCTTGGGTTTCAATGTCATTCCCGCTTAAATGGTGGTTTGATGTACATATTTAGGATTAGCTTTAATTGAATTGCATTTACCTACCTACAACAGCCAAAAGTATGTGTAATTAAATCGTAACTTTTTTTTAAGGTAAAAATTCCATTCAAAGTTAACTTTTCGTTACGATCACGAGATGTGCAAGTGGTCATCACCAAGAAGTCTCTAACAGTTGGTCTCAAAGGTCAGGAACCGATAATTGCAGGTGAACTTTGTTCTGACGTTAAAATGGAAGATTCCGTTTGGGTATTGCAAGACACGAAAACTGTTGTAGTTACACTCGAAAAGGTTAGCTATACTACTCTGTGCTTTGTGTTATTTTATAAATTGATTTTACATTTTAGATTAATCAAATGTCATGGTGGGATAGATTAGTTAAAACGGATCAACCAATTTCTACAAAAAAGATTAACCCCGAGCCATCGAAATTATCAGACTTGGATGGACAGACCAGGAGCGTCGTCGAAAAAATGATGTATGACCAGAGGCAAAAGGAACTAGGTTTACCCACCAGCGATGATAAGAAAAAGCAGGATCTTCTTCAGGCGTACGTATAGTTAACATCTTTAATTATTATTATTTGTTATTCTATTTTTTCTATTACTTATAGATTTAAGAAGCAGCATCCTGAAATGGACTTTTCAAAGTGCAAGTTCAATTAATGTGGAGAATTTATTTAAATAAAACACTTATTTCTTACTTAAGCAGTGTTTCAATGAGCAATATCAAGCTAAGAAAGGTAGTAAACAGTGTTATCAATTGCACTGATTTTGTTGTTGCTTTGTGTGCACAATTTTAACTTCATAACTCTAAATTGCCCATTACAACTCGGCTTTAGTATTATATAATAATTTCTCACAGTTTTGTACGTTCCGAATTAATAAAACTAAAATAAACTATATACCGTGTTGATATGTTTTCTTTTGCTTAGGACTTAAAGAAAATAGTATTGTGGTTGTCAATAATCGATCGATTGTTATTTATCAACATTTGGAGTTAGTATTTTGGTGAACATTCAAGTTATATACATAAGGTAAAGTACACGTTTTTAGTCATAATAAATGTTTGTACCGGTCGAAGGTGCAGAGACATCGAACTGATCTTCGACTCCAACTGACACTAAATAAAAAATGAGGCAGAATGGAACCTTGCTTTTGTGGCGCGCAAACGTGAAAGGGGTCAACCAATTGGGATTGCCCAACTGGACGCAGTTAGCCAAGGCTAACTGGAGAGTAATTTTGGTTAAGACCCAGTTCCATCCCGGATTATAACGCCACTTTACTAAGTATGTAACGGTCGAAGGTATTTAGAGGGGGAAATAATAACTAAAATTAAAATAAATGGTTTTTAAAGCAATGCTACTGTCATTTCTGTCAATCGACACAATTGACAATTATCAATTTGACCGTATGATTTATGAATGGAGCGAGCTTAATGATCGCTTCAGCACAGAGAGAGAGGAGACACTCTTATCTGTACTAACTAAACTAAAATTGGATACATGATTTTGTCTACCGTGCACCTTAATGCACTTCTCAGCTAACTGGTTGTCACCTACCAGTGCGTTTTTACCCCCGTTAAATTTTCAACCTTCCAAATATTCACACTGCACTAGATCCTGAAGAAACTCCAAAAATTCAAAATCGAAAATGACCATTTCTAGGGACGAGCTAAGGTTGAGTTTGGGTATCCTTGCCAAATGAAAATAGCAACGTATAAAACTCACTGTTTTATTAAGGTCGAAAACAATCTCACCGATAGATACGTTTGACGTCAAAAACGGTTTTAGACGAAGTGATTCTTCTTCAATATCATATATATTTGATAAAATTAAAGTTATTAAGAAGAAACTATAACATAAATGGATTGTTCAGAAAGTCATCATAGACAGGTATAACTTAGAGGTTATCTTTGACTTCGAATGAAGAAATATGAAATTATCTTTTTCGTGGACGGTTTCAAGATCAGGCTTTGAATCGGCCATGGAATTTGCTGACAGACAAGCATTACCAGCTTTGAACACAGCTAAAAGGTTGATTTATAGCGTCACATTATTTCAAGCACAATAGATCTTATCTTATAGCTCGACGTACATTTTTACATCGCTATGGCGAGTAAGAAGTTTTAGTGTCACATTAAACTCGGCTGAGTAACAATATACCAAGACTTGCGGTTATGCGTTCTATCTGTATTAAAATGTAGAAAATCCCAACATCTTTTGACAGAAAAGGTCCGAGTGCACGTCGTGATATGTAATAACATCATTGGAATCAAAGCTAAGGCACTTATTGTGATTATCAATCAGCGACCGTCAGGACAATTGTCGATTGCGTTGATTGATTTTACCTATTCGTACGCGCAAAATGTTTTCACTTCAAAGAGAAAGCGTCGACCAGACATTTGTTATCGACTACAAGCGACTTTCAAATCGACAAATATCAATCTGAATGGACAATCACAGTTGTCGAACTGTCGACACTCGTAATAGGGGCCTATGAGTTGTATTTATAGAAATGATTTCCGAAGAAGCTGCAGGGACAAAAATGAAATGAAATCTGTGGTCTGTTTGAACCTACTCCATTACAAGCTTGTGCCTTACCTCAGCTTTCGTCTGTTTGCTTCAATTCTGTGTGAATTGTATGTTAAAAATCAATATTATTTTGCTAAAATATATCAGACTTAACTTACGTTCTAAATGATGATGATTATCAGGGTTTCCCCGCACCAATACACCAAAAACGGATTTCCGCTTTTTAGTAAAATGGGCTGTACTTTGTGTCTGAGTACACCAAGATTTGAAATCATTTTAAAAAACTAACGCTTGGCAAAACTTTTTTTTCAAATAATTATGTGATGTGATGAATGATGATCATGACAATATGCTTGAACTTTAAAATGGAACTTCAAGTCTGAAGTTTTAAAAGCTGCCAGTGTTTCTAATGTCGTTTTCGGAAGAACTCTCCGCGATTCTGAATTCAAATCCAGAAGCAAATTTCTCTTTTCAGAAGAAGAACTGTCAGTTAAGTGCCAATCGAACGCAGAAGCGTTCGGATTGCTTCCGGACGGTTCTTGACGACCAATCCAAAACGACATAAGGTTGTTCGTTACTGGATAGTGTCATTAAGGGGCCAGTTATAGCTTTCATTTAAATGCATCATTGGAACAAATCAGTGTAAAGGTGGTTTCATTTTTTTGACAAGTTGGTTATAGCAATCATTGAAAAATTACTGTCAGTGGAAAGATAGGAACGCTGCGATGATTTCTCCATTGCACTTGATCATATTTGAGTTTAACATTTCGTTTGTTGTGTCGGGGTTGTTACCATATGAATACGAAATCTGCTTACATTTTGCATTCAAATTTTGTTTGCAAATTCATGCAAAATGTTTGCCATGCGAGTTAGTATGACGTGTCTAATATTAGTTTTGTATGGTAGGTAGCAGAACTACTTTACCGTCATAGACAATTTTTAATACCAACCTGTCGACGGTTAAAAAAAGTCCTCACAAAATTTCATTCACCTAAGTCGATTCGTTTGGACGCTATCATCCTTTCAACAGACAGAGATATGTGGGTCAAATATTGGCTTTGTATGGGAGGTAACAGAACTACTTGATCGACATGGACCATTTTTAATACAAACTTGAAGGCCATAAATATAAGACCTCACATAAAATGTCAGTTGCCTAAGTCGATTCGTTCGGACGCTATCGTGATTTCAACAGACAGAGAGACGTGGGTCTAATAGTGGTTTTGTATGGGAGGTACCAGAACTACTTGACCGACAGAGCCCATTTTCAATACCAACCTGGCGACGGTAAAAAGAAGTCGTCTTACAAAATTTCATTTGCCTAGGTCAATTTCTTTGGACGCAATCGTGCTTTCAACAGACAGACAGACAGACGGACATGGCTAAATCGATTCAGAATGTGATCCTGATTCAGAATATATATACTTTATAGGGTCTCCGGTGAATCCTTCTTGGCGTTACAAACGTTATGGCAAAGTGAATATACCTTCCTGTGTAGGGTATAAAAACGGTTAATTCTGTTATAATGTGGCTTTGAAGCCGATAAAAAAGTTACCACTTAGATTAGGTTAGATTATGTTAAAAGCATTGCCAGTCAACGCCAGCCCACTTGGACCAGTAAGGTGAAATACATTCTCCTTCTAATCTTCATCTCCACAGCTTTACCACAAGTCGTTTAAAAAACACCAAGCCTAGTTGGTATATCATCCTTTCCTATAACGGAAAGTGTGATGATACCTATTATAGCGCTGATATGAAATCTGGTAACAGATATCAATATCTTAGCATTTCAGCAAATCCAGCTTTGGCCAAATTTGTTTCCTCGCTAGGCAAAAAAAGCATCCATGTTTATTATAAGTACCCTCCACATGAAGGTAAGCCAAGAAGGAGTCTTCAAGTTCTGATTCGATTTAGCCATGTCAGTCTATCTGTCTGCCTTTTGAAAACACGATAGCGTTCAAACGAATTATCGAATATACCTAGACGAATGAAATGTGTGAGAGGACTTCTTTTTACCGTCGTCAGGTTGGTATTGAAAATTAACTACATATATCGGTCAAGTAGTTCTGCTGGTACCTCCCTTACCAGAACACTGACCACAAGCAGTTGACATGCTCTCCCGCTGCAACCGCCACACATATTCCACCGTTGGTTGGATATACGAAATACAATTGTTGTCCAAAATTGAAATTAGGGATAAATCCCTTTCATTTGGCCTTGAGCGGGAAATAATAAATATTTTAATGTGAGGTAATTTTTTTTCAAGATTTTGATAATGCGCCATTTTGAAAATGAGGTTTTCAAATAATTATGCTTACATTGTTCAATGATCCTGGTTGTTTTGTTTTTATAATCACTCTGATAATACATACCTAAAACGTAGATGAAAAAGAAGCAACACTATTTCATGAAAATGCTGCGCAGATTTTATGCGCTCAATTTCGCGTCATACCCATCTCGCAAATGTGTTTCCTTAATTAGGTAATTATATTAACCTAGTTCCCCGCATCCCACTGAGTAATGAAATCACAATGACAGACTTTACAGGATCATTATCAATGACAGTAATGATGCTGATGGAATCATAAAATCCGGATTTTAGTTTTTTATTAGGTACCTACCGTCCATCATTTGAAGGAATTATATTATTCTCGGCCTTACACGAATAATGTCATTATTTCGACAAAATGACCGATAATGACACAGAACAGCACAAGTAGGTAAGTGACAACATACAATTTTTTAAGAAAATTAAGACCTCCGAGAGTTGTAGACTCATTGATCAAATGTCATTATTGCGCTAATGACATTTTGCAAACTTTTCTATGTTCTTTGCAGCTCAAAGAGGCTAAACACACCATTTTATTAATCGTTTAAAATTATTTTAATGCTATGAAGTTACTGACAAGTTGCATTTTATCTAGAGCCATATAAAGTGATGCTGTTGTCTACCAAATTCATTCAATTCAGCAATTTAAGCATAATGAATATATGTACCTATACTCGTGAATAACTATACCTAATTATTATGTCATTCATCAATCAATACACATTTTTGTATGAGTTTAAAATAGTGCATCGAACTCTCGCCATATTTCTTGAGGCTAAGGTCACAAACATAGGGGAGTGGTACTTTAGTGCGTGCATGTTGTGCTAATGACTTCGCTTACCTTACAAAAACGAAACGATACAGTACGATTTTGTAATGCTCAATGTTCAAACAATAAAATGTAGTGGAACAATGTTGGTCTATTAAATTCATTTCCTGACTTATTTTGAGATATGCATGTACCTATGACTCTTGCTATTTTATTTACTTTAGATTAATTTCTTCAATAATTTGGTATGGTTAGTAGTAAGTAGCAAAGTTAGAATAAATAAATAAATAATACCTATTTAACAAAAATAAATAAGTAAAAAAACGGATAGATATACGTTGATTGAATTCAAAATATACAATACGATGCATGCCTATTCCTTGCCTTTGCGTCTTACTATACCTCCGGACCAAATAACCACAATTTGGAGAAGAAGTTAAGAAATAGTAATCGCAAAAAGGTAAATTGCTAGTTGAGATAGAGATCCGGGTTCTTGTACACTGTACCTGTAGGAAAGAGTGTTGACGGGAGTGACGCACTTGCCATTATGCATATTATCTGATTGGTTGGTATGGTATCCGCATTTTACAGAGAGCTGTCTATTTTTAGCTCTAACTAATACAGGGGTAGTAGGCCATTGGAATTTCCAATTCGTCTTAGCTCTTGACGTTGACGAAGTTTCTTACGGACGTGCTTTTCGTGTCATGATACGGTTACCGTGAGTCAATTAAACCTTGAATGAATATGGGATGAAAAGGCATAATATGTATACGAGTATGTATAATGTTATTTCAGCCTTCGAATGTATTTGAAGAGTTGATTTTGTTTATGGAATTTTAAGAAGTACAAAATAAAATAAACCTTAACGATGTAGGACTATCGTGCATAAAAAATATTGTAGTAGGTATGTTTATGTATTTTATAGCATCGCATATCGCCACGTCTGAATCAGCGTTACAATTTTGCTGCAATGGCAGATAGATCTGCCAGCATTTTTTTTTTTTCGAAATTTAACGAATTATGAATATATTACTGTAAAAACACTTCTAGTGCATTTTTGTTTTATGTTTGAGAATGGACGCACGATGACGGACTTGACTTAAAAGACATTTTTCCAGGTATGTACATAGGTACAAAAAGATAGGCACAAACACTGTAAGAAATAAGGACCCAGAAAATAATGCCAAAAATACGAAACAATAACAACCTTTTATTTTGGAATTGGGAGTCTTATTACTTATTAAAAGGATGTGCCACTGCCCACCAGCGCTAGGAGCACTCTCAAACGTCGTATTAAGACACCTGCCTCTAGAAGCGATTGAGATCTTCGCCACGCTATTTAACAATGCGCTGAATAATGCATATTATCCAGTGCAGTGGAAAATGGCTGTGGTACATCCTATCCCCAAAAGGGAGAAAGATAGGACCAACCCGGCTAATCTTCGGTCGATTAGTTTGCTCCCGAATGTTAGCAAGGTATTCGAAAAGGTCGTTAATAGAGCTCTTTTAAAGTGGACTGAAGAAAATAAGATTATTCCGGACAATCAGTTTGGCTTTAGAGCGGGGCATGAAACGATTCATGCCGCGTCGAAATTGGTGTCCGACATTCAGTGGCACAAATGCAAGAACCAATGCACGGGTGCCTGCCTGGTCGACTTTGAGAAGGCCTTCGACACCGTATGGTTGGAGAGGCTCTTCTATAAGCTGACTAGGTTGGGTATGCAAAAACCATTGCTATATATGATTTATGACATGGGAAAGAAGTTCGTTGTCAAAGCTGGCGACGCGACTTCGAGCAAAGTCTTTGAAATTAAAAACGGCTTACAATAGGGAGCGGTGAATTCTCCGATCCTGTTTAATATTTACACGAGTGATCTGGTGGGTTCCCTCAGACATGCTATAGCGTACGCAGACGATTTGGTGGCGTACAGATCAGGTCCAAAAGTCGAGATCATCAACATCCTTTTGCAGCGTGACTTCGATCAAATTAAGAGGTATTGCGATGATTGGAAATTGAAAATCAATTTCCAAAAGTCGGAAACAATCCTGTTCAGAGCTCCATTGGCTAGGGCCTCTAGAGATACCAGAAAAAACTGGCGAAAATTTGCCATTATTGGACAAAATGGACAACCATTGGCGGTGCGAAGCGTAGTCAGATATCTTGGCATCTGGCTCGACCAGTATCTATATTTTGACAAACATATAGATGCTTGTCTTGCTGGGGCCAAGAGGGCTTATGCTCTGACAAGGAGACTGTTTCGCAGCAGTCAACTTGTTTCCAGAGTAAAGGTCATATGCTACGTGGCCCTTATAAGGCCGATCATCGCTTATGGCTGTCCCATTTGGTTCAATATAGCGCCTTCCTATATGGAAAAGATTCGGGTGTTTGAGAGACAGTGTCTCAGGACCTGCCTAGGGTTGTTTAGAACTCCCGAGTCTGAGTACATAAAATATTATCCCAACAAGACCCTATACGATGGGGCTCGATTGAACAGGATTGACAATTTTCTAATTAAGGTGATTCGAAGGCACGTTGCAAGGGCGATGGCCAACGCTATCAATCTGATCTCGGGTGGTTATTACCCGAATTTAATGTACTACGAGAGTACGCTCCGGTCTGGCTTTGTCCCGCCTGAGGCATTTCTTCATGCAGACATGAAAGGGTTAGTCCAGAATAAAGATGGTGTGCCGGTATTGTACCACAGCCACCGCGGCGCGAGGGATAAGCGGCTCATCCACGACGGGTACGCCGCCAATGCTCAGGAGCTCCTCCGTTTTAATACCGCAATTGCGGATAGGGACACGGTTGATACCTTGAAGCAGTTCACCGAATTTTGGTGGCTTGAGGAAGAGGTGAGGGCAGACACGCTCTCCCGGGTCGGTGCGTTACCTATGTAACATCCTCCTTAGTTTTAAGCTAGTTTGTAAGTTTGTTAGGTGTATTTTAGGGGGTCTTTGGGAGGGGCCGGGCTCGTCAACATGAATGAGTGCTACCGAGACTTGACCGATGCTTATGGCCTCGCTCGAGTCCCGGCGGCGCGTGTGCACCGTGTTGGCGACTGCCAGGCGCCCATCGACGCAATCGGGATGGTGACCAATCGAAAGATTGCTCATCACCCTGATTATAGGTAATTTACTTAACCTAAATAAAATAGCTTAGATAGTTCTAAGTAGTTTAGGTAGTTTTTAAGAAAAAACCAATAATAAAGAGTACAAGTTTTAGCCAGTTTTCTTGGAAATTAAAAAACAGTGCAATTTATACAAAAAGATAGATTTAAGGCCGAAAGGCAATAGTTATAAGGATATAGTTAAGTTTAGAGTGCTCGTTAAGAGCCAGTAAGCTAGATTAAGATACAAGTTAGTTTTAAATTAGATTTGGTCATTTTTGTCTAGTAAGTAAGTTTAAAAAATGAATTAATAAAAATGAATTTAAAAGTCAAAGTCTAGGAGCACTCTCAAAAGAAACACGGATGTTATACGGTCCATGGATATATAAGATCGGATAAAGATTCTGGAGACGTATATTAGATAAACAGACAGTTGCACATCTCTCATTTCCTCTGCAAATGTCCAGCATTAGCTCTAGCAAGAGCCAACCTGCGCGCACTGAACCAACTATTCTTTGACGACTTTAGCGACGTTTGGGGCAAGGGGATACTGCATCTTATTTATTATTCTACAGGCTGGCTATAGGTACCGACCGGATCACATCCTTAACAATCATCACAAAGAAGGCCATTTTTGGTTTATCGCATTTATCGCCCAGTACATCCAGATTCATTCAGTTGGTTACTGATTTTAACAGTGCTTTCTAATTGGATTTAGCTCCATGTAAGAGAAATATGTTTGCTTTATCTCAGTCGTGTTTTTTTGTTGTCTTTTTCCTAAAAAGATATTCCAGTGTTTATTACACAATTATTTAGTTTGCAGTAATTCATAACTTATTCATTTCAGCCTGCATTTTAATATGTTTTTTGCACAAATTTGACCAGGTGCCTACCGACTATAAATAAAAAAAAAACTGTGGTTTGTTTTGACAGCTTCGTAACAGATTTCCAATTTTCGAAGTTCCATAACAGAATTTCATAAAAGTTCGAAATACGATTACGAACGAATACGATTTATAAAAGATCTTTCATGGTCGAAATCTTTTATGATTCATAACAGAATAAAAGATTTAGCCGAATAGGCCTAATTGTCCGTATTCTTATACACAACCTTTATAGAAAAGTTGCCTGTCAAAACACAATAAATATGGCGGTGGTTGTCTATAAGTTGTTAGTTAGTTTGGGTTGTGTGAAAGTTGGGTTGAATTGTGGCATTACTTTTAAACAAAAACAAGTCAGAAATTAAATCCTCAACTGAATGCAAATAAAAATCTTTTATGATAAAAGTCACAAAATTCTGTCTTTTATTCTGTTATGATTTATAACAGATTTCATAAAAGATTTTTGCACGCAGAATACCAATTTTGGAGATCGTAAAAGATTTTTTGACAGTTCGAACTTTTGTATGGAAATTCATAACAGAATAACAGGAAAAACTTTAAATGACATAAAACCAAGAGACAACTCAACTGTAGTTGTAGTTGTCTTACATAAAAGGGGCATAAAAATCGACCGTAAAAAACTTGAATCTCCATTCATTTAAAGAATCTGCTTCGAAATATTGCAACATTGCTCCGCAGCGATACCGCTTCTTCTACTTCTTTTTGTTTAATCCGATTATTTTTAATGCCCTTAGCTCAAATCTGCAAAAAAAATTGTCGCTATCTTCCCGTTTGGGCGTGGCACGCCTCCAAAGTTCCAAAAATACCATATGCAATAGTACCAACATTTCAAAAACGGAGTGTTCAGTTTCTAAAAAAAATCGTTTGAGAATATGCCAAACCCTGTTGCATGCAATAGGGCAATGTCCCGTAATGACACCTATTATTTCGCTGATATGCCTTCTGCCAAAAGAGATATTGCGAACGGTAATGCGTTACTACCACTAATGTAGGTAATGCAGTCTTAAAATCGTTTTCCAAGTCAAGTTGGCGTTGATAAGATTAAAGTTCGGATTTCTTCAAAGAGTCTGACGTCAAAAATATCTGCTCATGTCGAGCTACTGACTGATTTTATTACTGTAGTCTTCGGCGTAGCGTTCTGGAGCCTAGCACCGCAGTTGGAGTGGATATAACAATATGGTGTTGCTAATTTTTGAATTAAGCCTTAATGACATCAGTCTCGCTGACTATTTTTTTCTTAAATTTTAAATTATTTAAAAATGTGTACATACTTTTCTTTAGATGCTCCTAACTAAGTGACGATATAATGTACACTCCGCGCCAATTGAATAGCACACCCCCTAGGGTCGGTTTCCACTGGTCCGAAACCAAGCATGCTATAGGGACTTATTTTTCTTTTAAATTAAAGTTAATTTAATTGTTGTGATTTGACCAGAAGGAAGAATTTACGCTTAACAACAAATTGTTAAATAAAACCCTGAAAAATGCGAGATCCTAGTTTTGCGTCACTTGTTCGTTTAAATGTTCTATACATTTAAACGAACAACAATTTTTGAGAATTCTGCTTCTTTTTAACACAAACATTACTTAAATTTAAACTAATTGGAATATTTTAAATTTAAAGAAAATTATAGAATTGTGATTTGAGCCACCTGTCAGCTACAAAATGCACACGGCCCTGGTTTAGAAGGGATGTATACAAATTGGCCAAATAATTTAGCGAAATCGAGCTCCAAGCTAATTCGATGGCTTAGACTAGTTTAGATACAGTCGAATATTGTTGTCCCGATCCATAATAGACATGTCGACTATTGCCAAACATTTTCAATGATATTCAAATCCGGTGAGAAGGCTGGTCAGCTCCACAATTTGGCTCTACAAATACGTTTTAACAACCCGGGCTGTACATATTGGCGCTTTATCATGTTGTTTGATCCAAAGCAGATGTCCAAAAAGGATATGAAAGTATGGAAAGGCCTCCTTAAATATACCATTGTAAGACAACGCATTTATTGTGGTTGACAAAAATTGTAGTTTGCAGGTGCCATAATACGAAACGGCCCTTCCACACCATCACACCTTCAACTCTGCTATGCAGCCGGTCCAAATGTTTAGTCTCTTTCCGGAGGCTATAGAGATAGTAGCTGTAACCATCCGGGGCTTCCAAATTAACTTCTTTTTGTCTGAGAAGTCCGCACAATCCTTCTACTAAGTCCATTGCTTTTACCACATTTTTTCCAAATTTTTGGAATAGAGTCGTGAGAATTTGACGTTTTTTTTTTTTTAATATAAGTCGCCCTCCACAGTGGTGCACACTGTATGTGGCCTTTTTGTTTTTATCCATAGTAAAGGTGCTAGTACACGGTATGCAGCACACCACATATATAAAACAAATGTAAACAAACTACTTTGCAAAACAGTGTTTTTTGAACCATGAATGCTTCCTCCGATTTCCACCCCAATCGCTAAAAATGGTACTTTAAAAACTGTTCATATCTCGAAAAAGCCATTTTCGATTTGGAAGAAAATGTAGGTAACTGCTAGGTAATGTTTATATCCTGAAGAATACGTCGTACTCAGTTTTCAGCTAAACAGTTTAGTAACAGGGCTTTTCGATTTTGATCAAAATACATATTTAAGACAACATAAGCGTTCTAAACATGATCACTTACTTAATTTGGCTAAGAAAACTCGAATGTAGCCGTTTTATAAATATTTCTCAAAAATTACTTCCCAAATTCCAATCATTGATAGGTATCACTTTTTTTAAATAATCAAAAATGGAGAAATTCATCGCCTGTCGGTGTCGGACCCAGCCGTTCTTGTTGTCGCAGGGGTGACCCCAAACGCCTTAGGCGTTAGACCACAGAAGACAGACGAGACGGCGGCATCCATACATGAACCTAAACCGGCACCACCCTGAAGTAATGCAAAGAGCAGTTCCAGGGTGGATTTGAGGCCGTTGGTGGGAGTTTAGTTCACGAGACACACCAAAGTGATGGCCTGCCACTTAACGGTACATTAGGTATTCTCTCCTCCATAAAAAAAAATAAATATCTACGTAATACGTATGTCTACGTAGTATGTATTAGTTTTTTTAATTATCAAGGGTTCAGTTACTAAACCTGCGTATATCTAAAGTGGATATGATTTTAAACGTGGAATTTGCTGAAATGACTCTGAGACTTTTCGAGATTCGCAATAAACGAGAAAGTTTCGTGCACATTTTTTTAAACTAAATAGTCGAAATTAACAAAAAAATTCGATCAAAGAAAAATATGAGTCCGCACGTTCCAAAGATAACGGTCAAGCTAAATGCATGTTCTATTCAAGTGGCGCAAAATTAGGACCCCACATTTTTCAGGTTTTTAGTTAACAATTTTTTGTTAATACTTAAAGTTTTAGTTTTAAATCTTCCTTCTGGTCAAATTATAACAATTAAATGAACTTTAATTTAAAAAAAAAATTAAGTCTCTAGCATGCTTGGTTTGGGACCAGTGGGCGATAGAAAACCTACCTTAGGGGGTGTGCTATTCAAGTGGCGCGGAGTGTACCTACTATTACTAATACGAGCATGTACTACATTGTGCTTGGCTTTAAAGTGCCTCCAGTAGAATATTAACCAATCAAACATTAGCAAATACATGTGAACACCAACCGTTTCAAGTACAAAGCACGTTTGTTTTGAATGAATATAATAATGTAGGTACGTTTAATTCTATGAGATATTCCATTACAACAAGTATTCGTATCGTACACCTACAACATGTATAATGGTACACAGTACACTCGTACTAGTAGTAGAAGTATTTTAACGTCTTTTGACGAAGTTCAGTTACGCAGTTAGGCATAAGGCTATGAAACTGTGTCAAGGTCATTCTCTATGGTTGTTAAATAATGTGTAGATGTATGTATCTGCAGATATGATTTTTGATTCAGGTGAATGCACTCACGACTGTAAATTATAGTTATTTCAAAAGAAGTTCTCACACACTTACATTCAACATGGCTTTAACTTTGTTGAATGTGATTAGATACTATTAGGTATAGTTAGGTAGCAAATGATTTTTTTTCATAACGCTGTTCACATTGGGGCGGCATTGTTATATTAAGGCTATGAGAGTTTTTCTAATTAATAAATGACGAACAACGAGATATATTTTGTAGGTACTATGTGATAGAAGATGCAGTACACGTACACTTTTTTATACAGTTTTTATTTGTTTGATTATTCACACATTTATTTTAGGTATAATGTAGGTACATAGGTTAGGTGTGCTGTGCATACTACCTGATTGACTGAAATCTTCTGATTTTCGTTATAACGAATTAATAACACAACATGAATTTAAGAAATAAATAAAACACAATTATATATAAAATAAAGCGCGTTTTTATGACCGACAAAGTTATTTTTAAATTATTAATCACAAATTGTATTTCTTAATTAATATCTTAAACAAATTTAAATACAAAACTGTCGTTTTTATGCAAACAATTTCAGTTAAATTTTTTAGTATCGCTCGACGTGTGCACACTCCAATGAGGCTGTGCATGTACTACTCGGATTGTAATCGTAACTTCTACAGCAGATCATTGTCGGCTGAAGTATTCACAATGTGCGTTAGGTCAAGCATTGTTTTGGCTATAAATAAATGCAACGAAAACGTAACTTTGAGGCTGACTGAACAGAAGGTACCTTCATACAAATGAGTTAGATTTCTATCTACATGGCTTAAAAGTTCATCAAACCGATCACAGTAGTGATTTTCCATGTTTGTTATTAATTTGTTTGTACCTGGAATTAAGAAGACATGTCTAATATACAAAGTGAGGGGCTCGTCATTAGGTATTGGATTATGATAATGATAATGCTAACCAAACTTGAACTAAGATTAAGTCTTGCCTATTAATGCAATGTAGGTTTTGCAGCGTGGCCGTGGTAAGGTGTAGAAGGAAGAAAAAATGTACTACATATTTTAAGCGTTATTAATTATTAGAATACTACTCATCCGTAAGCTTTCTATTAATTCCTTGCTAGCTAACTATACTAATGCTCACTTAATAATAACGATATGGTATAGGTAGTTATACCAATTTGTAATTTTTTTTGTGTCATAATAAACCAAGCAAATCTGACAATAGCATTCCTCAAGGCGAAATGATTGTACACATAATATAGCCAACAATAAATTATTTTCATATGTAAGTAAAGTCGATGACCGAGGTTTTGACTGACATTGAATTTGGACTAAGTGAAATGAATTGTCGAATTGATGTGCTTAGACTATTTGAGTTGAAGAAGTAGGCTTCGGTGAATACAAAATTACATAATTAAAACCGTTCCGAATGTTTGAACATCAACCGGAAAGAAATGGTAAGTAGCAAGCACGAAGCGTACATATATTGAAGGGAAGCAGTGCTTCCGTATAAGAATTAAAAAAAAAAATATATATATATCCAGAACAAAGAATTTATTTATTTGAAATTATATCGTTTTAAAAAATCATATTAATAAAACACTTTTCTCCCCTAAACATACCCTAACACCTAACATACTCGCAAACGTTATTGAAAATGAAGAAGATTGGGACACTGAAGCTATTGTTTGGCTACGGTATAATATAATAAGTATCTGCAAAGGATATCGTGATTTTTACCTATAGCCAAGCCGCGATTAAATCCCTGGACTCGGTCATCTTTAAGTCCAAAATCGCCCTCAATTGTCGCTTAACTCTTAACGAGATGGCGAGGAATTCAAAATGCACCTTATATGGGTGCCGGGCCACAGGGACATTCCAGGGAATTGCAAGGCCGATGAACTCGCTAGGCATGGCATAACGCTGTCGATTCTACCGGAAAAGGAGAATCTCTACATGCCTCTCGCTTAGGCTGACCAGACGTCCTCTTTTAAGAGGACTATAGTATCCTTAATAAATGACATCAGTCTGGTTCTGTAGTCTCGTATAAAGTAAGTTTTATTTTATTAAATCTGACATTTTATACAGTGTGAGCACACACTAAAATTCTGACAATTTATACAGTATTTCAAGATACTACATCTACTCTCTTCTTTTTCAAAATTAAATTACCTCACGCAACATTTGATCAGTTCTTTCGTCTACTAACTTTTCCTAGGCTACAGGTACTCGTCGATATGGCTGTGCTACTGATTTCACATATCACTCCTTTGATTTTGCTGAGTGGTTTGCAAATTCTCAGTACCCATTTCATTCATTTGCCACATAAAGATTGGCCAACTTTTCCTGTTCTCCCACTTTGATGAACATTTCAATGAATTTAAGTGGATATCCGCCATACACACGAAAATCGATATCAACCATTTTGTGCTTGTGCATAATCACAATGTTCTTAGCCTTCAAATCCATCCATGAAAGCTTGTCAATAACATTATATAGGACACCTGAGTCCACGATTAATTCAAGGTCAATACCGCCAATATTATACACCAAATCTTGTTACCCTTATCATTTGAGCCAATGGAGAAAATGTGTTCCTTTTTTTTCATTTGTGTCACCCCGCAACCATTTTCTCCAATCACCGCCGCAATGTCTGTTTGCCAACCTTGTTTGTTGCATGTCTGAAATTTAGCATGACAAAAACAAAAACGGCAAAGATTCCAGACAAACATCACGTGCGAATTCGTTTAATGCAGATTCGTTAAAAATGACTGATATCTAATTTATTAATGCCTCAACGTTTTGGGCGTACCTACAAGTAATTTTCTTGTTCAAATCAATAGAATCAGACTTCTTAATGCTCCATCTTTTGAGCCGGCAAAATTTTTCCTAATGCTCCATCTTTTGAGCTTACAACGTCTTTTCCCTGTTTAAATCTATTGAAACAGCGGAATATTTTCCTAATGCTCCATCTTTCGAGCTGACAACATCTTTCCCCTGTTCCAAATTTATTGAAACAGCGGGTAATTATTATTATTATTTTTTTTTTTTGTGCTCCATCTTTTGAGCTATCTATTCAAATTCGTTGAATCTGATATCAGAAATTCAACTAATTTGCGCTCATTATTAAGCCGCATTGACATTACGTTTAACTTATTCATATTGTTTGGTATCTTTTACGGGTTCTGGTCCTCGTGGCCAAATGTAGTATCCTTAATAAATGACATCAGTCTGGTTCTGTAGTCTCGTATAAAGTAAGTTTTATTTTATTAAATCTGACATTTTATACAGTGTGAGCATACACTAAAATTCTGACAATTTATACAGTATTTCAAGATACTACAAGGACAAGTCCGGTATCTTTTTGAAAAAATGTGCAATTTGTCCTCTTTTGGGACTTCCCACTTTACGGAATTTTTCGACACTAAAAAAAATTTTTTAACACTAACTCAGAAATTTTCTGCATCTTTCTGGTATGAACAGACCCAAAATTTGTAGTTAAAGGTGGAAATGATGCCCTAAACGTGAACAAAAATTTAAGTATTAGAGGTTTATTCAAGGTGTTTTAAATATCTTCAGAGATTGGGCGAATCTCTGGATGAGTTTGATTGTTTTACATGAATGGATTTAAACAAAATTCCCAATAAATTAAACGAAAATAAATTGTTTGACCAATTTTGTAACCTAAAATAATATTTGTAGAGCAGACAAAAAATCCTCTTATCTTGTTGGCAGAACTGAAAAAGTACGCATTGGCAATATCTGCTCCAGACCGATTAAATGCACCTCACGGGTTCCTCAAGGCAGCCATTTAGGGTCATTGGCCGCGTTCCTTTGACCGCTAGTCATCTAGCACATAATATCCCTGATGGAGGAACGCTGGCGCTAGAGATCTAGCGGCAGCGGCAAAATGACATTACAACCAATTTGAATTCGTATTATTTCATCTTCATGAGAGTTAAAAATGTATTTTGGGTCATCATGCCGCATATTTATTAATACACAATAATTTAAATAAACAAATACAATGTATATTAATTAAATAGAAGCTTGAATTCCCATTTTACACTAAATTGGAAATGTTTGACTTCTGCACTTTCACTTTTGTTTTGACAGTTCGTTATTTTTTTTTAATCTAGCAGTCCATTTTGTGCTAGATTGAAAAATTTCCCAGAAAAGGATATTTCACAAAATGTGCTAGAGCTCTAGCGCAAATGCTGAAATGTCAGTTTTTTTTATATGGAGTTTGGCATGTCGCTAGTCATCTAGCGGTCAATGGAACGCGGCCATTGCTCTTTATAATTTTCATAAATGATTTTCTTTGGCGATTAAACACTGCCAATGTTTGTTATACGCTGACGATCTAAAACTATATCTAAAAATTAGAAGCTTAGAGGACTGCCATCTATTACAGTTAGATCTAAATTATATTTCAGACTGGTCACTGGTGTAACTCGAATAATTTAAAGCTCAACATAAAAAGTGTTTTGTGATATATTTTTCAAGATTGGTTTCAATTTTGAACTTTGATTATGTTGATGATTCAAATCCACTTTGTAGGGTGGACAAAATCAACGATTTAGGTGTTATACTAGATTCTAAATACAATTTAAAAGTCATATAGACCATACTGTTTTAAAAGCCAATTCTTCCATTGGATTTATCTATAGAAATTGCAAATTGCCCTCTTATCTTTATTTATGTCTTTGGTAAGATCATTACTTGAATATGCTAATGTCATTTGGAGCCCTGCGTTTAAGACTCAATCTAATCGCATCGAAAGGATTCAGAGGCGTTCCACTCGACAATTTTTTTTCAAAATGCCATGGAACTTCTGCCCAATGTATTTTGCTAGGTGCAAATTGCTTGGAATTAAGACCTTAAAATCGAGACGTGCCATTCTAAACAACGAGAAAGTTAAAAAAAACTGATATTTCAATTTTTCATTTCAGATTTTTGAACGTGTCCTCATTTTGGTGGGCATGGATCTGGTCACCCTACTCTCGCTACGTGTAGACTTTTAATAAAACAAAATGCGATACGCGCAACTAATCGAAGGTGGTCAAACTGCACCACGTGCTCCATCACGAAACAGATCTGGCCCATGCTGGCTTTTAAGCGCTCCAACAATCTTGTAAAACAAAAAAGATCCAACATAAGCATATTAGTAAAGGTGCTAGTACACGATATGTAGCACGCCTCATATATATGTAGCACTGACGTAATTTTGACGTCAGCGAATGGTCCCAATGGGTAAACACCTACTTTTTTTAGTTTTTGATCCACACATAATAAGAAAAATAAAAATCTGAAATGTAACTCTGGTTCGTCAAAGGAAACGCACACTATTGATTTTGTAATTTGATAGTCAGTTATATTAGTTTGTAGTCAATTAGTTTGGTATCTGAAGTATGTATCTTTTAAAGGGTTGTCTATGTACCTGCACCTGGCCAATTGATCACAGACACCTTTCATTTGGTGTGTGCTTCGCTTCATTCTTTTGTTTTATGCCTATGGCCAATCGAAAAAAATAGGTCACTTTGAAGAACATTCAATGTTACCGGAAGTAGCCCATTTATTCCTCCCCTGGGCAAAAAATATGCTGATGATGATGACCATATCAGAAGTAATTCGCTATATTTTTATTTAAATTAAACGATAGGTACAGCTGTGTTCATGAAAATAGTAGTGCACCTCTCTACAATAGTCAAAAGTAAATACATTTTAACCGAAAGTAACGGAATTTTGCTATTCTCTTCTTTGCATTCTATTCTAAACAGAAAGTTTGCATCCTTATATTTTTCAACAGAAGAAGTACCGTTTCATTTGGCTCAAGTTTTGTGTAGAACTACACTACTATTTTCATGAACGCAACTGTACATATTGCAACTAAATTCAGGTGCACACAAGACGCCCAGTTTTCACGGAGATGAATGATGTGGCACATGGCATAATATCGGGACATATCGTGATACTGTGTGGTCTTTGGTCAGTACCGTAGGAGAAGGTACAATGAATCGACAACTGTCGATCGATCGCTAACTGTGACTGTCGATTGCGATTGATATTTTGTCGATTTGACATTCGCTTGTAGTCGATTACAAATGTCTGGTCGATGTTTTCTCTTGAAAGTGAAAAAAATTTGTGCGTACGAATAGCTAAAATCAATCGACACAATCGACAATTGTTGTGACGATCGCTGATCGACAATCACAATAAGGGCCATAGACTTATTTCATACAATTTGAATTAATCCTCTATAATGAACATATACTCGTAGTAGGTATCAATATCAACCACAAACCAGTAAGAATAGACCGTCGACTCCTCCCCTACAAGCTGCCGACGGGCTCAGGATTTTTCATGTATTGGTGCTGTACAAAATCAAAGGAGCGCCATTAACGCACGCATACTTGAAAAATCCTAGGCCCATGGTATAGCAGGGTCATTTTTTCCGGGGAGAATCGGGTAAGTGCACGGGAAGTCGGTGGTCTAGTTCTTACTGGTTTGTGTCTTCAACTCTATGTACTCCAGAGGGACAACACGGTAGCGGAGACCTGCAGCATAGTTTAGCTCAAGCAACATTTAGCTATGGCTCGAGCTAGCTGGAGTGTTTTTAAAACAGGTTGGACCTGCATCTTTACAGAAAGGTTGTTTTTATTTATGTGGACGAAAAAAAGATAATTTTTTTTTTTCGTTTACAAAAAAAAAAAACATTCAAAATCGTATATCTCAAAAACCACCAATTCGATTGAGATCAAACTTAAATATAATCTTAGGTATTGTCCCTGGAGTGCGATTATATGAAGATTGGTCAAAAATTGACAAAGGGGCGTGGAACTCTATGACATTAAAACTAAATACCCCAAAGCCGGGCGAGTACAGCTAGTCTCCATAGTCGCCAAAGTTCTGCACAGCACAGATTGGTTTTTGTGATGTTTGGTCAAAATTGGACGAAGTGGCGTGGCACCTGGAAAAACAAAATTTGCAAACGCTATTTCTCAACACTTATGAGAGCTGAAGTTGTAAATATGCTAAATTTTTCTTATTTCGTAATCAAACTTTTCACAGATTGTTGGTTTCTTAGACCTGTTTCCAGTCCCTAAAGAAAACTCAAAAAAGCATTGGTGTTTATTCACTTTTGACGCTCACCGTATATAAATCTACCTAATATCTAAAAATCTCGTGTCACGGTGTTTGTGGTCGCACTCCTCCGAAACGTATCGGCCGATTTTTATGTAATTTTGTGTGTACCTATATTTGGTAGGTATGAGAATAGGTCGTAACATTGACATACTATACTGGACTGCTAGTGAAATGTCAGTTTCATACAAACCTGCGAGGAAAAATGAAGCAAACATAAGCACTAGCCCTTTTGGTTCAGTGCGGCGAAAGTAGGAAAGAGATTTCAACCTCTGCGCGCCTTTGCTATTTTTTACATAGAACACCAGTGCCATCCATTGTGGAAACATTGCAACTGCGTAAAAATAACGACTTATTCAAATTATTTCAAACGAACTATAACAGATGGCAGTATGGCACACTCAGCACACAAACCTCGCCACAAACCAAATCGCACGAATTGCTCGATGACATTTGAGTGTTTTCGTTTCTCTCCGCCGTGAACCAAAAGAGCTAGTGCTTATTTTTGCTTCAACTGGCTGCTAGCAGTCCATGTATAGTATGTCAATGGGTCGTAAGGTATATATTTCGTCAATAGGTATTGCACCGCCCATGTACAAAGAAAAAATTCAAAATTTTGTATCTCGAAAAACACCGAATCGATTGAGTTATTATACGAACCAGATAACCAAATTTCTGGTAATGTTCAAGCAAACAATCAAAAAAAAACATCGAAATATAAAGATTTGAGATTCGTTGCAATTTCAAATTTAGATAATGTAAGAAAATAAATCTGATACATTTCCAATTAATATTCAGTATTCACAAAGTCCAAAAACGATCAAAAACTTTTTTTTTTTAATTTGGACAGGACAACGTCTGTCGGGTCAGTTAGTTGTAAATATTTACATATAAAAGAGGAAATTAACTGACTGTGAGGGAATCTCAGTGTACCAAATTTTTGAAGTTTTTTTCAGTTTCTTAAAATCAAAATTATGAAATTATGTATTTACTTAAGACCTATAGTTTGTGATGATTGCTGAGAATGTGATACAGTCGGTAGCTATATCCAACACGTGGAGTTTAGAAAACGGATAGGATCCTGTATCCCTTTACCCTAGTTGGTTTAGTACGCCCAATCTGGCTTTTGCTAGTGAGGGTTATATGGTATCGTATACCGTATATCTAGTTTGGTCGCATGCTCTCCAATTGGCCAATGACCCCTGATTATTGTCGTGATTCTGACGATATCTGGGCGGGTTTTGTTTAGTAGGGATTTTGTTCTATTTTCATCGTAGGTATGCCATATCTTACTTGATATGTCGCAGCTGGTCAACCAAATTCGTCCTTAACCGCTCCTGATGGAATGTTGACACTTACCGCGAGTGAGCTGTGTACAGCTTACCCCAGAGAAATGTGACACTGAAACGTTCCCCCAGACGGGTAACCTCGTACCGGGACTCCTGCATCAGTTTGGATGATATGGTAGCCGAGTCGATGGCTTTGATGTGTCACGCCCTAGTTGCGTGTAGGCCTCTCGGATAGCCAGCAATTCCGTCTGAAAAACGCTGTCTGCAAACGGCAGGTGATATGATATTTTCAGTGATTCCGAGTAGACACCTTGCCTAAACACAACAGTTCAATCTCAGATGCGGCGGTGTACAATTTTACATGACCGTGTTCACTACTCCAGATTAATATACATAGGTGTCATGTAGTCGGTTGGAAACATGAAAATAACTCAGACTTCTTGAGTCTTAAGCACTGCATAATGCAGCCTATTTTGTGTGTGTTTTTTCATAACTAGGTAGGTACTTCTTCTTTTGTATATCGTCTTTAAAAACTTTTAAATTAATTTTTCGGATTTCCGCAATATCTAGTCTATTTTTAAAACAGAAAAAAAGAACTCATTCTTTATTTACCATATTATTAACCATAAATGGTTAAGAAAATAAATGAATGCGATATAAAGCTATAGATTTATCACCTTCCTAAAGGCTTTTAATTAACTTGGCATGTATGTTTGTCATGCTCAAAACTTACAATCCAACCAATTAAACTTTCTCTTAACTTAGGACTTAGAACTTGTATTGTACGTGTACATACTGGTTCAGTTCTGAAGACAATGCAATAATAAGAATATAAATTCCCCAGGCCCTTTTAGGGGAACCCGTTAGCCATATCAAAGGGCACGGTAGTGCCCCAGCCAAGTTCTCTAGTAAAGGCACTAACCCTTTTTACAGAAACAAACTCAGGCTGTTTTCGACCCCCCTCTAACTTCGGAACCAATTGAGCCAGAAACTTCAAACTTTAAACAACTACCAATATTTTTTTAACATTTAACCTTCTTAAACTAAGAACTTGGCATACATTCAGATCTCATTACTTTTCGAGGCTGACTAGTTACGCACCTAAATTTTTGCTGTTCTATAAAAGAGAACTAGGCTCTTTTTTTTTACATTTATGTTTTTGGTGTGATTATATTCGGCCCTAGCGAGGTATCCGTCGGAACGGAAAACTCTCCGATTTCATACGAATCGATTTTGGGTATGGTATAACTCGCGGTTTATTTCTTGCATTTTGTTATTTCGCTGCGATCATTTCGCATTTTATTATTTCGCATATCAACAACTCGCATTTTGTTATTTCGCAGTTCTTATTTGGCAAAATTTCATTTAGCATTGTAATTATTTTACCATAAGATATTTTGCGTTTATTATTTCGCTATAACTTACTTTCGCATTGTTTTATTTCGCGTTTCTTTATTTTGCTCTTGCCAAATAAAATAGTAGCAAAACTTTGTAAGATTCTTAATTTTTAACTCTTTATAATTTTTCTTTATAAAAACCCCATAAACAACCCCCCCCCCCTGTGGTCACTGTAGGATTTGGAGTAGGTGCAAGTTTGAATACTATGCAAAGTAGGGGACCATTTTATATAAAACAAACAATTTCCTCTTAAAAAGTGACAAAAAATGGGTATGGTTTGTTTCGTCATTTTTATCTCGTTTTTTAGTTGTTTCGTTTTAGTCGTTTCGCATTTTGTTGCTTCAGCATTTTTATTAATATGTTTTCCAATTATCTGGTTTATATTTGTTTCGAAAAAAAATAATTCAGTTTTTTACTTAGTTCGTTTTAGGGCTGGGCAAAATCCTCATACTTCTGTCCTTCTCGTGGGCGCCCGCCTGAAAATGGCTAATCGGCTTGTCTGGTTAGTGTCAGCCAAGGGTCTCACTTACATATCGGCTGTACGCTGTGATTCGTTGCAACGTACGACTGATGTGAAAGCGTGAACCATTAGATGAGGTGGGAGTCAACCCTAAAGGTCGTTTGCCGATGCGACTCACAGTGACTTGAACTTTACTTAGATTCTTATGGGATGCTTTTTGCAATGCATAAACTGTAACATGAGAGTTTGTGGGGAGCTCAAGTCTCTGCATGCCGTATCGGTAAACGGCCCTAAATCGCGGCCGAACCAAGGTGTCATACGACCCGTGCCGATGGTTAACCTGGCTGGGGGCCATAGCTCAGTCGCTAACGGAGTATCCGGATACCTGGCGACCTCCGGATTAGCCAGCCTTGTCTGTGTAATGCGGATCTCTGCACAGATCGACATCCTTTCTCCGCTACTCGTGGGTCCAAATATGAACAAAAACAATAAAAAATTAACAAAACAAACTCAAAACATTTCAGAGTCCGGTGCTCTCAAACTACCGGCTGGGAGTACTGCCTCTGAGCTCGCTCCCAGTACTAGCGCTACTGCAGCTGAGAACTTAGTGAAAAAACCAGTTCTTGGCGCTGCCGATAGCAAGATTAAACCAGAGGCTGCAGATCGTACTGCCTCGAGCTCGCGAAATGCAAGCCTCTCCATCTCCACTAAACAATATAGGGAGCGACGTACCGCCTTCAGGCTTCTGGAGCGCTATAAGGACGTCCCAGTGGATCAGCTCTCAGATAAGAGAAAAAAATTCTATCTCTTGGGCAACGAAAGTTGTCAAGGAGACTCCCTCTCCCGACTCCTCAAGAAAGGACTCCACGTCCAAACGACCTAGATCGATTGAGGAGTCCTCCGTGGACCCAAAAAGAGCGAAGGTTAACTGTAGCAGTTCCTCCCTCCCCCCAAAGCACAACAAGCCATACAGCGATGTGCTCAAGGCACACCTTGTCCTTGCTGTGATAGACAGAAGTGACATTGATGGTAGCATCACTCCTGACAAGTGGAGGAAAGTGGAAGTAAGGCTGGCAACGAACTTCCTAAGCGTCCTGGAAGAGCATCCGGGACCTCCACCTTCTTGTCGCGATGGCGGATGGCATCAGGGCCACGTGAAGCTTATCGCATGTGCCGATCAACGGTCTGCGGACCTATTCAAAATTGCAGTTTCGTCGTTGGGCGAGGTTTGGAAGGGGGCGCAGCTTGAGGTCGTAAGCAGGGAAGAAATTCCTAGCAGACCGAGATCTCGCTCCTGGATACCAGCCGAGCCCTCCGACCCTACCACCATCCTCAAAATTATTGCGGCAAGCAATCCTCATCTTCCGACTGCCAACTGGAAGATTGCAAAGCTGGAGGAACCAAAAGGGGACAAGAGATCAGCGATCATCGTGATCAACGTAGAGTCCCTGGCTCCTCTAGCTGCAACTGAAGGGCAGATCAATTATGGCTTCGGAGCAATTAATCTGAAGATCTATAAGAAAGATGAAGAGGACCCTGCGAAGGAGGTAGTGCAGCCCCCCCTCTCTGCGGACACGGCTACGGTCAGTAATAAACCGACCAACATAGACGTGAAGGCAGGGTCGGAGGACTGCGCTCCTGCCAAAGAGGAAGGGCGATCCCCCTGCTCTGCTGACACTGCAATGGTTAGTCATATACCGACTATAGCAGCGAAGGCAGTGGAGGAGGCTGGCCATCCTGGGAGGGCCCCTCATCTAGCGCAAGCACAAGCAACCGTCTCTAGGATAGATCTGGACATGGACAGTCTAGGACTGTCGGACCTGGATCTAGCTGACAGACCCGGCAGCCCATCCGAAACTGACGTATCATTAGGGTCGGATACGGATGAGGCTAACACAACTGTGGTGGAGGTTTCTGGAGGTAAATGTAGCACTGATGCTGCGGATACTTCAGATTAACCTACATCACTCCAAAACGGCCTCGGCCGCCCTTCTTCTGCGGATATCTAAAAGCGCGGAAGACATTGTCCTGATCCAAGAACCCTGGGTCATTAAGGATCAGGTGTACGGACTCAGGACTCCTAACTACAAAATCATCTACGAGAGGAATAAAGGTACGCCAAGAGCCTGCATCCTCGCGAAGATCACACTAAATATTTTTCTTCTCCATAATTACAGCGATCGTGATATCGTGACGGCCTGTCTTGAAGTCGAACCGAGGAAACTCTGGTTGACCTCAGCGTACTTGGCGTACGACCTTCCACTCCCTGTGGCTCTACTGGGGAAGACGATTGCTGACGTGGGGAATCACAATGCTGCACTCATCCTAGGATGCGATGCCAATGCGCATCACACTGTGTGGGGCAGCACCGACATCAATAAAAGAGGTGAGTTACTTTTTGATTACTTAATTAGTACCCAACTAGTTTTATGTAACAATGGATGCGAACCCACTTTTATTACAAGCAATAGGCAGGAGGTCATAGACATCACACTAGTCTCTGAAAGTATCTACAATACTATTAGAGACTGGAAAGTATCTAACGAACACTCCTTCTCTGACCATAGATATATTCAATTTGGTATTGACTACCTCCCTCAAGTTCCAAAAGTCTTTAGGAACTATAAGAAGACTGACTGGACTAAATATAGGAAGAGTGTGGAATCTTCTGTAATCAACAGCACCCCTGTTCCCCCCACTAACACACAAGAACTCGATGCGATGGTTGAAGTAATAACGAAGACTCACAACCGCGCTATGTCGCGTTCCTGCCCTATAAGCAGCCCTAAGGGCAAGCCTAGACCACCGTGGTGGAATCAGGAGATAATATCTCTACGCAAAACATGCAGGAAGCTCTTCAATCTGGCCAAGCGATCTCGCGAAGCCACCGACTGGATCTCGTATAAAGAGGCCCTCAAATTCTATAAAACCAAAATTAGGAAAGCCCAACGAAATTCTTGGAGACACTTCTGTGGAAATATAGAAGAAATCTCTGAGGCCTCTAGGCTCAGAAAAATCCTTGCAGCGACTCCTAGGATACCGAGTTATCTTAAGAGAGCTGACGGCTCGTGGACTATCTCCAGTTCAGAATCTCTAAATCTTCTACTGGATACCCACTTTCCAAATAGCTGCAAAGTCGACAAGAGTCCTACTGTGACTTCGAGTAGGTCAATACTAAGTAGCTCCTCCCATCTTGTGACCAAGCACAAAATTATCTGGGCTATAGGCGGTTTTAAGCCGTTCAAGTCTCCTGGACCTGACGGTATAATACCGGCCGAGCTTCAACAGAATGTGGAACTTATTCTTCCATGGGTAACTGTAATATTCAAAAGTTGCCTGGATCTGTCTCACATTCCCAAGTCATGGACGGAAGTAAACGTGGTCTTCATACCCAAGGCTGGTAAAAGCTCGCATGCTTACCCCAAAGATCTCAGACCCATAACATTGTCTTCATTTCTGCTGAAAACTCTAGAGAAATTGATAGACTCCCATATACGCTGGAGAGTTAACGCAAATCTTCTGTCAGCCTCCCAGCATGCGTATAGTAAAGGGAAATCGGTCGAAACGGCCCTTCACTCACTCGTATCAACTATTGAAAAATCTTTAGACTGTAAAGAATACGCATTGGTAGCCTTCCTTGATATTGAGGGAGCGTTTAACAACGTCGAACCAAGGGCAATTATTGGCGCACTGACGAGCCTTGGAATTGATAAGTCGACTGGCGAATGGGTGAATCAGCTGCTTACCAACAGGTTCATCAATTCAAAGCTGGGCGAAGCGTCGGCTCGGAGGTTCGTCAGTAGGGGTACGCCACAAGGTGGTGTGATCTCACCTCTTCTGTGGAACCTAGTGGTGAACGAGCTACTACTAATACTGGAAGGGGAAGGGTGCAAGGTAATTGCCTATGCAGACGACGTTGCTATCGCTGTCTCGGGGAAACATCTCAATACGCTTAGGGATCTCATGCAGAACGCCCTCTCTAGGCTCTCTAAATGGACCAAAACATGTGGGCTTGGCGTCAATCCTCAGAAAACTGAAATGGTCCTCTTTACAAGGAAGTACAAAACACCCGTCTTTGTCCCTCCAAAACTAAATGGCACTACGCTTGTGCTCTCTAACACGGCTAAATACTTAGGCCTCACTCTAGACAGCAAACTGAGCTGGAAACCCAATATACTGCAGAGGGTTCAGAAAGCCACCACGGTATTATACTGCTGCAAGAAAGCTATTGGTAGCAAATGGGGACTTCAGCCTCGAATCACTTACTGGCTCTATGTATCCGTCATTAGACCTATACTCACGTATGGTGTCGTCGTCTGGTGGACTGCGCTGGAAAAGGCTATTCACTGTAAGCAACTTAGTCGTGTGCAAAGAACGGCATGTGTGTGCATCAGTGGAGCGCTTAGGACCACTCCAACAGCGGCGATGGACATACTATTTCACCTGATACCGCTAGACCTCTACTGCAAACAAGTGGCAGCAAGTGCAGCCATCCGTATGAAAGCAATCCGTTTGTGGACTAGTCGACAAACTGGTCACTCGTCTATTCTAGATAAAATAGAATGCATCCCTAAAGATACTGATTACACCCTCCCCCAGTTTCAATTCAGTAAGAATTTTGTTACATGCATACCCTCCAGAACTGACTGGGAGAGCGCTGCAGTGACTCACAGGAAATCCGTCTGCCTGTATACAGATGGGTCAAAAACGGAAACAGGAGTGGGGGGTGGTGTTTTCTCCCAAGATTTAAACTGTGCGATCTCATTCCGTCTTCCCAATCATTGTAGCGTGTTCCAGGCGGAAATCATGGCGATCAAGGAGGCCCTATCGTGGCTACGGTATAATGTAATATCTGCAAAGGATATCGTGATTTTTACCGATAGTCAAGCCGCGATTAAATCCCTGGACTCTGTCATCTTTAAGTCCAAAACCGCCCTCAACTGTCGCTTGTCTCTTAACGAGATGGCGGAGCAGTTCAAAATTCACCTTATATGGGTGCCGGGCCACAGGGACATTCCAGGGAATTGCAAGGCCGATGAACTCGCTAGGCACGGTACAACGCTGTCGATTCTACCGGAAAAGGAGAATCTCTATATGCCTCTCGCTACGTGTAGACTTTTAATTCAACAAAATGCGATAAGCGCCACTAATCGCAGGTGGTCAAACTGCACCACGTGCTCCATAACGAAACAGATCTGGCCCAGGCTGGATCTTAAGCGCTCCAACAATCTTGTAAAACAAAAAAGAACCAACATAAGCATATTAGTAGGTGTCATCACGGGGCACTGCATTATTGGGAGACATGCTCTCAGGCTGGGCCTCCCTTCCAATGATTTCTGTAGAAGCTGCATGGACGAGGAGGAGGAGGAGACAATTCTTCACCTCCTATGCACGTGCCCTGCCCTTTCAACTCGTAGAAAGCTATATCTCGGAGAATACTTCTTCGACAATCTCGGCGAACTCGCTAATGCAAGCATAAGTTGCCTCCAACGCTTTATTTTCAGCTCCTCTTGGTTCAACGGGTAGTTGTGAGATCTTCAGATCCTGTGGTATCACAATGGGCCTCCTCTGGCCTACGTGAGGCTGCACTTGTCGCGGCCTGCCACTCTAACCTAACCTAACCTAGTTCGTTTTAAGCTCATTTCGCCTTTTATTGTTTAGTTTTTCGATTATTTCGGTTTTTGTTTATTTCGATTTCAATTATTTCGCCATCATTTGTTTCGTTTTTTTTGGATGTAAAGAGCCTAAGGGCATTCAAATTCGCGCGTAAACAGTAAGATGCGTATGCAACCCCCCTGCTTGTGGTCACTGTAGGATTTGGAGTAGGTGCAAGGTTGGGTATATGCAAAGTTTATATTATGTTGTTTGCTAATTTTACCGCCAAAAACTACGAAAACGAATTTCGAAAAGAATCCACACGCCAAAACAATAGATTCTAATAAAAATAAAATGCGAAAAAAACCTTTAGCGAGATAACATTGACCTAAATAACTCAATGCACTTTTAACGAAAATGCAAAACGAGTAAAAAGCGAAAGAAAGAAATGCGAAATTATTGTAGGGCGAAGTGATTGAAAAACAAAGTAAAACAAAAACAAACTACGATATTACGAAGTAAACGGAAATAATTGTAAGAAAAGCGAAACAACAAAATGCGAAGTAAAAAAAACAAAACAATAGGCACCCCTTCGGAACAGCTTTTTGGAACTTTGTTCCGACATAATATGCAACGCACACTGGCGTTTTGCGTTTCAGTGCGATCAAGTGCGTTTTTACTGATATTTTTGACAGCTTCATACGAATTTTCTTCCGATATGCTCCGAGAGGAATTGGTTGCGGAATTTGTTTACGATTTGCAGTGAAATGTTGATAAATGTAAGCAATAAAGAAAAAACTTTTAGCAAAGTGATTGGTGTATATTTGTTGCTTAAACCACCGATATACCACGAAACAACATCATGTCAAATCAATGCGTCGTCGCATTTTAATTATTTTTTCCGAATGCGGATACCTCGAATGCAATTTGAGTCTCTGACGAAGTATACGTTGCGGAGAATTTTCCGTTCCGATTAACTTGATGATTAACTTGAATCTTTGCATGTATGTATATTGTATATTGTAAATTAAAATTATTATTAGCCAATGTTTCCCCAAGTATTTTGAGCCTCATCCATCCACATGGTGAGATATAATAAATTGAAAATAGATCTTTTTAATAGGGCCCATTGTTGGTATTAAAAACATAATTTGGCAGCACTCTTTTGTAAAACGTTTAAGTTTCAATTACAATAAAGTACATACTCTTCTTTTGTATCTCAAAGTGTAAAGATATCTTTTATTTTATCTCCGGAGCTATTTCTTTTTCCAGATTAATCTGCGTACCACATCAGGTTATGTGCCCAGAAAATAAGAAATAGTTTTAATAAGAAGAATTTTGAGCAATAATTGAAATCAATAGTTTGTGCGTTTTGATAATTTTAATTTCGTTTGAGAAAATGTCGATGAGTAATTTGCCCGCCATTGAACGGCTAAAGGGTCGTGAAAATTTCGATAATTGGAAATTTGCGGTAGAAAATTATTTAATAATTGATGATTTGTGGGCATCTGTGCAGGGTACGGAAACAAAACCTGAAAAATTGGCTCAGGCTAAGGCAAAAATTATTTTGTTGATAGATCCGTCATTATATGTGCACATAAAGGAAGCAAAAACTCCAAAAGATGTCTGGGAAAAATTATCGGCGGCTTTTGATGACTCGGGATTAACCAGAAGAGTTGGACTCCTACGTGAATTGACAACTACTCGCTTGGATGAATGTGCTTCTATAGAGGAGTATGTCAATAAAATTATTGGAACTGCACATAAGCTCAATTCTATTAATATGAAAGTCGACGACGAGTGGATAGGTAGTTTGCTTTTGAGTGGTTTGCCAAATGAATTTCAGCCAATGATAATGGCAATTGAAAGCAGTGGCATACAAATTACGGCTGATGCAATAAAGGCCAAGTTGTTGCAGGACTTTGATTCTTATTGCAAAGCGTCGAATTCGAAGGTGCAAGCAATGGCAACATTTGGTGGCAAAGGGAAAGGCAAGGCCAAGTATAAAGGCAAAGGTGTAAAGTGTTTTGGTTGTGGCGGTCAAGGTCACATAAAAAAGAATTGTCCACAGTCGACGTCTGGAGACACTGGTAGATTTGCAGCATATACATCATATTCTGTACAACAGGAAAGCAGCTTAAACTGGTTTGTTGACTCAGGGGCATCGTCTCACATGACGAAGAATGCGGAACTATTTGAGAATTACATGCAGTTTCCCAAAACAGATGTTGTCATTTTGGCAGATGGTTCCAAGTTGGATGTTCTCGGCAAAGGTGATATTTCAATGCAGGTATGTGGAAAAAATACGACGAATGAAATATTTCTACGTGATGTGCTGTACGTTCCAAACATTTGTGTGAATCTGATGTCCATAAGCCAAACTGTGCAGAAGGGGAATACCATTCAATTTGATGCGAAGGGTTGTGCAATTCTTGATCGTGAAAGGCGAGTTTTTGCAACTGCAACTGAAAAGGATAAGGTGTATAAGCTGAATGTTCCAGCGACGAATGCTGCTTATATAACAGCAAACAAACAGCTTTGGCATAGGCGTATGGGTCACCCGAATAACGAAGTGTTGCGAAAATTGCAATCAGCTGGTGTTGGAGTGGAAAGTGGCAGTGCAGGTGACAAATCGTGTGTTACTTGCTGCGAAGGGAAGCAGTGTAAACTTCAATTCAAGCCATCTACAAGTTGCACCACAGATGTTCTGCAATTGATACACTCAGATGTTTGCGGGCCAATGGAGAAACCATCGCTAGGAGGAGCCAGGTATTACGTTTTGTTTTTAGACGATTTTTCTAAAAAAGTTTTTATATATGCAATAAAAGGGAAAAATGAGGTTGCTGTAAAATTTTTTGCGTTTAAGAATATGGTAGAAAATCAGACAAATAAAAAAATTAAAATCTTTCGCTCCGACAATGGGACTGAGTTTGTCAATACAGCAATGCGAAAGTGTTTTGAATCTTCTGGAATCGTGCATCAAACTTCTGCTCCGTATTGTCCTGAGCAAAATGGGAAGTCCGAGAGGATGAATCGCACCTTAGTGGAGAAAGCCCGATGTCTTCTGCTTGATGGTCGTCTAGATAAGCGATATTGGGGGGAGGCAGTAAACACTGCTGCGTATTTAATAAACAGATCGCCAATCAAAAGTCTGCAAAATCGTTGTCCGGAGGAAGTGTGGTCTGGTGTAAAACCAGATTTGTCGCATCTGCGTGTCTTTGGTTCAGTGGGTATGGTTTTGATTCCAAAACAAAAGCGTTCTAAATTTGATGCTAAATCCATTAAATGTATAATGGTTGGATATGCTGAATATACCAAAGGATACAGAATGTATGATCCAGTGAATAGAAAAATGAACATAACACGAGATGTCAAGTTTTTGGAAGATCGGCGTTTTAACGAAATAGTTCTATCAGAAAGCGAAACTAATTTTATTGAATTGTCTACAGATCATAATTTAGTGGGGAATTTGAGGAGAAATTCTGATCTTGTTACACGAGCTGAAGAGGTTGCTGATGATGTTGGTGAAGAGGTTGCTGCTGATGTTGGTGAAGTGTCTGCTGATGAGGAGAATGGCGAAGATGAAAGGACTATGGTTAAGTTCGATGGTGATGCTGTTTTTTCGGAAAATGAGTCATTCCTGACTGCGACTGATAGTAATTCAGATCCAGATGAAACTTCCAGTTCGGATTTTATTCCATCGCCATTAGTATTCAGTGGGGATAGCGTTGGTACTGTGCGACGTTCCGAACGAGTACCTAAGCCAACAAAATTTGAGAATTATGTTACGTTTGTCAACGAGGAATCCGAAGATGATGACCCGGATACATATGATGAAGCAATTTCTGGACCTAATGCAGCAAAATGGAAGGAAGCTATCAAGGAAGAGTACGATTCGCTGGTGAAGAATCAAACTTGGGACATGGTTGATCTTCCAGTTGGCAAGAAAGGACTAAATACGAAATGGATTTTCAAGAGTAAGAGAGATATAAGTGGCAAAGTGGTTCGATACAAGGCGCGATTGGTCGCAAAAGGTTGCGCTCAGCGAAAAGGTGTCGATTTTGATGAGGTGTATTCTCCGGTCATAAGATATAGCTCTCTGCGATATTTGCTGTCGCTTGCAACGAAGTTGGATCTACACATCGAACAAATGGATGCAATAACAGCGTTTTTACAGGGTGAGTTATCTGAAGATATTTTTGTTCTCCCACCCAAAGGCTTAAATATTGCAAATAACAAAGTTTTAAAGTTGAGAAAATCCATTTATGGATTGAAACAATCATCAAGAGCATGGAATGCTAAGCTCAGTCAAGCTCTTAAAAGATTTAATTTGCGTCAATCAAAGTATGATCCGTGTATTTATTTTAGTAATGAAAACAGTAGTGATTTATTGATAATGGCTGTCTATGTTGATGACATATTGATTTTTTCAAAAGATTTAAAAGTATCCGAACATTTAAAAACTTATTTAAAATCTGAATTTCAAATGAAAGAGCTAGATAAAGTAAACTCATTTCTTGGTATGAATTTGATATACGATAAAGAATCCGGCAAGCTGTGTATTGACCAGGAACAATATATTTTGAAAATGTTAAATCGTTTTGGTATGCAGAAGTGTAATCCTGTATCAAGCCCGATGGATGTAAATGTTAAATTGAGCAAAGATAATTGTCCACAATCTGAACACGATAAAGCTGAAATGGTAAATGTGCCCTACCAGGAGTTAATTGGTAGTTTACTCTTCGCGGCTCAAATTAGTCGACCTGATATTTGTTACGCCGTCAACTTTTTGAGCCGATTTAATAATAATCCAGGGAAAGAGCATTGGTTAGCAGCGAAACGAGTTCTTAGGTATCTAAAGGGTACTTTAAGTACTAAGCTGTGCTATTCTCGGAATGGAAATCCTGATATAATTGGCTATTGTGACGCTGACTACGCCAATGATTTGGATGAACGGAAATCCATAAGCGGATATGTGTTTGTGTCACAAGGCGGCGCGGTGTCATGGGGGTCCAAAAAGCAAGGTACGGTTGCCTTATCCACAACGGAGGCTGAATATATTTCAATCGGTGCAGCGGTACAAGAGGCTATATGGCTACAAGGTTTGCAGAAGGAGCTGATGCAGTTATATTCGACCACTAAGCTGTTCTGCGATAGTCAAAGTGCTGTACATCTAGCTTCAAATGAAAGCTACCGCCCTCGCACAAAGCACATCGACATTCGCCATCATTTTATTCGCGACGTCATCGCCGATGGAAAAATTTGTTTAACGCATATTGGTTCTGATAAGATGACTGCTGATATAATGACTAAGGCGCTGCCATCTCCTAGGGCTAAGAGTTTGGTCCAATCATTAGGATTAAATACAAATTAGTTTTAGTGGGGATGTTGGTATTAAAAACATAATTTGGCAGCACTCTTTTGTAAAACGTTTAAGTTTCAATTACAATAAAGTACATACTCTTCTTTTGTATCTCAAAGTGTAAAGATATCTTTTATTTTATCTCCGGAGCTATTTCTTTTTCCAGATTAATCTGCGTACCACATCACCCATACACGACACAGACACGTCGCTGCAGACCTTAAGTCTGTGCAAACATGCCTTCGCCACACATGACACACGGTGCAGATAATCTGCACAGACATTAGTTTGTTTGTATCATTTCGTCGTGGTCGTCGGGTCAGAAAAATGGCGGATACTGCTAGCCGATCCGACTTCTTTAATGCCGAATGGATGAAGGAAATTTAATGAAACTGCTACAAAAAATGAATCCATTAATAACTAAACAAAAAACTTAATTTACGAAAAGGCAATTTTTTTATATTAAAATCAGCTTATGCAATTTTTACTGCGGTCGGTGCTCTGGAGACATTGGCAACCCTATGTAATTTTGCGCAAACTGTAATTTTACTACCGCGGTTTCTTAGACAAATGGCAGATCTTAATTCTAATCGATCAAAAAGCTATTTTGAACTCCAAAATTATGAAGTTCAATAAAAAACCTACAAAAAAAATAGTAACATGAAATCTATAGTTCCCATAAGACCTAATTATATCATTTTGAGCATTTCGCCAAAAGTTTGTTTGTCTGCTTAATTTTTTGTAAATCTACTTCGTTTTTTCGGGCAATTTTGCTACTTTTTTTTTTGGGTTCAGCATTCTTATCCCTGGTACGACCCTCGGTACGACCTACTGCAGCCAATTGTGACCCAGAACTTTAGCTGTCAATTTGAGAAGAGAGCTATTGTATGGCGCGATGCGCGAATGTGTGAAATGGAGAGAAATGTTGTGTATCACCCCTGTTGGCCCTGTTGCTATCCTAAGGTTACAAAATTATTATATTTGTTCGAAAAAGATATGAGAAGTCTATTTAGTAGCGTAAAAAAAGTGGAAAATTGTGGAAAATTATTTGTAAAAACTCTTTTCTTCATAAATACCTACGATGTCAAATCGAACATTTAAAAAAATCATAAAAATCGTTCTGGTTTTGGATTTGTTTGAATTTTGACCGCGAAAGCGTACAAATTACCATCAATTTTGTAATAGTATAGGAATTGATGTAGGTTTATCTAATATTCAAATACTGTAAAACTGTTATTGAAATAAAATAACCATTCACAACTTAACTCCAATTTTCTCATAGGTATAATAAAATAGAACACAACATCACCTTTTGTAGAGCGAATGGACACCGCAACGCTCCAGCCCGAAGAGTCTTCGATTCCAACGCGGAGGGACAATGCAGTAGAGGAAGACCTTGCCTTAGGTGGCGCGCACAAGTGGAAGGGCACTTCAACCAACTTGGACTGCGCAACGAGAGGCGGTTAGCCAAAGATCTGGTTAACTGGAGTGGCGTGTTGATTGGGGCGCAGGTCCACCCCGGACTGTAGTAGCGGCATCTGACTAAATAATTAAGTAAACACAACAACGGGTAAGTGAGCCAAAAAGAACGCCTTTTTTGTTTACAAATTAGATTTAACTGCAACCTCTACCTACTTATTTCCATGTGAAAAAATTGGCTGCCTTTTTACAATACTGAAAGATATTTTTACCCAAGTTTCACCTTCATAGACATTTTTTTTGGCATAGAAAAAATGTAAACCGAAAAACCGGTTTGCCGCAATTTTTTCGAAAAAATTTAAGGTAAAGGTAGAAATGGTATATTCAAAAGTTGTAGATCTTTTTATGCTCTAAAACTTTAACACATAACTTTTTGCCATAGGGTGCACTGTTGTTTAGCCAGAAATCGCGAAAAACTGTTTTCAACCCATAAAAATGCACCCCATTGAACCACGGATAGGTAACTGATGCTGTCGGTTCGATTTATTTTGTCCTCTTGTTGTTCGAAACCTATTTCTGCTGGACAGCTGGACTATTGGCCGCGTTCCATTGACCGCTAGTCATCTAGCACATAATATCCCTGATGGAGGAACGCTGGCGCTAGAGATCTAGCGGCAGCGGCAAAGTGAGATTAAAACCAATTTGAATTCGTATTATTCCATCTTCATGAGGGTTAAAAACGTATTTTGTGCCATCATGCCGCATATTTATTAATACACAATAATTTAAATAAACAAATACAATGTATATTAATTACATAGAAGCTTGAATTCCCATTTTACATCAAATTGGAAATATTTGACTTCTGCACTTTCACTTTTGTTTTGACAGTTCGTTATTTTTTTCAATCTAGCAGTTCATTTTGTGCTAGATTGAAAAATTTCCCAGAAAAGGATATTTCACAAAATGCTGAAATGTCAGTTTTTTTTATATGGAGTTTGGCATGCCGCTAGTCGTCTAGCGGTCAATGGAACGCGGCCATTGATAAAGCAGAGAATTTTGAATTTTCGTAGCAACCAAAATAATATTCAAGTGACATGTTTGTATTAATTGAATTAAAACTTTTTACTGACAGAATATAAAAAATGTTTTTAGGTGTAAGGGAGAAGAAGGTACTTAAAAAAAAAACTGAATTTGAGAAATAAGATCCCTCATACGAATAACGATGTATGTATTTGAGAAAAAGGTGTTGATACCCACATAGAATACCTATTTTAAAAATATAAATATGTTTACATACGTTTTTATATAGAAGTATTTATCCACTTTACTTTATTTTGATACAAAGCAGCATACCCATTTAGGAACGTTATTTTTATTATGATTTATGATTTATTTAGGAAATTATTCAATTTAACAAATTTAATGTTAATTGCATTTACTATTACTAAATATAATCATTTTTAAACAAATGTTTTCTAAATCACAATATCTGGATATTTTTATATGGACATTTTCTCCATTATGAATTGGAAAAATTGAATCTGAACACTAAAAATGTTTATGAGTAGGTATGTACCTACAACGCGCATTGAATTTAAATAATTTAGCACTGAAACAAAAATTAATAATAGCGAATTGCATTTTATTGCAATATTGCACTTATAAAGTTGTATAAATGTTAGTGGGTACACTCTATCTTTGTTAAACGGTTGCAGATTATAATTATTATGAATGCACAATTACTGTCACACCACTCATAAACATTAATTATTCTAAGCTGTTCACATCATATTTTTACATTATAGGTTCTAGTATACCGCCAACTTTTACGCAATCAACAGGTGGACAAATCATAACTTTTATAGATCTACCAGTTACTCAATCAATTAAGTATATTGATATAATTGAGTGGTTTATCAAGTGGTTTTGTATTATATAGAGTAGGTGTGGATACCTACTTGTTTCTTTAATAAGCAACGTAACCATATGAGCGATTTTTAATTTTCACTTTTTCAAACTAATGTTTTACACTTCCGATTATATAAAATACTTTAGTTCAGTCGGCACGGTTCTCGGTTGTTAACTGAACTCCAACCAAAAAGATATGCTTCGGTAGATGGACTCAAGATTTAAATCGAAGAAACGTTATAAATAAATTAAACCTCGTTAATGTTTATAGGTGGTCGTGAGCAATTTCAATAATATCGTATGTATTATCTTCAGGTCAACGAAATGAATGCTAAATACAAACCGTATAATGTTTATAAAGTCACTTCAGTAACAAATAATACTGTTTTATAGTACAACACATATAGAAATATTTTGAATGTTGCTATTTATGTTAAATTCAATCAGCTATGCACCATCAATTTATGTACTTGAATATCAATGAGCTAATTATTTTGTTTAACGTTCATAAGGAAAATTCACCTGAACTCTAGGTTGGACACAATGTGAAGTAGATACATAATATGGATGTGTGATATTTTTAATAGTATTTTTGGGTAGGTACCAGTGCTCGACAGTGCACCACTAAGTTTTGAAATATCACCATATTTAGAGTAACATTCATACTGAATCTTGAGCGGGGCTTAGACAGTAGACACTCGAACATATGATGCGATATTACAGATCTTTTGTCTATTTCTACTCATGGTAGGTACCTATTGAAAAATGTTTAGCTTCACTTTGTTCACTGCTGCACAAAATCTTCTAACTATCGGTTGGCATGACTGTTTAATATAACGTCAAGACAAGTTTTGTTGATTTTTTTTGTGTTACTTAAAGAACCATTATTTTTAGTTTTGTGCAGAAAGCAGTCACATATTTTCGCGACAGCCCTCTCCACCAAACAACCGACGCATAGGCTAGAAAAGGCCTTATCATAGAACCTTTTTGGGATATAAGCCCCACGTCTTACCGAAAGCATCCAAACACTGCCAGAAAACAGAGAGCGCCTTGAATGTCTTCGACTTGACATGCTTTGCCCAAAGAAGTTTCTTATCCAGGATTACTCCCAGATATTTCGCTTCATCGGAGATCTAGATAGTGACGCCCTTAAGCATTGGCTGAGTCAGACCGGTTAAAATCCTCCGTCTCGTGAAGAGAACAACCTCAGTTTTCAAATGATTGACCGAAAGCCCATTCCTAAATCACTATTCATCGACCATATCTAGAGCCATCTGCACGTTAGCACAGACAGTCTTTAAACATGATCCGACAGATATCATCCGCGTATGCCTGAGCGTAGACGTTTGAAATGTTTAGGGTGTGCAACAGAGAGTCAACTAACATGAACCATAACAAGGGAGACAAAAAACGACTTAGCTTCTTTTATTATTTTTGTTTGGATCGGAAAAGATCCCACCTCCATCCAAATTTGTCTTGAGTGACCGATTTAGAAGTTTTCTGGCTTGCTGTCTAAGTCGCTGCAGTTCTGGCTTCCACTAGGGAAGTGGAGATCTGCAAGAGGTCTTCTGAGCAGCATCCTCTGCCTTCCGTCTCGTTCTGAGTTTAGAGGGAGTTTTGACAGACTTGTCTATCTCGTCTCTAAAGCGTATGCAGTTTGTTTTTCGCGGGTTCCTTCTCGCCTGCAAAACAATGTATCTATATGATCGCGCATATGAGAAATCCCATTTCCCGAGAATCACAATACTCAATGAGTTCGACAACAGCCTTCGGGGGCGGAGGCATTACCGAATCATAGGGAAAGTAAGCTGACGCAACGACGAAGGTTTTCCATTCTTCGTTCGTTTTGTAGCGGCTCTGCGAAATAAGGCCCCAATGAAATAAGGCCCCAAAACAAAAATGAAATAAGGCCCCAAAAATTGGGGTTTTATTTCATTATGAAATAAGACCTCAAACGAAAAATGAAAACGTATGGGGGGCCCTGCAACCCCCTGCTTGGGTTTACTGTCAGATTTGGGGTCTTATTTCATTTTTTTTGGGGCCTTATTTCATCGCAGTGCGGCCTTATTTCATATTTGAAATTGGGGTATTATTTCATTATGAAATAACACCCCAAATTTGGGGCCTTATTTCATTGGGGCCTTATTTCCTGCAGCCTTTGTAGCTTATAGCTGCAGCAACCAAATCTTGGCAATAAAATTGTCCAATTTTAGCCGCTGAGAGAGAGGTTGGTAAAATTAGGCAGGCTCTTGGTCTTTCAGATTGCTTCTCACAGAGTACCTCGGTTCCCTTAACACCTCAAAGCCACAAATGCGTCTTTTCCGCACCCGTGTTTCTTGCATAGCTGTTATGTGGGACCAGATAAACCGGATGCTAGAGAAATCAACTTACTCAAGGAGCCAAATTAGAGGTTAGGCACGGTTATTGTGTGGCAACCCAAGATCGACCGTCGACAGTTTTCAATTTTGTAACAAATCGTAGGACTGTTCTGTCGTAACAAAGCTCTCTGTGTCATGTGATGTATCTATATGTAGGTATATCAATCTTTATAACCCTTCGATTTCTGATCCGCCCCCTCTTACGACCGCAAGAACGGCTGGTGCCTGTAAGATTCCTAGATTTTAAGTGGATCAAAATCAGAACACAAAAACAACCTTTAGGTTAAACAGAAAGAAGTATAGAAAACTTTATTAATACGTTCTATATAGAAGTATGACATAGAAAACTTATAAGAGATAAACAACTCAATTACAAATGGTTGCGTTTACTTTAATGTTGCTGAACGAATGGAACTCCAACACTCCTCCTCATTCGCTTAGCAGACTACATTTAGTTCTTAACATTTCAAGGCGAGAAGCCGCAAGGGGTTTTGTGAACATATCAGCCAACATATTTTCCGATGAACAATATTTGCATGTGATTAAAAGTTTGTCAACGTAATCCTTTACAAAATAAGTTTTCGTATCAATATGCTTAGATCTATTGCTAAGCTTCTCCTCTTGAATAAGTTTGAGGCAACTTTGATTATCCTCATATATGACCGTTGCATCTTTTTGCGTACAATCCAAATCTGTTAGAACACCTCGTAACCAAGCTGCTTCCTTACACGCTTCAGATAACGCCACGAACTCTGCTTCTGTGCTAGACAAAGAAACGCATGTTTGCTTCCTGCATGCCCAGCTTATTGGCCCTCCGTTCAATAAGAAAACATAGCCTGAGTTAGATTTGCGAGTTGACCGATCTTCTGCCCAATTTGCATCAGCATAGCCAATCAACACATCGTCCTGTCTGTTTTTGTCATAAAGATGAAGTTCGAAATTTGACGTGCCTTTCAGATATTTTAGAACACGCTTCAACTCGGTCCAGTCAGCCTGACTTGGTGAATTTGTCTTGCAAGCCAAAATGCTAACAGCTGCCGCAATATCTGGTCTCGTATTCGTAGCAATAAAAAGCAAACTCCCAATTAGCTTCTGGTATTGATTGTTACTAATCAGCATGCTTGAAACCTCGTCACCTTTACCGTAGCCTGGATCGAGTGGAACCTTAGACAGCTTTGCACCTTGAAGTCCATACTCATCAATAAGTTTGTCAATGTACTGCTTTTGCCTGATGGAGTAACCGCCCTGCGGGTTTTTGATGACTTCTAGTCCTAAGTAGTGCCTTACGTCTCCAAGATTATTAATTTCGAAGTGATTGCCCAACATCTCCTCAGCTTCAACGATGAGATTTTGAGAAGAACTGGCAACGATGATATCATCGACATAAATTAGTAAGTAAATGCCGACACCATTTGTTTCCTTCTTGTACAAACACCGATCCGACTTGCTTTGGATGAACCCATTTTCAATTAATACCTGACTGATAGTTTGATTCCAAGTAAAGGCTGCCTGCTTCAAACCGTAAATACTTTTTTGAAGTTTACACACCAGACGTTGGTCTTCAGTCTCAAATCCGGGTGGTTGTTTCATATAGATGTCTTCATTAAGGTAGCTATTCAAAAATGCCGCTTTTGCATCAAAATGCATTACCCTCATTTTTCTTTTCCCCGCAATAGATAGTAATGCTCTGAATGTAGCTTGCCTTGCTACTGGAGCAAAGACTTGATCATAGTCAGTACCAAATTTTTGACTAAAGCCCTGCGCAACTAACCTGGCCTTAAATCGCTGTACTCGTCCCTCAACATCACGCTTGACTTTATAAACCCACTTGCAGCCAACGACATTAGCACTTACTGGAGGTCGAACTAGAGTCCAAGTATCGCTGTTGATCAGTGACACCATCTCCTCCTGCATTGCCCTTTTCCAATTTTCACAATGTTCCCCAGCAATTGCCTCTCTGTAGCTATTAGGTTCCTTAATAGTGCCGACCTGCAATACACTGTTGATTTCACTTATCAACCGCTTTGGCGCTACACCCTTATTACTGCGTGATGATGACCTTATCCCGTCGCCTATGTATGGTTCTTCCTCGATCGCATCTTCAAATTCAGACTCAGACGAAAGTGCATCTATGCTCGCTGTTGCCTCATCGCCATTAGTGGATAAACAATCAACATTATTGTGTGAAGACCCCTTTGAAAGGATAACGTCAATGTCCGTGCATTTACTTTCTTCTTTTATTGGTTTACCATCACCATCAATGACATGATTCATCCCCACGAACTTAACATCACGACTGATGACAACACGTTTCGTTTCCTTATTAACCAAACGAAAACCTTTGGAATGCGCATCGTATCCAACAAAAGTCAACTGTTCAGCCTTAACGTCCCATTTCTTTCGTGACTCCTTCGGGATGTGAACAAAAGCACTCGAACCAAATATTTGAAGATGATCAATCTTCGGTTTAACCCCAGTCCACATTTCGTATGGTGAAGTCGGAATGACACTCGATGGTAAAATATTTTGAAGATAGTTCGCAGTCATAATGGCTTCACCCCAAAACTCGTGACCTAATTTCGCATCCAGTAACATGCACCTACCCATCTCTACTAACGATCTGTTCTTACGCTCGGCAGTTCCATTTTGCTGGGGAGTATACGGAGTCGTATATTGGTAATCAATGCCCTCCGCCTTTAAATACTGAACTACTCTGCCAGCCCTGTACTCACCCCCATTGTCCGATCTGATAATTTTCGGCTTTCTTGAAAATTTATTCTTAACTAGCTCGACATATTGCTGTAGACATTCAAACACTTCAGATTTTTCTTTTAACAAAAAAACGATTGTAAATTTACTGAAGTCATCGATAAAAGTTAAAAAATATCTTTTGCCACTGGGTGTTACAGTTTGCATAGGCCCGCAAACATCACTGTGTACCAAGTCTAAAATTGCAGTACTTCTCTTGCCGGTTTTAGAATTAAACGGCAAACGTGTCATCTTCCCTTGCACACATGGCCCACAAACATCGGAACAATCACAACTACTAATATGGAAACCACTCACCATTTGCTTTAATGCATCCACACTTCGATGTCCAAATACACGATGCCAATAGTGTATGCAGTGCACCATGTCGTTTGTGTTGTTGACCATCATCACTTGCTTCAGCTTTTTCTCTCGAAGTCTGTAGAGATTACCATCCATATCAGCAACTGCGATCTCAAATCCATTTGAAGTTTGGATACTGCACTGATTTCCAGCAAACGAGACAACAAAACCTTTACGCACTAATGCATGAACTGACAGCAGACTCCCTTGGAACTCAGGAATGTAAAGTACGTCGTCGACTCTGATTGAAACTTCCTTGCCTTTAACAAGCATAGTCAACCTACACACACCTTTACCACTCGCACATATCTCTTGACCATTTGCAATTATCACTTTATCCCTATGCAGAGAATTCAAAGAGATAAAATTCTCCGCCTTATTTGTGATATGACATGTAGCTCCTGAATCTACAATCCAGCCATCTGATTTTCTGGAACTGAATTGAAAGCAGAACTCGTCTAGACAAACAACTTTGTTTGCACTTCCTTTTTCGTTGTCCTTTTTCCACTGCAGATATAATGGACAATACCGCTTTATGTGTCCGCTCTTTTTACAGAAAAAACATTTCTTGCCGATGGTTTTTGGGAAATTTTTGATTTTTAAAGCTGTATTTGTGTCAACAACACTGTTCTTTTTGGAGAATTCGTCCAACAACTTTGCATGAACAAGACTAAAAGTCAAATCGGATTCCGGCCTCGCTTCCAACGCAGTCACCAATGTGTCGTACGAAGAGGGTAAACTGCTGAGTAGCATTGCAACTTTCCATTTGTCGGAGAACTCTTCACCCAACGCCGCCAATTTATCAAATAAAGTTATCATTATCTCTATATGCTGTTCCATAGTCCCACCGCCATCAAACTTAAGACTACATATTTTGCGCATTAGTTGAACCCTGTTGCTGAGAGTAGATTTTTCGTAATAATTTTTTAAGTTGTCCCAGGCTTCCTTCGCAGATGCAGCATTTCTGACATGCAGTAGTTGGTTGTCTTCCACCAGCAATCCAATAATGGTCCTTGCATCGTTGTCAGCTTTAATCCATGCATCTGAGTTTTCTTCCGGTTTAGCTGTAGTGAGCACGTGAAACACATTATCCCTCCTGAGTAAAAGTTCGACTTTATACTTCCAGGTATGATAATTTTCAGAATTTAATTTTGTTACAGCACTCCTTAATGTGTCCATGATTTTGTAGAACAATCTGGGCCCATAACCTGTAAGATTCCTAGATTTTAAGTGGATCAAAATCAGAACACAAAAACAACCTTTAGGTTAAACAGAAAGAAGTATAGAAAACTTTATTAATACGTTCTATATAGAAGTATGACATAGAAAACTTATAAGAGATAAACAACTCAATTACAAATGGTTGCGTTTACTTTAATGTTGCTGAACGAATGGAACTCCAACAGTGCCGACACCGTTCGATATGAGCTTGCCTCGCGTTGAGCTCTGCATCTCTGCACAGAAGACATTTTCTTTCCGTAGTTTTCCTGGCGCAGAGTATCTGCCCAAATCTCACATCCGTAGAGGAGGATACTATACGTTATCGTTATCAGGATTCTGGAGCCTTCGCTCGAACTCGTTAGCAGCGCCAAATATGTATTAGTATAGCTGAGACTGGGCACAAAGCTTTTATGGAGAGAAAATATTGTCGAACGTGCTAGAAAATCCTTATAGTGGCTCTATACTCCGCCAAAACCATAACGCCCAAACTGAGAAATGTAATTACGCCCAAAACATTGCTAGGCAATTTGTTGTTGTAAAATTCACAAAAATTTGGGTGATGTGACATTGTTTTTGGGCGTTATTTTTTAGCGTTAGCAGAAATAATGCCATTACGCCCAAAAAAACAACAAAGGGAAATAAAAGCCAAACAGAATTTGCAGTTTATAACGCAAACCCCTGCTTGGGTTACTATCAGATTTGGAGTATGTATATGCGAAATTGGATATATATATTGAAGGTTTTTTCTGCAGTACAAACTCCCACCCACTCCAAAATCCAACAGCAAATCCAAGCATATTCCACTATTGACATTAGATTTGGGTGTTATGACTTTGGGCGATATGTCATTCTATTTGGGCTTTGCGACACTTTATTCTTGAAGAGAAGTGGACCTAGGTGACTGCCTTGTGGTACACCAGAGGTAGCCAGGAAAGGGGCTGATAGGACGGACCTGAAGCGAACACTATAAACCATATTCATTTGCTGCTTGGCTGGTGCTTATATGGTTAGTCCTTATATCCTCTAAAGCCTGTGCTATGTTGTCTGAATTCGTACCTTCAAAATAATAAAGAAGAATGAACGTAATATGGATAAAAACCACAACTTTAACACAAAATAGAGTTGTCCGGACACTGAAATTTATTTTCTTACTATCCGGACAGACATATTCGTACTTAGTAAACCCGGGGACAGGGACATAAATAAGTCCATTATAAATTTAATTCCAAACTTTGATTATGGATTTATGCCCCACCGAAGTGGGTTATAACTAAACGATTGCGAAGGGGAAGATCGATTTTTAATGAACCTAAATTCGTAGCCAAACAAATTTTGAGCAAGGGAGGATCGATTTGGGGTGTGAAAATTAAAAATTCGCGTGAATTCGCGCCTGTTGCAAAACGAAATTTTCCGGTGGTCTCCAATTGCACAGCGAAACGTCTGCGAAGACAGTGGAGAATAATTTGTGGAGAGTAGCAGCAGCTGCTACACAAGTGACATGGACGTTCGACAACAGCACGAATTTGAATTTTGTAATTGAAAGCAATAAATGTAAAACGAAAACATTAAAAACGATATCATTACAAAAATAGTAATATCTTTCTCATCCACATTTATTGCTTCTCCTGATGTGAAATCGATTTTTTTTTCATTTTCACTGCGATAGCTAAAGCTAGTATCAGACGATTTTTTGAATCAGCAAACGTTTGCTGAATGAGTTCCAATCACAGCATATAGAGTAAAAATAAAGTTTCTGTCATCAAGTACCTATACACGATTTGTTGTGATTGGAACACAATTTTCAGCAAACGGTTGCTGATTCACCATATCGTCTGATACCAGCTTAACACTTTGCTAATGGTGGTTGTGCTGCTCCAAATCTTCCGAATACAAAAATTCAAAATCGTTCACTTCGTGAGATTACTAAAAAACAACCCCGAAAAAAATTAAATGAAAAATGTTCGGAAACAATTAATGTCCCGGACAATAAATTATGTGCAAAAATGAGAGTGGAGAATTGTATCAAGCAATCTTCTACAGTTACCCACTTTTTGCCATCAGTGGCCTATTTCACCAACTTACAAATTGTTGTTTACAGGCATTTTTTTTAACAAATTTGTTCAAAAGTCGATTTTTTCTGTTTCACAAAAATTTTGTATTACAAATTTGTAGAAATTTCATTTTTTCCGTTTCACCAAAAGTTAAATTTCTTTGTTGCTTACAAGTACAAATATGTTAGAATTCATATTTTTTTTCAAGTTTGTGTTTCACCAAATCAAGAAATTTTACAAATTTGTTCAATTACTGAAAATTTCTTACAATATAAAGATCGTGTGTCGATTTAGTAACAATTTGTTATTTATCAAAGGAAGGAACGTCGAAGGCATAGAAGCACCGATAGTGATATAAGTTTGTGCTAAATAGATGAAGAAAAAACTACGAAATTTCAGATTCTTTTGTTTTCAATGAAAAGTTTCAGTTAAAACGTTTTAAGCCAGAGGAAATAAAGGACGATTCAGATGAGAGCGAACGAACAAATTGATGAAATGCGAACAAATCACTTTTGATGCATTTATGAACAGGAAGTTGCACATTTTGCCATAAAGGAGGATAATTAATTATCCCACCAAAATGTTTTAAAAAAAAAAGTTTAAAAATAGTTTACGAAATTTGGAATTCCAAACTTTATGCCGCGAATGGAAACACCATCGGCGGCGCGAATTGTCAAAGTTTATTCGCAATCCACATTTTTAAACGGCTAGAGAAATTTCTGGTGGGAACTGAAGGCTGAAATTTGTGAACTGCCGCCACCATGAAAAGTGTTTATGTGAACGAACCGTCAAAACTCGCGAATATTCGTTCGTTTGTAGGTAGTTGGTCGCTCTCGTGTGAATAGTCCTTAAGACAAATTGAACATCGGATTGCAAATCAGTCTGAAAATAAACTTTTCACTGACACCGATACTTACTATCAATTTCTTATAGTTCTAATGTGCCGAAAAAAAATATTTTTCTTAAATAAATAAATAGTTGGCGCAACAGCCGTATACACTAACTTCTGACAACCATTCGTTTTTGAGAGCTTTATTTTTGGGACTAATGGAAGAGACCCACAATTTTATGCCGAGTCCGAACGGCTGAATTGAGATGATTTTTCAGGACAATAGGTATACTCTCAGATGTTTGTCAGACGTTTGCGAGAGGTGACGCAGTAAGATGTAATTTGTGGTTTTCCGGGATCGAACCTGGGGCTGGGACCCTTCGCACAGTAGTCCAGCACACTAACCACTGCGCCCACCATTTTTCCAACACTTTTCTTATCGCGAATACAACCGATAAAATGTTTGTTTCTGTTAATTTTGTTCTTTGATGTTATCAGTAAGATTGTTAGAAGAATTACAAAATTATGAAAAACAGTTGTTGTTTACAACTCTGAAAAATATACGGTAAAACGGTTTGTTTTTCTATTTGTAAATAACAAATACCTACAATTTCCCTTCATTTTTTTCTCTTTTTAACAAATTTGTTGGAATTAAGTTTGTAGTTTGTGAAACAGAAAATCAGTTAACATATTTGAAAATGTAATCAACAAATACAAATTTGTAATTATAATTGTAATTTGGTGAAATATGCCACAGGTCTGTTTTATTGCACGTCATCCTATCATTTCGCAGCAGCATCAGCAGCGAACCGCAAAACAAGTTGTCAGTTTGGTTGAAATGTTTTCACAAATTCAGATAAATTGGTGCAAATAATGAGACCGTGGAGAAACTGTCATACAGTTCAATCACAAAATATAAATGGCTGTGGAATTATTCTGCCAAAAGAGTTATCCAAACATTTTGAATGAGGTTTCTCATTAGTAGGTATCTACATTATGAAAATATTGTTTGACTCTTTTATGCCAATTTCGATTGGCAATCTGAGATTTTTTTAGATTTCTCTAGATTTCGTCTGGCCAATCGAACAAAAAGAAGTATACTGAGCTGTTCTTTGTTGGTGTTGGTGGTGTGGCTGCCAAAATGTGTTTACCTTTTTTGTTGTGAAGATTTTTTTTTCTTAGAGTGGTTGCAACTTCCAAGATTTCCATACATTTTCAAATAACTATAAAAAAATCTCATAATAAATATTCCGAGTGTATGTTCACCACGGTCCACGTCCTGCACAAAATTGCAAACTCGATGCCTTTTCTCCCTTGCAAAGAACAAATACTGCAACTGCATAAATTGCTCGTATGACGAAGACGAGCCAGTATTATCCGAAGAGGACGCCGATGAAGAAGATGTGCCACATGATGAAGATGAAATTTACACCTCTATTATTTGTTTCATATTTATCAAATTTCGGCTTAAATTATTTATTTTAATATGGTTTTTCAGTAGCTCTAACTTTTTCGACCGACTTCCATAAAACGTGAACAATCAAATGTCAAATCATATGTAAGTGTATTGGTAAATCTCGAGCGACTCTGAGAAAAAATCTAGATTCGCAAAAGTGCTCTCGACTCTGAAAAAGATTGCTTTTTTTGTACCAAACGAACGAAAAAAGTGATCTCGGGAAAGAAAAAGTGTTTTTCTGGCGAATCGAAATTAACATTATAAAACCGGCCCATGTAAATCTTAAGTCAAACTTAGCAATTGTTGTTAAAAACCAGGGGGAGCCGCTAACAGTAAAATGACACACGTAAACAAACTTTGACAATTCAATAAATGGTATTAAAAAAAAACATAAAACATATTTGCTAGAAAATTTTTTGAATAAATTCGTAGATTCTTTTGCCATTTAAAAGATATATAATCAGTTTATCATGCGAACAATCGTATTGAGTAAAAAAGCGGAATGCTATCTTCGTAAAACTGCAAATGAATTGAAAGTTGCATTCGGCATAATAATTGGACAAGTAAGTAAAAATGTTGTACCCCAATTATTAAAAGTGTTATAAACTTTATTTTTAGAAAACATCCGAAGACAAATATTATATTATTCATTTGGCGAAATTGTCGGAAGATGAAGAATCCCTAACGAACCCATCGCCAGATGCTAGCCCTCCTTTTGAAAATGTGGATGTTCAATCTTTAGCCGACCAATGGATAAGTGCGTTGAAGATGACACCTGGATCATTCACTGTTCTTGGTGCGTATGAAAAAAAAGATATGCGTCTAAGTTGTATATACATTATCTTTGGATTATTTTCTTACATACACTATGGATGATTACGAGTTAATGGGGTCCTTAAATTTGTATCGTTAAGAGACCAAAAACTTACTTGACCACCCTAGGTATTCCAATCTTGAAGAGTTTCTTTGAAAAAGAATCAATTATGAACATTATGTATTTTGCCCTTTCTTATAATTATATTTCCTAATAACATAACACTGGGCATAGTACCTACCTAGCTCTAGCATATCCTGTCATTCTGATAAATGTACTTGTATTCTTAGCTGTCGAAATGTGATGTTTCAGACTAAACAAAACAAACCACTTTAATTCTTGTATTATTCTTTCTGTTTTCTTAAGCTAGTACTATTTACGCAGTCGAACGATTTGTGACATGCTGACGTCAATATGGCAGATTTTGTGTACACATACACAAAATCCGTTGACGTCAACATGTCAAAAATTGACACAATTTTCTTAACTTTTTTGAATTTGATGTAATTAAGCCAGTATAAACTAGTATAAGGTTTGTTTGACGTGGACCCTAGGGCGCACTAGTGCGCACTGGGTTAGCCCTATCGCGTTCGATATAGCACTGAGTTCGCACTGACACTGAAAACCTCTGTTCGAGGTGAGCACTGGGGCGCCCTAGTTGAGCACTGAGCTGACCCTAGGTATTCACTCAGGGCAAGAGTTCAGTGCTGGATTTGGCTGTCAATCGTAGCTGTCACTTGTGTGAAAACAAATTTTTGTAAATTATTGGCTTGTGCAGCACTAGTAAATGTTAAAATAAATGTGTTTTTCAACATTACAATCATTAATTAAACAAATTTAATGTTATTGCTGGTGTTAAATCTGTATATTAAAATTTTTTTTTTAGTGACAGGTCTCAGGGTAAACATTTCGTGTTCGACATGAAGCTGAATTTCTGGGGTTTCCTTGGGTTTTTTGGCAGCCACGAAAATTCACTGGACACGTCGAACAAACCTATAGGTAGTTCTGTACTTCCTTCATATGTCTAGAGTCAACCGTGATTTTTTGGTTTGTTTTTTTATTCCGGACGATATAAGCACAAATTTAGGTATGACGGGGTTTTCTTTTTCACATTTAATTTAATTAATAGGAGTTTGTATAAACAGAGCTAAAACTATAGAATTGCAGAATAATAAATCATGAATTCATGCTGAGTCGGAACTGTATCAAATTGCTACTTACATTCAAATTTATCTATTGACATTGTTCGGCAAAATGTTTTGTAATCCGATGCCTTTAAATGCAATAAATGGGCTTAGAAATCATGAAGCTTCTGCTTCTGTAGAAATGGATTCATTCACAGTAAGCTCCTCTCATAAACATGTTGAAACGATAGCCGCGTTTTATTATCCCCAATGATCCATATGGATCATCCTCTGATAATAAAACGATCCAGATCATGAAAAAATATGTACGTTGATTAGGAATGGAAGAAATCGATTGTTTCATCCCTCGTCCAGACTCTTGTTTGTCTTAAAAATATTTTTAATGCGTAAAACGACATTTTACATTTGCTATTTATTTGTACTTTTATCCGTTGCTTGCTGTTTTATTTGGATTTTTGATGACATTTTGCGCACAGCTGTTTCTCTGTATTTACTTCTTAATGGCGCTGCCATTCGTGAGTTTTTTCTTGTTTTATTCAATCTTTAGAAATTTCGAACAACATCAAACTACGATTATTTTCTTTTAATTTGCTACAGAATTTCTAAAAATTACACTAATATATAGATGGCATATTTAGATTTGTACAATTTTCGTTTAAACACATTAAATTCGTAGTTGCAAATTTTTATTCTGCCATTTTACGATGCGGCAACTCCGTACTTGATAGCACAGAGCAGAAGTGGAAACATTCAGAAGTAAAAATTACTTAAATTGTTGGGTTTTGGGATTGGCTATCTGGATCATGAAAATTGAACCCGATAAAACACAGGATCTCGTAGATTTGTTGTAGTGCGGTTAAATCGATGATCCATATGGATCATTGGGGATAATAAAACGCGGCTGATATCACAAACATCCCCTCCCGACTGTTCATCCAGATGCCTTCTTAAGGAATGTGTTTGCAAAGGCACCCTAGGTCTAGATTTTCTCAATTGGTCGTCTATGGGAGTTTTTATTTTATTTTTTGGGCCGAATAGAAGGGAGCTACTCTTTTATTCCGAATCCGCCGAACAGCTGAATTGAGAAGTTTTCAGACATTCGCGAAAGGTGGCGCGCAACGACCCTTCGCTCTTAGGACTTTGAAACTTTTAATCGCCACGTTAAACTTAGGGTGGGTCAAGAATTTAGCGTTGAAGTAAATATCTAATGTGACTCACAAATTTGAAATTATATTCGACACAATCCTTAAGTAAAATGTTTATTTGTTGCAGGTATATTCATAGCGCACAATGAAAAAGACTTGAGCGATGAAAAAAATACCAAAACCATAAAAAAATTGTTAGGAGAACTTAATAGGTGAGATCATTTTGGTATATTTGGTATTTATGTACTTCATAGTTTAAGCATGCTTTCAGCCTGATTACTAATAACAGTTCTACTTTCGGATATGCTCACCATGGCGAGGAGATAGAGACTCTTTTCCTTTCATATTCAGCATCCACCTTGAATGCGAACTGCAAAGTTTTTTCAAGCTCAACCAGGTAATATTGACAATTTCATTACAACGAAGATATTTTTTATAAAGAGATGCATTCTAAACTTTAAGTGGCGGCAATTTTATGCCAGTTGACTGTAAAATTGTGGATAAGTTGCCCCAATGGTACCTTTTCGAATCAAATTATGAATTAGACGATGTATTTCCTATTATGGACAATAAGGAACAAGTAAACATCGAAAATCAATTCAACGCCGCCTTACAAGCAGTTAAATTAAGTATTTACAACAGTGAAATATTTATTCAGCACCAAAATGTCGAAGATGATATAACTCTGGAGAATTACATAAAGGAAAACAGCAAAAAGAACGATGTGACCATTTTTAAAGCGTCTATATTACTAACAGCAAGTGTGTCAAATGAGTTTCTGATTAAAATCAGGCCATTCAATGGAACAATAAGGTTTTCCGGCATTGTATCTTCTCGTGTTTGGTGCCATTCAAAGAACACATTTAAAGAAATCAAAGAGAGTATCAGAAAAGATGTTCTTCGCTCACTTGCAGCCAGAATTCAAATCTATTGTGATGGTTTAACAGATGTACATTCCAATAATACGGGTGTTGTTGTTAGTGAACCTCCACGAAGAATTTATTTCTGTTACTCGAAGAGTCAAGGGATTCAGTTTTCAGAATACATTTTTCGCGGTGAAACGCCATCGGTAGCAGTTGCACAAGCGAAACAAATACTGGACATGGATATAAGCTCAGATTTAATTTTTGATGATCAAGAAGGCTTGCACGATGACCAGGCAGCTTCAATAACTGAAGATCCAGCTGTATCCAATAAAAAAACAAATTCCGGTTATGAAATTAGTCGCTCGATGTATATGTTAGGTATAGCTTCGGCTTTACTCGTGCTCTTAGTATCAGTTCTCTTACATTATTTATTCGTGTGACTAACTGGTATAGACCAATCTTGATTAGGCATGAATATGTTACGATGTTAAAAATAATAAAATTTTATGAATGCAATCGAATTTTTCGTTTCAAATAATGTTTGTGATTTCAAAATGAGATAAGAGCTTGCATAATCCGGAAATGCATAGATGCAAGCCCCCGGCTGCCAAAATGTAGGTAAGTTTCAGATACTAAGAAGTATACGTTCATTTCTTCCTTTATTATTTATTAGCTCGAACCATTTAAAACAACTATCCAATAAAAGGCGCTATACTAAAAAATACTTACTTCTATCGCTTTGTATCTATTGTAAAGAAAACTTGAATTAATATTAATACTGGCAATGCTCTCTACTCAGGCAACACTATGTACAAAATGTGTCTACCATTACAAACGTCACTTTATTAAATCTCTCTATTTACAAAACAAAACTATTTGTTTTTCATATCCAGAATAGGTAATTGCACTTGTGGAAATAATTTTCTCGGCGTTGAGAGATTCTTGTTTCGAATTTACCGTTTCAAAAGAATGTAAGAGATTATTAATAAACAAAAACATAAATTATTTATTGATCGTGGAATTTGAGTTTCACTTCACCTATTCGATTCCCTTTCACTTTCTACTGCTATCGTGGAATCCGTCGGAAACTTTTCCTTATCGACATGTTTTTTAGAAAAGGTAGTTTCACTGTTAAACGGCTGTCTTTTATTTTTCTATACAAATTTGTGTAGCTGCAGTCGTAAGAGGCAAATGAAAAAACAAAAATGCTCTTAAAAGTAATTAAAATAGTGTTTCATATAATAATAGATATAGTCTAAGAGCCCGCAGTAAATTTTGGACTTGAGATGCACATAAATACGTTGCTCTGATGCCAAGATGAAAAAAGTTCAATATTGCACAGATTTATTGCAAATGTTCGGCTTAATAAAGCAGCTTTTTTATTTAAAAAGCAAGAAAACCTATGAAATCCGCAATGATTTTGATGCGAGTGAGGAATGTCATTTTGTTCGGGAAAAATTCAATTTAAACGTTTTTAGCGATACAGTGGAACTCATTCACTTTACCCAAACTATTCACTTTGCGGATTTGACGATACCGAAATATATTTTTCCGTCAATAATTCCCCCGGTGCACAGTGGGGCTAGTGCAGAAATAAATGTTAAAAATTAAATTCGTTATATTGATTTTTTAATTTTTTTTTTTATTTAAAGATATATATCTGTTCTATGTTTTACCAAAATTTGAGAAAGCTACGTCTAGTGGTTACATTTATTAGAAAGCTACAGTATTCAGCTAACTGTTTTTGAAAGAATTGGAGCCCCTTTGAGATCACTTTGAACGTAGTGTATAAATTAGTCTCGTTGGTTTGTACTAAAAAACACCGTTTTGACTTTGGTAATGTTACAAAAGTAAGAATTTCTTTTCTAATAATAATTGGAAAGAACTCAACCAGGATTTTATTTTAAGAAGAAATATAGGTCTTTCTTTTAAATGCAAAATAAAATTAATCCGTTGAGGGAGGGCTGAGATATTAAATTAAATTTTTAGGTCAACCTCATTTGTCGTACCCCAATATTTTTCCAGTTTCTAACTTTTTTTACTAACTTATGTACACGAGTCTTTCTCTTATACCTTTTGCGGTTTTATTCCTAATCAAAAACAAACAAATTTAAATTTGTTGGTAGCAATTATATTGCCTTTATTATGATTGGAAGTGAGATTTTTTAAGTATGTGGCATAATTTTTATAACCAAGGGTTATATAACTTATCTAAGTTGCAATCTAAAATCATGAACGAAGAAGCGCCTAAGCTGGGAATATCAACACTTCACGCACGGATTAGATTTATGGAGTACATACTACACCATGGATATAACTTAAGCTAGAGGAAAAAAAATGAATTCAAGCTGAATTTATTTCTAAGGTTGGAATAAAATTTGACGTGGTAAAACAAGGAACTGGAACAACGAATGATGGTAATCACGTAGATTTTTTGGAAGTCCAAACCTGGCTGCAGATATCACTAAAATAGACATAAGATTGATTACGAGACTCGCTGTCATATTGGAAGTTATTTGTAGCAACCTTTTAACTAATGCTCAAAAGAGACAGCTTAACTGGCAATATCGACACGAGTGCGATAACTACGGCGCCAAAAATTGATAATAGTATTTTGTAGAGGTGTTAAATACAAGCATTTTTAACTATGGAAATGGAAGGGGGAGTCTATCAGGCTTCACTTAGGCGGGAGGGGCAATTGAAACAAAAAAATTCGCACGCACGGCAGAAGCAACAACATTGCGAGAAAAGCGGTTAATTCTACGGCTTGCCTCAAATTTTACCTACTCTACCAGCGACTAAAATAAGGGCCAACAGTGGAGTATCAGCCAGCATAGCGACGGTCCGAAGGGTAATACGAAAAAGTGGTACTATACGGAGAACAAAACTTAAAAAGAAACCTGTTTTGAGGCACTTACACAAGGAGCATCGAATCGAGCGCCCTGATGGTTACAACTTTTATTTCCATGATCTAAGAAAGGGGGAGCTTATTTTGGCAAGACATCACAGCCGTACATCAGGTGTAATGGTGTGCGGAGCTAGTACCTACTATGGCACAATCGAGTTGGAGTGGAGTTTTTGTCAACAATGAAAGGACTCAACTACGAATGCTTGCTGGAACGGTCATTTCCAAAAGTAAAAAACATTTTCGGACCCCAGCCTTGGATATTCCAACAAGACTATGCCCCTATCCACACTTCCAGGGTTGTTAGAAGTTGAGTTCAATCATGGCCGCCCTATTCACCGGACAAACATAATCGAAAATGTTTGGGCATGTTTATCTCGTAATGTGTATGAAGGCGGCAGACAATTTGAAGACAAGGACAGTTTAATCGAATATGATTCTAATCCAAACAAATTTTTTTTTATTCCAATCTTGTTATTTGAGATTGAAGCTTTATTATTGAGTGTTTGGTAATGGTTCAGTTATTATAATTATTGATTATGTTTTTTGAGTAGACGGTGTAGTAGGAATAGGTCGTTATAAATTCCGAGTGCTCGCCTTGGACTTGTAAAGTGCGGACGTCTATTGGAATTACATTTTTCATAAAGGAATTGCACTGACCACTTAAGTATTGTATTGTGAAAAGCTTATGTCGTTTTCGGTTGGTCGTCCAGAACCGTCCATAATAAATAAGAGCTAAGGTAGTGTTAACACTCTAGTCCACCCCATTTGTATAGATAATTGCTATGCTTTTATGTTGCAATCTCGTAAATAATGTATGACAGACTTGGACTCGAAATTGCCGCTTTTTAAAATTGCTTTCTTCTTCCTTTAGTGCCATCTGGACTGTCATGTGAAATATAAACGTTTCATGCTTCCAAATAGCAGATGGCGCTTATTGTAACAAAAAATATTTCAATGGTTGTAGACTTTGCTACCAAGCAAAGAAATGAAAATTTGAATTTTGTACTAAGAAAAATTAATAGGTTTATGTCTATGTTGCTACAAAAAAACTCCGAAAAAGCTTAAGCCCAGTATCCTGCTCGCACTAAATTTTATCTTCCATACAAAAATGTCTACAGAGATAAAATTTAGCGAGGCAGTTTAGCAAAGCAGTATCCTGTTCCACACGCTAAATTCTTACTTTCATATAGATGGGACACACTTAATGTCAGTCCGATATAGCAATATTGTGTCTTATACGTACTACACTACGTACAATTTTGTTATACTCGCCCAAGAAAATGTCTCCACTGGCTTACCTCGCGAAAGAATTGCCTGGTACATTGACATACTATACATGGACTGCTAGCAGCCAATTTTTTGTTAGCAAAAATAAGCACTAGCTCTTTTGGTTCACGGCGGAGAGAAACGAAAACACTCATCTGACTCATCTGAAACTGACATTTCACTAGCAGTCCATGTATAGTATGTCAATGCCATGTATAGTATGTCAATGGCCTGGTACATTAAATCGGCGATAAAGCCCAGGGGGCAGATCACGTAAAATAAAAACGATCGAACGACATCGTTTCGACAATAGCAGTCTCTGTTTATTACCACAGATATGATAAGGACAGCATGCGTAAAAACTATATTGCTCTATCGTTTTTATTTTACGTGATCTGGCCCCAGTATCCTGCTCGCGCTAAAATTCGTTGTACAAGGATATAGATGGGACACACACCCATATTTCATTGCCACATGTATTTTGATTTTTGTTATTTTTTCACTCACTTACATCGATTATCAAGTATTCCACGAAATAGTCAATTGAAAATTTGTTTTGTTTCGAAAATGTCAACATTTATCGCCGATTTAATGTACCAGGTAATTCTTTCGCGCGCTAAATCAGTGGAGACATTTTATTGGCCGAGTATAACAAAATTGTACGTAGTACGTATAACACACAATATTGTTATACTCGACTGACAATTTATTAGTGTGTCCCATCTATATGAAAATAAAAATTTTGCGTGCGGAACAGGATACTGCTTTGCTAAACTGCCTCGCTAAATTTTATCTCTGTAGACATTTTTGTATGGAAGATAAAATTTAGCGCGAGCAGGATACTGGGCTTTAATTTTGACATTTTCGAAACAAAACAATTTTTTAATTGAATATTTCATGGAATACTTGATAATCGATGTAAGTGAGTAGGAAAAAAGTGAAAAAATAACAAATCTGTGATTTGGTGACCAAAGTGAAAAATAAGTGAACAAACGCTTTTTGGTTATCACAGTTATTTAATCATGGGTTAAACTAAATCTATGATAACCTAACCACAGATTTAACCAGCTGTGAACAAACCGGCCCTTAAAATAAGAATATTAATTTCATTGATTAAAAAGAACCTTGCTTCTTAATTCAACTTCAATTAAGGTTAGTTTAACAACTTAATTCGAAGACTGGCGATTTTCTCGTCTACATACGCCGTAGCCGGTAGGCGGTCTGAATTTGCAATTCTTAGCATGCAAATATGCAAATACTTTCGGTCAATGTAGAAACCGTAAAGAATTATTAATAAAAATTGTGGCCCTGGAGTAAGTTGGCTTGTGAGTTTAGCACAATTATCTCAAGTTTGATATTAAATAAGTTACATGTCTCAGCACGTTAAAGGTTTCGGTGAGATTGTTTCCTACCTTAATGGAGGAGGGGCTCTATCGTTTCGTTATTCTGCACAACCTGACGAGTTTAGCAGCTATGCTGACTACCGAGCCGACCCGAGACTGCGAAAACTAAACATGGCTCTATCTACCTAACTCGTTTGCGTAATGCTGTAGAGGAGGCCTTATAGTCTATAAATGTATTCAAAAAATAAAAGACGTAAGGGACCAATTAGTTTGTTGACATTTGGCATTCATATAGTACCTACTACGGCAAACTGGACATCGTATGCACAGGAATAATGACACGACAATTATGTAATTTAACGCAAAAAGGCTTTCATAACAAAATCATGTAGGCACCCATTGACATATTATATAATGGACTCATTGACATACTATACATGGACTGCTAGCAGCCAATTTTTCGTTGAAGCAAAAATAAGAACTAGCTCTTTTGGTTCACGGCGGAGAGAAACGAAAACACTCAAATGTCATCGAGCAATTCGTGCGATTTGGTTTGTGTCGAGGTTTGTGTGCTGAGTGTGCCATACTGCCATCTGTTTGAAATAATTTGAATAAGTCGTTATTTTTGCGCAGTTGCAATGTTTTTACAATGGATGGCACTGTGTTCTATGTAAAAAAAATAGCAAAGGCGCACAGAGGTTGAAACTAGAGTTGGGCAATTTAGTTCATTTGAGTGATCGATCAATTTAGTTCAAATCACGCTACTGAACTAGTTCGCTCATTTTAGTTCAATTTAGTTCATGGGGTTGTTGGAGTTGGAGTTGTACAGAGTATAAAGTACCCAAAGAAACCCTGTGGTAAGGGGTCAAAAGCCACCTCGACAAATAGAGAAACAAAGTTGGGTCAAGTTGTAAATGAAACCGTATCAATTTCTTGGGCACTCATTCCGTAAGTCAATAATCGCACGACGATACCGTTTCGGCGATAGCCTTGCTTCACGTAACATTGAAAATTGCTATCGTCTCCACGACATCGTTTCTACGATCCAACATTTGCTTCCTGTAGCTCAATAATCGACAGAGCACTGTCGTCCAGACGGTAGCGTTTGCACGATAGCTAATTAAATTATGTATCGTCATGCATTGATTTGTTTATTTTGCAGACAATTTTAAGCCTTTTACCAGCAATTTTAAAGCGAACAATTGAATTCAGATTTTTATACGATTTAAATTACATAATAACTCATTGTTATTTGTCAAGTGTCATTTATGACAATAACGATGACGTCTAGTCCTTTTTTCAACTACTGTTTGTGGGCTCCTGAAAGGTACCGAAAGTTCTCAAACTTTGTGCAAAATAAACGATGGTGGTAGAGTTACGTGAAGCAAATAAAAGACGATCTCGTGCACTACTATCGCTTGGACGACAGTCGTCTTAAATTGTATGGAATGAGTACCCTGGATGCTCGCGTATACTGGCATCTTGATGTGTGGAGTCACCAAAGCTAGAATTCCATCGATTTGTGTTGAGTCCATTCTCAAAAATTGTGATAAAGTTCCGTCTCCTCAGCTTTGAATTTGGAGTAGAATCCTTCCAGCTGACATCATCCTCGCAGTCTTCTAACACGTAGGTTTAAAATAGTCGCAAGTGCAATATTTTGTTTCATTATCCGTACTGCAAAAACCAAAGACCATACATTTTAGTTTGTCTGACAATGTCTGACAGTAGATAGACCAATTTATCATATTCAAATATCTGACAACCGTGTGAACACACAATTTTCAACCTGACAACGTTATCTGAATGTGAACGGACAATTTTGTATTGTAAGATTGTAAGTTTATTGTCAGTCATTGTCAGAGGATTGACAGATCTGACAATCGTGTGTGCTTAGCTTTAGCTTATTCCGTTTGTATGAAAAGCATTGCGCGGTACTAATTACCATTTTTAGTGTCCAAGATAAATTTTACGAAGTCAAGAAAATTTCCAAAAAAATTTCCTATTGTGACCGTCAAAATATAATTTAATATATCTAGTAATTTGAAGGTTAAAAATGATTATTGGTAACGCCAATTGAAAATAATAACTAACTGTGAACTTAGTTCACTAGTTCACTATAGTCAACTAGTTCATTGAACTAGTTCGTTCGTGAACTACACAAGCCTAGTTGAAACCTCTTTCCTACTTTCGCCGCACTGAACCAAAAGGGCTAGTGATTATGTTTGCTTCATTTTTCCTCGCAGGTTTGTATGAAACTGACATTTCACTAGCAGTCCATGTATAGTATGTCAATGGTTCCAACATAACCACTAGCCCTCTTGGTTCGGAGCGGCAGCGGAATAATTTGGAAATTTACACTTTTCTGAAGTAGCATCTACTTTGAATTTCAACCGTTAAACCGTGTCTCTAGCATTCGATTGAGAAATCAAAGATGGTTGTCGCATTGGCTCCTGTTTTCCAATGTTATCTACCTTAAACAGTGACGCAACAATTTGAATTTTAAAAGTTTTACCTCATAAATTCTCTCGCGCCCAATAGGTGCCTCTAGCATTCTATGGAGAAATCCAAGATGGTTCGTCTCGAGCTCGAGCATTTATGAGCGCGCTCTTAACCGAGCGTGATTTGTTTATGAAACACACTTGAGCACATAGCTGTCATATGGTTGTTTATTAATTCCTATTTATTAAATTTGGTTAACCTTCTGTGCCAGAACAACAACTCTCGTCCACCACTTCAACTATTTTGTTTATCCTGTTTTTTTCTGTCAAATGTGACTGTAGTAAAGTGAGTAATCAATCACCTTTGTACTCGGTGTGCTCAGTCAATTTATTCTGAATCTGAGCTCTTAGAGCGCGCTCTGAACATTATCTGAGCGAAAAAAAACACAAACTCTGAGCTCTGATGTCTCTGAGCTAAAAAAGAAACACGAAATTTCTTTTTAGACAGTTCACGCTCCCTCTGAACTGAAAAAAGAAAAACGCCATTTACTTGGATTCATACTCACATGCAATTTTTGGAAAACCAAAATGCATCTGTCATTTTTTATTGTTACTATAAAAACGTTCCCTAACTAGCGTTCCCACTAAAATCTAAACAAAATGTAGTAGGTACGTAAGCCAACCAAATGTAGCATTTTTAAACAAAATGTAGTACCATATGATTTTTTATTGATTTTGTCGCATAGGGCTATGAAAAAAGTGACATGTGAAGCTAGAGCTGAGTATACTTAATGGCAAGAGTTTGCATGTAGCCGATGAACATAAATGAAGGTTGTGGCTACTGCACCCTTTTGAAAATAGATTTGGGCAGACATTGAACAGTTTTTCACTCACCCCGCATTACTAAGGCAGTATCTGAGCAAAAACCAATTGCATTTAAAATTTCAAAGAACCAATTCAAGTTTTGACAAGGGAAGTTGGTTTTTTCCGACAATATTTCAGACTTCGACCGATCTCACTGTCATTGCATTCTATCATTCTGCTGATAGACATTGACAAACAGTTGAAAAATCAAGCAAATATGTTGTACAGTACTACATATGTAGTACAAGAAGTGGTAACGCTGTCCCTAACATTTTCGTAGGTTTTACTCTTTGAGAGAGAATTCATCCCCACTATTGTCATTTTGACAGTCTTTTGCCAGGGTTGTCAGGTTTTAAAAACCGGAATCGCCAAAAGTAAAATATAAAACGCCAAAAAATCGCCAAATTTCAAAAGTTTCCACTCTCCAAATTCAAAAACCATAACAATCAAATGAATTAGTGCAACTCGTAATTTTTACGTAAAAAAAAACTTAATGCAAATTCCCCAAGCTCCTGAAACTCTGGCTGTCCTATTGTCATTTTGTACACCTTGTTCCAAAACTTCAAAACGTCTTCTTCGGGAACTTTCTAGATAGATGAAATTCATTTTGATTTGATTCATTTGACTAATTGACAGAAATTAATTTTTCCCACTGAGCCTCAGTATGTTATAAGCTTTTGGGTGGATTCAAGCTTACAATCAGACTTTTAAAACAGGGTCGCAGTTGGCTTAAGCAAACGCCTGGCTAAAAATATCCCAACGAAACAAACGGTGTTTTGCAGTCAGACAATCTTTTGACATTTTTCTTAGTAAAACAAGAATTAAATCGTTTACTTGCTCCTTAACTTCATTCACTGGTGATTCATTAGGTGATTTTTTCCTATCGCGATTCTTTCAAAATCTGACCCTAAATCAATATCTTTCCTAGCTTTAAAGTTGTCTTCATTCGTTACTAATTTTAATATTTCGTCACAGTCATCACAGATGTAAGGTTTTTATAAAAAAAAAAGAAAAAAATGAGGATTTTGGTTAAAGAAATTTAAATCGCCAAAGTCTAAGGCTACGGACAGAGTGCATGCGAAAAGCTAAGCGAAAGCTAAAGCTAAGGTTTGACAGGTCAAAGCTAATAAACTGCGCCCATACATTTTAATCGCACTGGCCATAGTAGATTCGATGCTAAGATACATGCTAAGCGAAACTTGGCGCTAAAAGCGAATAAACTCTTCTGCTCAATTTTTTAACAAGAAATTCAAGCTAAAACGCAGCTGTCAATAGATTTAGGTATATAAATCGAATACTTTTAATGAAATTCAAACGTATTCAGCAATTTTTGTCAGGATGTCTTCCGATGTCTTCGTAAATCTTTGTAAGGATGATAAAATTCGTCATTTTTATTAGGTGATTTTTTAATCTTTTGAACGGACTGTCCTTTTCCAACAATGAATGGCTGAAAAATAAATTATTTAATGGAAAGTCCTCTTCTTCTGACCATTTCCATTTCCATAATTCAAGGATTTTGTTTATTTTGATGGACTTCCGAAGCGGTAATGTTCGCGTTCATTATGGACACCATTCGCTTTGCGTATAGCTTAGAATCTTTAGCTTTAGCTTTCGCTTAGCTTCTCGCATTCACTCTGTCCGTAGCCTAAAAATATCACCTTTTTTTTGGGTGCGACGCCAAACCGATTTTCGTGTCGCCAAATTAAATTTCAAATCGCCTGTTTGGCGATAAATCGCCACATCTGACAACCCTGGTCTTTTCCCCTATGTACCTGCATGCATACACATATTTTATATTGAGTACCTACCTATGCAATATCTACTGTACTCGTATAAGCAAAAATATCTGGTTACGCGGGCCGAAACAGGAAGACAGAACTTAATAGGTCTGTTCCTTTAGTTTTGTAGTAAAAATGGAAAAGACTGTCAAAATGGCAGCGGTGGGGATGAAGTCTCTCTCGAAGAGAAAAACATACGAAAAAGTTAGGGAACGCTTTTGTAGTAACTATGAAAAATGACAGATGCATTTCGGTTTTCCATAAATTGCATGTGAGTATGAATCCAAGTATATGGAAGAGTTTTACTGACTGAACTACATGCATTCGAGAAGAAAAAAAAGCTACATTATTTTCCCGCCTTCTGATACCATTTTCATACCAATTTGTTTCGCATATCGAAGGAAATCAGAGATAAAAGCAAATAGCCGTTACACGCACTTCAAATCAAATTTTAAATCATCTGTCAATTTTCAGGCGACTGACAGTTGTTTCAATACTTACGCAAAGAAATTTGTTGAGTAAAAACTAGTAAGATTCGCAATGGAGGGAGGGGTAATATCTTGCTCTCGAGATGCCGCTCTCTTTTACGAGTTTTTCAAGTTAGGGAACGACATTGAGTAAAAATTCGTAAAAATTCGTAAGAATTAGTAAAAACTCGTAAGATTTAAAAGTAAAGGAACAGACCTAATGTTTTTATTTTACTTTGGATGATGAATACATTATCAATTTTAAGATCGAAGACAAACATATTTATCATATCTCAGATAGAGATCAGTGTATATTTTCCAAGTGTTTTCTTCGGATACCTAACCCACCTTGTCATGTTTATACATACATAGTTTCATTTCAGGACAAACTGCCAATTTATCATCCAAAATGCAATCATGCCACATACCGTATCAACCAGCATAATGTCAACAATAAACCACCGCTTTGAGGGATTGTTTAAAAATACATTTCGACGTGAGGCTCACTTTGTCTACGTCTAATTTTGGAACAAATTTACACCAAAGAAATTTCGTTTCACAACCAAGGGATGCACTAGTATGTGTCTCCATCTCCATGCGCGACATAAGAAATATTTTTTTTAGATTTTGTCGCATGTGGCTCTATTCTAAGATTAGTTTTATTCATCAAAAATAGACATGGTTGGTTGGTTGGTTGAAAGTGGCCGTCGGCTAAAAACGCCAACACACTTAGACCAGTATAGGTCCATTGTGATGCCACGAATAAGGATCTAAGATCTCCCCACTAGTTGAACCATTTTGAGCTCTTTATAAAGCGCAAGAGGCTTCTGATGTCTATGCTTGTCAGATCACCCAAGTCGTTGTAATGGAAGGCCCCTAAGTGAAGCTTTCTTCTGCGGGAGAGAGCTGGGCAGGAACAAAGAAGATGAGGGATAGTCTCCTCCTCCTCCTCATCCATGCAGCTTCTACAAAAGTCGTTAGAGAAAAGACCCAGCCTTGCGGCATGTTTGCCTATCAGGCAGTGTCCAGTAATGACACCTATTGTGGTGCCGATATGCAATCTGTTGAGAGAGATCAATTTCTTAGAGCGTTTCAAATCCAGTTTAGGCCAAATTTGTTTTGTCGCTAGACAAGTGGTTAAACTTGTCCACCTAAGATTTGTACTCTCGATAGCATTCATCTTCAATTTTTGTTTACGAGTAGCGATTGGTATCCCTAGGGTGCCTTTATCAGACAGAATGGGTTGAGTTGTTCCTATTCTAGCGAGTTCATCGGCCTTACAATTCCCTGGAATGTCTCTATGCCCAGGCACCCAGATTAGGTGAATGTTGAACTGTTCGGCCATCTCCGTAAGAGACGATCGGCAGTCGAGGGCTACTAGAGAAGTTGTAGAGATCGAGTCCAAGGATTTGATGGCTGCTTGGCTGTCCGAAAATATGTAGATATCCTTAACAGATATGACGTTTTTCTTGAGCCAAGATAAGACTTCTTTAATCGCCATAATTTCCGCCTGGAACACGCTACAGTAATTTGGTAGACGGAAGGAGAGCTTGAGATTAAGACTTTCGGAGAAAACACCCCCACCAACTCCATCTTTGGTTTTTGAGCCGTCAGTATAGAAGTGAATTGATTCATCTTCCGGGAAGGTATCTTCATCCCAGGTTGCTCTGGATGGGATTGTGACGAGAAAGTTCTTGTCAAAGTATAGAGATGGGGTGGTGTAGTCAGTGTTTTCTGTTGAGATCTCGAATTTTTTCAGAATAGAGGCGTGGCCAAAGTCTTTGTTTGACCATTGTGAGATGGCTTTAAGGCGAATGGCTGCACTCGCTGCCATTTGCTTGCTGAATATGTCGAGGGGTAATAGATGGAACAATATGTCTAGTGCCGCAGAGGGCGTTGTGCGTAATGCACCGCTTATGCACATACAAGCTGTGCGTTGGACCTTGCTTATATGGTCGCGGTATGTGGCCTTCTCCAATGCTGTCCACCAGACAATTATCCCATAGGTGAGTATCGGTCTTATAACTGAGATATAGAGCCAATGGGTTACTCGAGGTTGTAGACCCCATTTATTCCCAATAGCTTTTTTGCAAGAGAAGAGTGCTACTGTAGCCTTCTTGACTCTTTCTTGGATATTAAGTTTCCAACTAAGCTTCTTATCCAGGATAAGCCCCAAATATTTCGCTTTGTCAGAGAAAGTTAGGTTGGTATCATTGAGTGAGGGAGGGTCGACTGTCGGAATCTTGTATTTCCTGGTGAAGAGCACCAAATCAGTTTTGTGGGGGTTCACACCTAAGCCACAACGACCCGCCCAACTGGTTAGCTTATTTAAAGCATTTTGTAGGAGTTCTTTAAGAGTATTTAAGTGCTTTCCTGAGACGGCTATAGCAACATCATCTGCATAAGCGATCACCGTGCATCCTTCACCTTCCAGGATTATCAGTAGTTCATTGACCACCAAATTCCAAAGAAGGGGGGACAGAACACCACCTTGCGGAGTGCCTCTGCTAACAGATCTTCTCGCCGACACGACTCCCAGCTTTGAGTTGATAATCCGACCTTTGAGCAGTAGATTAATCAGTTCGCCAAGAGAGCTGTCGACGTTCAGAGCTGAAAGCGAGTCTGCTATCGCTGATGTGTTGACGTTGTTAAAAGCGCCTTCTATGTCAAGGAAGGCAACCATTGTGTACTCCTTGTGGAACAGTGAGTATTCGATGTTACGTACTAAAGTGTGTAATGCCGTCTCCACTGATTTACCTTTACAGTATGCATGCTGGGCCGCTGACAGTAGTGTTTTATCGATACTGTTGCGTAAGTGGATATCAATCAGTCGTTCTAGTGTTTTTAAAAGGAATGACGATAGACTAATGGGTCTGAAATCTTTAGGATTTGTATGGGAGCATTTACCTGCTTTGGGTATAAAGACAACTTTAACTTCTCTCCATATCTTTGGGATATAAACTAGATCTAGACAACCTTTGAAGATTGTCTGAAGCATCGGCAAGATTATATCCGATGATTTCTGCAATTCGGCAGGTATTATGCCGTCCGGTCCCGCGGATTTATATGGTTTGAAGCTATGGATTGCCCAATTTAGTTTACTTTTTGTAATTATATTAGAAGGGATGGTTATTGGTTCCGATGGACTGTTGTAGTTCGAATTGTTAACCACATGGGAGCTGCCTGGGAAGTGAGTATCAAGCAGTAGATTGAGCGAATCTTCGCTAGAGGTCGTCCAGGACCCATCGTCTTTTTTAAGGGAGCTGGGTGTTATTGGGTTCATGGAGAGAATTTTCCTCAGCCTTGAGGCCTCAGAGGCTTCTTCAATTTTGTCACAGAAGAGTCTCCAAGAATTGCGTTTGGCTTTTCTCAGTTCTTTTTTATATATATTTAGTGATGCCTTGTACAAGTCCCAGTCTAACGCGTTTCTCGTACTTTTGGCATTGTTGAATAGTTTTCTACAATTAGTTCTAAAAGGGCCTAGACCTGCAATCCACCAATGCGGCTTCTTCTTACCTCTGGGTTGGACCAGCGGACAGGAAGAGGTCATTGCTTTATTGAGAGCGAAGGTTAGGGTCTCAACCATGCTATCAAGTTTTTGGGGGTTACAGGGGGAGTTAGGGTTAATGGGGGAAACTGTGTTAATCAGAGTTGTCCTGTATTTGAGCCAATCGGTTTTGCGATAATTTCTGAAAACCGGAGGGCTTATAGAGTCTACATATAAAGAAAATTGGAGGTACCTGTGATCCGAAGAAGAGGGTTCGTTGGATACCTTCCAGTTCCGTATACGCTGCACGATATTGTCGGAGGCAAGGGTGATATCCAGCACTTCTTGCCTGTTTCTGGTCACGAATGTTGGTTCGTTGCCTATATTGCACAAAATGAGGTTTGTACCTAAAATGTAGTCAAACAGTATCTCACCTCTTTTGTTGATGTCGGAGCTTCCCCAAACAGTATGGTGAGCGTTAGCGTCGCAGCCTATAACAAGGCCGGTTTTCTGCCTCCCCGCATCAGCGACCAATCTTTCCAGGTTGTCCCCAAAAAGAGAGTCCATATTTTCATGGGCAAGATACGCCGACACCACGTAGTAGGAGCCACCTGGTGTTTCCAACTTCGCCGCCGTTGTATCTCGATCGCTGTAATGAGGGAGTAAAGTTAATTTTAGGTTTCTTTTCACCAGTATGCACGATCTGGGCTTACCCACTGCCGGCTTGTACAGGTTAAAGTAGTTTGGAGTCTTGAGTCCACATACCAAGTCTTCAACGACCCAAGGTTCTTGGACCAAGACTATATCTTCCCTGTCTTTTGATAGACGGAGAAGAAGGTCGGCAGATGCCGTGATGGAGTGGTGGAGATTAATCTGAACTAACTGCAGCATTGGCGCTACAATCAGGTAGAGAAATCTCCCTCACGGTGGAGTTAAGGTCTTCCGAGTCTGAGGACGATTTAAGTAATTCGTCTTCACTCAAAAGTAGTGGGCGCATTTGGTTGAACTTTTCATCCGTCTCCATGTCCGACACTACGTCGTCATCGACTAAAGGCGGATGCTGTTCGGTGAATGACGTTTGGGAATCATCACTCTCCAGAGATGGAAAGGAGATAGATGGCTCCGTCTTGTCGTTTGTGGGGGCGGGAGTGGGGTCCAGTGGATGGGAGGGAAGTTTTCCCAAATCAGACTCTTCGTCCTTTTTGTATACCTTGATGGTGATGGTATCGAAGCCGTAATATATAACGCCTCCAGTCTTCGCCAAAGGAGCCAAGGATTCTTTGTTGATGATGACGATGGCACATCTGTAAAGACCCCTAGGCTCGTCCAGCTTTGCGACCTTCCAGTTATACGTCGGCAGCTCAGGATTGCTAGTCTTTATGATCTCGAGGATCTTATCGGTATCGGAGGGTTCGGCTGGGATCCAAACGCGAGTTCTTGGTCGACTTGGGATGTCCTCCTTCGCAACAACCTCGAGCTTAGCGCCTGGCCATACCTCCCCCAATTTGCATATAGCACTTTTGTATAAGTCGTAAGACCTTTGCTCATCGCAGGCGATTAGCTTTACATGGCCTTGATGCCAGCCACCATCGCAACATCGAGGAGGAGGACCTGGATTCTCCTTCATAATATCCAGAAAGACGGATGAAAGCTTAGGTGGAATTAGCTTCCACTTGTCTGGTGCGATGGATCCGTCTACGTCGCTTCTATCTATGACCGCCAGCATCAATTTGTCTTTAAGGACTTCGCTGTAGGACTTCGATGTAGGGTTGGATGGCCTGGAGGAGGTACTGGTGTTGTGTACCTTGGCCCTTTTCGGTTCCGAAACGGATTCTTCCAACGATCGCTGTCGCTTTGACGTGGAGTCGCTGCTCGTCCCAGCTTCTTCGCTGACGATCTTCTGGGCCCATGCTAAACGGGCGTTCATTTTGCCAGTTCTTTTGCTCTCCGGTGTATTACCAAAGAACTCCAGAAGGCGGATGGCTGTGCGTCGTTCTTTATAAATTTTCTTTGAGGGAGCAAGGGTAGGCCTTGTTCCCGAAGAGTCCCTGATGGCACGTGGGAGGGTACTAGTACCCTTGGGCTCCTCTCGGCTACTGGAGGTAGTTGGACCATGTGGATCCACAGTCTTCTTACTTTCCAGCGCTTTCGGAGCTTTTCCGGTAGACAGCTGAATCGCCGTACTACCGCCCGGTTTTAAAGGAGAACCGGTCTCAGTTTTTTGTTTTTTTGTTATTTTAGTTTTGGAATTCATAAATAGGTCCCACGAGTAGCGGAGAAATGAATGTCCGTCTGCGCAGAGATCCGCAATACGCAGATAAGGCTAGCTGATCCGGAGGTCGCCAGGTATCCGGATACTCCGTTAGCGACTGAGCTATGGCCCCCAGCCAGGTTAACCATCGGCACGGGTCGTATGACACCTTGATTCGGCCTTGATTTAGGGCCGTTTGCCGATACGGCTCACAATGATCTAGGCTCCACACAGACTCCCATGTTATATTTTATGCCGTGCAAGAAGCATCCCATGAGAATCTAAGTAGAGTCCAGATCATTACGAGTCGCATCAGCAGACGACCTTTAGGGTTGTCTCCCACCTCATACTAATGGTTCACGCTTTCACATCAGTCGTACGTCGCAACAAGTTACAGCGTACGGCCGATATGAAAGTGTGACCCTTGGCTGACACTAACCAGACATAAGTTGATTAGCCATTTTCGGACGGGCGCCCGCGAGAAGGAACAACAAGTAGAGGATTTTGCCCAGTCCAAAAAAAAAAAAAAAAAAAAAAAAAAAAAAAAAAAAAAAAAAAAAAAAAAAAAAAAAAAAAAAAAAAAAAAATAGACATAAACACAACCAATTACTCTAGAAATGTTTATAATATATCGTTTATATGTATATACATTGTGCAATAAATTATCCATATACAATTATTAAGCAGTTATTTTTACATAAATGTTCTTAAATTAATACGATCAATATACTTAGTACGTTATTTACAATAATTTAAATTACATAAATAATAAATAACATATTTCCCCCATAACATTCTGCTCGTAAATGCAAATTTATGTAAGCACGCACTTAACTAGAGATTCGTAATGCTCATTTATCCTTTCACAGCCGCCCCTTAGCAATGTTGGCCCCCTATTCGTGAGTAACGGTTAAACTTTGTTATTTGTCCTTGTAACATTTTATTGCATTATTTTTCCTCAAATTGTTGCCTGATGGCAGATGTATCTATACCTATCTAGACCTACAAATTTATGACTATTAGAAGCTAAACCAAAATACTAATATCGTTTTGGAGTGTGCTGCTTGCAGTTGCCATTGCAGTTTACAACTGACCATATCCAGTCAACATAATTGGGAACTTTGGCATAAATACCGAATTTGTTGCGCTTGGCACACCCATCACCAAAACTTGTAATGCCAAATATGGTGTATGGGTGATTAGGCTTCGTACTGTCTCTGCAAAGTAAAGGGCCACCCGAATCGCCGGCACATGTGTCTATTCGGCCTTTTTTGTGTCCAGCGCAGAACATATTTTTCGTAATAGTGTAATCATGATAGACCGATCGACAGTTTTCCATTGGTACAATGGGCACCTCTGCTTGATGCAAAATACTTGCGCCGGACTGATCACGATTTCTTCGTTTACCCCATCCTATAACTGTGCAGTCCATGTTCTTGGGTAGTGGTTGAAAAGGACGCGGAAGACAAGAAAAGCCCATCCATGTCGTCGCATTAATAGGTCTCGGCAACCTAAAATTAGAAATAAAAGTAGACTATGAGAAAAATTGATATAGGATATTATATTAAAAGGATTTACTACTTAAAACGCTATAGCTTCTAAACTATTATAGGTACAAAAAATATTTTGTACATTTTGAAAAGACAAATTCGGGTACATCTGTGCAGCTACAAAAAAGTTATGGCTTCTTAAATTCGAAATTTTGAAAATTTTTTGTTAAATTTTTTTACTTTTTTCTCAAAATTTTTACTTAATAAATTTTTATTTTTTTTATGAAATTTGTATACTTGAACAATTTTCTAAAAATTATTTTAAGCAACTTTTTTACGTACGATCAACAGAAGTTGAAGTAACAAAAAATGGTCCAACAAAATTAAGTGAGAATAATAAACTAACGTACCTACCTATGGGCAATGGTTAACAGTTAATTGCCGAATATGAAAAAAAAGCTTAACATTGATAAGTTGATTTCCAAAAAATTCAAATTCGCGTAATATTCAAAACGTTATTACGCGAAAATAGTGTTTGTAAACGGGTTGTGCCATTGAAACGCTTAGTTGGCAAGTCCTATCGCCGATACCCAAATCGTAGTACACCGTAATTGTAATAGCCGGGTATTTGTTGATACCGGGTGAGCTCCTCGAAATAAAAAGGAACGTCGCTCAGGCGTAGCGGCGGCAGAAATTGAGGGTCAGGTTCGGCTTTTAGACAGGTCCGCAAACTACCTGTGCAGTTGGAACTTCCCAGAACTAGGATACAGAGTAATATATAACATATTTAGCACCGGTACAGGATTTACTACCAGGAGCTGCGCAAAGAAGGGTGGAATTTTTCCAGTGGCTATTGCGCAAACAGTCAGGAGACGGGCGATTCCTCAAGAACATTCTGTGGACTGACGAAGCGCAATTCACAAACAAAGTTACACAGTTACAAATCTCCACAATTTGCACCATTGTGGTCAGACCCCAATCCGCATTTAATACACACAACATCCTTTCAAAAGGTAAGAATTTAATTATTGTGAACAACTTATTCAAAATGTGTGCTTATAGTCTAAAAGCAAGCACGTTTATGCAACGTCATTTTAGCAAAGCTACTTTAAAATTTGTTTTGTTAAACAATTTTGTTATTGATCACAAAAATCAAAGTCTGGCAGTTTTCTGGTGGTGCGTATGGGGTGGGCTGGGCCTTAAAGGTGTCAAAAAAGCTACCTTTTCACGTCATTTTAGCAAAGCTGAATCTTTGGGTATGGGTAATTGACTTTATTATATATAATACTAGCTGAACCCCCGCCATCTTCTCCAGGGATTTTTTTGCTTTTTTATTTTTTTTTATTTTTTATTTTATTTTATTTATTTTCGTACGATAATGTTTTAATTTTTTTTATATTGGAGGTGCCACGCCCCTTTATCCAACTCCAACAAATCTCCACAGAAGCACTCTAGGGCCAATACGCAAGATTACCTGTAAGTTGAGGTCAATCAATTTGGTGGTTTTAGAGATATACGACTTTGAATGTTTTTTATGAACGGTGCCACGCCCCTTTGTCTGATTTAGATCTATCTTCACAGGAGCACTTTATGGCTAATACCTAAGATTATCAGTAAGTTTGAGCTCAATCGATTCTGTGGTTTTCGAAATACATATACGATTTTGAATTATTTTTTTTTTGTATGGGAGGTGCCACACGTTTTGGTTGGGTCCGAAAGGGTGCCAAACATGCATCAACCTGCATAAAAATAGGGGTCGGTAACGTCATAATAGCAAAGCTATTTTTTTTTCTAATCATTAATAGGGATCTCCCTGAGTAATTATTTACAACTGCCAGACAAAAATCTTGGGTCTAACATACTGCCAGATGCAAGCGAAGATTGCATGCCGTTTGTTAAACATTATGGAACTTCTGAACGACTTTACCAATTGAGGTCATTTTCACACAATACATTTGTTTTATCGAGACGATGTTTCGTATTTATGTTAGGATCCGATAGGTGGCGCTGGAGTCAAATTATTAACAAATTGTCTTTTTATATATCAAATTAACTCATATTCATAATATGTGTTGAACTAGTGCCAAAAATGAAGATTATTAAACCCTGGACTCTATAGGTGGCGCTGTTGTCGAGTTATTAATTACATAGCATAGACTATTAACTCAGTCTAATGCAAAAATTCAAAAATCTTTATAAAATACCTTTAATGCTAAAAAAGATTAAATCAAAGGTAATGATCTTCGAAACTCACAAGCAACAACAACAACAACTTCTTTAAATTGGGTGCTTATTTCAAAGGGGGTTTATATCGCAAATGTTTGAAAACACTTTAGTATGCCCGCACGTTCTTCCACAAACATTTAATTCCCATTACTACCTGGAATTTCCTTGAAGATGTTTTTCTTGTTCCGAGATGTTCTTTCAACGAGATAGGGCACCTTGTCACAGGTAACTCAATACCCCAACCATACCTACTTTTAACGAACTATGTACTGGTGGATATTACCATAATCCTTCACCACCCAGATTTCTTGACCTTGCTTAAAGGCTGAACTATAATAGTCGAATTGCTCAGTACGACCACGTCCGCAATAGTGCGAATACATGGGATTTGTATTATTCGACCATAATTGCTTTTCGTTAAGTTTTCTGTCACTTGCGCTCACTTGCGAAAGAGCGATCTTATTCGCACTTTTGTACGAAAACTTGACAGACAGTCAGCTGTGTTTTGTATTTGCAAGAAAAATAATTTATTCAAATCAAAAAACGGCTTCCGTAGTCGTAGAGGAGTATGATTTTCTTTCCGAGCTTATAAATTTAGTACAGGAAAACACTTGATTGCATGTGTAAACCAACATGGATTACTGACTTTGGATATGGTGATGAGTGGAACGTGGATATTGAAGAGATTGCGAATATTGGTTTCAATAAAGGTTAATTGGTCATCTACTGAGGGCATAGCATATACACTAAACCATTCGATTGATCTAAGATCATCCTCTAACATACTTTGGTTGACATTCTTGAAGTCTCGAAAACTAAAGGAGTTGTTAAAAATTGTAGGTTCACATTCAAAAGTTAACTGTATTAGGTCATGGCGCGAAAAACCTGGAGCTGGGATTTGATTAAAATGGAGGGCTTTATAAATATGGCTCACGAAAAATACGTCTAAAAGTGTGCTATTATTTTCGGTGAAGTGAGTAGGTGATGATGTGTTTACTGGAAACAGATTCAGAGTTCTCATACTATCAACCAGAGACGAATCTTGAAGTATGTTGCTATTAAAGCCTCCAGCCACTATAATATAAGAAGATATAAATGATATTTCATCCAAGATACTAATAAGTGGTGAAGTATTTATATTTACATTAGGTCTGTAAACTGATCCTAGCAGGAGTTTATTATGCTTGCAAGTGATTGCTACAAAAACGTAATCAATTTCACTACCAGGCGGGGCCTTACATACCAGATTACACTGCAAATTATTGCGAACGTAAATCGCAGCACCTCCCCCAACGCGTCCAACCCTATCCGACCTAAAAGGTTTATGGAAACCATTCAAACGACAGAAACTATCACTAATATCACCACAAAGCCAAGTTTCAGAAATGCACACCACATCAACCTTCGAGCCTTCAAATAAGTGTCAAAATTCATCCAGTTTGGGTCGTATACTCTGAGCATTAATGTGACAGATTTGCAGTCCAGAACGCTGACTGCACATGATGTTTATCATTGTTCGCGTAGTACTGCTGCCGACCGTTGCGGATTCCCTAAAACCAAGCTCATTTGGACCAACCATTTATGACAAGCAAAAGTGGGTGGCACCCAAAAAGGCCATCCTTCTCGCCGACCTTCCAAGCTGCATAGGCAGAACAGGAAAATAAACCAACAGTACATAGAACACAACGATGATGATGATGAGTATGTATAACTTGTAAAAACATTTAATTTTAAAATTATAAAAACAAGAATCCATAAGAAAAAAGGAAAAAATAAAGTTCAAAAAAGAAAAAAAATTTAAAACTAAGAACATAGAAAGAAAGTAAAACATAATATTGTAGTAGAGATTAACAGATAGAACAGCAATCAATCATCCATTGGGGCTGGCAATTCCTTCAAGTTTGCGATGTTTCCAATGTGAATAGCTTTGTCATACTTATATGACAAGAGAGATCCATTTTATTTTAATAAAATAAAAAAAAAAAGAAAACGCGTGGGTAAATATACGAACACAATTGAAAATAAGGAAACAACACAAAAATAACCGGCAATACTATTTGACAGCCGCTTGTGTATACACACGCCTATGTGCTACTTAAGCAATTGACAGCACTGAAGAAAACTTGACGTAGAATTACGACATTAGCTTCCGTTTGCTTTCGACTATTATAGTTCAGCCTTAACACCCATGGATCTTTTATTCTGGGGTGCTAAGAAAGAATACCTTTTTTTGAAAAAAATTGAGTCTTTTGACCATTTTTGTCTGACAAAAAAGGGCTTGTACTACAACTTCTGTTGATCGCACGTAAAAAAGTTGCTTAACATAATTTTTAGGAAACTTCTCAAGGATAAAAATTTCAGAATTAAAATAAAACTTTATAAAGTCAAATTTTGAGAAAAATGCATTTTAAGTAAAAAAAAATTGTAACAACAAATTTTCTAAATTTTGAGTTTAATGAGCCATAACTTTTTCATAGCTCCACATTACATATATGCTTAGGGCTTGTATGCGCTAATAAATTGTCTTTTCAAAACAATACAATTTGTGTGCCTATCCCTATAACAGTTTAGAAGTTATAGCCTTTTTAAGCGGTAATACCTCCAAATTAGAGGTCAACTACTTTGATGGGCTATAACGGGAAATGTGGTGAGAATAGACCCCCCTGCTATGCAATCTTTTGTTCGGCGGAACTCCAGGAATCTTCCCATTAAAGATTATACCGCTTAACTGGGACACCCTGTATATGAAAACTGTTTCACCGTCACCATTCGAGAATATCACCAACCTTTATCTGCTGGACAGCGTTATGTGTCAGATAACTACGAAAAGAAACTTTATCCAGAACCTTTGAAACTGCGGTCTTTAGTTTTATAATAAAAGCAATAGAACGCTTCATAGAAAAGTTAACGAAAATGCTCCTGTTTACCATAGCTAAAAACTTCTTATCAAGTAGAAAATTAGAGACCATAGTAGGCAAGCACCACCCTATAATATAATGTACGATAAAGTTCCGGTGATGGTTCGCCTAAAGATGCAGAGGACTAAGCCGGGTTTGAGTCTGACGCAATGGGGAACTTGGTCGATCCTGTACAAGACGGATTTGAAAGAAGTAGAAAAATAACAGCTAATGAAATTACTAACAAATGTTTCAGACCACAGGAGCTTTTAATGTGTTTTCCCCGAGGTTTTCCCTGATTACTGATTAGATTCTAGAAGCTTAGCTTAAGTCCTCTAAGAGGCTCCAATGTGGGCTTTATTATCTCTGAAGTCATTCTAACGGCTCTTTATATTTCTATAATGCATATCTTTTACGATGCTACGATATAGCCAACCATGGCCGTAGCGTAGTGAAATAGTGCTTTATGGTTCCCGTAAACTCTATGAACGAACAGATTTATTCTTAAATTATGAAATTAAATTCAAATTTGCCCTCTAATTTAATTACCTGCTTGACATGTGTATGCCTTATGGCTGTTTACTAATAAGACAAAAAAAAAAAGAATTGTTAACAATTTTCCCAATCCCAAGTTAAGGTTGAAACAATTACCTTAAAAGTGCAATGTCACTATCCACAGTTTTCTTATCAAAATTAGGGTGCTTAATACTTTTGGCAACTCTGAACTGCAACTCTGTTCCATCGTCGTAATCGAGATTGTGTTCACCAAGTCGAACATATAACACCTTACGTACACAATGTGCTGCAGTAAGAATCCACTGAGGTGCAATTAGAGTACCACCGCAGAATGCCTCCTAAATAAATCACCGCAATTTGCATTAGCCAATGATTGAATACATTTTTATGTGACACACCTTACCTTAAATCTGTTGAAAATGGCAACTTGCCAAGGCCATTCTCCTTTTCTTGCTGCTTTTCCGCCAATTATCTTAAGCATGCTGTAAGTGTTTCGCTTAAGGCTTTTAATGGGCGCAATACCGCACTTTAGTTTCATTGGGGAGTATTCTGGTCCGCGGTAGCCTTTTCCACTCATAATAAAATCACTGACAATTGAATTGGATGTTCCCACAGAATCTTTTCTGCGAGATGCCACTGGCCGAATTTCATATGGTTGCGATTTTTGCAGCTGAGCATGTAGCCACTGTTGGCAGAAACTTCCTTCTGTGTAGCAGTAGGCTATTTCACGTAACACCTCTCTCCCACATTGCTCTCTTAGTCTACATTTTCTGAAAATACCATTTGTTTTAGAAATTGTATCTTCGAAAGCGAATACTTGCAACTTACTTGTATCTGCGAGTCGTACACTTTGGTGAACACTTAGTCCACTTGCTCCATTTCGAATAAACTCGTCGGTGCCGCGGAACTGGATCAAAAACTGCCTTCTCTTTTGCTGACAGCCGTGTAGAGTTTTTAAATTCATATTCGTCATCATCGTTATACTCAGCCTCATCGTCCTCGTCGCCTGTACTATATAGAGGGCTAAAGTCTTCCGAATCAAATTCATCATATTCGAACGTATCAGGTGAGAGATTTCGTTTTTCCTTTCGGCCCCGCCTTCTTCTATGCTTCACCCTAGCGGCTCGCATATAGCTTCCCGAATGGTCAAATTCTTCCTCATCTTCATCTTCGTGCTCTAAGTCCTCGTAGTCATCCACATCGATTAAAATCGGTTTTCTCCTCTTCTTAATCTTTTCTCGGTGTGAATCCCTAAACACATAGTAATCACCAGAGGAAGTTGAAATTTCCTTGTTCTTGTGTATTTCTTGGAACACTGGTAGCCGTATTTGATGTATATTTACCACTGGAGGTGTCAACGGTGCATGTGATTGTGTCACTTCGGGATGATTTAATGGCCGCTGACATCTTGGTGGAATACAAATCAAAAGTAGTTGTATATCTTAAAGAAAAACATGTAGATTTGCTTACCCCCAGCATCGGTTTTCCTCTACATGCTTTGTGTAACCGCATTTTCGTTTCACCTTACAATACCTTTCTCTGTGTCGATTGCATGAACTGTCACATTTCGACCAAGCCGTCCATGCGGAAAAATATACCTCTGATCTTTTTCGGGAACGCCATCTATTTCTATGCCTATGGATTCGCTTAATATCTTGAACAAAATCATTATTTCGGACATCTGTAACGTCTGTCCTTAATCGCAGTTTGGCATCCTGCACATGACTATTCTGAAAAAAATTTTATGCGGTGTTATTTGAGAATTGAATGTTTCTTCTTTGGTTATACTAACTCTAGACTAGATTGCTTCTTTTATTAGTACATAGTATACATGTTTGTGTGTTAGCTAAGAAATTTAATCCGTTTTTGCGGCTGCTGCGATTTACGTGATGTATGAAACTGGCGCAGATATGAAAACCGCTTCCGACTCTTAGGCTCTTTAGACAAGAATATGAAAGACACTGGCACATGCCTGCAAATGTAAATGTTCCACTACCATTACATTTGAATACGAATACGCACAAGGCTCGTGTTTCATAAGTTTCAGTATGCACTTTGAAGTTGTATGGATTCTTAGTATTTATAACTAAATGCAAAGTTGGTTAGTTAGCCCATATAAATATTATGAAATAACTCGAGTAGGTACTTGTGAGTTTCAAGGTCTGTAAGTCAAGTGATATAGGCTCCAAAAATGTTGTGTTACATTTTTTTTTTTTGGAAAGCGTTTGAATTGAAAGTTACTGACCCACTTGAATCAGACATCAGGCAGCATCTGACATTATGTGCCTAAAGAAGGTTTAATAATCGTTTGGTAGGTAAATTTATTTTAATTATTTAGATCGATATAGATATGGTGAAAGGAAGCAGAAAAAAAGGCTGATTTTAAATCACAAACTAAGCGATACACCTCAAAGCACTGTCGCGCAATCAGAGAGTGCATTGCGGATCTTTAGCTAATATACCTTCCAGCTGCCGGCTACACAAAGTTCTTGCCTCTGACAAAACCGTCACATTAGGAACACTAACCGATGAGAATGGCCGTCAGACACAAAATAAGAAAGAAACACTTGAACTCTTACTTAAAACACACTTTCCTGGATCAATAATTTTTGATTCTCTCACTGCGAACCTATCTCCTCGACTCGAGCGGAACTGCCTGCCGACGAGAGAAGACTGGAAAACTGCGAGACAAATATGCAAAACCGATGCCATAAAATGGGCCTTATCCTCACTGAAGCCGTACAAAGCAGAAGGAGATGATGGCATATTTCCGGCACTACTACAGAAGGGAGCTGACACGCTAGCACGCATCCTGGCGAAAATGTTTACTTGTAGCCTGACCTATGGTCATATACTGGAAGCCTGGCGAAAAGTAACAGTCAAATATCTACCCAAGACAGGAAGAAACTCGGATTCAAGTCCGAAATCCTATCGCCCCATCAGCCTCATGTCTTTTGTCCTCAAAAGCATGGAGAAACTAATTGATAGACACATAAGAGACAAAGCACTGCGAAACTTTCCGCTCAGCAAATCCCAACATGCCTATCAACCAGGTAAATCTACCGAGTCAGCACTCAATGACTTAGTAACTAAAATTGAGTACTCCATCAATCGAAAGGAAATTTGCCTTGTACCTTTCCTGGATATTGAAGGAGCCTTCAATTACATATCCTTTGAGTCTACCAACAGGGCTCTCAACAACATGAATCTGTCCCCAATTATAGGGAGATGGATAATGGCTATGCTCAATAAAAGAGTAATCCAGACCCGCATCGACGATGTGGAGCTTTCGGCGTTAACGACCAGAGGGTGTCCTCAAGGGGGCGTCCTCTCGCCACTCTTATGGTCCCTTGTCATCGACGACCTACTCCAATCCCTGGCCAATTTAGGGATTGATGCTATAGGATATGCCGACGACGTAGCAATCGTTGTCAGTGGCAAATTTGAAAGCACGATCTCAGAAATACTGCAGCATGCACTATCCATAGTTGAAAGACGGTGCAACAAAGAAGGTCTTTCTGTAAATCCTAAAAAGACGACTATCGTACCTTTTACCAGACGGAGGAAACTAGATCTCCTAACTCGACCCACTATGTATGGCGAAACCATTGAATTTTCACGGGAAAACCCTTCTGCGGTGTCAGTAAGGGATGCTTCAGGGAATACATTAGGAGCTTATCTCAAATCGAATCTAATGAACTCTGGCTTAAAACACCTGGGCAGAACTGCACCAAACAGTTCTTCCCAAAATTCTCCCAACGAAAATCCTATTTTCTAACTAATCTGGGTTGGGTAAAAACAACCTAAGAATCCTGACAGGAATTATTAGTGGCCATGGTCTTATGAAAAAACATCTTCACCGAATCGGAGTCTCACCAGACCCCACATGCAGACTGTGCCTAGAGAGTGATGAATCCTCTCTTCACATTCTCATGGAATGTCCGGCTCTCTTCCGCCTTAGAAAGAAAGTCTTTGGCGACGAAATACTTACCTCGGCAAATCTTGCTGAATTACCCCCAGAGAAGATCCTTGTCTTCCTGACTGTCTCCGGAGTAAATAGATGGCTCTAGGACCCTTCCAGGGATGGCACAATAGGCTCCTGTAGAGAGGCCGCAGTGCCAGGGCCGGTTAAGGCTCTCCCGATCAATCATCTAATCTAATCTAATCTTAGCATGGAATCTACTATGGCCAGTGCAACTTAAATGTATGGGCGCAGTTTATTAGCTTTTACCTGTCAGGCCTTAGCTTTAGCTTTCGCTTAGCTTTTTGCATGCACTCTGTCCGTAGCCTAAGGGTGAGAGCTGGCTCAACTGATCGTATTTCCTCATTTGACAGTCTGTACTTGCCTAAATTCTTCAGGTTTGGAATGGAACCATAAAAAAATTTTTTCATGTAAACTTAATCGTTATCTTTTTGAAAGCAATAATTTTTATTCCAAATTATTTTAAATTAAAGTCGCCTTGCATATTGCTATACCTAGTTGTGGGAATGGAAGATTGATTATCGATCGAAGAGCAAGAGCAAGAGCTTATGTAATTAATGTGATTCTGATTGCATTTGCATATAAAAAAGTTTGCTAATGATAAAAAAAGTCAACGACAAAAAAAAAAAAAACGCCCACCGAAAATGTGGCCAGAAATTTGATTGCAAATTGCATTAAAAAATTCCAATAATGCAGTCAGTATCCACTGGTGCCATGGAATAAAGGTCCAAACGTAATTTTGGACTTTATTGCACTTCTGAAAATGAAATAAAGCCGAAAACTCGTTTTGGATTTTATTGCAATTTCAAAAGTGCAATATAGTCCAAAAAAGTCCAAAATTACGTTTTGGAGCTTTTTGCATCAGACTTTATTTCATGGCACCGTATCTCATCTTCTTACAATTTGTGAAAAAAAAAAACGCATACAACAAAAGATGAAAACTACAGCTGTACCTACTAGTAAGCGAGCTATCATACAAAGTTTATCATGCAGATAGTATATTATTTTATTCTGCTCACTTCTGCAATTCATATACCTATATATTAATTTCACTTTATTTATATGAATGACGCACTGTATGCACTCGTATAATTAACTATATCAATTGCAATATTATTAAAATTTTATTTGTTGTGGTTATACATGACTTGATAGGGATAAACTGAATTGTTTAATAATTTATTCCAACCTATATTATCATCTCATTTGTCCAGCACATTACATAGAAAACGGAATGACACAGCAATAACAATAAAATAGAAAATGACAATTACTATAATTTAATACTCTCATTTGACAAAATTATATATGTAGACACGCATGAGTGCAAGACAGCATTGGACTTCAACGTCACATTTTTAAAAGCACTTAGTAAATTCAACTTGCAACAAACAGTTAAGCAAACGAACTCAGCGAACCTACCTTTCGTTTTTTAATGTTGGACAATTATTGCCTAATGCTAATCGATCTATGTTCGATCGACTTGTGACACGTTTGCGGCAACAGGGTGCTATTGGCGATCTTTTGGAAAATCATTCATGAGAACCCTAAAATGATAACCACCACCACCAGACCCGAATAGGTTTTTTTGTTTTGTTTTACAGGAGCAGTTTAACTACACCCCGTTTTTGTTAGTCGCCAGTCTGACGTCCGACAAGCATCCGAGAGTATAACTGTCCTAAAAAAGGCTTCTCAATTATGAGGCGTTCGGAATCGGCATAAAATTGCCCCAAAAATAAAAAAACTCACACAACGAGAATGGCACAAACCAGTAAGAATAGACCGCCCGATTCCCCCCGAAAAAAATTACCCTGTCTGTAAATGTCAAAATTAATGGCGGCAATGATTTCCCATGCTATACCATGGGCTTAGGATTTTTCAAGTACCTATGCGTGCGTAAATGGCGCACGAGAAGCTAGACCTAGGGTTCCTGTGACCTGTTGCGCGAACTACTTATTATAATATTTTTTTGTATTGGTTTGATAGAACTACATTATGTACATATAACTTGTTAACAACCAATTCGGTCGGAAGGCTTTTCATCAATATTAGTTTAAAATTATTCTTTCAACAGTAGAATCCTGTCAGTTAATTTCCACACGGAAAGACGCTATTGTTTTCGGCTGTCAGAAACTCGAAAGTGAACCCGCCTAATTAACCAATTAGAATTATTGATGATAATAATAGAAAGATTGACAACCGTAAAACATTTTATTATTTCTTTATATTTTGTATTATGGTAAATATATTAAGAAAGTGTCACAAATTTCAATTTGAAAAGAGGATTTCGCTACAAATTGTCAGGCCAGAATCAAGGAGTATTTACACGAGTGCAATTTATTGCCATGAAATAACGCCAAGTGAAATAATGCCAACTTCTTAATTTTCACACCCCAAATCGATACTCCCTTGCTTAAACATTTATTTCGGCTACGCCTTCAGATTCTTTTTACGCAAAAGTTTACCCCTCATATGGTTGTTTGTGCCAGGAATTACCACCTACAATTGTTTGCTTGCCTTGCAGGAAAGCTACCGTAATAACCGTTTCTTTATGATTTCATGGGTGATATGCATCATCTTGAATGAATAAGAAAAATTAAAAAGGGTCCCCAAAATTACAATATTCCCAATTCAGCAAAAAAACAAATAACTTGACGCGTTTTCAATAGTTCATTTAGTTTTGTGCACATGATATTTCTTATAGAAATTTGCGCAAATTTAAATTTTTTAAAATAAAAAAAACATTTAAATATCTAATTTTTTTAAATTTTTACTTCAGTTCTATAGAAAATTTGTGCGAAATTTGTTTACAATCAGTGATCGATTATTATTAATTCAAACGGTATAACAAGATTTTGTTATGAAAAAATAACATTTGGTCTTATGTATCAAAATTATTTGGCATTATGTATTTTATGCTAGATAATCAAAAATCTGCGCCGATGTTTCCTTCTTGCCAAACTTTCACTTACCTATACTAATCAAATTAACTCAAATCTTACTTAGAAACAATTACGTACCATGTCGATTTAAATAACGGTAATTTCTTCTGTGGTCTTATTAGTCAAATTTTGTTGGCGTTATTGCACTTGGCAAAAGTGAAATAAGACCAACTGTTGAAAGTTGGCCTTGGTTGGACGAGGTTTCTATAGCAATCTCGGGAAATCTTCTAAGCATTTTTAAAGAATTCCTACAAAACTACAATTTGCAGCAATTTAAGTGCAGAACTAACATACATCTGCAAGCATCTCGGGGCGCTGATGAAGCGTTATAGGTTCGCCTTTCCCAGGAGAAGTAGGTATTAAAAAAAAAACATATTTAAAAAAAAAAAAAACAAAACACTTTAAATAAGCTAATGTAGCAGGATTGTTTTGGTGGGAACCCCCACAAAATGGTTCTCGTCTTAAGGAAGTATAAAATTCTATTTCTATTGAACTAAACTTCCTGTAACGAAGGAAAATAGGATAATTTAATTGAAAATCCAACAGTCAAGAAAGAGTCAAAAAGGCCATACTGTAGCGCTGTTTTCTTGCAAAAGGGTCACTGATACATTGGTAACACATGGAGTTAAGTGCTAGTAGACGGCATGTAGCAAGCCACATATCTACGTATGTAGCTCTGACGTCAATAGAGAGTGCACAAAGAGAGCTTGTACACGGCATGTCGCATGTAGCCATTGGGACCATTCGCTGGCGTCAAAATGACGTCAGTGATACATACGTATGTGGCTTGCTACATGCCGTGTATACTAGCACCTTTACGCTAACGACTCAGATATACATACTCGCAGTTGCAGGCCCAGTTGTAGAGGGTCGTGAGATCGGGCTCACGTGGAATATTTTTTTTCAATGGAAAGTGTTTCGTCTGATGCTGGTTCTGTTTCCAGCGAAGTTTTTGGCTAAGTACCTACTTATCATTATCCCATTCACATGGGAGCGAACGAACGAATTGATGAAATGCGAATAAACCACTTTTTATGCATTTATAAACAGAAAATTCCAAATTTTATTATTCCAAGATATCATCCCCATGGAATAAGGTTAAGTTCGAACGAATTTTTTATTCGCTACTTTGTGGAACGCGATTTAAATGATGTGGATTGACAATTCGCGCCAGAGGGTGTTTTCGTTCGCGGCAAAAAATTTGGATTTCGAAATTTTCTTATTTAAACTGTTAATAAACTTTTTTTCTTAATAAATTTTGATGGAATAATTAATTATCCTCATCTTGAAGTCGTAAAATGTACAATTTTCTGTTTATAAATGCATAAAAAGTGGTTTGTTCGCATTTCATCAATTTGTTCGTTCGCTCCCATATGAATGGTCCTTAAGCCTGCGCGATCGCATTGTCGAAGTCGGTTATCATCGTATGTTTGTGTTTTCAGCATTAGCATAATGTGAATCAGTTAAAAGTTGTACACAGTGAATCAATGATTCTTATATTATAAATATCTTATTTTGTTTTTACACAGCTATTTGTTTTAATTTACCCCTAGGAACCTTTTCCAGAAGTAATGAGGCATTTTATTAAGCATGGGTCATTTTATTTTATTATATTTTATTATTTACGTTTTTATTCTTTTGTTTATCCCTAAATAATATATGGATTAATAAATATAAAATATATAATGAAAAAAACTTAAATTTTTACTGAATAAATGGATTTTAAATCCCTGTTTCCCTGTGGACCATGTACTGATTCAGTGTGTACACACCCCATGGTACACAAATACAGTGGATCACATGGGAAGGGTAATTTCATATAATTTTTTCACTATCTCAATCTCAGCATTCATAAAGCTTTTAAGATTTTGTGCTTAAAATGAAGATAAAACATTGAAAAAGCTGTGGAAAAAATGTCATGGCTATACTATTATAAATGCGAGCTCAACGACGTAAAAAGTAAAAATGAATCCACTTATGACACCTTCACCCTAAACACCAATGCTCCTTTGAGTTTTCTTTGGGGCCTGGAAACAGTTTTAGTTAGTTAGTTAGTTTTATAACGAAATTACAATAACAAAACGTATATAATCTTTCAGCACACAATTTCTTATAGGTAGGTAGATATTTAAATAAATGTGTTTTCAAAACCAAAAACAAGGGTGAGCATTGATGTTCACTCAATTTTGTCGCTCACTGTACATAGGTATTTATTCCAATAATTCAATGAAAAGTTTTACCCTAAGGACCAAAGCTCTTGGGCTTTATCCTTGGACGATTTTTCAAGTATATTACACGAACATATTTATTAGCTTAGGTGACATATTTAATTACAAATTTAATTTTGTTCTTTTCGGAAGGTAAAGATAAAGATTCAAATTATTTATTTGAGAGTGACGAGAGGTATCCCTACCTACCTACTATACCAAGCTTGTCAAACACAGAAATTACCTATGTTAGGGATTCAAAACATTATTTCTGAATTAGATGCTGAGAATTATATAAACTTTGAACTCAAAAACGAAACTGAATTTTTTTTCAAATATTTATCGTTCACCTCCATTTCTACTTTAATTTTTAGTATCTTGAATGAGAATTATTTTATAGCATATCCAGTTTTTTGTGTCCCACGTGTATGAGGTGGCACATAGGAAAAAAAAGTTGACCTTTACGTAAACTTATGCAGCAACTTAAGGGTATGGCAAAACGTCATGAAAATTGGAAGGCCAGAATAAAGCAAACTTTATATGTAAAAACTCAGGCGACTGCTTGTCCCCAACCAGGATTCAAGATGCAATGGAATCCAGGCGCCCTCTAGATGGACCCAGGATAAGATGGTTAGATCAAGTCCATAATCTCTCCACTATACCCGTATTGGGATGGGATTGCTTTTGGTGATTTAAAGTCGATGGCGGAAAATCGGGAGTGATGAAGGGTCGAGTTCAGCAAACTACACCCGCGAACCATGGGCCATTGAAATTGAAATGAAATAAAATAAATTATGAACACATTCAGATTTACTATTCATAAAAGCAACCCCTTAATTACATATCCTAATAGCATTGAACAAATCTAACATTATGAAGACCTCACATTTTTGATTCCAAAAAAATATTTCAAAGACAATACCTATACTAAACAAAAAAAAAAAATAAAAAATAGCACACATGTTGAACGCATATATGCGTACACTGTGAACCCATATGTCACTGATTTCACTTTGAATATACTTGGCAGAAACGCTTGCATTATATGGGGTGGTATGCAAACGCGTGCTGGCACGATCAAGAGAATAGCTGAGACGAACAGATGTAGGCATTGCACGGGATTGGCAATGGGCACTGCAGCAATCGTAATGAATGGCAGATGAATGCTTTTTGCTTTAAATGTACAAAAATAGCATAGGTTCAAATTAATGTACCATACAACTGGCTAAAGCATTTCTAATGCACAAACGCACAAACTCACAGTTCTCTTTGGCGCAAATCAGTCCCAGACGCGCGCCGCGCCGATGCGACGAGTTCACCGCCACGCATTAAATTAAAAATAAATATATAAGGATGGAAGAAATGTAGGTATGTGCTTGAATGTGAGCTCATATTTGTTTTATATTGATGCATTTAGATTAATTGTTTTAAGATTGTTTATTCAGAAAAAAAAGGAATGCCAAAACTACCTAATGAATCGCGATTTACCCACAATCTTTTATTTGCGCACATTCTATTATGTACATGCTCGCTCATTCTAAGCTCTACTAAACAATGCGATAACCTTACCCTCGAAAACGTTGGAAGCAAACATTTGACTATTAACAGCGAATGAACTAGGTATTTCAACAACAAATAGCCTCATTGTTAAAACATTCACAATGTACACAAATAATGATCAAATTAGATATCGTATACAAAATACAACAAATGCATGTACGGCCAAGGTCGGTGTGTTTAAGGAGTTTAACGGTGGGAAAATGTAGGATGGAATCAGAATTCAGAGTGCGTCATGTACCAGCAATTGAACCGGAAGCAATGATCTAACTAAGTATACAATACATAATTATGACTCACCTGAACAAATGTCGCTCCTTGTAGAAGAGTTAATATTTCCAGTAATATAATCGCATATTCCAAATTCATTCTTGTTTCTCTGAATTGACATAACCTAAAGCATTACAGTTCCACCAAGATTTCCGAGTCAAATGGTTTCAAGAGCAAGGCCAACGCATATCATGTGCTATTATATTTTCTGAAAGAGTAAGTACATATATACAAACAAAATGGTTAAAATATAATTGTGCATGTATGGATTTATGTGTATTATGAGACATTTTTGTATGTTTATTGTTTTTCTTAGCTGATAAATAAATTATGAATTTAGATTCATATTCAGATTTTTATTTTTGAACTCATAATTTTTACAATAAGATTCCAAAGAAAGGGAGGAAATGTCTGCCACAAAACTATCGTCCAATAGCGTCACTTTCAATGCTCTCAAAAGTAATGGAAAAGGCAATAAACGTCGAAATAATCAAATATCTAGAAGAACACCGATTAATAAGCGATTTCGGAGCCGTAATTCCACTGAACACCTGTTAAGCGAGGTAACGCACTTATGGACGTAAGCAATTGAACAACACTGCGAATCCAGAGCGGTAGCCTTGGTCATATCAAAGGCATTTGACCGAGTCTGGCATAAAGCCTTATTTGGCAAGTTTGCGTCTTATGGATTACCTCAACAACTCTGCGGATGGATGCAAACTTTTTTCTGGGAAGATCGATCCAAGTTGTTGTAGATGGTGTATCATCTAATTCGTTTGCTATAAATGAAGGAGTGCCCAAGTATCTATTCTTTCTCCCACTCTATTTCTTCTCCACATCAGCGATTTGCTTGCATCGACAAATAATAATATCTACAGCTTTGCTAATGACAGCACTCTTATATCCTCCATCTCCAACAGTGGGCCTGTGAATGCGGCTACATCACGCAGTCAGAGATGTGAACAAATTCGTTCTCTAAATGATGATCTGGATAAAATCTTGAAGTGGGAAAAAGCCAACTTGGTTGTATTTAATGCAATCAAGACACAGCTCACAACATTTTGTAGGAAAAATGCATCAATAGTTCCTCAGATCCAAATGGATAACCATCCAATCCATCCCAAGGACTCAATGCACCTTCTAGGAGGGAGTCACAGTCAATTCTGGAATCACATGGCAGGACCACATATCCTATATCGCAAGATCGGCGTTCGCTAAGTTGAGCTACCTATTTAGAGCAAAGAGGTACTTTACCCCAAGCAACTTCTTCTTCTCTACAAAGCACAGGTTAGACCAGGCCTAGAATATTGTCCCCATCTATGGAGCTCGGGCCAAAAACATTCACTTTAACCTACTTGATAGCATACAGAGACGAGCAGTTCGACTTATTGGAGACCCTACACTCACATCGAATCTACAACCGTTGCGTTGGTGCACAGAAGACAAGTCGCTGACATTTGCTTGTTCTATAGGTACTTCCATGGTAGATGTTCCGAGGAACTCAAAGACATTATTCTTCGAAATGCAACTTTTGGGCACCCACAAGGCAGGCAGCTAATGCTCATGATGATACAATAAACTTGACAACCGCGAGGACATAAATTTTCCAAAACTCCTTCTGTTACAGGACAAGCAAACTTTGGAACTCGCTTCCTGGGGATATAATTTTCAGAAGACTACAACTTGCAGCAATTTAAGTACAGAACTAACATACATCTGCAAGCATCTCGAGGCGCTGATGGAGCGTTATAGGTTCGCCTTTCCCGGGAGAAGTATTTAAAAAAAAAAACACTTTTATTGTGCATTTCCGTTTAATAGAACAGATCACTTTCCTCGAATCCATTCCTGGGAACTGTGCAATAGTACCACTTTAAACTAAATTTGAAAATACATTTTAGTTACCGCTTATGTATTTCAGTCTCGATACGAAATTTCAAAAATACTTTTAGTGGGTTGTGTGCAATAGTGGAAAAAAATATAGATGACGCCGGTTGTATAATACTACAATTTTCTCTTGGATTCAAAAATTAGAACTCCTAATTATTTAATATCTACCAACGCGTATACTTTCGGAAATTCGCATACAAATAGAATCCTTCTGGACTGTGTTGTAAAACAAACCTGAATGTCACTTGTTGATATCCCTTGATGTGTCAATTGGGTTAAACAATAAGATTATTATCCTCGGAACGTTTTTATATATTCCTGTTAGTGTTTGTTCAAGATGTAGATATTCAAGAGACCGATACGCCCGCCAGGCAAAACCAAAGTTAAAACACTATATAATAATTTGTTAACTATATTATTTTGTATCATCAACTCAATCAACGAATATTTTGTATGTTTAACTAGCGTAGCCCGTGCACACTTCGTAGTACAAAATAGTTAAATAGATAAACTGTTTGCTCTGGGGCTGTGGTACACAACATTTTTTTTTTTTTTTTTTCAGAAATCGTATTGCCTAGACAATATTATTGACTATCATTATTAATTTCAATGTTACAAATTTTAAAAATGTTTGGCTTCTAATTCCAAGACTGTCGAAGAAGCTGTACCCGCCCAGCTTTGCCCGTGCACAGTAATTCTAGTCCTAGGTCCTAGGCAATAATGTTCTTTCGTAAAATGCGAGAAATGATAACAAATCGACTTGGTGGAATTTTCTTTCTGCATAAACCTGAAATACAGCAATATGAACAAAACAAAAAAAGAATAGGTACATACAATGAAAATCGGCCCAGCGGTTATCGAGATTTAACGTCATCGAGTTTCACTCACCCCAAGATGTTTTTTGTAGGTAGTATAAGATTTTGAATATTTTTTGAAGTGCCGCTCCCCTTTGACCAAATTTGATCAATCTTCACAGGAGCACTCCAGGGCCAATAATTAAGATTATCTGTAAGTTTGCGCTGAATAGATTTGGTGGTTTTCGAGGTATACAACTTTGAGTGTTATTTTTGTATGGGCGGTGCCACGCCCCTTTGTCCAATTTTGACCAAACTTCATAGAAACCGTATATGGACCAATACCAAAATGTGTGAAAGTTTGGTTAAAATAGGTAAATGCGTTAAGGCGTGAATCGACGACAAACATTTTAGAGCTCAATTTTTATAAAACCATCTCACAGTCTTAAGAATTTTTCAAAAAAGTTGCATTGAAATCTGTTCAGTAGTTTTCGCGCTTTGAGGTAACAGAGAAAAATCCTACAGTTTTATGTACATAAAGATAAAGAGTAAAAGTTGTTCGCCATTGTGATTTTTGGACACAAGAAATCATTAGTAGTACCGCGCAAATACATTTTACAATAGATAAAAATAATGATCAGCCCCCTAAAGATAATGGTGAAGACAGCAGGTGAATAATGTAGAAGTACAGCAAACTTATCACAGTCTTCTACATTATTTCTTGTTTATAGGATGATTCTGTGGATTCATCCAACTAAACGAAACTATTGATTTTATGTAATGTATGAATCACTACAACACGATAAAATATTTAAATACCTAATGTAGGTACCTTATGACAAGAGGACTTTTTTATTTGACTACGGCTTACAACAACTGTGAGAAATCCAACTGTAAACTATTTAAATCAATGATCTATATAGATCATGCTGGTTAAAATGAAAAAAAAAAAAAAAAAACGCTTACAAATGTAACCCCTAATATTTACAAGTAAGTACGGTACGTATTGTACGTATGTACCAATATTTAAAGTTAAATGTGTGTACTGATTTTCTGCGCAGAGTGTACCCACAAGCTACAACTATATTGTTACAACACTGACTGCTACCGGAAGATCAAGCTCATGAGATATGACCATAAATGAAGAACAACCACATTGTTGGCTTACAAATTTGGAAATAATCGAGGAATGCTGCCAATCGGCAATGCAAGAATTTTGTATGAGTATTGGCCCTAAACAAGGGTAATGTCGCAAAAAGAAAGAAGAAGTGCATGAAGAAATCTCGAGATAAACTTTGTATAGTAGTGAGCTGTAATTGTAATAAGAATACGCATATAACGAGATAAAGGATCAAAAAGTTTATTGAATCGTTTGCCGAATATAATTCATTTTTATTAGGAACTTTTGTAAAATTCTCGTATATACCAAATTTAGAAATTAACTATCATCTTTCTTTTATGATTGCTTTAAATAAAAATTGTGTCAACTAGATTGAAGAAATAGATAACCTACCTATGGGAATGCCGTTGATTACAGAATGCCAATGGCTTGTGTATGTGTACCGTACCGATACGATGTTACCATTCCCAGACAAGGAAAAGGGAAACTTTCGGCGTTCGGCCACTTTTTGATGATGCGCAATGCTTGTTGATGAAATTGTCTTGCCTTCGAGCAAACTTAAAACAAAAGTCATCGCATTTTTTGTTTCAATAAAGTCAAACTACAACCATATGCGGTTGTATTTGTACATATAGGGGGCAACTGAAAATAAAGGAATAAAAATGTAATTCACATTATCTACCTATTAGCTGTACCTATAAATACATAATACCTACAGAGACAATTTAAAGATACTCAAAGTATCTTAATCCAAACAAAATTTTACAAAACACGCCAATTGGACACACAAACACAATACCTATTATAATTCTAACTGATTTAAAGCGCAGTAACCCGTGCATAATGTGTTGGACTTGGACCACTATGCAAGGGGTTTTAAATGAATGATTCTGAAAAACTATGCCATTCCTCATTCCAGTAGCTGTTGCACACAATATTTTGAATAGTTATGACAACCGAGACTATATCTATAAGTCCCTAAGAATATGTCCCTTCATTCTTCACATTTGATAAAATGGCACACTATAGAAGGTATCTTAGAGATGTATCTCCCATCGGGTAGCTTAATTATTCAGTTAATGACTATTGCCTATATAATCTACAACATGATATAACTACTTCCACCAACCATGAATACTTTCAGCTTAATGATTACATATTGGTATAGCTTGTGCGCTGAGGAAGCTGATTAAAGCAATTCATGAAACTTCTTTACAACTTTTTTTTCTTTTTTTTAATAATTAATGTTGTACTTCCACAGAACTGGCTTTAATTTATAAAAACTTTAAGAATAGTGCCATTATAATATTGTATCACAATAAAAAAAAAAACACTTTTATTAAGTTCACAAATAACTTACTTACCGGTGGTCAAAAATTACATAAAATTTCGAATAAGAATAAGAACACCTCTTAGTCCGAGAAGAGTTGAAGCAAAACTGTCAAAGTTCATGACGTTCCTTTAAATCATATTAGGCTTCGTTCTTAAAGCCAACTTTCCTTCTTAAAGACAGTGTTCACACCAAAACTCGCAAAGTCAAAGGCCCGGTTTCAAATGTACCCCAGTTTACCCTACCTAGAACAAGCAAATGTCAGCGACTTGTCTACTGTGCACCAACGGTTGTAGATTCGATGTGAGTGTAGGGTCTCCAATAAGTCGAACTGCTCGTCTCTGTATGCTATCAAGGTGCCATGAAATAAACTCTTATGCAAAAAGGTCCAAAATGTAATTTCGGACTTTATTGCACTTCTGAAATTGCAATAAAGTCCAAAACGATTTTTGGACTTTATTTCATTTTCAAAAGTGCAATAAAGTCCAAATCGAAGTGAAAATAAAATCCACAATGCATAAACAGTAGAATATGTATGGGGGGGGGGGGGGGGGCATGCTGCCCCCCTGCAACCCCCTGCTCGTATTTCTTTTAAATAGCTAAGTGCAAATAAGTGCGAGGAAATAGAGAGGTGTTACTCCAGGAACAATGTTCGGAAGTTTTACCAAAAGGTAAAAAGAACGTGTCACGGGAACAAGGCCCGAACAGAGACCTGTAGAGACGAACAAGGAAACCTTGTAGTGGAGTCACGGTCGGTGCTGAGGCTATGGAAAAACCATTTCTGCAGACTGCTAAACGGCGAAGACGACACAAATTCCGCTGTCAGGCAGAATGAACCATTCAACCTGGGCGATGAAAGCCAAGACTTCCGTCCACCTGACCAAAATGAGGTAAAGATAGCAATATCCAAGCTGAAGTCCAACAAAGCTGCAGGACCGGACGGTTTATCGGCCGAGCTTTTTAAGGCAGCGGGGGATGACTTGGTAGAGAGCATACACCAACTCGTTTCTAAAATTTGGTCAGAGGAAAGTATGCCTGATGAATGGAGCCTCAGCATTGTTTGCCCGATCCATAAGAAAGGAGACCCTCTAAACTGCGCCAACTATAGAGGCATCAGTCTCCTTAACATCGCTTACAAAATCCTGTCCTCCGTACTGTGTGAACGCCTGAAACCATTTGTCAACGAACTGATTGGACCCTATCAGTGCGGTTTTAGGCCCGGTAAGTCCACAACCGACCAAATATTCAAACTACGGCAGATCCTGGAGAAAACCCAAGAAGTCCAGAGGCGGCAAAAATGGGTTTAGTGGTGAATGAGGGCAAAACAAAATATATGCTGTCAACGAGAAGGGACACACAACATCGACGAATCGGACAGAACGTCACGATAGACAGCTATAACTTTGAGGTAGTTCGGGACTTTGTCTACCTCGGCTCCGCTATTAATTCTGAAAATGACATCACATCAGAAATCAAGCCAAGAATTACACTTGCCAACCGCTGTTACTTTGGCCTAAGAAGGCAATTGATTAGTAAGGCCTTGTCGAGAAACACCAAGGAGACTCTATATAAGACCCTCATCATCCCAGTCCTGCTTTATGGCGCAGAATCATGGACGTTGTCAAAAGCGGATGGAGATCTCCTTGGGCGCTTCGAACGCAAAATTCTTCGAGTGATTTTCGGTCCCGTTTGCGTTGACGGGCTTTGGAGGAGGAGATTTAACAGCGAACTCTACGAGCTGTACAGCGACATCGACGTGGTCAGAAAAGTACGTATCAGTCGACTAAGATGGCTAGGACATGTAGAGCGAATGGACACCAACGCTCCGGCCTGAAGAGTCTTCGATTCCAACCCGGAGGGACAACGCAGTAGTGGAAGACCTCGCCTTAGGTGGCCCGCACAAGTGGAAGGGGACCTCAACCAACTTGGAGTGCGCAACTGGAGGCAGTTAGCCAAAGATCGTGCTAACTGGAGAGGCGTGTTGGTTGAGGCCCAGGTCCACCCCGGACTGTAGCGCCATCTAAGTAAGTAAGTAAGTAAGTAAGCTGAGTGCAATAATGTCCAATGGCTTTATTGCACTTTCAAAAATGAAATAAAGTCCAAAACTCGTTTTCAATTTCAAAAGTGCAATAAAGTCCAAAAAAAGTCAAAAATTATGTTTTGGACCTTTTTGCATAAGACTTTGTTTCATGGCACCTGCTATCAAGTAGGTTAAGTGAATGTTGTGGGTCCGATCTCCATAGATGGGAACAATATTATAGGCCTGATCTAACATGTGATTTGTAGAGAAGGAGAAGTTGCTTGGGGCTAAAGTGCTCTAAATAAGTAGCTCAACTTAGCGAACGCCGATCTTGCGATATAGGATATGTGGTCCTGCCATGTGATTCCTGAATTGACTGTGACTCCTAGAAGGTGCATTGAGTCCTTGGGATGGATTAGATGGTCATCCATTTGGATCTGAAGAACTGATTATGCATTTTTCCTAGAAAATGTTATGAGCTGTGTGTTGTTTGCATTACAACACAGTTTATTTTGTCAGCTATGAGCTAACCATAGATTGCTAATCAGGATCAGGAATATGCGAAGACAATTAAAGTAGATTGTTGAAAAAAGTATAAAGAAAGACAGCAAATTGCTTTTCATAAGTATTATGATGGTTAGGATCAAATAGATAATGTTTCATAAGTAAATTAGATATTCAGAGCACGTTTGGTTCAGAGCATGCCGGACGTGCTCGAACTCTGTTCAGTGCGTATAGGTAAGGGTTAGGTAATAACTTTCATCGAGGTCGAGGTCGCCGGTGAAGACGTTTCAGAAAATGATTTTATTAAATTACCATTATTGGTGGGTTTGTTAAAAAAAAAAAATGAGTAGGTAGCTATATACTAATGTGAACTTAGTTATTTTTAGTGTGCTGAAGTTTTTCTGTCCATTTATAAACATCTTAGAGATTCGACCATTTAGAGACAAACAACTTTTTGAGTCCTTCAAAATGATAATTGCTTATTTATTTCCTATTAAATACGAGTAACCACAGTTACCTAAATTTTTGGTAGATACTCTTAAGTATGGATACATTTAAAAAAAACTGCGCGTCTATTGTTAGTTAGTTTAGGTAACTATGGATCGATGAAAGTACAAAGTACAGACTGAATAAACAGCAATTTGCTTTACAAGGTCTTTTACGGGGTGGACTATTTGACAATAATTGAAACTGGCGGCATTTAGCGGTCCCCCACTTTGCACGCCTAATGAACTCGTACCCCGTAAATAAGAATACCTACATAACATAGTTTTCTCTTGAAAATAAATTGGCACATTAAAAAAACCAAATGTTTTGTTATTGAGCCAATTTTTGGTTAACAATCAGTATTGTGAAATACTTTTGCTGTATTTGCTTTATGTGCAACAGTTTTCATTTATCCAATATAAGAAAACGCTTTGAATAAGCAAAATTGTTATTTTAAATCGAATTGCAGTATTCCGACAGCGGAAGTTCAAACTTAAAAAAAATTTGTCCGCCTTATAGAACAAATGCATACAATCGTTTCATTATAATTTGATACCTACCTATGGCTGTGTATTAACATAGTACATAGGTATAAGTCACATTTCGATATGAAACTGAATTTATACTGCTTCAGCTTTAATTTGAATACATTGGTTAAGGTACATTTTTAAATCGTATATAACCATCAATTGGTAACATGAGCTTGAGGTCTTGTGTTCTTGTCTTATGTCACGTCATTCTAATTTTTTTGTATATGTATCTATTCACCTAATTAATCAATTATACGAACCCCCGATCCCTGAAGAGAATCTGCACGAGACACTGCAGCATTCCGTCCTCTGCGATCCTGGGCACGTTGCTTTCAGCTGTCCAAAACAAGCGCTCTGGCATTCGCGAGGGCTTGGTCTTTGAAACAGAGGTTCGGTCTTCCTTGTCTTCTTGAACTTGGGGGCATCGGATTCGAAGATTCTCTTAGCTGGAGAATTATTGTCCATTCGATCGATGTGGCCGAGCCAATGTAGTCGACATATTTTGGATTTTTGGACTACATCCACATCTTCGGACAGCTCATAGAGTTCGCGTTTGTATCTTCTCCTCCATTCGCCCTCCTCGCACACAGGACCAAAAATCCGCCGAAGTATTTTTCTTTCAAAGAAGCCCAGTATCAGCTCTTCCTTCTTGCCTATCATCCATCACTCGGCGCCATAAACCAGGACGCTAAGGATAAGGGTTTTGTACAGCATACATTTCGTAGTTCGAGTTAGGAGCTGTGAACCCAATTATTTTGCCAAACCGAAGCAGCGGTTTTTTAGGGTAATTCTTCCACGGATCTACACTAGGGTGTCATTCGTGGAGTTCATGTTTACTCCGAGGAAGATTAATATCTTAACTAATAACTACCTAGCAATTGTTGCCAACAATAGTCGGCGGCTTTGTTGTTCTTAAGCTCTTTATAGCTATAAGCCAACTTCTCCTATACTAGCTGGCGGAACTGGTTCTTCATTGACTGACGTATGGATTCCCTTCTTGCCATATCACTCTGTCTACAAGATGTCCATTAAGGAGCTGTTGGAAATTCTGCTTTAACACATCTACTAAATTTCCTGCGCTTTGGTGACTCTGACTATAGCTTTCTTTCGCTGTCTCGAAGAGAGTGCGTTGTGGTCTTGAAGCTAGCAACTAGCCACTGCCATTTGCTTGGCTTTTTTGTAGAATCTCTTAATAATTTAGCCGCAACAAGAAAATGGTAAGAGTTGACGCTTGCCGCTAGGAATCTGTGCACGACGAGGATCACTTATCAGCTTCAAGTCAATAACTTTTTTCCTAAGCCGATTTCACCCAACGAATCCGCATCCTAATACATGCAATCTTTTAACGCAGCTATGTAATAAATGCCGTTATTATTTCTTTTCATCATACCTGATTCTATTTGTATCGCCTGGATCGCGGTCACATCTGCCTTGTACGGCGTGAGGACAGACTCAAGTTTTCGAGTAGCACCTGTGGTGCAGAGCATTCGTACATTCCGTCCATTTGAGGAGATCCCTTGTTTTGATCATAATGCAGCAGGCCGGACATTCCGGTGCCAGTAACCCAGTTTTGAGATGTGTTGATCCATTAAGGGCTCATTGCCACCAACTCTTTCCAACACCCTTTCTCAGTATTTGAAATGTTTATAGACCAGGGGCCGAATCGTCTCATCCGCAAACGAGCAATACGTGCCGGAATTTGTTTTTGTTTCGAGTGTAAAATCGGTTGATTCCGTGAACGTATAGCTTGTTCACGGATGCGGCGATTCGGCCCCTGGAATCCATATAAATATGTCGAAGCAGATTACATACTGAAACTGTAGACACCAACGTTGATTCCATCTAGGAATTCCCCCGATGCCGCCTGAAGCAAGAGGAAGTGGCTTAGTGCAAAACAACACTTCCTGTATATGTACTAAATAAAGTAATAAAATGGCAATTAAATCTCGTTGTGAGATTATTTTTAGAAGTTAATTCAAATATTTTTAATAGCTGAACTGATATGATAAGAATATAAAAGATTATAAAAAGTAATAATTTTGGGAAATATAAATCGACGTAACCTAAATAAATCGAAACCTTTAATAACCCTACGACACTGCACATTTAGTAGTGAGATCATTAATTGGAGTATCTCTCATAAGAAAAAAGTATTATGTTGTCTCACGCACAACACAAGACGTTCTTTTGCCTTATATTGTGGGCATACGGATGGAGAAAAAAATACCTTCTTGACTCCATTTAGAGATGGATGGCACTAACTAACGAAATCATCAATAAGCTGAAAGATAAATTCACATTCGACGACTGAACAAAATGATACATCAACCGCGATACCCCTGTAAAATTTAGAATTCAGAAAATAGTATGTTTTCAAGAGGCAGATACGGCTGAGCTCATATCCCCGAAGAGATTTACTGACACCGGAAAATCGGACCCCTCGTCCTTGGGATAAGAAAAAGAACTGCGGTGATATAGGTTGGGGGTTGTTCGTAGGGGTAACTTCCCGACCACGAAGAAAAAAACAGGTCAGTTCCGAAGCTCAAACAAGTGAAACACGGATAACGACCCTCGGATCTGGACATGATATGTACTAACAATTAACAGACAGCAATCCAGGAAGTGTAATAGGATAGTTTTCACAACACCATTTCCGGAAATTGACTTAGGCTTATTTACTTTACTTTGTAGAACGAAAAACTACACGAGCTGTATGCAGCTACATGGGCCTAGTCTTTTGCGCATCAGTAGTCTAAAATGGCTAGGACATGTGAAGCGGATGGATTGACTCGTATTCATTGGAGGAACAACGCAGTAGAGGAAGACCCCGCAATTGGGCCAATTTGTTCACCATTTGAGTCTCTGTTTTTGCGCTCAATGCTCGCGAGGCTTGAAGAGTTTAGTTTATGAATTCTCAGCATCATAGATCGACAAGAAGTAATGTCATGGATTATGGATATAGTAGTAGTGTGTTTAAATCACACAATTTCAGTGGCCAATTTATCTTCGGAGTTAAAATACCTTTTCCAAGCAGGCCCGAATAGTATAAATATAATATAAGGAACTAAGACTGGGAGGCCATGGGGTTTTGTTTGTATGATGAACAGCATACGAGTATCTCCAGTTACTGTAAACATTGATGATCTATATAGGAGGCTCGGAGGAGTCATCGATGGCACTCTTATGAGTTCCTTCTCGAAAAGTGTGTCTGTGAATGCAACTACCTACATCACACCAGTCAAATTAGGTAGGAAATCCTTTATCCCTCACAGGATAAAGAGTATCAAACCAAAAGAAAACGCGTGGTACGACTCTAGCTGTAAAGAGGCTATTAGATTAAGGGAGTTGAATTTTCGGTCTTACAAAGCCAACCCATCTGAGGAAAACCGAAAAAGGTTTAAACGAGCCAGAAATGACTGCAATGCTCTCATAAAGCGTGTACAATTCTCATATGACCAAAGTTGAGGCAAAAAATACTACAATGTCCCAAGGGTAGTAAAAACTTTTGGTCATTTGTAAAAATGAATCGTCAGCGAGCCCAACGCTCATTTACAATGACACTCCAGCTGTCAGCTCTTTAGACAAAGCTAATCTGCTCGCTGCACATTTCGCAGCCAGCTCGCTGCTCCCAGATTGCGCTTTGTCCCCACCTGTACGCGAGAGCGTCGAATTTAATATGGGACAAATCTCTTTTCGCTCTCGTACAGTTGCAAGAGTACTTAATAATCTCAACATAAATAAATCCGCTGGTCCAGACTGTATCTCCCCCATCGTTCTGAAGAGGTGTTCTTCCATAATTTCATCTGTCCTATTCTTCAGGACTCTTTCCGAGTAGGTGGAAAACAACATTTGCCCAGCCCGTCCCTAAAAAAGGCGAATCTTCTTCTCCCACCAATTACCGACCCATATCACTTACGTCCATTCTTTCTTAAGTCATGGAAACGCTGATAAATCGTCAGCTTACGAAATATCTTGAATCTCGGAAACTTCTCTATGACCGACAGTACGGTTTTCGGGGCAACAGGTGGTGATTTGATGACTTATCTTACGCTCACCGAGAAGTGGAACCAATCTCTCCATCACTTCGGTGAATCGAATATTGTTGCGCTTGATATTTCAAAGGCATTTGACAGAGTTTGGCACCAAGCTCTTTTGTCGAAAATGCGTGCTTATGGGATCGATGCGTCTCTTATTCAATGGATTTGAAACTACCTTTCTGGCCATTCAAATCAAGTTGTTTTGGATGGTTTCAAGTCTGAAACTCACCATATAAATGTTGGTGTTCCCCAAGGCTCCGTTCTGTCTCCGACTCTCTTTCTCAATTTTATAAATGATCTCTTGTCTGCAACTTCTAATCCAATACATTCTCTGATGACAGCACTCTTAGCTTCTCATATTATTTCCAGGACTCACGTCCCTGCTCTTTTGCCGTAGAACTGGAACGGCAACGTATGTTAAGCTCATTAAATTTCAATCTTGACATCATTTTGAAATGGGCTTCAGCCAATAGAGTGGAATTTAATACTTCAAAAACACAATGCTGTCTGCTGTCTCTAAAGCGAAACTCGAACCTAAAGCCATTATCCATGAATGACACTTGCATCACCGAAACCGAAAGACTTTCAATTCTAGGTATGTGCGTTCATGACAATCTTTGTTGGAATGACCACATACACGTAGTCGCCAAGAATGCTGCGAAATTTCTAGGTTTACTCAAACGGTGCAAGAAATATTTTACCCCTTCTTATCTGGCTACAGTATAAATGGCGTTCATTCGCCCAAAACTTGAGTACAATTCCCATATCTGGTCTGGTGCGCCCAAAACCATATTGCGCCTACTGGATAGGATCCAAAATCGTGCGTTAAAACTGATCGGAGACATAAATATCGCGAACTCTATTAATTCGCTTGAACATCGCAGAAATGTTACGTGTCTCTCGATTTTTTAACATACAGTGCTCAAACGCAATACTCGCCATGGTAGGAATGCTCATCAGTTTACCATTCAGCCTATCTTCGGTCGTACTATGAAATATAGAGATTTATTCATAAGCTGTACAGCAAGAATGTGGAATGCTTTACCAAACTCTGTTTTTCCTCCTTGTTACAATTTACAGTAATTTAAAACCAATGTGCATCGGTATCTCCTATCATATCTATCCTCATTTGCTTAACGCCCGCGCTGTGTAGTTCACCCTACATTAAAAAATAAGATTAAACAAAACTCTTATCCTCGCGAAATATGTGAAATTATTACGGAAAAGAGGAAAGCTAGAAAACGCTGGCAACAGACAAGGGCGCCACGCGACAAGAGTACGCTGAACAACTTAAATAACAAGCTTAGAAAGTCTATTAGAGAATACAAAAACGAATCTTTAAAAACTTACCTTACCAGCCTTACAAATGATGCTAGTACTGACTACTCGCTCTGGAAGGCAACAAATAGGATGAACAGGCCAATAGCTCATATTCCCCCAGTAAAAATTAGAGAAGGTAACTGGGCGAAAAGCAACCAAGAGAAGGCAAACACTTTTGCAGAGTATCTTGAAGACGTATTTAAACCTTATGAAGATAAAGGTCTTCAAGGACTCGAAATAAGGTGCGAAGAAGATAGACCTATACGGTCGGTAACAGCTAAAGAACTTGCCAAAGTAATTAAAGAAGGCATAAATACAAAAAAAGCCCCAGGGTATGATTTGATTACAGGAGAAATTTTGAAACAATTTCCACGAAAATGTCTGAAAAAACTAGCGCAGATTATAAATGCTGCATTTAAGTTGAGATATGTCCCAAGCATGTGGAAAGTCGCTGAGGTAATAATGATACCAAAACTAGGCAAGTCACCTAACGAGGTAACCTCATATCGCCCAATATCTATACTACCAATGTTGTCAAAGTTATTCGAAAAAATGCTGGTTAAACGCCTGCACACCAATTTGGATTTAGAAATAAGCACTCTACAATCGATAAGGTTCATAGAATCACAGATAAAATCAAAAAAGCATTCGAAGAGAAAAAAGTGTGCTCTACAATATTTCTTGATATAGCACAAGCTTTCGATAAAGTCTGGCACAAAGGTTTGATCTACAAACTACAAAGGCAACTGCCAAAACAATATTCGACAATTCTGGAGTCATATATATCAGATCGATTCTTCAGAATTAAACAAGAGACAGAGTACTCAACATTAAGAGAAATTAAAGCTGGTGTACCACAAGGCAGCGTGCTAGGTCCAGTTTTATACCTTCTATTCACTAGCGATTTGTCTGAAAGTGGGGAAACCACTATAGCTACTTTTGCAGATGACACAGCTGTCCTTGCTGTGGGATCAACTGTCGAAGTAGCAACAAAAAAGCTTCAAAGGCCAATAGACAATATCTCTGATTGGACAAAAAAATGGCAGATTAGATTAAATGACCTTAAGTCAGTCCATATTAATTTTACGTATAAAAACGTACCATATATTCCAGTATACATAAACAACAATGTAGTGGAATACTCAAATACAGCCAAATATCTAGGAATGACTCTAGACGCTAAACTGCGTTGGAAAGCGCATGTAAAGAAAAAAAGAGACGAGTTGAACATGCGATACAGTAAAATGTATTGGCTTATTGGGAGATATTCATCTCTGTCAAATTATAATAAGTTATTGCTATACAAGCAAGTCCTAAAACGAGTATGGACCTACGGGATCCAGTTTTGGTACATTGTACATGCCAAACAAATTTGTTAAAAATTCAGGTTTTCCAAAATAAAGTACTAAGGAACATAGTCAATGCACCTTGGTACATACGCAACGCTGATCTACATAGAGATCTTAACATTGAAATGGTTGAGGAAGAAGTTAAAAAAGTTGCCCGAAGGCATAGAAGTAGACTTCTTAACCATGTTAACATAGAAATAACAGAACTTTTAAATACTGACAATGTAATCAGGAGATTAAGGCGGGTAAAACCTCTTGATCTTAGCTAAGACCAAGAAAGTAGGTAATACTTTCAACTAAAAAAAGTATAGAAATTCGGCAAAAGTCGGATTTATCCTCTAAATTTTTTAAAATGAATCAAAAATAAATTGCCGATTAGTCGAACGACTAGGTGCAATCAATTCGGGATGACGAAAGTCAGTCCCCTTGGGAGTTTTTTTTAGATCGGGTTAAAGTCCCTCACTATTGCAGAAGCATCCCTCGCGTAATAGCTCTGCAATGTCTTTCGATGATTTTTCCTTCCAGCGAATTTCCATTACAAAAAAAAAGAACTCTACATTAAAAGAGTAGTCATACCTACGTACTATACCCTCTATTATAAAAAAAAGATAAAAAAAAGATGCGAACAAATTACATAGTTCTGTACAAAATCTTGAAGTGTGAAAAATAAAACTTGGTTATATAGGTACCTATTTAATCTACAGAGGAAACAGCTCGCCACTATTACAAAGAAAAATGCATCGACCCAAATGACCAACCCCAAGGAACATTTCTTGAAGTCACTATACCACTGTCAATAACATAGAACTACTACTTATCCAATATCGCAAGATCAGCGTCCTCAATCTTATTTAGAGCAAGAGATACTTCAAGTTAGACCAGGCCTCGAAAATTGCTGCCATATTATATGGACCTCGCCCCCTAAACATTCACTTAACCTACGCCACATTGTACAGATACGAACGGTTCGATTGATAGATCGAAAGAACAAATTTACAACACCTTTTGAAGCGTTATAGGTTCGCCTTTGCGAGAAATGTATAAAAAAAAATTTTATTTTGATCATTTCAATTAAAATGTTTCCCTACAGAAGCCAACACTGAAAACATTAAATATTTTAGAACAACAGACCTACACATTTCTTAAAATTCATTATAAATATTTATAGCTGCAGCCCACCTGAAAACAACAACTGCACATTAATCTGAAGAGCTTCTGCGCCCATCGTGTGAACTACTCAGAAGATTTATATCGTTTTGTGTTTAAATATAACAAAATGCCATACGGAATACCTCAACTTACCTGATCTGATTTTCTCAGACCTTCAATACGTCATTTTCATCCAGCAGCGCGTTTGCATTTTAATTTAAAATATCTTCATTCAATGATGAAATAAATCTAAAAATGTAGTCGATGTGGGCTGAAACGATCATTCACATTGATGATAGCGTAGCGATAGGTCAGATCGAAATTTGAATATAAATTGTCACGGTAATAAAATCAACGAACTAAAAATGTAATCGCAGATTGATAAATACATTTATGAACTCATTAAAAGATCATTCTTATGGATCATTCTCTAGTTTATTTATATTCAGAAATTAGATTTTTATTGGGTGAACAACACAGTCCTCCCACACATCGGGTTAATTTAAACAATATTGTTAGGATCATAGATTAATTTTTAAATGGATTTGTATGCCTTGTAAACAAATTCAAAAATACCGCGCGAATAAACGATCGAGATAATGAATTCACTTTACACTTCCTCTGACGATCGATTTTATGAATGAAACCAATCTGTACATATACCTAGATACTTTTTCTGTTGGTCACTTTGTTTGGGTTATGTAGATAAATTATTTGAAGGTTACGCACAAAAGAACATTTTTCATTTTAATTCAAATGGCAATATTATATTATGTACGTTTTTTTATGATGTCACTAAATACGATTTAAAACGATTTCTTTGCAATTTCAAAATAGCTTAGATAATTCAAATTTCCTGCGATTCAAGCGACAAGACAATACACGATCAACACCGAATATGCGAGAACCAGTACTTCAACTTCACCCGAAGGGGATTAGAAGTAAACTGAAACTGATTGAAATTGAAAGTATATTATTTTATGAAAATTGTCGTGAGAAGAATGAAGCAAATGGATGAATGAAATTGAATGCGAAGAATGAACATGATCACAGTAGTGTTGACAGGGTTTAAGAAAAGAAATCCCCTTTTTTTAACACCAACATGATATTTTTTCCCCTTTAGAAAGAAAAAAACTCCCTTTTTTTTCCGAAGAAAAAAATCTTATCATACTTAACCATGTTTTGAACTCGAGCAATGCTTCCAATTGCTTGAGATATTTGTATTTTTTTGTTAGTTCCTTCTTCATTCAAAATCCAAAATAAAATGAGAATTATTACACATTAAGTTGTGCCGCCGTTGTTTAGAAATTCGCGTAATATTTTGAATTAAGGCATAGTTCAAGGACACACTATGTGCTGAGCCACACATGCCTTCCCATGAAAGTCGTGTCGGGCGAGACGGGTAGATTTTTAGGTTATCTAGTAAAGAAAAGAAGCGTATATTACACTGCAGGTCCATTCTCTTTTCTACTCACTTAAAATCGACCTGTCTCGCCCGAAACGACTTTCATGGGAAGGGATGTGTGGCATAACTTTCATTCTAATGAACGACTTGGCTACACACAAAAACAAACCCTCATTGTAATAAAATAAAATTTGACAGGTAGGGTAGGGTGGGGTACTTTCGACGGTGGGGTACTTTCGACTTTCGCAATTACAGAAAGGCGGTAAATTTTTAGATAAAATGCTTGATGGCAAATCTTACCACACTGTTCTCTCAGATCGTACACAAACTATGGCAGGTCTTCTTCAGCAGTTGTGGTTGTCAGCGGTTTTTAATTTTTTGAGTGATTTTTAGTAATTTTTCTATAATACGAGGTAAGGGATATTTAATTGTTTCTTATGGGAATTCTTTGGTTGTGAGTGTCAAACGTTTGTGTTTATAATACATTTAAGTTAATTATAATATTTAATAGAATTTTCTTTATAAGTTTTGTGAAAAACAATAACGTCTACTATAAGAAAGAATGGGGCACTTTCGACAAAAGCATATGGGGCAGTTTCGACATAGCCGAAAATAATGAAAATCAGATAAAGAGCTCTAGAGATCCACTACACCCGCCTCCTTTACCCCTCGTCAGTTACCACCCACTCTTCGGACTATTTGGGCAACAAATTTATGATTAAGAAAAAAAAATCATGCAAATCGAATAAATATGGGTTCTTGAGTTATGGATGGACCAACAGACAGACATTGCCTTTTATATAGTAGTATGGACTCGAATAAAAACCATGATTTCAGCAGTACGTTATACTCTAATATATAAAATGTTTTACTAATTGATTTTTATTACCATTCTTGTGTCCTCTAAATTAATGTCGAAAGTCCCCCACCATGGGGCAGAATCGTCTTTTTAAAGCAGTTTTAAATTTTATATTTTTTGAATTATTTGGGTGAAGTTAACTTTTGAGAAATTATGGATTTTTATAGTAAAATAATCATAGCTTTCAATAAAAAACAATTATTCAAATATATATTTTGGAAAAAAAATTATTGAAGTCTGCCGAAAAAAGTGTTGAATCTGCCCCACCCTACCCTACAGGAGTAATGAAATCGAAAATACAAAAATTTGATGGTAAATTCGAAGCGGACGCCCGATTTTACGTCCTCACTCTACCAACGCAAATACCAATTAAAGATTTTTATCGAAAGCGCTATGCTTCCGGAAAATAACCTTCGTAATCATGCGCCATGCTCATGTGAAAATTATTTCTGAAAGTGGATTTTTGGTCCATTTTCTGTACTACCTATCTATTTTTCTACTCACTCAAAATCTAGCTGTCTCTCTGTACACGACGATCATGGTAAGGAGTGTATGGCCATGGTTATAGTTTTATTAAATGTCAAAAGAATGAATGCATTCAGAAACCAAACAAAAAATTAAGTGGGTGTTGCATGGGCACATTTCTTGAGCATGGTTATTTTTTGTAGATTGTTTTGTAGGTATTCATTCTAGAAGATTTTCTTACAAACTGTTTTTGATAGGATTTTAAGATTTTCCCGTTTTTATCCCTTTCCCCTTTTTTCTCAATTTCGTCTTAAAAAATCGGCAAAAATGGTGATTTTCCCCTCAACCTGGGAACACTGGAACACACTCAAACAAACTCAACAATAAGAAGAATGAATTTGCTTGGGGTTAAGCACTGCCAGACTAGAAATTTTATCTCATTTCCAAATTTCAACAACAAAATATATTATTTGTTTATAATACATAAACGATAAACACATAACGTAGTTTTGCCTGCTCGTACATTTTTTATTTGACATTTTATTCATAATTTTTTTTTGTTGGGTGTATATTGTTTGAAATTTTATTCATCAGCTTATTCTTGCTTTTTAATTTTTTTTATTGTTGAGTGTTTATTATTTGACAAACACACACACACACAATTTCACTAAAATCGGTCCAGCCGTTTAGGAGGAGTATGGTAACAAACACGGACAGAAGAATTATTTATAAAGATTATTATGAAAATTAACTCAATAAAATAGATAAAGAGCTCTTGTTAACATTAATAACATAATCAAATTTTGTGTTGGAAAACAAAGAAAATTGTGTGTTAATTGCGAGGGACAAAGGCTTTTGCAGGCTGAACCAACAAAGACATGCGCTGGTCAAAACTGAGGTACAACAGGGCCCTGTTTCATAAAAATTGAAAATTGCGACAGGTGACAATTTGTAAACTGACAAAAATGGTATTGTCAAATTTCTGTTTCCTAAATAAATAGACAATTTTGTAGAATTGTCGGAAAATAGCCGACAATTGTCAAGTTTGATTTCATTAAAAAAGTGTCATGACAATGAATTGTCAGGAATTTTTGGAGAATTGTCATGAGTTTTTTATTTTGTATTGACAATTGTTTTATGGGACAGATAAAATTTAACAATTTACAATTTTGTCAAGTGAAGTGACAAGTATGATCTAAAATGCAAAATATTATTATTTCTTCAAGCGGAAGTCAGGAGCGTAGCAAGGGTTCGAGCCGTGGAGGGGCTTTCATTAAAATGCTGACTTATTTGGGGAACTAGCCGACTGTATAGAAATCATTAAAATCGGCCCAGCGGTTATCGAGTTATAACGTCATCGAATTTTCACCCCGAATTTTGTATTGGAAATGCCACGCCCCTTTGTCTAATTTTGACAAATCTTAACCAGAACATTCCTGTTATTCTACTAATGGAATAATAAAATGTGCAATTTTCTGTCTATAAAAAAAAGTGTTCGCATTACATCAATTCAATCGTTCGCTGTCATTTGAATGGTCCTTCAGAGTCCTTTTAATTAATTATTCCACTAAATTATTCTAACAAAATCCACTAAAATTTTAATAAAGAAATTTGGTTTTCCAAACTTTTTTCCGCGAACGAAACGAACGCTTATTCGCAATCCACATTATTAAGCTGCATTCCGCAAACTAGCGAATAAAACATTCCTTCAAATTTTACCACAAATTAAAATTGAATCGAGACTCGCTAAATTTACAGATGCCGACCGTCCTTTTTAAAATCGTATCGAAACTCTCGGTATATTTATTTTAAGGAGTTCAGTCGTAAAATATTCAAATATAAATATGCATTTCCGGAAGGTTGAACCTTTGAAAATGCCGACTATGTATACATTTACAAGTTTGAAAACCTATACCTAATGAAAACCCAAACTCTCTTCTTATTTTTTAACATTTTGCTCCGAGCTAATTTTTGAAAATTGCTCGTTTTAAACGATTTTTTTAAGTTTCTCAAGTTAATAAATGTAGCTTCTTTGATTTGCCGACTCTTCAAAAACGTGGGGGGTGTCGCACCTCCCTACACTCCCCGCTCGCTACGCCCCTGGTGGAAGTGAAAGAATCTCAAATCTAATTTCGTGGAGTACGCACTCGACACGTTAAAGAAATAAAGAATAACATTTTATTGAATTAAATGATTTAAAATTTAAGAACAAATTGCAGGTCCGGAAAACAGCACCGAAGTTAATTTTGCTAAGAAATTGGGGGACATCTACAGCATACCGCAAAAAGGAATCACTCTCTTGGTAAAACACATGACAAATTTGTCTAAATATCTGTAGGTAACTATGAAAAAATTGTCAGTACAAAGTTGTCAAAATATGACAATCACAAAATAGTCATGGTTAATTTGTCGTTGTATTAAACTGACACCAGTCAATATTTTATGAAATGAAAATTTGTCAGACAAGTTCGACAAATTTGTAGAATTGTCAACTGTCAATGTTTATGATTAATAAAATAGAGTCCAGGTTTTCTGGACGCGGGGTCATAAGTCCAAAATGGACTTTAGACCCTCCTGGGTGGGTTTAAGTCCGTAAATCAATTGTGAACTTGTAACCCACATTCTTGTTCTATTTAAGAGCTATCGACTTGAAATTTGGTACGAAAGCTTTTATCCACCGAACCTATCCTCAGGTTTGAAGATAAGCAAGATCGGATAAAAACTACTACTACCTCCCATACAAAATATATAGCTATTTTATGTAAAAAAATAAATTTAAATAGCTACAGTAAAGATAGCAAGTTTAAACTTTCCACATATTTTTTTAATAATATTTAACAATTTTTGACAAAAAATGAGCTTGGTCGAATAAAAACTACACATACCTCCCATACAAATATATAATTTCTTAATACTAAAATATTTTTTTATTTTTACAATAATATAGTACCGGGTATTTGAGCTTCGGCATAGTCGAAGATATTTGTCTTACTGTTTTTTTTAGTATCGACATTTCATTTTCGAATTGTTCATTATTAGCTACCTTATAAACTCCTCAAACGCTATGGCCCCTATTGTGAGTGTCAATAGTTAATCATTGATCGACAACTGTCGATCGATCGAGAACTGTGATTGTCGATTGCGATCGATATTTGTAGATTTGACAATCGCTTGTAGTCGATTACAAATGTCTGATCGATGCTTTCTCTTGGAAGTGAAAAAATGCTGTGTGTACGTGTAGCTAAAATCAATCGACGCAATCGACAATTGTCCTGACGATCGCTGATCGACAATCACAATAAGGGCCTATATCTCTTTTCCCAAATTTATAAAGTACTAGCTAAGCGAATTCAGTTTTTTAAAAAATTATAAAGTTATTTTGACAAATTTAATGCTCAAAAACTAAAAATTTTTTTTGTAATAGTTTTTTAAAATTAATGCTCAATAAAGACTTTTAGTTTTTGAGCATTAGATAAGGTAATACATAGTTACGTATGTCCCACTTCAGTTTCAAATATTGTATCTGCAAGTCAAGCAGACTGTTAGTTGTTGGTGGTAAGTCCTGTTTCGCAACGCCATGGGAGGAATAAACTTTTGCGTGTAAAAAATCTTAAGGCGTAGCCAAGGCGGTAGCCAAAAGGAAGGGAGGATCGATTTGGGATGTGAAAATTAAAAATTCGCGCGAAATTCGCTCAAAATTTTTTTTTCGCTACGACTTTAGGATCTTTAAAAATCGATCCTTCGTTTCGCAACCGTTTTTTTGCTATGCTTTTGAATTATTTACATGCCCACGTTTATTTCTCCTTATTATGAAGTGTGACAGAACCAGCCAGAACTTACCGTTTAAAATTTTCTATCGAATTGATTCGTGTTGATTATTTTAAATACATAATAACTTCTAAGATAAAAGAGTTCCGATGAGCAAAATTTCGTAAGGCAGGTGGTCGCTCGATTTCGAGTTAAAGGTTGAACATCTCTGATTTGGAGGTACATCGTACAGTACCTACATAATAACCATTTTAAATGTTAAAACGTCTGAGCTACCAAAGCGTTTGTGTAAGTACTTACATTTTCGAAAGACAGTAATTCAATAGAGCTTAAAAATGTTGAAATTCATGCCATGTAAAATCGAAAATTATAAAAAATTGTTACACTCGTATGAACTTGAATAAAAGATTTCTTGTTTCTCTATTTCTTTTTTTTTTTTTTCAATAAAACAACATATCTAAGGTTTGTGTAGATATGTTTGTTTTATGTTTAGATTGCAGTTTTGTATTAAAGGGAAAACAACATTTAGCACCATAAAATTTTTTTAAAGAAATAGTTTTTAAAATGTAGTTTAAAAAAATCATTTTACGCTTGACGCACTTGAATAGGGACAATAACCAAGGATCAATAAGAAAACGTTGCAAGATTCAGTTCAGATACATTTCATTTTATTTTGTTAAGCTTATTAATAATGGGTGTAACCGCCTTTAATGGAAATACATGACTTCATAAATACGAATTGGAAGTGAATCATTAAGAGAGTTTAGGTCAAGGAAATGTCGCTCCATGCGACATTAATGCGGCTACCTACTGTTAATAGTTTAAGATGTGAAATTTGAATACTTTCCGTGACAATTATCCCCAAACATTCTCAATTATGTTGAAAATAACGTTGGCACCACGCGTGCGGCATGAATGGTCTCGTTATCCTGCTGGAAAGTTTATTGGACGGTTCTAAATTCATTATCGTAGTAAGGAAAAGTCTTCTGCAATACGCCATTGTAGTTGTTCGCGTTCATTCTTGATGACAGAAACTGAAATTCACATAAGATATTGGCCATAATAATAAACAAACCCCCATATACCATTAGACCCCCTTCACGGTTACGGTGACGAGATAGATAGTGTTTTTCTCTGAGTAACCATCAGGGCCATCTAAATTAAATCATTTTTCGTCCGAAAAAAAACTTTTTGATGCCACTAGCTATTCAATGTCATGCAATTATGAGCAAAAACCTTACGGGCCTTCTTACGGACAGTGGTAACAGGCGGTTTTTGCTTTAATTTTAATCTTCTTAGATTTCCAGCTCTCAGAACTACTCGTCTTACCTTGCAATGATTCCCAAATTTTATCGGACCTGCGGAACAGTGAGAATGTAATGCTTCTGTAATAATCCGTCCATTTTTAGTAGATGTAGTAGCTGTTTTGGTCCTCCCTTTCATTTTTTTCCACAGTTGCGCTTATTTTTAAGAAAATTGCAAACAACTGACTAGCTTATTCCAATTTGTTGGCTACATAGCTATAAGAAAGACTACATTCCTTATAGCTAAGTATTTTGCCTTTCTCTTCTTCAGTTACAACTTTTGCTCGCGCAAATACATTCAGCTTTAATAATTTGATCCGCAGTAAGGAAATTGCCTCAGACCCTATTCAAGTGCTGCTAAAAAAGATGACTCTTAATAAAAAAAATTTCACTTTTTTGTGCATGGTCAAAGAAAAACCAAAACTGTGGGAATTTTAGTCCATTCCTAAATGTTGCCTACATATGTAAGCACCGATATTTAACAATTGGAAAGAGAAACACAACATGAAGTGATTAAAAATCGTGTCCCTATTCATGTGCATGGGAGTGTATTTCAATTATTTGAAATGCATTTTTCTCAAATCGTTTTACTGAAGCTGAGTACCTACATACAAATATGTATGCTAAGTTTCTTTAAATACTTGCGAAGCATACAAAACGTTGTATATACCCAAGTCCAACCTCGCACGCATCGCACTCCATATCCAACAGTCACCTCAAGCAGGGAGGTATTTTTATTGTGGACTTTTATATGCATTTAAGTCCGTTTTTCTTAATAAAAAATTGTGTTGCATTTTTCACAAACAAATCCGGGGTAATTTGGTCTAGATCAGCGGTTCCCCATCTTTTTTGGTCGCGGAGCACTTTTCTGGAGAGGAATTCCTCGCGGAGCACTTCGTTGTCCGTACGTATTCCATTTTTCGTAGTTATGGAAAATGCAATTACTATTTTCCGATATAGCTAAAATATTTAAATCTAGTATAGATATTTAAAAAAAAAATGTTAAATCATTTTTGAGTTTGCCAAGGGATAAACAAAATTTTTTAAATTCCAGGTTCCAAAACTTATAAAAATTACCAATATTTAGTGGAATAGCCTTTATTTTTTTTTTCTGAGCTCTGAAGACTTTCCACTAAAATCCGGCATGGTATAAGTAAATAAATGTTTGGAACAGCAGGGCCGTATCGTATAGGCACCCTAGGACTAGCTTCTCACAACGATCTGTTTTGGGAGTTTTTATTTTTGGGACGAATGGAAGGCACCTACAATTTTATGCCGAGTCCGAACGGCTGATTTGAGAAATTTTGTCAGGGCAGTTATACTCTCGGATATTTGTCAGACGTTCGCGAGAGGTGGCGCAGTGGAAAAAACCACGTCCATCCTGCATCCTAATATAATGAAATATAGTTCCAGACCACCTTAATGTTTTCGAAAAGTTTTTCAGCATTTCTTAATTTTTTGGCTTTTAATGCTATTTCTATGTCGGCCCACAAAATTTCAATTGGCTTCAGGTGCCAGTACCACGAAATAACAAGTATTGTGAAACAGTTGAAATTTATCGGAGCAATATGTTAAAATGCTCCCATTGCACAATACTTGTTGTTTCGTGGTACAGGCCCCAGGTCGGGACTTTGCGCGGGTCAATCCAAACCATTAATTTTGTTATCTGTAAGCTGTTGCTTTACTCTCCGCAGAGTATGCTAAGGATTGTTGTGGTGTTAGAAATCAGGGTCGACCCTTATACAACTAATGGACCAACACCGAACCAAGAGAATGCTCCGCAGACCATTACTTTCTCCCCTCCATCCTTTATGGTCTGAAGCGTTTACTTTGTTTAGAGGACGCCTTAGCATAAACTTTTTCATCAGATCCAAACAAATTAAACTTGGATTTGGTACTCCAAAGAACTTTTTCCAAAATTACAATTTTTTTGTTAGTGGAGTCTTCGAAATTCCAGCTCTTCCTTAGGTTTTGTTGACATAATTGATTTTTTTGTGAAATATACATTCAGGAGAATTTGGTCTAAGACACAGCGCCTAACAGCCACGGCCGTGCCTTCTTGGTAGAGTTTAGGTGCAACAATCTCCCTAATTTTTATGGACATCAAAAATGGATTGGCTCTACTTGTCCAGCAAATCTTTCTTTGGAATAGTTTTGCATCCAATATCCTTTCTTTTGCGGTTCTCAAAACTTCCGGTCCTCTTAGAAATTTGTATTTCCCCGAAAACAAGCTTCGTAGAGCAACCAAATCTTTTCGCTGTCAACGCCATTGATTCGTTTCCATTCTGGAGTACACTATTTATCTTTACGCATTCTTGCAGTGTCTATAATCAATACACAAATTCCATTGCTACTTACAGAATGACAAAATTTCACTAAGTGCTCCGCGGAACACACTTTGGGAAACTCGGCTCTAGATTTTGTTCCCTTTTAAAGGTAAATAAAACCACACATTTTTCTGAAATTTATTTCCCACATTGCATAGGAACTAAGTTCCCACTAATTGGGAACTAAGTCCCTTAGTATACTTTCTTATTTCCGGACTTATTCCTGGAGACTTAAAAAAGTAGGTATCTCCCGCAAGCCTGTCGGTCTGGAATCTGTAATGTCAGTCGCTGCGGTTCAACGGCTTGGCGGATTTGTATCGGTAGAGTAGTTCTGGTACCTCCCATACAAAACCAATATTAGACCATAATATGTTTTGTTCATACCTACTAGTATACTAACTCACATGGCTAACAGTCTCCCATTTGACCAGCAGGATTTAAAATATACAAGAAAATGTTTTCGAATTCAAATCTGCTTGTTTAAATAAATATGTATATATACAAAACCAAGACGTTTAATGCATAAGGCTGAATAGCCACGTAGTACTTTTTTTACCTACCTGGGACTTATAGTGATAAGATTTTCCAGTAAAGTTGACTTAAAACTTAGTTACACATGACATCATAGATGTCTAATTTTATATTTTTTTCAACATAGAAAACAAACTTAATTTATACCTAAATATGTTTTCAAACAGCTCATATAATCAATACTTCCCATTCCGAGGACCATATGGGCTTCGTGTTTTATCTGGCTTTGAAGGCAATATTTTCCATGGAACTGGTAGCTCCAATATAACGCAAATTAAATAACAATATTGATATGTATGTATATTTTTATTTTTATGTATAAAAAAAGGAAAGTCTAAAGGTTATTGAAAGTTATGCCACATTGGAATTTTCTCATTTCGCGTTCCGTCTACGTTATGCCAGTGCTCCAATCCAGATCCTATACTTGTGTATCCGATTGTCACTGTTCCTAACACAATTTTCTTTCCCATCTTATTTTTGGTGGCGAGTGTAGTTTTTATAAGGATGTTCTTTAAGTCTTCATATTGTTTCAATTGTACACTGACCACAGATGAATCGTTAGCCCATTTGGTGGAAAGGGAGGGAAAGAAATTGCTGGATTTCCATGAGTCCGAATAAATATTGTGCTCAAAAACGGTTGTTTTAATATAAACACTTCCAGCTGAACTCTCAAGATCATCCTTAACCTTGTTCGAACATCTCATCCTCGACGTAATGACTCTTAAAATCAGTCCCTTTTCCTGTTTAGGATTGCTTATGCCCATGCGTCGTCTAACCCCAGTTAATCCCGCCCACTGCCGTTTACTTCCATTTGTCTTTTGAACCTTTTGTTCAGAGGATTCGGTACATTCATCATCTCTTGCATCCTCCTTTAATGAATCCTGAACTTCCAGGATTATTTCTATTACCCCTTTCGCCGAATTCGCAAGCTAGAAAGAGAAAAGCAAAACCAAACTTAGAGATGACGAGTATAATAGTCACCTAACTAGAAAATGTATCTACAATACATACGTCAGATAAAATAATAAGTGATGATTTAATTTCATATGAAACAATTAAGAAAGCCAAGCGCATAGAGATATTACCAACTTCCGCCGCTATGGGTGTGTTACATGAAGGTTAATTAGGTACAATGAATAGCAGAAAATATGTAAAAAGTGGTTGCATCACTAGAGTTCATGAAAACAAAAGTCATAACAATAATTTTTCTTGAATGCACATAATATGTGTTACATTATATGTACCTATGTATAGTAATTAAAGTTAATCGCAAGTTGCAAAATAATTTGGAATTGTGTTGTAGGGTACCTAATTATAGTAAAATGTTTGATTTTGAATTAATTGTTGAAGCAGAGAAGTTATTAAACAGCTCTTGGAGCTGTAATGCATAACGTAAATTTCATGAAGTAACTTTTGATTTTTAATGTTTTAAAATCACGCGAGACTAAATTTTATTTGAATGGGACCCAACAACTGCTTTATTCGAATCATCGTTTGTTGTATTTGCGATACTTTTTCTTCTGTATTATCTGAAACTATGTAGTTCAAAAATTTCTACGATCAATCCTATTATCTACTTTAACCGAGAGTCGAACGACGCGGCGGCGGCGTCGCAAACTTTGGCCTACCGCACACGGCTCGCATCGTCATCGTCACATCATGCATTTGCCGCACACGACACAATTTCCAATCGTCAGAATACATAGCGTAAAGATGTCGAGTGACGAAGAAGAATTCTTTTATTAAGTTATCTTCGTGACCGAAAAAAAGGAATGCAGAAGAAAGTATTGGATGCAGCCATACATTTAAAAAAATGTGCACGACTGGGTCGCACGTAACTTTCTCGTTTATTGCGAATTTCGCAGAATCTCAGAGTCATTTCAGTAAATTTTACGTTTAAAATCATACCCACTCAAGGTGTAATTAATACCGTAAATACATACTACATAAACATAAACCTACGTATTAACTAGAACACTTTATTTCAAATTTCACCCCGAACTGACACTTGAAGGAGGCAAGTAGGCGATGAATTTCAAATTATATTGCTATGTACTGAAGTTTTGGACTTTACACAAATATACCGTGTGTGAATACAGATCGGGATTTGGGTAGTCACGTGGTCGTGTTAAGAATGCTTATGCTTATGTTGTCTTAAATATTATGTATTTTGATCAAAATCGTTAGAGCGGTTTTTTGTAAAATTATGCTGACAAATGTTACAATTTGGATTCGAAAAGCACTGTTATTAAACTGTTTAGCTGAAAACTGAGTACGACATATTCTTCAGGATATAAACATTACCTAGCAAATATATTTTCATCCAAATCGAAAATGGTGTTTTCGAGATATGAGCAGTTTTTAAAGTACCGGTTTTAGCGATTGGGAAGGACGCATTCATGGTTCAAAAAACACTGTTTTTCAACTGTTTAGCTCAAAACTGAGCAAATGGTAGTACTATTGATTTAAGCATTATCTGAAAGTAACATTTTTATCACAATCGAAAATGGCGTTTTTGAGATATGAGCAGTTTTTTAAAGTACTATTTTTAGGGATTTGTGTGGATATCAAAGCACGCAGTCTTTTTAGAGAAAAACTGAGTTTGCTATCAAGTTAAGAATGACAATAGTATCTTAAAAACAAGTTTTTTTTTTAATCGTTTTTACCGTTTTCGAGAAAAAGCCAATTTTCTAAACTGCCGTTGCTGAACTTTTTAGAGAAAAACTGGGTATGCAGTCAGGCTAAGCGTGCTTACATTAACTCAATGATCAATTTTGGTTCAAATCGTTATAGCCGTTTTCGAAAAAATCTAAATTTAGGCATATTTCGTAAAATTTTTGTATGGGAGGTACCGTTAATATTAGGGCTAGCATAAAAAAAACGTCCCGAGCGGGAAGCCTACAAACTTTAAATACGAAGTTTGAAGCAAATCGGTCCAAGCGTTTAGATTCCCCAGGGGTGGGACATACAGACGTACGGACGGACAGAATTGCGAGACCCACTTTTTTGAGTTCCCCTATCATCGTAATATCAGAATTGATCAAAATCTCGAGTTCGAAATTTTGTACGAAAACAATATCTTTCTCTTACTACGTATACGAGAAAGTTAAAAATGAAAGCAGACGGTTAATTTAGGAGTTAGCAGAATACAATTCAAAATGTCACACATTTCACAGCGGAGCGATACTTTTGCATATACTCAACCTCGCACTCATTCCAAGTCCTACAATACAATAAATTTGTAATATTTTCCAGCAGTTTTTATATTAAAGGCTCTCTTCAGTCGATATTTAAAAATAAAAGTTTTAACGCCTATAAGTGTATTTTTTTTTTGTGAAATCTTGTAAATTTATAAGGACTTCTAATTTGGTAAGTACATAGTTTTGTAAAATCCTTAAAATAAGTACAAAAACTTTAGCTATTTTAAATTGCAATATGTTAAATATTAGGTAGCTGTTTTTTTTTTGCTAATCTATATAGTTTTACGAAAAAAAAAAACGAATTTGAGGGCTTAGCTCTTTCTTTATAAAAGCTTGGCAGCACTCCAATTACAGAAATTCGTAAAATGTCACTCATAAAAAAAAAGACAAAGGCAAACAAATTCACACTATAAACGCGAATAAAAATAATTTATAAACATGGAAAATGCAGCGGAAAACAAAAATTCGGTAGTTTAACCGTATTTTTTTTTTGGCAAAATGCTTTGAATTATTTTTTTCTAAATGAATTTTGTGATCTCATTTATGACAGAATCGATACCATTTAAGGTAATGATAGTTTGGTCGCACATTTTTTTATCGGGGCTAAGGAATAAGCCTCTATAATTATCCGGGCTAACGAAATCTATATAATGTAAAATTGAATTTGTATTCAGATGCTGCCCTTACCTATATATAAGTTTTCATACAGAACAAGAGGAAGAAGTTCTGAATTCTCTTAAGAACATCAGAGAAAATGCCGAAGATTTTGCCGAGGACTTATTGGAAATTGAATTAAGAGCTTCAAGAACTTCATTTAGACAAACAATTTTTTTTTTGTATTGGAGGTGCCACGCCCCTTTTTCCAACTTTGACCAATCTTCACATTAGCACTCCACGGCTAATATCCAAGATTATCTGTAAGTTCAATCTCAATCGATTTGGTGGTTTTCGAAATATACGATTTTGAATGTTTTTGTTGTATGGGCGGTGCCACGCCCCTTTGTCCTCTTCTAAAAAAAACTTTTTTAGAGTGTCTACATATTTTACTGATTCCTTGCATAGATTCGTTAATACAAAATCTTACGGGCAGATTCATGGTCAACGAAGATCGTTTCAAGCTCTTCTCCCAGGTTTAGCTGCAGTTAAGTTAGTGAACGAAATGGAAAAGCTAACATGTTATTTTCATTTTGATAATGTAATTTTGTTGTCAGCTTTGAAAGCTGAGTACATTCTTTGGTGAGAAAAAATATTGTCGAGTGATCGTTTTACCGAAGTTTTGAAATTGCCTGATATTATATGACAAGAGTTACTTTAGAGCTATTATTATATTATTATAAATAAATAATATATAGTTTTTTGTTTAAAGAATTCCTCGGAATTAGAAGCAATCCCCCCGGAAACAAAATCCTGGCTACGGCACTGGGTGAAATAATAAATGAACTGTCAAATTTTGTTAGGTGTGACTGGTATGAGTGCCCATTTAGTTTACTTGGCACACATAGATTTGACTCTCCTTTGCTCTCCGCTGGAGGTCTATCTTTATATATATAAAACAAAGTGGAAAAAACTGTTTCCCTCTGTCGCCCGTAATTTTCAACCGATTTTGTTGATTTTTTTTTATGTAGGTAATTACGGAGATTGGGTGATAGGCTAAAAAAATGCAAAACAGGACAAAGGGGCGTGTCACCGCCCATACAACAAAAACATTCAAAATCGTATATCTCGAAAACCACGGAATCGATTGAGCTCAAACTTGCAGAAGATCTTAGTTATTGTCCCTGAAGTGGTCCTGTGAAGTCTGGTCAAAATTGGACAAAGGGGCGTGGCACCGCCCATACAAGAAAACATTCAAAATCGTATATTTCGAAAACCACCAAATCGATTGAGATGGAACTTACAGATAATCTTGCATATTGGCCGTGGAGTGCTAATGTGAAGATTGGTCAAAGTTGGAAAAAGGGGCGTGGCACCTCCAATACAAAAAAAAATTTGAAACATTGTCGCCCGTAAATAAATAAAATAAAATAAAAAAGTAAAAAAAGGCCTGGCAAAGCTGGCGGGGGTTCAGCTAGTTATAATATGTAGCTTGTTACTAATACATTGTTGTTGTGGATATCCGAATAATTTTTTTTTACTCACATTATTAGAACTGTTTAATACTGTTGTATTGATGTCCTTTATAGGTAGCCATAATTCATCGGTACAGAACTGCCCTGTTCGTGAATTCCTTTTAAATACTTTTGGTTCTAAGTAGCACGTTACAGAGCCTGAAATATGTATGAATAAATGGAAAATTATGAGGCAAAATTAGAGTCTTGTATTTCCAAGTAGTTTACCTATATTTCTCTTCGATTCACTTGTCGTAAGTTGTGGCACTTCCGTCGTTTTCGAATTTCCAACTTTTGTTTTTACAAGACCTTCATCATCTTTCGGTTTAATGCTCGTCTCCACAACCTTTTGCACAAGTGAAGAGCTGCGTTCTCGCAAAGACCTATAAGTCTTATTAAATCTATTAAAGCTCTGGAAAAGAAGAAAACATATAGGATAGGCAATCATCATCTTTTCATCGATTTTAAAGTCGGTTATGACAGAATCTATAGAAACGAGGTATACAGAGAGCCATGTCTATGCCTAGTTCAGCTTCAGCTTCAGGTCGGTAACGCTAGCGACCTTATGCCGAAATCAGTCTTAGAGCCACTTGCACCAAACTTATTTGACAGCAGTATTTATTGTTTTATTCACTGTTTAGCTCTATTCCGCTGATTAGGTAGAAATTGTGTTGCAGATGTACACTTGTTTATCTATCCGTGGATAAATTCATAAAATATTTATCCAGTCTCGAAAGGCTGGATAGTCGTGCACAAACGTCAAATAGTAAAACAAAATGTCAAGTAGGTACTTGGTAGTGTAAAAAATAAAATCAAGAAATAAAGAATGGTAATTTAATTTCGGACGACGACGATGAAGAAATTGTGGATTTTGTAAAATGTAGCTACTTTTATAACCGAGGAATATTCTTTAAAAAACCATTTCGTGAGAGATGTTTGTGATTGTTGTGTGCTCTACTATTCTATGCGACTGGTAGTCAGCGAATAACATGCGGCAATATGATAGTCGTATAATACATAGGGTTACTCGCATGCAATAGCTGAACTCAAACCAAAGAACATTACATTTTCAGAAACAACAGCAAAACAACAGAAAGTGGCAACAAAATTTCTACAGCGTGGCTGGCACCTAGATTCCTAAAATTTGGAGCCCTAGAGCGCTTTTAGGAATATCTAACATTAATTTCATCTACTGCATGGGCTTATTTACCTACGCCTACGTCTGGGGCTTTTATTTATAATTTATTCGACAGTTCAATGCATTTTTTTTGCATTTTTAGTAGGTACTGATAGTACTGTCAAATTTAAAATAATCGAAGGTTACTTATCCAGGCACAATTTTGCAATGGTGCAACACAAAGACGGGAAGTAACTATTTATTGGTTTATCTATGGTTAGCTATTCAGAAGTTTATTTAGATATCCAATGATTTGGTGCAAGTGGTCCTAGTCAAATAAGGATGAAGAAAAGGCGACGTGGTGTCATGCGACTTATTTAACGTCCTACTTGAAACAATTTAGTGAAATTAACAGACCAATGCAAACTGCAAACTTTGTTTAAATGATATTACTTTACCCAATTTCAACAACATCCTTTAACTAACAGTCTCTGGCCTGAAATTGCACATTAAAGACAAAATGTTGCTGAATTCCTTTATAGACAAGTTAAAACCATATTCCTGGCTTTCAAAAATGCTATAGTACTTTGTTGTAAGTGTTGCCATTGTTTTTTAAATATTTTATTTTCATTTTAAGTATAATTTTTTGTTAAATTACCCCTCCCGCCTAAACGCTCCAACAATATTTCCATTTCTACGCTTGTATTACTTTATAATTTGTTGACAGATGAGGGGATGACTAAGTCAACTGGAACTAACTCCCACTAGCCAAATGAACTAAGTCCCACCAAATATGCAGTGGGGTTTTAGTTCATATGTTTGGGAGATAGTTCGTAGTTCATTATGAACAAATTCCCAATGAATTAAGTCTCAATTATTGGATTTGAAGGTTGGGACTTGGGAATAAGTTCATTTAGGACATAGTTCATAAAGAACAAAGTGCCATACTATTGAGTTTAATTCATTCTCATATTGGGCTTTGAAACTTTCTTCGTTCTAGGGTTGGGTCTTAGTTTTTTAAAATCATGGGAGGTAGTTCATATGAACTAAATCTCAAATTTTTTGGGACTCAGTTCGGTTTGGCTAGTGGGAGTTAGTTCCAGATGGAACTTAGTTCGTAGGGCCGACAGATGAATATCGATGAACAGCAAGAATGAACGACATGCGCAATGCGCCATCTCGAGGGCGGACTAGAGGGCTTCTACTGTAGTGAAAAGCGGTATACATATACATACCTACAAAACTTAAGAAAAAAAACTGGGTACATTTAAGAACGTACATTATGTAGCACATCTCTATTACCCTAACTGTTCGTTTTTATTAACACCGTAATAACCGAAATTAAACAACAAAGTAAGAACATTATTATGTATTGTATAGGTATGTAGATATACAGAAATCGTGTGAAATAGCTGGCAAGTGACAATATCTAAACTCTTTGCACTTAGGCGAAATAAATAGATATAGATAAAGGAGAAGGTGGGAATATGGAACCCCCTTTTGTTTTTGAAAGTATTTCTTCATACCTGTTATCTAAAGTCATTAAAAATTATTCAATAATACTCTGTGTTTATGTTTACTCACTTTTGACGCTCACTGTACAATGTACATCCATAATACTGAAGAATTAAAACATATGTATTCTCCATACTCTTTATATTAAATTTGCACTTTATTAAAAAAAAAAAAGTAATTTTTTCATTTTTCATTTTCGGTTCGGTATTAAATGTATGTAAAATTTAACTTAGGTTATAGGTTGCAGATATAACAAAAACCCAGACGAGACAAGACCAAACAGGACAAAATCAAGACAATGATTGTCTGAGTACCTACATTTCAGAGCAGAACATGCAACTCACATCATTGTTTTCTACTGTTGGAGTGTATCGGAAAGAACTGAAAAGATATTGTTGTGTTGGATTCAGATGACGTTTCCAATTGATGAGCACTTATACACGGTATTAAACCCACAGGCATTACGTCCACCGCGTTCACCACGTGCTTTTTTACAACTTAGGTATATAAAGATATTAAACAATTCTTACCTGAAAAATAGTTACTATAACAACTAATTAATATGTATTTCTAAATTGTCTGCAAAAACAAATCACAACGCTATATGAATGTCCGAGAACATCAAAAATAGTGAAACAAGTAAAAGTGTTATCATCGGCTTGGCCGATGCTTTGATATACCCTCTACTCATGCAAAATGTTTGCCATGCGAGTTAGGATGTACTGTACACGCATGTGTCTAATATTGGTTTTGTATGGAAGGTATAAGAACTACTTAACCGAAATAGACAATTTTCAATGCAAGCCTGATAGACAACGGTAAAAAGAAATCCTCTCACAAAATTTCATTCGCCTATGTCGATTCGTTTGGACGCTATCGTGTTTTCAACAGACAGACAGACAGACGGACATGGCTAAATCGATTCAGAATGTGATCCTAATTTAGAATGTATATACATTGTAGGGTCTCCGGTGACTCCTTCTTGGAGTTACAAATGTAATGACAAAGTGAATACCTTCCTGTGGAGGGTATAAAAAAGTTTTCCATAGCGGTCTGTTCTGGAAATTTATTTTGCGGCGAATCTATTTATGCGAAAGGGTTGTATCTATCTGGCTAATTTGAATATTTAATATGAGACTTTGCAACGTCTAACTATTTGGTAATAGATGGCATTAACAGTTTTGGTTTTATAGAGGGGTTCCATATTACCACCTTTTCCTCGACCTACTTAACTTAGCTCATATGTTAATTTTGTTAAAATCATTATAGCGGATTTCGAGAAAATCTAACTTGTATCCGATAAAACTAAATAGAAATACATATACAAAATGTTAATACTCACAGCTGGCGGTAACTCCAAAAGAGCATATACTGTGAAAACAACAAAATGACCGTTAAATATTTCCTCTGGCAGAAGCTCTGACACTGTCTTTACTTTCGTGTAATTTTTTATAGAGGGCCTAGTTAAAGGAAAAAAAAAAACAGTTTTTCAACCATTGCACACCAACAAATTAAAATCAAAACTTACTTTATATCTGGTGTCAGTGGAAATTTAAAACTCTCGTTAAATTTGGGCCACGAGTTAGTTTGAATGCTGCTGTCTAACCTTTTCGTTCCAGGAAACAGTTTTACCTTGCGTATAAAAAAAATAAAACATTTGATCTTGCAATCCTAATTTAGCTTAAAGCGTTTGCTCAACTTACGAAGCTGTACCTTAATATTATATCCATGCACCATTTTAAAGCCGAACACTGTGGGTAGATGGCGTGCTGCAATCAAAACCACATTCAGTTCAGGCGTCACTTTACTTGCGCTCTCGGCGCTGTCAGCTGATGATTGCATCGATTCAATGAAAATTTGAAAACCAATCTCTGGCTCCAAACTTACTGAGTGCCTTTGTTTGTTTACATTTGATGACGAAGAACTCTGCCCCGGAAGGAGCGAGCGTAATTTGTTAAATGATAATGACATATTGTAACTAAACGCACGTTACATGTCTCGTTTAAACACTCGCGCCGTTATTACCTATATGCACTTATAATGTAATGTCACTAGCTTGCATTTTTTTATTAAACGAATAGTGACACTACCTCGACTATCTAATTGTAGCAACATTCACTTCAGAAAATCAAAGTTATCTGCGGTTCGCCAGCAATATCACGTCACGATTACCTGGCCTAATCGAATCGCGGTTTAATACCTCCTAGAATGAACGAACAGACTGCTGATGCTGAGCAGTGAGCAATAGTCTCGCACACAGTGAAGTATCGAATTTACAATACGATTTGAATGAATAATATTAATAAACCGCACATGCACTTTTGCCTTAAACGCGATATAGAAAATTGTTCGTATTGTTCAATTAAAATTACTTAAGCCGTAGTACTGTACTGCACATCACAGTTGGGTTTTCGCTATTTCAACACAATCACGCGCACTAATGTAACGTGGACGGTGGACACTACACTACTTGGCTAGTGGTCATGGGTACTAGTACTAGGGTAGGCTGTAGCGAGTCCGGTGGTTTATGGAATTGGAATAATAATTGTTCTTAATTATTGTCTACTTATTTTGCTTCTATTTTATTCGCCAGCGCTTCAGAAAGGGAAAGAAAGTGAGATAAGAAAAGCACGTCGTCGTTGGTTTTCGTTTTGTATTGTATGAGTTGAGTATGAATCGTTGAACAAATCAATTCAATTTGAAAATAATAAAGCAACGCTCTCGCAGCTCGCACACCGCTCTTTTGAACTTTGAAAGTCGCGTTCGCACCACCACCACATCAAATCGCTTTCGTGATTCATTTATGCACAATGACAAAGAGGTGCAAATTTGTTGTTTATGAGTTGACAATTTTGTGTTGAATTGTTGATGGAATATTTGTTAAAGCCCACTTAATTACATTCGCATGTGAATCGTTCGGGATTATTTCCCTTTCGTATTCCGATCAAATGGATGTATTTAATTGTAACGGTCCTAATAAGCACTACCCCCTCTCATATGGGTAATACCCGAACGATTATTATTTGACACACTAATATAAGGCCACAGGCTAAGCGTGGAACTGAAAATCACAATGTCGGTGTTAGCAATGCCATAATGAAAAGTGTACATTCAATGGCCAGCGACCAGATATAGTGGCTTGTTCAGATTCGTGACTTACAAATTACTATAGACAAGAAATGATGTGACCGAGTTAACGACTGTGAATCTTCAGAGACTTCACAAGGGTAGCGCGAGGCATTGTACGCGTTGGCTTGGCGAATAATGCCCTAACTAAAATAAATTTTAGAGAGGAGTCTACATCAACACTTGAGCTCAATGGAATTTGTTCAATTCAAAATTTCTTATCTGTGTACTGAGATAACGCTTATCACGCTGGTAGTATTTGTTTTCACTAAAAAATTATTAGATCACTGAATGCGTGAGCTCATGTCTCAACTCTCAAGTAGTAATAAAAAGTGGTTTGTTGAAAACTGCAATATGTATTTTGGAACATATCTTCCTACAACAAAATAACAGACGAAAAATCAAGGTTTGTTATACAAATGAAAAATCAATGCTCATCTTATGCAATATAGTTTTTAAAACCAATATACGGTCGCTACATTTAAATGATTTTGTATATAAGTTTATCAAAAAGTTTGTTTAATGGGAGCTCGATTTCGATTGTGTCTACCTCTGGCACGAAGCAGTGGACAAATGCATGTTATCTTTTCTTTAAATTGTACCTAAGAGGTGTTAACAGGTCACTATGTTCTAGGAAAACATGCTGCAAGGCTTGGTTATTTTTGGCGTGGTTGCATGGATGAGGAAGAGGAACGCCATTCCACTTTTACTATGTTATGTAACGGTCCGGTCCGGTCAATTAGAATTTATCTAAACTCTATGAGAGTACTTTATCGATGAACTTACGGGTTAAGGATATTGCCGATTTGAGTGGGTCCCTAGATGGTTTAGATTCACAATTGAACCTGGTAGGTGGCGCTACGATCCGGTTCCAGGACTCGGCACGAGTACGATAACTACGGCGCCAAAGATTGATTACGGTATTTTGTAGAGGAGTTAAATACAAGCATTTTTTACTATGGGAGGGGGGGTCTATCTGGCTTCATTTAGTCGGGAGAGGCAATTGAAAAAAATAATACTTTAAATGAAAAAAAAAAAAAAAATAAATAATTAAAAAACAATGGCAACACTTACAATAAAGGAATTTAAGATTTTTGTAAGCTAGGAATCTGTTCTTTGATATTATTTTTAAAACAGTTATTTCTATGAATAGTTTTGGAAAAAAATGCTTTCAAACTTCAAATTTAAAAAAATTAAAAAATAAAAGTTTTAGGCTGATTTGTTTAATATTGAGATAATAGATACATAATTTGTTTGTAGTTTTTACTGCCGAAATCAATTCTTAATCGAACACTGAAAACCGGATTGATTTATGTCCCCTAATTTTTCAGAAAATTGAAAATTACTTTTATATGTCTCTCCGCTTAGAATACAAATTGTTACCCTTGCGCCTTGAAATGTGTATGGGGGGCATGATGCTCCCCTGCAACCCCCCCTGCTTGGAGTCACTGTTGGATTTTGGGATAGGTGCAAGGCTGAGTACTTTCTTTACTTTCTTTCTTTAAATTATATTAGTTTACCCAATGTCAACAACTTCAGCTACAGCCTCTGGCCTGAAATTTCACATTGGTTAGACAAAATTTTACGGATTTGCATTATACGCAATTCAGAACAGATTCCTGGCTTTAAAAAAAAAACTAAAGTACTTTTTTGTAAGTGTTGCCATTGCTTTTTAATGTTTTATTTTCATTTTAAGTATTATTATTTTTTAAATTACCCCTCCCGCCTAACCGGAGCGAGATAGCTCCCCCTACCATAGTAAAAATTGCTTGTATTTAACCCCTCTACAAAATACTGTTATCAATTTTTGGCGCCGTAGTTATCGTAATCTCCCCCAGGATTCGATGGGTTTTGATATTGATAAACCAACGTTCGGGCAGGAAAACGTGTACGGGTCAGCTAGTTATTGAATTCTTCTCGATCTAGATCGCTTTTTATTTTTGTTAAATTTTTTCTCCTGATTCGAGTCCATTTTTTCAATCGAGAGGGAGGGGTAATTAAAAAAATGGGCACGACTGGGTCGCACGCTTATGTTGTCTTAAATATGTATTTTGATCAGAATCGTTGGAGCGGTTTTTTGTGAAATTGTTACGTGCTGGTTTGACTGGGTCCGTGCTGGCATGCTGGTCCCGACCCTTTGCTCGCCGGAGGGCGTAAGGTCCTTGACCCAGGCACGAACAAAAAAAATCATGCCAGACTAGCGAAAAACTGGGTATGCAGTCATGTTAAGCATGTCTACATTAACTAAACTATCAATTTTGGTTCAAATCGTTAGAGCCGTTTTCGAAAAATGTAAATTATTTAATAGTGCGTAAAATGTTTGTATGGGAAGTACTAAATACGAAGTTTGAAACAAATCCTAGCGTTTAGATTCCGCAGGGGGGAGGGGCAGATAGACATACAGAGGAACAGAATTGCGAGACCCACTTTTTTGAGTTCCCCGATCTTCTTAATATCAGAATTGATCAAAACCTCGAGTTCGAGCCCCCTCATGTAGCTGACCTCCCCGTGGTGGGGGGCGGGCAACATGTCTAGACACCTAGACATGGCTAACGAAGCACACACCCAATGATGACAAAGCGACGAAAGCGAGCCTCGGATATTGCCAAGCCTGTCAAAATAGGGCGCCCTTTGGAGCCAGGCCTGGAGGGTGGCAGTTTGCGAGCGTCTGGTGGTCGGCTTGTCACGCTCGGCAGTCGGCCGGGTTTAACCCGAAACGGCTACGAGCTTCCTGTCAATGGTCTCGCAAACCATTATGGGGGTCAGAGGGTGGATGCGCTATGCACCAATAGGGGCATAGGTGGACTTTCGGTTACTCGACAACGGCATCGACTTAGGATAGGCACGTGGAACATCTCTTCGCTCACGGGAAAAGACCTGGAGCTTGTTGGGGAGGCTGTTAAATATCGACTAGATATAGTTGGTGTTTCCTCAACAAAGCAAAGGGGTTCTAGAACTGTGGACCTTGCAGATGGGTGGAAACTCTTCATGTCGGGAGTAGCACCTTCAATGTCTGCTCAGGCGGGAGTGGGGATACTCACAAGTCCCAGGCTGTCAGGCAGAGTATTGGAGTGGATTCCATTAGGAGGGAGAGTTGCGATCTTAAAGCTAAAACTTGAAAGATCAACCCTAGCTCTGGTGCAGGTGTATGCACCGAATCTGGAGTCGGGGTACGCAGCTTTCTTGGATGAAGTTGATGCAGCCCTTGAAAAGGTTGCAGATATGGATTCTTATATCCTGATGGGTGATTTCAATGCTCACGTGGGTGCGGATTTCTCGACATGGGGCAGCGCGATTGGGAAACACGGTGACCCCGATCAGAACGCGAACGGAGAGAAGTTGTTGGACTTTTGTTGTTCAAATGGAATGTCCATTATGAACACTTTCTTTCCACACAAAGATATCCATAAATACACATGGTACCGTCGAAGTCTTCAGCAGAAATCGCTGATAGATTTCTTTGTGGTACCATCGTGTATTAAAAGGATGGTTTGTGATGTTCGTGTGTTGAGAGGGGCTGAACTGTCAACTGATCACCACCTGGTGTTGTGCAAATTGTATCTCAACGATCAAATATCTATCCTGCCAAAGCGTAAACCAAGAATGGTTACGCGCATACGGTGGGAGGGGCTACAGAACGATGAGATACGGGAGGAATTTGCACGGCAGGTATCTGAAAGGTTTGAACAAATTCCAAACCAAATGTTCCATTGAATGTAGAGGAAGAATGGCAGCTGTTTTCAACAACAGTTATTGCCTCTGCAGGACATGTTTGCGGAGTGAAGCGGCTCGGTGTGGCGGCTGGTGGTGAGAAAAGAACTGCGTGGTTTAAAACGCCCGGAGTTCAAGAAGCTATCAGAGAGAAGAAGAAGGCTTTCAAGGTGTGGATTCACTTGGGGGACTCTCCTTCTCGAAACCGGTACATTGAGGCGCGAAGAACTTGCAAATTGGCTGTTAAAGCAGCCAAAGAACATTCTTGGAAGGAGTTCGGCGAAAAATTGGACCGCGATCACAGATCTGCAAGCAAGGTGTTCTGGCAGACCATCCGCCGTCTTAGAGGAAGGAAGTGGAACATTATCGAAGGAGTCAAATCCAAAGATGGTACACTTCTTTCTAATGAGGAGGACATCTTGCGCAGATGGAGCGAGCACTTTTCCGAATTGCTCAATCCAATCCAGGGCATTGAGGATGACACATCTATCGCCTTAAGCAGGGCGGAAAATAGTCCCACGGTAGAGGAAGTCACTTTTGCGATCAAATCGCTAAAAGCTGGCAAATCTGCCGGAGTGGATGAAATCCGGCCAGAAATGCTAAAGGCCTTAGGTGAAGAGGGAGTCAAATGGCTCTCTCGTGTCATTAAAGTGGCCTGGGAATGCGGCGAAACACCCAGCGATTGGCAGATTGGGGTGATTGTGCCCCTTTTCAAGAAAGGGGATAAAAGAGATTGCTCCAATTACAGGGGTATATCACTTTTAAGTCTCCCCGGAAAAGTCTTTGCCAAGGTGCTGGAAACGCGTTGCAGAGCTGTGGTCGAGGCACGATTAGGAGATGAGCAGTGCGGCTTTCGTCCCGGCAGAAGCACAACCGACCAGTTATTCACTCTCAGAATGGTACTTGAGAAGGCTTGGGAGTATGCTACACCTGTTTACGCTTGCTTCGTAGATTTGGAGAAAGCATATGACCGAGTCCCTCGAGGGAAACTCTGGAGTGTATTACAGGAGTATGGAATTGATGGTTCTCTCTTGAGAGCCATTCAATCTCTTTACACAAACTGTAAAAGCTGTGTTCGGGTAAACGGCGTTAAATCAATACCTTTCACCGTGGGCGTTGGACTTCGTCAGGGGTGCATCTTGTCTCCTCTCCTTTTCATTACTTATATGGACTGGATGTTACAGCGCAGTCTTGGCGAGGAACGTTTCGAATTGGGAGATCTGAGGATAAGTCATTTGCTCTTCGCTGATGACTTGGTCATCCTTGGGTCCTCTCAGACTGAACTTCAGCGCGCACTCGATCGGTTTGTAGCCGTTTGTGTTGAAGCTGAGATGAAGGTAAACGTGAACAAATCTGAAGTGATGGTCGTCTCCAGAACGCCTGTTCAATGCACTCTGCATGTTAGTGGAGTCCCATTGAAACAGGTGGAGAAGTTTAAGTATCTCGGGGTCTTATTCACGAGTGATGGAAGGAGCAATGCCGAGTTTTCCTGTAGGATTGGTCAGGCTGGGTCAATTTTGAGACAGCTTGGTCATTCTGTTATTAGGAGGACTGAACTTGGTCTCAAAGCTAAGTTGTCAGTCTTTAATTCGGTGTTTGTTCCAACTCTCACCTATGGTCATGAGGTTTGGGTAATGACCGAAAGAATAAGATCGCGGATACAAGCTGCCGAAATGAGATTTCTCCGTAGTATTGCTGGTGCGACCCGTCGAGATCGCATCAGAAATACCAGAATACGTGAGGAACTCAATGTCGAGCAGCTACTTCTCCGGACGGAGCGATCCATGCTTCGGTGGTTTGGTCATGTTAAACGCATGTCCCCGACCAGGATTCCACGACGTGCTATGGAATCCGTACCATCGGGTAGGCGTCCTCTAGGTAGACCAAGGATGAGATGGTTAGATCAAGTCCATAATCTCTCCTATAACCGTATGGGGATTGCCCTTGATGATTTAGAGTCGATGGCGGAGGATCGAGAGCTATGGAGGGTCCACTTGAGCAACCTACACCCGCGACCCACTTAATGGACAAGCGGACCATTGAAAATGAATGAATGAATGAATGAACCTCGAGTTCGAAATTTTGTACGAAAACAAATATCTTTCTCTTAAATACTACGTAGGTATACGAGAAATTTAAAAAAATACTTAGAAAGAAAAAAAATTAGCATTTTTAAAAGCATTTTTTGTTTGGGACCGAGGAAAAAAGTAAAACAAGTAGACTTTCACAAAAATTCTGAATTTTCTATGGGTATCTACTTAATGGGTTAAGGAAAGTTTTGTATCATTAAAAAGGAATTTAAATGACCTTTCCATTGATGCGAAAATTTACTTGAAGTAATTTAAAATTATGAGTAGAATTACCTATAGTTTTGTCAAAATACTTATACCCACCATTGTATTTTTGTTTTCATTTTCGCCGCTTAAGGTATTGTACTCTCCACGAAAAAATAAGTTCTTTACGACAAAAAATCCGGAAACATTTGCGCGGTCAGAGCAGTACCGTTAAATGTTGATCCCATGCTTTTATACTCATTATAAATAAATGAATAAATTATAAATTATTTGATCTTAAGGCCGTTTTTTCATCATCATCATCATCATGATGTTAGATGCCGTTTGTTATCTGATATAAATAATATTATCTTCGGATAATTTTTTATCGTGGTGGAAAACGAATCTTCAGCTGTCAACAATTTATCCTGCTCCGGGAGCAAGATAATAAATTATCGTATGGGCTAATTTTTGACATTTTCTTTTGCTTAAGTTTTGCTAGAATATTCAAGAATACCGTAACATTCGATAAATCTCTGTTTTTTTTTAACTTTCTCGTATACGTAGTATCTAAGAGAAAGATATTGATTTCGTACAAAATTTCGAACTCGAGATTTTGATCAATTTTGATATTACGATGATAGGGGAACTCAAAAATGTGGGTCTCGCAATTCTGTCCGTCTGTATGTCTGTCTGTCCCACCGCTGCGGAATCTAAACTCTTGGGCGGATTTGCTTCAAACTTCGTATTTAGAGTTTGTAGGCTTCCCGCTCGGGAGGTTGTTTTTTTTATTCTAGCCCTAATATTAATGGTACCTCCCATATAAAAATTTTACGAAATATGCCTAAATTTAGATTTTTTCGAAAACGGCTCTAACGATTTGAAGCAAAATTGATAGTTGAGTTAATGTAAGCATGCTTCACGTGACTGCATACCCAGTTTTTCGCTAAATAGTCCAGCAACGGCAGTTTTAAAATTGACTTTTTCTCGAAAACGGTAAAAAAATTAAAAAAAAAAAACGAATTTTTAAAGTACTATTGTCATTCTTAACTTGATAGCAAACTCAGTTTTTCCCTAAAAAGACTGAGTCCTTTGATATCTACCCAAATCTCTAATAATAGTACTTTTAAAAACCGCTCATATCTCAAAAACGCCATTTTCGATTATAATAAAAATGTTACTTTCAAGTAATGCTTAAATCCATAGTAATACCACTGGCTCAGTTTTAAGCTAAACAGTTGGAAAACAGTGTTTTTTGAAACATGAATGCGTCCTTCGATTTCCACTCCAATCTCTAAAAACGTAACTTTAAAAACTGCTCATATCTCGAAAACGCCATTTTCGATTTGGATGAACATATATCTGCTAGGTAATGTTTATATCCTGAAGAATATGTCGTACTTAGTTTTCAGCTAAACAGTTTAATAACAGTGCTTTTCGAATCCAAATTGTAACATTTGTCAGCATAATTTTACAAAAAACCGCTCTAAGGATTTTGATGAAAATACATATTTAAGACAACATAAGCATTCTTAACATGATCACGTACTTAGTTTTTCTCAGAAAACTCTAATATTGCCGTTTTATGAATATTTCTCAAAAATTACTACCCAAATCCCGCTCTGTATTCACACACGGTATATTTTTGTAAAGTCCAAAACTTCAGTACATAGCAATATAAATTGTGGGTGAAATTTGAAAGCAATAAAGTGTTCTAGTTAATACGTAGGTTTATGTTTATCTACTATGTATTTACGGTATTAATTAAACCTTGAGTGGGTATGATTTTAAACGTAAAATTTTTCTAAAATGACTCTGACATTCTGCGAGATTCGCAATAAACGAGAAAGTTACGTGCGACACAGTCGTGCACATTTTTGATTGTTTTCCTCGGTCAAAAAAAAAATGTTTTGATGCAAAAAGTTTCTTCAAACAATTCTAATACCCTATTCACTTACTTACTTACTTATCGGGCTCCCGACCCGTGAAGAGTGTCTGCCTGAGACACTGCAGCCTTCCATCCTCTACGATCCCGGGCACGCTGCTTCCAATTGTCCAGACCAAGCGCTCTGGCATCCGCGATGGCTTGGTCTTTGAAACGGAGGTTCGGTCTTCCTTGTCTTCTCGAACCTGGGGGCTGGGATTCGAAGACCCTCTTGGCTGGAGCATTATTGTCCATTCGCTCGATGTGGCCGAGCCAATGTAGTCGACGGGTTTTGGCTTCTTGGTCTACATCCACATCTTGGTACAGCTCATAGAGTTCGCGGTTGTATCTTCTCCTCCATTCGCCCTCCTCGCACACAGGACCAAAAATCCGCCGAAGTATTTTTCTTTCGAAGGAGCCCAGTAGCATCTCTCCCTTCTTGCTTATCGTCCAGCACTCGGCGCCATAAAGCAGAACTGGCAGGATGAGGGTTTTGTAGAGCACACATTTCGTCCTTCGAGTTAGGAGTTTTGAACCCAGTTGTTTTGCCAAACCGAAGTAGCAGCGGTTTCCTAGGGTAATTCTTCGTCGGATCTCCACTAGGGTGTCATTCGTGGAGTTTACGTTTACTCCGAGGTAGGTGAACTCCTTAACTACCTCGAAATTATTGCTATCAATAGTGACGTTTTGTCCTAGGCGGTGGACAGATGCTTGTTTGTTTGTTGATAGCATGTACTTAGTCTTGTCCTCATTTACTACAAGTCCAACGGATTTCGCCTGTTCTTCAATCGCCGTGAACGCTTCTATCACGGCACGCTGGGAGCGACCGATGATGTCAATATCGTCCGCATAGCCAAGCAGCTGGACGGACCTGTTGAAGATAGTGCCTTCCGTGTTGACACCTGCCCTGCGCACTATCTGCTCCAGTACGAGATTGAAGAAGTCGCATGATAGAGCGTCTCCTTGCCGAAATCCGGTGCATGTTTGAAATAGTTCGGAAGAGCTGCTTCCAAACTGCACGTTGCAGCGTGTGTTTTCCAGCGTCGCGCGACACAACTGAATCAGTTTTGCCGGGATTCCGAATTCGGCCATCGCCATATAGAGCTCCTGACGATGTATGCTATCATACGCGGCTTTGAAGTCGATGAATAGGTGGTGGGTTTCGACTTGAAATTCGTTGGTCTTTTCCAAGATTAGCCTCAGTGTGAAAATTTGGTCTATAGTCGATCTGCCGGGCCGGAAGCCACACTGGTACGTGCCGATTAGTGTGTTGCAGAACGGTTTTAGACGTTCACACAGTACGTTGGATAGGATCTTGTATGCGACATTTAGCAGGGATATGCCTCGATAGTTCTTGCAAGACATAGGATCGCCTTTTTTGAAGATGGGGCATATGGAGCTGATAGTCCAGTCATCGGGCATGTTTTCTTCCACCCATACTTGGTTGATGATTCGGTGCATGCTCCCTACCAAAACATCACCACCGTATTTAAAGAGCTCCGCTGGTAGACCATCAGACCCTGCGGCCTTGTTGTTCTTAAGCTTTTTTATAGCTAAGCCAACTTCTTCTATACTAGGTGGTGGAACTAGCTCTTCATTGACTGGACGTGGGTTCTCTTCTTGCCCTATCACTCTCTCTACATGATGCCCATTAAGCAGCTGCTGGAAATGCTGCTTAAACACATCTACTATTCCCTGCGCTTCGGTGACTAGGTTCCCTTCGCTATCTCGAAGAGCCTGCGTTCCGGTTTTGTAGCCAGCAGCCAGTTGCTTAGCTTTTTTATAAAACCTCCGGATGTTATTACGATCGCGCGACTCTTCGATCTCCTTGAGCTGGGAAGCTGCGTAAGCCCTCTTCTTTCTACGCAGGATCTTCTTTTCCTCCCTTCTCCTGGCTCGATACTCTTCTCTCGCTGCCCTTGTTTTGCGCTGCAGCGCTTTCTTGTGTGCATCTTCTGTCACCTTTTTCCTGTACACGCATTCATCATCATACCACGGGCTCTTTCTCTGGGGTGGCTGGTACCCTACGGTGGTTTCGGCTACCTCCTTGATGATGTCGCGATACTGGCACCACTGATTGTTGGCGTTTGTGGTAGGTGAGTGCACAGAGGAGAGTTTCATACTCAGGCGCTCGCTGTAGGCTCTGGCTACTCCAGGTGTGCTAAGGCGTCCAACGTCGAATTTCTTCTTCTGGGCAGTTCGCAGCTTCTTTTCGTTGGACAGTCGAGCTCTGAATTTAGCCGCAACAAGAAAATGGTCAGAGTCGACGTTTGCCCCTCGGAATGTGTGCACGTCGAGGATGTTGGATGCGTGCCTCGCATCGATTAGCACATGGTCGATTTGGTTGGCGGTTCGACCGTCTGGAGAGCGCCAGGTTGCTGTGTGGATCCTTAGCCTTGGAAACCTAGTGCTACTTATCACCGTATTACGAGCTGCTGCAAAATCGATTAGTCGGTAGCCGTTGTCTGTTGTCGTTTCGTGGATTCTGTGCTTACCAACTAATCCGCCAAAGATGTTTTCCTTTCCGACTTTAGCATTGAAATCCCCGAGTACAACTTTTACATCATACTCCGGACAGGCTCCGTAGGCTCCATCCAGGAGGTCGTAAAACTCCTCCTTGATAGGATCTTCTGCCTCGTCGGTAGGGGCGTGTGCACATATTAGGCTTATGTTTTGGAAGGTAGCTTTGATGCGGATCACAGAAAGGCGATCACTTATCGGCTTGAAGTCAATGACTTTTGTCCTAAGCCGATTTCCCACGACGAATCCGCATCCTAATACATGCAATCTTTTGTTGCAGCTGTAATAAATGTCGCAATCTTTTCTTTTCATCATACCTGATCCTATCCATCGTATCTCCTGGATCGCGGTTATATCTGCCTTGTACCGCGTGAGGACAGACTCAAGTTTTTGAGTAGCACCTGGGGTGTAGAGCGTTCGTACATTCCAGGTACATACTCTCAGATCGTAGTCCATTGACGTTCCGGGTCTGGTTGCCATTTGAGGAGTTCCATTATCCGAGGCTGGTTGTGTCTCTCTCATAACTACTGGTTTTTTCCATGGTCGGGAAGTTACCCCGACGGCACAACCCCCAACCTGGAGGACCAGGCCCTTGTTTTGACCCTAGGACAGCGGGCCGGAAAAACCGATGCCAGTAACCCATTTTGGGATATGAGCGCTGCCGTTGACCCATATTGAGGGCTCCTCCGCCACCAACACCCTGGCTCAGTATTGGAGATCCCCATAGACCTGGTATCCAAATATGTCGAAGCAGCTCATACAGGGATTACACTTTAGTTCGACCTGACCGGAACTGTAGACGCCACCGTTGATTCCATCTAGGGAATTCATCCGCTGCCGCCTGAAACAAGAGGAAGTGTCTTAGTGCGTAGACACTCCTCCCCCCTCTCTCGTTCGCTGCCACCAACGACCTTCCACAGGGGTTGGTTACCCCATCTCCAGTCGAGGTACTAGGCACCCACCAGTCACCAACGTGGAGGTGAGAGTAGGAGTTGGTAGTGAGAGGCTAGAGTGGGAACGCTTGTGTTCTCATATAATCGCATCACTACCCTTAAACCGGCCTACACCAAGCTGAAAACTGGGTTTTCGCGAAAACAGTCGAAAACAGAAGTTTTCCCATACATATTGCAGTTTTCAAAACGAGTTGTTTAAGGTCGTTTTCCATGAAAACGCCACGAAAACGAGTACAATCGTTGGGTTGTTGAAGCAGACACACCTTTTGCAACATTCAGATTCAGCTAGCTCAGCAAAACTGCCGACAGGATGTGAGAGACTGAGTGAGAGTTTTTGATTATCTTTGCATTGCACCATAAAGAGGAAACTACCTGCCACAACTAAATGGTATTTTCAGATGTTTTGATCACCAACCAGAGAGAATAGACCACCAGCTTCGGCCAAAAATGAGAGTTTCATAGAGCCAGTTTTAAAATAAGTAGCTCCGCCTCTTTTTCTATCTGTGAATACGTGTGAATAAGCAAAAAAAGATGAAATAAGACAAATTGAATCTGAGATGGCTTTGAAATAATTCAAATAATTGAAATAATTGACCACTATTGGGACGTGTTCAGCAAATGGTGTGTGTGGTGTGGTGAATTAACTGCCAACTTATGTTTTATTAAAAAGCATAATAATATATTTGCGTAATAACTGTATTTAATGATATGATTTGTATTTTATGACATTATTACAAAAAAAAAAAATATTATTTTAAGCTGTAAAACTAAATTGCAAGCATAATGAAATCAGCTAAACGGGATTCTTTGCAATTTTGTTGATATATATTTTAAGCTCTTTCTTCTTATATTTTCAAGAACAGCTATTTTGGAATAAATAAAGTTAGCGAAAACTATTTTGGTCGTATATAAATAGGCATGTTTATTGTTTTATTTTATCTATGAGGACAAAATGATGAGTGGTTTTTGAATTAGGTTTTATAAAGAATTTGTTGTTCAAAAATTAAAAATCAACATTTGTCACTTAAAACATGGACATTTTAATACAAAGCCTGCTAGAAAACGTGTTTTAAAACATCATACATAGGCGCTACGGAATGCATAGCATAGCGTATACACAGGCCAGAACGGCGTCAAATTTAAATAAAAAAGTGGCATTTTTGATTTAAAAAAAAAAAGTTCGTTTCCATAGTAACGCGTAAACTAAAGCGAAAAGTGAACTGTACTGAAAAGTGTAGGTACGTAATATTTTAATTTAAAACACGTAATTATCTTATTTGTTTTGTTATGTTAAGCTAAGTACGCTGCTCGAGCGAAACTAAATTTTAGCGGCTCTCCAATTTTTCTCTCCGAACATTAGCTAAAACCCTATCTAAATTCTGACATAGAGTGCGCTGTGGATACAAGTGTCACACAAAACAGCCGTTCGATGAAAATAAATTTCTTCAAAAATTCATCGACGCGAAAAAGTGTTGCAGTTTCTTTTCTCCTTGTCTGCTATTCCTTGATCACAAATTTAACACTTTCAAAGGATTCCTCATCGAAGTATTCATTAAAAAACACTATCCTTATTTACTTTTCCGCAACACAAAAACAGAACCGAAAAAAAACAACATGATCTGTCAAAATTTAGCTTGAAAATATGTACCGAACACACAGTACAGTCTGAAACGAAAATTTGATTTTTAGCTGAAGCAGTGTACCGCTCGGCTAAATGGATTGGCTTAAATTTAGCTCAGCTAAATTTTGGAGAGAATTTTGTATGGGAGCTAAAATTTAGCTCGAGCAGCGTACTAAGCTTTATCATACTTTTGCTTTTTGTGTAGGTATTCTTTTGTTTTTCACAATGAAATTATAACATAATTTAATAATCCATAAATTTTGAATAACATTCGCGTTATTTACTATTTTGATTCTACGTAGTTTTGACTTTTAAATAAAATGAATTGTATTAAAAATATTTCCTGAAATTCGCATATTTGCCCTAGCGAAAGCGTAATAGGTATGTACGTGTACATATATGTTAATAAATTCTTATTTACACCTCATGCAGATTCCTTGTGTTTTTTTGTCATCCATTTTAGTTTTGCAGTTTAAACCCATTTATATTTGTACGCTTTTAAAAAAAATGTAAGTTGGTAATAATTTCCCCACACCGAACACACAATTTGCTTAACACGTCCCGATAACGGCCAATTTATTTGAATTATTTGAATTTTTTCAAAGTTACCACCGAATAACTGTAAATGTTACTATGTGCCAGTGTATGCGTGACCAAATTCACCCTCCGTTTACTTTAACATTGCACGCATTCTTAACCACGCAGTAACTTTTTGAAACTGGCTCTACGAAACTCTCATTTTTGGCCGAAGCTGGTGGTCTATTCTCTCTGGTTTGTGGTTTTGATTTTGAATGTTGCTTATGTTAATTATTTTATGCATTTAACCATAAGTTTAAGCGAAGTTTAGTAACTAAAATAAAAGTCTAGTCGCCACAAACATTTCATAGCTAGTTTCACAGCTAATTGAAACGTCAAACGAAAACGAGTTGGTGTTCGGTGTGAGTTTTCTAAACTTTTTTGACGAAAACTCGGTTTTCGGCTTGGTGTGAATAGGGTATAAAAGTGACAGCAAAAAAAAATTTTCCAAAATCTCTTCGCTAATATTTTTTATGATTATTTGAATGGGATGATCTCAGAAAAATTTTGTATGAAATGGAGGAATAAGTGGCTAAATTAGTCATTTTTAGCAGTTTTCAAAAATCATAAAAAATATTAGCGAAGAGATTTTTGAAAATTTTTTTTTGCTGTCACTATTAGAATTGTTTGAAGAAACAAAAAAGTGGACCTTGACCAAAATTCTAAATTCTAAAATTTTTAAATGGGTACTTAATGGGTTAAGGAAAGTTTTGTATCAATCAAACGGAATTTAAATGACCTTTCCATTGATGCCAAAATTTACATGAAGTAAGTTTCAAATTATGAGCAGAATTAACTTTAGTTTTGTCAAAATACTTATGCCGACCAGTGTATTTTCTACTGCTTACAAGAACTGCTTCCGTTTTGTGTTCTGCAAGGGTGAGGCCAGCCGAACTCGAACCAATTCCGTACAGTCCTTATTGTGGAGTTGCTTAACTGTTCCACCTCTTCAATTAGTTTGCCAGTTACGACGATTGCAATGTCGTCGGCGAAAACAATAATTTTGGTTTCTTCCGGAATTGGGAGGCGTAGAACCCCGTCAAACATGACATTCCAGAGTAAAGGACCTAGTACTGAGCCCTGTGGTACCCTGCCGGTGACGTTATTTTCTTTAACCCCCATAGTCTGTGGTGTAGTTTAAGACCGTGTCTAGCATGCACAGCGGGCGGTATGGTGATGGTTGGTTGGTTCCGGTGGTTTGTTCACATTGGGGAGTAGTACCAGGCTCTGCCTTTTCCACAGATTGTTGGTTTTTTAGACCTGTTTGCATCGGTGTTTACTCACTTTTGACGCTCACTGTATATTGGGGACGACGTCAGGACCAGGCGACTTACTTTCCCCAACTTTGTTGCAAATGTTGATTAGTTCGTTTGCAGTGTCTAGGGGGATGTTCTGGAGTTCTTGAGTTTCATCCTCACCGTAGTATATTTCCGGGAATTGTGTATGCAGGAATTTGGGACACGTGGGAATCGGCTGCCATCTCTTCAGTTTTTAAATTACAACTTGGTAGGCCATGCCCCAGGGATTTTTATCTGCTTCGTTGCATAGCTCCAGGAAACGTCTTGTTTTGCTTTGCTGTATGGCCATTTTAAACTCTTTGCGTGCTGCATTGTATCGGCTATATAGGTTGGTGGAGGTTGGCATTGTTCTGGTTCGAGTGTATAACTTCCGTGCTGTATGACATTTGTCCGCAATTCGGCTATTTCCCCTGTCCACCAGTAAACCGGTTTACGGTGGCTTTTTCCTTTTTTCCTTATCATGATGGCATCACAAGTCCGCGTTATTTCCCCTATGGCTTGTGTAGCTTTGTTGCTAGCAGGCCCCATCAATTCTGTGCCTCTGGGGAAGATGGAATGGAATAACTCTGTGTCAAAAGTACTTGTCTTTCATCCCCGTATTGGTGGTTGATTTACAGGTAGTCTACTTAAACCTTTTCTACCTGATACCTGTAATTTTTCTGTCTCCGGGTCTTGGATTTTCTTAAGTTTTACCAGCAGATTTCCCTTTGCGTGTTGTTCTTATTTGTTCTACATTTTGGCCCAATTCCTTTAGATCTGGGTTACCCTTCACTTTCCGGAGCATATCAGCGTAGGTTAAGTCTCCTTTGGCACATACGGTTGGAGTCTTTTAGCCCTTCTGTGTTGCCCTTTATCCTTCTTTCCCCAGGTAGGTATGTGCCTGTACTGCTGTTTGATGGTACGGATTCCATAGCACGTCGTGGGATCCTTGTCGGGGACATACGTTTAACATGACCAAACCACCGAACCATGGACCGCTCCATCCGGAAAAGTAGTTGCTCGACATTGAGTTCCTCACGTATTCTAGTATTTCTAATGCGATCTCTACGGGTCACACCAGCAATAAATCGGAGGAATCTCGCAAAACTTATGACCATAGGTAAGTGTCGAGGAAGAAATAAAAACTGGTTCCTTTAAGTTTAATTTATTATTAAATTTATTCAACTTCAATCAATTAAATAAAAATGAACAAAAAAAACTAAAAGAGCGTCCAGAACCTTCCTTCTTCCAATTCAAAAATTACTCGATACATCAGTTACAAAATGACATTTGCCAGAGTTCATTGTCAGTTGTGTTCATCGTTGCTGGTTCTGTTCGCCTTGTTAATCATTGTCGACATTCTCCTCCCCATGAGACAGCTGCTCTGCTGTTGACTCATCTTCTTTTGGACCTTTGACATCTAAGACAGCTAACTTAACAACTGGACGAACGTAGACGCCACTTGATGTTTTCACCGTCGCTCGACGAACTTGTCCGTCCTTCGCAGTAACTGTATCGATGACTACTCCCTTCGGCCACATCCCTCTAGGTAAACTTTCATCGATGATCACCACCACATCTCCCTTCTTAACTGGCTTGACCGTAGCGAACCATTTTGCTCTTCGTGTCAGCAACGGCAGATATTCACGCACCCATCTACTCCAGAACATGTCGGCCAGCTTCTGACATTTCCTCCAGCTTTTACGGAGCATTAAGTCCTTTGTGTCAAACGTTCCAGGCGGCTTAGTGCCATCAGATGATCCAAGCAGGAAATGGTTGGGAGTTAGGACCTCCGCATTATCACAATCCAAGGCGACATATGTCAGCGGACGAGTATTTATTATAGATTCCACCTCTATAAGTGTTGACAGAAGAGTTTCATCTCTGAGTTGTTGTTTGCCGATCACCTCCTTAAGTACGTTCTTAACCGAACCAACGAGCCTTTCCCAACAACCACCCATGTGTGGTGCTGAGGGAGGATTGAAAAACCACTGCGTCTCCATCGTGTTGATTCCTTCTTTTATAGCGTTGATATCCAAGGTCTGCAGAGCCTCACGCAATTCCTTTTCAGCACCTTTAAAATTAGTCCCATTATCCGAATAAATCTCCCTGGGTTTGCCGCGACGTGCAATAAAATTTCGTATGCACATTATACAGGAATCTGCAGATAGACCATGTGCCAGTTCCAGATGCACCGCCCGAATAGTCAAACATGTGAAAAGTGCTCCCCATCGTTTTTCAGTCCGACGTCCAATCACCACATTTATTGGTCCGAAATAGTCCATCCCCACGTATGTGAATGGTCGAATATATGCTGCAAGCCTCGCAGCCGGTAATGGAGCCATCTCTGGATAACTTGGCTTCGCCTTATCTATTCGACAACGTTGACACCGCCTGCATACTGATTTGAGACAAACGCGCAATTTTGGGATCCAATAGCGTTGACGAATTTCATTTAGCACCGTCTCGTTGCAACGGTGATGATATGCTCTATGATAGAAATCCACTATCAGCTCGGTGACTCGATGGCCTTTTGGCATAATTATAGGCCGTTTGGTATGGTGTTCAATGCAACTGGCGTTGTCGATACGGCCCCTTATGCGCAGCAATCCATTTTCATCCAGATATGGCGAACAATTCCAAAGAGCATAGCCTTTCTTCAGACTCCCGCCATTAGTAGGAACCGCAACCTCATCGCCGTATGTTTGTATCTGTGCTATTCTTATAAGCAGAGTGTGCGCTCGTTCAAGTTCTGCAGCCTGAAGTGCTCCCGTAGACGATTCCATTCCACAGCATTTTTTCTTTAAATTGTCAACCACTCGTACTATCCACGATGTTGTGCGATGAAGCTTCTCCCAAGTAGAAAATCGATCGAAGTCTATAAATGATTCTTCAGCCAAACAGTGCAAGAAAACAAATCTTGGTCTAATCTCCTCCTGCTGTTCAAACGATTGTTCATCTGGTTGCTCTGGCCATAACTCCTCAGAATCGTATAAGAACGAAGGTCCTGTGAACCATCTGCTGTCTTGCCGGAATGATGGTGTTTTAGCCCATTTTGTCGCGTCGTCAGCAACGTTGACCTTCGTTGGAAGTCATCTCCATTCGCTGACTTTTGTCTTCTGTAGCACTTCGCTTATTCGAAACATCACAAACTGGTTGTATCGCTTAGGATCGGATCGGAACCAACTCTTCACAGTGCGAGAGTCGGTCCAAAAAACCCGTTTTTGGATGTGCAGCTTATGATTAGCAGTTACGAATTCAGCCAGTCTAGCACCTAAAACTGCTGCTTGGAGCTCCATCCTCGGGATTGAAATTGGCAAAACTGGAGCTATTTTGGTTTTCGCACCTACCAATGCGCATTGTACCGTTGAACCATTGCTAATCCGAAAATAAGCAACTGCCGCCATTGCGCTCTCGCTTGCATCGACGAAGATGTGTAACTGGATCGACGTGTTGCTTTCAGCAGTCAAAGAAGAATAACATCTGGGTATCATAACATCTTCTACACGGGGCAGCAAGCGCAGCCATTCATTCCACTGTTGATGAAGACGATTAGGAATTACTTCGTCCCAATCCACGCCCGATTTCCAAACTTCTTGAAGAAGAGCTTTTAATATTACCAAGTAGAATGCAAGAAAGCCCAAAGGGTCGAACACGGACATTAGTATCCTTAGCAATTCCCTCTTAGTCGGCATCCGAGTTCCAGTCAACACGTCATCTTGAGCCTTAGTAAATCGTAGCGAAAATGTAAAAATGTCTGCTTCCGTTTTCCACCACAACCCTAGCACTTTATTCGAATTGGTCTCCGGATCTGACACGAGTTGAATTTGTTTGTCTCCTTGCCTCGCTTCCCCTAACGCCCTTACTACTTCACAAGAGTTTGAAAGCCAGTTGCGAATCCGAAAACCAGCCTTCGAATGAATGAAGCGTACCTCCTTTGCCAAATTTATTGTCTCGTCGATGGTATCGAGACTATCCAAGAAATCATCTACATAATGATGTTCGGTTATTGCGATGGAAGCTCTGGGATATTTGTCAGCATAGATGTTTGCGTTATAGTTCTTTATGTATTGTGCCACACTTGGAGAACACGAAGCCCCAAATGTTAGAACCTCCATCTGATAAACGTCTGGCCTCCGTTCGGAGTCCCCGTCACGCCACAAGAACCTTTGAGCTGGTTGATCCTCTTTCCTCACCCGGACTTGGTGGAACATCTCACTGATATCGCCACACACAGCTATCTTCCTAGATCGAAACGTGTACAACACCGCTGGCAATGCAGCAAGTTGGTCAGGTCCCTTGAGGAGCATTGTGTTAAGCGATACACCCATCGATTTAGCAGCTGCATCCCATACCAAGCGAACCTTACCAGGCTTATTGGAATTCGTTACAATAAATGTTGGCAGATACCATTCCCTTGGTTGTTCAACTCGAAGCTCCGACTCTTCCAATATTCGGGCGTACCCTTTATCCAAAAGATTTTTAAACTCAGAATTTAACTTACTCAAGATTTCTGGCTGCACCCTAATCTTCTTCTCAAGGCACTGCAAGCGCTTCATAGCCATAGCGTAGGAGTCCGGCATGTTCACGTTGTCGTACCTCCACAGAAGTCCGCATTCATATCTGTCACCCACATTTGCTGTTGTTGTCTTCAAAATATTCATGGCTCGTTTCTCCTCAGATGATTCAATATATGCCTTTTCATTAACGCAGCTATCCATCATAAGGAACTTACCCACATCATTATGCAATAGACGGTCACAATCGCAAGCCTCGTAGTGATGATAATTCCGATGTTCCGAACCCGTTGACTCAGCACCTGTACAGCCACTAACTAGCCACCCCAATCGAGTTTTCATGGCTACTGGTTCGTCGAATCTACCCTCGCGCATCTTTAATGGTAAGCTAAGGTGTTGATTTTGAAGTCCTATTAAAATAGTTGGTCTTGCGTCCTCATACGATGGTAATGGTATTCCTTTTAAGTGCGCATACATCTGTTGAGCATCATCTGCATTAAACGTTTGAAGTGGTAGACCTAAATTCATTGTAGTACGAACGTCCTTCAATCTGTATCGCTTCGTTTCGATGTCTGAAGTTCTCCTTGCCGAAATTTCCAAAGATACTACTTCTGAGTCATCTTCCGCTCGCACGACGTCTCCTGTCCATTTTAAACAAAGACGTTTCCTTACTCCTTTCAACTTGAGAGCCTTTGCTAGCTCATCTTCTAATAGCGTCATTGATGACCCACTACCAAAAAAGGCAAATGTGTCAACCGATCTGCCTCCACCATGTAGTGTCACTGGAACAACTCCAAACCAAATGTCGCTAGCCAGCTCACACTGATGGGCGCTAAAAATTTGTCCGGATGTACCCCCAGGTTCGCTTTCGTCGTCATGTAGCAGCATATGGTGCCTAGCTCGGCAGTTGCCCAATCCACAGTATCGAGTCTCCTTACACCTTAACCTTTTAGTGTGTTTCAAGCAGCATTCACATATCGAACGACTGTTTACCAGATCCCATTTCTTATCGCAAGGCAGGTTCTTGAACGTTTCGCAATTCAACAACTTGTGATTTTGTTTACATGCAAAGCATCCTCGACTATCGTTACTCACACTCAACTGTTCTTTTGGACGCGGTTTGTCTTCAGTATGTGCATGTAGTTGCCCAACTCGTTTATCATTCTTCCACTCCGTTAGTGGTAGTAATGTGACGCTGCTCGCCGCTTCAGCCATTGCATTCAACCACTCGCTGAATTCCTTCATAGACCTCTGCTTCAATTCAGCTGCACTAACCGCCCAGTTCAACCTCATCGCTGATGGCAACTTGTCAACCAATTCCTGTAATAATATTGGGTTATTAATATGATTGACAAGACCCGTAGCTTCCATTGTTGCATAAAGTTGACGCACTGATAAGGCAAAGGCAATGACTGTTTCCAAACGCTCAGCCTTTGGTGGAGGTTGTGCCTTTATTTTGTTAATTTGCATACGTATAATAGCTTCCGGTCTACCGAAGTGCATCTTAAGTGTAGAAATGACTTCCTGAACTGTTGATGGATGTAACAACTGACCCCCAACTGCCTCAAGTGCTCTTCCTTTGAGTGCACGTTGCAAACGAATAAGATTCTCTGAATCAGTAAACCCACAGAGTTCAGTGCTGTGTTGATAGTTGCTAATAAATACGGCCCACTCTTCTGGCCGCCCGCTGAAAGTTGGCAGTTCCTTAACGAGTACCTGACGTGCTGATAACTGACTTTGGGTCAGTTCCTTTACCTCTGCGCGAGTGGACTCACAGAGCATACTTTTATCTGAGACTTTCTCAACTGCAGCTTTCGGCAGCTCCGCTTTTGTCTGTTTCTCCAACGATGATTTACACGAATCAGCATCAAAACTGTTGTATTCATCGTCACTACTGTCCTGATCCGCCAAAGCAAGTAGCTCGTACTTCCTCGCCATGTATTTTGCATCCAACTCTCGCTGCTCCTCTAGGCGTTGAAGCTCCAATCTAGCTGCCCTTGCAGATTTCCTTTTGCTAGAAGAAATGGACGCGGGCCTGCGCTCCTCCCCAGTCAGCGAGCCGCGTTGTACATATAGCGCAGCCATTGCCTGCCCACTAGTTTCCTCTGCCCCACCATCTTGTCCCATTGTGTTCTGTCGTGCATCATTTGCTGGGTCTTTACCCGTATCACAAATATTAGTTCCACTCACCTGGACAAGTGTGCAAGTGGCACAGCTCCAAGATCTGTCTGCGACTGATGCATCCACTTCTACGCATCCAAAATGGTACCACAGCTTACACGTATCGCACTGCACCATTTCCGATGTGTTTGGCTCAGTGCAGCTGCCACATTCCGCAATTTGGATTTTTCCCCTTCTTGTACGAGGCATTTTGCCAATGACGAATCGAAACAATTATTCCCTTTTATTGGAAAGCTCTTTTAGAAATGTCGAGGAAGAAATAAAAACTGGTTCCTTTAAGTTTAATATTTATTCAACTTCAATCAATTAAATAAAAATGAACAAAAAAAACTAAAAGAGCGTCCAGAACCTTCCTTCTTCCAATTCAAAAATTACTCGATACATCAGTTACAAAATGACATTTGCCAGAGTTCATTGTCAGTTGTGTTCATCGTTGCTGGTTCTGTTCGCCTTGTTAATCATTGTCGACAGTAAAGGTGCCGTCACAACAAGCAATGAAAGTGATTGCAGCAATCATTCCGAGAAATCGAATTTTGAAATTTCCTGCAATTGATTGCAGAGAGCAGTCACACCATGCAAGCAATATGATTGCTGCGAGCGACTTTTTCCGTACACGCAATCACTTTCTGCAATCACTTGCTGCAATCATTTTCGGGTCGTCACAACAGGCAATCGAAATCGATTGCTGAAAGTGATTGCAGCAATGAAAATGATTGCAGCAATCGCTTTTTGCAAATAATTTGCGAAGTTTGTCCTTAACGTCGTCCGCGGAAACACCAATTGCCGCACCGATCTCTTCATATGCCGCTTTTTTGACATGTTTGTTCATGTACTTGGGGTCGCTCTTTTTCCACACGCACGGTTTTCTTTCTACTTCTGTGATCAGTTTAGACAAATTTTCACTCGTCCACACACACTATTTGAAACAAATGATAAACACATATAGATAAATATGTACATGTGAAAAAACTAAATATGTACATACCTTTTCATTTGCCATTCCAACTATTTTTAATAGCAAAGCTCGCACCACGTTACAAAGAAAACAAACAGAGGAGAATGAAGCGAATTGTCATACCGATTTACAAAGAAATCGACATAACACACAATGCAATATGTTTTGTTTACAACCAAGTAGTTCGAAAATCACGCGAACTATCTCCCAAACATATGAACTAAATCCCACTGCATATTTGGTGGGACTCATTTGGCTAGTGGGAGTTAGTTCCAGTTAGTTAGTAGTTAGTTAGTTCGAAAAACAGCGTTTGATTGCACGCAATCGAAAATATTGCAGATGTAGAACGTGCAATCGGCAATCGATTGCCGCAATTGATTTGAAGTAATTTGATTGCAAGCAATCGCTTGCACGAACTAGTCACACCATGCAATCGTTTCTCCTGCAATCGATTGCTCGCAATCATTTTTACTTGCTGCAATCACTTGCGGCAATCACTTTTCAGGTCGTCACACCGTGCAATATTTAATTGCAGCAATCATTTTAATTGCTGCGAGCACTTTCATTGCATGGTGTGACGGCACCTTAAGAGTTGGAACAAACGCCGAATTAAAGACTGACAACTTAGCTTTGACACCAAGTTCAGTCCTCCTAATAACAGAATGACCAAGCTGTCTCAAAATAGATCCAGCCTGACCAATCCCACAGGATCAGCATTGCTCCTTCCATCACCCGTAAATAAGACCCCGAGATACTTAAACTTTTCCACTTGTTTCAATGGGACTCTACTAACATGCAGAGTGCATGAACAGTCGATCTGGAGACGACTATCACTTCAGATTTGTTCAGGGTTATCTTCATCTCATCTTCTACACAAACGGCTACAAACCGATCGAGTGCACGGTGAAATTCAGTCTGAGAGGACCCAAGGATGACCGAGTCATCAGCGAAGAGCAGATGGCTTATCCTCAGATTTCCCAATTCGAAACGTTCCTCGCCAAGACTGCGCTGTAACATCCAGTCCATAAGAGGCTGATTTGATTAGTAGGGCTATATCATGCAAGACATGATCAACAGGCTTTTAGATATTCAGATATTCCAGGCTACCGCTCTGGATTACCCAAGAATAGTTCGATTGCCTGTTGTCATAAATGGGTTACCTTTTACCTACATAATGTATGTAGGTCAACAGGTCTCCAGTAGACGGTCTGCTGTAGATCGAGGCGCCAGAGATCCTCCCGCCATTCGCTTATTAATCGGTTTTATTTTTTTTAACATTTATTGCCTTCGATCGTCGCGTCGATTATAACATCCTCGAAATGGTTTAACCGGACCGGGACAAAACATTTTGTTTGTTCTTAAGGATAGCCAAACAATTTTTCGATTTCGCTAAACGTATGTACGACGTACTTCGTCGCCGTTGTAGTGAAGTGACTAATGTTTGAAAAACCACCAAGAAATGAAATGAAATGAACAATATTTGATGTCAAAGGAAACAGAAAAATATAGATTAACATTAGTTCTTATAATTTACGTGTAAAGGAAAGTAATCAACTATCGTCATTTATTTTTTTCTTCATCGTCGCTTTCGATATGTATCCTTTCTACCAATTCATTAAATGTAACAGTAGCTCGCGGTAGTCGGGATTCATTAGAAGAATCGCTTTCATGTTCATCCATCCCATAGTGCATATGACCATTCAACGACGAATTGAGTTTCTCCAGTTGTCGACGTTTTCCATCATCTGTTGACTCCTGAGTGGTTGTACCTAATATTTTGACTGATTCTCTTTTCGAATAAAGCGAAGGCTCATACGGAGCATCACTTAAGAGCTCTGTCTGTTTTTGTATATTGATTTCAGCGCCCTGTTTTAAATTAAAATTTTGATTTGGGCCCCGAGCTGATAAATTATGGTTTTTCTCATCATGCGCAATAGTCCTATGTTTGTACATCCAGAAAATGAGTCCTAAAATATATAAATGAATATCGGTATATTAAAAGCCACGAGGGGATTTTAGTTACAAACCAATGCAGGCGATGACCAAAACTGCAAGCACACATAATCCAGCAATGTAACCAGTCACATTTTGTATACACGTTGGATCTGTTCCTTCTGTTAAAGAATCCTGCATAACTTCATCAAGCGTTTGTGCAGAAATGTCCAATGCGTCATTGTTGTCATCGGACAGCTTTCTAAAACACAAACTTTGAGCTATTATTGCTATGAATATCATCGCTTAGCGCTTACTCTTTTATATCTTTGCTTGTAATTGGAACACCTCCCTCGATGGCATAGATCCAAACTTTTTGAATAAATTGAACGGACCCTGTCCTGAACCTTCCAACATTTTGAGAAGTCATCTTGTCCATTGAAGACAAAGTTGCGTGCTTCACAGCGATGATATCAATTCCAGTTCTTCTTCTCGCACTTTCCATTAATGTTTCAATGCTTTTAACATCCTCGTTTATGAATGTTAGAAGGGCAAAATGTTCCCGTTTTAAGATTTTAACGCACATTGTGAATTTAGATCGCAGACCGTCACTATCCCCATTTCGGTCAACAGCGTATACAGTCAAATCTATTTCACTTATTCCTTTCATTGCATTGGCATGAGGATGCACCTCACCACTTATGGGATCGATTTGAAAATGTTCATTGGGCTGAATTGAGTACCGGATTTTCGAGTTGAGACCCTCATCTTTATCTAACGCCACAACTTGAAAAAGATATTCAGAAAATATTTGGATTTCAATATCCTGTTCCGGAAAGCCCACAACTAAGCGTTCCTGCTTTGGAAAAATAAATTCTGGCCGATTATCATTGATGTCTACGAGCACTATTGACAATACAGTGACATCTTTCGCAAATAATATATCATTAGTGAGAACTATAGACCTGTTTTCCACAACAGTTTCCAGTTGTCTTATGTCTCTTACAGATCGACTTGCCAAGTTGAAATTGCCCATTCTTGTATTTTTATCGGAGCAATGCAGTTTTAGTTTCACCTCTATTTGGGGCAGAAGCATTTGTGCGAAAACGGCATCTTCCCTGTCCGTTGAAATCATTGTTAACTTTTTCGAAACTGGATCAATCTTCACGTATTCTGAAATATGACAAAGATGAAAACATGTTATACATAATTTAAGCGACACTTCGTTTTACCTCGATCATAGGGTTCCATGCTGTGAACATAGAATTCGCAGTTTTCAAATTTAGCATTAAAAATATCCTTATGATCGGCTTCTTCTTCTAAATATTTTATCACGAGGGCATTAGCAACGGTCATATGATCCTCGCACTGTATTATCGCTTCGATGTCCAGTCTACCCTTGGCTTGAGCTTGACCATGAGTAGCTACGTTTTCCGCAATTATATCGAAATAGTATCTTCCGGGACTGGTTAAACTGCTAAGCGATAATTCTCCAGAAATACTGTCGATGTGAATTCGTGATCTTAAATGTTCTAATTTTTATTGTATATGATAATTAAATTTGTATCGTTTTTATTTTATGTTAATGTATACTATGTATGCAAACCTACCGTCACCAACATGTAGAGAATATCTTATTTCATCTTCGGACTCCCTTATAATTGCGTGGACTGATTGCAAAGGTCCAACATGAGTAGGCTTTGCATAAAAACTGTAAAATGCTTTCTGAAATTCTGGAACGAACGTTGGGGGATCTGGGATAGGACAATTTTGTGAACCTAAGGAAAGGAAAATACGCATTAGATGCTGTTTTTCACAAAATTGGTTGTGGGATAAAAGAGTGTTTCTAACTTTTGATACTGATGGTACTGCTGACGAAATAACCAAACTAAACTAATATACAGTGAGCGTCAAAAGTAAGTGAACACAAATGCGGTTTTCATTTGTCCTTGGAGCGAGGAAATATATATATATTTTTTAATATCTGTAAAGTTATTTCTGCTGTCGAAATGAAATAGTTTTCAACTTTTATATATTGTTGCTTTTTTAGACCTGTTTCCAGACCCTAAATAAAAACATTGGTATTCACTCACTTTTGACGCTAACTGTACATATTATACTACGTGTGTGCTACTGTGCGAGGGGTCCAATGTTCGATCATCGGAAAATACAATTTAAATCTTAAGGTTTTTTCCACTGAGCCACCTCTCGCGAACATCCGAAAGTATAATGCTAATGCCCAAAACACATGTGCAGAAATTCTGAACGCTTCTGCTGGCAGTGTAGTAGGTACCTACTACAGATGAAACAGATTTGCAGAATTAAATTTGCGTCGGTTGGTGTCAATGCGGAAAAATACATAACAAATAAAATAGAGTAAAAAAAAAAACGATAAATAATTCCAGTCTCTCTTTTCCTCGTATCAGTCAGTGTTGGGACTTGAGAGTAGGCAAAAGGTGGTAGGTATATCGGGAAACCAAAAAGTGGTAGATTTTTAAACCATAAATGCTGCAAAAAATAAATAATGCTCCTTTCTTCTGCTAACAGCGACACCCTCTCACGCTTTTCAAGAGTCGGCAAATCAAGGAAGCTATATTTATTAGTTTGAGCAACTAAACAAAAAACTGACAAAAACGAGCAATTTTCAAAAATTAGTTCGCAACAAAATGTAAGAAGTGTTTGAATTTTCATTAGGTATAGGTTTTCGAACTTGTAAACGAGGCAATTTCAAAGGTTACATCATTCGGAAATGCCAATTTGTATATGTTAATCTTTATGTAACTTTTGAGAGTTTCGATTTTAAAAAGGACGGTCGGCATCTTACGGACCCTCGCTGAACCGATTGAGCTAACATTTTCAGGAAATCTTAGCTATTGGGATAGTTTTTGTGAAAATAGGTCGCAATTGGACAAAGGGGTGTAGCGCCTCCCATACAAAAACATATTTTATGGGATCAAACTCAAAGAGCTAAGTTCTATTATATAGAACAGCAAAAATTAGGTGCGTGTTGAAAAAAAAAAATAAATAAATACGTACATACATATATATTCCGAAAAACTCACAAACATAACTTAAAAACACTCACACATAACCATATGCATATCTATCTTTGTCTCTTTCACACTTGAATAATTTTGTTTCGTTATGCATTCATGATTTAAGTAAAATCGTTTTTTGTACTCAGTATTCTTTGAACTCATTTCGTTTAAATAAAAGGATCGTCGTCATTATTTATTTCACCGTTTTTTACAGTGCGTAACTAGTCAGCCACGAAAAATAATGAGATCTAAATGTACGCCAAGTTCTTAGTTTAAGAAGGTTAAATGTTAAAAAATTGGTGCCTAAGTTCACTGGTCAAGTTTTCTAATGTACAATATAATGAAGTTATAAATGAAAAACTTGAAAAACAAACGTTGAAACGTCTTTGCTTTTTAATATGTCAACAGACACTAACTACCGTCACGTTGGCTTTCATTCTTATAAACTATTAAACTAAGGTGGATTAACTTGTACTACCATTCATATTTTAAGTGAGCGGATACCACGCCTCCTGAACAGGAATATATAATTTTAAATTTTTTTTCTTTCTGTACTCTACAAGTCCTACCGATACACAAAATTTCAACATTCTACGGTAATCGGAAGTGGCCCAAATAAAAAATAAGTATAAATGTATTCTGATTCTGACCAAACGAAATTTGTGTGCCATACAGTTGGACCAAAAAGAGACCAAGGGATAAGATAATTTATTTTCTATCTCCTGTAGCTGGATACTTTTTTGAAAGCTGAACAATTTTTTTGACACACTTAGACATTATTTTGTCAGAAAATTGTATTAGAGCTTCTTCAGTAAATTCATCTTTCCGAAAAAAATTAGTTTTTACATAGGTACATTAATAATTTTCTACATTACGTTTGCAAATTACATATTATTGTTAAACTTCATTACAGTGCAAATTATGTATAAGACAAGGTACACACCGAAAAGGTGTGGTAATGGAGTGGCGGTGTCGTGGGCGTGGTATGAACAAGTGAAAGGTGGCATATAAGTGCCGTGGCGATGGAATGGCTGCGAAGTGGCATGAAAGTTTAATTTCCGGGTAAACAAAAATACACAGTTATAATGCCAAAATCCATGTCATCATCAGCCTCTACAATATGATATGCCTCTACAATTCCACGTCGGCACCGGCCGCTTGCGACTCGAACATTAAGCTTGTTCGAGACAAGTTGCACCAGTCTGGCACCACGCAACCTGGAAAATGCCACGTCAAAGACACTACATTATTTTGTTTACATAGGCTAAACCACCTGCCACTTGGGCACCACTCCACTACCAAGCCACCGACTGCCGCGGCACTGCAACACCACTTCGGTGCGCGCCTTGTCTAAAATGCATGATATTTAAAGGAAAGGGGAATTCGCCTTCTCCCCCATTTTGTTCAAATTACTCTAAAGGTGTACGGCATTGACATACTATACATGGACTCAGTGTTACCGATGGGCGACATATGTCGCCAAATGGCGACTTTTCTACTGTCGGGACGCGTGGCGACCACATTTCGAAATAAGCGTTTTTGGGACCCCTTTCACAAATACTGGCGACATTGGGACGCATTTTCAAAGCTTCAATTTATTTCTCAAAGAACACCCAAACATTTTGAAGCATACATAAACATTTGCGTGTTTTTTCTGCTTTAATAAATCTTCGCATGTTTGTTGAACAGATGTAGTAGGTACCAAACGGAATACAGCGTAACACTTTCCATTCCAAACGTCGACACAATGCCAGCAAGTCTTTACATACTAAATGAACCGGTGAAGTTCGTACCACCTAAAATTTATTTATTTATAACTCTTTATAAGCGATTATGAGTTCCAATCAACCTTCCAACTCCACAGTTTAAGTTTCGTTTGGTGATTAAATGAAACTCGTTCCTATAATTCAAATGAATTCAATGTCTTTTATTTATTCTACATATAAAAATGTAAATCAATTTAACTACCAAATTTCAAAGGGAGATCTGAGGATAAGCCATTTGCTCTTCGCTGATGACTTGGTCATCCTTGGGTCCTCTCAGACTGAACTTCAGCGCGCACTCGATCGGTTTGTAGCCGTTTGTGTTGAAGCTGAGATGAGGGTAAATGTGAACAAATCTGAAGTGATGGTCGTCTCCAGAACGCCTGTTCAATGCACTCTGCATGTTAGTGGAGTCCCATTGAAACAGGTGGAGAAGTTTAAGTATCTCGGGGTCTTATTTACGAGTGATGGAAGGAGCAATGCCGAGTTTTCCTGTAGGATTGGTCAGGCTGGATCGATTTTGAGACAGCTTGGTCATTCTGTTATCAGGAGGACTGAACTTGGTGTCAAAGCTAAGTGGTCAATCTTTAATTCGGTGTTTGTTTCAACTCTTACCTATGGTCATGAGGTTTGGGTAATGACCGAAAGAATAAGACCGCGAATACAAGCTGCCGAAATGAGATTTCTCCGTAGTATTGCTGGTGTGATCCGTAGAGATCGCATCAGAAATACCAGAATACGTGAGGAACTCAATGTCGAGCAGCTACTTCTCCGGACGGAGCGATCCATGCTTCGGTGGTTTGGTCATGTTAAACGCATGTCCCCGACCAGGATTCCACGACGTGCTATGGAATCCGTACCATCGGGCAGGCGTCCCCTAGGTAGACCCAGGATGAGATGGTTAGATCAAATTCATAATCTCTCCTCTACCCGTATGGGGATTGCCCTTGATGATTTAGAGTCGATGGCGGAGGATCGAGAGCTATGGAGGGTCCACTTGAGCAACCTACACCCGCGACCCACTTAATGGACAAGCGGACCATTGAAAATGAATGAATGAATTTCAAAGCTAAAACTATGGTGTTTTAAATTACTTTTATGTCGCGCCATTCCCCGATTTAGAATCCCACCTTATTCAATGCACATCAATGTTAACAATCTTACAACTTTTGAAATGCATAATTTTTTGGTATGGGAGCGAGGTGCCATGTCCCTTTATCCAATTTTTATGAAATCTCGCCGAAACACCTTCGAGCTAATAGTAAAGATTTTCTCAATATGTGAGCTCAATTCACTCTGTGGTTTTTGAGATATACGATGTCGAAAGATTTTCTTAGAAATGGCGCTCGATCTATTCTGTGGTTTTCGAGATATAAGATTTTTAAGAATATTTTGTGTGTCCAATTTTGACCAAACTTCACAGAAACTCCTTCAACTCAATTATAAAGAGTCTCCCAAAATTTGAGTTCATGGTGGTTTTCGAGTTTTGCGATTATTGGTGGTGTATATTCCTATAAAAAATGGAAATATAAATTTTATATTGTTTGGGACGCATTTTTGGGCTCGGGCGACCTTTTTTGGCGACATTTTCAAATTATCCATCGGTAACGCTATGGACTGCTAGTGAAATCTCAGTTCCATACAAACCTGCGAGGAAAAATGAAGCAAACATAAGCTAAGCACTAGCCCTTTTGGTTCAGTGCGACGAAAGTAGGAAAGAGATTTCAACCTTTGTGCGCCTTTGCTATTTTTTTTTACATAGAACACAGTGCCATCCATTGTAAAAACATTGCAACTGCGCAAAGATAACGACTTATTCAAATTATTTCAAACGATCTATAACAGATGGCAGTATGGCACACTCAGCACACAAACCTCGACACAAACCAAATCGCACGAATTGCTCGATGACATTTGAGCGTCTTCGTTTCTCTCCACCGTGAACCAAAAGAGCTAGTGCTTATTTTTGCTTTAACGAAAAATTGGCTGCTAGCAGTCCATGTATAGTATGTCAATGGTGTACGGTGTTATATATGCCTTTGCACTGTTTCTTACCACGTAATCTATCGTTTGCAAATGAAACTTAAGGCATTATTTGTATTTTTCTGGGGTTTTAATATATGAACCCCTCGGCTAGTCAAAAACAAAAATGTGGTGAATTTGGGTTGCCAGAAGTCGATTGTATTCTCATAAATATCAAAACATGACAAGTATCATTGACGATTTTTTACATCAAGTAACATTGATGATAAATCGCCTACACACGTAAATATCAATGAATATTGGCAATGTTTTTGCCTGAATTATGTTCAGTCGTTTCAGATGCATGAATGAAGATGGACTATACTATTATACATAATTTTTATCTGCTACAGCCTGAAACTGCAGTTTTATGGAGATTGTTAATTTTGAAATACTGGAAGTGTATTAAGCCATGTGAGCACCTCATTTATCATTAACACACGTTTTGTAGCTAGGTACTGGCAGAAGCTTAGATCACTTAACACTTCTATCATTTCAGAGACCTGACGTGCAATTGTCGACCATTTTCGTGAATTGGACATATTTTCACCAAACATTGATGCACCCTACGCACGATCAATTAAAATTGTCAATTAAAATTGACGAAATCCAAAACTATTTTGGTTTTCATCAATGTTACTTGACGAGAACATTGAAGAGCATACAAACAATCAAAAGCCATTCAATTGACAAGTAACATTGATCGTATGTAGGGCCCTATTTGTCAATACCCATTTCAATGCACCAATGCTAGCGTACCTAATCTTTTCGAGAGTGTAAATTTGTAGGCAAACAACTGTAAATCTGTCGAAAATGGGGGTCTCAGTATATCTTACTTCTGTTATTAATGTGAATTGTCATGACTTTATCTTAATAATTTTGTTAATAAAATGCAAAAACATACCGTTGCTTCCAGGTAGGCTCAAAAAAATAACGCTAGACCCTGCAATTGAAGAATCATCATTCTTTTGACATTCCAATAAGAACGTCAAATAAAAATGTATTTGTATGATTTCGGTTGGAAATTCTGCAGCTAGAATCAGTTTTATAACGTTCTTGGGAGCGATCATTGCATGGTCGATATAATTTGATTCATCTGTAAAAAACAACAAATTCCCAAATTCAACAAAGTGGAAAAATAAAACTGAATAAATGCAAGTTTACCTCCAGACAGCTTGCAGGTAAAATCTGCAACATTATACTCTTTAACTAACTCAATGTCCTCTATTTTCAATACTTGCATAGCTGCGTTTTCTAGAATGCTTCCTTTCTGAATTGGTTCCTTGAAAATGTTTGACAAATTGCGACTTTGTGGCATATTTATAATTACAGTTGAATAGCCTTTCATTGCGTTATTGCTAGCGGTAACCACAAGCACAATTGAACTGTGTAGTCTAACTTCATCGGATAGTTCGGATTTCAATGAAATTGCAATTTTATTCTCGTTGACAGTATGATCAAAGAATTTTGAATAAACCCCAGTGACATTTATTAAGGTGTACCTTTTCCAAGTAGCCATTTTAAGTACGATCTTTCCTAGTTTTAAAACATTTTCTTCAGTGATTTCGCCAGTATAGTTCGGTTCCTCGAACTCAGGTATAGTTTCTTGGACGATGTTAAAAATTACGACAGCAGAAGTCTCAAGTTTCTCGTTGGGGTTTATTGCTTTCAGCTCTACCCATAGATAATTTATGTCAGGATGATTGATGGTATTAAAATCTTCATTGAGAGATACATTCAGGATATTTTTGCTTTGCTGAAAACTGAAATATTGCGCATTTGGTCCTAGCAGAGCAAATTCAATTCCATCGTCATAGCTCTCTTTGTCTAAGGCAACTTCCTGTGTGATCGATTTATTTTCACTACTTAACTGCGCTTCGTATATAGTTTTCTCGTATTTTATTACTAAAATTAAAAATTTAAAATTAAATTTAAAGTTGTGTTTACATAGTCTTGTAAAAAATTACTCACCACTTGGTGTCGTTGGCTTTTCTATAAAAACAAAGCAGTTTGCCTTCACTTCGGTTGAAGGTTCCTTGGCTTCAATTTCCATGCTGAGGTATCTTTTATTCTTCAGTTCACTCGTGTTAATATTTCCTTCGAGTTTTAGTTCTATTTCATTTCCTAGTTTTATATATGAGAAAAGTTGCGCATCAGCTTGTAGCAGCTTTATATCAACATCATCTGTTGTGGCATCGTTTGAGAGTAAAATAATTCTATCCAAGACAAGCTTGCCTTCAATATTTATGAATCCTTTATATGCGGGTTTATTAAAGTAAATGATTGTATGGATAACGTCAATAATTATATTTGTTGATGCGCTTTCTTCTGAATTCACCTTCGCCAATAGTTTTAAGGAAACATAATTAATATTGCCCCATATATCTGCGCCTAAATTGGGCTTTAGGGACAATTTCACTACATTCTCATTGTTAATTTCATCAAATAAATAACTTTGTTGTCCTTCAAGTTGAATTTCAAAATTCGTTATTTCAATTTCATCTACCTTTACAACAAAATCTTCTATTTCAAGGAGATTTGACTTAACGAATAATTTCCCTTTGTATAGTTCTTTTTCAAAGCGCAATCCTGAAATAAAAAAAATTAATAAATTATATATCTATTTACTATGAATATTTAGTTAAATTAAAAAATTAAAAAAAAAATTTAAAAAAATACAGAAAACGAAGGCATCTGCAGTAGGGTGTCCCGTAAAATTTTTCTTTCTCGTATCTTAACAAAAGCCCCCACAAAAGTTACGTATTCTTACGGGAAAAATAACAAAAAAATATATATTCAAAGGTATTATTAGGCCTCTACTGGACGTTGAAATTTAGAAAAAACCTTGTTCTTTAATTTGAAATACTAAAATTTGTAAATTGAGCGTATTTTACCAAATGAAAAGTTTTTTTGTTTTCAATTGAGGGTTTGTATGCTGTAAATGTGATTCCTGTTAATGAAAAGCCTTTTTTAGCGGATCAAAGAAACGATAGGAAAATGGTGATCGGTGCTGTTGACAAGCCCGAAAGTCTAAAAATTCAAAAGCGACTAGATCGAAAAGAACGTAGTGCATTGAATAATCTTGCCCCCCGAAGTTTAGTCGAGAGAGTAGGGCCAGCCAGACAGACAGAGTAGAGTCAATGGAAACGTTTACATAAAACAGTCGAGTAAGTTAAAACAGTAGGGTCGCTACTTTGTTTATCAGAACCTTCAACGTCATCTTCCGATCGTTCACGTCACACAGCACAACTTACTCTTTCTACCATCTGCATTTATGATCGGTATGGTCTATCATAACGATCTGCCGCAGCAGATTGGAATTGTAAACAGGACTGACACAAGACTTGTAATCGACAAAAATAAAATACACCTAGCTTTGTCAAAGTCGAGAAAACGTGTAAGAAGCCAAAATAATGATGTCATTCTCAAGAGTATTTACTTCGACAGACGAAAAGACTAAACCCTTGTTTCAGGAAAAAAACTGGCCATCATTCTCGCAACGAGGTTCTAGAAGTACATATTATAACAATTCTTGCAGAATCAGAGTCTATCTACTTGGGTCATACTACTCCGAAATGCGGTACAGGGAAGGAAAAATGCAATTCAATGATCGATTTTTTCAAAAATAAGGACTTTGATTTGCAAAACATTTTTTGTGTTGGATGTGACGGCACTGCTACTAACACTGGCAGGAAAGGAGGCCCGAAACCTATTGATTGTAGCAAATCCAAATTCTACTACAAATGTACTGACAGCTTAACAAACAATAGAAGAAAAAACATTTGCAGGGAATATTGAGGAATCGGAGGCATAGAAAACGAACAACCAAGTACTTTTTTTTTTAATGAATCTAGTGTTCGAGTTGCAACTTTTTCCATTAGACGTTATCGATTAACGAGGGATCATCAGCTCTCCAAGGAGCAAACTCGGTAACTGGTGCATTTGGGGGATTGGATAAAGGAGGCCGCCATGCCAAGACGATAAAATTGCAGTAAATAAGCCTATTGAACGATTTCCAGTGATGCCATTTTTGTAGAAAGTCTACACAGAAAATGTACCTTGATTCTCATGCCTGGACGGAAATTAACGGAAAAAGAGGAAGTGCAAACATTGGGATATGCTGGTACAAAAAATACCGATGTACAATCTTGATATAATCTTCCAGTGAAGTATGTACTTGCACTACCCACTGACACTACACATTATATTTTGTATCTCTATTATATATAACAAAGTAGAAAAAAATGTTTCCCTCTGTCGTCCGTAATGTTCAACCTATTTTGTTGATTTTTTTTTTAAATGTCTGATAGGCTAAACAAATTCAAAATCGGACAAAGGGGCGTGGCACCGCCCATAAAAAAAAAAACATTCAAAATCTTATATCTCGAAAACCACAGAATCGATTGAGATCAAACTTACAGATAATCTTAGGTATTGGTCGTGGAGTGCACAAACCAGTAAGAAATAGACCGTCGACTCCTCCCACATAACGGACTTTGCCTACAAGCTGTTGGCACCATAGGATTTATTAATGTGTTGGGCCTGTATAAATCAATGGGAAGAAATTACGGCACACGCATACTTAGTAAAATCCTATGGCAGTTGCACCTGGCAGTGGTTTATGGCAGTGGGGCTGTGTTCTGAAGGTTTCTTCTTTTTTCCCAGTTACACTTCGTTCACATCACAGTTTAGTTTTAGGAAATATTAAATTGTTCAAACTGTTGATATCAATTAAAATTGGCGATGTAAAGGAATATTCACATGAGAATGAACAAACGAATTGATAATAATATGCGAACAAACAACTTTTGATGCATTTATGTATATAACAAAAAATTGCTCATTTTACTATTGCAAGAGTACCTAGAATAATAATTAATTAATGCATCAAAATATGGGAAAAACAAGTTTTAGTTCGAAATTTCGTTGTTTAAACTCTTTTCAAACTTCAAACTGTTTGCCTCGAAGTAAAACACCCTTGGTGCGAATTTTCACAAGTTTATTCAATATTCAGACATTAAAACCCGCTCCACAAACTATCAAACACAAAATTCGTTCGAACTTATGTAAACTTAAATCAAAGATTGTTAAGTAGTAGAAATTGATGTTTGAACTTGGCGAACTGTTGCGACAAATAAAGTGTTCATGTGAATGCACTGTCAAAACATGTGATATGTAATATTCTTTTCACTTAAACCATATTAATTTCGTGATATATTACATATATATTTTCATGACTGCAAAAAAACAAAATTGGTCCGGAAAAGACTTGCTCCTGGAACTTTGGAATGAAGAGCTTCAGAAATTGACAGTCAAATCAAAGTGTCAAAATGAAACTCTTTTCGTGATTTATTTTTCATTTTGGTTTATTCACGTGGTTTTCCTTTATTTGTTATTTTGATTTTTTTATTAGACCTGTTTTATTGCACATCTATCTCAGTGAAGTAAAGAAAAGTATAAATTTTAACACGCAATTACAACAACTACACACTGCTTGACACTAAGGGTATTCATGCAACGTCGTAAGTTTACCATTCGCGTAAAGAGAAAATTGCACATTTTACTATTCCTAGTGTAGAATAATTAGTTATTCTATCAAATTGTATTAAGAAAACAAGTTTTAAAAGGGTTTACATAACGAAATTTCCAATTCCAAACTTTTTGCGGTGAACGAAAACATACTTTGTTTGGAATTGAAAATTTCGTTATTTAAACTCTTTTAAAACTTGTTTTCTTAATACAATTTGATGGATTAATAATTTATTCTACACTTGGAATAGTAAAATGTGCAATTTCTATTTATAAAAACATAAAAAGTATTATAAATGCGTGCAAAGTATTTTTTTTTCTGATTTCACGCCTTTATTTCAAGTGTGAAATGTCACATTGACCTCGTCGTAAGTTTACCATCTCGGTTTTTTTAACATCTTGTGTGATTTTTCATACAAAATTTGACAGTTCATTTACCACGTTCGTTACGACGTTGCATGAATAATACCCCTACTTTATAGATGTGCAATAAAACAGGCCTATTGATGAATAAATGCTGAAAAAGTTGTTTTTTCGGAGACAAGAATAAAACACAACCAACTCGCTGAAAAGAAAAAAGACGCGAGCGTTTATTCGAAATGAACTGTAAGACAGAGAAAGCAGTATAATAATTTATGGTGATGCCACAAGGTAATTGTAAGATAATGTTCTCGTGTTAAACTAAACCACTATTCCAAAAGTTATCCCTTAGTTGGTAGCAATTTTAACAAATTTGCTGGAACGTAAAATAAATCGCCAGCGATTTTTTTTTTCATTCTCTTATCTCTACCTCTTTTTTATTCGCGGGTGATTTGTTGTTGCGATGAATTTCTTGTGAATTGAAAAAAGTATTAGTTTTCGAATGAGCGAACGAAATATTATCAAGGATATAGATTATATTTTCGCTCAAAATTAAGTTTAAATCATTCCAACCAGCCGTCTAGCTACTTGCAATATGATTTTATCTAAAATGTAAACAGTACCTAAACTTAGTTCCCAACGTTTCTTAACACATCCCAATAAATGGCCGCTCTTATGTTTTATTTACATTCACGTTATTAATTTTGACATTTACAGGTATTCACAGACAGGGTAATTTTTTCCGGGGAGAATCGGGTAGGTGTACGGAAAGTCGGCGGTCTAGTTCTCTGTGGTTTGTGGTGGAGTATTCCTGTGAAGATAGGTCAAAATCGGGTAAAGGGGCGTGTCACCTCCCATACAAAAAAAAACATTGAAAATCGTATATTTTGAAAACCACAGAAGCGATTGAGATCAAACTTACAGACAGTCTTAGGTATTGGCCGTAGAGTGCTTCTGTGAAGATTTGTCAAAGTTGGACAAAGGGACATGGCACCGCTCATAAAAAAAAAACATTCAAAATCGTATATTTCGAAAACTACCGAATCGATTGAGATCAAACTTACGGATAATCTTAGGAATTGGCCCTAGAGTGCTTCTGTGAAGATTTGTCAAAGTTGGATAAAGGGGCGTGGCTCCACCAATACAAAAAAATTAAAACATTGTCGCCCGAAAATAAATAAAATAAAAAAAAAATTAAAAAAGCAACAAAAGGCCTGGCGAAGCTGGCGGCGGGGGTTCAGCTAGTACTTATCTATAATTTACTTTGAGATTTTGTTTTTATGTTTTTACTTCAAAATCCAAACTTGAATTTTAGTATGGGTACATAATTCGAATTATAAAATGAACGATTCTGGATATAATATACATATCGTTTTATACATAAATGTATTCGCACCTTTTTTCTCTGGAATGAATACCATAACGGCTATTCGTCCTGATTCCGTCAATCTACTGTTAGTTGCTTCCACATCGAAAGTAAGTCTTTCCTTTCCTTTCAAAAATTCCAGGTCGAGAGCTCTGTTTAGGTTAACGTAGACTATATTCTTGACATTTTCTATTTTGAAAATATCTTCGTCATCACCAATCTTTCTAAAGCTGACATCCGTAGAATATGTCGTCGGTTCTAACATAATTTCAAGCTCGAATAGCTGTAAGTGTGCGGTTAAGCTTGCATACACAACTGTCTTAACAAACTGCGGAACTGGTGGAAGACTGTTTGAACTATCAACTGTAATCACTACCATCGATGAGCTAGTCCTTGGAGGATTTCCATTATCCTTAAAAACAGCAATAATTGAGTTCAATTCGATGGTATTTGTATGTACTTACCGTTGCGATGATAGTAAATTCCATTTGTTCTTTAACAGACAAGAGTATTGTCATGAGTTCCAGCGATGCAAACGATTTTTTCCCATCGCTTTTTAGAGTTCTAATTGATATTTTAAAGTTTTCCGAATCGGTCGATGAAAATTCGATGTTGTTACCCATTAAGTCATAATCTATTGCTGATATTTCCTAAATAATTCTGGGATAAGTTTATTTTCAAAAATTAAACTAAGATGTAGTTGTAGGTATGAATTTTGTTTCCTGATTTACAAATATGTAATAATCACCCCTATTGCCGTTGCCGTTTGTCGTATACGACTTATGTTCCGTGTCGTACAACAATGTTCAGATTTTTTTTTTAACTTCTGTTAACAATTTAATTTCCTTTTCTATGTGTTCACCATCGTTTTAATTCATTTGTCTCAAAAAAGTTAAAAACAGCGACTAAAAAACAAAGCGAAATACGAGTCGTTTACGACAAACGCCAACGGCAATAGTGGTGAATGTAAATCGTTTTTAGATTAAAGAAGTAAATAAATCACTCAATGGTTTGAAAGATTTTTGCTAAGTTTGTTTTATATAATTCGTAAGCTCAGTTTATTTTATAAATATGTAATTTAAGCCCATTGTTTCTTTCACTACCCCTGAAAAAGGAAGCCGACCGGTGCGGTGCTTCGACTTACAGGACACAGCGTATCCAAGACAAATTGATCGTAAAAGACCTAAGGAAATTATTAAACTACCCAGGGAACAATTTAGGACACGGGTCAGCATATTGTCTGAGTACTGTTATGTTAGGAAGCAATGACCCACAAGCCGAGGAAAATATAACACATATAATGGCAATGTGTTGCAATGGATAGGAATTTGTGGCAAGGTATACTTCTTTCAACATTTAGAGGAGATAGTAGATAGACCATATCTACTAACTAAAATATTTACTTGTTTTCTGCAGGAAAATTGGGTGCTTTTCGAGGGCACAAGTTTAGGTGGTTATTATCAATTGTATTTTACTGCGTATGAGACCTCGCTCTCATACCACTTTTTAACATAACACAAGCTTTTTTAAACCCATAGCTACATAAATGAGAAACTATTGTCTAATAAAGCTTTGGTTGTAAATTGTCAACAGTGTTTCTACAATGAAAAGGTAAATCATGCTAAGTATGTTTTGCCATCCAGATGCGGTACAGTGCGGAGTGCGGCCCAGTCCGGCCCCAAGAAGTTGTGGCTTAGGCTAAAAACACACCGACTCAGAGCATAGTGTTAAGGAAATTGTGCACAGCAATTATAGGAGTTGTGCCCAATTACTTTATGGAAGATTTTTCGAAAATATATGCTGTACACCGACAAGTTTAAAATATTCAAACTGCTCAAAACACCACAATGTACTACAAGGAATATTGTTACCATTTAAAAATTTAACAAATAATAAAAAAAATTAAAACAACTTTAGGCTCTTTAAAAGTAAATGCTATCTATGTTTGTAAAAATTAAAATTAAATTCATAACACTGACTGATATAAAGTAATAAGAATATCCAAAATTGTTTTTATAAAAAGTAAGATTTTACAAGTATGTACATATTTTATATAGATACAAGGTGGCGCAAAAGTAATCCTCCTATCAGAAAATGCTGTAAATTTTGCGATTGGCCCCTAATGTCAGTTCTGTTTTGACATTTGTGTAGTAAACACATGCGAAATACAGGTTAATAAACAATGTTACGCTACACTGCTCCAGAACGCGGAATATTGGTGACTATTTATTTGAGCAATAATCGATCGGTGACTTTGGCATGGCACAACGTGAATTTCGTCGCAGATTTCCTAGCCGTCCAACGCCTACTGGTGAAACACTGCGACGTTTAGCCGCTCGCCTCGAAGAGACTGGCACAACACGAGATGCTGCCAGGCGTGGCAGACCCCGGAGTAGCCGTTCTGCAGAGAATATTGCTGCTGTAGCCGAAGATGTCATGGAAGCGCGGCCAAACGGTTACTGTGAATGGTGAGCGCTACAGAGCAATGATCAACGAGTTCATTTTGCCGCAACTTGATGAATTGGGATTGGAAAACATGTGGTTCCAACAGGACGGTGCAACGGCACACACTGCACGTGCCACAACCAATATGCTGAAGGATGCATTTCCCGGGCGCCTATAATTTCCCGTTTTGGCGATTTGCACTGGCCAGCAAGATCGCCTGATTTGACCGCTCCAGACTTCTTTTTGTGGGGCTTTTTGAAGTCGCGGGTTTATGTCAACAAGCCTCAGACTCTTGCAGCTCTTAAAGACAATATCCGTCAAGAATGTGAGGACCTATCGCCGGAAGTTTTGGCCAAAGTGATGGAAAATGCCATAAAAAGGGCTCAAATGACTTGATGTAAAAAAAACTAAAAGACCAAATAAAAATAATCCACAAGAAGAATCAAAGTTTTTAATTTTTTTTTTTTAAATTACGGCCAAAAAACATCGGAAGGTTATTTTTGCGCCACCTTGTACCTACTATATTTAGGAACAGCTACTTAATAACTACCTAATTATGTGAGTTATTTTGTGTTATCATTCACACCCAAAAATTACTGTGGGCTCTCGGTCTACTATTAAATTACCTACTAGTACTTATGTACTAAGTACTACTATTGAGGCCACGTGTCCATTAAAATGCGTCGTAATTAATAATTCTGATAACCGAATATTAAAACAATTTCATGTTGATTTCCTGCTGTTTTGATGATAGGTACTGACTTTTTTTATTTTTATTCATAATTTGTTTGATCATTACCTACCTCAAATGACGTTAGGTCGAAGCCCTTATACAGAGGAGTTGGTATATTTAATGTATATACATCTTTGGAGAATTCCGGTGAAAAGTAGTTTCCTTCTTTGAGTGGCTGATAAAAAATCTGAAAGATAATATAATAATTAGTTTGTATCATTATATTAGGTCTGTTTCTTTCCATTGAGACTTGCGTTTTGAGAATAAAATAATTTTCGCTAATTTGTACAAACATTAAGCCAAGTTAACTGGCTACAAATTGTCCAATATAAGTAAAGAATCAGACCTATTTATTAGGTTGCAATATTACAAGGGTTCGTTTCTTTCCATCGGGACACTCGAATTCAGCATTAAAAACTATGTGCATTGATGTTTGCTCATATAAGTATCTTTTAAAATACTCGGTTGTAAATATAATTAGGTCTACATGGTCATCCACCACTTCTAGCCTCGCATCGATATACACTTTATTCTGTTGCGGAAAGAGAGATTTAATGTTAACGTCACTGAATCTTTGTATATCACCATCAAATCGTAAATCTAATGGCTCTCGATTGACGAATTCCAAACTGTCACAACCTGGAAATATGAGTAAATTTTCAAAACTAGTTTTATCAATATTATATTTTTATATGATGTGAAAAGTATGATTCTAGTCCAGTAGAAATAGGCGTTAAAATGAGAAAAAAAAATCGTTACACCATTTTGACAGCGGAATATTGTCGAACAAGCTCTCGTAAAAGAGGACAAAATAAATCGAACCAACAGTAGCTATCCGGGGTGCATTTTAAGGCATTGAAAACAGTTTCTCATAATATCTAACTAAATTGTGTATGTGTATCCTATCGAAAAAGTTGAATGTAAAAGTTAATAATAAAAAAATGAATGTTTGTCTTTATGTCGCTAATGTTCTCTGTAATGCGTGAAACGATTTTGATTCTGAAAATTTCCAATGAAAGGTGGCGTTAACACCATTAATAAAAAAAAGTGTATACGGTTTTTGTAGGTGGGTTGGTTCATGATTTATAGGGGCGTGGCACCCATAAAAAAATGCATTCAAAATCGCATATCTCGAAAACCACCGATTCGATTGAGTTCAAATTTACAAACAATCTTAGGTCTTTGCCCAGGAGTATGCCTGTGAAGATTGATCAGAATTGGACAAAGGGACGTGGCACCGGCCATTCAAAAAAAAAAAACATTCAACACCTTATATCTGAAAAACCACCGAATCGATTGAGTTTAAATTTACCGATAATCTTAAGTATTGGCCCGGGAAAGTTCCTGTGGAGATTGATAAAAATTGGATCAAGGGGCGTGGCACCTCCCATACATAAAAAAAAATATTCAAAATCTTATATCCCCAAAACCACCGAATCGATTGAGCTCAAATTTATGGACAATCTTAGGTAATGGCCCGGGAGATTGGTCAAATTGGACCATACAAAAAAAAAACATTGCAAACTCTTTTCTTCGACAATCATGGGAGCCAAAGTTTGTTAAATGTTGTGTACTATAGACAATAATAAAAACTGTTTATTTGATGATTGATTTAAATGAATTTGAAATTGATTTATTTTATTTTTTGCACTACGAAGTGTGCACAGGGTTCGCTAGTAGGAAATAAAAAGATCTACAACTATTTTAAATATCTACTAACTATTTTTACCTTAACCTAACAAATTTTCAAAAAAAAAAAATGACGGAAAACCGGTTTTAAACATATTTAACCACCAAATTTACCAACCAACGATATAGCCTCTCCAAGTGAAGCAGTCATAAACTTTATTTTAAATTATACAGGGCTCTAATCGCGTAATTTATCAGACTATCGTCGTTGAGACGATTGAATAAAACGACCTCGTTTTTAGTTTGCTTCAAATAACATCGCAGTCTCGTCGTTCAATCGAATCGTTCATCGTTTTCATTTTGAACAGTTTGAGTAGGACTGGGGTCTAATCGCGTAAGGCTAAAACGATCGAACGACGTCGTCTCGACGATACTTCTACTTCATATAACAAACAAACAACGATAATCGTCGAATCGATAGGACGATCATCGCTTTTTATTGCTTCACGTAAACAATTATACTGTCAAATGGCAATCGTTTTTTTTGCAATCGTTTCATCGTTTTTGGTGTATTTTGTTTATGTTTAGATTTTTTAAAAGTAAAATAAATATTAAAGGAAACATTTTCCAATCAAAAGCATACATAATGTTCACAAAGGACACTGCATTAGCATTAGTGTGATGAAATGTGAAAATATAGGACAAAAATCCATTTTCTTCATACTTGTTAAAAGACAGTTCGAACCCTAGCTGTGTTCTCTTTTGAGGATGCAATCATAGAATTGCATTCACTAAATGCTTGGCTGTACATGATGACAAAACAAAATATACTGTCAACGAGAAAGGAGTCTCAGCATCGAGATATTAGGTATATAAGACACTAATCATCCCGGTCCTGCTGTATGGTGCAGAAGCATGGACTCTGTCAAAATCGGAAGAATACCTCCTTGGATGTTTTAAGAGAAAGAATCTTCGGACGATATTCGGTCCAGTTTGTATCAAAAAGCTGAAGATACAACGGCTGATATGGCTGGGGCACGTGGAGCGTGTATGGACAGCAACGCATCAGCCCGACGAGTCTTTGAGTCCACCCCTGAGGGTGAGGGTCGACGTAGCAGAGGAAGACCCAACCTTAGGTGGAGCGGTTAATTGGACGGCGACCTCAACGAACTTGGTGAGCGTAACTGGATGCAGCTAGCTAGAGGCTTGTTGGTTGAGGCCGTTGTCCACCCCGGATTGTAAGCGCCCCCAAAAGCAAAGTTAGTAAATGCTTTAAGCAAAATGCATGCACAAATCCTCTTCTTCCTCTTCTTTTTCTTCCTTTACAAACCTTATCGATATAATTTCTCGTGCGCCTATGCTTATTTTCCAACGTATACATGCATTTTCACATAAACGAGAACAAAACAAACAAAATAATATACCAATTTTATTAGTTTTCAGTTGTCACAGTTTGTTTACAGTCCTGCTCAAACTGTTCAAAATGAAAACGATGAACGATTCGATTGATCGACGTGATTGTGATGTTATATGAAGCAAACTTAAAACGAGGTCGTTTTATACAATCGTCTCAACGATGATAGTCTGATAAATTACGCGATAAGAGCCCTGTAAACAAACTGTGACAACTGAAAACTAATAAAATTCGTATATTATTTTGTTTGTTTTGTTCCTTTTTATGTGGAAAAGTATGTATGCGTTTGAAAATAAGCATTGGTGACCAAGAAATTATATTGATAAGGTTTGTAAAAGAAGAAGAAGAGTATCTGTGAATGCAATTCTATGATACAGCCTCCAAGAAGAACACAACTAGGATGTGAACTGTCATGCCGTTATGAAGGGAATAGATACATAAAAATGCTAATGCAGTGTCCTATTTCTGAAAATTAAAAAGGCTTTATATTGGAAAATTATTCCTTAAATATTTAGTTTGCTTTTAAAAAACCTAAACAGAAACAAAATACACAAAAAGCGATGAAACGATTGCAAAATAGCTATCGTTCAATCGAATCGTTTCGACGACGCAATTTGACAGTTGATTTGTTTACATGAAGCAGTCAAAAGCGATGGTCGTCCAATCGTTTTGACGATCATCGCTTTTTAGTTGTTACACGAAGTAGAAGTATCGTCGAGACGACATCGTTCGATCGTTTTAGCCTTACGCGATTAGACCCCAGCGCTTTGTTTCTTATAGCTTGTTTCCTCAATGTGAATATTGAGTATGTGAGTATTAAGTACAATTTTTTTTTATTTTAAATTACCCCTCCCGCCTCAAAGAAGCTAGTTAGACTCCATAGTAAAAAATGCTTGTATACCCTCTACAAGAAACAGTTATCAACAGGGAACGGATTTTGTTGACCTTGCCTTTTTTTGCTTTTCTTTTGGCTTATTTTACTCACATTGTCTTTTTTTGCCTTTTTTCCTAATAGGTATTGGCTTTTTCTGCCTTTTTTGGTTAAAGTTGAAATTCATGTGCACTTTCTTCTTACAAGTAGTAGGTACAATTTAAACAAAATATCGCCAAAGCATTACTTGCACACCTTGTTTGCGAACTTCCGATAAACACCCGAGAGTATAACTGCCCTGAAAAATCGTCTCAATTCAGCTACTATTTATTTATCGTTTTTTTGTGTCCTGTGTGCAATTGATTTTATATTATGTATGTACTTTCAATATTTTAAGGGAAATCGATGAGAAATTGCAAACAGCAAAAGGACCAGCTGCTGAAGTTTTTTTTTTCTTTAAATGAAAGACTGAAGACCATCAAAGAAATAAATAATGTAGTAAATGGCGCTGAAAAGTTAAAATTGCCTCCAAATATTGCAGTCGATGACAAGACGTCTTTAAAATGGTCTCCACTTGTCTCTGTCCATGTCCTCTATCTTCAGCTTTTTCAAAGCTTTTCTGAGCAAAGAGCTGAAAATTTGTTGCCAGCAAATTCTAAAATGCCGCCTAAAACCTTTTTTTTTTTTTAAATAAAACGCATTTTTGCCTTTTTTTCAGTTTAGTTTTGCCTTTCTTTGATTTTTTAGGTCAACAAAAATGGTTATCAATGTTTGGCGCCTAAGTTTCGTACTTTCCCCTAAAGTAATTGTTAGCGATAATGTTGTATGTTTTCTATTGCCAGTTATTTATTTCTTCAATGTGAGAGCCGGTTAACATGCAAAAATGTACCTACGATTAACAATGGAATTTTGCTCTCTTATACCTAACCTAAAACATAATGACTTCCGAAAGTAGTGAACGGCCAATAGTTTATTCATTTCATTGGATTTATTTAAGCGCTGATCTCAAATCTACCGGTCGGGCGTGGCACGCCCCAAAGTTAAAAAAAAAACACTATATAAAATAGTACCAACATTTCAGGAACGGAGTGTCAAATTTATCAAGAGTAAATTTTTTTTATTAACTAAATGTTCAGCTATCTTATAAAAATAGTTTGATCAAAATCGGACCATAAAAGCCGGAGATATAAATAAATTAAAAAAAAAAACAAATTTTACACTTTTTTGTACTGATATTTCTTACTTACTTTCAAGGGCATGGGCTAATACCTACTTTTTAGCCCATGCCCTTGAAAGTAAGTAAGAAATATCACTTTCAAGGGCTCCCAGCGTGCCGTGATAGAAGCGTTCACGGCGATTGAAGAACAGGCGAAATCCGTTGGGCTTGAAGTAAATGAGGACAAGACTAAGTACATGCTATCAACAAACAAACAAGCATCTGTCCACCGCCTAGGACAAAACGTCACTATTGATAGCAACAATTTCGAGGTAGTTAAGGAGTTCACCTACCTCGGAGTAAACGTAAACTCCACGAATGACACCCTAGTTGAGATCCGGCCGCCGGCGAAGAATTACCCTAGGAAACCGTTGCTACTTCGGTTTGGCAAAACAATTGGGTTCAAAACTCCTAACTCGAAGGACGAAATGTGTGCTCTACAAAACCCTTATCCTGCCAGTTCTGCTTTATGGCGCCGAGTGCTGGACGATAAGCAAGAAGGGGGAGCTGATACTGGGCACCGTCGAAAGAAAAATACTTCGGCGGATTTTTGGTCCTGTGTGCGAGGAGGGCGAATGGAGGAGAAGATACAACCGCGAAATCTATGAGCTGTACCAAGATGTGGATGTAGTCCAAAAAGCCAAAACACGTCGACTACATTGGCTCGGCCACATCGAGCGAATGGACAATAATGCTCCAGCTAAGAGGGTCTTCGAATCCCGGCCCCCAGGTTCGAGAAGACAAGGAAGACCGAACCTCCGTTTAAAAGACCAAGCCATAGCGGATACCAGAGCGCTTGGTCCGGACAATTGGAAGCAGCGTGCCCGGGATCGTAGAGGATGGCAGGCTGCAGTGTCTCAGTCAGAGACTCTTCACGGGTCGGGAGCCCGATAAGTAAGTAAGTAAGTAGTTGACAGATCGTGTTGTTTTTTTCTGTTGTGTTTTTTTTTGGTTAGTTTTAACGAATAGCTGTTTTCAGTGACACTTGTCTCCACAGCGCAGATCTTAGATTTTTCTTAAGTTACTAGTACACGGCATGTAGCAAGCCACATTGTACATACTATATACTTCTTCGGGCTAAGAAGGATTCTAAAAATAGAAGCCCTCTTGAATAGAACCAATGAGATATTATACAAAACCTTAATCATTCCGATTTTGTTGTATAGAAGCCCGTGCTTCTGTAATTTCGTTAAATTTGGTTCTGATTGCTTCTAGCTTATTCATTAGAAAATTAGCTGCAATTTAGTTAATATTACAGGGTTATTGGTGGATTTACATAAATACAGAACAAGCATTATTTAGTTGAGTCCCGTATTATTTTCACCTAGATTAGGCTGCCGAAATAGTAGCAATTTTTGTCGCCATCACTATTCTAAAATAGGTATTTATGATCCATGCATTTTAATAATTCATAATAATTATTGTTTGAATGACGGTTCACACAGTAATTATAAATGATATTGTGCATCGGTATCTGCAAATAATATATCTATACAATTGCAGAATAAATAGAGCAATTAGTCATTGATAACAAGCGATGTTACACAAGAAATTTGTTTTAAAGTTTAATCTAATTATTTACGTAGGTAGTAGAAACGATTCTACTAAAACTGATCTTAAATTTATTTTAGCTTTAAGTCGGCTCTCACATTGAGGCTGCATTCAATAAGCAACTACTAGCAATAGGAAACACGCAATATTATTATCGCTCACAATTATTTTACTTTGAATTAAATTAGAGGTCTCAAATCGAAGCAACTAAATATTGCTTGAACGAAAAATGTTTCTGATTGCTTATTGGCAGTTGCTATAGCAACTATAGTTGCTTATTGCCTCAATCTGAGAATCGCCTAACAATTTACACCAGGTATTAAGTAACACCAAACCCAACAATTACCAATTGCATCACTCGACAAGCTGGTATGAAACTTTAAGATACTCAATATTAACACATAAAACGTCTTTATATGACCAAGCATAATAGCTAAATATGTTCGCGTTACTGTTATCGGTGGAATAAATCGATTTAAGAAAGGAAATGGTTCCGGTCTGAAAATTATATCTCTACGGACGTGGAAAAACTAAAAGCCTTCACAGTAACATTTTACTATGGAGCACATCACCATTGTCTTTGAAGTGGTGCCTATCTTATTTTCAAACGATCTCGATCTTATCATTAAATATACAAAAAAAAATCAAACTATTTGATATTAAATTGCCATCAAATTTGAATGTCGGCAATAGGTACATACCTTCACAATAGGAAGTTTTGTATCTCTTAATTTAGTGCAACATTAGTATAGTAAACATACCTACCTTTAGAACTATTTTATTATTTTTTTGTCTTTTTTTTTTTTAATACATATTGTATTGTCTGCGATTGATTACTCATACTCATATATGAAACACATTCTTTAATAATTTATCAATAACGGCTCTTATCAAAAACAAGAGATTTTTATTGATTTCATTGAATATAAAATGTACAGAAGGCAACCAATATTTCCAAGTTTACGATTCAGCGAAGAATCGGGTGGATGTCGTTGTGGTCGATACGCCATCGGATTGGTTTTCCGTCGTTGATGTATAAATATGTTTCAAGTATAGATTAAAATAGTCGGTGTAATTCATTGGTGATGAAATGCGATGCTTACGAACTGGCAATCTTGGTGACAGAGACATCATGCTGGCCCACTGACCATCGCAGAGATCATCATATCGTAGAAGACCAACTTCATGGCCACCTAAATCGCCAGGACCTCGACACATTGGCTGGCCATCCCAGAGCTTTGGTCCCGATTCTCGAATCCAACGAGCTAGATAAAGTGCGCGGCAGTCACAATGCCAGGGGTTCTTATCTAGCTTGACTGCTATCAACTTGTGTAGTCCATCAAGCGATCCATGCGGCAAGAATTGTAATTTATTCGAGTCTATTCGCCTGAAAAATAAAAATTAGTTTTCCTTAGTAATTGCACAATAAAGACCGAATGGTATCGAACAGAGTGAGACTAACAACTTCTCCAAATTAACCAGGGGATGGAAGACTGACGGCTCAAAATTCCTCAATACGTTATTGTTCAGCATTAGATTTTTTAGGTTTTTAAGACCTTGGAGGTCATTTCGTTCAAGCGTTGTCAGATTGTTGGAAAAAAATGTTAAGCGAGATAAGGAGATCATGTGTAAAAACAAGCCATCTGGTATACTCGAAAGTGAATTCTGTCCCAAAAATAGTTCCTTCAAGTTGATTAATTCTGTAAAAGCCCCAGAATCAATCTGTTGATAAAATGTAAAACAAAAGTTAAATATAGCTTAAAAATTCTATATCTATATTTTATTAAAAATATTTGCACTGCTTAAACATAAATGTGGTCATGATCTAAACTGGGTTAGGTTAGGTTAGAAGAGCAAAGTGAACCCTACTCTACCTAGGTCCTTTTCTGATTATCCGTCGAAATAAAGGATAACGGAAGAGGCTATTATAATCCAAAAAATAAACAAAATTATATCCCAAAACTTAAAAGGGTTTTGAGAAAATAAATAATTTTTTTCTTAACGAAATAGACTTCGTCAATTCAGTTTCTTTCCTTTATTCGTGTTGTCTAAAATGCATATTATTTAAAGGACTGATAGAGAGAAGACTTGTTTTTAACTTCAGTAACACGCTTGTAATTAAGAACGTTTCTTATAAACATCGAACATTTTTTTAAACAAGATTTACAACATTGATAAATAAATTATAAAGTGTATGTAATGTTTATTTAAATTAAACTAACATCTTAAGCTCTTAAAGTACACCTTGTAGAAAATAAATAATTTGGAAGAATAATGTCTTATAAACAATGTATTTTATTTTATTGAACTAAAAAGTTGGTGGGAACATGGTATTATATCAGTTTTTTTTTCTTACAAACGTGTTTCTTATATTAGTTTTATTTAAAAGTGAAATTATATGGGAAAGTCTCTTTAGGCTTGTGTTATAAAAATTTGCTAATATCAGCTATAGTATTAGATAAGCCCAGTATCCTGCTCGCGCTTAATTTTAGCGACCACTTTTCTCTCCACAGCAGTGATAAATAAAAAACTTAATTTTCGAGCACTTGACAAAAACAATCGGTGGTTTAACAATATTGACATTGTTTATAACAAGCATTTTTAAAATAAGTACATATTTTTTTAAGTATGTTTTTAAGTATGTTGTTACACTAAACATTCTCATGGCCTATTCGTGGACAAATTACTTTTGTTAAACATGTTGTTACTCACCCAAGTTATTCTATTCATCGTTAGATCCAGTGTCAATAATTGTGTTAAATATTCAAATGTTTTTCTAGAAATTGAATTTAAACGGTTGCTGTGCAATATTAAAGTTTTCAAACTTTTGACTCCATTAAAAAAATCATCAGATATATTTGCTGCAAAAATAACAAACAGATTAAATAAATTATTTACTGTACATATATCTGCAAAATAGCCATTGAACATGCATATTAATATAATTTCATAGGTTGCTTTAAAATGATATATGCTAACAAAGAACGACTCTGCTATCTTTTTTTATAAATGTTATTGGTCAACTCAATATTATAATTCCAAAGTTTTTCTGTTAGGTACCAGATTACCTAAGTGCCTAATTATATCTGTTATCTCATCAAAATAGTTATGCCTTAAAAAATATTGCGCTGTTAGTAAAAATTTCCGATTTTTGACAAAATTAAAAAAGTTTATTTTAGACGAAATCTGTGTCGGCAGATCATTATTTTGCTGAAATCGGAAAATCGCTTGTGGGAAAATCAATATTATTTTATAGTCGTGTCATAAATAACAAGTTCCGTTAACGACAAATTACATTTCTCTTAGTTTTGACACCTTATTTTATTTATTGAGCTTATTTGAGCGTGAAACCTGGCGAAGGATTGTTTTTAAAGCAAAAAAAAAATAAGAAAACGTCCTCGCTTTCGCGCAAACTTAAATTAGTTTCGTTTTCAAACTTACATGAAGGAAAACGTTCGGGCAAGCGATATCTATTGAACGTCTTCATCTTACAGAATGCCACCCCAGATCTTTCGCAAGTCGCTTTAAAGATCGCAGCAAAGACATACGCGTTAAGGTGCTAGTACACGATTATGTAGCACGCCTCATATATATGTGGCTCTGACGTCAACAGAGAGTGCACAAAGAGAGTTTGTACACGGCATGTACCCATTGGGACCATTCGCTGACGTCAAAATGACGTCAGTGCTTCATATATATGAGGCGTGCTACATATCGTGTACTAGTACAGGACGACCCACTATTATAAAGGCCCCGACCCATAGAATCCGTCACATCCGTTGCGGCAATGTTTTCGACTGACAGGTTGATAGAATACACAGTAGCTTATGGAACGTGACCCATAAGCAACGAACGTGCCGGATGCGACGGATAAAGTAGGTTTACTTTCTACTTTTCTGTCCGTCGAACCGTTGACAGTTGGCAGAGCGTGAGAGTAAGCATTTTCATTGGTGGAAATATAAGATAATGAGAGAAACTGTCTCTCATATATCATCGGCTCAGTGATGAAAATCGACTTTTCTCAATTGTACTGAAAACTGAAACAAAATTGTACTGAATAGTACTTAAATTTCTTAAATGTATAAAACCAAACGAAAACATAAAAAAAAATATTTTATTAAAAAAAAAACAAAAAAACAGTATAGCTACCAGTGTTATCATCAAAAAATGTTCAAAATCAGCAAAATGTTGCATTTATGTGAGTTCGTAAGTATACACAAGTACGTGGCTCTTATAATGGTTTTGTGCATGCAGGGAGGTACTGGAACAAAGAAGTCCTTTCACAAAATTTCATTCGCCTAGGTCGTTTCGTTTGGTTGGACTCTGTTGTGTTTTTAAAAGACAGATAGACCGACGGACGGATAGACGTACATGGCTTAATCGTTTCAGAATTGCATCCTGACCCGATTCAGAATAATTATGGCTTATGGGGTATAGAGTTACTCCTTCTTGGCTTTCGAAATGTAAGTGAATACTTATACCTTCCAGTGGAGGGTGTTATAAAGGCGCATTTAATTGAATCTAAAGCTTAGTACGCAGTTCGAGCGAATTTAAATTTTAGCTGCTCTCCAATTTTTCTCTCCAAACAATAAATAAAATCCTAGCTAAATTTTGACATAGAGTGCGCTGTAAATATAAGAGTGTCACAGAAAACAGCTGTTCGTTGAAAATAACTTCCTTCAAAAATTCATCGATGTATTCATTGAAAAACCTTATCCTTATTTACTTTTCCGCAACACAAAAGAACAGAAGAAAAAAAAATACATTATTTGTAAAAATTTAGCTAGAAAAAATGTGTCGAACCATTAATGGGCGCGGTAAATTGTGACATATACATGCACTACAGTCTGAAATGAAAATTTAATTTTTTTAGCTGAAGCAGCACACCGCTCGGCTGAATGGATTCGCTTAAATTTAGCTCAGCTAAATTTTGGAGACAATTTTGTATGTGAGCTAAAATTTAGCACGAGCAGCGTACCAAGCTCAAGGTCGGAACTTTAGTCCATGTACATGCATATAAACAGATTAAGACTAGTCTTTGTATAGTCGTGTTCAAAATCACTTGTCCAACGGTCGATTGAGTAAACTGTAGACTTTGTACAGAAAATCTACCATAATTGTCCAAGTGATTTGAACACGACTGTACCACATTCAGATAACAATCTGCTATACAAGTTCTTCATTTTCAAGTTTATTTTGTGAAGATCTGTTTTATTTATAGAGCTGTGGCAGCCTTAATTTTTAATAAGATGTTCAGGTTCTAATAGTGCAGACATTACGCCTGCATTCGATTCTTTAGCTTTTTTTTTTTTTTGATTCTTTAAACGTTTGCGGAAGAATAAGAAGAAATACAAAAAGCACCCTGGACAATGCGGTGTAGGATTTGAAAATATGAACTCGTTGCATTCATTTTGCAAAATGTCTATTTCAGCCCAAAACTCAGAAATAGAAGTATGTTCCTATTTCTATCGTAGTCAGATAGACCTCTATATTCATGATTGATAATCTCAATACTTTTTTGTTCACCAAGAAAAAAACCTTAAGACAAATTGGACGATTGAATTTATCTACTTAATCTTCCAAATGGCTGTTTGTGAAAAATGTTGTAATGAGTTCACAAAAATGTCTCCGAAATCAAATTGTTTTTCCACAACTTCTAGGAATGCAGCAAATTTCAAAAGATAATTTTTAACGAAGTACGAAGAGTAATGAATGCATTCAGAATTTTAAAACAAAGGAGTGCGTTCAGCATATTTTTGTTTAATCCTTATATATGTCTGACTTGAAAGATTTATAAAAATAAACTTAAAAAAATTGAAAATAGTACAAATAGTACTGAAAATTGAGAAGTGGTACTTGCGTACTTGGGAAAGTCAAATTGTACTGAATCCAGTACAATAGTAAGCCTTTTTGCAACTATGCATCGGCTGTCAGCGTATGCGACGAATTCTATACTGTTCGTTCCGTCGAATACGCCAATCCGTCGACGCAACGGATGCGACGGATTCTATGGGTCGGGGCCTTAAGGCTCACAGTCACAGTAAACAGTGCAAATCAAAAGTAAAAAAAAACTACGCACTCTTATTATGAATCGGTTACCCGCAAAATTTGTTCAAGAACATATTTCTTTCATTCTATTGCTCTCAATTTACCAATCGACGATTTGTTCCTATCCAATTAACATACCAATATTTTACGCAATTGATTTAATATCAAAATATATCATAATATTTAATGAAAACAATAAAATACTAATTTAACTTAGATATTTTACTAAATAAAGAATTTAATTTTCTTTCTTCAGTATGTAAAAAACGATGTTAAAAATGTTATAGGTACAGAACATACATAATCTATATGTATATAAAAATGTATTGTGGTTGGTTAGGATCGTTAAAACTTGAAAACGACTTTAGGTACCAAATTGGATACTTCCTTCTGCGGATTTGTTCTTAATTGCTATGCGAAGGTTTAGGAAGAGGGAAAAGTCGGTGAGTGAGTGAGTCTCGAAAACCACCGACTTGGTTCAGCTCAAATTTACAGACAATCTTAGGTATTGGCCCAGGAGTGCTCCTGTGAAGTGGTTAAAATCGGACAAAGGGCGCCTCCTATACAAAAAACATCTTCCATGGGGTGAAACTCGATAACGTTATAATATAACTCTATATCCGCTGGGCCGTTTTTCATGATTCTTTTTTTGTTTGCTGTATTTCAGGTAGCTATGTATCAGGGATATCTACAGGCAAAAAAAAATTGGCCAAAATGGCGTGGCACCTCCAATACAAAAAACATCTTCCATATTTTTTGGTTTGTTCGTATTGCTGTATTTCAGGTTTAGGCAGAAAGAAAATTCCGGAAAATCGATTTATTCTCATTTTTCGCATTTTACGGAAGAACATTAAGACCTAAGCAATATAATTCCTGTGCACGGGCAAATCCGGGCTGGTACAACTAGTACCAATATAATAATAATTAATAATATATAAAAAAAAACTTACATATCATATTCCATGACAAATCGAGTATTTTAAGCTGATCAAGATGATTAATGCTCCCAGACCTTAAAATTGAAATTTCATTTTTTGACATATCCAACTCTTCCAGAACACTTTGATCCCTTAATAGTCCTGGGGCAAAACTTTTAATTCGATTGTCCGACAAATTTATAACCGTTAATCGGTGAACATGATTAAATAGACTTTCGGGTAAAACAGATAAAATATTTTTACTGATATCCAGTAAATTTAAATTTCGAAGCTTCCAAAATGTTCTATGGTCTAACTCTTCTAACTGATTGCTTTGGATACGCCTAAGGTAAAAGATGTTAAACCAAGCTGTTATACGAAAAGATTTAACTTACAATTGCACCAAGCTATCCAAATCCTGAAACAAATCGTACGGTAAAAAATCCAAAAAATTGTTTGACATATCCAGTTCTTGTAATAGAGTCAAACCTCTAAAAGTATCTTTATGTAGGGTTGAAAGCGCATTTCGGGACAAATCTCTAAAAATAAAGCAGATTTGTTGTTTATATTTTCTAAAATAGCTAGCTACCTATATATTATGTTTTTTTAATAACTCACATGAAAACCATATTCATAGGAATAACTTGGGTGGCAGGTACTGATTTTAAATTTGTATTCCAGCAGGTAAAACTTTTTGTGTCAGGATTGCAACGACAGATGCCTGAAGTACAATGATTCCATTCGATTCGGCTGCCAGGAGTCAATCTCCAAACCGGTTGCTCAACAGAACGCAGCCGGCTTTCTATTTGCCTGATCCGCTTTTGAAGATCATTTTCCAGAGTAAATTTTGGCATATCCGGAATATGAGAACTTTTCCTATTTGGCAAGTTCATTTCGCCTTTTGCCTCTTTAGTGATGACAAATAACTGAGCTATAATTTTCAATGCCTCGCAGGCAGATATAGAACAGTTTTTCGATCCAGAAAATATTGCTGGTAAGAAATGACGTTGCCAAAATGTGTCAAACTGATCACTGAAGCCTGCGGGTATTACAAGCACTACTAAAAGGATTGATAAAAGCCTCATATTGAATAGACTGTTCTAGTGGGTGGACTATGCTGAACTGATTTTGCTTGCATCTGAACGCAATTCGAATGCACATCTTAAAGAGATCTCCTGCTGATCAGACTAATTTACTCTAAACTATAGCAGATGGCATCATTTGAATAAGTAGCTTATTGTACAGTACATACATGATGAAAACTGAATATGGCATTAAATTTAATTAAGAAGTTCTTGAACCTGGCAATTGAAAGAACCTACTTGATTTAATATTTGAAAACATAAACAGTATTATTCAAAGTAAACAAATCACGAATTAGAGAGAGCAGGAGCAAATTGGCAAACTTTTGCAAATAGGGCTGCATTTATAAAACTGTGATGTGATCGATCTTGGAATCTCATAATGTTCGATTTGTCTCTACAATTAATTTAATTCAGACACTTCAGAAATGGTGAATTCTATTCACTAAAACACCATTTTGTTATAATTTTTCAAATTTTAGCAACTGATTATTGCACATCTAATAATTTTTATTATTGCACTGGAATATTACTTCAATACACAAAACTGGATTTAGAAGAAATTGTTAAACTTTAAAACGCCTTTATCTCAAAACTTGTATTTTGGACTTGAGTCGTTTTGATCATACTCCATAGATATTAGCCCATGCCCTTGAAAGTAATAGAAATATTAATACATAAAAAGCAAAAATTCAGTGGTTCAAATTTAGCTCTTTTTCATAACCTCATATTTTCGGTCTTTATGATCCGATTTTGATTTCTTAAAACTTAAAACAACTCTAAAGGACTATTCACATCAGAGCGAACGAACGAATTGATAAAATAGCACATTTAAGTATTCGAAGAGTAGGAAACGAAGTTAGTTAATAATGACTTTATTTCAGAAACAAAAACAATTCATTTAGATAGATACATAAGCTATGAGTACACGACATGCCAAACACGACATACGCATGCCAGTCTGACGTCAAAATATGTCACAAAAGGGTGCATGTCGTGTACTCGGCATATTATTGACGCTGACATATATGTTGGCATGCGTCTGTCACCCATATGTCCGACTCAGAGTAGCATGTAAATTTCGGAGAATACAAAAAACATCATTTGAATTAAAGATTTGTTGGACGTTTTTTAATCCATTGTACGATATCAATGGATTAAAAAACGCTTCCTGGTGACATTTCGAAATGAATTCAGTATATATCCCAAAATATGGTTCGACTTCTTTCTATCAAGCCATAAATTAACAAATTCCACCAAAGGATGGCTACGATTACAATGGATTAAAAAACGTCCAAGAAATCTTCAATTGAGTAGATTTTTTGCCAGTCACCGTCGACATACGAATATGCCAACTTTGACACAAAACGTGCATGCCGTCTACTCGGCATGCTTTTCGCACATGCCACAATATAATAAAACGTGACATATTCTACAATATGTCGAGTAATTTTATCGTGACGTCAGAGTGGCATGCGTATGTCGTGTTTGGCATGTCGTGTACTCATAGCTTTAGTCTAAGAAGTTTCCTCTAGCTCAAGCACGTACAATCCAAAGAACATTTTCCGGAACTCTTTTAATATAGGGCAAATCGCAATAAAGTGGAAAATATACTCTCGTTCTCTGAAATTGTAGAGGCTACACAAAATTGGTAGATCCAGGCGATGCGGTACGAAATTCAACTTAATCAGTTCCCCTCTTATTTGGAAGATAGTGCTTAGTTTATCCGTTGAAATATTGCACGGAAAATAAGTCTTGTCTCGTAAATGATGATTCAATAAAGCTATAATAATAGGCGGTATAGTGACGATTGCGCCTCATTTACATATTTGTAATAAATTGTATGACCTATCTTCTCCAGGAATATCTTAACTTTTTGTTTCAGCGGAATCGGATGTTCATTTGGTGCGACTCTTAGTTCAAAAGCGCAATCGGACGATAGGAAGACTGCTTCGACCCGTGCTGCGGCATTTGAAAGCACTATCCTTAGAATTCCTTTCTTGTTCCATCTGCATGATTCGCACTACATAATCAAGATGAAGCTTTAGAGTTTAGAGTGTCCAGGAGACTCCCGTCTCAAGGACCTTAAAACTCGCTAAATAAAGTATCGCAGAAATTTCTTCACGTATTCGAAGGAGCTATAGCCCCAGACTTGCGCTCTGTAAAATAGAATTAAGGTCGCCGTTGCGCGGAATATTTTTTGTCTAACATTATGTGATATCTGCTTGTAATTGAGACCTCAAACTGAACCAATTGCCCGCTTAGTTTCGCCTAGTTTGGTTTGCAGATGCTTTTTCATGTATAGGTTGGGTGTAATCAATGGGATCCCTACGCTATCCCCTTATTGGGGATAATTTCTCATTTTTATTTTTCCGAAACCTCCCGGGACGAATTCCCTATGCCAAAATCTCTCACAAGCAAACTAAACTTTACATATACCCAACCTTGCACCTACTCCAAATCCTACAGTGACCACAAGCAGGGGGGTTGCTCATACTCACTGTTTATGCTGGATTTACATTACCACGCCACGCAATTTTGCATGAATTCAGAAAGACAAATCCGTTTGCTACAGTCAAGGCTAATGATCTGTAAGAGTGAGACCACAAAGCTTCATGAAAAAGTTATGGCGGAATAAATTCATTTGTTACTCGTGGTCTCACTCTAACTTATCATTAGCCTTGACTGTTGAAATACGGATCTCTCTCTCTGAAGTCATGCAAAATTGCGTGGCGTGGTAATGTAAATCCACCATTAAACACCACTTTTAGCTGTCGCGGCGACAGCATTAATAACACTAAATCTAAAAATCGGGGATTTTGTCCGTTTGGATTTTCTCTTAGGGTCTTTTGGAGTAAGGGATTTCAGCACAGGTGATTTTGGAAAGGGGATTTTGGAAAAGTAGATTTCATCACCAACCCGTAATCAATAATCCGAGATATTTATACTCTCGCACAATCTCGCTCTGCTCACCATGCCACTTCCGCCTTTAACTCCGGGAGTATCTTTCTATTTCAACACCATCCCTAAATATCATCATATTTTACTTTAATAAGTTTACGATTAAGTTTTGAATTCCTTTTTGCGGCGAAAAAAAAACACCGCAATCCACAATATGAAAACACTTGAATGATGGTTTGTAAGATGTGGCGATTTATCGCCAAACAGGCGATTTGAAATTTAATTTGGCGAAAGGAAAAACGGTTTGGCGACGCACCCAAAAAAAGGCGATTTTTTTTTGACGTTGGCGATTTAATTTTTTTTAACCAAAATCCTCATATTTTTCCTTTTATATAGTTTTTATTCAAACCTTACAGCTGTGACGAAATATTAAAATTAATAACGAATGAAGACAACTTTAAAGCTTGGAAAGATATGATTTAGGGTCGGATTTTGAAAGAATCGTGATAGAAAACGGTGGTAGCAGAGCATTTGAATAAAGTTAAGGAGCAAGTAAACGATTTAATTCTTGTTTTACTAAGAGAAATGCGAAAAGTTTGTCTGACTGGAACACACCGTTTGTTTCTTTGGGATATTTTTAGCCAGGCGTTTGCTTAAGCCAACTGCGATCCTGTTTTAAAAGTCTGTTTGTAAGCTTGATTCAACCCAAGAGCTTATAAAATACTGAGGCTTAGTGGGAAAAATTAATTTCTGTCAATTAGTCAAATAAATCAAATCAAAATGAATTTCATCTATTTAGTAAGTTCCCGAAGAAGACGTTTTGAAGTTTTGGAGCATGGTGTACAAAATGCCAATAGGACAGCCAGAGTTTCAGGAGCTTGGGAAATTTGCAATAACTTTTTTTTTACGTAAAAATTACGAGTTGCACTAATTCATTTGATTTTTATGGTTTTTGAATTTGGAGAGTTGAAACTTTTGAAATTTGGCGATTTTTTGGCGTCTTATATTTTACTTTTGGCGATTCCGGTTTTTAAAACCTGACAACCCTGCTTGTATGTACCTTTATCTACCATGTATGTATATACATAAATATTAGTTTTATTCGCGAGTTTAAATAGAACGAAATCGATATAAATTTATCGCAATCGCACAATGTTTATCCACGTTTTCTTAAAAAATTACAAAAATTTGCAAATTCAATCAAGATTCAGCTCAACAAATTTCTTTTGGCATGTATTATGTATCTACTGATTCATTTATGTTAAAATGCAAACAGTTGACAGATAGGTAAGCGAATGAAAAATATATTTCCCAAAGAATTTTCCGTAAATAGTAGGCAATAATAATAATACATAACTTTTATAGATTAATTTTCATTTAGTATTTAATACACATACATATTTACAATTTAATAGGAATGTCGAGCGGAAAAACTTTGTTCGTATTCTAGGCAAAGTTAAATAGCTATGTAAAGGTTATGTGAAGATGATGAAATTGGCTTAATTTTTAATATACCCGATATTTAAAGCAATGATTTAGTAAAATTTGTAAAATATGTCACTAGTACTTGATATAAGTTTTAAATACTAAAAGGACGGCACAATTGAACCGAGCTTCCCCTAACCTACTTTATGATTTTGTGTACCTAGTCATAAAAACATATTTTCCCAAGGCTTCGATTTGTTTCGTTATCAGAGTCAAATTATTAATTATAGAAGTACAGTAGACGCTCGGTATAGTGAACTATCCAATATAGTGAACCACCAAAATTTTACACAGCCTATGAAAATCTCGATATAGCGAACTCATCTTTTTTTTCGCATAATTCGACGAAAAATGCTATTTTTCAAAACAATTTGCAGTTCATTTGTGTTTTTTTTTTTGATATTTTAGTTATGAAGGTTAGGAGGTTAGGTGGCTGTCCCAAAAACAGGACAGGGGAAGTGGCCAGAACATTGCAGGTGGGAATTCTATTGGTAAATACGAAATTACGAGAGATATCTTTTACATCTTACTGTCTCAGGAGGTCATAATGATGGCTGAAGCAGTCAACTCAGTTGGTTAAAAATGTTTGCATTTAGTATCACTCCTGGTGGCGGTTTGTCTTCGGGTATGGACGGAGGGTAACCGTAGCAGTCTACCTCCTGTCTATTGCCTCTGAGAGTCAACCACTGAGAAGAGAGATACTGCTGCATGGCAGAAATGGGTGGTTAAATCCGGTCTTCTGCTTGGCCAAAAGTTAGTGGAGGAATTGCCTACTGGAAGAAAAGAATGGAGGGTACCGTAGCACTCTGCCCCCGTTTATTTCCTTTGACAACCCGTCCACGAGACAAAGACTGGTGCTGACCAGAAAAGCTTGATCGGAGCAAACAATCATACTGCCTAGTACCGAAGAAAAGGTTAGAGTTTCTCCTATAGGGAGAGCAAAGACGAAGGGTAACCGAAACAGTTTAACCCAGTCTATTGCCTCTGGCGAGATGTTTAGGGTGTCGAAATGAAGTTGACTGATCTAGTCAGCTCCTACAGATGGCGGTTAGTCTTCGACGATGTCAAATGAAAGTGACAAATTATTTTTTAAAAATTTAACTATTGAAAAAAAAAAATGATATTTATCTCTGTGTTCTCTGTGTTTTTTAAAGATTAGATAATAAAATTTTTTTTTTAGTGTTTTGAAATAAAAACTTAGGTATATGATTATTTATATCAAATTAAGCTTAGGTTAGGTTAGGTTAGGTAAGGTGGCTGTCCCAAAGGGGACACACTTAGACCATAGTTTTGGTCCATTGTGATACCACAGAAGGGGGGGGGGGAGGCGGCCAGAACGGGCGTTACCCTGGGAATTCTTTTGCTACTTGCGAATTTGGGTTTCCTACCTAGTTGAGAGGTTTTTGGTAGTGACTGAGGCAGTCGGAGTTTTTGAAATTTTCATCACCTGGTTACGGCTTGGTCTTCGGGTCAAGGTGGAGAGCAGCCGTAACGGTCTGCCCCCTGCCTATTGCCTCTGACGGGTCCTCTAACTATCGAGGTGGGATTGGTTGGTGTGATCAGCTCCTCCATTTGGCGGTTAGTCTTCAGAAACAGACAGAGGGTGACCGAAACAGTCTAACCCCCCGCTAGTAGCCTCTGACAGTTCGTTACTAAGGAGGGTGGCTGGTGCAGATAAGATAAGAAAGACTGCGGCAAGAGGAATCGACAAAAGGTGACCGAAACAGTCTAACCCTCTGCCTATCCCAGCTGACGGAGTCTGAAAGTTAAACGTGTGAAGGTAAAAAACTTGACTGGCGTGGTCAGCTCTTCCCTTTGGCGGTTAGTCTTCAGAAACAGACAGGGGGTGACCGAAACAGTCTAACCCCCCGATAGTAGCCTCTGACAGTCCGTTACTAAGGAGGGTGCTGGTGCAGGTCAGATAAGAAAGACTGCGGCAAGAGGAATCGACAAAAGGTGACCGAAACAGTCTAACCCTCTACCTATCCCCTATGCCGGAGTCTGAAAGTTCTACGTGTGAAGGTAAAAATTTTACTGGCGTGGTCAGCTCTTCCCGTTGGCGGTTAGTCTTCAGAAAACAGACAGAGGGTGACCGAAACAGTCTAACCCCCCGCTAGTAGCCTCTGACAGTCCGTTAATAAGGAGGGTGGCTGATACAAATCAGATAAGAGAGACTGCGGCAGGGGAGAGCGACGAAGAGTGACCGAAACAGTCTAACTCCCCGCCTGTCTCCTCTGACGGAGTCTGAAGATTCGACGTGTGAAGGTGGAAATTTACTGACATGGTCAGCACTTCCCATTGGCGGTTTAGTTTTCAGAAACACACGAAAATGGGTGAGATGTGTGTTGCTAATCAATGAAGCCAATTCGACTTTGTAACAAACTTTTTAATGCTTCCTCGAGGAGCAGGGTTTTTACTGATTGCAGTGGAGCGTGCGGTTCTTCGCTGTTGTCAGTTATATGGAGGCCGCTGCCTTGTCTGGCTAATTCATCCGCCTTGCAGTTGCCAGGAATGTCACTGTGACATGGAACCCAGCACAGGGTGACTGAACATCTATCCGCAATCTCGTTAAGAGATTCCCGGCATTGTTTTACCAATTTTGATCTGATTGTTGGTGTATTCAAGGCTTTTATGGCTGTTCTCCCATTCGGATCGATTTGGGAATCTTGTATTGCACTTTATATTAAAGTCTTCAGAAGGAACTATATAGCCCGTTTTTTTTGGAATTGAGTTGGGTATAATGCCCATATGAGCAACCTGAGAGTTGGTCCATTTTTGAGATTCTCTAAGTCTAAGAGCTGCTTTAGACGCAACAAGTTTCCCGTAAATGTCGACGGGAAGTAGGTGCAGTATTGTATCTAAGGCAGCCGTGGGGGTGGACCTAAGGGCCCCTGTGATGCATATGCTTGCAGATCTTTGTATGCGTTCTATGTATTTAATGTTGCATTTTTTCTCTAGCGCTGGCCACCAGACCATGATACCGTAAAGTAGAATTGGTCTGACTACCGCCTGACTGTCTATATAAAAAGTGATAGCTTTCCCGTCTATCTCATATAAGGTAAGTCGGCGTGCTGCTTCGCGAATGGCCATAATTTCCGCTTGAAAGACGCTACAGTGGTCGGGGAGGCGTAAGGCGAGGTTGAGAGCAGGTGATCGGGAGAAGACTCCCACACCCGTGCCTTCCGTCATTTTGGATCCGTCTGTATAGATTTCGATTGCGGAGTTGCTGCTTATATTGCCGTTCTCCCATTCGGATCGATTTGGGATTATTGTGTTGTACTTTATATTAAAATCTTCAAAAGGAATTATATAGTCCGTTTTGCTCGGAATTGTATTGGGTAGGATGCCCATATGACCAACCGGAGAGTTAGTCCATTTTTTAGACTCTCTGAGTCTTAGAGCCGCAGTAGACGCAACTAGTTTCCCGTAGATGTCGACGGGAAGAAGATGCAATATTGTATCTAAAGCGGCCGTGGGGGTGGACCTAAGGGCCCCTGTGATGCATATGCTTGCAGATCTTTGTATGCGTTCTATGTATTTAATGTTGCATTTTTTCTCTAGCGCTGGCCACCAGACCATGATACCGTAAAGTAGAATTGGTCTGACTACCGCTGTATAGAGCCAGTTTGTTACTTTAGGTTGTAGACCCCATCTAGGGCCTAAGGCTTTTTTGCAAGCATACATGGCTATTGTGGCCTTTTTTGCACGTTCCTGGATATTATGTTTCCAGCTAAGTTTACTGTCTAGAATTATCCCTAGGTATTTGGCGTGTTGTGTGAATTTTAGCTCTTGATCTCTAAGTTTAGGTGGAGCTATATTAGGAATTTTGTACTTCTTTGTGAAGAGTATTAGTTCTGTCTTGGAGGGGTTGACATCGAGTCCAACCGTATCCGTCCATTTTACTAATTTTTTAAGAGCTGATTCCATAAGATCTCTTATGGTATTAGGAAACTTGCCAGAAATAGCAATGGCGATGTCGTCCGCATAGGCTATAACATTGCACCCCACATTTCCCAGAGTTGTTAGTACCTCGTCCACTACTAAGATCCAAAGTAGTGGGGAAAGTACCCCTCCCTGGGGTGTGCCCCTGCACACTGACCTCTTAGTTTGATAGCCCCCCAGCTCGGACAGAATCATTCTGCTGTTTAGCATGTTTACTATCCAATAGCGTAGGCAGCTATCAACTTCCAGTCTGCGGAGTGCATTAGAGATAGCCTCTGTTTTGACATTGTTGAAGGCACCTTCGATATCTAGAAAGGATACCATCGAGAATTGCTTATTAGCGAGCGATTTTTCAATATTGCCTATTAGCGAGTGTAAAGCTGTCTCTACCGAGAAACCCTTACGATAAGCGTGTTGGGAATTGGATAGTGAGTTAGCTTTTAGTTTCTTTCGAATATAGTTGTCGATGAGTCTTTCTAGAGTTTTTAAGAGAAACGAAGAGAGGCTGATCGGCCTAAAGTCCTTTGGAGAGACATGTGAAGCCTTGCCGCTCACATAAAAAACTACCTTGACCCTTTTCCATGAGTCTGGAGTATAGCCTAAAGCCAGGCATGAGCGGAAAATTGCTTCTAACCAAGGGTTTAATAGTTCAAGTGCTTTTTGAATCTCCACTGGTGTTATATTATCAGGTCCAGGAGACTTGTACGGAAGGAAACTGTGAACGGCCCAACTTATATTGCGGGTGTTCACTATCTCCTCCGGTATTTCTTGGACTAGATGATGGGTTACTGTAGACCGGTTTTCGTCTATGGTATTACCTGGAAAGTGGGTATTCATGAGGAGATCTAAAGTCTCTTCGTTAGATGTAGTCCATTCCCCATTCAATTTTTGAGTGAAGCTGGGCATATCTGGTGATTTGGAAATGATTTTCCTCAGTCTACTGGAGTCACTATTGGTTTCTATGTTGCCACAGAATAATCTCCATGAATCTCGTTGAGCTTTTATAATCCCAGCTTTGTACATTTTGAGACTGTTTTTGTATTTGTCCCAATCCTCTTGAAGTCTCGAGGACTTTGCCGAATTGAAACATTTCCTTCTATCTTTTCGCAGTTTTGCTAAGTGGTTGTTCCACCAGGGTGGTTTGTTGCCATTTTTGTGCCTGCTGATGGGGCAAGCTCTTCTGAAGGCGTCGTTCATGGATTTGGTAACCTTGTCCACCATTAAATCTAGATCCAAAAGTGAATTCGGTTGATTGGGTATGTGGCTCAGCTTCTGCGTGAGAAGAGAGTTATATGCCTGCCAGTTGACCCTTCTAGGATTCCTGAAGGGTACGATTGGAGGCATGCAGTGTTCAATTTTGAATTGAATATAACGGTGGTCCGAGAATGAAACCTCTTTCGATACCATCCAATTGCTGAGTTTTAGTTTAGGAGAGTTAGTAGCTAAAGTGATGTCTAGTACTTCCTGCCTAATACTATTGATAAAAGTAGGCTCTGAGCCTTTATTACACACAATGAGATTAGTTGTCATAAGGAAATCAAAAAGACACTCACCTCTGTTATTTATGTCACTGCTGCCCCAAACGCTGTGGTGAGCGTTGGCATCTGCGCCCACCACAAGGGGAATAGAGTCCTTTTCGGCCGTTTCTATGGTTTTTCATACGATGTTTGCGGGGACGGGCCCTATGTCGTCGTAGGCCATATATGCCGATGCTAGCCATAGCTTTTCGTTCCTGCCTCTGTCTAGTTGTACACAGACAAAATCTAGATCGCTGAAATTAGGTATAAGACGAGCTTTTAAACTTTTCTTTGCCAAGATGCATGATCTGCGTTTACCTTCGTTTTTCGTAAAGAGTAACGTGTAGTTTTTTGTCCTCAGTCCAAGTATGTGGCCTTTTTGGTTAACCCACGGTTCCTGGATAAGGAATTAAGCTTACAATTTCGATATAGTGAACAGGCCTGGTTTTTATTAGTTCACTATATCGAGCGTCTACTGTATGTAACTGTAAATTAGGTCAATAAAAATCAAATTTGGGTCAAAGTGGATAGGTTTTATTTTCCTAAATCTATATTGCGATAAAATACCTCCGTCAAAATAACACAGTCTTTCTGTAATCGCCATCAGAATAATATAAAGACGACATACATTGTCTTTTGAACAAGATAGATATTTGTATCTATCTTTATATTTTGGAATCGCTCTTTCAATTGGTGTAATTCATTTTATTTTATCTTTTTTCAGTTTTTAAGTTCTTCAAAGCTAATTTGTAGGTACAGTGAAGTGTTTTGAGTGTAATTTTTATTTAATAAACCATAAATTATTATTTTATTTGTGTTTGATATTAAAAAATAAAAATAAATAGGTGGCGCAACAGGCGGGTGACACCCAAGGCCTAGCTTCTCGCAACCATTCGTTTTGTGTGAGTTTCTATTTTTGGGACGAATGGAAGGGACCTACAATTTTATGCCGAGTCCGAACGGCTCAATTGAGAAGCTTTTTCATGGCAGGCATACTCTCGGATGTTTGTCAGACGTTCGCGAGAGGTGGCGCAGTAGAAAAAACTTTGAGATGTAATTTGGGTTTTTCCGGGGATCGAACCTGGGATCCCTCGCACAGTAGTCCAACACACTAACCACTGCGCTACTGCGCCGACTGATATTGAATATTGAAATTGAAGAGACTAATGCTGGGTTTCCACTTGTCGATTTGAAATTGACAATTGACGTATTTTTATGCCAATTGAAAAATTGGCAAGTGAAAATAGCGAAAAATTGCTTGTCAATGGATTGACTAACAGCGTTTGCCAATAATTGACAAAGAAACCACTGGACAAGTGGAAATAGTTGAATTGTCAAACAAAATGTCACTTTGTCTATAATTGATAGAGAAAATTTAATTGGCATCGAGTTCATAAGTTGGTCAATCAACTGACAAACGATTTTTTGCCAATAATTGGCATAAGTGGAAATGAACTGACGTTGGTGTCGTTCAATGACATAAACGAGAGGGCTGTCACACTTTGTCAATCAACCGACATGTGGAAACCCACCTTAATACATAATGTTAATATACGATAATGACATCAGCGTGTAAACTGGACTGCAGTTTTCTGGATATAATAGACTAATTAGGATCGTTTGTAGATTGGTCCATCTACATTTGCCATATCGCTGAATACAAATTTGCGATGAAATAAATTTAAAAGTTATTCGCACTGACTACCTTACCTACTGCTTTCACAAAATATTTAGATAATTTGGCAGCAATATTCACCGATCCTAGGGGTTAAAAAAGCAAACTTAGCATGACGCCCCGAGATGCTTAGATGTATGTTAATTCTGCACTTAAATTGATGCAAATTGTAGGTAGCTAGTTCCAAAGTTTGCTTGTCATGTAACAGAAGGAGTTTTGGAAAATTTATGTACTCGCGGTTGTCAAGTGTACTGTATGGTCCTGAGCATTAGCAGCCTGTCTAGTTGCATTTCGAGGAATAATGTCTTTGAGTTCCTCGGAACATCATGGAAGTACCTATAGAACAAGCAGAGGTCAGCGACTTATGTATCTTCTGTGCTGTCAACTATGTTAAGTGAATGAAATTAGTCCCCATGTATACCTACCTACACTGGTCGGCATAAGTATTTTGACAAAACTAAAGTTAATTTTGATCATAATTTGAAACTTACTTCATGTAAATTTTGGCATCAATGGAAAGGTCATCTAAATTCCGTTTGAATTTAATTTATTGAAAATTGCTAAAAATGGCTATTTTAGCCACTTTTTCCTCATTTTTATATAACATTTTTCTGAGATCATCCCATTCAAAAAATCATAAAAAAATATTAGCGAAGAGATTTTTGAAAAAATGTTTTTGCAGTCACTATTAAAATTGTTTGAAGAAACTTTTTGCATCAAAATATTTTTTTTTGACCGAGGAAAAAAGTCAAAAAAGTACACTTTTACAAAAGTTCTAAATTTTCAATGGGTACTTAATGGGTTAAGAAAAGTTGTGTATCATTCAAACAAAATGAAGTAAGTTCAAATTTATGAGTAGAATTAACTTTACTTTTAATTATATATATTACTTTAATAATTATGCCGACGATTGTATCTGCTTTAAATTATAATTTATTAAAGTGTGTTTGAAATCAGCAAAAAACAAATAAAAAAAAATGCAATTGTTTTCGTCACCAAAATTGAATTGTTATACAAATTTGCTTACATTTATAAATTTGCGTCAAGAAACTATTACATAATCAAACATTAATAAAACTACCCTATATGCTAAGTTATCAATACAATTTAATACGTTAAATGCTATAGCTCATTTTTAAATCACTCTCTTAGTCAACTTCCAGCTTTCTGAAACTCCCGACAACTCCAGCATCTATATCACCAATGTCATTGCCGGCGAAGTTTACAGCTTCCTTTGTTACTTCAATTTGCATGTCGTCTAATGCTAAAATAGCTGCTCTTCTCTGCAAAAGTTTTTCCTTAAATTGTTTAATCATTTCCGATAAAGGAACTGTGCCTCCATATTCCTTGGGTAGTATTGCAGGATTTATTTTAGTTTTTAATGCATCCACTGACTTGTGCACCTGTTAAAAAACGAAAAAAAAAAACATTACATAATTGCAAAGTTTTTGTAAATAAATACATTGTGGCTATCAAATCATAAGCATAACAACATTTGCTTGTAAAGAACAAAATAAGCAAAATGGGACTGAATGAGCTTCACTAATAAGAACCATTTATAGCCTTCTAGTTTGCAAAGCCATTACACCTACAATGTTCCGAGCACAATTTTTGCCACAATTATGAAAAGTGATCTAGCTACATTTATATAACATTTAGGAAGCACGCTAGGAGGTTACGTTTAACAGATACGGGCGGGTGCAGGTATTGCGAAGATTTACATGTCGCAGAGGATATTACTTATCTTCTATGTCAAGCTATTGTTCGGTATAGGAGGAAACACCTTGGACACCTCCTCCTTCGACAATTTGGAGGAGGCTGGCCTCACAAACAAAATTCAAACAATTTGTATATTTTGTAGGGAAATTAATTGTTTGGGCATGTGCGAATTAGTTTAGGTTTTGACCGTGAAAGTTCCCCAGGGATGGCATTGAGACCAATACTGTGATGAACCAGATGGACCAGTGAATAGGGAGCGTTTCTGTGATCGCAGCGCGCCAGTCGTAATCGCCTCAATGTAGCCCCGTTGGGGCTTCACCACTACACCAAAAAAGGATTTCTGCTTGGTAGTACAATGGACCGGGATTGGTCTGAGTGCTCCAGGATTTGGAACATCCCCTTTTAAAAAAAATAAAAAAAGCCCCGTTGGGCCCTCTTGCGTCCAGGAAATCAATTGTTATATGGGTTGCTACGTTTAGACAAACCGCGAGTGTGACAAGACGAAAAACTGGAGTCTTCGGTTCATTCGATCGTCTGAGAACATTAATGCCGAACACACACGTGCAGTATTCACTGTGCAGCAACATTAGAATACACATGTTCTTATGTGGTAATACAAATGGTCTCTATTTCTAAATCCACTGCATTGCAACGCAGTGAATTAAATTAAATAGACTTGGAAGCATCGAGGAAAAGAGAGACGGGAATTATTTGTGGTATGTGTTGCACTCTCGTATTTTTTTTCGCATTGACAGCAACCGATGCAAATTGAATTCTGCACATCTGTTTCATCTGCAGTAGGTACTGCTTGCAGTAAAGCGTTCAGAATTTCTGCACTTGTGTTTTGGGCATAAGACAGTGAAATCTTGCAATCCCCACGGCCGGCCGGGGCGTTCTGCTCTCAGACATGCGTCTGCTTTTGAACTTTTTGATCATTCAGTAAGTCGAATTGTTTACTATGGATTTCATTACCATCCGTACAAGTTGGCGATAATGCAGGAACCCTCCGAACGCTACTTCAATTCTCGGATGAATGTATAATGATGAGTCGCTTTCGCTTCTCATTTTCATTTAAGTGAATGGATCAAAAATTAAATCATGCTCAGGCTTGCCAGATTTTTATAAGCCTATACCGCAATTTTTATTTTATTTTTCGCAAAAAACCGCAAAATTACAAATAAATTAATTGCAAAAACCGCAAAATGCTTAGAAGGAAACAACAAAAAAGTACTATCTGTTAATTTAGTTTTTTATTTTTATTTTGGTTAGGTTAGGTTAAGCTGTCAGCAAAAAGCAGTATACCTAATCCTTAGGGCCTTATTAGGTTCCTTGTGTTGTCACATATGAATCTAGGAACTTGTTTTACCCTATACTCGTTTGAACTTGAAATTGAAGCGTAAAGGTGCCTGTCCATTTGAGAGTAAAAATGCTGCGAGCAGCTCTCGAAATCAAACTTGCAAGTGGACATAGTCTTAAGAGTAGTTCGTGGAGAGTTAACTTTTTACTCTCGAGATTCGAGCATTTTGAAAGTCACTCGCAAGTGGACACATGTTCTGATCACTATCGGAGATTAGTTCGCAAAATTCCAACATGGTTCGAATTTTGCGAGCAGCTGTCGAGAGTCGACATGGCAAAACAATGGATATCGGAGGAAATAAAACAACTCATTGTATTACCAATACACACTCACAAGTCATACCAGGGCTTCCCTTAATTTGGTTTCCTTCTTAAAAATAGTTGGCCCAACAAATTGAATTACATGTTCTATTTAACTTGTTCTCAAACGGTTAAAATCTTTGAACTCCTGATGAGCATCTTAAATTTGAAGCTCTCTTGCAAGACCAGACCCTACACTGAGTGGACGACGACGATCATCCATCCAGCCTTTCTTTTTTGCTTTATTCTTTTTTTTAAGAACAGTGCTAATAATTATTAACGCAGCGGCAACCTTTTGCTTGTAAGAATTTATTTTAATTGGTAACTAGCAGACGAAATATATCAAGTAGACACGGTTATGAGAGTACTCTCAGGTAATAAACTCTAAAGTTCTACTAACGAACTCTCGAATGTCTCGATATTAAATTCTCGAAAATATAAAGGCCCCGACCCATAGAATTCGTCGCATACGTTGACAGCCGATGACATATGAGACAGTTTCTCTCATTATCTTTTATTTCCACCAATGAAAATGCTTACTCTCACGCTCTGCCAACTGTCAACGGTTCGACGGACAGAAAAGTAGAAAGTAAACCTACTTTATCCGTCGCATCCGGCACGTTCGTTGCTCATGGGTCACGTTCCATAAGCTACTGTGTATTCTATCAACCTGTCAGTCGAATACATTGCCGCAACGGATGTGACGGATTCTATGGGTCGGGGCCTTAACTCTCAAATGGACAGCCACCCGAGAGTAACTCTCGAGAGTTTAAGTTTACTAGCAGAAGTACTCTCAAATGGACAGGCACCTTAAGAGACTTCGAATCGAATGGCTGTGTTTAGTGGATTAAGTTTACGTTTTTGAGAGATCCCGTTAAGTACAGATAAAGTTGAGAATTGTCTCCTTTTCATCCTTCTATGAAAATACTTTCAAAACACGCCAGGCCTTTTTGAGTGATTACTTAAGACATTGACAGTGATGGCACTACTACTGTAGCGCTAAGAAATTTAAATCTTGGAGTGTTTTAGATCCCAGCATTGGACAAATCTGCTTTGTCGCTATTCATCTTTATACTACTTTATTGAGTTTACAAGTAGCGATCGGAATTTGTTTTCGTTTGAATGCACCTTTATGTTCATCTATGGATTTAATTTAACATTAGAATGGCTTTTGTTTCAATTGCGTTCATGTATAAAACACTTTCCACTACCTATAACATTAGTTGCTGGAAGAAGAGATCTCTCAAAGTAAATTGATTCTAAAAAATTTAATTCGGCAATGCATTCGATATTTTTATTGAAAATTTGAACTCAAATCAATGTAATAATGGTCTATTCAGTAATTTCAAATGGTAGGAATTTTTCTGATGTTATTCTACTTTAGGTTTTGGTTGTGATGTTTAATGAAACGAAATATCGCAAGTTTTCGCAAAAAAATTGAGGTACCGCAAAATAGAAAAAAATATCGCACGTTTTGCGATATATCGCACAATCTGGCAAGCCTGATCATGCTGACATTGGTAAAATCCATTCCATGAATTAAAAAACAAAAAAGTTATGTTTAACTAACTGAGGGTTAAGTGTTTTTGGCAGAGTGGCAGAGTGTTGATGAGATGCATTAGACAGTCAGTCAGGACAAACTATTTTATAGGTAATATGTATATTATGTATATTTAGAAATTAAGTAATTCGGATGTGGATATGCTTCGCATTGTTATATGTGCCTACCTACAAATAAATGTATCCCTGTTCTCTTAACACATTGTTTTTAATATTTTTCAGCATAATTCGTTCAAATAAAGATCGGCAAAAGTACAACACAAATCAATTGATTTATAGATGTATTCTTTAAACGAAAGTGAACTACATAACTAGACTAGATACCTTTTTCAGACTTGTTTCAAACATGTTGAACCAAAACTTACAATTGTTCTTTTCTTCAATTTCTCACTGAGCATCGAAACTCCAAATTCGATTATTTTGTTTGCGTAGTGTGGAATATTTATAAAATGTGTTTCCTTATGTCTCATTGGTGTTGAATTCTAGAAAAAATATTTAAGCGAACAAAATATGAATTTAAAATAAAACAAATTGCCAAAATATTGTTACGTACCTGTATACATTTTATAATACTTCTTAAGTCAGTCAGTGACCAGAGACTTACGAATCCCATATTCATCCCAGATTCGTCATTGATGTAAACATACCCAGCGACTTGAGACTCCTCATCATCTAATAAAGCCTCGCATATGAGAGAGTGTATACGAGCCATTTGCACCGATGTATACTTGTAGGGATCGAATCTGCCACCAACAGAGAAAATGACTTGCCTTCCGAATTCATCCCGATCTGGAAGTGGTACCAGGTAACCATTTTCGAAAATTTCATTTAGTGCCGGATCCTCGATATCTAACTTCGAAAACCATTGTGGAAAGAGTTGCCGAATTGTTAAATAACGCTCCAGCATTTCGCAGGCAGCGGGCACAGAAAACTTTTTGGTTCTCAGAAATCGTAATAGAAAAATGGAATCTGTCCGGCATTTCTTGATATGAGGATGTTTTGAGATCCATTCTCTGAATTGTGCCAAAGCCTGCCGTCTTATATTGTCGTCCTCGTGAAGTTCCTCTTTTGCAAGTGTTTTCAACATTGGACTTAATTTACAAACATAGGGATCGTAATCCTCGGGTGTAGTGGACAAGTTTGTGGTATGAATAACTTCGGTTTCCAACACTAAAATTAAACATATATACAATTTAATTAAAATAGAATAAAAGTAAATAAAATATTAATCATTTTAAAAAGTGGTAACAAATTGTTACCTATTGTAAAGAGTTGATGGCATGTAAGTAGTCTATATTAGGGGAAGCCTACTTCTGAAATTTATTTGGACTTATTGTTTAATTTTTCCTTACATAATATTTATTGTATTGAATAGCATAGCAATTTCTTTTAGCAAAAAAATACATTATTTGTGTCAGACAAGAATTATTCCATTTCAAATTGAGATATAAAAGAGGGACCTGAGTCTAAGTAGGTAGTATCCAGGGAAAAACTATAATCACCCCTATCGGGAATAATATTTCCCCCGAAATGTTTCCCTTTTTCACAAAATAGGTATCGTAAACAATTTTCGAAAGGGAAAATAAAAATTCCGTCGGAAAAAATATGTATCGTGAATGATTTCGAAATCAAACAAAAAATTCCGTCGGAAAAATAGCTATCGGGAATAAATTTCCGATGGAAATATTATCGTAATTTTCCCCGAAATATTCCGCTGGCATTTCGTCAGGGAACTTTAGCTAAAGAGCAGCAATGTAAGTGTTTTTCTGCAAAATATTTAAAAAAAAATAATGCATATTGTCAGTTTTAATGAAGGTCAAACACAACAAGTACAAAACAGCTGCAGATTATTCTAAATCATATGGAAAAATATCCGGATATAGCAAATGAATTTATACAAAGAAAAGAAGCAAAGCATTTTGTAAATAGATGATTCGCCTAATCCAACCTCGTGGTCGTTCCATCTCCAACCTGGTAGCCGCCTTCAGCAAAAAGCGCAATCATGCGCTTAGCTTAAGTAATGGGGAAACTCCGAATGATTTTTTGGTTTGCGGCATGTAGCAAGCCACGTATGTATGTAGTACTGACGTCAGTGTATGGTCCCAATGGCTACATGCCGTGTACAAGCTCTCTTTGTGCACTCTCGGTTGACGTCAGAGCTACAAACGTATGTGCTACATTCCGTGAAGTAGCACCTTAAGTCTAAATCACAAATCCACATTTAGCCCCATTTAGACGATCATTTCAGTTTCAGTTTCAATTGAGCTATCAGTTATGCTTTCGGTTAAACTGATGTCCAAATGCAAAAATTGAAGCTTCTAACTGAAACTGAGACTGAAATTCACATAAGTTTTTAGTTCAGTTGTCAGTTTTAGTAGAAATTTTCTTCTAACTTTCGGCTAATCATGAGTAAATTTGAAGCTCAACTGAATACTAAACTGATGTCTAAATGCACTGTAGCTGAACTGTTCAACTGAAAGTTTAATTGATAGCTCAACTGAAACTGAAACTAAAATGACCATCTAAATGGGGCTTTAAATTGACGACTTTCTATATATATATCAAAGGTCTCCACTAGCTCTTCACCTATAAGATATCTGGTGCTGGTCTGTTTAAGGTCCGAAGATTCTATGTCTGCCTCTTCACTTCCTCATTCTCTTCCATCGCTAATAAAAAATGCGCACTTCTAAATATATCAAAAATATTATTTTAATTTCTTAAAAACTCTACTCTCTCTCTTGTCAAAACATTCGAACTTATTTTCGAAAGTACTTTTCTGATTCCCGGGGAAAAAAATTCCGATGGAAATTCACGATGGGTAGATTTAATTCCCGGGAACAAAAAATATTCGGGGGAAACATTTTTCCCTCGGAATTGCCGATAGGGGTGAATGTCGATTTCATTGGGCTTTTACCGTTTTACTCTCAGATCTCAGATTTTTCCTGCCCAATGGAACATGAAATGAGATTACTTTTTGTTTGCATTTGTGTTGGTGTGTTATTTGACAGTCAGCTATTTTTTTTATTGCAATTTGTGTTTACAATGACTGTCAGCCCTATTATGGCTATCAAATAGCAACTCGATATTTGATAAAAATTGATACGTATCAACAATATGAATGAATCGGTATTATGGCTATCAACCTAGCAACATTTTTGATGAATTGTGAATTGTATTAGATTTAAGATCTATTGTGAACAGTTTTATCGATAAACTTGGTATTACGGTTGTCAAAAAATTTGATATTCATCAAATTTTCTATCAACTACAAATTTCTCGTTGATACGTATCAAATATTCGGGCGCATCAAATTAAAAAATGTATATTTTCGTTTTTACTGTAATATAACGACTTTAGAGCGAAATGTCTTCGGTAGACATCCCAAATGTACTTATATTACGACTAGCAGCGATTTTAAAATTATTTGCTCAATAAGGAAACTATCAGCTGAGCGTTGGGAATAACTTTAGCATTGACATTGCACAATCAACAGTGTTGGTCGTTCTTTAGATTTGCGAAAAAAGCTACTATTTAATAAAAACAATTAACCAAAACTAGACGTCGCCGTCGGCCATAAAACAACAACCAACTACAAATCAGAAACGTCAAACGTGAAAACAGAACCCATTCTCAATGATATTTTGATAAGTATTCACAATGGGGTAAAATTTATCAATTGATACTCATAATACCAAATTATCAATGAATTGATAGATTTTATCAAGTATCAAATAATTGATATTTGATAGCCATAATAAGGCTGTGTAAGTACACAGTGCGGCCAATATTGCCGATCTCAATGAACTGGATTTGAAAGATTGATCGGGATTCATAATAGCCTATGAAGAGTTACAAAGTTATACAGGCTCAATTTGGGCTATTACTGAAATGTAATAAATTATCATACCTTTCTCAGAAAAAAAGATTCTAAAAATACATAGGCGAATATAAATCCTAGATTCACTCCACTCTATATTCACTCCATGGCAAGTTATAGTCTATCGAAGTGGGACACCTCCGATTTGAACATAGAACGTGTAACCATTTTAAACCGTTGTGTAAATTTTGGAAAGACAATTACGTACTTGTCGTGGTGCACATAATAATGCTAAGATTTTGTGTAAATTTATGCAGCCACAAAAAGTCATTGCTCCTTATATTCGAATGCAATGAAAATTTAGTGTTGCAATATTGCTTAAAACGCATTTTCTCAAAACGTTATTACAAGTTTTTTCAAAATTACCTATGTTAAGCAACTTTTCAGAAGTAACCCAGTAATAAAAACCATTTTTTGTCAGACAAAAGCAAGGACACTGAATAGAAACAGGGAGGACTATTGTAAACAACTATGCAAAACGGTTCCCAAAACTAAAAGGACCCAAATTATAATATCCAAAAATCAGACTGCTTATAAAAAGGGCCTCTTTCCAAAAAATCTAGTAGAACCTGCCTAATTTAATTTATAAATCCATTATAAAATAGACACCCACAACACAATTGGACCAGCGACTATGCTTATCGAAATAAGACAATATTTTGTAATAGATTCAGAGTTGTTTTGCTTAAATACGTATATGGAAAATAATAACCAAATATGTACGTAGGTAGTTTGAAATATTGCCTAATGCCAAGCCAACACTATATTATCTACCGTGCGGTGTGCTTGTTCCGTGTGCCATTGGTGAAAACAAATACATATTCAATAGCAAACGCGTATATTTACTAACAAAGAATATACAAATGTATATACCTACAATTTATATAATACCTATTATTATAAAAAACTTAATCTTAGCTGTGAGCAAATTACAATCTTTGAGAGATTCAATTTCAACTTCATTACGAAAAATATAGCAAAACATACAACAAATCTCAAACTATTTTATTAATGAGTTTGTATTTTAAAAGCTTAAAATCCACACTCATTGAATCAGTTCAATGTCAGGGAAAGCCATATTGCCAAACTCATTAGCTATACACATCATGTGTTTGGGTTGTTACGACTACGAGTATATCTACATGATTGTAGTAGATATATCGGGTAGATACAGGCATAGCCTCTATTTACCGCCGAAGTTCGAACTCGAAGTGATAACAAAAAGCTTAAGGCTCGAACGTACCTAAATGCAAAGATACAAGCACTGTAAGATGTAAGTAAGACAAAATGCTCTCTTAATATAGAAATTGTATGTGCCTTAATCTTGAAAAGATGGTGGGAGAATTTTCAGGACTTTATAGTTTACCACAAGATCGTGATGATGGCACCATGTCGTAACTCTTTACTATTCTTGTTGTAGTATTACCCATGCTATCCCAACGTTTCTAGGAAGTACTAGCATATCGTGTGCTTTGTTTTAGAACTAAGAGCAAACAGTAGTTCGAAATAGCTGTCATTCCTACCAAAGTGACTGTGTTTATGTACAAGTTCTTATTGTTGGTCTCTCAACAATCATTCATAGACTGAAATTCTACAATTATTTCTCACTCAGTGAACCTTACTTTGATTCTTTCTTACAGCTTACACCCTTAATATTCCCATATGCATAATGTACATCTTAAATTTCTTTATATATGGGTTGAAACTCGATGACATTATAACTTCTTTTTTTGTTTTGTTCGTATTCCTGTATTTCAGATTAACCCAGAAAGAAAATTTCAGAAAATCGATTTAGCTATTCTCATTTTTCGCATTTTACAAAAGAACATTATTTATCTAAATTATAAACAATACAAATCCTGTGCACGGGCAAAGCCGGGCGAGTACAGCTAGTACCTAACTAGTTGACCCAAACTTTGTTCTGCATTTTCGTAAATATCTCCACGACGGCGCGGGTGAGAAAGGTTTCACGATTCTAGGATGGCCGGATGTGCTTCATAATTTTGATGATCATCATCTAAATGAGTGAGTATAAGTCAGTTAGGGTTTTTGCGATTTTTGAAGTCCTGTATGTTGAGAACCAATATTGCTATGAATATGAAATTTGGTGAGGTGGACTATTTAGTGAGCATGGCAAATATTTCAAGTTTGAAGTTTTTGGCTTAATTGGTTCCGAAGTTAGAGGGAGATCGAAAACAGCCTGAGTGTGTTCCTGTAAAAAGGGTAAGTGCATTTATTAGAGAACTTGGCTGGGGAACTACCGTGCCCTTTGATAGGTATGTTATTTGCTTAATTTTACCGCCAAAAGTACGCTTTTTTTTACCATTATAAAAAATGGAATCACCACCCGCATGTTGACTATGGGTGAAGTTAAATTGAAGTTACAAGAAGAAGTGGTGCCCAATGCCCAGACCATGTTATTAAAAAAAACTGGGGCGGGTTTCCATTATGAACACTGAGCAACAATTTTTTTTTTTTTGCTTAAAATGGCCTAAAAAATATAAATATAATACTTTTTTCTTGAGGAAATGCATTTTTTTCTAAATGTTAATACCTAATTTTTTTTTCAATCAATCTATGTTTATTATTAGGGTTTAGCCGCTCCCCTAAGGGTATCTCAACAACACTCTGGCAGGCGCCTGGAGCTAAAGTTTTATTATATTTACTCTGGGGTATTTAGCAGAAGGTATAATATTTTCAGTCAATAAAAATACATGCACTTTTCTGTTAACATTGAAAACTTTAAAAGTAAAAAAAAATAGAAAATAAAGTTTCCGCAGAAAAATTATTTTACAGTGCATTTTAGAATAAGTCAATTTAAACAAAGCAAATAAAAACAAGTAAAAGTGCTATCATCGATGCTTTGATATCCTCCACTGCATAAAAGTCATGCAGAATATTTGCGACGCGAGTTAGAACTTACTGTACAGGTACACGCATGTGTCTAATATTGGTTTTGTATGGAAGGTATCAGAACTACTTAACCGACATAGACAATTTTCAATACCAACCTGACGACATTAAAAAGAAGTCCTCTCACAAAATTTAATTTGCCTAGGTCGACGGACAGACAGACAGACAGACGGACATGGCTAAATCGATTCAGGATGTGATCCTGATTCAGAATATATATACTTTATGGGGTCTCCGGTGACTTTTTCTTTGCGTTACAAATGTAATGACAAAGTGAATATACCTTATTCCTGTGGAGGGTATAAAAACTAAATTTGCTTAGTGTTCATAATGGAAACCTGAGCCAAAAAACTTTTTAGGCATGGAGTTTGAGAAAAACTTAGCAAGCAAGCATTAAATTACAAAATGTCTGCTCCGTCCATACCAAATCTTTCTAAGTGGGATTCGTTAATTTTTTCGAAACCAATTTTTATTCACACCCAATAGGGTTTTCTCTCCAAAATCTTGAATGAATAGATACTCACACAAAATTTTTATTCACACACTACCCAATGTAGCTGAAGCGGGCACTTTTGCTGGCGATTTCAAGACGTGAACCCAGCAATCAGGCAGCAGGACTACAGATGCAAAAGCAAACTCTCCCCGACGCACATACGCATCAAGCTCAAGCATAGAAGCCCGCCCAGGCAGAGTCTTAAACTAATGAGATGGAAGTAGAGACCTGGAGACGCACCTTTGACAAAAGACGCATTCGAAATGAAGAACAATGACTTTACATCCAACAACAAAACCACGAAATCTGTTTCGCACCAACTGATGCAAATAATTATCACATCGCGCGAACTAGCAATAGAAAAGCTAGTTTCTAAAAAGGCCAGCCATTTTTACTGGTGCTGCGACAAAGTCAAACGTCTTGGCCTGCTTACCTCTTTTACATTTCGTTTCAAAGATAGACTTTGACTATTAATACATTAAGAATGATTATTAAAACGCACACTTAGTTTCAACCGTTGAGTTCACCTTGGTATAGCTACGAAGCAAACCAATTATGAAAAACCTGTCTTTTAAAGTTTATGTAAAAGTATATCAAAGCTTTGGTTTAACCAATAAAAAAATATATGCTAAATCCCTTATTTAACTTAGAGTTAAGTTGCTAAGAATAGCATTGAAGTTGATTTGGTGTTTGGACAGCGAATAATTGGAAAACTATTGACAGCTTAAAATTTGGTTTGAATAAATAGTGTGTCTTCGACACCGGGCGACACACATACATATACATGTATAAGCTAAGCCTACATTAATAAAGACTCAATATAAGAAAGGTATACAGAGGCTAGCAATATAGCGAAAATATACCAAACTGTGCTATGGGGTCTAATAGAGTGACAGCTCGTTCGATCGATAGCTTGTGAATCCAACTGTCCATGCCAATTACGTATATAAGGTCGTCCTCTACCGCGTTGTTTCTCTGGAGTAGAGTTAGAGATTTCCCGGGCCAGAGCATCTCTAAATATCGCAGCCGTGTTAGGCCTTTAATTCGAATCTTCTGGACTGGGTCTATATCGCTGTATATTGCACCTTCTCCTCTAGACACTAGACTCCAACGTCCAACGATACAAAATGGAAAGATAATGAAGAACTTTTCGCTTCCGCTCCATATAGCAGGATAAGGTTCTTATATAAAGTTTTAGTTTCTCGTAAAAGGTCTTAGCTATTCAATTGCATTTCTAAGTCCGTACAAATGTCGAATGTAAAGAATAATTCTTCGTTTGATACTGGCGCTGATGTTACGCCTGGAGCTCATCACAAAGAGCGTAGCCGCAGGTATACAAAGCATTTTGCTACCTAAAAAGTATAGCTGTCTATTGTGACGTTCTATTTTCAATGTCCTTTCTTGTAGGCAGGACACATTTTAGGTTAGGTTGGGTTAAAGGGCAGTTTGCATTATACAAATACATATATGCAATTTTCCCCCAGAAGCCATTGAGGCCCATTTTTTGTACATATAGGACATGCAGATGCAACTAACAAAATCATTCGGATCTGTTGATGAATCTTCTTAAATCTGATAGAGATATCGTTGCTAGATCTTACAGGCCGTCAATAAGAACCGTATTCCCACGGTTGCCAGATTGGGCGCTTTGTCGTATTTTGGGCAAACAAACCCTTACTTTTAAAACATGGCAGCACTCTTGCAGTCAAGTAACATCGAACAGTCGTTCAACTTGCACGCACTCTAATTATTTAATTTGCAGGCCTTTTTATTTGACACGAGCCAAAATGGATCGAAAGAAGCAATATTGAATTAGTTAAGTTTATTTGCATGCAACCCAGTGATGAAAATCGACTTTTCTCAATTGTACTGAAAACTGAAACAAAATTGTACTGAATAGTACTTAAATTTCTTAAATGTATAAAACCAAACGAAAACATAAAAAAAAATATTTTATTAAAAAAAAAACAAAAAAACAGTATAGCTACCAGTGTTATCATCAAAAAATGTTCAAAATCAGCAAAATGTTGCATTTATGTGAGTTCGTAAGTATACACAAGTACGTGGCTCTTATAATGGTTTTGTGCATGCAGGGAGGTACTGGAACAAAGAAGTCCTTTCACAAAATTTCATTCGCCTAGGTCGTTTCGTTTGGTTGGACTCTGTTGTGTTTTTAAAAGACAGATAGACCGACGGACGGATAGACGTACATGGCTTAATCGTTTCAGAATTGCATCCTGACCCGATTCAGAATAATTATGGCTTATGGGGTATAGAGTTACTCCTTCTTGGCTTTCGAAATGTAAGTGAATACTTATACCTTCCAGTGGAGGGTGTTATAAAGGCGCATTTAATTGAATCTAAAGCTTAGTACGCAGTTCGAGCGAATTTAAATTTTAGCTGCTCTCCAATTTTTCTCTCCAAACAATAAATAAAATCCTAGCTAAATTTTGACATAGAGTGCGCTGTAAATATAAGAGTGTCACAGAAAACAGCTGTTCGTTGAAAATAACTTCCTTCAAAAATTCATCGATGTATTCATTGAAAAACCTTATCCTTATTTACTTTTCCGCAACACAAAAGAACAGAAGAAAAAAAAATACATTATTTGTAAAAATTTAGCTAGAAAAAATGTGTCGAACCATTAATGGGCGCGGTAAATTGTGACATATACATGCACTACAGTCTGAAATGAAAATTTAATTTTTTTAGCTGAAGCAGCACACCGCTCGGCTGAATGGATTCGCTTAAATTTAGCTCAGCTAAATTTTGGAGACAATTTTGTATGTGAGCTAAAATTTAGCACGAGCAGCGTACCAAGCTCAAGGTCGGAACTTTAGTCCATGTACATGCATATAAACAGATTAAGACTAGTCTTTGTATAGTCGTGTTCAAAATCACTTGTCCAACGGTCGATTGAGTAAACTGTAGACTTTGTACAGAAAATCTACCATAATTGTCCAAGTGATTTGAACACGACTGTACCACATTCAGCCGGTTTAAGGGTAGTGATGCGATTATATGAGAACACAAGCGTTCCCACTCTAGCCTCTCACTACCAACTCCTACTCTCACCTCCACGTTGGTGACTGGTGGGTGCCTAGTACCTCGACTGGAGATGGGGTAACCAACCCCTGTGGAAGGTCGTTGGTGGCAGCGAACGAGAGAGGGGGGAGGAGTGTCTACGCACTAAGACACTTCCTCTTGTTTCAGGCGGCAGCGGATGAATTCCCTAGATGGAATCAACGGTGGCGTCTACAGTTCCGGTCAGGTCGAACTAAAGTGTAATCCCTGTATGAGCTGCTTCGACATATTTGGATACCAGGTCTATGGGGATCTCCAATACTGAGCCAGGGTGTTGGAAAAGAGTTGGTGGCGGAGGAGCCCTCAATATGGGTCAACGGCAGCGCTCATATCCCAAAATGGGTTACTGGCATCGGTTTGTCCGGCCCGCTGTCCTAGGGTCAAAACAAGGGCCTGGTCCTCCAGGTTGGGGGTTGTGCCGTCGGGGTAACTTCCCGACCATGGAAAAAAACCAGTAGTTATGAGAGAGACACAACCAGCCTCGGATAATGGAACTCCTCAAATGGCAACCAGACCCGGAACGTCAATGGACTACGATCTGAGAGTATGTACCTGGAATGTACGAACGCTCTACACCCCAGGTGCTACTCAAAAACTTGAGTCTGTCCTCACGCGGTACAAGGCAGATATAACCGCGATCCAGGAGATACGATGGATAGGATCAGGTATGATGAAAAGAAAAGGTTGCGACATTTATTACAGCTGCAACAAAAGATTGCATGTATTAGGATGCGGATTCGTCGTGGGAAATCGGCTTAGGACAAAAGTCATTGACTTCAAGCCGATAAGTGATCGCCTTTCTGTGATCCGCATCAAAGCTACCTTCCAAAACATAAGCCTAATATGTGCACACGCCCCTACCGACGAGGCAGAAGATCCTATCAAGGAGGAGTTTTATGACCTCCTGGATGGAGCCTACGGAGCCTGTCCGGAGTATGATGTAAAAGTTGTACTCGGGGATTTCAATGCTAAAGTCGGAAAGGAAAACATCTTTGGCGGATTAGTTGGTAAGCACAGAATCCACGAAACGACAACAGACAACGGCTACCGACTAATCGATTTTGCAGCAGCTCGTAATACGGTGATAAGTAGCACTAGGTTTCCAAGGCTAAGGATCCACACAGCAACCTGGCGCTCTCCAGACGGTCGAACCGCCAACCAAATCGACCATGTGCTAATCGATGCGAGGCACGCATCCAACATCCTCGACGTGCACACATTCCGAGGGGCAAACGTCGACTCTGACCATTTTCTTGTTGCGGCTAAATTCAGAGCTCGACTGTCCAACGAAAAGAAGCTGCGAACTGCCCAGAAGAAGAAATTCGACGTTGGACGCCTTAGCACACCTGGAGTAGCCAGAGCCTACAGCGAGCGCCTGAGTATGAAACTCTCCTCTGTGCACTCACCTACCACAAACGCCAACAATCAGTGGTGCCAGTATCGCGACATCATCAAGGAGGTAGCCGAAACCACCGTAGGGTACCAGCCACCCCAGAGAAAGAGCCCGTGGTATGATGATGAATGCGTATACAGGAAAAAGGTGACAGAAGATGCACACAAGAAAGCGCTGCAGCGCAAAACAAGGGCAGCGAGAGAAGAGTATCGAGCCAGGAGAAGGGAGGAAAAGAAGATCCTGCGTAGAAAGAAGAGGGCTTACGCAGCTTCCCAGCTCAAGGAGATCGAAGAGTCGCGCGATCGTAATAACATCCGGAGGTTTTATAAAAAAGCTAAGCAACTGGCTGCTGGCTACAAAACCGGAACGCAGGCTCTTCGAGATAGCGAAGGGAACCTAGTCACCGAAGCGCAGGGAATAGTAGATGTGTTTAAGCAGCATTTCCAGCAGCTGCTTAATGGGCATCATGTAGAGAGAGTGATAGGGCAAGAAGAGAACCCACGTCCAGTCAATGAAGAACTAGTTCCACCACCTAGTATAGAAGAAGTTGGCTTAGCTATAAAAAAGCTTAAGAACAACAAGGCCGCAGGGTCTGATGGTCTACCAGCGGAGCTCTTTAAATACGGTGGTGATGTTTTGGTAGGGAGCATGCACCGAATCATCAACCAAGTATGGGTGGAAGAAAACATGCCCGATGACTGGACTATCAGCTCCATATGCCCCATCTTCAAAAAAGGCGATCCTATGACTTGCAAGAACTATCGAGGCATATCCCTGCTAAATGTCGCATACAAGATCCTATCCAACGTACTGTGTGAACGTCTAAAACCGTTCTGCAACACACTAATCGGCACGTACCAGTGTGGCTTCCGGCCCGGCAGATCGACTATAGACCAAATTTTCACACTGAGGCAAATCTTGGAAAAGACCAACGAATTTCAAGTCGAAACCCACCACCTATTCATCGACTTCAAAGCCGCGTATGATAGCATACATCGTCAGGAGCTCTATATGGCGATGGCCGAATTCGGAATCCCGGCAAAACTGATTCAGTTGTGTCGCGCGACGCTGGAAAACACACGCTGCAACGTGCAGTTTGGAAGCAGCTCTTCCGAACTATTTCAAACATGCACCGGATTTCGGCAAGGAGACGCTCTATCATGCGACTTCTTCAATCTCGTACTGGAGCAGATAGTGCGCAGGGCAGGTGTCAACACGGAAGGCACTATCTTCAACAGGTCCGTCCAGCTGCTTGGCTATGCGGACGATATTGACATCATCGGTCGCTCCCAGCGTGCCGTGATAGAAGCGTTCACGGCGATTGAAGAACAGGCGAAATCCGTTGGACTTGTAGTAAATGAGGACAAGACTAAGTACATGCTATCAACAAACAAACAAGCATCTGTCCACCGCCTAGGACAAAACGTCACTATTGATAGCAATAATTTCGAGGTAGTTAAGGAGTTCACCTACCTCGGAGTAAACGTAAACTCCACGAATGACACCCTAGTGGAGATCCGACGAAGAATTACCCTAGGAAACCGCTGCTACTTCGGTTTGGCAAAACAACTGGGTTCAAAACTCCTAACTCGAAGGACGAAATGTGTGCTCTACAAAACCCTCATCCTGCCAGTTCTGCTTTATGGCGCCGAGTGCTGGACGATAAGCAAGAAGGGAGAGATGCTACTGGGCTCCTTCGAAAGAAAAATACTTCGGCGGATTTTTGGTCCTGTGTGCGAGGAGGGCGAATGGAGGAGAAGATACAACCGCGAACTCTATGAGCTGTACCAAGATGTGGATGTAGTCCAAAAAGCCAAAACACGTCGACTACATTGGCTCGGCCACATCGAGCGAATGGACAATAATGCTCCAGCCAAGAGGGTCTTCGAATCCCAGCCCCCAGGTTCGAGAAGACAAGGAAGACCGAACCTCCGTTTCAAAGACCAAGCCATCGCGGATGCCAGAGCGCTTGGTCTGGACAATTGGAAGCAGCGTGCCCGGGATCGTAGAGGATGGAAGGCTGCAGTGTCTCAGGCAGAGACTCTTCACGGGTCGGGAGCCCGATAAGTAAGTAAGTAAAGTAAGTAAGTACCACATTCAGATAACAATCTGCTATACAAGTTCTTCATTTTCAAGTTTATTTTGTGAAGATCTGTTTTATTTATAGAGCTGTGGCAGCCTTAATTTTTAATAAGATGTTCAGGTTCTAATAGTGCAGACATTACGCCTGCATTCGATTCTTTAGCTTTTTTTTTTTTTGATTCTTTAAACGTTTGCGGAAGAATAAGAAGAAATACAAAAAGCACCCTGGACAATGCGGTGTAGGATTTGAAAATATGAACTCGTTGCATTCATTTTGCAAAATGTCTATTTCAGCCCAAAACTCAGAAATAGAAGTATGTTCCTATTTCTATCGTAGTCAGATAGACCTCTATATTCATGATTGATAATCTCAATACTTTTTTGTTCACCAAGAAAAAAACCTTAAGACAAATTGGACGATTGAATTTATCTACTTAATCTTCCAAATGGCTGTTTGTGAAAAATGTTGTAATGAGTTCACAAAAATGTCTCCGAAATCAAATTGTTTTTCCACAACTTCTAGGAATGCAGCAAATTTCAAAAGATAATTTTTAACGAAGTACGAAGAGTAATGAATGCATTCAGAATTTTAAAACAAAGGAGTGCGTTCAGCATATTTTTGTTTAATCCTTATATATGTCTGACTTGAAAGATTTATAAAAATAAACTTAAAAAAATTGAAAATAGTACAAATAGTACTGAAAATTGAGAAGTGGTACTTGCGTACTTGGGAAAGTCAAATTGTACTGAATCCAGTACAATAGTAAGCCTTTTTGCAACTATGATGCAACCCAATTGCTAACACTTCCAGTGAGCAATGCTGTAGAACAGAGCGGTTCCCAATATTTTTTTGGTAGTGGAGCACTTTTCTGGAGAGAAATTCCATTTCCATTCCATATTTCTAGTTGTTTTCTTATTAATTTTATTAAATTGAAGAAATAAGTAAAATGTTGCGACTTTTAGCATTTTATAAAATATTTAAACTAGTAGATATTTAAAAACAAAAAAAAAATTCAGAAACATTTTTAACTCATTTTCGAGTTGGCCACAGAAAAACAAAGACTTGAAAATTTCAGTTTTCAAAAAAAAAAATAATAAAAATTACCAACATTTACTGGAATAGCCTTTATTTTTTTAACAGGGCAGTCAATCTTTTCTGAAATGTTCCACTAAAATCCGAATGGCTGATTTAAAAAGCTTTTCAGGACAGTTTCAGGACATAAAATCTCGGATGTTTGTCGGACGTTCGCGATAGGTGCCGCAGTGGAAAAAGCCTTAACACGTAATTTGTGTTTTTCCGGGGATTGAACCTGTGACCTCTCGCACAGTAGTCGGATCCAAATAAATTAAACTTGGATCTGGCACTCCAAAGAACGTTTTTCCAAAATTGCAAATATTTTTTTATTAAATGAAGTCTTTCGAAATTGCTGCTCTTGCTAGGTTTTTGTTGACATAATGTGTATTTTTTGTGGAATATGCATCCACAAAGATTTTGTTCTAAGACACAGCGCCCTGAGTTCTTGATGGAGTTTAGGTGCAACAATCTCCTTAATTTTAATGAACATTAAAAATGGATTGGCTCTTCTTGTCCGACAAATCTTTCTTTGGAGTAGTTTTGCGTCCAAAATCATTTCTTTTGCGGTTCTTAAAACTTTCGGTCTTCTTGGAAACTTGTATTTCCCCGAAAACAAGCTTCGAAGAAAAACAAATCTTTTCGCTATCAACGCCATTGATTCGTTTCCATTTTGATAGTGAGAAAGTTCTGGAATACACGATTTATTTTTACCCATATTTGAACTGTGTAATCAATACACAAATTACATTGTTGCGAACAAAATGACAAAGTTCCAGAAGCACAAAATTAGCTAGTCTGATGGAATTTTCACCATACCACTCGGCTGTAGAAGAACGAGCGTTTTCATTTATGAATTTAATTAAGACCAAGGGTCAGTACCACGAAACAACAAGTATTGTTAAACAGAAGCAATTTATCGGAGCAATGTGTTAAAATGCTCCCATTGTACAATACTTGTTGTTTCGTGGTACAGGCCCCAAACCGCGAAAACGATTGTCAACGGAATCTCACGATATGTGTACCTGTTTTATAATAAAATACAAGAACTGTATTATTTTCAACGATTTTTGGGCTTCATTCTGGGCAACGATATTGGGCTACATTTCCTTAAGTTTTGGGCGCTTAAAGCAAACAAAATTCTGGCAACCCTGCGTATTCCCATATACAAGAGAAGCGGCGTTCTTCGAGGGCTAGACAGTGACACGGGAGATGTCACACAGATTCAGGCCCGGCCCCAGCCAAACTAGCGCCCTGTGCAAGATTTACAGAAAGCGCCCTTTTTCTTTTTTATATATGCACACATGCGTACATAAGTCTTTTTCACATCACTCAGGAAGTAGACTTACAATTCGTTTTTTTATTGAGGTATCTAATGTTGACTTTGTATGGGAGTGGGAGGTAACCAAACCACTTTACCGATATTGAGCATTTTCAATACCAACCTGACGACCGTAAAAATAAGTCATCTCACAAAATTTCATTCGCCTACGTCGATTTGTTTGGACACCATCGTGTTTTGAACAGAAAGAGAGACAGACGGACATGGCAGAAATAATTCGGAATTTGATCCTGATCAAATCCGGTGACTCCTTCCTGACGTTACAAATGTAATGAAAGTGAGTATACAAAATGTATGAACTTTTAAAAAATTAGATTCAAGCAATATTTGGTCTTCTTTTTATTTTTTTTTCTATTGCCACTTTTAATTTAAAAATGTATACTTATAGAAAAGAAATTACGCGAAACATTTAAAAACAGTCAAACAAAATTCGTATCTAGCTAAAAAAAAAAAGCTGCCTGGATTTTAAAATGTTCCAGCTAAACGCATATTAATCCAGTCAGATCTGACTGGAAAGCAGTCAAAATGGCAACGCTGCTGAGAGTCTGAAGTAGAAGAGAAGAGAATACTATATTTTCATATACAATACAAAGCTACTTGTAAGAGAAATTTGTTACTCTTTTTCGTAGATGAGAAATCCCATCCATATGTGCAGAATCAAAAACCTGCACGTTTTACACAAACAATTCCCTAGAATGAGTTTTTTTGTTTGACATATTTTCCTATGAAAATTTAGCGAGTGACTGTGCAAGAAATAAAACCTGCACATACGGGGTGGAACTTTTTTTGTTTTGAGATTTTTGAAATAGGTTTTTTTGTAAAATGTAAGTGGATGTGCAAAAAATATACTTACACGAAAAGGGTGGAATAAGGTAGGGAAGAAATGAACTTGCATAGGTTTAGTGTGATTTTTTATTTTGTGATATTTTGAGTTAGATTCTCCCTGAAGTTGCAACACTGCAAGTAATGTGAGTTAATGTGCAAGAAATAATTGAGCACAGGTGTGGTGGATGTTGTTATTTTGGAATTTTTTGAACAAGCGTTTTGCTTAAAATGCAAATGAAAGTATTAGTTCGCGCAAGATAAAATTAATTTTTCTTAGGCCTACTGTCCGCGTAGCTGCGCTTCATTTCTTAGTCGCACATGCGACTTTGCCGCTCCGTGGACAGAGCTTCTTTGGTTTATATGCAATATGCAATCAAGCATACAACAAGCTGCAAATGACGAAAATCGTGCGTATGAAGCGCAGCTACGTGGACAGTAAGCCTAAGAAAAATTAATTTTTTCTTGCAATGCGCCCCCAGAACTTGGCGCCCTGTGCATTTGCACATCTTGCACATATGGTTGGTCCGGCCCTGCACAGATTCCAAGCCTTTCTTTTGACCATGTTTCCAATGATGCAGTGTCCGGTTATTACCCCGACGAGCACTCGAATTTGGCACATTTTACTTTACCGCGAGTCCCATCTTTGCCGCTTCTGCCTCATAATACACATCATCGAGTTCTTCCGATTATGTCAATGTCATCGGCGTATATGCGAGTTATTGCACGACTATTGAAAGATTGTACCCCCGGTGTTGGCTTGTATGAATTTTGAGTTTTATCGACAACAATCTGGCAATGTATGCCTTCGCAATTGAACGTGTGCGTAAAAGTTATTGTGTTTTGCCTCTAAGGCCATACTTGTACACATTTTGAATTTATATTCAACAATAGTAGCTGGTTAGCCACCTTGACAAAGTTTCCCAATTTTGCAGAAAAATCAATGTAGACAGCCTTTAAATGTCACTCAATTGAAGCATTGTGGAAATTTGTATATGGCCTGAACAAAATCTTAAAACTTTAGTTATTGCATAACAAAACCTATAATGGGTGATGATGGCCGACATAATAATTATCAGTAAGTTGAATGAAAGTATAAGTATTCTAGAAATTGTTCACTTACATACAAATACCCACTGAATGTAAATATTGTGTCTATAAATATCTTAATTTAAGAAAAAATAATAAAATTACAGACAAATTAGAGCCAAATAGCTATATTGACAATTTCAAAACATCTCCACCTTGTTTAGTTGCAAAACTGACGACAATAATGTACCTACCTACGGAAGTGCGAGTAAATTTCATATTCATGTCAGGGAGTTATTATGAACTTGAATACTGCAGGAAAGCATCATATAGAGCCAATTCAAATAATATGCAGTGTAAATATTTATTCAAGTAGGTACCTGATGGTGTATGTAGTATGTGGTATGTATCTACTATTTTTATTTAAAATAAACTTATTTTCAAATGAAAAACTACATGGACATTGAGATACCTACAAGTGTATTGGTTAAAATAATATCTTGTATCTTTGATTCCCGATTGTATCTTACCTATATACTCCATCAGTACAAACCCAAACAGGTCTTAATTTCAAAATAAAACAAAGTTGTTGTATTGATGGCTTTATTGTCGTCGATTGTCGAAGCAAGTTGCTTGGACTTCGCATCAGTGCGCCCCAATTGTGGAAAGATAATAGAGCGTCGGAATTAATGGCGCGACAAAGACTTAACAACAAAATTAGGTACCTAATACGTACGAAATCAACATCATTAGACTACAATGTTGTTCTAGTACTATAAATCAACTATGTATTTAAGGTTTATAATGCAATGCTTGTAGACTCAACTGTACATAATAATCATACCACTCACCTTGTTGATTCTCTTTACAGTCTTCGAAAAAGTGTAATTTGGTGAATTTCTCATTTCAGCACTCACATAATGTACCTAAGTACATTATAGGTCTGTTCCTTTGCTTTTAAATCTTACGAATTTTTACGAAGTTTTACTCGTTTCTCAACTTAAAATAAATTTAAAACAGGGAGGCTTCGAGATATTAAGATATTACCCCGCCCCTCCGGCCACCACTGAGAATATTACTAGCAGTGTTTTAATATCGTGGGATTTATCCCTTTTTGTGGGATTTTCGATGTCCGAAAAGCCTTCCGTGGGATAAAGGGAAAAAGCACCAAAATCGTGGGAATTTCAGGAAGCTGACAAAACAAGTGTTAAAATCAATTTTTGTGAAATTTCATCAAAAGTTTTCCAATTCACAACAATTATCAATTATTATTGGAACAGAACCAGTTTGAATTTTTATTACTTCATCTTCATGAGCATCAAAAATGTATTTTGTGCCATAATGTATTATTATGTGAGAAGCTACACCTAGGGTGATACGGAATTATTATTATAGTTCCCTAAATGATGATCTGGACAAAATCTTGAAGTGGGGAAAAGACAACTTGGTTGTATTTAATGCAAACAAGACACAGCTCACAACTTTTTCTAGGAAAATGCATCAACAGTTCCTCAGATCCAAATGGATGACCTTCCAATCCATCCCAAGGACTTAATACACCTTCTTGGAGTCACAGTCAATTCAGTAATCACATAGCAGGACCACATATCCTAAGTTGAGCTACCTATTTAGAGCAAAGAGGTATACTTTAATCCCAAGCAAATTCTCCTTCTCTACAAAGCACAGGTTAGACCAGGCCTGGAATATTGTTCCCGTATATGGAGCTCGGCACCAAAGAATTCACTTAACTTAACTGACCGCATACAGAGATAAGCAGTTCGACTTATCGGAGACCCTACACTCACATCGAATCTACAACCGTTGGTGCACAGAAGACAGGCCCCTGACCTTTGCTTGTTCTATAGGTACTTCCATGGTAGATGTTCCGAGAAACTCAAAGACATTATCCCTCGAAGTGCCACTTTTGGGCACCCCACAAGCAGCTAATGCTTATGACCATACAGTACACCTGGCAACCGTGTGGACATCAATTTTCCAAAACTCCTTCTGTTACAGGACAAGCAAACTTTGGAACTCGCTTCCTGGGGATATATTTCCAGAAGACTACAATTTGCAGCAATTTAAGTGAAGAACAAACATGCATCTGCGAGCATCTCGGCCCTCGGGCCGCTGATGAAACCCTACCTATAGGTTTGCCTTTCCCAGGAGAAGTATTTATTTAAAAAAAAAATTTTTTTCATTTTATTGCATCGTGGGATTTTGGTGGGAATTTGAGTTCGGTGAAAAGGGAAAAAAGGGAAAAATGACCACGTTTCGTGGGAAAAATGAAGAGCTAGACCTAACAACACTGATTACTAGTTCTTTTTCTTATCCAACAAATGTCTTTGAGCATGAATTGAAAAAAACTGTCAGTCGGCTGAAAATTGACGGATGATTTGAAATTTATTGTATTTGGCATACGCGTTGCATATTTGGCATACGCGTGTAACGACTACATATTTGAATTTTGTGTTTTGATTTCCTGCGATATTAGAAACAAATTGGTATAAAAATGGTATCAGAACTTCAGAAGGCGTGAAAATAATGTAGCTTCTCGAATGCTCGAATGTAATTCAGTCAATACAAAATTTTCCGCATAAGGTAGGTAGGTACTTGGATTCATACTCACACATGCAATTTATGGAAACACAAAATGCATCAGTATTTTTTTATAGATTTCTAAAAAAGCGTTCCATAACGTTTTCGTAAGTTAGAGAGAGAGAGAGAGAGAAGAATGCATCCACAATACTGCCATTTTGACAGCGTTTTCCATTTTTAGGTACTTTCAAATTTCATCCCGATTAACTGACACTTAGAGGAGGCAAGTAGGCGATGAATTTCGCATTCCCATTATGTATTTAAATAAAAGTGGTCTTAATGGTCGGGATTTGGGTAGTCATTTTTGAGAAAAATTTATATAACGGCTATATTCGAGTTTTCTGAAAAAAAAAACTAAGTAGGTACGTGATCATGTTTAGAACGGAACGCTTATCTTGTCTTAAATTATGTATTTCGATCAAAATAGTTAGAGCGGTTATGTTTAAAAATGTTACAACTTGGGATTCGAATAGCACTGTTATTAAACTGTTTGGGTGAAAACTGAGTACGACGTACCTATTCTTTAGGATATAAATATTACCCAGCATTTACATTTTCATCCAAATTGAAAATGGCGTTTTCGAGATATGAGCATTTGTTAAAGTACCATTTTTAGTGATTGGGGTGGAAATCGAAGGATGCATTCATGGTTTAAAAAATACTGTTTTGCAACTGTTTATCTCAAAAATGAGCAAATAGTATTACTATGGATTTAAGCCATTTTACCTGCCAGTTACATTTTTATCATAATCGAAAATGGCGTTTTTGGGTTATGAGCGGTTTTTTAAAATTACTATTATTAAAATTACTATTATTAGGGATTTGGTGGATATCAAAGGACGCAGTCTTTTAAGAGAAAAACTGAGTTTCCTATCAAGTTAAGAATGACAATAGTACCTTAAAAATAATGTTTTTTAAAAATCGTTTTTACCGTTTTCAAGAAAAAGTCAATTTTCAAAACTGCCGTTGCTGGACTTTTTAGCGAAAAACTGGGTGTATGCAGTCATGTATAGACCTACATTAACTCATCTATCAATTATCAATTCAAATCCTTAGAGCCGTTTTCGAAAAAATCTAAGTTGTGTAATATTTCGTAAAATGTTTATATGGGAAGTACCGTTAATATTAGGTCTAGAATAAAAAAAAAAAAAAAAGCCTCCTAGCGGGAAGCACAAAAACTGTAAATACGAAGTTTGAAACAAATCCGTCCAAGCGTTTAGATTTCCCAGCTATGGGACAGACAGACATACGGACGGACAAAATTGCGAAACGCACTTTTTTGAGTTCCCCTATCATCGTTATATGTATCAGAAACAGAATTGATTAAAATCTCGAGTTCGAAATTTTTCTTTCTCTTACTACGTATACGAGAAAGTTAAAAATGGGGGATTTTATCCCGTGGTGATTTTCTCTTAGGGTCTTTTGGAGTAAGGGATTTCAGCAGAGGGGATTTTGGAAAAGGAGATTTCATCACCAACCCGTCTTAAGAAATACCAAAAAGTTTTCAAGTCAACAATAAACTCAAAAAATGAATTTTTTCGCCCGCATGTGGCGGACTCCATTACGCCTTGTCCAGCGTAGACACGAGAAATGCGGTGCGTGCGTTAATGTACGGGTAAGGCCCGAAACACACATGCGATTTCAATCGCGCGTCTGTTTAGTCGCAAAAAATGAAGCACACACATTTCAATATGAATGCGCGCACATAAAATCCAAAATTATGTGCGCGCATTCACATTGAAATGTGTGTGCTTCATTTTTTGCGACTAAACAGACGCGCGATTGAAATCGCATGTATGTTTCGGGCCTAATGCGGGCAGATTACAGAATCAAACCTATGTTGGGAAATACAGATGTCCAACGTAGGCACGATATTGCGGTAAATCAGTGCGTTGCGATATCTCCGCATAGCATTCATTGTTTGAAAATTAAACTGGTTTGATTTTGCCCGCATTATCGTGCGGAAATGATGATGGAAGTTTTTATTTCATAAAAGACAGAAGGAGTGCGGAATGAAACAAAGTTTTCTGAAATGTCGAATGGTTTTATTTTTATACTAGTTGGTTGTACCCGCTTCGCTGGGTATGCAAAGTAATATTTGATAAACAAATTGACTTGCAACTCTTGATCGTGATAAAGCCACATACAGTTGGAAAATACTCCGGTCTTCAAATGTATGCCAACGTGATCAAATGACTGATCTTGAGCCTTGTTTACTGTTATAGCGTACGCTAGAATTTATCGGAAATGGAATCATTGTGATTGCATGTCGAAATAATTCTTGCTCTTATCAAATTTCGTTCAGGCTCTTCCACAATCAATCGACTTCCATTGCAGTCCTTTTTTAGGGTTCAAGTTTCTCAGCAACATGATGATGACACGTTGCTTAAGCACATGAGGTGGCTTGCTGCATGGAGTTTGCTGATTGAGAAATTCAACAGGGAAATTTGGTGCATCATTTGGATCTTCAGTCTTCACTGACAACAGAATCGGCGCTAAAATAGATTTAGGAGTTATTACCAATTAAATCGATTATCTTCCTATTCATCTCTAATGTCTGCGCATTTGTCAGACTCATTTTGAAAGTTCCTGCATTGACATTTGCAGCAAATCTCTAAAAATTGCCTTAATCAAGTCTCCGGTTGATATAATTTCCGTGGGAATTTCAACAACGTCTTCTTCATACATTTCTGCTACCCGGGCAATAATGAGAAAACCCAAATTTTAAAAGCCTTTAGGATTTTGTCAACAGAGATTCCTTCACGATCAGTTCGTTTTCTCTTTTGTATTTAATTATCGCGAAATAAATCTTCCTATTAAAGTACCTGAGCAGCAGTTAGTAGGTCAGTAATGAAGTCGATCGGGTGAAAAATAAAAATGTACCCGTACAAAATTTGACCCCCCATTAAGGTTTGAATCTTGAACATTTTAGAGGAAACCTCTGTGCAAAATTTCAGGTTTCTAGGGCAAATGGTTGGTTTTATTTGCCAATTGGCAATTATTGCCTTTTGAAAACACTTGCCGAGCATTAGTATCGTTGAGTTTGAACCATGAAGAAAATTTCAATATCTGAAAAGTAGGCTCCATTTCATTTGAATAATGAGAAAATTCAAATTTTGAAAATTTATTCAAATACCCACTGCCTACTTTTATTTAAAATGAGAAAAATAAGAAAAGTATGGAGCGTTACAGAATCAGTAAGGGTAAATATATATATGATAATATTGCACTAGTTGTGTCGCGTTTCTTTTTTAGTTTTTTTAATATTCTTATTTTTAATAAGCTATGTATATTTTCTATTAAAAAATCTTGCTTGCCTAAATTAAATCCATTTTACACAAAATGACAACCGTTTATTAAAGCCATCCGCATGAACGCATTATCGTGTTCTAATTGGACACTTGCGCATTCCCCGCAAATAAATGCGATGCGTTCAAGCAACGCACCACCCGCAAAATCGTGCCCGTGTCTACGCTGGACACGGCGTTAGTCTCGGTAAACATCGAGTAAATAGTGCGTCTAGGCAGATGTGGCCCACCGTCTTAAGAAGGTCAATTCGTTTATAATAAAGTATATACATACATACATATTTCTGGCAAAAAGAAAAACCCGCTAAGAGAATTTTTCAGAATGATACTTTTAAGATTTGACTGAAAGTTTAAAATTACAAATGATATTTGTTAATTCGCGGAAAGTCTGATCTTCCTGTAATTTAATTTTCTTTCAGTCTAACGTTTTAGGTTATATTTATCATCCTTATATCGACAGTGGTATGCAAAATAAACACTTTAGCTATTATGGCAAGTTTAGGTGTTATTGCTTGTTGAAAAACAGTAATTTTTTATTACAAAAGCTGATGGTCCTTTTTGTGATTGTCGATCAGCGATCCTCACGACAATTGTCGATTGCGTCGATTGATTTTAGCTAATTGTACGCGCAAAATTGTTTCACTTCCAAGAGAAATCATCGACCAGACATTTGTTGTAATCGACTACAAGCGACTGTCAAATCGACAAATATCAATCGCAATCGACAATCACAATTTTCGATCAACGATCAACTATCGCACTCACAATAGGGCCGATATTCCTTAAAATTCCGTTGTGGGGAAACAACCACATTCGACTATTTCATCATTCTCAAATTCGGAATCGATTTAGCCGTGTCCGTCTGACCGTCTGTCTAGCCATCTGTCTGTCTGTCAGTTGAAAACACGATAGCGTCCAAACGGATTGACCTAGGCAAATTAAATGTTGTGAGAGGACTTATTTTACCATCGTCAGGTAGGCATTGAAAATCGGTCAAATTGTTCTGGTACCTCTCATATACAAAACAAATATTGGACCCATGTATGCAGTGGGGGTATAAAAGCACCGTCCAGACCGATGATAAGACTTTTACTTGGTTTTATGTAGCCTCTGTCAATACGGTTTTCAGTGTTCGATTAAAAATTTATTTCGGCAGTAAAAACTACAAACAAATTAAGTATCTATTATTTCAATATTGAACAAATCAGCCTACAATTTTTTTTTTAATTTTTTTCCTTAAAAGTTTGAAAGCATTTTTTTCCAAATTATTCATAGAAATAACTTGTTTTAAAAATAATATAAAAGAACAGATTGCTGGCTTCCAGAAATCCTAAAGTCCTTTATTGTAAGTGTTGCCATTGGTTTTAATTTTTTTTTTTTTCATTTAAAGTATTATTTTTTTCAAATGAAATGAAGCCAGATAGACCCCCCACACCGCCCATAGTAAAAAATGCTTGTATTTAACCCCTCTACAAAATACCGTTATCAATTTTTGGCGCCGTAGTTATCGTACCTACTCGTGCCGCAAAATTACGCGACGAGTATCCGACTCGTTTCCCGGAATAACACAAATTATATCTTAGGGTTTTAGCACTGCGCAACCACTCGCGTACGTCTAAAAAGCATCTGAGAATGCATTCGATTCAAAAATGAAAACCGAAACAAACGAATATTTTCGAGCAGTTAGACCTAGCCAAGAAACAAATCTATTGTGCCGAAATCTATTTTTAGATTATTGTGCAGATTTGGCAAACATTATAATTAAATAAATAAATAAATAGGTGGCGCAACAGGCATGTGACACCCTAGGCCTAGCTTTTTCGCAACTATTCGTTTTGTGTGAGTATCTATTTTGGGATATCAAAAAAGGGGTTTCTGCTTGGTAGTACAATGGACCGAGATTCGTCTGAGTGCTTCAGGATTTGGAATCCCCTTTTTTTTCAATAAAAAAAAAAAATCTATTTTGGGACCAATGGAGGGGAAGGGGGACCTACAATTTTATGCCTGAATTGAGAAGCTTTTTGATGACAGTCATACCCTCGGATGTTTGTCAGACGTGTTTTGTGTTTTTCCGGGGATCGAACCTGGGATCCCTCGCACAGTAGTCCAGCACACTAACCACTGCGCTACTGCGCCCACAAAAAAACATTATAATTGCCTTTTCAAATTTGAGAAATTTGTTACCTATACTCATATATAATTTTATATATTTGTTGTATGTAATGTAATGTAATGTAATATAATATTGAAACCATTTTCTAAAAAAATATAGCCAAACATGTTAGCCTTAGCTTGGGAATTAATCATTATTACCCTTAACCTTAAAATTATTAATATATAGATATTAAAATACTAATACAATTAGTAATTAAATAACACTGAGGGGCCTACTAATAACAGTTTTTACTCTCGACATTATATTTAAGGAGTTTATAATAGCTTTGTTTTAAAATTAAAAAAAAAAAGAACAATCTTTTGACTTTTTTTTTAATAAATATACATAATGATTTGTTTATGTCATGTTTGAAGCAGGATTTCTTGAATGTTATTAATTGTGTGCAGGTACTGTCCCAGAGTCTCAGCACAGCATACAACACATGGTTTTCATTCATCCGAATTAGATGAGATCAACTAGGTATATTTTTTTAATAATAACCTTTCTTCTGAATTTTTTATTCCTTTTATTTGGAATATTTTAGTCAAATTTTGTTTACTCCTGACCAAAAGATGTAATGCATATTATGCCAAAATGTTAAAGAAAAAAATCTATTGAATTTTTGCACTTCGCTTATATACATTTCAAAGCAAGTATTGGCTTGTTCTAATTATCACAATTGAGAAGAAAAAGCAGGCAAAAATAATTTCTAACAAAACACAGTAAAACTCTGCAATTATTTTATAATAAAACATTTCAATGAGTCGTGGCCCTTGTGACGGATACGCAAAACATCGACATTGATGATATTGATGATGAAATTTATTGCACATAATATACCTAATATAAGTTTAATATATAACAAGTTATAACTGCTCTTTTGCTCTGGTGAATAGTTATAATCCCGCCTTTTGTACGTGGTGAAAGCAGTAGGTTATTGCTCAAGGTTTTGAGATCAAAGCAGGTATAGGTCTAATTATGAGGTACTTGCAGGAATAGATTTAGATAGTAACGAAAATAGTTCAACGGTGATTTTAGGGGGGTCTGGTAGCGGAAAATCGGTTTTGATAAAAACCATAGTATGTTTAATAGTGTGGCAGGTTTTGGTTATACATAAAATACAATATTTTGCGCTGCAATAAAATCTACTATACTATTGCCGTACTTGATGATGTTTTGGGCAAATTTATTGTCGATCTTTCCCCTACTACAATTAAACAAGTTTGCAATTGTACATTTTCCGAAATTTGAAAAATGAATAAATAAATATAGAAAAGCAACAAGCAATAAAAGTCAAATATTAGCCATCAAAATTGTAAATATCACAAGTACATTACATATATCGTATCTACATATCAAATGGGTGGAAGTATCACTGTGTAAATAAATACTAACAGTTTCTACGACTTGTTTAAGAATCTTCTAATTTAAAATTCTTACAAAAAAGTAGACGAGCTTTTTAGGTAAGTCAAACTAACTTGTTACCTATTGTATGCTATTGAAGCTCTTCACACTGTCACTGACCAATGTTTTTTTTTTCATTTTGAAATATATTGTAATTGTTAGTCTGTCTACCATTAAAACTACATCTTAGGCAAGTCTCTGATCATTTTAATTTTTAACAGTTCGAAATTTAAATTGTCATTCACTGTTAATTCAAGTTCACATTGCGTCGACTCATAAGATAGTTAAAACTACATTTGCATTTACATTTGTTATTACATCATAGTAAGACAGTGAACTTCTTTTACTCTTTCATTCACGATCGCCTCTAAAATGCCATTCGATTTCAGTAAACTGAATACAAAGTGAAAGCGAAAGTTGTCTTGACCGACCGACGTAACTGACAACGGGTCGAATAGGAGTACGATATTATATAGGTATTCGTATTCTACAACTGCAGATATATCAGAAAAAAAAACCTCACTTCTTTGCAAAGATTCGGTGGTTATACCAATAATTAACTGTTTCCTGCAATCACCATACACTGCGGCTTAAATATGTTTATGTAATACAAACGACAAACCAATCAGGTATAAGAAAGTCTTTCAGTAAGTCTTCGTTTGAATTCATTTCATACTAAATTGGGACATGAAAGATACTCCCCAAGCTCAAGCCCCAAAAAAAAAAAACACGAAAACGAAAACGAATCCATATAAATTAACGGCTGGAAACAAATCATTACTCTGAGTCATATAACACATAATATCGTCATAATTTTGCAACCAAAAATCCGAAAAGAAAAAAAATATATCACAACTCACTTTTGTCGAAATTTCGTTGCACTTACGAAACAAAGCAAATAATAATTTCGTAATCGGTTGATCGATAGAGTATACCGGAGAGCGAATCGCACCGCGTTGTTAATGTAAAGAAGAATCACGACAAACTGAAGTTGTTAAAGTTGTTGAAAATTTATTTAAAAATGCTTCCCACCACTGAACTCTTAGCCGGGCTTACACGTAGAAACGCGCAATAATTATACGAAAGTGCTCAACGTTAATTCGTTAAATTCGTCTACTATTTCATACCCCGATGCTCATCGGCGGTATTTAAACAATAAAGTCTTAATGGGCTACGTTATGTACGTCACTGTTATAAATCACTCATAGTACCTACACATTTCTGATAATAATCTATCGAGTGGGATTATCGGTTTTGGATGAACGTGTATCTGGACGCAATAGGTCCAAACCAACCCGAGTTGGTTGAGTTTCACTCAGTATAGTTGTATACATCCACTTGCTATATTTCGTGAATACTATTGTGACGTCGAACTTATTTAGAGCTTGGCTTGGTTGCTATAGATACTATGGTGTGCGGTAGTGAATAGATTTTAGTACATAGATATACAGCTGAACTGAACTCATTTGAAGTTTTCGTTTTTGGTCGCCGGTGTTCAAATTATCCAGTGATTAAGCACAGACTGAAAGATTAATTTCAAATCGTTTATAATGTTGATGTACGCGTACGGATGAAATAAAAACGATTTGCGCTACTTTGTTTTAGGGTTTGTTTGGTAATGATTATTACAAATATGTATCCGTTTTGATAAAAAAGCAATTAAAATAATTATATTGTTTACCGAACGTTGAAAATAAATGACACAAAATATGAAACTTAATAGTGGGAATAACTCGAATGTCATATTGTTTTTATGTGGTAGGTATACAGACACCTGAAGATTTCTGCATTTAAGCGACTCGATATGCACTTAATATTCCATTCACCTAATTTTAACTTATTGGAATCGTTTGATAACATTTCCATTGGTTTTAAATTTCAAATGAAAGAGTTGACCTCCGAACTGGATTTTAAATGAATATATTTTTTTTTTCTGGCTATATTTTGAGTATGTTGACATTTCGAGTATGTTGACATTTTCTTACTGCAATAGACGGAAAAAGCCTTCATTCTTTTCCCAATGAAACCTCATTAGTTTCAGTAAATCTTATTTCTTTTTATCGAAAAGGGTAGATCAATAAATTGGCGAGGTATTGGATAAAGTTACACATTTCCGAAAGTTAACTGCGAATTTAAAGTGAAGATATTTCTAAAACGCATCTATCGAGCCCCAAAAAATAGTCCTATAGAAATAAATGAGTCAAATAAATCCCATTACAAGGAAATACACCACACTATTCCAGTGATACTTTCCTAGGGTTATTTCGTCGTCCGAGAATTGTTTTGTTGTATAGGTAGGTACGCCATTTGGACGATTTTGGGAAATCGTATATTAAGGTTTGCGTTGAAATTAAAAGAAAACAAACCGCTGAAGTTTTCTATATTTTTAATAGAATATTATATTGACAATCTTCTTTCAATTGAGGTGCTCTAGACTTGTCAATCGCTTTTAGTTTTCAAATTATTAAGGTTTTTTTCTCAAAATCAGTTTGTCGTATACGCCACGAAAATGAAGAGTTGTTTACACCAGAGTATATCCATTAATGAGTAGGGACACTCTCTCTACATATGCATTTCATACTACCACAAAGCAAAACGCAGAAAAAATCGTGCAATAAGTGGAAGCAGGTCGAAAGAATACTTTTTACCTGAATACAACGAATGCTTGAGAAGAAAAGGGTACACAACACATTTTACATGTACCACTACATACGGCTTGCTGCGTACGACGAACGATTGTGGGTTTTTTCATAAAGCATTTTTAAAGGCGGTAAACTCGGATTTCGATGTGTGTACCTTTTCACTTTTATGCAGTGTGACCTGCTTTCCTTTTTGGAAAATGATTTTTTATGATTATTTTTTCCAGGAATTACACCTAATTCTAAACTCCTACCATTAATATTTCAATCTAAAATATGAAAATAAATTTGTCTTCTCTGTTCTGACTTCGCTAAAAATAATGCAATTCGATATTGGGCGCAGTAGCAATACAAATGATTTCATACCATAATTGCTAGTTTTTATATAACTGGTCACACTGGTTCTGCAGTGACAATGGGGTAGGTTTTTTCATAATGCATTTTTAAAGGCGGTAAACTCGAATGCTTATCAGCTGTGCGAAAGAAGGGAAATAAACACAATACAGGGTGACCCGTGATTGTTTTCGGTGCGAACAAACTGCAATGCAATTGTTTTTGGATTAAATAGAAATTTAAATAGGAAATGGGAAAACATTATTTTGAAGGGTTTAGCCTGCACGGTCGGGAACAAAAAGAAAATGCAGGTGTAAAATATTTTTATGTGCCGATAATGGAGGGGATTAAAAGTTTAACTTTATTTATTTTTTAGTGATAACTCCTGAAACTATCCCTTTTCGGACTCCTTTTTTGGAGGTGTAATTTTTCATTACAATTTTTTTTACGCGCTGTTTATTTTGCTTTTGTTTTTCTTGAACACATTTAAAATGCATATCTATGCCTTTTGGTTTTAAAATGAATAGTATTGCTTGTGGTCGAAATGTATCCTAAGTTATATTAATCTTTAATTCATATAAATTTAAAGACCCCAACAAATTCAGAAGACCATTTTTGGAAAATGAAGTGCAAATCAATTTCTTATGAAATGTATTTTTTAAGTATGTATTGCTTTTTTCGATAAGTCTGCCAATATAACTAAAAGAATGGCAGCAGAATATAAATAGTCTTATTGGTATTTCAATTGACTTAATTACCATTTTAACGCAACCGAGGAAGAAATAATAAGTTGCTGACTCCATTCCAATACATTTGTGAATTTAAAAGATCTTTTTCAGCAAAGTAGCTACATGGAGAAAATAGTTGCGAGCCAACTGCAAGAGCTTTCCAACGTTGAAATAAACGCTTTCAAAACAGAATCTGACTAGGTATAAAACTGCTGATTTCGGTAGTGAAATTATTTTGCATGCTATATAAAAAAAAAACGTCAAAAACGCAAGTGTGAGTTGCAACTAAGCCAGCAACATAGTGTTTCCTCCATATTTACAGATTTTTTAGCGCATTTGAAGTGCGCATTTAACACGTTCGCCTAAAGAATTTTTAGATGCAGTAGAAAGTTTATAGCAAAATAAAAAAAAAATTTTTTTAATGAAAATGTATTACCTACATATAAAGGAATAAATGTGATTGATTACTGGCTGTAAAAATCAAAACAAATAATTTCTTATAAAATGATATGTAGGCACGTGTTTGAGAGCATGACTTTATCAAAAAATGTAATAGAATAATCAAAAAAAACCAACAACAAGTATAAATATCTTAGCGTAACACACATGTAATTATAATTTTGTATTTAATAAAAATGTATGACAAGTTAAAAATTTCCCTTTTTTTAACGGAGCACCCTGTGCCATTTTCCGAAAAAGTACTCCTCCTCTTTTTTCTCTCTCTCACTACCCACTTTGTATATCCGTCTATTTCTCATGTCTGTGTGACACAGTAATACTTGCTGATAAGGAAATTGTCGAGAGTGTCCCTACTCATTATAATGGATATACTCTGGTTTACACCACATACACGTACGACGAAATAAGCGCACATACGACATTCCAATACTGAGTCCAACGGTTGAATGCACTACTGAGTGCGGTATGATAAAAATTTGTTTAAAATATAAACTTTTTATTTTTTTAATAAAATTTGAAAATAATAAATATTTCCACTCCTTCTTAACGGCTGGACCGGTGTTTGAGTGGGTCCAAGGATGGTTTAGATTCACATTTGGTGAAAATTGGGCAAAAGAGCGTGGCACCTTCCATACAAAAAAACTTAAAAAAAGTCTAGACAGCTACCGAACTGATTGAAATCAAATTTAAAAAAAAAATATTTGTTATTGGCCTAAATGTGTTTCTGTGAAAGTTTGGTAAAAATTTTACAAAGGGACGTGGCACAACCCTTAGGTAGGTAGGTAGCAGTGGCGGTTCACCTTGAACCCAATTAGCACTAAGATGTGCCGTTTTCTTACCACGACTCGTGTGACCTATTTTCTGGTCATTGTTTAGGATGTGGTCCGGTCGATGCCTATATCCAACCTGTGGAATTGAGAAAACGGATAAGATCCTGTATCCCTTTGCCCGAGATGTCGCTAAGGTCGTCAAAGAACAAAAAAAATAGACCTTAAACGCTACTCAAAACAAAGCTGGGCGGGTAGTTAGTATTCGTATAAAAACATTCTTTTAATTTTTTAGCAAGAAAAATTAAACTATAAAATGAAATAAATTCATAAGTCAATTCCTATTTTGAATGATTAAATAATTCTCTTTGTTTTTCTTCTCATGGTGGAATAAAATCGGGATCCTTGTTAGTGTTGAAGTTCATAAATACCAAAATCGTTTTCTGATAAAATATAATTGAGATGATCAATATTTTCCGCAAATTCATATTCAGTAGGAAATATTTCATCAAATAAATAAAATTAAACGAGTCAAAGTGAAATAATAATACCTAATAGGAGGAACTAATATTTTCGATTATGGTACAATTTTTGGACTGGTTATTCCATTTTTTAAGAGTACATCACGACCTTGCTCAAAGAGATTTACCATTTACCATGCGATTAAACTTTTGGTCCTCTGATATTTATTATTTCCACTTTTCTATTGAAATCTGCATTCACGTACAACAAACCAAGACGCAATTATATTTTGCGTTTGTGTTGCATGTGCCGTGCATACGTTCGGTTTCATATCCTTCCGAATCACATACACGTACGACAAAACAATTCTAATGTTTATTTTGAAATTTGTTGTCGTATGTATTAGGCCTATACACATACGACAAAACAAAACTAAACATAAAAAATGGGAAAAATATATGGGCTTTTTGTCGTATATGCCAAAATATGGCGTTTACGACAAAACAAAACTGAAGGTTGGATTATTTTGTGGATGTACGACAAAATGAACACCAATTATCTCAGTAACAATAAATGATAGGCTAGATCTGATTGCAGGTGGTTGGGTGTGTATGAATCGGGTAGGCGCTGATTGGCATCAACTTGGCGGTGCCCAGCTGTTGTAACTTTTTCATACACATCAATTGTGCTTATTTTACCTCCGCGTGGTAACCACCGGGTACTGGTCTCGCTCAACCGGGCTTGGCTTGCTAAACTTATAAGCGCGAGTGTTGAACACGAAGAAAATAGCAACACTATAATGCTCTGTCGGAATGACTGACTGAACGAGTCTCAGAGGTCTTACATGAGCCCCTCAGAAAGAGGACATACAGCGGATGAATACACAAGATTGAATCAACGGTGTTGTCAACAGTCGAGATGGCAGATACCTTGCGTGAGCTTCTCTGACATATTTGGAGCAAAGGTCTGTAAGGATTTTCAGCACTAGTCAGGGTGCTGAAATAGAGATGGTGGCGGATGAACCCTTTATGGGCCAACGGCAGCACTCATATCCCCGAAGTGGGTTACTGACAACGGAGTATCCGACCCGCTGTCCTAGGGTTATCTTAGGGCCTGGTCCTCCAGGTTGGGGGTTGTGCGTGGGGCTAACTACCCAACCACGGAAAAATTAATGGTTACGAAGCAACCAAGAGCCTCGGATACGGATGGATTCACTGTTGACGACCCTGCAAAACGAAAAAAGGACAATGACGTTCGGGTCTGCACGTGGAATGTTCGAACCCTGAACAGACCGCGTGCAGCCGAACAATTAGCGGAGGCCCTAGACTGCTACAAGGCAGATATCACCGCCATTCAGGAGGTGCGGTGGGATGGGCCAGGCAAAAGAAGGATGAAAACCTGTGACATCTACTACGGTGATTGCTACAGAGAGCAGAAGCAGCGTCTATTTGGATGCGGATTCGTTGTAAGCGGCAGACTTAGGCAAGAAGTCTTGAGCTTTCGACACGTAAGTGAGCGCCTTACAACTATCCGCATCAAGGCTAAATTCGCCAACATCAGCCTGATATGCGCTCACGCCCCCACAGAAGATAAAGACGACGCTACCAAAGAATGTTTCTATGAGCTCCTCGACAAAACATATGAGCAATGTCCTAAACACGACGTTAAAATTGTCTTAGGTGATTTTAACGCCAAAATAGGAAAGGAGGACCTCTTTGGTAGCACAATCGGAAAGCACAGCCTACACGACACCACGTCTGGAAACGGACTTAGGCTAATTGACTTCGCTGCGGGACGTAATGCTACTATAGCAAGCACACGGTTTCCACACCTCAACATTCACAAAGGAACATGGCGGTCACCAGACCATCAAACGGTCAATCAAATTGACCATGTTGCGATCGACGCAAGGCACTCCTCCAGTATTCTAGATGTCCGAACTTTCCGAGCGGCCAACATAGACTCGGATCACTACCTTGTTGTAGCCAAGGTACGTATGCGGATATCCCAGACACCAAAACAACGAGGAAATGCTGTGAGAAGATTCAACGTTGAACGGCTACAAACGCAACAAACCGCCAGAACTTTTGCCGATCGCGTCTCCCTCAACCTCTCGAGAAGTCCTGTGCAGCCAGCATCAAGTGCTGAAGACCAGTGGCATCGATGCCAAGAAGCCATCAGAAAAGCCGCAACTGATGTGCTAGGTTTCACCCGACCACCACCGCGAAACCCCTGGTTTGACGAAGAGTGCCGGCAAGCACATGCAGCAAAGCAACTGGCCTACAATGCGGCGCTGCAGAGAAGGACGAGAGCAGCTCGTGAGCTCTACGAGCAAAAACGGAGGGAAGAACACCGGCTTCTCCGGAGGAAAAAGAAAGAGCATGAGAAGCGCGCGATCGAGGAAATAGAGAGGTGTTACTCCAGGAACAATGTGCGGAAGTTTTACCAAAAGGTAAAAAGAACGTGTCACGGGAACAAGGCCCGAACAGAGACCTGTAGAGACGAACAAGGAAACCTTGTAGTAGAGTCACAGTCGGTGCTGAGGACATGGAAAAACCATTTCTGCAGACTGCTAAACGGCGAAGACGACACAAATTCCGCTGTCAGGCAGAATGAACCATTCAACCTGGGCGATGAAAGCCAAGACTTCCGTCCACCTGACCAAAATGAGGTAAGGATGGCAATATCCAAGCTGAAGTCCAACAAAGCTGCAGGACCGGACGGTTTATCGGCCGAGCTTTTTAAGGCAGCGGGGGATGACTTGGTAGAGAGCATACACCAACTCGTTTCTAAAATTTGGTCAGAGGAAAGTATGCCTGAAGAATGGAGCCTCAGCATTGTTTGCCCGATCCATAAGAAAGGAGACCCTCTAAACTGCGCCAACTATAGAGGCATCAGTCTCCTTAACATCGCTTACAAAATCCTGTCTTCTGTACTGTGTGAACGCCTGAAACCATTTGTCAACGAACTGATTGGACCCTATCAGTGCGGTTTTAGGCCCGGTAAGTCCACAACCGACCAAATATTCACACTACGGCAGATCCTGGAGAAAACCCAAGAAGTCCAAATCGATACTCATCACCTATTTATCGATTTTAAAGCCGCATATGACAGCATTTATAGAGACGAGCTATACAGAGCCATGTCTAGTTTTGGCATCCCTGCCAAACTTGTCAGATTGTGCAGAATGACGATGGAGAACGCTCGCTGCTCCGTAAAGGTCGGAAACAGTCTCACCGAGACCTTTGATGTCAAAAAAGGATTTAGACAAGGTGATGCGCTGTCATGTGACTTTTTCAACATCATTCTTGAGAAAATTGTGCGAAACTCGCAAGCCAACACCAGGGGCACAATTTTCCAAAAGTCTGTGCAACTACTTGCATACGCTGACGACATCGACATCATTGGCAGGACACAGCGAGCTGTCACTGGTGTGTTTGCAAGTATCAGTACAGAGGCGGCAAAAATGGGTTTGGTGGTGAATGAGGGCAAAACAAAATATATGCTGTCAACTAGAAGGGACACACAACATCGACGAATCGGACAGAACGTCACGATAGACAGCTATAACTTTGAGGTAGTTCGGGACTTTGTCTATCTCGGCTCCGCTATTAATTCTGAAAATGACATCACATCAGAAATCAAGCGAAGAATTACACTTGCCAACCGCTGTTACTTTGGCCTAAGAAGGCAATTGATTAGTAAGGCCCTGTCGAGAAACACTAAGGAGACTCTATATAAGACCCTCATCATCCCAGTCCTGCTTTATGGCGCAGAATCATGGACGTTGTCAAAAGCGGATGAAGATCTCCTTGGTCGCTTCGAACGCAAAATTCTTCGAGTGATTTTCGGTCCCGTTTGCGTTGACGGGCTTTGGAGGAGGAGATTTAACAGCGAACTCTACGAGCTGTACAGCGACATCGACCTTGTCAGAAAAGTACGTATCAGTCGACTAAGATGGCTAGGACATGTAGAGCGAATGAACACCAACGCTCCGGCCCGAAGAGTCTTCGATTCCAACCCGGAGGGACAACGCAGTAGAGGAAGACCTCGCCTTAGGTGGCGGGCACAAGTGGAAGGGGACCTCAACCAACTTGGAGTGCGCAACTGGAGGCAGTTAGCCAAAGATCGTGCTAACTGGAGAGGCGTGTTGGTTGAGGCCCAGGTCCACCCCGGACTGTAGCGCCATCTAAGTAAGTAAGTAAGATCTGATTGCAGAAATGGAAAGAGCACCTTCGAAAACCTAGTACTGCATACCCACTTTAAAAAAGTGCATTTTGGCGTTTACGACAAAACAATCCTCGGGCGACGATTTATTAAGGTGATAGGATTTTCAATTTAACTAAAAGAACAACGGTTATGACATATATGCATTTGGTTTTTTTTTTTTATAAACAAGGTATCGTTTAAAAGTCCACTACCGTTTTGTTTACACTGACGCACAGAATTGCTACAATTTTAAAAATTGTATAAATTCAGGAACTGCGAAATCTCTATATTTAGAAAATGGTCATCCCTATATTGCTAGACGAAACACTTTAAGCGAAAAACAAGTAAAAGTGTTATCATCGGCCTGGCCGATGCTTTGATACCCTCCACTATATTATGTACTGTATACTTACAGGTACACGCATGTGTCTAATCTAGGCTTTGTATGGTAAGTACCAGAACTACTTGACCGACATAGGCAATTTTTTATACCAACTTGACAACGGAAAAAATTAGTCCTATCACAAAATTTCATTCACTTAAGTCGATTTGTTTGGACGGTAAGGTGTTTTCAACAGACAGAGAGATACATGGATCTAATATTGGCTTTGTATGGGAGGTAACAGAACTACTTGACCGACATGAACCATTTTTAGTACCAACCTGACGATCATAAAAATAAAACCTCTCACAAAATTTCAATCGCACAAGTCGATTCGTTTGAACGCTATCGTGATTTCAACAGACAGACAGACAGACAGACAGACAGACGGACATGGCTAAATCGATTCAGAATGTGATCCTGATTCAGAATATACCTATGTACTTTATATGGTCTCCGGTGAATCCTTCTTGGCGTTACAAACCCGCAATGCTTGCAGGTTGCAGATGTATGTTTGTTCTGTACTTAAATTGCTGCAGAAATAAATTGCTTCTGGAAATATATCCCCAGAAAGCGAGTTCCAACGTTTAAATAGGTAATAAAATATTGTAAGCAATACCCCCAAACCTACGATTAAAAAAAATATACGTCTAACATTTCTCAGTGTCTAGTTAACGGATTATGAAAAACAATTTAGGAGGAAAGTGCAAAGTTCAATATTATTCGTTGGCGTATTCGCGAACGTTTGAAATCATTTAACTGTAATAATTCGTAACCATCTGGAAAATTTTAGTAATTGGGTAACGCAAAGCATCATTTTAATGTAGAAGTAAATGTAAGCCAATGTGCCAAGAGTCCAACAGTCTATATCAATACCTACCTGTATCCATTTTTTTTAGAACATGTTCGATTTTACATAGTTATCTAGGTGTCCTATATAAAATTCACGCAAGGCAATAAGTAATATAAAAGGATTTTAATTAAAAATTGGAATGATTTTATTGATTCATAACGAATACACTAGAGACTAGAGTTATGTATGGAATAGCATATCTATCAGATAAACGGCCTCCACGATTTTGCTGGTAGAGAAACACTCTTTTGTCGAAATTTCCCATGAACATTTTAGATACATAAATATGGATGAATTGCATTGTGGAGGCGGAGATGATATTGGGCTTGTTGGCATAATCCTTAGACTTTAAAAATTCCCAATACATTTTTCACTGTTTATGGAATTTTTAAAAAAATTAAAAAGTTTATAAAAAAAATAAAAATACATATTTAAAATTAATTATATTTAATTATTTAAAATTGCTCTGCGAAATAAGGCCCCAATGAAATAAGGCCCATAAAAAATGAAATAAGGCCCCAAAAAATTATATACGAAACAACAACAACGATTTTTTAATAAAATTTGGGGTGTTATTTCCTTTTTTGGGGCCTTATTTCCTAATGGAAACTGGGGTCTTATTTCATTATGAAATAAGACCCCAAAAGAAGAAATGACGTAAGACCCCAAAACTAACTTTTAAAAGTGAAAGTTTAAATTATGGAGTGCGAAAAAATTGTTGGATTACGCAAAACTGGAAATTTGTTTTACGTTAAGGAACAGAAAATGTTATACAAAATAAAATCTAATTACAAGAATATAAAAAAATTGGAATGCAGGAACAAAACCTGTCAAGCCAGGGTAAACCTATTGCAAAATGGTACCTGCGAGCTTGCAAAAAAATACATTGAACACAATCACGACAACGAGGAAAATTATTATTTAGAAATAATTGCCCTCAATGATATAAAACAGCAATTTCTAGTTTTGGAGGTGTCCTGGGAGGAGAAAGCAACGCGATTAGTTGCATACGCTCAGCTTATCGTAATACCTGCGAAAGGTAATTATTTATAAATACATTGGCGGTTGTGTTTATGTTATATTATCAATAATTTATTATTTTGTAGCTTTGTAGAGAAGGAGAAGTTGCTTAGAGCTAAAGTACCTCTTTGCTCTAAATAGGTAGCTCAACTTAGAGGACGCCGACCTTGAGATATAGGATATGTGGACCTGCAATGTAATTCCTGAATTGACTGTGACTCCTAGAAGGTGCATTTAGTCCTTGGGATGGATTGGATGATCATCCATTTGGATCTTAGGAACTGTTGATGCATTTTTCCTAGAAAATGTTGTGAGCTGTGTCTTGTTTGCATTAAATACAACCAAGTTGTCTTTTCTCCACTTTAAGATTTTGTACAGATCATAATTTAGAGAACGAATTTGTTCACATCTCTGACTGCGTGATGTAGCCGCATTCACAGGCCCACTGTTGGAGATGGAGGATATAAGAGTGCTGTCATCAGCAAAGCTGTAGATATTATTATTTGTCGATCCAAGCAAATCGTTGATGTGGAGAAGAAATAGTGTTGGGGAAAGAATAGATCATTGGGGCATTTCTGCGTTTATAGCAAACGAATTAGATGATACACCATCTACAACAACTCGGATCGATCTTCCCAGAAAAAAAGTCTTATGTGGTAATCCATAAGACGCTAACTTGCGTAATGGGGCTTTATGCCAGACCCTGTGAAATTCCTTTGATATGTCCAACGCTACGGCTCTAGATTCGCCGTGTTGTTCAATTGCTTGCGCCCATAAGTGCGTTACGTAGCTTAACAGGTCTCCAGTGGAACAACGGCTCCGAAATCTGTATTCCCTTTCGCTTATTAATCGGTGGCCTTCTAGGTATTTGATTATTTCGACATTTATTGCCTTTACTTTTGAGAGCATTGAAAGTAACGCTATTGGACGATAGTTTTGTGGCAGACATTTCCTCCCTTTCTTTGGAATACGTTGAATGCGAGCAGTCTTCCAGCAAGAAGAAAACGTCTTCTGGGAGTGCGACATGCTAAACAGCTTACAAAGTACAGGTGCAAGTTCTGGTGCACAGCTCTTGAGTACCATTGCCAGGATTCCGTCGGATCCAGTTGCCTTATGGCAATCTATGTATGGGAGGTACCAGAACTACTTGACAGACATAGACATACTTTATGTCTTTATGAGGCCTCCAGTGACTCCTTTTTGGTGGTACAAATCTAATGGCAAAGTGAATATACCGCTCTGTAGAGGGTTTAATAATGGTTACCTACCTTTCTCTGTAAATTTAAGAGTGTCTTATTGGGTTTACGTAGTTGTAGTTGCCATATTTAAGTTGTAAAATTGCTGTGCCATCTCAATTAATTGGCATCGTCTCAAATAACGAAACCTGATGGGAAAGACGGATACTTCGCCTTCAATATCTCCAGTATTTCGTTCCATGTGTGGCACTTACGCACCTCATGTTGAAACGTCATGTTGCCAATACCGAAACGATCATTTTCCATCTAATCAGACTCTGTTGTCACGATCCGGTAGGTACTGCTATCCGTTGATGGTCATCATACCCGCCCTCACTTAGCCCAGTATCCTGCTCGCGCTAAATTTTATCTTCCATACAAAAATGTCTACAGAGATAAAATTTAGCGAGGCAGTTTAGCAAAGCAGTATCCTGTTCCGCACGCTAAATTCTTACTTTCATATAGATGGGACACACTTAATGTCAGTCCGGTATAACAATATTGAGTGTACAATACGTACGTATTGTGTACGTACAATTTTGTTATACTCGGCCACGAAAATGTCTCCACTGATTTAGCTCGCGAAAGAATTGCCTGGTACATTAAATCGGCGATAAATTTTGACATTTTCGAAACAAAACAATTTTTTAATTGAATATTTCTTTGAATACTTGATAATCGATATAAGTGAGTAGGAAAAAAGTGAAAAAATAACAAAAATCAAAATACATGTGGCAATAAAATTTGGGTGTGTGTCCTCTCTATATCCTGTACAACGAATTTAGCGAGCATTTATCTGTGCTGTGGAGGGAAAAGCGCTCGCTAAAATTAAGCACGAGCAGGATACTAGGCTTATCTTTGAAAAAATAACCCAGGTAAAGGGCGTCCCATAATTCCCGCAAAATTTTAAATTTGCGCCATATAATAGTACAGTGAAGCGGAAAAAAAGATAACAATGTGACAGCTGACATTTCAAGATTAGTAAAAATGGAGCGCTACACGAAAGAACAACGCATTTCCATTTAGCGTATTTTTTTTTGGGAAGTGAGTATAACAAAACCAAAAGTGAGTATAACAATTTTGCATGTAAAACCAAAAGTGAGTATAGCAAAACCAAAAGTGAGTATAAAAGTTTTACATGTAAAAGTAAAAGTGAGCTAGCTATAGATTCTCAATAAAATACGCCTATTGTTGAACAATATTTTAATGATAATAGGGGTATTCACGATTTGGCTGATACACCGTAGGTAGTAAAATTGTGAAATTGTATTTTTTTATCACATCGTGAGCACACTTTATATAGCAACACTAATACCCGATTTCACACTACGAGCTTAGTGTCGATCCAAGGATAAACTCAGGATTAATACAAATTTGGTTTCCACAGTGCAGGTTTAACGATAAACTTAACTTAATAATGCATAAAGTTAAGCCACCGATTTCCGTGGCTTAAGTATCAATCCAGAGAATACATAATTGCCAAGTGCAATAAGATAATATTTATCCCAAAATACTCTGAAGAAAACCTAAATAAGCAACCATATATTTATGAGAGAAATATCATATTATCTCTTCGTTATTGGTGGAAATACTCTCTAACACTGAGCATGCAACAACATCGACATGCTTCGCTTCCACCATTGTATATAGACACTATAGTACTCTCATCCCATCGCATTGAATTACGCGTCTTCGACGATCCAGGTGGCGCTTCAGTTGATTTAGTTTGTACACTGCCAGCCAACTCCGAGCATTGGGGTCGGGGAAATGTGTATAGAGAAAACCAAAATAAACAAAACAAAGTCAAACTGGTATGCCTCTTCTCTTTCTTCATTTATATCGCCATTTCCATCCATCAGTAGGTATAAAATTATTTCTGATGTGATGTAACAGGGTATGGTAGACGGTAGAGAACTGCAACTGGTTTGGTTTTTCTTAGTGAAAGGAGAGGAGAATAGAGGAAAGGAGGTGCAATATTATGAGCAAGAGCAAATATAATTCAACAGCATGGTGGTGTAGGATAGGATGGTGGCGGTGGATGATTTGTGTGTTTGGAGAGGGGTGCACGATGCAAGGGGTGATCAGTTGGGAAAGACAAATTGAATAAAAACTGAATTTGGCTTCCTTTCTGTCGTTGCAAAAGATTTGAGGATTGGGCATATTGGGCACTATTTTGCCTATATTTTTGTCAAATATGCATCGATTTAAGGGATTCTTTTTTTAATTGATTCTTAAATATTATAGGCATGCGCATGTGTATACTTAAGGTATGAGGTTTAAAATGTAGAAGAATTTTATGTCAGTAAAACAAGCAGCTAACTATTATAGGAGTCTACATCTCTCTCTATATAAAAATCAATTGTTTGCAAAACTCGAGAAAGGATAGATGCTAGACCGATTTGGATGATTTTTTTTTGTTTTGTTTGTCTTGAATCAGGGTTTGGCAAAAAAAGAAAATTCGGAAACCCCCAAGTGAAAAGCCGAAATTGCAAGAAATCTGAATTTCCATTTTGTATGAGAATATAAGTACCTACACCACTAATGATCGCAAAACTCGAAAACCACCGAACCAAACCCAAAGGTAGGTATTTCTATGAAGTGTGAAAAATTAGACAATACAAACAAAAAAATTTAAACGCTATTCCTCAACAGTTTTTAAAATTTGGGACATTGATATGCATTGTGCTGATGGACAAAAATATATCTGTGCAATAGTATAGATACAATTCCTAGGCGCGTGCAAGGCCGGTTAGCTTTATATGTAATGTAGTGCAATTATTGTTCCTTTCACATAACCACTAATACATAATCATTTCGATAAAACTAATATAGGGCATTAAATCTAAAGAGTAAATACATATATACAAGTAAATAGGTACATACTCAGGGGATTTATGCGGAACTATTTAAATAAAAGTATGTTTTTCTAACAATGTATGCTCTACTATGTATTTAGAAGAAGTTCTAAGTTTGATTATCATGCACTTCGTAGTGCAAAATAGAAAAATAAAAATATCAGTTTCAAATTCATTTAATTAAGTGACAAACAGCTTTTATTGTAATGCTCCATGGTAAACATTTTTGGGGTTTTCAGGAATCGTATTGCCATAATAGTATAATAGTATAATACAATAATCCATATTTTAAATGTATATAGGGATGGTTTGGATGATTGCTGCAATAACATTCAGCGTAGCACTGCGTATAGCTGCTCCTAAAATAATTGTATCTAAATACAAAAAGTTAATTTTGGGTTTAAAATTAAAATAAACAAATGAACTCAAACTGTCAGCCTACAAATCGCATACATACTTATGCACAGTTTGAAACAAACTACTAGAGGTACAAACGAATCCGTCCTGTCGTTAAGAATACAGCTACCTACCACCACGCAGACAAACAGGCAGACAAAATTGCGAGACTCAGTTTTTGAGCTTTACCTACTATCATCATCATAATTAATTGATCTAAAAATTTGGACAATATCATTCTAACACTACATACAATATGATAAAATTGAAAATTTAGATCGATCTGGGTACGTGATTTTATTTGCTAAGATCCAACCAAACTTCCCCACTAGTGCACCTCACATGCTCACCCACCCCATAATAATTTTCAAATCATCATAACCTACCCTTGACACCTAAGTTCAATTGCCACGATCATGACACCAATGCTACCCATAAATCCAAGAAATACAAAATATGTATTGTTAAAAATCCGATCTATGATTTCATATTTCTCCTTTCCACATTGTTATCCTCTTAAATACCATTTCCAATCGTCATCACTCAACAGCATCACACTCATCATCATGCTAAAAGTACTCTCCCCACACACCGCACCACTATATGCGAAAAGTATAAATCGATCCGATCTTTCATTTCATATTGCTTCTTTTCATATTGTTTTCTCATAAATGCTATAAAAGTACACTTCGCCTAACCTACACACCACCACTACTAACTACCTACGAGTACAGGTATATATGTATCGTATATGCGAAAAGTACCCGATCATTCATTTCTTTCCACTTCCACTCCTTACAATGCAATCGCTGGAGAATAAAAGACAACAAAAATACTAATTGTTCTTTCTCTTTCATCTGCATGTTGTCAATGAGACGAATAAGAAAAGAAGAAGGCATCATTTAATTTCGTTTCAAATAATCCAATACAACTACCATGTACGATGTGAGTAGTTGGTCTCAGAGGTGGTTGGTGGCGCTAGTGCATAAATGCGAAGTGATAGTACTATAGTGTCTATATACAATGGTGGAAGCACCACCAACCACCTCTGAGACCAACTACTCAAATCGAACATGGTAGTTGTATTGGATTATTTGAAACGAAATTAAATGATGCCTTCTTCTTTTCGTATTCGTCTCATTGACAACATGCAGATGAAAGAGAAAGAACAATTAGTATTTTTGTTGTCTTTTATTCTCCAGTAGTAAGGAGTGGAAGTAAGTGGGTCTTTTCGCATGTATGTAGTTAGTGGTGGTGGTGTGTAGGTTAGGTGAAGTGTACTTTTAGCATTTATGAGAATAACAATATGAAAAGAAGGAATATGAAATGAAAGATCGGATCGATTTATACTTTTCGCATATAGGGGTGCGGTGTGTGGGGAGAGTACTTTTAGCATGATGATGAGTGTGATGCTGTTGAGTGATGACGATTGGAAATGATATTTAAGAGGATAACAATGTGGAAAGGAGAAATATGAAATCATAGATCGGATGTTTAACAATACATATTTTGTATTTCTTGGATTTATGGGCAGCAGTGGTGTCATGATCGTGGCTTTTGGACTTAGGTGTCAAGGGTAGTTTATGATATGATGATTTGAAAATTATGGGGTGGGTGAGCATATTGTGAGGTGCACTAGTTTGGTTGGATCTTAGCAAATAAAATCACGTACCCAGATCGATCCAAATTTTCAATTTTCTCATATTGTAGGTAGGTAGTGTGAGAAAGATATTGTTTTAAGTCCAAATTTGTAGATTAATTAATTATGGTATTACGATGATACTAGGTACAGCTCAAAAACTGAGTCTCGCAATTCTGTTGTCTGCCTGTTTGTCTGCGTGGTGGTAGGTAGCTGTATTCTTAACAACAGGACGGATTCGTTTGTACCTCTAGTAGTTGTTTGTTTCAAACTGTGCATACCTAAGTAGGTATGCGATTTATAGGCTGACAGTTTGAGTTCATTTGTTTATTTTAATTTTAAACCCAAAATTAACCTTTTGTATTTAGATACAATTATTTTAGGACCAGCTTTACGCAGGTCGCAGTGCTACTATGAATGCAGCAATCATCCCTATACATTTAAAATATTGATTATTGTATTATGTAGGCAATTGATGAATAGGTAGGTATGTATTTAGAAACTTGCAGTTCAGATTAGATTCTTACTATGAAATTAACGGCCGATTTCTTCACATGAGTACTAGTACCCGGTCTAGCTAACGCAAACTTAGTACTTGTGTATTTCTTCACATTGCTAGTACCGGAGCTAAATTTATCAACCGTACTAACGACTATAATACGTCTAAAAACTGGTCTAGTACCCATTTTTGACTGAAATGTCATAACGGTGACAATTTTATGCTCATTGGGCGTCAAACATTTTGCAGGATATTTCCATACGCCAATTTTGCCGAGAATCGGAACTATTCGCAGTGCATCGAGTCGCCAAATAGCCTGTGTTCTTCAGAACTCGCCGGCCTCAAATCGCGCGCGTAAATTCGATTGACGGAAAATTGTTTTGCGTGAAAAAGTTATGCTAGATATATACATAGATATATTTTTGTCCATCAGCACAATGCATATCAATGTTACAAATTTTACAAACTGTTGAGGAATAGCGTTTGAAATTTTTTGTTTGTAGGTATTGTCTAATTTTCCACACTTCACAGAAATACCTACCTTTGGGTTTGGTTCGGTGGTTTTCGAGTTTTGCGATCATTAGTGGTGTAGGTGGTTGGGTGTGTATGAATCGGGCAGGCGCTGATCGGCATCAACCTGGCGGTGCCCAGCTGTTGTAACTTTTCGTACACATCAATTGTGCTTATTTTACCTCCTAGTGGTAACCACCGGGTACTGGTCTGCCCATCCGGGTGTGACTTGCTGAACTTATAAGTGCGAGTGTTGAACACGAAGAAAATAGCAACACTATAATGCTCTGTCGGAAAGACTGACTGAACGAGCCTCAGAAGTCTTACATGAGCTCCTCAGAAAGAGGACGTACGGCGGATGAATTCATTAGACTGAATCAACGGTGTCGTCAACAGTCAATACGACAGTTACCTTACTTGAGCTACTTCGACATATTTGGAGCTGAGGTCAGTGAGGATTTTTCAGGACTAGTCAGGGTGCTGAAACAGAGATGGTGGCGGATGAACCCTTAATGGGCCAACGGCAGCTCTCACATCCCCGAAGTGGGTTACTGGCACCGGAGGAATCCGGCCCCTTTTGTCCAAGGGGTCCAACAAAGGGCCTGGCCCTCCAGGTTGGGGGTTGTACGCCGGGGTAACTGCCCGACTGCGGAAAACAAACCCAGTTCCGAAACAACAACAAGCCTCGGATACGGATGATTTTACTGTTGACGAACCTGGCAAACGAATAAAGGACAACGAATTTCGGATCTGCACGTGGAATGTTAGGTCCCTTAACCGACCACGTGCAGCCGAACAACTAGCGGAGGCCCTGAACTGCTATAAAGCAGACCTAACCGCCATCCAAGAAGTGCGATGGGATGGACCGGGCAAGAAGAGGATGAAAGACTGCGATATTTACTATGGCGACTGCTATCGGCAACAAAAACAGCGCTTATTTGGATGTGGATTCGTCGTTGGAGGCAGACTTAGGCAAGAAGTCTTAAGCTTCAACTGTGTGAACGAGCGCCTCACGACAATCCGCGTCAAGGCTAAATTCGCCAACATTAGCCTAATATGCGCCCATGCCCCCACGGAGGAGAAAGACGACGACACCAAAGAGAGGTTCTACGAGCTCTTGGACAAGACATACGAGCAGTGCCCTAACTATGACATTAAAATTGTCCTAGGTGATTTTAATGCAAAGATAGGAAGAGAAGGCATCTTTGGTAGTACTGTCGGGAGATACAGCCTACACGACACCACCTCCGATAACGGATTCAGGCTGATCGACTTCGCGGCGGGGCGAAATGTTGTCATATCAAGTACGCGGTTCCCGCATCTCGATATTCATAAAGGCACTTGGAGATCTCCCGATCAATCAACCGTCAACCAGATTGATCACATTGCGATCGACGCAAGGCACTCCTCCAGTATTATGGATATCCGAACGTTCCGAGGGGCCAACATTGACTCGGACCACTACCTTGTTGTAGCCAAGGTACGCCTTCGGATATCCCGAACACCGCCAAGACAAGTAAATACTGTGAGGAAGTTTGACGTCGGACGGCTAAAATCGCAAGAGATCACCAGATCCTTCTCCGATCAAGTCTCTCTCAATCTCTCAAGAGGTTCTATGCAGCCAGCATCAAGTATTGAAGACCAGTGGCAACATTGCCAAAAAGCCATCAGAGACGCCGCCTCTGATGTGCTTGGTTTCACTCGACCACCACAACGAAACCCCTGGTTCGACGACGAGTGCCGGCAAGCACATGCAGCGAAACAAGAGGCATACAAAGCGGCGCTGCAAAAAAGGACTAGAGCTGCTCGTGAGCTCTACGCGCAGAAAAGAAGAGACGAACACCGGCTTCTCAGGAGGAAAAAGAAAGAGCACGAGAAGCGCGCGATCGAGGAAATAGAGAGATGCTACAGCAGGAATGAGGTTCGGAAGTTTTACCAAAGGGTAAAAAGAACCGGCCAAGGCTACAGAGCCCGAACCGAAGCCTGCAAGGACGAACAAGGGAACATCGTAGTAGAATCGCAGTCGATGCTAAGGATATGGAAGAACTACTTCTGCAGACTGTTTAACGGCGATGACGAACTAAATCCCGCTGTCAGGCAGAATGAACCATTCAACCTGGACGATGAAGACCAATTCCGTCCACCTGACCTGGACGAAGTGAAGATAGCGATATCTAAGCTTAAGTCCAACAAAGCCGCTGGGGCAGATGGCCTAACCGCCGAGCTATTCAAAGCGGCAGGCGATGACTTGGTTAGGAGCATGCACCAACTCATCTGTAAAATATGGTCGGAGGAAAGTATGCCCGATGAATGGAACCTTAGCATTGTTTGCCCGATCCTCAAGAAAGGAGACCCTCTTAACTGCGCCAACTACAGAGGTATTAGTCTTCTTAACATCGCCTACAAGATCTTATCTGCTGTGCTGTGTGAACGCCTGAAGCCTTTCGTCAACAACCTGATTGGTCCCTATCAGTGTGGCTTCAGGCCAGGAAAGTCTACCATCGACCAAATATTCACACTGCGGCAGATCTTGGAGAAAACCCAGGAAGTTCAAATCGATACCCACCACCTTTTCATCGATTTTAAGGCCGCCTATGACAGCATTTATAGAGACGAGCTATACAGAGCAATGTCTAGTTTTGGCATCCCTGCCAAACTCGTCCGTTTGTGTAGGATGACAATGGAGAATGCACGCTGCTCCATCAAGGTCGGTAAAGAACTCACCGAGACCTTCGATGTCAAAAAAGGATTTAGACAAGGCGATGCGCTGTCATGTGACTTCTTCAACATCGTTCTTGAAAGAATAGTGCAAAACTCAAACGCTAACACCAGAGGCACTATCTTTCAAAAGTCCGTCCATCTACTCGCCTACGCCGACGATATCGACATAATCGGGAGAACGCAGCGTGATGTCACTGGCGCGTTCGTGAGCATTGAGACGGAGGCGGCAAAGATGGGTTTGGCGGTCAATGAGGGCAAGACAAAGTATATGCTGTCATCGAGAAAGGACACCCAACACCGACGTCTTGGACAGAATGTCACTATAGACAGATATAACTTTGAGGTGGTAAAGGACTTTGTCTACCTAGGCTCCGCTATTAACTCAGACAATGACACCAGCGCTGAGATTAAGCGAAGAATAACTCTTGCCAATCGCTGTTTCTTTGGGCTAAGAAAGCAATTGAGTAGCAAAGCCCTCTCCCGAACAACTAAAGTGACCCTTTATAAGACCTTAATCATCCCAGTCCTAGTTTATGGTGCAGAGGCATGGACTCTATCAAAAGCGGATGAGCTTACTCTTGGTTGCTTCGAGAGGAAAATTCTTCGAGTAATTTTCGGTACCGTCTGCATAGACGGTGAATGGAGGAGGAGATACAACGACGAACTGTACGGGCTGTACAGCGACATTGACCTAGCCAGAAGAGTGAAGGTCCAACGACTGCGGTGGCTGGGTCATGTAGAGCGAATGGACGTGAATGCTCCGGCCCGGAAGATCTTCGAATCCACACCCGAGGGACGGCGCAGTAGAGGAAGACCGCGACTCAGGTGGCGCACGCAAGTGGAAGGGGACCTTAACCAACTTAGCGTGCGAAACTGGAGGCAGCTGGCCAAAGATCGTGCTGGCTGGAGACGCTTGTTGGTTGAGGCCCAGGTCCACCCCGGACTGTAGCGCCACCTTAAGTAAGTAAGTAAGTGGTGTAGGTACTTATATTCTCATACAAAATGGAAATTCAGGTTTTTTGCAATTTTTCGGCTTTTCATTTGGGGGTTTCCGATTTTTTTTGCCAAACCCTGATTCAAGACGAACAAAACAAAAAAAAGAATCATCCAAATCGGTCTAGCATCTAGCCTTTCTCGAGTTTTGCGAATTGCGAGACTAACGCACAACAATTATTGATTTTTATATAGAGAGAGATGTAGAATGTAGATACCTATAATAGTTGCTCGTTTTACCGACATAAAATGCTTCTACATTATAGACCTCATAAAGTAGACACATGCCTATAATATTTTAGAATCAATTAAAAAAAGAATCACTTAAATCGATGCATATATAAAAATATAGGCAAAATAGTGTGAGTCTAACATACATTATTTTATGCCCAATCCTCAAATCTTCTGCAACGACAGAAAGGAAACCAAATTCAGTTTTTATTCAATTTGTCTTTCCCAACTGATCACCCCTTGCATCGTGCACCCCTCTCCAAACACACAAATCCTTCACCACCACCATCCTATCCTACACCACCTAAGAATAAGAAGTACAGGAAGGGGCATATCGAGGAAACAGTGAGGCTTTTTTCAAAATAGTGTGAGTTACACTAACACAAATGCATTGACACAGGGCCGGCCTAAGGGGCCAGCGTAGAGTTAGGACGCCAAAAAGCTGGGGCACACAATGTAACCCTTACCCGTTTCTTTAAGAGTGATAAAGTAGGAAAATATGTAGCTGAGCTTTAAGATAGCACTAGGTTATGGTTTTTATCTTCTCAGAAGTACTTAAGCACCTTCAAAGAATCACAGCTATTATTAATCCTTAATAAATAAAACGTACCTTTTACAGGAAACGTAGGTATAAATAAAATTCAGATTTTGATTTTAGGTTTATTTTAATGCAAAAACACTATCACAGATATTTTCCTTAGTTCAATAAATTTTAGTTAGGTACATTTTATCTACATCCATCTGATAATAATTCGGTCATACATCTGGGGTCTTCGCGTAACTTTTCAGACGATCATCGTCTCGATCTCGACGATTGAACAAAACGACGTCGTTTTAAGTTTGCTTCATGTAACATCATAATAGCGTCGTTCAATCGAACGGTTCATTGTTTTCGATTTGAACAGTCTGAGCAGGGCTGTAAAGAAACTGTGACAATTGAAAACTAATAAAAAAGGTATATTTATGCAATTTGTGTGCGTTGTTGTCTTTTATATGGAAATAGGTAAAAAGGTAAACATTTTTTGGTGTAGGAAAATATTTATTGTTTTTATCAAATTCCTTATAAAAGATTTGATAGAAACAATATTCTTTTAACATTTGTTTTGCTTTTATGGAAAGAAAATATACCAAAAACGATTGCCAAAGAGCCATCGTTCAATCGAATCATTTCGACGACAGCATTTGACAGTTAAATTGTTTACGTGAAGCAACAAGAAACGATGATCGTTCACTCGTTTCGACGATCATCGTTTTTTGGTTGTTTCACGAAGTAGCAGCATCGACGACGCGTTCGTTCGTTGCCATACGCGATTAGACCTCTGTTTCTTAAAATTGTGTTTGTTCATTAGTTTTGATTGGATTCTAAGCTGTTTCTCTGGTATAAGACACATGTCTTCAACATCTTGACGACGATACCAAACGTCACGATAACAGGACAACAGAAGAAATACCTACCTTTAAACATATTTTCTATTTATAACAAGAAAACTGCACTAGGGCGCTCAACCGATTTAAGCGCCTTGCCCTCACCAACAAAAAAATAGTTCGTCCCTGAACGAGAGTTTCCGATTTGACAGATGAGTTTCAGTTAAATCAAATGCTATCAGATAAATAAAGTATATTTTTGTTTTCAACCAAATTCCCTTTTTTGCAACAAAATGCCATGAAATACCAATTTAAAAGTGTTCTACAATAATATATCTACCTAAAAAGCGATTAACAACATTATTTTATGTGGAATACGAGATAAAACTTACCTGTGAAATGAAAAATTGTTTCTCTCCTTATTATGCTCGTTTTTGCAGAATTTAACACAGCACCGCATGTTGTTTAAAATTTCTTTCGGTAAAGAATTGTATTTATTCACTGTATTCACTGTTTTTTCACTGTTTTATTAAGTTAAATACGTAATTTCACTATTTTAACAATTTCAAATTTCAAACACGGCAAATTTCCCCAGCAAAATGACAGATGAGTTTCAAATTCTCTGGTTTTTTTTCATATCTTGCGGCCTCACTCACGTACACTGTATATGTGATATACACTCTTTCCTGTACTTCTTATTCTTAGTACACCACCATGCTGTTGAATTATATTTGGTCTTGCTCATAATATTGCACTTGCACATGCACCTCCTTTCCTCTATTCTCCTCTCCTCGCACTAAGAAAAACCAAACCAGTTGCAGTTCTCTACCCTACCCTGTTACATCACATCAGAAATAATTTTATACCCACTGATGATGATGGATGGAAATGGCGATATGAATGAAGAAAGAGAAGAGGCATACCAGTTTGACTTTGTTTTGTTTATTTTGGTTTTCTCTATACACCATTCCCCAATGCTCGGAGTTGGCTGGCAGTGTACAAACTAAATCAACTGAAGCGCCACCTGGATCGTCGAAGACGCGTAATTCAATGCGATGGGATGAGAGTACTATAGTGTGTATATACAATGCTTCCACCCATACTCGTAGTTTTAGTTGGCACACACATTCGCATACAGTCACCAGGTTTGTATATTCATGATAAATAGTTCACAATGACACTGATTTGGTGGTTTTACTAAACCAAGCTTAACTATGGACTGTGAAAACGAAAAATACTTAAGCGAAGTTTATGTTCAATCTTACGCTTAGCTAAGCCCAGGATTAAGCTGCCACTGTGAAATTGGGTATAAACGTATTTTACATGCAAAACTTGTATACTTGCAAAATTGTTATACTCACTTTTGGTTGCTCTAGTGTAATGTGGTTTTCCATTGGGACATAAAATCAATCTTTTTTTTTATCCGGATCACTTTTTATGTTCCATTGGGACAAAAATCAATCATTTTTTGATTCGGATCACTTTTTGCAGATCTCGATAATTTTCGAGATTTACACATACTCTCTCCAATACCAATATACCTTGCACAGCTGTTTTACGTCATTCAGAATTTGTTTTCAAAACAAAATTACGAAAAGTTTCCGATTTATAAATTGTCGATTTGACAGTAGTAGTCGAAGTAAAAAAATGTTGAGCGTACGAAATATAAATGATTTTAATAAAAATAATGGGCCTTAACAATAGTCATTTTTAGTCTTCAACCTAAATATTCTGAAGGTCACAATGGATAAATTTATTTGAAAATGTTGACAACAGAATATTAGTTTTCCACCACGATAGTGTCAGAAAATTATCCGAGGATAATTATTTAGCCCAATTGACACACGGACACGGACACGGCCTTAAGGACCATTCACATGGGAGCGAACGAACGAATTGATGAAATGCGAATAAACCACTTTTTATGCATTTATAAACAGAAAACTCCACATTTTATTATTCCAAGATATCCTCCTCTTGGAATAAGGTTAAGTTCGAACGAATTTTTTATTCGCTACTTTGTGGAACGCGATTTAAATGGTGTGGATTGTGAATAGACTGACAATTCGCGCCAGGGTGTTTTCGTTCGCGGCAAAAATTTGGATTTCGAAATTTCGTTATTTAAACTGTTAATAAACTTGTTTTCTTAATAAATGTTAATGGAATAATTAATTATCCTCATCTTGGAGTAGTAAAATGTGCAATTTTCTGTTTATAAATGCATAAAAAGTGGTTTGTTTGCATTTCATCAATTCGTTCGTTCGCTCCCATGTGAATGGTCCTTTATACCCTATTCACACCAAGCCGAAAATTGGGTTTTCGCGAAAACAGCCGAAAACTTCCTTGAAAACAGAAGTTTTCCCATACATATTGCAGTTTTCAAAACGAGTTGTTTGAGGTCGTTTTCCATGAAAACGCCACGAAAACGAGTACAATCGTTGGGTTGTTGCAACATTCAGCGAGCTCAGCAAAACTGCTGACAGGATGTGAGAGACTGAGTGAGAGTGAGAGTTTTTTTGTTATCTTTGCTTTGCTTGCACCATAAAGAGCAAACTACCTGCCAGAACTAAATGGTATTTTCAAATGTTTTGATTTTGAATGTTGCTTATGTTAATTATTTGATGCATTTAACCATAAGTTAACGATTATCAAGTAGCTTAAATAATTCTGTTTTTATATTATGTCAATACAAGCGAAGTTTAGTAACTAAAATAAAAGTCCAGTCGCCACAAACATTTCATAGCTAGTTTCACAGCTAATTGAAACGTCAAACGAAAACGAGTTGGTGTTCGGTGTGAATGCATCTACGAGTTTTCTAAACTTTTTTGACGAAAGCTCGGTTTTCGGCTTGGTGTGAATAGGGTATTAATCGAAGACTCATATTTTATACATACGAACACTATTCTTCTAACAATATCACAAGCTTATTCCGTTCCGCTTAATACAAAAACATACCCTGAAAGAAAAACACTTCTTCCCAAAAATCTTGTAGTGTGTAAGAGTTCAACCTATTATCCTCAGTAACAAACAGTAAAATTACATTCTGTTTTCTGTGATTATTTATCTCAGTCCTTTTGGGTCAACCTGCTCTCACCTGAAACTCCACACCACAACCCGAAACTAACATCAGTTTAGGCTGATCTTTTTTCTAAATTTCTATGGGTTGGTAGGTATGTTGTATGTACCTACTAAGTATATTAATAAAAACTGCTGATTTAGGAAATTTAACATTGTATTGTTGTATAAGACGTTCCAAGTGGACCGCGGTTGTAATTAGTTGATTTAGGATATAGCACATAAATTGTTGCTTTTATTTTAGCGATCATTATTAAGGAAACCTTTCAATAATTGTGTTTGGCACTTTTGGTACCTACATATTAAAACTCAATATTGAATGGGAAATATTTATGATTTTGGCCTTTGATGAGCAGGAATTGTACCAGTCGCGATTCAGTATTGAATCCATCGATCAGAGCGATGTCATCAGGAGTTAATTGAAAATCAAAGACATCGAAATTTTCCCTGATTCGATCCTTATTTGTTGATTTTGGGATTGGAATCCGTCCGATATCGATCTACGCATAAATAAAAGTATTTAATTAGATTTTATTTAGATATTCTTAGGCATTAGTTATTTACCAAATAACGAAGAACAATCTGTGCCGGTGTCTTTTTATACTTATCGGCGAGGGCTTTAGTTTCGTCAGAATATAAGAATGCAGGTGTTTTTTCTGCCGGCTTAGGACGGCCAAGTGGACAGTAGGCTGTTAAAATGATGCCACGCTCTTTGCAAAAGTTATTCAGCTTATTTTGATTTAAAGCAGGATGACACTCAACCTGGTAGTATTTTTAAAATTATTAATTTGTATGAATATAGATTTGATTAAGAGTGATTCATTTTCTAAATTAGGTGGAATTTACCTGGTTTGTAACGGGCTTTATTTCACAATTATCTAGAATTCGCTGAATCTGCTCGCTGTTAAAGTTTGAAACACCAATGCTTCGAACTAAGCCCTTCTTTACTAGTTTCTCCATTTCTTTATATGTATCTACATAATCTACATCACTGTAAATGCGGAAACAAAATATAAATAATAAAAAACAAAAACTATGAAGATAAAATACGTCAGTTGTAATTTTCCGTCTGAATCTTTTGGTAAGAGAGTTTCATCATCCACATAGACATAACCAACAGGAAGGTGCATTAAGTATAAGTCGATGTACCCTAATCCGAGTCTGTCAAGAGACTTTTGGCATGCAGGTTCGACCTTTTCAGGCGAATGGTGTATATTCCACAGCTTAAAAAAAGAAAGAAATATGTAAAAACTAATTGCATATATATTTGTTTTATGGTTTAAAAACGCAATTCTACCTTGGTACAAATGAAGATATCTTCTCTCTTCACGATTCCTTCTGCAATTTTATCTCTTATAGCTTTTCCTACTTCAGCTTCATTTTGGTAGAAGAAGGCAGTATCGAAATGACGATATCCAACATCGATTGCATGTTTAACGGCTATCTCACCTTCGTTGTCTTTAGACTAAAATTTTTAAATAATACGTACACGTATATAATATGATTTACATTAATTGCATTATATTAGTAGATCTATTTAATAATAATAATTCACCGTAAAGCAAAGTAAAGTAGAATCCTTAGAATGGAAATACAACTTTTAAGACTTTTAATAATACATTTAAGATTCGCACTAAAAACCAAGTCGAAGTGACTCGTGAGCTGGGGCCTGGGGGCACTAGATAAGTATTCTCATCGTGAACGTTTGTTGTCACGATATAGGTGTGTTTATGACATACTCTATATAGGTACATAATACTGCTTAAACTAATATTTTCATTAGTTTAATCATTTCAATTATCTGGTATATTGTATATACATGATAACGTTCGCGGGTGTTGGATGCTTACAGCGTTGCCATTTTGACTGCTTTCCAGTCAGATCTGACTGGATTGATATGCATTTAGCTGGAAGATTTTTTAAAATCCAGCCGGCTGGTTTTTTAGCTGGATACAAATTTTGTTTGACTGTTTTTAAATGTTTCCTGTAATATCACTTTTCTATCAATATAAATTGTTAAATTTAAAGTGAAATAGAAAAAAATAGAAAAAACGAACAAATATTGCTTAAATTTCACCATTTTTGTTGCTCTGAGCTTGGAAGCATATCCCACTCATACAATGAACCAATTTATGCGTTTGCATTTGCACAAGTACTTGCCTTTGCCAACTTACAAATAAATATTTGAAAATGAAAATTTAGCAGTTGTGTGAGGTTCAACTTTCCTATACCGGCCGAAGTAATAAAATAATTGGTTGATACTAATATTACTTACAGAAGCAGCAATAAAATATTCGACATTATGTATGTTGATGCAAATGATGAGGACACAATTGAAGCGCTCAGAGAGATTGCTATATAAAGTTCATTTATAAGTTAATACATTTTGTATACCCTCCACATGAAGGAATATTTCCTTTATCATTACGTTTGTAACTTCAAGTAAGAGTCACCGGATTTGACCAGGATCAAGTTCTGAATCTGAATCGATTCAGCCATGTCCGTCTGCCTGTCAGTCTTTCTGATGAAAACACAATATAGCGTCAAAAGGAAAGGAATCGACCTAGGCGAATGAAATTCTGTCAGAGGACTTCTTTCTACCGTTCAGGTTGGTATTGAAAATATAGGCTATATCGGTCAAGTAGTTCTGGTTCTGGTACCCCTCACACACACCAAACCAACATTAGACCAATGCCCAGCCCATGCCTCACATGGCTAAATTTTTGCATGACTTGTATATGTATGCAGTGGAGGGTATCAAAAGCAACGGCCAGACCATTGATAACACTTTTACTTGTATTTTTATTTTCATGACTGGATTTTTAGCTGGATTTTTGTTTGAATTTCTTTGACTGATTTTTTGACTGGATTTTAGGTTTTTGACTGATTTTTTTCCAGTCAAATTTGACTGGAAGGCGGATTTCAAAACGGCAACCCTATGCTTAACTGGATCCTCCATAACTTTTAATAATTCTCTTACCGTCTCTAAATGATCAGGCATAACGCATTAGAGATAATAGTACCAAGAGGTCGAATGCCTAATGGCATGTTGTACTCCATACGTCTTGGAATCCGAGTTGGAGATATGTGCCGAATCATGAAACTGATCCGTTCGGAGAAGAGCAATTTACTTAATTATTCGAAAAAAATTTAACGAAATGAGAAATGTGCCAGATTATTTGTTTCATATTGTTTTTTGGTTATAACTTTTACCTAATAAAATTACTGACTTGCCGAATGGCGAGGAGTTCACCGTATCGATAAATTCGTAAGAAATAGCGAGGGAAAAAATATGGACACTATATGTAGGTACATACGCTACCGAAAAAAATCGTTTACAAATTTTAGTTTAACTATGAAAATTGTTAATTTATAGTTTGGAAATAGTAGCCAAAAATACTTATTGTTACATGTAGTTGATAAGCGATAATAAAACGTTTGAGAATTCCACTACCTGACACGTCTCCACCAATTTGATTCATTAAATAATTGTCCATAATAATTGGCGCTAAATTTTACATTTCCAAAACAAGTAAATGATGTGAATGTAAAAATAAACAAGTAAAAGTTTTGGTCATTTGTAAAAAAAATATTAAGAATTCGGCCTCGTCAGCGATCCCAACGCTCATTTACAATGACACTCTAGGTGTCAGCTCTTTAGACGAAGCTAATCTGCTCGCTGCACATTTCGTAGCCAGCTCGATGCTCCCAGATTGCACTTTGTCTGCACCTTTACTCGAGTGCGTCGAATTTACCATGGGACCAATCCATTTTCGCACTCGACAGTCGCAAAAGTACTTTATGATCTCAACATAAATAAATCCGCTGGTACAGACTGTATCTCCCCCATCGTTCTGAAGAAATGTTCTTCCACGCTGGCAAAACCACTGCGTAAGCTTTTCCATCTATCCTATTCTTCTGGACTCTTTTCGAGTAAGTGGAAAACAGCATTTGTCAAGCCCGTCCCTAAAAAAAAGTGAATCTTCTTCTCCCGCCAATTACAACCGACCCATAGCACTTACGTCCATTCTTTCTAATGACATGGAAACGCTGATAAATCGGCAGCTTATGAAATATCTTGAACCACGGAAGCTCCTTAATGACAGACAGTACGGTTTTCGTAGCAACGGGTCCACTGGTGATATGATGGCTTATCTCACCAAGAAGTGGAACTAGTCTCTCCATCACTCCGGAAAAACGAAGATTGTTGCGCTTGATATTTCAAAATCATATGACAGAGTTTGGCATCAAGCTCTCTTGCCGAAAATGCCTGCTTATGGGATTAATGCTTCTCTTGTTCAATGGATTAGAAACTACCTTTCTGGCCGTTCAATTCAAGTTGTTTTAGATGGTTCCAAGTCTGAAACTCAAGTCTGTTTTGTGCTGTAATCTGTCTCTCTGTCATTCAATAAAAGAAATCTTGTCCCTTTTTTGAACACTTTACCCCCCTAGAAAACTCACGATGTACGATGTACCCCTTTTCATATATTTAATCTGGTAACCCTATCCAGGGGTCACGTTTCTGCTCTTCGGCCGTAAAACTGGAACTCCAGCGCATGTTAAGCTTATTAAATTTCGACTTTGACAGCATTATAAAATGGGGTCTAGCCAATAGAGTGGAATTTAATGCTTCTAAAACGCAATGCTGTCTGGTGTCTCTAAAGCGAAATCTAAACCTCCAGCCATTATCCATCGTGAATGGCACTTGCATCACAGAAACCGAACGACTTTCCATTCTCGGTATGTGTGCTCATGACAACCTTCGTTGGAACGACCATATACACGAAGTCGTATTGAAAAATATTTAAAAAAATTTTGTGCAATTTTCATATCTGGTCTAGTGCGCCCAACCATATTGCGCCTACTGGATAGGAACCAAAATCGTGCGTTAAAGCTTATCGGAGGCATGAATATCGCAAATTCTATTAATTCGCTAGAACATCGCAAAAATTCATCCGCAATACTTCCCACGCCATGCTAGGAATGCTCATCAGTTTAACATTCCTATCTTATCTATCCTCATTTCCTTAACGCCCGCGCTGTGTAGTTCACCCTACATTAGAATAGTAAAAGCGCAAAAAACAAGTAAAAGTGTTATCATCGGCTTGGCCGATGCTTTGATACCCTCCACTGCATAAAAGTCATGCAAAATGTTTAATGTTTAAAAGTTAGGATGTACTGTACGTGTACATGCATGTTTCTAATATTGGTTTTGTACGGAAGGTAGGTATCAGAACTAGTTAACCGACATACCTAGATAATTTTCGATACACGAGCGACGGTAGAAAGAAGTCCTCTCATAAAATTCCATTTGCCTAAGTCGATTCTTTTGGACGCTTTCGTGATTTCAACGGACAGACGGGCATGGCTAAATCGATTCAGAATGTGAAATGTAAATGTGAAAGCAATTTTATGCCGAGTCCGAATGGCTGAATTGAGAAGCTTTTTCGGGACAGTCTTACTATCGGATGTTTGTCAGACTTTCGCGAGAGGTGGCGCAGTAGAAAAAACCTTAAGATGTAATTTGTGTTTTTTCCCGGGGATGCGCGGCAATGATTTTTCATGCTATACCATGGGCCTAGGATTTTTCAAGTATGCTTGCGTTAATAACGCTCATTTGATTTTGTACACAATTTTTTCATCACATATATTCGCTCTCAACATTGAGAGGAATCTACAAAATGCGATGGAAATATTAGCAAGTTACTATAAAAAATGGAAAATCAAATTGAACGCTGAGAAAATGCATGCCATCTTTTTCACCAGAAAAAGGAAATTTTGCAATCTCCCAAACAGAACTATAAATATAAACGGGTCTAATATTGCTTGGGCACCATCAGTGAAGTACCTGGGTGTGCATCTTGATCCAAGGTTAACTTTTCAAGATCACACCAGTAAAACTATAAAGAAAATTAACATCGCCATTAAAATGTTATACCCCTTTATTAACAGAAGATCAAGACTATCTACTGAGAACAAGTTAATAATGTATAAGGTAATTTTTCAAGCCATTCTTCTTTATGGGTGCCAAGTATGGGGAAATTGTGCAAAATGTCACATTAAGAAGCTGCAAATAGCTCAAAATAAAATATTAAAAATGATGTTGAATCTACCATGGCATTACTCCACCTCAGACTTGCACAGAAGAGCGAATGTTGAAATGATTCTTGTTAGAATTCAAAAATTGACCGATAATTTTATAATTAAAAATATTTTTTCAGAAAATCCCCTTATTAATCAAATGAGTCTTTAAATTCCATTCTTTGTTGTTCTTGTTTATGTATTTACTTATTTGTTTGTATATATCTATTTATTCGTTTTTTTATCTATTCATTATTGTTTGTTTATTTGTTTATTTATTTATTTATTTATTTATTTATTTGTTTATTTATTTGCTTATTTATTTATTTATTTATTTATTTATTTATTTATTTATTTATTTATTTGTTTATTTATTTATTTATTTATTTATTTATTTATTTATTTATTTATTTATTTATTTATTTATTTATTTAATTATTTTTTAATTTTCTATTTATTTATTTATTTTTTATTTTAGTTTTATTTTTAATTATTTTTTTTTTTTTTTTAAATTGGAGGTTTTTCTCGCACTTTCCTTCAAAAAGATTGCTATTTGCTAAATAATAATTTCCTTCAGATTTGTTAAATATATTGTTTCAATAGTAAGATATAAAAATATCATATCTCTGTACTTTATGTAAAATGTGTGGTAGCTTACCGAATGTAAATCAATATTAGGCGAAATAAAATATATATCTATCTATCTTTGATTTTGTACAGCACAAATACATGAAAAATCCAGGGCCCGCAGGCAGCTTGTAGACAAAGTCCGTTATGTGGGATGAGTCGACGGTCTAGTTATATCATGTGGTTTGGTTTATGATTACCACTGCGCTACTGCGCCCACTGAGTGTTATGTACCTGCCTACAAAGACGAACTAGTCTGATATGGGCGCGCTAAATTATCACAGACACATGCAGTACAGTCTGAAATGAAAATTTGATTTTTTAGCTGAAGCAGCGTCAGCGTACCGCTCGGCTAAATGGATTCGCTTAAATTGAGCTCAGCTAATTTTTGGAGAGAATTTTGTATGGAAGCTAAAATTTAGCTCGAGCAGCGTACTAAGCAGCGTTGCCATTTTGACTGCTTTCCAATCAGATCTGACTGGATTCATATGCATTTAGCTGGAAGATTTTTTAAAATCCAGCCGGCTGGTTTTTTTAGCTGGATACGAATTATGTTTGACTGTTTTTAAATGTTTCGTGTAATATGTTTTCTATCAACATAAATTTTTAAATTAAAAGTGGAAACAGAAAAAAATACAAAAGCAAACAAATATAGCTTGAATTTCACTTTTTTTGTTGCTCTGAGTTTGGAAGCATATCCCACTCATACAATGAACCAATTTATGCGTTTGCATTTGCAAAAGTACCGGCCGAAGTAACAAAATAATTGGTTGGTACTAAGGCCGGTTCTGGATGACCAACCGAAAACGACACTTAGACTCGTTTGCTGAAAAGTCATTGACAGGAATTTTTCAATGATTGCTATAACCGACTTGTCAAAAAAATTAAACCACCATCCCACTGATTTGTTCCGATGATGCATTTCAATGATAGCTATAACCAGGGCCTGATACATATTACCTTTGTATATACATTCCTATAGTAGCGCCAATCCAGTAGTACCAGTATCCTAATAGGTGTCGCTACTCATACCAAATCGAGAATTAAATGACAGAGCTTTTGTGTCTTTGATAATTTTATTCCTTATAAAAAAGCATTCGTTGAGATTTTTCTTCCTTCATTCATTCGATATTATATCAGTCGTCGTTCGGTTATTGTTTTTTTTTAATTTCTTATACACATATTAAAAATGTTTTGTGCACTCAAAAACTGTTTAAATTATAAAAATGTAGGAGGAGTGAGTGACTATCGTTTTTTCAACTACCTATTGACTGCCGAAGGTTAAACATTCAAGAAATAGTGAAATATTCGGTCGTTTATCTTCAAAAGCATTTTTCTGCGAAGAACACTTTTACGAAAAGGACATTGTTAAAAATGTGAGGACAAATTTGAAAAAAGGGACAAATCCAAAATCGTGTAGTGAAATATGTTTATGCACAGATAAAAACATTGACCAAACCTGTGAAAATCTGAAGTCGAACTTTAAACCAAAATATCCCATAAAACAAAAAAGATACCTTAAAGATCAAGTTTTAGTAAACCCACCAGATTTATTAGAAAATAATGGAGATGATACTGATTTGACACTCCATCGCGAAGCCTTACCTCCTAACACATATTTAAGGAATTGCTCTCTTCCTCGTTTACCTGAATGCAACTCTCCCCTTCTAGCCTGTTTACCGTCATTTCCAGAATGAAGAAAATGAACCGTATCAAAAAATCCCGAAAACTATTTTTGACACCCCTATGAAACTAAAAAATTACCCTAACTAAGCTACAGACGTTGAAAAACAATTGGATGGTAGAACTGCCCAAGTATTAATATTTATAAAAACTCAACTATTTCATAAAGCAGGACAGAATTGGTCAAGTGATGAAAAAGACAGTAGTTATTTAAAGTTTTATTACAAGTTTTATTACAGCTTTGTACAAACATGCCTGATTCAAATTTTTATTTGCCGAGTATTAGGACAATTCAACGATGGCATTCTGAAATAAATCTAACCACAGGCTTTTCCAAACAAGTTTCTGATCTTCTCTCACTTAGGTGTGAAACCTTCTCCGACTTAGACAAAAAATGTGTAATGCTGTTCGATGAAATGAAAATTACCCCGGAGCTGTAGTATCATCTAGGCGAAGATCGCATATACGGATTTAATGATTTTGGTGAACTTGGTAGAATGAATAAAGTAAGTACGCACGCATTGGTGTTTACATTACGGGGACTAAATTCTAATTGTACTCAGACTATATCAGCTTATATTGGCGCTGCAAATGGTGAACAAATTGCAGAATTAGTCAAAATTAATGTAATCAAAGTACCTACATGAACTCGGCCTTGACTGTGTAGCTACAACTTGCGACCAGGGTAGGTAGACACAAAATTTAAATTTTCCCATATTTTACACCCCGTAAGTCGGCCTTCTGTAAGTCAAAACCCTCCTCGAATCGAACTTTGCGACATGATTGTCGAGTAACTTTCCGTAGAAAATTCGCTCCATATCTGATGCTCCAACACCCGTGCAAAGAAAGAAATGCACGTGATCTTTGGAATCCACTAAAGACTAAAGTCATCGTAAGTTATTTGGAAAAACAAACACAGGTATAATTTTGTGTTTGCAGTTAAATACAAAACATAATATAGGAGTCGCGTCTGCATCTTACAATTGAATACATGCATATCTACCTACTTATATAGCACCTGAAAATACTGCATTGCTATGTTGACGGATTTATATATTTTGTAAAAAATTCTAGATCGTGATCGGGACGGAAAAATGAAATATGGCAACCAGTCCAAAATACTAATTTTCTTTGACAAGTGACAACATCTCCAATTTCCTACTTTAAAAAGGTTCAGTGCCGTATCTGTTAGTAGCGACACAGTAGATATGCCAAAAAGTCTAGACTTTCGCTCGCGCTGGCCGGAACAAACAGCAAAAGCATCTGCTGTTTTGGTTCTCACATCAATTACTTTCGTTTAAATATAGCATTCGTTTTGACGAAACTAAGATGAAAACTTAAAGCTCCATTTAAATTAATTAAAGCCACAAACCATTTTTCATTATTGATCGATTGAAGCGCCAAAGTTTCGGCGGGATACTGGTACAACATTTTTATTCGATTTCTTGGCGCTACTATAGGAATGTATATACAAAGATATTACTTACAGAAGCAGCAATATTCGACATTATGTATGTAGATGCAAACGATGAGGAGACAATTAAAGCGCTCAGAGAGATTGTTATATAAAGTTCATTTAAAAGTAATACATTTTTTATACCCTCCACCGGATTTGACCAGGATCAAGTCTGTCTGTCTGTCTTTCTGTTGAAAACACGATAGCGTCAAAAAAAAAATCGACCTAGGCGAATGAAACTTTGTCAGAGGACTTCTTTGTACCGTCGTCAGGTTGGTATTGAAAATATAGGCTATATCGGTCAAGTAGTTCTGGTTCTGGTACATACATCTCACACCAAACCAACATTAGACCCATTCCCATGCCTGCACGTAGGTACTAACTCGCATGGCTAACTTTTTGCATGTAGTGGAGGGTATGAAAAGCAACGGCCAGACTATTGATAGCACTTTTACTTTTATTTTTATTTTTTTTATACTTTCATGGCTGGATTTTTAGCTGGATTTTTGTTTGAATTTCTTTGACTGTTTTTTTTTTACCGCATTTTAGATTTTTGACTGTTTTTTTTTTTCAGTCAAATCTGACTGGAAGGCGGATTTCAAAACGGCAACGCTAGTACTAAGCTTTTAAATTAAATATGTTGACGGTAACAATGGATAATTTTATATGAACATTTTCGCCCTTTCCGCGTTACTAATAATAATTTTTAGTGCCCAGGCTAACTTTTACGAAGTCACAATGGCGAAAATTTCCATATAAAATGTTCCATTGTGACTAACAAAATATTTAAGTTGAAGATTAAAAATGATTATTGGTAAGGCCCTTTGACTTCGTAAAAGTTAACCTGGATACTAAAAATGATAAGCAAAATATTTGTTGATGTTAAAAAGAGAATTGACATAACAAAAGTCTGGCAACGCTGCCCGCAAGTGTACTTTCGTCAACTCTACAAAATACAGATTATTTACTTTAACTGAGCTTTTTACGAAAACTTGAATGACGTTTGTTGTCAGCTCTCTTGAGCAACTCAAAAGCTCTTAAAAGAGCTGTCATACGGCATTTCTAAGAAATTGAAAACACTCGATTCGTATGTCGTATCTTATCTTGTGTGTAATTAGGAAATTAATTTAAATCAAATGTAATAATGAAAACTTAAGTACATAATGAAAGTCATAATGTTTCATATTCATACCTCGTATGTTCCCAGTCCAATTATAGGCATTTCATGCCCGCTACTAAGTTTAACTTTAGGCACAGCTGTCATTTTATGCAATCCTACAAACTTGTGACAATTCTTCACTCCTCTCCAATAAACTAGAACTAAATTGCTTTTTAAGAAAATGACCACTTTTCACCTTTTATGGGCTACAATCCGCGTAAATCTTTAATAATTTTTCAACGAAGACTTATCTGAAAGGCTTGTGTAATAATAAGTAGATGAAGAGCGAAATCTACAGCGACTATCGCCAAGTTGACGAGAAAGAAAACTAAAAAAATTTCCATATGCGTCCGATAACGTTGTCTCGAACAGTTTTACTGTTTTATATGCAATGTTTACATCGTCTGCTCCAGGCATTTCGCAAAGACTTTAGCAAACTACTGGCAATGGTTAAATGACATTCTGCTTTGGTGCACTTTATTAAACTTGTTGAATTACTATTTTATTAAATTAATTGCATAATGTACCTACATAATATTAGGGAATATTTTAAATAGGTAGGTAGGTACATCTAGCTGACTGTTTGTGCATTTGTTTCTGTTTTCAGCTAAATATATTAATTTGGCTGGTAGACAACAGACATAGGTAGCCAGCCACCAATGATCTCTTCAATTATTTCTATGTAGGTAAATATGTAGGTAGATATGAACCGAATACGAAACCAACAGTGAGAATGTATAGGGTAGCTACCAAGTAATTGGCAGTGGGGGAACGACACAATATTTTACAAGAAATGAGGAATTTGTTGCTCACAAATAACTATTTTCGTTCTGGAACAATAAAACTAAAGACGTGGAGAGTACGATAACTTAGGCGCCAAAAATGTATAACGGTATTTTGTACTACGTCTACGGGGAGGGGGGTCTATCTCGCTTCGTTTAGGCGGGAGGTGGAGTTTAAAAAAAAAAAGCAATGGCAACACAAATCAGCAAAATTTTGTTTATAATGTGAAATTTTAGGCCATAGACCGTTGCTAAAGAATGTTGTTGAAAATTGGGTAAACTAATTTAATTTAAATAAAGATTGCATATACTCAAACTCGCACCCACCCCATAATCCAACAGTGACCCCAAGCAGGGGACAGCAGCATAACCCCCCCCCCCCCATACACATTTCAAAGGACAAGGGTAGGTATCAATTCGCACGTAGTAGGTGCTGTTTTTTATTTATAAAATTTCTTAACAGTAATAACTTGATTTAAAAATAATATGAAAAATGCCAACATTCTTTATTGTAAGTGTTGCCATTATTTTTTTTATTTTTTTTTTTCATTTTAAGTATTATATTTTTTTAAATTACCCCTCCCGCCTACGCGAAGCGAGATAGACCCCATTCCCATAGTAAAAATACAAAATACCGTTATCAGTTTTTGGCGCCTAAGTTATCGTACTCGTGCCCATGATTATTATCATTAGGCCGTTTGTCAATTGGGTTAAATAATTATCCTCGGATCATTTTTTGACACTTTTGTGGTGGAAAACGAATTTTCAGTTGTAAAAAAATTATCCTGCTCCGAGCAAGATAAATATAGACAAATTGTTTAACAGTCTAGCAAAACTGAAGGAAAATAAAACACTGAATTTAAATTAGGTAATTAATTTAAATTCAGTGTTTTATATATATATATATATAATATATATAATATAAATAATAATATATATAATAGCGAGAAATTCGATAAATTTTTGTTTTAAGATTGGAGTTTGATGAACTTCTCTTTCAGCACTTTCATAAGTGTAAGGAAATTATCCGAGGACAATTATTTTATTAATTAAATTAATTAATTAATTAAAATTAATTAAATTGTTATTTAATTTAATTTAATTAATTAATTTTTTATTTAGTTTAATTTAATTAATTAATTGTTATGTTCAGCGCTAGTCAGTGTGCTGAAACCGAAATGGTGGCGGATGAGACATTCATGGGTCAACGGCAGCTTTCACAGCCCCAAAGTGGGTTACTTACACCCGAATATCCGGCCCCTTTCGCCCAAGGTCCCAACAAAGGGGCTGCAGGAAATAAAGCCCCTATGAAATAAGGCCCCAAAAGAGAAAATGAAATAAGGCCCCAAATTTGGGGTGTTATTTCATTGTGAAATAATACCCCAATTTAAAATATGAAATAAGTCCCCACTGCGATGAAATAAGGCCACAAAAAAAAATGGAATTAAACCCCAAATCTGACAGTAAACCTAAGCAGGGGTGGTTGCAGGGGGGCAGCATTCTTCCCCATACGTTGTCGTTTTTCGTTTGGGGTTTTATTTCATTTCTTCTTTTGGGGCCTTATTTTATAATGAAATAAAACTCCAGTTTTCATTAGGAAATAAGTCCCCAAAAAAGGAAATAACACCCAAATTTTATTAAAAATTGTTGTTGTTGTTGTTGTTGTTGTTGTTGTTGTTTCCTGTATACTGCACGACTGCGGAATAGCACCTAGTTAAGAAGCAACAACAAGCCTCGGATACGGATGAGTTTACTGTTGATGAACCTGGCAAACGAAACAAGGACAACGGATCTGTATGTGGAATGTTAGATCCCTTGACAGACTGCGTGCAGCCGAAAAACTAGCAGAGGCCCTGAACCGCTATAAAACAGACCTAACCGCCATCCAAGAAGAGCGATGGGATGGACCGGGCAAAAAGAGAATGAAAAACTGCGATATTTATTATGGCGACTAGTATCGGCAAAAAAACAGCGCTTATTTGGATGTGGTGTGGATTCGTCTTAAGTTTCAGTTGTGGAAAGAACGCCTCACGACAATCCTTATCAAGGCTAAATTCTCCAACATTAGCCTAATAGTATGCGCTCATGCCCCCACGGAGGAGAAAGACGATGACACCAAAGAAAGGTTCTACGAGCTCTTTGACAAGACATACGAGCAGGGCATCATAGGAAGAGAGGGTAAAAAAATGTATGAATACATAATATTAGCCGGTATACCCTTGAAAGTAAGAAAAATGTCAGTACAAAACAACAAAGATTTTGTTGTGAAAATTTAGCGTTTTTAATTACCTCAATTTTCGGTCTTTGCGATCCTATTTAACTAATATAAAAAATTTTTGTTTGCAAAAATATGACATTCCATCCTGTCGCGCGACAGAATTAATAACAACAAATCTAAAAATGGGAGACTGTCCTATTGGGATTTCAGCACAAGGAATTATGAAACAGGGTATTTTGGGAATAAAGATTTTGGAAAAGGATATTTCAGCACCAACCAAAGTAAGTAAGTATACGATAACTTAGGCATTTTTTGCCTATTGGAGCAGGGAGTGGTAATTAAAAAAAAAAAAAAAAAAAACACACACTCGTCACTTCACACGTCAAATCGACCTGTCTCGCACGACACGGCTTCCATGGGAAGGCCTACAATTTTTTTTTGTTTTTTGAAGACAACAAAGGAACAGCAAATAATAGTGCTACAAGAAATGTATAAAAAAAAAGACATACTTTTTGGGAAATTCGCCGGCTGTACCGCTACAAAACTAGAAATTTCCGATGGATGGAAAAAAGTCGTGTCGCTGGCATTGGCTTATGGGCTAGTCAACGATAGCGACGAAGAAAATTTCAGGCGAGTAACCTGACAAAATTGGCGCCGAAATGTTATGGTGAGACAAGTTGTTTCTTTACCTTTGTTAATTTTAGTAAGTATAGAATATTTACAGAATAAAGTTGACAGAATGAAACGGACGGGAGTCGGTGGTGCTGCGAGTAAGGATCTCCTGGACGAATGCGACAAACTTGTGCTTGCGATTGTGGGCGATGAGGTATAGTATTTCAGTCCAATTTTAAACAATTATGATTAATTGAGTTTCTTTCATTTAACAGATAGTATATGGTCTGGATGTTTCCGAAAGCGATGGAAGAAACAATGAGGTCCCACGTCCCAGAGCCAGTTTCATGTCAGCCATCGACGAGTGCTCAAGCTCATGCATAATATACATAATAAACTTTGTGAAATAAGTGTACAAATTTTAGTGACACAACGACATATTGTTGCCTTTGATACTCCATGCATTGTTCCGACACCATGGTACTGACTTCCATTGCCAAGCCAATGAAGCGTTGTCAATATTTGTTGTAATGGTGATAAAGCGTCATTGCAATTTGTCGAATGTACAATTGATGCGCCTAAACGCCCTAATAAAAATTCAACACACATTCTGGGCATTCTAAATTTTTCCACAAAATATGGATCTTCCATATTAAAATTCACTCGCCCTAAAATTCTTCTAGGCTGTCTTCTGACGTTTATATTAATTTCAAGTAAATCAAGCACATCTTCACCATCATAAAGTAACTCAATTGTTTATTATATATTTACTTTTAGAAATAATTATCTAAAATTACTTTATTTCACTTTTATTTCGAACAATTTGTGTTTTTATTTTTGATAGCTGAAGTAATCGTAACCTCACATTGAATAACAACGAAAATGTCAAAATCATACATTTCACACAACAAAAAAAACGATCATACAACACTTCCAATGAAATCTATGAAACAGAAAGTTGTATGTGTTGTATGATGTATGATGGGAATGCATGTTGTATGAAATGTATGTGATGTTGATGTATGATCTGTGAAACAGGCCCCAGTTCCAACTCTTATGAGCACACACGAGTAAGAACTAGACCGCCGACTTCCTGTTCCTGTGCACCTACCCTACCCGATTCTCCCCGGAAAAAATTGCCCTGTCTGTGAATACGTGTAAATGTCAAAATTAATGGCGGCAATAATTTTCCATGCTATATCATGGGCCTAGGATTTTTCAAGTATGCGTGCGTTAATGGCGCTCCTTTGATTTTGTACAACAGCAATACATGAAAAATCCTGGGCCCGCCGGCAGCTTATAGGCAAAGTCCGTTATGTGGGAGGAGTCGACGGTCTATTCTTACTGGTTTGTGCTTATGAGGTTTGGCCTTTTGGGTAATGTAATGACCGAAAGAATAAGATCGCGGGTACAAGCTGCCGAAATGAAACTCCTCCGTTGTATTGCTGGTGTGAGTGTGACCCGTATAGGGTATAAACAATTCATAGGGCCCTATTACAGTTAGCGAGTCGAATAATTCGCCCAAGTCGGCTTGCTTGGCGAACAAATCGCCTATTAGTATTATGGTTAGCGAATTTGAATGTTCGCCTCGAAACCAGTTCAGGCAAAACGAAAAACTCGAATGACAAACGTCAAAGTTTACAAAATATGGAAAAAATTTCATCAAAAATTCCGATACATTGGTGGAAATGTGAGGAAAACAATGTTTAGATGTGTTAAAATGTTTTATTTTGCAACGACAATAATAGCCAGGGATATAATGGCTTTACGTAAACACTACGGAAAACCAAGAAGATATTTTTAAAGCTCCACGGTTGGCCGAACGGATGAAAAAACATTTAAAAAGCTATCAGAAATCTACTTTTTCACTTTTGCACAATTATATTTCGGATAAAACATTGCATTTGTGTTAAATTCTATTAACCCGCACATAAATGATTCTTGCCCTTCCAACAAAAAGGAAAAGCATTCGTTTCCAATCGACGCAAAAATTTTACTACCGATTTTCGTTTAAAATAAAATGATAAAAATATGAAAAACAATGCTTTTATATTTTCTAATATTTTACACCACCCTTTTTCATTATTTCCTCTTATTTTCACTAATTCTAGAACTCAAAAACAGACAATTTATCACAATCAACTAAAGTCGTCTTACTAGTCACACAACATTTTTGTTCGCCAGATTTTGATGTTTGAGGCGAACGACTTTCACTAAATTCGCTAACCGCAATACGGTGAGTTTACATTCGCCAACTTTTTGACAATTCAGGCGAATATTATTTTTCACATTCGCAAATCACAATACCAAACAGTCACATTCGCCTGTTTTTTTATTCGACTCGCGAACGATAATAGGGCCCATAATCATAATAATTGAAATATGCCTTCCACATTAAGCTGCATATGAAAAACTTGTTTATTATTAGAAGTAATTTTAATACAAGTTAACATCAACACGAGCAACGGAAATGCTGACAAAGCGTCTGCCTCGATACAGCGAATTTCCACAGAAATTCATGTTGCAATTCAATTCAATACCTTAGGAATGCAAAGTACCGAGGTAAAATCGAATATAAAATTATTGATTGTAGTTAGTTAAGAGGTAAACTCAATAAAGGTCAGAGCAAACTGCTCTAGAAAAGATTTTTTTTATTAATTATTTCGGTGTAGTGATTAACTGGCGCCCATTGTGTGGCTTTCGAACTTACACGTTCAACATTAATTCGCAACTTCAGGAAAAGAGTTCCATCAGTAGTCCAATAACCAAGGATAAAAAGGAACAGAAAAGAGGTCCCCCAGTAGCCCGATAACCAAGGACAAAAAGGAGCAACTATAAAGCTGCAGCCGCCTGAATAGGAATAGAAGAACCACCAAAACAAAAAATATCGTTAATCAACACATGGAGCAACACTTCATACTATTATTGTAAGTCTAGCTCTAAGAAGTGAATCAATTTTTGAAATAATAAGAGAAATAATAAGAGTAAACAAGTGAAGTTAAATCCTAAAAGCACAACTTAAAAACCGTGTAAAGAAACCTATTGATTAATTAATTGATTTTATTTAACAAAACATTATTCAAACAAGTTTATTACATTAGAACTAAGATAACATCTGAAAAAATCGTTCCTCTTTCTTTGCCGTTATCTATTTCCATCCGTGCTCTTGCTTTTATTTCAAATTAGATACTTTGAAACGTTTCAGCCAATATGGCAAATCAAAATAACCTTATTAGGCCAGCACGCCTGGAACACGTCGCAGATCCACCTATCCCTGGCCCTGCTCCCCAACCTGCCCCCCAACTTGCTCAAGGTATTAATCCTAACGATTTAGTTCAACTAATCACCAGATTAGTAGCAGAAACGCTACAAATACAAGGAAGACAAATATTTAATTCGATAATGAATCCCGCGGCCGACATCAATAACGAAGTCGACCAACCCATCAACTTAGTTGATAATAATTTAGCCGACCTTGACAAAATACCAGACGTAGTTAAAAGTCTACGAGAATTCTCTGGGCAAGCTCATGAATTCAATTCATGGAAGAAGAGTGTTGAGAGAATAATCCAAATTTATGATCACGTTAGGGGTACTCCCAAGTACTATGGCATTTTGTCTGTAATTCGCAACAAAATCGTAGGACATGCCGACGTCGTGCTAGAGTCGTACAACACGCCTCTTAACTGGGAGAAAATCTCGAAATGCCTTACTCTTCACTATGCGGATAAAAGGGACTTAGGAACCCTTGAATATCAAATGACAACGCTAGTGCAAGGCAATAGCACGATTTCTGAATTCTATCAGATCGTCTATCACCACTTGTCATTAATCCTAAACAAACTGGGATCAATGGAAATGAGTCAAGATGCTATGAACAACATGACTCAATGCTACCGTGACAAGGCCCTCGATACCTTCGTCAGGGGTTTGAAAGGAGATCTGCCTCGCCTGCTTAGCATACGTGAACCAGCAGACCTTCCACAGGCCCTGCATTTGTGTTTGAAACTACAAAACGTAGACTTTCGCGCCCAGTACGCAAACAATTCCCACAGTTCTCCCAGATCGTCTCAACAAGCACCTCCAGTTCCCGCTAAAAGGAACAGTCCTCCAGGACCTGCACCAGCCCCAGCTCCTAGACACAATTTCTATCCCCACTTACTGCACAACCCTCGTGCTCCACAACAACCTCAACTCTATAGAGATGTCCAATACCAACCTAGGTACCAACAACAAAGAATACCACCAAATCAACGACCTCTCCCACCGAAACCAATGTCCATTGACTACTCCCTGAGGACTCAGAAAGTAGACTATCAAAATAGACCAAGGAATCAACAATTCATACAAAAACGACAACATTCGCAGCAAATACACCAACCACAAAAGATGCAGCGAATCCATCACACAGCTCAACTCGGTGACGAAGAAAAATCCATGGAAGACTACGAGACAGAAATTGCAGAGGAAGACCAAAATTATGACGAATCACTAGAAGAATACACTGAACAGAGTGGAGGAGAAAACTTTGACCAACACGAAGAACTGGATGACATCTATTTTTTAGACTAACGCCCTCTTCACTTCCTTATTTCGAACACATTTCTAGAAGTGGAGAGACCCTGAAGTTTCTTGTTGACACAGGTTCCAACAAGAATTACGTTCAACCACGTCACATAAAGAATCCCCTACTAAATGCTAAACCCTTCTACGCTCACTCCGTGGGGGGAAATATTAAAATAACCCATCATGCACTTATTCAACTTTTTGGCCCCCAAACTGACAAAATTACATTTTTTATTCTCCCTAGTCTTATTTCATTTGATGGTATCATAGGACATGACACACTAAAACATTTGAATGCTATCATTAACACAAGTAGAAACCATATGTCTATTCACCCTGGTTTCTCTCATCCAAGAATTTCCATTCCGCTCAAACAACATCAATCACAATTTGTCAATAACATAAATATTAGAACCGACCACATGACTAAAGAACAACATTCCGAACTTATTAAAATTATTCATAAATGCCCCAATCTCTTTTCGGAACCAAACGAAAAGTTAACCTATACCACCATGGTCAAAGGAGAAATTCGAACCACAACTCGAGACCCCGTGTACTCGAAATCATATCCTTACCCCATGGCACTTAAAAATGAAGTCGAAAAAGAAATACGGAAACTATTAGAAGACGGTATCATAAGACCATCAAGATCTCCCTACAATTCTCCTGTTTGGGTTGTCCCCAAAAAAATGGATGCTTCAGGAGAAAAGAAGTTTCGAATGGTAATTGATTACCGTAAGCTAAACGCTATAACTATCGCCGACAAGTATCCAATCCCTGAAATATACGAAATCCTTGCAAACCTTAGTAAAAATCAATGGTTTTCCATAGTGGACCTAAAAAGTGGTTTCCATCAGATCCCACTTAAGGATTCTGATATAGAAAAAACTGCCTTTTCGGTAAATAATGGCAAGTTCGAATTTACTCGTCTTCCATTTGGGCTAAAGAACGCCCCCTCCATTTTCCAGAGAACGCTAGATGACATTCTAAGAGACCTCATTGGAAAATGTTGCTATGTTTACATTGATGACATTGTCATCTTTGGGAAAGACGAAACCGAACATTTCTCAAATCTGGAAAAAGTATTTCACACCTTAGAAAAAGCAAATATGAAAATTCAGCTCGATAAATGCGAATTTTTCCAGAAAGAAGTAGAATTTTTAGGGTTTATTATTGGAAGATTCGGAATAAAAACCAATCCAAAAAAGGTACAAGCTATAGTTGATCGACCTATTCCTGAAAACCTAAAAGAACTTCGATCCTTTCTCGGAATGTCAGGGTATTACCGCCGCTTTATACGAGATTACTCAAAGTTGGCAAAACCACTGACATCCCTTTTAAGAGGGGAAGATGGACATGTGTCCGCAAATATGTCAAAGAAAAAACTTATTCAGTTGAATCAAGATGCCATCGAAGCATTCCACAAATTAAAAAACTCTCTCGCCTCCGAAGAAGTTATTCTTCAATATCCAGACTTTGACAAAAGCTTTCAATTAACAACTGACGCTTCCGACTACGCCATTGGAGCAGTCCTCTCACAGGATGATAAGCCAATCACATTTCTCTCCAGAACCTTAAGCAAAACAGAAGAAGGTTATGCCACGAACGAAAAAGAAATGCTGGCGATTATTTGGTCCCTCAATTCTTTGAGAAACTTCCTTTACGGATCCCGGAAAGTCAACATTTTCACAGACCACCAACCACTTACCTATGCTCTAAGTAACAAAAATACAAACTCCAAAATGAAAAGGTGGAAAGCCATATTGGAGGAGTATAATTATGAGCTAAAATATAAACCAGGTAAGGAAAATGTGGTTGCTGACTCTCTCTCGAGACCCCCAAAAACTGAAATACACTCAATGACCCCTACAGAACACAGTGCTGACAGTTCAGCGCAAAACCTAATTCCATCTGTAGAAATCCCTATAAACGTTTTTCGAAATCAACTTTTACTCAAGATAGGAAATGAAAATAGCTATCAAATCCAGAACCCCTTTGACAACTATACAAGACATATTCTGATACGCCAAGACTACTCAACAAACGACATCATTAACATTTTCAAGAGATACCTTAATCCAAATACTATTAACGGACTTCTAACAGACGAAATGACGATGGGACGAGTACAAGAAATTTATCCGTTACATTTTAAAGATTATCGTATTCGATTCACCCAAAAATTTGTTGAAGACATAACCGGCCAAATAGAGCAAGAAGAAAAAATTCTGAAGATACATCGAAGAGCACATCGTAACGCCGAAGAAAACAGGATTCAACTGTTGGAAAACTATTACTTCCCTAAAATGTCCTCAAAAATTAGAACACTAGTTAACCGATGCGTAACATGCAAGGAGAATAAATATGACAGGCATCCTAACAAACCACATTTGAATCACACACCGATCCCTAGCTATCCTGGTAACATCCTCCATATAGACATATTTTCTACGGAAAAATACCTCGTGTTGACCGCCGTCGATAAGTTCACGAAATTCGCACAGGCTAAAATAATATCATCCCGTTCAATCGAAGATATCAAGGAACCTTTACGTGATATCTTGTTCTACTTTTGTGTCCCCGAAGTCGTTGTTATAGACAACGAAAAGGCTCTTAACTCAGCCTCGATAACCTCAATGTTAGAAGATGACCTCCAAATCAAAATTTTCAAAACACCACCATACAAAAGTGAAGTGAACGGCCAAGTCGAACGCTTTCACTCCACCCTATCTGAGATTATGAGATGTCTCAAATCGGAAGGACCTTCACGGTCTTTCAAAGAACTGTTACAGCGAGCCGTTAACGAGTACAATTTTACTATCCATTCAACTACAGGTAAAAAGCCCATAGAACTTTACTATGGGCGAATACCCAGACTAAACCCGGAACAATTTGAAAAGACACGTTTAATTAACATCGAGAAAATTAAAGCAAAACAGGAAAAAGATATTAAATATCATAATAAAAAAAGAAAACCGCAGAAGGACTATCAGATAGGACAGGTCATTTATGTAAAAAACAACAAACGGTTAGGTTCAAAATTAACAAATAGGTATAGACAAGAAATCATTAAGGAAAATAGAAACTCTACAATAGTAACAGAATCCGGAAAAATAGTCCATAAAAGTAATATAAGAAACTAATTCTCTTTCAGATGCACCATCTATTTTGGTCGAGCGGAGATCCAGATCATGGATTTCTCAAACTCCCAAATTGTCTCCCTACATACAGGGCAAACAAAAATTCAAGATGGACATTTCAAGTTAATACATAGCATTAATCTTAAACAATATGAGCAATTCCTTTCCGACATATCACCAGTCCTTAATCTCGAAACAACCCAAAGTCAAATCCTTTTTCCCTTAATATCACATGAAATTCAACAAATCCGTAATCTTTTACATAACTTACAACCCAGAATAGCGAAACGTTCTCTAGACTTTATAGGCAAAGGTTGGAAATGGATTGCTGGCAACCCAGACCACGATGACTTTGTTACAATAAAAGAAAAAATTACAGATGTTCTAAAAAACAACAATAAACAGGTTATTATTAATGAATTGTATAACGAACGAATAAACAATATTACGAGAATCCAGAATGAAATCCAAAACTTACTTAAAAATAATAATAAAATAAATTATGAAATTATATCAAATCTCAAATATAAAATCAAAATTGTAAAAGAAGAACTAGAGAATATTAACTATGCCATTCATTGGGCTAAACTAGGTACAATAAACTCTTTTATATTGTCAAAAAATGAAATAGAATTAGCCACCAAAGTATTTAATGAACAAAAATTACCCTACACAACAATAGAAGAAGCCCTAGACTTTGCAGATATAAAAGTTTTAAGCAATAGTACGTCAATCCTCTACATAATAAACATTCCCTTAACAACGAATGAAATTTACGAAAATTTGTTAATAAAGCCAATTAAAAAGAAAAACATTGTAACAGAAACATTGTACGAGGTAATTTTAAGAAATAATGAAAAATTATATGGAACAACAAACAAATGTAAAACTTTTAACAATCTATCCATTTGTAACTCAAAAAATATTGTCAATATTACAAACGATACTTGCATTCCTAATTTATTAAAAAGTCTACCAGCTACTTGCAACAAAATAAATAATCATCATATTCCGACCATAGATGAAATATCAACGGGCATAATGCTATTGAACCAATTCATCGGCACCCTTGAATTTGATAACACAACACACAACCTAAATGGAACATTCTTGGTAAAATTCCATAACATGACCATCACTTTGAACGGAATCCAATACATCTCCAAAGAAGCCTCAATGATTAAACCACTTCCGGCAATATTGCAAACCAGTCCCAAGGAAAACGAATACCGTGAATTACTCTCACTAGAAATGATGAAGGATCTCCATATTAACAATACCAATAAGATCCACCTTCTACAAACAGAAAACGATAATCAACGAGTAACAACATATTCCCTCATCTCCGTACTAGGACTACTTATTACAATAGCGATCATATGCAAAATCTTGCCAAGAAGAAACAACACAGAAATCATAATTGAACAACCGACAACAAAGACGAATGGACCAGTAACAATCATCGATAGACTTTCCGTTCCTGAGGTCAACTATCTCCAATATCCAAGCAGCCCAAAGTTCAACAACCTACCATACTTCTGACGACCGATGACGATCGTTTTTTAGAGGGGAAGAGTTAACATCAACACGAGCAACGGAAATGCTGACAAAGCGTCTGCCTCGATACAGCGAATTTCCACAGAAATTCATGTTGCAATTCAATTCAATACCTTAGGAATGCAAAGTACCGAGGTAAAATCGAATATAAAATTATTGATTGTAGTTAGTTAAGAGGTAAACTCAATAAAGGTCAGAGCAAACTGCTCTAGAAAAGATTTTTTTTATTAATTATTTCGGTGTAGTGATTAACTTACATATTTAATTAAACAAATAGTTTAACTAAAAACCATTTAAAATTCAATATTAAAAGGATAATAAGCGCTTTTCACTGCATGATCCATTGGTATAAGCCTTTCGCCAGTATTATATGAGTCCAGTACAACATGATCATCTGCACTCAACTTAAAGTCAAATACATCAATATTTTCAACAAGTCGAGATTTTGTTACTGTTTTTGGAATTGGCACTGCACCAATTTCAATCTGGAATTAAAAAATTGTATATGTAGTTGGAAATTTAAAATCTTAAAGCTATGTCAAACTTACCAAGTATCTCAAAACAACTTGCGCCGGCGATTTGTTATATTTCTTTCCGATTTCCTTAACTGTAGTATCAAACAGATATGCTGGAGTTTTTTTTGCGGGGTCTGGCCTACCCAATGGACAATATGCTGTAACAACTATGTCCAGCTCTTTGCAAAGAGCTATTAGCTTCTTTTGGTTTAAGCCTGGGTGGCATTCAATCTGAAATACAAGTATATTTCAGAAAAGTTAACAGCTTCTCACTTAAGTAAATATAAAAATGAATATGGCACTTACTTGATTATGAATTGGTTTAATGTTGCTATTCGACAACAATCGCTTTAGTTGTTCCGAATTAAAGTTTGATACTCCAATGCTCTTGGTTAGCCCTAAACCAATTAGCTTCTCCATAGCCTTCCAAGTATCAAGATAATCTACATCACTATTGTAAAACATAATTAGGTAGATATGTCATCTGAACCGTTGTCTATTTATTATATAAATATATAATACCTTAGTTCAATATCACCATTTGCTTTTGAGGGAAACATCTCATTATCTCCCCTATGGACATACCCATATGGCCAATGCATGAGATACAGATCAACATAGTCCAGCCCGAAGTTCTTCAGTGATTTTCTGCAAGCGTATTCTACCTTTGCTGGGTCATGGAAGTGGCACCATAACTTTAGATGTTCATAAATGAGAAATTAAAATATTTGTATACATATTTGAATCAAGGAGACGCACCTTTGTAACTATGTAAATGTCTTCTCGTTTTATAACGCCTTCAGCTATTTTGTCACGCACGGCTTTTCCCACTTCTTCTTCATTTTCGTAGAAATATGCAGTGTCAATATGACGGTAGCCAGCATCTATAGCATCTCTTACAGAACGTTCGCAATCTCCAGCTAAAGACTATAATATTGTATTAAAATAGAAAACAAAATTATAATATGCGCTCAATACGACTATCAGTATGTTATGACATATGACTTATGATAATATATCAACACAAAAGCAGGGGCATGATTATGTGAAATTAAAACGATCGAACGATATCGCTTTCACGAATGCTGTCTCGCTCGAATACGAATACGCACGGGCGTATTTAGTGCTCTCTCGGATTCGGAAATCGGAACCTTAAATGGCGAGTAATCTCCATTTTTATAGGCGAAGAGATAAGACATTTTCAAGCGGAGAGCATCAAAGTCGAAGGCCTTCAGTTAAGCGTCTGGCCATCTGCATGTTACACAATTGAATTTGTTCGTGTCTTAGGCGGCTCTAAGATTGAAGCAAAAAGCAATAAGCAACTGAGCAACTACCAACTATCAATAAGCGATACGCAATTTTATTTTAACCTATTCTCACATCGAAGCAACAGTACCTATTGCTTGAAATTTTTAATTATCACTTATCAGGGATATTTTTCCACAAGTTCTACGAATTTTGTGTTGAAAACATGATCGTTCAACATATTTTCCAAAACTATTATCGAACGTAGGTAGTATGCGCAAATGTGTGAATAATGACAAATATTGCTACTAGGAAGCAATATGTGTTGCTTTTCAGCTTTAAATAACTTACTATGAGCGATAATATTAGCCGCGTTTCATTATACCCAATGATCCATATGGATCATCGATTTACCCGCACTACAACAAATCTACGAGATCCTGTGTTCTATCGGGTTCAATTTTCATGATCCAGATAGCCAATCCCAAAACCCAAAGATTTAAGAAGTTTTACTTCTGAATGTTTCCATGTCTGCTCTGTGCTATCAAGTACGGAGTTGCCGCATCGTAAAATGGCAGAATACAAATTTGCAACTATGAATTTAATGTGTTTAAACGAAAATTGTCCAAATCTAAATATGCCATCTATATATTAGTGTAGTTTTTAGAAATTCTGTAGCAAATTAAAAGAAAATAATCGTAGTTTGATGTTGTTCGAAATTTCTAAAGATTGAATAAAACAAGAAAAAACTCACGAATGGCAGCGCCATTAAGAAGTAAATACAGAGAAACAGCTGCGCGCAAAATGTCATCAAAAATCCAAATAAAACAGCAAGCAATGGATATAAGTACAAATAAATAGCAAATGTAAAATGTCGTTTTACGCATTAAAAATATTTTTAAGACAAACAAGAGTCTGGACGAGGGATGAAACAATCGATTTCTTCCATTCCTAATCAACGTACATCAATTACAGCTGGAGTTATATTTACTATTTGCTTCGTAGGTATGTCGAAAAATAATCAGGGGTGCCAAACTTGCAAAGTAATACTTTTTCATGATCTGGATCGTTTTATTATCAGAGGATGATCCATATGGATCATTAGCGATAATAAAACGCGGCTATTGCGTGTTTCCTATTGCTAATTGCTTATTGATTGTTGCCTCACTGTGAGAGCCGACTTTCATTTGCCGTTCGTAATTTTGGGGAAAGTACGATAACTTAAGCGTCAAAAATTTATAACTGTTTTTTTTTGTAGAGGGGTTAAATATAAACATTTTTTCTATGGGTCTATTTCAGAGTTGCCACTATTTTTCAAAAATAAATTTCCCTGACTTTCCCTGATTTTCCCTGACCAATTTTCAAGTTTTCCCTGACTCAAATTTATACATTTATCAAAAAAAAATTGTCAGTTAGCTAATGTATTTTTTATAAGAAAAAGGATATTAGAATCTATACAGTGCTTCAGTCAGGCGGTATAATCCTTTAAGCGGAGATTCCTAAAGTTTCGCCGAAAATGAAATTGTAAGGCAGGCGCGGGGGGGGGGTATATTCTCACCCTATTACCCGTTATAGCCCATCAAAGTAGGTGACCTCTAATTTGGAGTTGTTACCACTTAAAAGGCTATACCTTTTAAACTATTATCTATAGGTATACAAGCATTTCGTACATTTTGAAAAGAAAATTTAGTAGCGCATATAAGTTTTAAGCACTTCGGGTACATCTGTGTAGATTGTAGATACAAAAAAAGTTATGGCTTCTTAAACTTAAAATTATGAAAATTTGTTGTTTAATTTTTTTACTTAAAATGTTTTTTTTCTCAAAATGTTTACTTTATAAATTGTTTTATTTTTTTTATGAAATTTTTGTCCTTGAGAAATTTCCTAAAAACTATTTTAAGCAACTTTTTTACGTACGATCAACAAAAGTTTTAGTAGAAGAAATTTTTTGTCATTCAAAACTGGTCAAAAAGAGACTCGATATTTCTCTAAACTAAACTTTTTTCTTTCATAGAACCCCAGGGGTGTTAGATCAGGAGATCTGGTTGGCCAAGTGTTGGGGCCAAATCGACCAGTCCACCGTTCGTTAAATGGTGGACTAATTTCATGGGGCTTATATTGAAGCCCATCTTTTTCACAGATGGGCAATTTTTGTTTGTTAAGCCTTCAAAAAACCTTGTAGGATAACAATATAGCGACTTTGTATGGCCGCCAGAGCAGTACCTGTTTTGAGAGATAGGATAATTAGATACTCAAATAGAGAATGTGCCACATTTGGGAAGAATAGAAGGAAAGTACTATTTTATGCCAAATTCGATAGCTGAATTGAGAAGCTTACTGCAGGACAGTTGTTCTTTCGTGTGTATATAACGTTTATAAAATTAAGTGCAGCAGAAAATACCTTAAGTTTATACCTTGCGTCCATTCGTCCCGAAAAATAGAAAACTCACACAAGCCAACGTTTGTGAGAAGCTAGGCCTATGGTGTCTATGGACGATGGGCGTGTTGCGCCAACTATCTATGTATTTGTTTATTTAAATTGTTTTTTTCCTAGGGTTGAACATACGACCCTTGCTCAATAGTTCACATGATGTTGAAGTCGTTGATCTGGGTTTTTATTGGCTTTGACGCAGACAAAGGGGTCACCGACAATTCTAGTCAAGGACTAATCCACTAAGTACCTACACGGCTGAAATTTAGTTGAAATGTTTCAAACCACAATATGATTGCAACTTCAAGTATAAACTAATTTGCAGAATTTCAGTTTGAATGACGCCTTGTGATATTGAATTTATAAGAAAGTTATGCTTTTGTGGCATATCATTATAATTATGAAGAGAATTCAATTTTTGACAATTAAAAAAACAAATCTGTGCGCAGTACCTATTTCTTTTTTTAATTTTGTCCGGTCGATTCGACGAGCTTAACGAGCCAAATGAAGGCAAACAAGTATTTCCAGAGTTTAGGGCCTTTCTCAGAGTTAGATACGTTATAAGGTTGAAATATTTTGAAAGTACTTTTCGAATGTAACTTCAATTAGCATTTATCACTTTCGAAATAAATGAAAACTAAAATCTAATTTCTCACTTTCGGCCTTTCGTTTCGATATTAGCGGGATTGTTCGGATACCAACACAAAATTGGTGAAGACCTTCACATTTCAACAGCAAAGAAGATTAGTCAAGTTGAGTTGAAATGCCATCGAAAGTATGATGTTCCGAAAAACACTTTTATTTGTACACAGACACACAATTTAACAAAATTTTAAACTACTTTTTTTTCACTGGTATTTTTTTAACAAAATGTTGGTAAAATTAAAAATAAATGAAACAAATTTTCCCTGACTGCTTTCAAAATTCCCTCACTTTCCCTGACATTCCCTGACCAAATTGCGTTCCCTGACTTTCCCTGACATTCCCTGACTTTCCAGTCGAGTGGCAACCATGATTTGGCTCCGTTTAGGCGGGAGGTGTAATTTCAAAAATATTTTACTTAAAATGAGAATAAAATATTAAAAAGCAATGGGAACACTTAAAATAAAGTACTATTCAATTTTTCAATCTGCTCGGATGGCACTGTGTTCTATGTAAAAAAAAATAGCAAAGGCGCGCAGAGGTTGAAACCTCTTTCCTACTTTCGCCGCACTGAACCAAAAGGGCTAGTGCTTATGTTTGCTTCATTTTTCCTCCCAGGTTTGTATGAAACTGACATTTCACTAGCAGTCCATGTATAGTAAGTCAATGGTAAAAAAGCTTGAATTTAAAACCTCAACAAAAAACCGTTATCAATTTATCGTAGGTAGGTACTCGTAATGAATTTTTTTTTTCACACAACAATAACAACTGATGTCTTTTTTTTTTACGTCAAGGGATAATTATAAACTCGTCTAAATAAACAACAATCAAAAAAAAATTATTTCGAAATCATTCACGATAGGTACCTACCAATTTTTTTCCGACGGAATTTTTGTTCCCTTTTGAAAATTATTCACGAATACCTACATTTTGTGTAAAAAGGAAAACATTTCGGAAATACACATTATTGTGATTATTTGTGTTTGTGAGATTCAACAAGTTTAAATTGAACATTAATGTTGTATAATTGAGTTATTATGTATAATTGTATAATTTATTATTATGATAATGTATTTTGATATGGGGTAGGTACTAATCTCTTGTCTTGCGGCAAGTTGGCTTCCTATCTCGCAGTGTCTCATTTATGATGACCTAATGATTAAGCTAATTTATAATAGAATTTCATAGACGATACCTACGCGTAGCGTATGTATTTGAAAATTTCAATATTTTTATTTATTTATATTTTGAACCAGCTATGGGTCAAGCTAATTTATCCAATAACATTAAAAATGTAACCACCCACATACATATCTATATAAAGCCATGCATCTTTCACATGAACAAGATTTCATTGTCGCTATCAGTAAATAATAGATAACAAAAAAACAAATGTAATAGGTATTACGAGATATTGTGTATCGCGTTAGAATTGTACTTACGGTGTATGTTCCTAGCCCTATTGCCGGTATTTTAGTTCCATCGTTTTGCGTAATTAAAGGAACACGCTGCATTTTATTTATTTTCTATTAAAAACAAAAATTGGTCTGAAATCGAAAATTCGAAACAACACGACAACGAATCAACAATAGAAACAAGAACGCTCGGCGCCTGCTTTCGTTAAAAAACTAAATGCAAACGATACAAATACGCAATATTTGCTTTAATTTTTAAGCGTTCAGTGTTTTGCTTCTGACTGAGTTCTTCTGGCTGTTTAAGTGAGATGAGAAGATACTCAGAATTCAGAAATCAAAATAAAAGCTTTTTGAGTTTTTAATTTAAAGAAAGAGAATCAAAGTAAACACATTCTACGAACTAGTTCTGCCAGTGTTTTGTCATAAGAATTCCCACGCAAGTGCCAAAAAATTCCCTTTTTTTCCCTCGCCTGGTACCTCCGATTTTCTCACACATATTTTACGAAAGGAAAACAAAAAATTAACGAAACAAAAAAACAGTCTCAATAACTATGGGGAACAACCTTAGGGCCGTTTTATTCACTATTATTCAACTTGCCGAAAACTCCAAAGTTGGCCAATTTCGAAGTTGATCTTAAATCGAGAGTTCAACGGTAAGTTGAAAATTGCTTTTATTAACTACATTAAGGCCTGAAACACACATGCGATTTCAATCGCGCGACTTTTTAGTCGCAAAAAATGAAACAAACACATTTCAATGTAAATGAGCGCACATAATTTTGGATTTTATGTGCGCGCATTCATATTGAAATGTGTGTGTTTCATTTTTTGCGACTAAACAGTCGCGCGATTGAAATCGCATGTGTGTTTCGGGCCTAATTTGCAACTCCGAGGTTGAAATCCTAAAGTTGGCCTACCTGCAGTTTGTAAAATATCTCTGTGATATTTGCGGCAGATGACACATAATACGTCAGTTCAACCTCGATTTGCATTTCGCGTGTAATTTCATCTGTGCATTACAATTGTGAAATTAATGAAAGCAAATTGATCTGCTTTTGTAAATAGCTATATTAGTAATTAGTGCGTTATTAGATATTATTATATTAATTAATTATTTTCGTTTGTCAATGAAAACATACGAACTCTATAAGGATAATCATATCGAAAAATCTAAATTAATAGATGAAGAAGACGATAGTAATTGCTTCAAAATTAAGTCCACGCCCATTATTTACATTTTTGTTCTGATTCTGAGTAATTGCTTTCACGAGGCTTTTTTTGGAATAAGATTGAGCTGCGCTGGACAAAAAACGTTCGGTCATTGAATTGCAACGGCAATTACATCCAACATTTCAACAACAGCAGCAAAAAAATTATATTTGTTCGATTAAGTTTATGTTTCCACATAGTATTTAAAAAACATCTAACATAAATTTGTCTGTTTATTATTTTCCTCATTCACTCTTCTATTACATTCAATGCACTGTTTTCAGCAGCATCTAAAATTGACTGAAATAAAGTGCGAACCAATCGAAAGCAGACGTGGTCACTGGTCAGTGGATGTTGATGTTGCTTCCAAAGTAGTAGCCGACAGCATATCAGTGAATCTTAGTTCTGCCGCTGGTGGTTGCGAATGCTCACTCCAATAAAATCGGCAACCGCCAATTGAATTGATACAAGTGGATAGTTCCTACCGCAATACGATTAGCAACTGGGTTATCGATCGTAATTCACGCGATTTATCAAAGAAAAAAAGCACATCACTCAATCCTATATTTATAATTCAATCGATTCGGACCAGAGTATATCCATTAATGAGTAGGGACACTCTCTCTACATATGCATTTCATACTACCACAAAGCAAAACGCAGAAAAAATCGTGCAATAAGTGGAAGCAGGTCGAAAGAATACTTTTTACCTGAATACAACGAATGCTTGAGAAGAAAAGGGTACACAACACATTTTACCTGTACCACTACATACGGCTTGCTGCGTACGACAAACGATTGTGGGTTTTTTCATAAAGCATTTTTAAAGGCGGTAAACTCGATTTCGATGTGTGTACCTTTTCACTTTTATGCAGTGTGACCTGCTTTGCTTTTTCGAAAATGATTTTTTATGATAATTTTTTCCAGGAATTACACCTAATTCTAAACTCCTAGCATTAATATTTCAATCTAAAATATGAAAATAAATGTTTCTTCTCTGTTCTGACTTCGCTAAAAATAATGCAATTCGATATTGGGCGCAGTAGCAATAGAAATGATTTCATTCTATAATTGCTAGTTTTTATAATAACTGGTCACACTGGTTCTGCAGTGACAATGGGGTAGGTTTTTTCATAATGCATTTTTAAAGGCGGTAAACTCGAATGCTTATCAGCTGTGCGAAAGAAGGGAAATAAACACAATACAGGGTGACCCGTGATTGTTTTCGGTGCGAACAAACTACAGTGCAAATGTTTTTGGATTAAATAGAAATTTAAATAGGAAGTGGGAAAACATATTTTGAAGTGTTTAGCCTGCGCGGTCGAGAACAAAAAGAAAATGAAGGTGTAAAATATTTTTATGTGCCGATAATGGAGGGCATTAAAAGTTTAACTTTATTGGTTTTTTAGTGATAACTCCTGAAACTAACCCTTTTCTGACTCCTTTTTTGGAGGTGTAATTTTTCATTACAATTTTCTTACGCGCTGTTTATTTTGCTTTTGTTTTGCTTGAACACATTTAAAATACATATCTACGCCTTTTGGTTTTAAAATGAATAGTATTGCTTGTGGTCGAAATGTGTCCTAAGTTATATTAATCTTTTATTCATTAAATCCAGAAGACCATTTTTGGAAAGAGCAAATCAATTTCTTATGAAATGCATTTTTTAAGTATTGCTTTTTTCGATAAGTCTGCCAATATAACTAAAAGGATGGCAGCAGAATACAAATAGTCTTATTGGTGTATCAATTGAGTTAATTGACATTTTAACGCAACCGAGGAAGAAATAATAAGTTGCTCACTCCATTTCAATTCATTTGTGAATTTAAAAGATCTTTTTCAGCAAAGTAGCTACATGGGGAAAATAGTTGCGAGCCAACTGCTAATTTAGAGCTTTCTGGCGTTAAAATAAACGCTTTTAAAACTGAATCTAACTATAAAACTGCTGATTTCGGTAGTAAAAACGCGTTTTATTATTTTGCATGCTATATTAAAAAAAACGTCAAAAACGCAAGTGTGAGTTGGAACTAAGTCAGCAATATAGTGTTTCCTCCATATTTACAGATTTTTAAGGAAGATGAAAGTGCGCATTTAACACGTTCGCCTAAAGAATTTTTAGATGCATATTAAAGAATAAATGTGATTGATTACTGGCTGTAAAAATCAAAACAAATAATTTCTTATAAAATGATACGTAGGCACGTGTTTGAGAGCATGACTTTATCAAAAAATGTAATAGAATAATAAAAAAACCCAACAACAAGTTTAAATATCTTAGCGTAATACACATGTAATTATAATTTTGTATTTAATAAAAATGTATGACGAGTTAAAAATTTCCCTTTTTTTAACGGAGCACCCTGTGCCATTTTCCGAAAAAATATTCCTCCTCTTTTTTCTCTCTCTCACTACCCACTTTATATATCCGTCTATTTCTCATGTCTGTGTGACACAGTAATACTTGCTGATAAGGAAATTGTCGAGAGTGTCCCTACTCATTATAATGGATATACTCTGATTCGGACTAATTCGCGATGTACAATACCTTCTCTCATCACACGGCAACGAATTTATTATTTGCTGGAGCACCATCATTGTCGTCCGCTTTGAGAGACGAAAACCATAGTTGAAATTACGGCCATCCCATTTTCCAGTCCAAAAGTGGTAGCATCTTGTATTGTCGCCTCTCATGTACAAAATTATCTATCTCCTCATCATCTTCGCTGCTCGAAGACGATGGCCATATCTCCCAGAAATAATTTGCACGATACATTATTGACTATTTTCTTCAATTTTAAAAATGAATTATTAATTATTTTCGTCACTTAAGAACTGAACTGCCAAACACAGAAATAAAAAATAAAAAAATTCAGACGTTTGACGTAAAACCCCAAGTTTCCTTCATAACTTCTACTTTTTCGGGGAGTTGAGCGAATCTAAAGTTGGTCAACTCTTGGTTTTCTCCACTTCGGAATATCCAAAGTTGAGTGAGTCAACTTCGAGTGAATAATAGCAGTTTCTGGAGTTGAGAATAAAAATCCCCAAGTTGTGTTCAACTTTAAGTGAATAAAATGGCCCTTAGTGTATTACAGGCAAAGCTCCACGATAGAATGAGCCAGGCACATACAAAAAAATTAGCATCAAAGCCGTTCACATCTATATATTCCCGGACACTCAAGCAGCTATAAAGGCCATTAGCTCACCTATTATTTGATCCAAATCAGTATTACACTATGAAAACCCTTCAAAGGCTTAGGGCCAGCTTCAAAGGTTCCAAAAAAGTTTCGGATAATATTATCCCACACATAACCCTATACGACAGATAAAGGAGTGTGGCAATAAAATCCCTGTGATACTTGTTTCTAAGATTCTTGTCTGTCAATTATTTATATACAATTGCTTGTCAGTGTTTATGTATTATGAATATTTATTAGTGTTCATGATAAAATTGTTCCAACTACTTTTCACATAGAGACGGATTTCGAAATTTGTTTTGTAAATATTCAAATAAAACTATGCTGGGACTGCAATCTACGCTCGTCAACGAAAAAATGCTTTGAAACTATATTTTTTCCAGCCACTTCAAATAAATATTCGCTTAAGGGCTTTAACAGCCGCACTTGAACCGCCGGATAGGCTATCCAATAGACTTTATCTGTTAGATATAACAATCCGAGACCTTTGAAACCAAAAGCTGATGTTTATTTGGCAGATAAGTTCCTGATAGGCTTTTCTAGACTTTATCAGCTAGTCTTGAAACTGGCCTTAGCCTCGGGAACAGAACCAAATTTGGTGGGTTGCTGTCCATGAAGTCTTCGAAGGAAACGAAAAGCAGACGAATTGGCCGATATAGGTTCCGAGACCCCTTTCACGGGACCGGAATCTGGATGATATACCCCCAAATTGGTTAAAAACTTAGCCATAAAAAGCTGGGAACTTACAAAATGTATCTCATATTGGGAGAATATCCCAGGTTAAACAAGGCACATAGCAGGCATTATATCAGAAACCTTGTTTAGGATTTCTTATAGGGCATCATGTGTTACAATACTACCTAAGCTAAATAAATCCAGCCAACTCAGCGGAGAGCATGCTATGTATGGAAGAAAAGGAAACAACATTATATGCGAATTTGGAAGGAAGACCTTCTTCAGCGACCAACTGGACCCGAAAGATTTGAAAAGATCCTCTGTAGCAGTACCATAGACTTTACAAAAAAAGTGGAGAACCTCCTAGCCTAAACCCCTTTTCTAATGTAGGTATGGTACCATGTGTAGATCTTAATCAGGTCGACACGTGCCGGTTTTATCGGCTAGGATAAAAGGCGAGGATAGGATAGTCAGTCTTCATTAGTTATTGCAAAAAAACAGTGGTGGGATTATCTGTAAAATACGAAACGAAAACTGCTTTCGTTTTCACTAAACAGTAAACATGGCTCTATCATATCTGCAATAGACAGAGACGATATCGTTCGGTCGTTTTCATTTTACCTTATTTGGCCCCAGGTCTTCTTTCTTTTTGTGTTAATACAAGCCTTGTTCAGCAGTCATGTGTATAAAATAAATTGTCTTCTTGAAGTTGAACAATAAAATTAAAGTAATGTTTTAAAAAACAAAAATTCCCTTTTGTTTGTCCTGGAAAACAGAAATGTTCCCTTTTAGCTCTTTTCGAGTACAAAAATTCCCTCAAAAAGGGTAATTTCCCACAATCTGTGAGCACTGACTTCTGTCGTTTTTAATTGGTTTCACTCGGGGATTCACTCATTCTCAAATCCAATGGAAATGGAACAAGAAAACTGCCTATGGCTGGCGCTGGCTACTTCCAGCCGGCCCTGGCCGTGGCCTGTATAAAATACATAAAATGCACTTGTGTAAGTGCTTCTTGAGTGGATTCTGTCTTGAAATCGAGATCGAGAAGCGAAATTTTCTTCTCAGAATCAAAAGAAGAGTATTTTTTGCGCATATGGAACGGTTTAAGAATTGATTCTTTTTGCCCAATGGAAATCGTCAAATCTAGCCGACTGTTTTTTTTTTTACTGGAGTTTTTTCGCCTTTGACTGTAAATAAAGCTGACTGTTTTCATTTTTTTAAATAAGATTCATAAAAGGAATAAATTTGTGATTTATAATATTTGAAATATTATGGAAATATTTTAAAATAGGTAAGAAAAATTGTTGTCCAGTATTTTTATTGGTTTATGCATTTCTATATGCTCGGGCCATATAAATGTCCCATCAGCATTTTTTGTTGGGACCTATGTGTCCCAGTTAGGTTTCCTTGCACATTTTTACGTTTACCACGTTGTTAGATTTCGGTGCAATATGTCAACGCCATTGAAGCCAAAGCAAATCAATGAGATTTGGAATATGGAAGCTATGACGAGGATTTTTCTGGCGATAGTGAGGATGAATATTTGCGTAGTTCAGAGAAAGAGACGGACAATGAAGCAGAGATGCCAGCTCAAGAAATTCGACAGGATGAAACATCTGAAGACGAGGAATCCGAAGAAGAATCGGAAGAAGAAGTAATCATAGCTCCGGAGACCACAATTTGGTCTACACCTGAGCCACATTTCGAGCCAAGGAAGGCCGTAAGTAGCTATCGAATACCTAGCATAGGCCTAGAATTTCCGAGGACTGATCATCCATCTAAAGAAATTATCGTCGTCAGTAATTGCCACAAAGTTGGCACAACGACAATAAACACAAAATTAAAAAATGGTCGTGTCCAGAAATGATAAAATTTGATAGGAGGTGGGAGGAGTAGACCGAGCAGACCAAATGTCAGGAATATCTTTTTGACTGGAAATCCACAAAAAGATATTCTACCTTTTTCTTATGATGTCGCTGGTCAAGTCCTGGGTCATACACTCCCAATTGGGACGCAAAAAGAGTACATAATTGACTATCTGATAAACCTTGCAGAAAATTTAATTGAAGAGGGAAAAACCCACATCAAAAATTCTACGCCGAAGCCGTTATGGAAGAAAGAATTGACCAACTTCAACACATTTACCGATACAAGGCAATACGCGCAGGCGTTGTTCGTCCTGTAATCAAAAAGGGAAGGAGAAGCGGACTAAGACTACATGCCAAGAGTGTCAGATTCCACTCTTCCTTGAATGTTTTGCAGTTTTCTAAAAATAAAGTTTTTCATTATACTGTTCTTTCGATTATTTATGTCCCAGCAATTTGAAGTGAACGTGGTTCATGTTTTGTTTTCTGCTTATTTTCGTTCAATTTCATGGTAACTTTTCATTTATTTCAATAAAAAGACTTATTTTGTATACACATCCGGATCGAAAGGGTAATGTCAATAAAAACAAGTAAAAGTGTTATCATCGGCCTGGCCAATGCTGTATGTATGTACTGTTCAGGTACACGCATGTGTCTAATGTTGGTTTTGTATGGGGGGTAGGTACCAGAACTACTTGGCCGACATAGACAATTTTTAATACAAACCTGACAATGGTAAAAAGAAGTCCTTTCATAAAATTTCATTCACCTAAGTCGATTCGTTTGTGTTGGCAACCCATTAAATTGTTAAAAAAGGGGTTGGCAGCACTTCAGAAAGAGGCATCTGAGAGTTTTGTCACGAGGTTTTAAAAATAAAGATTGTGGTTGTTGTCGGCTCTAATTAATACTTAACTCTTGTTTTTACTATATATATATTTCATTATTTTGGTGGATCCCAAGATCCAACAGTGGCGACGAGGATGGGATTATAACTTTCAAAGCTTAGTGCCCATAAAAACAGTAAAAAGTGAAAATATATCTGAAGTTAAAAACCCAATACATATACACGTCAACGTATATAATTGCATATCTTACAAAATGGACGACCTTAACAAAAGCCTCATCGAATTTATCAAATACCAGCAGGAGCAAACCAATTTGCAACAGGTAAATATGGCAAGGTCTCAACAAGAGTTTCTCAAACAATTGGCGACAACATTGAGTGCTGACGGCAGAGTCTCCAGTGCTGTACCATCTTCACACACGGACTCCGAGTTTCGAATGGAGAGTTTGGGACAAGGCATCGCTGAATTCGACTTCGCGCCCGAAAACAACATTACATTCGAGGCGTGGTACTCGCGTTACGAGAGCCTCTTTACAGAAGATGCGGTTAATCTGTCAGATCAGGCAAAAACCCGATTAATGCTGAGGAAGCTGAACACTCGATGTCACCAACTATACATAAACTCTATCCTGCCCCAAACTCCCAAAGATATTTCATTCAGCGACACAGTTAAACGCCTCAAAAGTATCTTTGGTCGACAAGAATCATTGTTTAGTTCAAGGTATAAGTGCTTACAATTGATAAAGTCTGACTTGGAAGACTATAATGAGTACGCCGCGAATGTAAACAAACACTGTGAGGAGTTTAAGTTAGCTGAGCTGACATCAGACCAGTTCAAGTGTCTAGTCTTTGTTTGTGGACTCCAGTCGCACCAGTATGCAGATATCCGAACGAAGCTGCTCTCCACCATCGACGGACCAAATGCAGCTACTACCACTCTCCAGAGCTTGGTTACGGAATGCCATCGTATCTCCAGCCTCAAGAGTGACACCGCGCTTGTTGAGATAAACAATGTCAATGCGGTCCAGCACAGATATCGTTCGGTATCTAGTCACAAACAAACACCTCAGCAACACCAATACCAAGTACGCCATAAGCAGCAGCAAGACAAGCCTACCAAAGAACAACAATCAGAAGAAACCAAAGTCGACACCTAAAACCTGTTGTTGGTTTTGTGGCGAAATGCACTATTCACGTGACTGCACATACAAATCACACGTATGTCAAAAGTGTAACAAAAAAGGCCACAAGGACGGGTACTGTGATATGTCCAAAAGCAACATGCAGACGAAATCATCGTCGACATACTCGAATGTAATCACGCGAGTAAACCAGTTACGCGCAAATGATAACCGCAAATATATCAAGGTGCACATCAACGACATTGAATGCAGCTTACAAATTGACACCGGTTCTGATATCACACTCATCAGTGAGCAAATGTGGAAATATATTGGGAAACCAAATCGTCAGCCAAGCAGCCAGTCAGTTCGAAACGCATCCGGAGATCACCTCACAATAAGTTCAGAGGTCCAGTGTTCCGTCAAGTTCGGCCAGCGATCGTTCAAAGGCACCTGCTACCTGACACCAATCAACAATCTAAACTTACTAGGCATCGATTGGATTGACCAGCTCGGGATTTGGGATGTCCCAATCAACTTAATCTGCCATGCAATCAACAAGGTCGCTGTTCCAGCCGAAAGCCAACGAATCAGTGATAGCATTACGTCACAATTCCCAGCCGTCTTTCGTGACAGCCCATGCCTTTGCACAAAATTCAGCGTCGAACTTCGAGTAAAGCCCGGATCACAGCCAGTATTCCGGCCCAAACGACCAGTGGCATTTGCAGCAGTATCCAGCATCGACAAGGAACTTGAACGACTCCAAGAGCTAGGCATCATCCATCCTGTCGAATATTCCCAGTGGGCTGCACCCATTGTTGCAGTTCGTAAAACAAATGGCTCCATACGTATCTGCGCAGATTTCTCCACTGGACTCAATGACGCCTTGCAGCCATATCCTTATCCACTGCCTACACCAGAGGAAATATTTTCCAGGTTATCAAATTGTCAAGTTTTTAGTCTCATTGATTTATCCGATGCATTCTTCCAGGTCCAGGTGCATGAAAATTCCCGTGAGTTCCTGACAATCAACACACACCGGGGGCTATTCCGATACAATCGACTTCCGTTTGGTGTTAAAGTCGCACCAGGAGCATTTCAGCAGGTCATCGACATGATGATCGGAGGACTCGCGGGGACATCAGCGTACCTGGACGACATCCTGGTAACTGGAAAGAACATCAACGAACACAACAGGAATTTGACACAACTGTTTGAGCGCATACAGCTCTTCGGATTTACAATCAAGGCCGAAAAGTGCACCATTGCAATGCGCGAGCTAGAATATTTGGGCCACATTGTCGACAGTAAAGGCATCCGTCCAAATCCAGCAAAGACGCTCGCCATCGCCCAAATGCCAGCACCCACAGATTTGGCCACATTACGAGCGTACCTTGGTGCAATCAACTTCTACTGCAAATATGTAAAGAAGATACATGAGCTGCGCCATCCACTCAACGAGTTGCTGAAGAAAAATGCAAAATGGTCTTGGACTCCAGAGTGCCAACGATCTTTCGACACGTTTAAGCAGATTCTCCAGTCAGATTTGCTACTAACACACTACAATCCAGCACTCGAACTCATCGTCGCAGGTTAAAGCAATATACCACGCTTCAAGGACACTCACCAGCGACGAACGAAATTACAGCCAAGTCGAAAAGGAGGGACTTGCCCTCATATTCGCAGTAACCAAGTTTCATCGAATGCTGTACGGACGACAATTTGTACTCCAGACGGACCACAAACCGCTTTTGGCGATATTCGGCTCTAAGAAGGGCATTCCAGTCTATACAGCAAACCGTCTGCAACGCTGGGCTTTGACGCTCAAGGCCTACGATTTCAAAATAGAATACGTCCCAACCGACCACTTCGGACACGCGGACGTCCTTTCAAGGTTGATTGACACACACACAGCCAATGAAGAAGACATTGTCGTCGCATCCGTCACTCTGGAGGAAGACATCCTTTCAACAATAGTCAACGCGATATCCATATTTCCGCTTACTCACGCTGATATGATTCGCGAAACAAAACAATCACCAACACTACAGCGTGTCATAGAGTATCTGACAAACGGTTGGCCAAACAAAACTGAAATCAATGCAGAAGTCGCACCATACTGCGCCCGTCAGTCTTCTCTCTCAGTTTCCAACGAATGTCTAATGTTCGGTGAGCGAATAGTAGTTCCAGAGTGTTTCCGCCAACAGATCCTTGCACGACTTCATCAGGATCATCCCGGACAATTTCGCATGAAAAGTCTGGCCAGAAGTTTCGTGTACTGGCCCAATATGGATAAACAGATCGAGGAATATGTCAAACAATGTGCCCAATGCATTGAAACCAGCAAATCACCGATACGTGTACCTCTTCACCCATGGCCCAAACCAGAAAAACCGTGGACACGGATACATATCGACTATGCGGGTCCAGTCAGCGGCCGATTTTATATCATCATTGTAGACGCACACTCCAAATGGCCAGAAGTGTTTGCGACAAATACAACTACAACTACTTACACCATCGATATTTTGTCCAGCCTGTTTTCGCGGTTTGGAAACCCTGAAATCATAGTCAGTGACAATGGTACCCAGTTCACTAGCGCCCAGTTTCAATTGTTCTGCAATGAACGTGGAATACAACATATTCGGACTGCCCCCTACCATCCACAATCCAACGGCCAGGCGGAACGATTTGTTGATACATTCAAACGTGCGCTTAAAAAACTCGAAGGGGGAGAAACACCACAAAAACAACTGGACTCTTTCCTAGCAACGTACAGAGAAATATATGGGTCGAATAATAAAACCGACATGGATCATTTTTAATACCAACCTGAAGACCGTAAAAATAAGACCTCTGGCAAAATTTCATTCGCCTTAGTCGATTCGTTTGGACGCTATCGTGCTTTCAATAGACAGACAGAAATGGCTAAATCAAATCAGAATGTGATCCTGATTCAGAATATTATGTACTTTATAGGGACTCTGGTGAATCCTTCTTGGCGTTACAAATGTAATGACAAAAGTACCTTCCTGTGAAGGGTATAAATATTGTCAGGCCAGATTCCGATTATGATTTTGAAGCTGATGTGGATACATATTAATAATTGTGAGTTACAAGCTAAGCCTTACCTGGGAATTGAGTGAGAAGAAAAACTACATGACTTAAAAATGAAATCGGAAATCAGCAAAGAAGAAATTCGTCTGTTAAGACAAAACTGCAGAAGTTTTATGGTAAAGCTCATAAAAGAATTACAGCAAAGAGTGCCAATTAATCTAAAAATGTTGAAGCAAATAAGAATGATTTTACGAGACAAAATTTTAAGATGGACAAATCTAAAGGAAACAGTGTGGATTGTGGAGAAAATCCATTTAAAGATCTCGCAAAGTTTGCCATTTCTGTTTTAGTTTTGCCAATAATTTAAATTTCTGATGCCGCAGTGGAAAGAATATTTAGTCAGTTAAACTTGGTCAAAACTAAGCAACGAAATCGGGTGCAATTATTGTTAACCAACTCTATTTTGACCATTTTTGCTATATAAAAAAAATGTTATACAAATTTCGAAATACTTTTTTTAAATAGTGGTAAATTAACTTATCCTGTAATTTATTGTTTTTTAGAAGAAAATTTTAAAACAATCCAGGGTACTAATAATCATTTTTAGTGTACAGGCTAACTTTTTTGAAGTCACAATGGCGAAAATTTCCATATAAAATTGTCTATTGTGATTGTCAAAATATTTAAGTTGAAGACTAAAAATGATTATTGGTAAGGCCCAATGAAACTAACATTTAGTTAAAATGGGGCTTTTGGTCCATTGCTCATTGCACCAGTTCTGAGCGTGAGGTGATAAAAAACCTAAGAAAAGACGGCAAAACAATGGATAAAATGAAAAAATGAGTTAAACGCACCAGTTACAAGTCGTATCGTAAGAAGTGGATTAAAGGAATCAGGGGTCGAATCGCGTCCTCCGTGAACGGATCGGCAATCGTACGAACAAGAATTACGTGACTCGTCATACGAACGAACGTATTGAGATTGTGTCACACGAATGCTCACGTAACGTAATTATTTGATTGGACGTAGTAGTTGTAATAGATTAAACTTAAAATAGTAATAGTTTCAACGTCAAATTAATGTCATTTAAAAGAAAAAAATCCGCAAAAGCAAAGTTTTCATATTTTAAAAAGATAATTTTAGAGGCTTCAATGGAGCCGACGTTGTTATTTTACTTAAGTTCTTCGGACTAAAATGACAATAATGAAAAAATTGTTCTCAAACAGCTAAGGGATAACAGAAATCCACTTTCCTTACAAAGCAAATCGTGAGTTCAATTGAAAACCATCTGTGATTCTCGATTTTGTGGCTGCCTTCGATGTACTGGCTGATGGACAAACAATGCTTTGTTCGCTGCGACTGTCTGTGGAATAGCCCTCAAGCAACAAACGAAGGGAATCCTCCACAGGATCTTTGGTACCAGTACTTCTTGGTGTTGTTAAAATATTATTATTAGGTTCCGAGTCGGGTAACTGTGGACTACCAAAAGTTTTAACATTTGAAAGTCCCTTTACAGATGCTTCCAATCCAGTTGCTTCAATTAACAATTTTTTTTACATTTTTCTTTAATATTTTTCGCACAACACAAATTACGAACACTAAAAACCTATCGAATGACATTTCGATTGAACGTATACGTTCAGGCATCCGTTCAGCCAAGTGGTGATGCCAAATTACGTTTACGGATATACGTTCACGTATGCGATAATGCCAAATACACATTTTACGAAAACGAGTTACTCGTTCACGGAGGACGCGATTCGACCCCAGGTTTTTGCTGGAAGAAGTCCCAGAAAAGTTCCATACTTGAGCAAAAAAAAATATTAAACAGACTAACGGCCAATTTCTTCACATTAGTACTAGTACCCGATCTAGCTAGACCTGGTACTAGCTCTGATACTCGGTACCAACGAAAAGCTAGTACTTGTGTATTTTTTCACATAGATTTTTTTATAAATTCCCTGCCCATTTGGCTGACACTGCGACCTAAAAGATCTATTGTATCGGAAGGGATAAGGTTATTCTAAGAGACGTGTGACTTCCCTAGTGAAGGCTACTATGTCCTTAGTAGCGGAGTTGCTGAACTCTGCTGGTAAAAGTATCTCCTTGTTGAAGATACGTTTTCTTAACCAATGAAGTGCCGGGCAATCACAGAGAATGTGTTCGGAGGATTCTACATCCTCAAGACACAACCTACATTCTATCTCCGGGCACAAGTTCATTTTGTTAAGATGATATCTCAAGCCCCAATGGCCTGTGAGAAAGCCCACCAGCCTTCTGATATTATCCTTATTTAGGTTGAGGATTTCCTTGTAGGAGTAAGGTTTAATTAAACTTTTGGATTGTCTTAAGCCCGGAACATTTTCCCAGTGGTTTAGACGAAGTTGATGTTCCCAGTTGTTAATTAGACCTAAAGCAGTAGCCCAATTGACTCTGCAATAAGGTTCTGGTCCACAGAACGCGGATTCCGAACCAGCTCTAGCTAATTGGTCCGCCGATTCGTTGCCCTCAATACCTTGATGACCAGGTACCCAACCAAGTTTAACCTTGTTGTGTTTGGATAGGACTTGCAAGGCATCGTAGCAGCACTTTACAGTTTTTGAGTCCATCGTGTTGGACGAAAGAGCTTGTAAAGCCGCTTGACTATCTGAGAAGATTTGTATTGTGGCGCCTTTAATTCCCTTACTGGAGATTAAATCGGCGCAGACCTCAATGGCATGGACTTCAGCCTGAAAAACCGTGGGACACATTCCCATAGGTATTGAGACTTTGATGGTATTGGGTCCAGAGACACCAGCACCAACTCCAGATTCCATTTTCGATCCGTCCGTGTACCAGACCAAACTTTTGGGGTTTAGTGTCGGAACACCATTGTCCCATTTCGCGCGGTCCAGTATTTCTACCTCAAATAATTTCCCAAAACTATACTCCCTAACCATAATGTCGGGGGTGGAACAGAACATGTCCATATTTGGGATTGAGTTAAGTATTTCCAGGTGTCCCACATGGTCAACTGTTTTAAACTTGTATTCTAGCTGTAGCTTAATACCACATCTAGCTGCCACTTTCCTAATAAATATATGTAGGGGTGAAAGCCCTGTAATAGCTTCTAATGCTGTAGTAGGGCAAGTGCGCATCGCACCCGTGATGCCGAGACAGGCAATACGCTGTAATTTTTGTAGTCTATTTGCCGTTGTCCGTTGGAGAACTTTCGGCCACCAGACAATTGCCGCGTATGTGATAATGGGCCTTACCATCATGATATACAGCCAGTGTATCATTTTGGGGTTTAGATCCCAAGTTCTGCCATAAAGTTGCCTACTGGCCCACATGGCTCTAGTGGCACGTTCTGTGGCGGACTTGATTTGTGAGTTCCAGTTGAGCTTCTTATCAAGGACAATTCCGAGATATTTGACTTCATTGGAGTAGCTCAAAGTAGTGCCGTTTACGTTTATAGTGTTGAAATTAACCAATCTCTTCCTTGAAAAAGGCACTAGAATGGTTTTACTAGGATTTATGGAAAGTCCTTCCAAATTGCACCATTCTGAGACATGTAGAAGTGCGTTCTGCATCCTACAGGTAATGGTAGCGCTGAGCTTTCCACTAATGATGATCGCTAGGTCGTCAGCGTAGCCGATGGCACTAAAGCCTAGGCTATGCAGACTGACTAGTAGACTGTCGACGACTAGTGTCCACAAGAGAGGAGAGAGTACTCCCCCTTGGGGGCAGCCTTTTGCTGCCGTTACAGACACCGACACACCTCCGGAGGAGGATGTAATTATCCGACTTTCCAGCATGGCTCTGATCCATTGGTTGGTCGGGTCTTCGATACCTTTGCATCTGATTGCCTTAGCGATCGAGTCGTAGCCGGTATTGTCGAAGGCTCCCTCAACGTCCAAAAATGCACAGAGGGCAATTTCCTTGGATCTGAAAGTTTCTTCTACCTTTCTGACAAGGCACTGAAGAGCACCCTCAGTGGATTTACCCTTTCTGTACGCGTATCGCATTTATAAAGGTTGGTTTAGAACCTTTGTTAAGAATATCAACATTACTACTAACTAGAAAATCTAAAAGACACTCACCTCTTTTGTTGTTATCGCTGCTTCCCCAGATCATATTATGCGCATTGGCATCACACCCGATGATGTAGTGTAGGTTGTTCCTCTGGCAGTAGCGAATTAGATTTTGGACTTCTGTTGGCGGAATGTTGTCGTCGTCGCCGGGGAAGTACGCCGAGGCACACACGATGTATTGAGTGCCTCTGTCGGTCGGTACCTCCGTTAGTAGGAACACTAAGTCTTTTGTTGTATATTCTGGAATGGGAAGAAAGTCGATATTTTTGTCGATAAAGCAGGCCGCTCTTGGCACTGGCTCATCGCGTTTGTAAATAAGCTCACCTGCCCTATTTCCAAGTCCTCTTATAAGTCCGCGGATAACCCAAGGTTCTTGGATGAGACCCAGAGTTATCTACTCCTCGGCCAACCTCTTACTAAGGGTAGCGGACGCGCCCTTAGCATGATGGAGGTTCGCCTGTAACACCTTGAAGGTGTTCACTGATCTTTATCAGATCGAGCCTGCCGGAGTAATTGGGCTTTTTTAGGACCCTTTCCTCTGCGACAGGCAGCCTGTCCAGGACGACCAATTGTACTGAACCTGGCAGGCTCATTTTTACCTTTGGCGCGACCAAAGTCTGCGTTACTCGGTTTTGCCGGCTTGGTTAAAACTACGGGGCACTGTGCCCTTGGGTGCAGTATGCGAGCGAATCAACTGAGCGTCAGTAGTCACCTTAGAATTACACCCAGACCCGCTGGGAGTGGCATGCCCAGCAGCAATACCACTGCCTTTGCTGGTTGATTGGGTGCGGTTCACGGGAGCAGCCAACGCTGTCGTCTTTCCGCTAGTTGTGTCGCTGGGTATGGCTGGCCCGATAGCGCAGCCAGTATCGAGGGGTACCTTCTCGGCCACATTGCCAGATGGAGGTACCGAAGAGGCTTTTACTCCGACTTTAGGGGTACCGCTATCAGTCTCAGGATTCTTATCGGTGCTCTTGAGAATCAACTTGATCTGACCGAAGCGGTAGGATACTTTCCCCTTAAGTTCTAGAAGTTTGGCCATGGATGCGTCATCAATTGCGAGCACCAGGTGAAGGAGTGCACCATCCTTACCCCTTTTGACGACTCTCCAGGTATTTGCCATAAGATCGGCGTTCTGTGCCGTAAGGGTGGCTAGCACTTTCTCATTTGAGAGTTCCAGACTCTGTGGAAAGAAACCACGGACGATGTGTGGCTTTGGAAATGAATCCTCTTCCACCAGCATCAGGTCCAGACCACATTTGTTTCTGATACTCTCAAAGTTAGAGCGCATCCATCCAGCAGTAGCACTGTCTGTGCAGACAAACAAAAGCCACCACGACTTAAGATGCGAGCCTGAGAACTTCGGCCAAACGCCACAGTTGCTCAACTCGATCGAGGTGTCGATAACCGCTTCTTGTACGAGAGCCATTTGCTCCGGAGAGAGTGGTTGTTTAGTCAAGTCGGCCGGAATGATACCTAACCTAACTAGGCTTGCCATCTGACTAAAGGTGGGAGCCTCAGGTATAGGACCTTTCTTGACCTTCTTGGCGGCCGATGCGGGGGGAGTGTGATCTTCCGATCTAACTCGTTTGGCATTTGGTCTTTTGTCTTGAGCGGCTTTGGCTAAGATGAGAGCACTTTCTCTGTCTAAGCCACTCCGCAAGGCACTTTTGAAGCGTCTGTTTGCGAAACCGCTGAGCTTAACGTATCCACCTTGCTGAATCTTTAGTCCGGCCAAGCTCTTGCCAATTGCGGAGCATCCCGATTTCTCGGATACCACACTACAGGTGTCAACTACGGTGGATGTGTCGGAGTCGGAAGTGGGCAGATCCTCATCTTCTTTCCTGACACAGTCTTGAAGTTTGGATGGGGTCCACATGACGTCTCCTTCCTTACTTTGGGGGGGGGTTCGGTTGTCCGACAGCAGACCGAGAAGTGGTCGTATGCTCTACAGCACAGAAGTTGTTGACCATCGAGAGCCCAGTGGCTGCTCGATCCGTTTGCTCTTCTGGTTGCCCGACAGCAAGACCAGAGGTTGATGCGATTGCAGATGCATCAGTCTGTAAGTTTTTATTTATTTGGCTCGAAATATTGATCCCACGAGTATCCGGGAAAGAAACATCACCCATGCCGGAGCCCGGTACGGCACAGGAAGGCTGGTTTAAAACCGAAGGTCGCCTGGTATTCGGAGTCCGCATATTAGCGACTAAGCACTCTCTTAGTCACGCATCCCTAAGCATATGCTGTTCCACCTTGGATTAGAGATTTGATAATGCGGTTTACTCCCCATGGGCAGTTCTTAGTTAGTTGCTCCTCAACAGCCTGTCTGCCGGTGACCCTTCAGACGACTACCGCCTCCGACAGCATAGCCCATTGAGTCATTGCAACATTAAGCCTTCGCACCGGCGCTTATAAGATTGCGCACACGTCAAGGTCCCTGCCCCTAGCGAAGGTTTTCACATAGATAGTACCGGAGCTAAATTTATCAACCGTACTAACGACTTATACGTCTAAAACTGACTATGAAATGTCATAACGGTGATTGTTACTAAGTTTTTACAGCCACAGTAAAACTTCGATTCTATTGGTGTGTGGCTTAAAAATTCTGAAATTTTATTATATTCTTATTACAAACAATTCATTAGATTTCTATTATAATTATTAAATTACCTTAGTACATTAGGATTATAATTTTAGGTTTAGATTAGTTCAAATAAAATAATATTGGTTATGATCGACCTTTAAATATGGCTTCTTGACATTACAATAAAAAGAAAAGAGTAAAACTAAAAGGCCGGAACAGAAAGAGAGAGCAATTAAAATTCGCACGCCAATTGTCTTCGGACATGTTAGGCTTTTAACACAAGAATGCATATGATCAGTGCACCCACGCTTAGATGGCGCTAACATTCCGGCCCCAGTAAGCTGACTAAGGCTCCTTGTCGGCCTTACTCTCGATTGCGCCTTCTACGTCCAGAACTGCCAATTTAGATGCTGGCCTCTCAAAGATTCCACCAGAGGTTTGCACGGTCGCTCGTCGCACTTGGCCGTCCATAGCTAGGACCGTCTCGACAATAATACCCTTTGGCCAGCAGTTCCTAGGGAGGCTTTCGTCGACAATCACTACTAAATCTCCTTTAGCGAGAGGCTTAACCTTTTCAAACCATTTTGACCGTCGGTTTAGGACTGGCAGGAAAGCCTTCACCCATTTTTTCCAAAACATGTCAGCTATGACTTGAGCCTGTCTCCAGTTCATCCTCAAACTTATCATATTTGGGTCGCAAGGTGGTTTTGAGCCGTTGGATGTACCGAGTAAAAAATGGTTTGGTGTAAGCGTATCATCGTCTTCTGACTCAAGTGAAACAAAGGTAAGTGGCCTTGAATTTATAATATACTCTACTTCGATAAGTGCGTTACGCAGAGTCTCCTCGTTTGTCTTTCTATAGGGAAGAACTTCGTATAAGACGGTTTTTATAGATCGGACAAGCCTCTCCCATGCTCCGCCCATATGTGGGGCTGCAGGGGGGTTAAACTTCCACTCCATATCCGCCGATGCAAACTCATTAGCAACCCGTCCCATATCAACCTTTTTTATTTCCTCTCTAAGTACTCGTTCAGTTCCTCGAAAATTTGTCCCATTATCGCTGTATATTTCCCGGGGAATGCCGCGCCGGGCTACAAAATTTCGCAGGCACATGATACAGGAATCCGTTGTTAAGCTGTTCACCAACTCTATATGCACTGCTCGTACTGTAAGGCAGGTGAATATAGCACCCCACCTTTTTTCGCTCCTTCTTCCTACAGTGACCTGGAGCGGTCCGAAGTAATCTACCCCGACAAATGAAAATGGCCTGCTAAATGCACTCAGTCTGGCGCGGGGCAGATTGCCCATTTCCGGTATTCTAGGGAAAGCATATTTTATTTTGCAGGTTTGACAGGATCGACGCACTGACTTCAGCAAAACTGTCAGATTAGCAATATAAAAAAGTTGTTTTATCTCATTAAGAACAGTTTCATGGTTACAATGGTGAAATTTTCGGTGATAGTAGTCAACAATCAAATACGTTATGCGATGGGACTTCGGAAGAATTATTGGGTTTTTGCATTCCATGTCAATGCATTCTGCAAAAAGCGTTCTTCCTTTCATCCTCAAAATGTCTCTTTCATCCACAAACGGTGATAGTTTATAAAGGGGACTGTTCCGAGAAAGCCGTGGCATTTGTCCGAGCCGAGCTTTATTTAACTCACTTATCTCGGAAGAATAAACAGCTAACTGCGCCTGTCGGAAAAGAAACGCTTGAGCTCGTGATATTGCTGATGAAGATATGACAACACTTTTGCCTAGTCTCATGTGGGTACCTTCGACTCCTCTCAATTTGTCCACGTACATGAAAACATATGCTAGCGTTCGAAGTAATCTTGTCCACGTAGAGAAACGGTCCTCATCAATCAATTTACCTACCACTTTTACCTCAGTAATATGCAACAGATGCGGGCGGAACTCTTCCTTGTTCGTATTATCCAGGGTAGGCATCTTTGGCCAGTTGCATGGACTTTCTCGAAGAAATGTGGGACCTTTAAACCACTCATTTGTTTCCATCCAATCAATATCGGATGTCCATTTTGTGGCCTTATCTGCAACATTCAAGTTTGTCGGAACCCATCTCCACTCAGACAGGTTTGATGTTTCCAGTATCTCTCCAACTCTGTGCATCACAAATTGCTGAAATTTTCTCGGGTCCATTCGGTACCATACCAGCGTTGTCCTGGAGTCAGTCCAGAAGAATCGTTGAACAATGGGAAACTTATGTGCCGCACAAATCGAGTTCGCTAATCTGAGTCCCAACACTGCAGCCTGGAGTTCCAATCGTGGTATGGAAAGAGGACGCCTTGGTGCAACCTTCGTCTTCGCACTAACTATAGTTGTATGAATATTGTTCATGTATTGAATACGAAAATATGAAACCGCTGCGTAGGCGTTCTCACTAGCGTCTACGAAAGTATGAACTTGAACGGATGCCCCTGGTGCGCGCAGAAAGAGAGAGTAGCAGCGCGGAATTCTCACTTCGGTTACACGAGGCAAAAGCTTTATCCATTGTAGCCACCGTTTGATGAGATTTGGGGGTAAGCATTCGTCCCAACCAATCTCCGTTCTCCATACGTCTTGTAGAAGGATTTTTACGAATACTAGAAAGTGAGATAAAAAACCCATTGGATCGTAGATTGCCATCAATATTTTTAGAATCTCTCGTTTCGAGGGGGGAACCCCGTCTTCCGAAAGTACATCTCGATCAACGCGAGGGAACTTCAGTTTGTAGGTGAACACATCCGCAGCCTTGCACCAATGCATTCCCAAAATTTTGTCCGTAGTAGTTAGATTTGTGACGTTCAACCCAAAAGCCTTGCTCTGTACTAGTTCACCTTCTGTTTGCATTGCGGTCTCTACTGCGTTCGAGTTTGAAAGCCAGTTCCGGATGTGGAAGCCCGTATCTGCGTGAATGTATTTCACATCCCTAGCCAGTTGTATAGCTTCCTCCACGGTGTCAACGCTGTCGATGAAATCATCGACATAATGGTGCTCTAATATTGCCTCCACAGCTCTGGGTTTGGTATCATTGAATCTCATAGCGTTGTTATTTTTGACATAGTGCGCAATACAGGGGGAACATTTAGCCCCGAAAGTCATAACTTGCATTTCGAAAACGTCTGGGTTCTTCGAGTCGTGTGTCTCGCTCCATAAGAATCGTTGTGCCTTCCTATCAGCTTCACGTATACGCACTTGATGGAACATCTCAGCGATATCTCCGCATATGGCCACCTTACCGCAACGAAATCCATATAACACCGTTGTAATTGGCACAAGCTGGTCAGGCCCCTTTAAAAGGAAATCGTTGAGAGAGGATCCATTGCACTGTGCAGCAGCGTCCCATACCAGTCTCACTTTCGAGGGTTTGTTCGGATTTTTTACGGTGAACACAGGTAAGTACCACGCACGATCGCCTTCTGTCGCTTTAGTTTCTTTAGGACCCAGCTTTTTTGCATACCCCTTTTGTAATAAATTAGATATCTGCTCATCTAGCACAGCGCGAAGTTTCATGTCATTGGTCATTTTTCTTTCAAGGTATTGGAGCCGACGCAGCGCCATCGGATAGCTGTTGGGCATAACAAACTCGTCCCACTTCCACAGTAGCCCGACTTCAAAACGTCCATCAACGCGGGTACAGGTGTTCTCCAGGATACTCATTGCTCTTTTTTCCTCCACTGACACCATTTGCTGCGCTGGAATGCGCACCCCTATGTCTTCAATTGAGAAGTAGGATTCCACGAGTTGGTGCAAGTCGCGATCAGAAATGTGTTTGTGAATGTTGAGGCTACAGTTGTTATTATGTATCTTGAACTTCGGTCCTCCTTCGGGCCCCTGTACGGACCATCCCAATCTTGTTTTCAGTGCCATTGGCTGGGTCCAACTGCCTTCGACTACTTTCGATGGCACGCCCAATTTCCAATAATCCATACCGATGATAATCCTGGGCTGCGCATTAGTGTAGGAGGGGATGGGAAGGTCTGCTAAAAATGGGTATCGGTCTTTAAGCGTTCGGCTACACAATGACTGTGTGGGTAGATTTAAGCTGCTAACCGTGCGAACGTCTTGAATTTGATAACGATTACAGCCCTTTTGTCGACCCGAAATTGCGAGCGATACGGTTCTTGAATCGCTTTCAACTCGCGTTGTATCGGCGGTCCATCGAAGCCAAAGCTCTTCCGATTTTCCTGGCAGTTCCAGCTTGCAAGCGAGTTCTTCGTCCATTAGGGTTAAAGACGAGCCTCCATCTAAAAGAGCAAATGTATCAATTGATTTGTTTGTACCATAGAGCGTTACTGGTATTATTTGAAATAGTACGTCAGACAAACCCGAATTCGCTGAGTTTGTATGATATCCCACAGTCGAAGTGATTCCCGTATTGGTTGTAGAAACTGTCACATAATTATGCAGCATGCGATGATGTTTCAGTGTACACCCACCTACTCCGCAAGGGCTAATAACTGAGCAGCGAGAACGCGGGTGTTTTCCCAAACATTTAGGGCACAGGTTGTTCTGCCTGACAATGTTCCAGCGCTCCGATCGTCCCATCGTTTGGAAATGTTGGCACGTGTTCACGGGGTGAGTATCTTTGCACACACAACATTTATTTTGCTGGCTTAGGTAGCAGTTGCCGTTCTCATCGCGAGGTGGAATTGTAGCGTGAGTGCATAAGTAGTTACTACGTCGATTGGTTCGTTTTTCGGTTGGGTTCGATATGGACAACGTTGTCACAGAGCAGGCTGCTTCGGCAATCTCGTACAACCAGTCAGAAAATATTTTTAAAGTGACCGATGGTAAGTTCTTGGAGTATGTGGCCCAATTCAGCAGCAAATGTGGAGTCAGTTTCTCGACGAACTCCTGGAGCAGCATAGGATTGTTTAAGTGCGCAGTCATATGGCACGCATCCATAGTGGCCACTACATTTCTAATAGCCAAAGCGTAATCAATAAGTGTTTCCATTTTGTCTGCTCTTGGAGGTACTTGGGATTTTACTTTAGCGATCATGGCCTGTAATATATGCTCCGGACGACCGTATAACATGCGAAGAGTTTTGATAACGTCAGGAACCATGTTCGGCAGCAAAAGGTGGTCCTTAACTGCTAACATAGCTTTCCCGCGAAGACATCGCTGCAACCGTACTAAATTTTCCGCATTTGAATAACCTGCAATTTGTGTGCTGTGCTCGAATGAGCTAATAAATACCGGCCATTCGTCCGGATAACCATTAAAGGTGGGCAGTTCTTTGGGAATTGCGTTCCTAGTTGCTAATTGGGCGTTGGTGAGATCATGTGTTTGCTCTCGTACATTGGTCGATGGCACGTGTGCTGTTGTAGGTTGATTTAATTCGAGGGGGACGGGGTCGGGTTGCTTCTGAGCAGCACCCAGAGAAATGAAGGGTCGTGGTGCGTCAGAGTTTGGCTTTTTTACTGCAGTACTGTTGGCATTACCAAGCCATTCCTGTGTAAATTGCCTACGATCTACAAATACCGACTTACCTCTGTTTTCCACTTCTTCTTCCTCGGAGTCTTCGGTCTCTGCGAGCACTTGGTACTTCTTTTGCAAATAAATTTCGTTGCTCTTGTCACGTAGACGCTTCTCCTCTTCCAGTTGCTGTAGAAGTCGTTGCCTAGTCTTCGCTGATCTTGTTGAGGAGGCCTGTGATCTCGCCGGTTCCATGTGCGCGACAGGTTTTGGCTCGTTATTTGAAGGTGGAAGATTTGCGTTTCGGCAGCTGATGCATGTCCAGCTTGCATCTTCGATCGTTGCATCGACCTGGACACATTGGAAATGGTACCAAGAGTCGCACTTATCGCATTGTACCATTTCAAGGGTGTCTGGGTGAGGACAGATCTTACAATTGTACTCTGCAACGGCCGTCGAGGTTGAAGCTATCGATTGTTGTTTTGACATTGTGTTCAGGTACCAAGCAACCAGAATATCAAGTAAGAATTTTTAAGAAATGTTACTAAGTTTTTACAGCCACAGTAAAACTTCGATTCTATTGGTGTGTGGCTTAAAAATTCTGAAATTTTATTATATTCTTATTACAAACAATTCATTAGATTTCTATTATAATTATTAAATTACCTTAGTACATTAGGATTATAATTTTAGGTTTAGATTAGTTCAAATAAAATAATATTGGTTATGATCGACCTTTAAATATGGCTTCTTGACATTACAATAAAAAGAAAAGAGTAAAACTAAAAGGCCGGAACAGAAAGAGAGAGCAATTAAAATTCGCACGCCAATTATTGTCTTCGGACATGTTAGGCTTTTAACACAAGAATGCATATGATCAGTGCACCCACGCTTAGATGGCGCTAACAGTGATATTTTCATGCTCATTGGGCGTCAAACATTTTGCAGGATGACTGATTTTTATTCATAAGAGCAAGTACATTTCTTTTTAATAATTTTGTTGATTTCCTGTTGTAAAATATGTCTGTATATGGGTATCCAGCATGGGATAGCATATGATAGCGTATATGATTGGTTGTTTTTCTTTTTCTATTATTGCACATATGGAACTGCACTTACCAATTCGGTGTTTGCAATTTAACATGAATGCGGTAGAGTGCACCGATTGGAAGTGAAGACTATGCAAAGCGAAAAAATGTAACAGCGGCCATCTCGTGTTCTGCCAATGTTGCTGGCATTTGAATAAATCCGTCCAAATGGCGTGTCAAGGCCATACATCATACTTTAAGCAGTATGCGACATACAATAGCGGCTGATAAGCGTTGACGTCGGCAACAGCTATTTACATCGATCCACTTGCCATGAATCGTAGAGTGATCTGATCAGCAATTCCTGCTCAGGCAACATTTAACGATTACTGGTAAAATCGTGAATAAAAATGATTACCGACTAAAACTGAAAGTACCTATACAAAAAAATGTTGACCGTGAGTGAAGAACGTAAAAAAAAGTTGTTTTGGACAACCGAAATCACCGAAAAAAATCCATATCGTCCCAAGTAGGTATTTATCTGCTGTATTCCATTCAATCATAATATGGTAGATTAGATGGGGCGCTCAGATCGACGAATTGCCACCCCTTCTTCACCATTCTCGTTCTCAATGTTGCCATCGAAATTGTTGAACCAATTATCCCTATCAGAAATGAAATCCATTTTCTAATCTTCATTACACTTCAACCTACGATGTATTTACTTTTTTCACAAAAATAGGCAAGAGCTACAGCAATAAAATCGATCTAATTCAGGTACTAACGACGTTAGACTGATTTTGAGGGTCCAGCTAATACCGAGTACTAACTAATACTCGGTACCAAATTCAGCTTAGTACTTTGTGAAGAAATGACTTAATACCTATTTGAGTATCAACTTTTGGTCTAATATTGGTATTAGCGCTAGTACTTTGTGAAGAAATCGGCTGTAAGTTTCGTCAACAAATAACACCTCCACCGTGATAGTCGGATGAAACCAAGGCCAATTTTTTCGGTTCCGATGGGAAAATGTACGTCAGACGACCAAAGACTTCCGAATTCGATCTCAAATATACAAAGAAGACAGTTTAACATGGCGGGGAAAATGTAATGATTTGAATGGTGCTTTGGTCCACTTTTCATCATAAAGGATAAAATATGTGCCGTCGTAGACCAAGTGGAAATCTTAAACACTGTTATGCTGCCATTTTCTGAAGAGTACCAGTACATGCCTATTAATTGGGAATTTATGCAGGATAATGACCCCAAGCACTCCTTAAAGTTGGCCAAAGAATGGTTTAATTAGAACAAAATCAATGTTATGGAGTGGCCATCACAATCTCCCGATCTTAACCCGATAGAACAACTATGAGGAGTTCTTAAGCCTAGGATCGGTGGCTTCGGAGCCAAAAACAAGAAAGAACTGTGGTCAATTATTCAAAATGCATGGCACTGTATAAAAAAATATAATAATTATTAAAATTTAGAAAAAAATTTTTCATTTCCTCAAGAAAAAAATATTAGTTTTATGTTTTTTAGGCCATTTTAAAAAAAAATTTTTGCTCAGTGTTCATAATGGAAACCCGCCCATTTTTTATACCCTCCACAGGAAGGTATATTCACTTTGTCATTACATTTGTAACGCCGAGAAGGATTCACCGGAAACCCTATAAACCCTGAATCAGGATCACATTCTGAATCGATTTAGCCATGTCCGTCTGTCTGTCTGTTGAAAACACGATATCGTCCAAACGAATCGACATAGGGGAACGAAATTTTGTGAGAGGACTTCTTTTTACCGGTGTCAGGTTGGTATTGAAAATGGGCTATGTCGGTCAAGTAGTTCTGGTACCTCCCATACAAAACCAATATTAAACACAGGCGTGTACCTATACAGTACATACAGTGGAGGGTATCAAAGCATCGGCCAGGCCGATGATAACACTTTTACTTGTTTTAATGTTTGAATGTTTTTTTTTTTACTGTATACGGAGAGAAAAATATCCAGTCAAATTAACACTTTGACCTGCTAAAACTGCTGATAATGTGAATGTGATGTCATGTTTGTTGTACTTCTCGTTCTCGAATCTCTACTGCACAACTGCACTGCAACTGCTTTGCTTCTGCTCACTGCTGTTACTGTAGTTGTAGAGTGTGTAGAGTAATGCAAGACGTTTGCCAGATTGGGCGCTTTGTCGTATTTTGGGCTATCTTTTTCCTTAAAAGAAAAGAAATTTCTTCCATGAGCGCCCAACACAATTTTGGGATATATTAGATAAAACGCGTCTTTAATGGAGTAGGTAGTACGAAAGAGTGAATTTATTATATGTCAAATAAAAGTAGGGTACGTTTACAATGTTAGGTCAGGTTACGAATATAGGATAACACCAACACTCCTCCTTAACCTGAGGATTGTCGGATTCCCATTGCTTCTCGGAATAATCCTTGTTTTATTTTCTCCAATGGTTTTGTGAGAGCATCGGCAATTTGCTGTTCAGTGCTGACGTAATTTAGTTCAATTTGACCTTGGCTGAGTGTGTCTTGCACGAAGTGGTGACGAATATCAATGTGCTTCGTCCTGGGGTAAAATCCACCATTGGTTGCAATTGCGATGGTACTTTGATTGTCACAAAGTATTTGCAGCGGCTGATGTTTTCTTCCAAGTTGAGCCTTGATCCCATTCCACCAAAGGGCTTCTTGTACGGTTGCTGAAAGCGCCATATATTCAGACTCACACGATGATAGCGCAACTGTTTGTTGTTGTTTTGAGCACCAAGATATGGCTCCTCCTTGGACAATAAATACGAATCCGGTTGTAGACTTGCGGTTGTCGACATTTGCTGCCCAATCAGCATCAGTGTATCCAACAATGTGATCACTAGAATTTTTCTTATATTGCAGCTTGAGCGACGATGTTCCACGTAAGTAGCGTAGTAAATGTTTTACAGCAAGCCAATGTCGCGGTCCGGGGTTCGAGTTGAAACGGCTGAGAAAGTTTACTGCATAGCAAATGTCCGGTCGAGTACATTGTGATAAATAAATGAGACAGCCGATCGCTTCCTGGTAAGGAACATTCTGCATTTGTTTAATGTCTTCGGTACTAGTAGAGCAATCTTCTTGCGATAATTTTTCGCTTGTATTCATAGTTGTTTTTACAGGTTTTGCGTCCTTCATTCCGAATTTATCAAGAATTTTCTCAATGTACTGCTCTTGATCCAGTGCAATCATATCTTTTCCTTGAGTGATACGCATTCCAAGAATTTGTGTAGCATCACCAAGTTCCTTCATGCGGAATTGCTTATGTAGTTCTGATTTGATAGTCTTGAGCAAGTTTTCGTTATTGCAAAATAGCAAGAGATCGTCCACATAGACAGCTACTATGAGAATTTGATCGTCTTTGATTTTAAAATATATACAAGGGTCATGTTTAGACTCTTGTAAGCCAAATGATTTCAATGCTCGGTCAAGTTCTTGATTCCAGACTCTACTGGACTGCTTTAGTCCATATAAAGCCCTGTTCAAGCGACACACCTTTGATGGGTGGTTTTTGTCTTTGAAGAATGCAGGCTGCTCCATGTATATTTCCTCCGATAGCTGTCCTTGCAGAAATGCCGTGACAGCGTCCATCTGCTCTATCTTCAGATCTAGATGGGCAGCTAGAGCAAAAAGGTATCGCAGCGAGCTATGACGAACAACTGGGGAGTACGTATCTTCATAATCCACCCCCTTCCGCTGCGAGTATCCTTTTATGACCAATCTCGCTTTATAGCGGTCGATATGGCCTGTAACGTCACATTTAGTACGGAATATCCATTTGCATTTAATTGCTTTCCGATTTGTTGGCAGTTCAGCTAGCGACCAAGTGTCGTTATCAAGCAGTGATTGGAATTCCTCTTCCATTGCCAGCTTCCAATGATTCGCATCTGGACGAGACAATGCTTCATCTGGCGTCGCCGGATCGTTTATGTTTAGCTGTGGGAGATATATGCCAGTACTAGGAACTTCAAATGCTGTTTGCTTAGGATACTTGCCTTGAGGTATGCGCCTCACATCGTTGGGCTTAGACAACTGTTGGCTAGAAACCATAACATGTCGATTCTGGTACAATGGAGGCGCGACAAGTCCTGTGAATCCAAGTAAGGGTTCCGTTCCGGATGTCGAAGGTTGATGACTTGATGATATGCTCTGCTCATCTGCATCGGTTGACTGACCTTCAGAATATAGAGACGAGGAAAAATCATCTGTTTCAACAATAAAATCTTTATACTTGCCTGGTATATGGCGCTCCCTTTCGCTGCGCCTCAACACCTGCGGTTGCAGTGGGTCAGAGTCAGTTTGCTGAGGGAGCGCATTAGAAATAGATGTTGTCCTATTTAAGGTCATTTCGTCAGGCTCCTCATCATCTGCATCTTCATATAGACTGGTATTCGTGGACTGTATATCGAGTTTATTTTGAGAGTCTAATTGAATTTCTGCATGTTGAAATGCTTTATTTGAATTTATCTGCGACAATTGCGAGGTTTTAAGTTCGGCTATACAGGAATCTTCGTTGATAAACGACACATTACGGCTCTTAAAAATGCATTTCTTCTCGGGGTCATAGAGACGATAGCCTTTGGTGTGCTCATCAAATCCTGTCATAATACATTCTGTTGCCTTTGGATCCCATTTTTTTCGATTGGCTTTCGGGACGTGCGCCATTGTCACAGTTCCGAACACTTTAATGTGTGACAAATCCGGTTTCTTGCTAGTCCATGCTTCCACTGGTGTCAAGCTTGTGCCTTTTGACGGCGAACGATTCAATAGGTACACCGAGTACGCAACTGCTTCAGCCCAAAACACTTTCGATAAGTTAGCATCGGCAAGCATACATCTTGCCTTCTCAACTATTGATCTGTTGTTTCTCTCGGCTACGCCGTTTTGCTCTGGTGTGTATACATTTGTAGTCTGATGATGGATACCGTTCTTTCGTATTAAAAGTTGAAATTTGTGGTTAAGGAATTCTTTCCCATTGTCGGTACGCAGTATTTTTAGCTTCTGACCGCTTTGCTTTTCAGCATAGTTGCGAAAGTCTTCAAAGCATGTTGTTACTTCCCAATCTTCTTTTGTTTTTAGGAAGAACACAAATATTTTTCGCGATTTGTCGTCGACAAATGTGAGGAAGTATCGATAACCTCCAAGCGATGGGGTTTCCATGGGTCCACAAATATCGGAGTGCACAATTTCGAGCAACTGAGTAGCTCTTCCACCACACTTGTTGAAAGGAAGCCTGATTTGTTTGCCAATGGGACAAATTTTGCAGTCTTTGTCGACCATTTTTGCAAATTCGATACCTGTTGCCAAGCCACCGTTGAGTTTGTCCAGACTTCTGTAATTTAAGTGACCCATTCGCCTGTGCCAAAGTTCTCGACTACCCGTCAATCCACACGCAAATGCTTTGCTCGGAGGCCTCGTATCAAACTTAAATAAATCGTTAGTTAATGAACCAGTGGCAATTACCTCTTTCGATGGATCCAAGACTTTTACGCCTCTATTGTCGAAGATGACAGTGTGACCTCTTTTGACGATGCGACTGACAGATAGGAGATTTGTCGACAGTTCCGGGATGTATTTTACGTCTTTCAAATCAATTGACGATTTTTGGCAGACTGGTATCAATGTCGACTTTCCACAGCCCTGTATCTGCATTGCTTCGTTATTTGCGGCAACGACTGTGCCTGAGTCTGCTTGCACACTTTCCAGCATCTCCTTGTTAAATGCCATATGAGATGTGGCACCGGAGTCAAAATACCAATCGTGTTTGCTTGTGACACCAATTGTGGATAAGACGGTACTAAATGCGTTTTGTTTATGGTCACTGCTTTGCGTTTTTGATCGGCAGTTCTTTGCGATATGACCAAAACGATGACATTTCCTGCATCGCGGGCCTTTTCGATGATCATTAGATTTATTTTCGCGTTGAAAATGGTCTTTGCCCCTGTTTGTATAGAATGCAACCGAATTGTCCTCTCCAGGTCGCATTTCCTGTAACAATTTGGTCTTAATTGCGTCACCTGTTATTTTCGACCCAGAATTTTCTAACGCCATTATCATCGGGCGATACTCTTCTGGTAAACCAGCCAACAAAAGTGTTCCTATCCATTCGTCATCGATTGGAAAACCAATTCCATTTAAAGATTGTGCGGTCGATATTATTTCGTTTACATATTTGTCCATTGAGCCGCAATTCGACAGCGATGTGTTTATCATTTTGCGCAGTAAACCTACTCTACGAGTCAGACCATTATCCTCATAGGCATCTGCTAAATCGATCACAGGATCGATGACTAGTGTAAGCTTGCTTCTGGCTTTGCGATCTTTTTCAGGATCAACTGCAGTTTTGGGAGTACCATTCGCATCCAATTCGTACTCTATTGTCGCTGTCCACAGATCATCCAAATCAAGAAATGCCTGTGCAGAAATTTTCCACGTTGGGTAATTATCGCGACCACGCAGCTTTTCTATAGTAAGGCCGTTCATTTTTACGCGTAACCAAATTAATTTTAAAGAGCAAACGAATGTAAAAAATTAAATGTTAATCAATTCACGTGACCTGGGCACATAACCTATTAGATAAAACGCGTCTTTAATGGAGTAGGTAGTACGAAAGAGTGAATTTATTATATGTCAAATAAAAGTAGGGTACGTTTACAATGTTAGGTCAGGTTACGAATATAGGATAACACCAACAGGATATATATCGTTTTACAAATTTTGTCTTAATTTTGTTTGTTTTATTCTTTCGCAAAACTAAAAAAGCTAACTCCTAAAAATTATTAAATTTTAAGACAAATTCGGAATTTCGGTCCTAGTATCAACTTAAATTATACGCGTCCCGGATTCAGAAAACTTCCGATCAAAATGCTTCCCCAAACGAAGAGAAATACATCCTACCTTGATCTTTTGCAGGATCAGTGGAATAAATTGATTTGAATTAACTGGAAAGTTGTGTTTCCGGTTGAGATACCACAAAATCCAGAACATGTTTGGGCTTACGTGTTATCAAACGTATGAAACGGCCCCAACGAAGACCAAATGCCAACACTTCCAATAAGCATTGCTGTAGTAGCGTTTTCATTTATGAATTCAATTAAGACCAAACCGCGAAAAATATTGTCAACGGAATCCCTCGATGCTTTGATGCACATACACATCAATTCGACTGTTAAAAATGTTTGTTGTAATTATTTTATACCAACATTGGAAATGATCAGCAAATTTACATCAGACATATATACAGAGGGTACTGATGTGATGATGATGACAGTGAATATTTTATAACTGAAGAAAACAATAAAGATTTCAAAGGTTCTGGATAAAGTTTCGGATAGTTAGCTGACACATTACGCTATCCACCAGATAAAAGCTGTATTTTTTTCCGTTTCATCGTCAAAGTCTCTGATGAACTAACTTGAGCAAAAATTTATCAGCCACTAAGTTTGTTTCGATTTACATGTAAATTTGTTGCCTTTGTTTGTTTCGTGTTTTCTAATATTTTTTATTGTTTTCGGAAAGCCAAGAGAAAAAAGACCTTTGATAAATTATCGAAAGAAAAAATTGAAGCAGCAAAAATAAAAAAAAAAAATATTTTTAACAGAGGAACTGGAGCAGGTGTCCGCGGATACTCGGTTTTCGGCTGAGCTATTTTTTAAACTGGGCCCCAACCAGGCTGACTATCTGTACGTGTCGTATGACACCTTCGTCGAGCCCAGGGGAAAGGGGTATAGGATAAGACGTTTTGGTAAGCCGAAATCGAATTCTGAAATGTTCATCATAGAGTGTTTCAAAATAATTTGAAAACTATATTTTTTCCAGTCACTTCAAATAAATATTAAGTTTATCTTCCGGAAAAAGGATTTAACAGCCACTTGAACCGGCTATGATACTCTATCCGAGACTTTATCTGTCAGATATCACTATCCGAAACCTTTGAAACCAAAAGTTGAAGTTTAGCTGATAGATAGGTAAGTTCCGGATAATCTATCCGAGACTTTAGTAGCTAGTCTTGGAACTGGCCCTAAGTGTTTGTATCATAATGATTATTAAGTGTGATATATATTTTTTTTTGTTGAAGTTTTGTTTACTTTAATAAACATAATATATGATTGTGTACCTGTTTTATAATAAAATACAAAAACCGAATTATTTTCAACGATTTTTGGGCTTCTTTCCCGACAACGATATTGGGCTACATTTTTTTAAGATTTGGGCGCTTAAAGCAAACTAAACAACCTTCCTAGGCATTATGTAGTTTGTGGTGGTGCTAATGCTGAATCTTAATGCTGGTCGAGTGCGTATGACATATGGGAGAGAATATTGCTAATTGCTATAATGCTACTGCAATGCAATGCAACTGCATCAGTGCAGTATGTAGTACACTCCTTCTGGCGCTGGCCAAGTATTTCGCCTTTCTCTTCTGCAGTTACAACTTTTCCTCACCCCATTTGATTGAAAAACGATTAAAATATACGCGAAATAAATATAAAAATACCGTCAGCTTCAATAAATTGATCCACATCAAACAAATTGCCTCTGTCCCTATTCAAGTGCTGCAAATAAAGTTCACTTTTTTTTTGCATGGTCAAAGAAAAGCCACAATAAAATGTACATAACTGTAAAATTGTGAAAATTTAGTTTCGCTCCTAAAAGTTGCCGATTACTATGTATGTAGTAAATAAAAGCATAAAGTAAATACCGATATTTAGGAATGAGAAAGAGCAACACAACATGAAATGATTAAATTAATCGTGTCCCTATTCATGTGCTTGGGAGTGTATCTTATCTTATCAATTTATTAATATAACCACTTTTTTATGAATCTTCATCAAGTAGTTCTGTTGCCTCCCATACAAAACCATGAGTGTACCTGTACCAGCTCCAGCACATACAGTGGAGGGTATCAAAACATCGGCCAGGCCGATGATAACACTTTTACTTGTTTTTTTATTTTATTATTTTTATCTAATGCGCAAATCTCATCGTCCACATCACTCACACAGTCACACTCATGGTTTGATATTTCCCAGCAAACATTTTTCTTCAGTAAAAATTAAGAATCACTTTACATTCAGTAAAAAATGAAGAACATGCCTTAATTTAACATTCATTTATGTGAACCAAATCTGGTTTCAGTTTCAGGTTAAAACGAATATTGACATTCGATTTTCATTCACATAAGTGAACAAAAATGATTATGAGCAATCTCCAAAAAAATATCTCGCACTACATTTTCAGAATTCAAATTTAAAACGACATTCAAATTTCCTTCACCTAAATGAATAAAAGTGACAGTGCACAAGATCGTAAAGAAAAAGATCGAGGGTAATTTTTGTGCAAGAGAAAACTTGTTTTTGCGCAAATGGAAACAAATAAAATATAAAAATTAGATAATTGCTTGCAACGAACGGTGGTCCCCACTCCCGAAAATATAAGGATTAAAAAGTTTAAAAAAATATAGAAACACCAGCAATAAAAACATCTGCGAGCAAAAGCATTTTCTTGAAGGGGTACCTACTCAGATCAAAAAATCTGCACGGGCTCTAACAACCGTAGTTGCCCTACGAAGTAAGTTAAAAAACAAAAATTATAAGCTCATATTAACTTGTTGCAACCCTTTGAGTGGAGAGCGGCAATTAGAAAGTCTGACACTATTTGAAAAGTATTTATTTAGCTAATTTAAGGAATATAATAATAATTAATATTAAATATAAAATATAATACGCAACGTGCACCAATCCAGTTTTGCAACGATCCAAAAGATGACAGCGGAAGATAAGTGACAGCTAAGCGATGATAGTTCAGTGTTGGTTTTTGATTTGTGCGAAAAGCGGTGTTGCCAGCTTCTAATTCATTCTATCGAATGCAACATAACTAAATTTATTATTTTTTTAAAAGATGCATTTCACGCCAACAACAACCATCCGGAGGATTTTTTCGAGCAAGCAGCGATGAGGCACACTCAATACGAAAACGAGCGGCTCAAGCCAAAAAAAAAAAAACTGAATATAAGCATTAATTTTAGTGAATGTTTCTCTTTCTGGGTTCGTCGTGAAGATCACCTATACAATTAAATTGTGTAAGATTTGGAGTGACGGTGCAGACATAAGTCTATGCTATTAGCCCTTTAATAATTTACTTAGTTACTTTCTGGGTGGTTGTAGTGGGCTCTAGGTCAAAATGAAACATTTTATTTTGTTCACTACGTTTCGTCCATATCTACTGCAAGTATCTCCGTGCCCTGTTGAAGCGATATAGTTTCGCCTTTTCTGATATTTTATATTAAACATATAAAAACATACATAATGTTAACATTAAGCTTTAACACGTCAGGTTATTCATTTCGTGGTAGAGGGTGTGGTAAACTATTTAATTTAAGGAAATAGCTATACGGCGATAAAATATATACATGTACTCTTCTACAGAATGGAATATTTAACTATAATAACACTGTTCGGTTTACTGTTTCGCGAAGTCACAACCACAAGCCCAATTCAATATTCGTTTCGCATGTCATTGACAAAAGGGTCGTCCAACAACAATTTATAGAAGCTAAATGAGGTGCTAGACTTTGTTCTTACTTTATGTTTCACTGAATATACTTAAAAGCACTTCACGTAGGCTATTTAATATACTCAGAGTTGCCAATTTATTGTCGTATTTTAAGTAACGAGCGGCAGCCCATTTTGTTTTTTTTTTTTCTTTTTAATTATGTGAGTGTCCGCGGCAGCATATTGATTATGTAAAAAATCAGAATTGACTTAGTTTTTAGATTTCACAATTTGAATACAAAATAAAAACATTAAGGGTATTCATGCAACGTCGTAAGTTTACCATTTGCGTAAAATGGTAAGTTTACGACAAACGTTTCATGAAGGCCCCAATTGCTGTTTGTGGTAAATGGTGGTAAACCAATCAGCTGTTTCACATGAGACGGAACGAAAGAATAGATAAAATACGAACAAACCACTTTTGTTGCAATTATAAAGAGAAAATTGCACATTGTACTATTCCAAGTGTAGGATAATTAAATCGTCCATCAAATTGTATTAAGAAAACAAGTTTTAAAAGGGTTTAAATAACCAAATTTCCAATTCCAATCTTTTTGCCGCGAACGAAAAATCACTTTGTTGGAATTGGAAATTTCGTTATATCCATTCTTTTAAAAGTTGTTTTCTTAATACAATTTGATGGACTATTTAGTTATCCTACACTTGGAATAGTAAAATGTGCAATTTCTATTTATAAATGCATCAAAAGTATTATAAATGCATGCGAAGTAATTTTTTCCTGATTTCGCGCCTTTATTTCAAGTGTGAAATGTCACATTGACCTCGTCGTAAGTTTACCATCTCGGTTTTCCACACAAATTCTCGTAGTAAGTTTACCATCTCGTCGTAAATGATTTTCCATACAAATTTTGACAGTTCATTTACCACGTCGTAAACTTACGACGTTTACGACGAGTTTACGACGTTGCATGAATACCCCTAGTCCGGCCGGCTTCGCCAGGCCTTTTTTGGCTTTTTAAAATTTTTTATTTATTTTATTTCGCCTATCAATTGATGACCGTAATTACCGAAATTTAAAAAAAAAAACTAAATTGGTTGAAAATTACGAGCGAAAGAGAGGAAGCATACAGTTTTTCCCACTTTTCTTTATATATAGAGATAGAGATAGCTGTAACCGGAATTGTATTGCTTAGGTCTTAGATGACAATGTTCTTTCGTAAAATGCGAGAAAAGAGAATAAATCGATTTGCTGGTGCTTTCTTTCTGCCTAAACCTGAAATACAGCAATACAAACAATACAAAAAAGGATTAATGAAAATCGGCCCAGCGGTTATCGAGATATAACGTCATCGAGTTTCACCCCATAGAAGATGTTTTTTGTATAGCATAAGATTTTGTTTTTTTGTATGGGAGGTGCCACGCCCCTTTGTCCGATTTTGACCAATCTTCACAGGAGCACCCAACGGCCAATACGTAAGATTAAATGTAAGTTTAAGCTCAATCAATTTGGTGGTTTTCCAAATATACGATTTTGAATATACATACATATAAATTTTTTTGCCACGCCCCTTTGTTCGATTTTGAATTTGTTTGGCCTATTGACCGATCACCTTAATGTTTTTTTTTTAAATCAATGAGATTGGTTGAAAATTACGGGCGACAGAGGGAAACATACATTTTTTCCGCTTTGTTTTATATACATAGTTACATAGAGAAGAGAAGAGATAAAATAAATGTTTTGACCAATTTGTTTAAATAGGTACCTTAAACAAAGTGTGTGCTATAAAAATTTAATACGTGTTGTTATTGTTCTTTCGTTAAAAAACTTCTTACAGATTTATATGTTTTATAGACCTATTTCCAGACCCAAAATAAAACTCAAAGAAGCATCGATATTCACTCACTTTTGATGCTCACTGTAGCCCGCATCCGCAAGCAAGAGTATAATCTCTTAAATCTGTATTCAAAGCATGATCGCGCGCAGTGTTGCCAGAATTTTAAAAATCAAAACACTAAACAGCAAAAAAAATGTTATAATGTATGAAAACTAAATAAAAAAAAATGCTAAGCGAAAGAAAAAAGATATCGTAATTTATATCTACCTTCATGAGCCTTTCAGGCAAATTTCATACAAATTCTTCTATGTACAGAAATAATTTAAAAGGTGTCGATTGTGAAAAATTTAGATGGTTTTATACATTTTTCTGTTTTATGGGAAAGCGATGAATCACGTTTTATTAAAATATATAAAAAGAAGTTGTTACATACAAAGAAAATGAAGCGAATGAAATATTTAAGATACTTCAGCGTGACGAAAATACTATTTAAGACGGAATTCTAATGAATTTGCTTGCACAAATTGAAGCACAACAACTACTTATTACCAGTAATGTTGCTGGTCGGAACTAAAGTAACAACAACACTAATTGATTATCATATTTTTTATGAAATTACATATTTAAATTTCATCTACATTTTTCACAGATACCATACAATTCCCTAATTGAATTATGAGTATTTTTTTAATTTAAATTTGACAGCGCGGCATGTCATTCTGGTTCATCACTTTATATCAGTATTTATAGTGCCCAGCAAACCACTGGGCTAACAAATTAGAAAATAGAAAACAAAAACATGAAATCGTGTTTTTTCACATTTCGCATTCCAATACCTCGGCAAATAGTAGAAACAATGAATACTCTGAATACTGCATCTCAGCATAGGATGGCTTAGAGTGACTTCTGATCTGACCAGCATTTCAATGAAAAGAAAACAAAAATTTAAAAATTGGAAAAAATTATGAAAATGCTAAAAAAGCATATATTAGAAAATATAGAAAAATGCTTTCAGGATTTTGAAAATCCTAGATCCACCATTAAAAATGCCGAAATGGCATCACTGATCGCGCGTATATTCTAAGAGAAATGTTGCATTAAATGTTTATAAATCCGTGGAGGGCTGCAACTGCAAGCTGCACACCAACAAGCAACAACCCAAATCAGCCCAGCGCCAGCATCCAATTTTATTTACACTCCTCAGACGCTCGCGAATCCTCAACGAATATGGGGGACTGTGTACCTACAGAATGTTTGTTGTCAGCTAAAGATATAAATATGTAGTTTCTGAACAGTGTTAAGCTTGAATTCTTATTTAAGTCACGATTAAAAAACGGCAAATAATTTATGAAAACGTAGTCCACGTCTATTTTTATTGTCGAAATTTATATATTCAAAGTGGACAATATAAATTCTTCAGAAGTCCGTATTTGCTATTTATGTGTTTATAAAGTTCGGTTTTCGGCAGTATATGGCAGACTTTGATATCAATTGGGTGGTGGTGATACGATTCGCGACATTTAAAATTTGCTCCAGAATTAGCACACTTCGTCTCGAAATTAATTCAGAATTGCAAAAGACGCTATATTAGTGCGAGTAAATGCTATAATACTTTAAAGAAAAGAGTTTTAATCAGCGTCGAAAACTAAACCGGAAATATCTTTGTGATTGTAAAAAACAAAAATATTGTGATAAAAGTGTAAAAAGATATACATGTGTATTTCTACGAATACATGTATTAAATCTATCATTATTATTTGTGAAGAAAAATAAGTTAGAAGTGTTGTACCCGCGAGAATAAAAGTCGATATGCGGAATATCACAGTAAACCTAATATTGATGCTACTGGTGTCAATTTTTGTCACATATACATCCGCTGATAATAATTGTCCCAAAAGATGTACGTGCTTTCAACGAACAGTACGATGTATCCGGTTCAAACTAAATGAAATTCCGAAATTTCCAACTGACACTACCGTCATGTAAGTAAAACTTGGAACCGCATACATAGACATACATAACCTAATTCGGTATAGCTGCCGGCTTCCGCTTAATCCTAATTATTATAGGCATTTTTTAAACATAGACCGTAATATCTTACATTTTATTGAAGTTAAAAAATGCGTGATTAAGATACATATTAATAATTCAAGCAACTAACGACTCATTTGAATGCACAACGGATTACATACTTAAAAAGATAATAAGGGTATTTACTTAATCTGATAAATAATAAATTTATGCAGCTCGTAAATGTATAAATTTCTGCGGTGCTTTAAGTAAACACCCCTGGGAAATGTAATTGCGTAAATCGCGTAAATCTGGAATCAAACAAAAAATTCATACGGCTGTCTGTCAAAGTTTGACATTTTTGATTTGCGTAACTTTCCGCGGTTGATTTCCGAGCCTAAATCGTCGCGGAAAATTATGAGTTCTGCGTAAACTATTCTCCATACAAAATAAGACAGTTCATTTACGAGGTGTTAAATTTCGACAGTTTAACAGACGCCCTGGGTCGTCGCGTCGTGGTGCTACCAACGCCTTATTAGTAGACACGAGAAATGCGGTGTGTGCGTTGAAGTGCGGGTAATGCGGGCAGATTACAAAATCAAATCTATGTTAGGAAATGTAGATGTCCAACGTAGGCACGATTTTGCGGTAAACCCGTGCGTTGCGATGTTCCCGCATCGCAAGCATTGTTTGAAAATCAAACTGGTTTGATTTTGCCCGCATTATCGTGCGGAAAATATGATGGAAGTTTTTATTTCATAAATGACAGAAGGAGTGCGGAGAGGGAATGGAACAAAGTTTTCTGAAATGTCGAAAGTTATTATCTGTATACCTATATTGCACTAGTTGTGTCGTGTTTCTTTTTTAGATTTTATTAATATTCTTATTTTCAATAAGCTGTTTCCTATCAAAAAAATCGTTCTTGCCGAAATAGAAGTCATTTTACACAGAATGACAGCAGTTTATTAAAGCCATCCGCATGAACGCATTATCGTGTTCTAATTGGACACTTTCCGCATTCCCCGCAAATAAATGCGGTGCGTTCAAGCAACGCACCACCCGCAAAATCGTGCCCGTGTCTACGCTGGACACGGCGTAAGGGCGTCGCAACCGCAAGTTTTATTTTTTCACTGCAGTAAGACTCCAAAGGTCCAAACAAAGGAAAAGCATTACGTTTCTCTTTACGAATACTAAGAGCAAGGTCAAAGCGAAATCCAATAGTTACATTCAGGGTTACCTTTGAGACACCTTAGTGTAAATTAGACACCTTTTCGAGCATTCGGACACCAGGAGACCTCTTTTTTAAAAAATCCGATTTTGGACACCTTTTCGGAATTAAGGAACTTTTATCATGATTTTTATCTTTGCATTTAAATTCAGTCCCAAATGTTCTTTGTTCACACGCATAACGAAGGTCTGCGAGTTTTCCTGTGTGGATATAAATGTACCGATTTCTGACATATAAGCCCGTTCGGGTTAGAGGGACCTTGGGTGTTACTAAATCATTTTAAGCCTTCACCTGCCTTGTTGGCTACAAACAAAAAAAATTTTTATTGTAAACTTCGCTATTGTGAGTAAGAAAAAATTAACTTGGACACTTAAAATTATTATATTACCACATTTTTAGTTAATGTATACTAAAATTTTTTTCGCAGAGTTGTTTTCTGTACTGTGTTGTTCCACACCGGCAATTGCAAATTAAAGTTGTGCACTAAGAAAACGTTGACTATCGTTAACTATCGTTAACTTTAATTTGCAATTGCCGGTGTGGAACAACACAGTACAGAAAACAACTCTGCGAAGGAATTAATTTGTTGTTTCATAATAAGGACTTGCAAAAATGTGCCAACATCCTCAAAAAATATACCCCAAACTAGAATCAGATATCAGTCACGATTTTCCTTTTTGTCGTGTTGTTTTAATATAAATTTGTATGGGACACTTTTTTACCGCGCGGACACCTTTTTGGGCACTTTACAAAAATTTTCTGAGGTAACCCTGGTTACATTGCAGTCGAAGATTAGGCGCGTTTGTGTTTCCCGCATTTCCACAGTCAGACTTGCTTCGTGGCTGGCACTCGTATATTTGCCTGGCACTCAAAATAAGGGTTTTTCTGGTACTGGTCGTTGCCAGCCAGATTCGTCGGGGCATTGCCGCGGTCCATTAGAGTGTACAGGAGAACCCGAGGCAGTAAATTCCTCTCCGTGCACAAGAAATCGGCCTTTCGCAAGCTCAAAGTTAATGAACATTGATAAAGCTGTTTGTCCGCTAACTTGGCTTCGGAGCGGTTGGAAGATGGCCGCAATTTTCGCCGAAAAATCTTCTTTAACGACGAGGTGCATTTTTAGATGAATGTGGTATGTTAACAAGAAAAATCACCGTAAATACGGGACGACGATATTTCAACGTCGACCCGTCCTTATTGAAAACCATTATAGTGAATCTTCTGTAAGATCGACTTCTATTCACATATCTGTGCTTTTAGAAGAAGGGCGTCGAAAAAATATTTCCATCTCTCTAGGGAGTCGCAGTATGAAAAAGATTGCAAACCCCTGGTTAAAACCATATAAATTGCATAAATACCTGTTGTTACCGTCTTGTAAATTATCGATGGGCAAAATTAAACAATTATTTCCACCAAATTCAATACAACCAATTTTATTGCTTCGTAATTCTTTTTTTCTCTTTCCTAACCTTACAGACTAAAAAATCTTCCTCGTGTCGTTTTTCATTTTTTTCACTTCTGCTCTATTCTTCCGAATTCGTGGCTCGTTCCTGGTATCAGATCTCGTAAAAATATTATGTTGGTAATATAAATATTAGTAATATTACATAGTATAATCATGTTTGAGGTTGGAGTCACCATTTTTGCCGATTTTTTAAGACGAAAGGGAGAAAAAAGGGGAAAGGGATAAAAACGGGGAAAAAATTCAAAAAGGGGAAAATCTTAAAATCCTATCAAAAACAGTTTGTAAGAAAATCTTCTAGAATGAATACCTACAAAACAATCTACAAAAAATAACCATGCTCAAGAAATGTGCCCATGCAACACCCACTTAATTTTTTGTTTGGTTTCTGAATGCATTCATTCTTTTGACATTTAATAAAACTATAACCATGGCCATACATTCCTTACCATGAACGTCGTGTACAGAGAGACAGCTAGATTTTGAGTGAGTAGAAAAAAAGATAGGTAGTACAGAAAATGGACCAAAAATCCACTTTCAGAAATAATTTTCACATGAGCATGGCGCATGATTACGAAGGTTATTTTCCGGAACCATAGCGCTTTCGACAAAAATCTTTAATTGGTATTTGCGTTGGTAGAGTGAGGACGTATAATCGGCCGTCCGCTTCGAATTTACCATCAAATTTTTGTATTTTCGATTTCATTATTCCTGTACCTGTCAAATTTTATTTTATTGCAATGAGGGTTTGTTTTTGTGTGTAGCCAAGTCGTTCATTAGAATGAAAGTTATGCCACACATCCCTTCCCATGAAAGTCGTTTCGGGCGAGACAGGTCGATTTTAAGTGAGTAGAAAAGAGAATGGATCTGCAGTGTAATATACGCTTCTTTTCTCAACTAGATAACCTAAAAATCTACCCGTCTCGCCCGACACGACTTTCATGGGAAGACATGTGTGGCTTAGCACATAGTGTGTCCTTGAACTATGCCTTAATTCAAAATATTACGCGAATTTCTAAACAACGGCGGCACAACTTAATGTGTAATAATTCTCATTTTATTTTGGATTTTGAATGAAGAAGGAACTAACAAAAAAATACAAATATCTCAAGCAATTGGAAGCATTGCTCGAGTTCAAAACATGGTTAAGTATGACAAGATTTTTTCTTCGGAAAAAAATGGATTTTTTTTCTTTCTAAAGGGGAAAAAATATCATGTTGGTTTTAAAAAAAGGGGATTTCTTTTCTTAAACCCTGGGAACACTGACCAACAGACGTGTAGACGTCCAAGGCCTAGCTTCTTTACAACCATGCGTTTGTGTGAGTTTTATTTTTGGGACGAATGGATGGGACCTACCATTTTACGCCAAGTCCGAACGGCTTAATTGAGAAGCGCCTTAGTGGTAGTGCATAAAAATGATGACGGTCTTATGTATATTTTTTTAGGGTAAAATCAAAATATTATTGATAATGGACAATTTCGATAACATGAAACGTGTTTTCCTGAGAAACTGTATACTTTTAATACACCTGGTCTTCAAATTAAAAAATTACAGTAATTGTTACACTATTGGTAAATAAAACATAAATATTTTACTTATGCCTTAAAACAATAATATAAGATAACAATAACACAACACAAATGCCTCTATGGAATGTCATCATCGCATAGTTATACTTAGCCATTAATGGAATAATTGCATTGTACAAAATGCAGTCAGCCTAACCCGCTGTGGAACATTATGATATCGCCTACACTAATTGATATGATGATACAAACAATTTAGCAATCACATATACACCGTAAAAGAGACCCTAACATTGACTACTTTGAACTTAAACACGTTGTTACTAATATTTACTAAGTCGTATTAAGGATTTTAAAAAATTGCACTACTGGGACTTATATATTATTACGTTTAAATACCCAGCGTTGACATTGACTGGGGTTATAACAGTTTGCAAAATAGAAATTATTTGTTTTATGTTATTATTTAATAGATACTTTTTAATTGAGATTTTCAAATTAAACTCAAAATTACAAAAGCTAAGCAAACAAAATACGCAAATTTTTTAAAGAAATTAACAGAGTCACGAAATAATATATATATATAATTTCAAGAACGTACATTTTAGAAATATGGGTACAAGGTTATGTTTTTTTATTTTTAATTTAGAACACTTTGAAAAAAATTTTCAACGGATTGATCTGAAAGGGGATCGTCAAGATCTGATGTTCTTGTAAAACCCTTTTATACATTTGACCGGGTGATCAAAGTTGGGAACTCCATGGTCTAGGAAAACTCATGATTTGTATAAAGCAACATTTTCATTTTTAAATTACAATAATATGTGTGTTTTTTTGCTAATCTATTATACCTTTACAAAAAAACAGATTATCGGGGCTTAAGTATTTCTTTATAAAAGCTTAGCACAAAAAAAAAAAAACTTCAGCAAAAAAAGAAATTCTGAAAAGTCTAAAAGAAAAACATATTCACAAACGATATCTACAAATGCGTATATATATAATTATATATAATAAAATTAAGCCCTAAAATGTAAGTCGTCAATTCACGCCTTAAAGCATTTACCGATTTTAACAAAACTTTTACACATCTATGGTATTGGTCCTTATACGGTTTCTGTGAAGTTTGGTCAAAATTGGACAAAGGGGCGTTTCACCGCCCATACAATAAAAAAACCTTCAAAATAGTAGGTATATCTCGAAAACCACCAAATCGATTGAGCTCGAACTTACAGACAATCTTAGTTATTGGTCCTGGAGTGGTCCTGGTGAAGTTTGGTCAAATTTGGTTAAAGGGGAGCGGCACTTCACATACAAAAAAAAATATTCAAAATCGTATACCTCCTATGCAAAAAACATCTTCTATGGAGTGAAACTCGATGACGTTATATCGCCATAACCGCTGGGCCGATTTTCATTTTTCTTTTTTTGTTTTGTTCATATTGCTGTATTTCAGGTTTAGGCAAAAAGAAAATCCCACAAAGTCGATTTATTATCATTTCTCGCATTTTACGAAAGAACATTATTACCTAAGACCTAAGCAATACAATTCCTGAACACGGCCAAAGCCGGGCGGGTACAGCTTCTTCGACAGTCTTGGAATTGGAAGCCAAAGTTTTTAAAATTTGTAACATTGATATAAATAATGAAAGTCAATTATATTGTCTAGGCAATACGATTTCTGAAAAAACGAAAAATGTTTTTACCACAGAGCATTACAATAAAAACAGTTTATCTATTTAACTATAACGTACTGAGTAAAATGGAAAAACTGAGAGTAATCCATTTCCCCTGTTTTAAATTTTTTGGAATTTTCTAAACGCCAAATTTCGACTTACAAAAAAATGAAAAATGAAAACTGATCACTACCTAAGTGATAGCTCAAAAGTTTGACAAATATAAATGTATTTATTTTCGTCTTCAACGATGTCGAACGAAGAAGTTGTAATTGAATTTTCTCCTAATGCTAGGTTTCCACTTGTCGATTTGAAATTGACAATTGACATATTTTTATGCTAATTAAAAAATTGGCAAGCGGAAATAGCGAAAAATTGCTTGTCAATGAATTGACTAACAGCGTTTGCGAATAACTGACAAAGAAACCACTGGACAAGTGGAAAAAGCTGGATTGGTTGGTCGTCCAGAACCGTCCGGAAACAATCCAAACTCTTCTGAAAGCGTTCGATTGGCACTCAACTGACAGTTCTTCTACTGAAAAGAAGAGAAATTTGCTTCTGGATTTGAATTCAGAATCGCGGAGAGTTCTTCCGGACGGTACTGGACGAACAACCGAAAAACGACATAAGTCAATGGCCCCGATAATTATCCGGGCTAACGAAATCTATATAAATAGTATTGAATTTGTATGAAATTCTTTTGTTAAGCCTTATATAATAGCAAAAAAAAAAACACACCTAATAACGAAATAGTGCACCGTAACTGGGTGTCCTAGGTCGAGGGGCAAGTAATCGGTGTATTCAAGAAACTTTTCTGTGCGTATTCATGGTGAATCACAGTGTATTCAAACGTATTCACATGTATTCATATGTATTCACGCGTATTCAAGCGTATTCAGAAGGTATTCAAGTGAATTCTCGCGTATTCACCTGTATTCAATGTGTATTTTTTGTGTAGTCACGTATTCACACATTCATTTTAATTGGTCTTTATTAAGATTGCAATGACGTCAGAACTGTGCGTTCGTATTATTATTGCACTTGCCTTGACGCAATATGCTCGTCGTTGTTGTTTCCTTGTACATGGTGTCCCAGTTAAGCAATATAATAAATCTTTAAGCCAAGATTCCTGAAGTTCCGCCAAAAAAAATTGTGTAAGGGGGCTTACTCACCATATTTCTCGTTATAGCCCATCAAAGCGGGTGACCTCTAATTCGGAGCTGTAACCACTTTAAACGCTTTAACTTCTAAACTATTATTTGGGTAGGTACAACAAGTAAAAGTTTCATCATCGGCCTGGCCGATGCTTTGATACTCTCCATTGGATATCTACAAGTCATGGAAAATGTTATGCATGTGAGTTAGTACCTATACGTACGCAACAAATGTGTCTAATACTGGTTTTATATGGGAGGTACGAGGTACAACAACTTCTCGACCAATATAGACCACTTTCAATACCAAGCTGACGATGGTAAAAAGAAGTACTCTTACAAAATTCGAATTGCCTAGGTCGATTCGTTTGGACGCTATCGTGTTTTCAACAGACAGACAGACAGGCGGAAATGCTAAATTCTTATGATTCTGATTCAGAATATATAATATATTCTTTTGGGATATCCGGTGAATATACCTTGATGGTTTTGTACATTTCGAAAAGACAATTGAGGTAGCGCATACTAAATTGTCTTATGCACTTTGGGTACATCTGTGAAGCTACAAAAAAGTTATGGCTTCTTAAACTCAAAATTATGAAAGTTTGTTCTTTAATTAGTACCTATACCCTCCGCAGGAAAGTATACTTACTTTGTCATTACTATTGTAATGCCAAGAAAATGTCACCGGAGACCCCATAAAGCTCCTCTAAAGGACCATTCACATGGGAGCGAACGAACTAATTGATGAAACCACTTTTTATGCATTTATAAACTGAAAATTCCAAATTTTATTATTCCAAGATATCCTCCTCTTGGAATAAGGTTAAGTTCGAACGAATTTTTTATTCGCTACTTTGTGGAACGCGTTTTAAATGATGTGGATTGTGAATAGACTGACAATTCGCGCCAGGGTGTTTTCGTTCGCGGCAAAAAATTTGGATTTCGAAATTTCGTTATTTAAACTGTTAATAAACTTGTTTTCTTAATAAATTTTGATGGACTAATTAATTATCCTCATCTTGCCTGTGCCTGTGCCTGGATAAGTAACCTTCGATTATTTAAAATTTGACAGTACTATCAGTATACTAAAAACCCAAAAAAATGCATTGAACTGTCGAATAAATGGCAAATAAAAGCCCCAGACGCAGGCGTAGGTAAATAAGCCCATGCAGTAGATAAAATTAATGTTAGCTATTCCTAAAAGCGCTCTAGGGCTCCAAATTTTAGAAATCTAGGTGCCAGCCACGCTGTAGAAATTTTGTTTCCACTTTCTGTTGTTTCTGAAAATGTAATGTTCTTTGGTTTAAGTTCAGCTATTGCATGAGAGTAACCCTATGTATTATACGACATGCTGTCGATTAGATTCATGCACTCCTATCATATTGCCGCATGTTATTCGCTGACTTCCAGTCGCATAGAATAGTAGAGCACACAACAATCACAAAAATCTCTCACGAAATGGTTTTCTCTATAGAATATTCCTCGGTTATAAAAGTAGCTACATAAGGGAATTGAAGGAAACGAAAAAGCCGATGAACTAGCCAGAAATGGCTCGGAAACCCCTTTCATTGGCCCTGAACCATTCTGTTCGATTCCCAAATCAGCTATAAATCTGGCTATAAAAAGCTGGGAGCAAAACAAATGTACTTCGTATTGGGAGAACATCCCAGGTCTAAGACAGACCAAACGAGCTATTCAGCCCTTCAAAGCAGATGCCAGAAAGATACTAAATCTTCGCAGGCATGATATGAAAAACCTAGTAGGCTACCTAACGGGTCACCACGGTCTGCGATATCACCTAAATAAAATGCATTTAGGCCCGAAACACACATGCGATATGAATGCGCGCACATAAAATCCAAAATTATGTGCGCGCATTCACATTGAAATGCGTGTGTATCATTTTTTGCGACTAAGTAGTCGCGCGATTTAAATCGCACGTGCAACAAAATTTTTACCTAATCAGCGGAATAGATAGAATAGAGAGTGGGTATTGCAAAGCAAGATCGCATCCGATTCTTTTCTTCTCTACGGGTGGCCCTTACCGCTGCTATACTTCAAACGTTTCTCAATATTTGTCATATAATTTGTTTCTGTGTAGGTGCATAAGAAAATCATTTCTCTATAAGAAAATCATTTCTCTTAGCTTATCCATATTATTAATACAGATATTATTCCGAGCTAAGGAAATTGCCCTTTGTGCCTTCTTGGACGTTGAGAGCGCCTTCGATAATACCGGGTATGACTCGATCACTAAGGCAATCAGATGTGAAGGTATCGAAGACTCGACCAACCAGTGGATAATAGCCATGTTGGAAAGTCGTATAATAACATCCTCCTCCGGAGGTGTGTCGGTGTCTGTGGCAGCAGCAAAATGTGGAGTACTCTCTCCTCTCTTGTGATCGATAGTCATCGACAGTCTACTAGCCACTCTACATAGCCTGGGCTATAGTGCCATCGGCTATGCTGACGACCTAGCTATCGTCATCAGTGGCAAGCTTAGCGCTACCATTACTTGTAGGATGCAGAACGCACTTCTACATGTCTCAGAATGGTGTAATTTGGAAGGACTTTCTATAAATCCTAGTAAAACCATTCTAGTGCCTTTTACAAGGAAGAGATTCGTTAATCTTAACTCTATAAACGTAAACGGCACTACTTTGAGCTACTCCAATAATGAAGTCAAATATCTCGGAATTGTCCTTGATAAGAAGCTCAACTGGAACTCACAAATCAAGTCCGCCACAGAACGTGCCACTAGAGCCATGTGGTTCAGTAGGCAACTTTATGGCAGAACTTGGGGTCTAAACCCTCACATCACATACGCGGCAATTGTCTGGTGGCCGAAAGTTCTTCAACGGACAACGGCAAATAGACTACAAAAACAAGTAAAAGTGTTATCATCGGCCTGGCCGATGCTTTGATACCCTCCACTGAATAAAAGTCCTGCAAAATGTTTGCCACGCGAGTTAGTATGTGTCTAACATTAGTTTTCTATGGGAAGTAACAGAACTACTTTACCGACATAGACAATTTTCAATACCAACCTGACGACGGTTAAAAAAAGTCCTTTCATAAAATTTCATTCACCTAAGTCGATTCGTTTGGACGCTAAGGTGTTTTCAACAGACAGAGAGATACATGAGTCGAATATTGGCTTTGTATGGGAGGTAGCAGAACTACTTGACCGACATGGATCATTTTTAATACCAACCTGACAGCCGTAAAAATAAGACCTGTCACTCAATTTCAGTCGCCTAGGTCGATTCGTTTGGACGCTATCGTGATTTCAACAGGCGGAGAGACACATGGGTCTACTAATGGTTTTGTATGGGAGGTACCAGAACTACTTGACCGACATAGCCCATTTTCAATACCAACCTGACGACGGTAAAAAGAAGTCCTCTCACCAAATTTCAATCGCCCAGGTCAATTCGTTTGGACGCTATCGTGCTTTCAACAGACAGACAGACAGACAGACGGACAGACAGACAGACAGACAGACAGACAGACAGACAGACCGACAGACAGACAGACAGACAGACAGACAGACAGACAGACAGACAGATGGACATGGCTAAATCGATTCAGAATGTGATCCTGATTCAGAATATATATACTTTATAGGGTCTCCGGTGAATCCTTCTTGGCGTTACAAACGTAATGGCAAAGTGAATATACCTTCCTGTGGAGGGTATAATTACAGCATATTGTCTGTCTCGGCATCACGGTCACGGGTGCGGTGCGCACCTCACTTAGAAGCTATTATTGGGCTATCACCATTATAAATATTTATAAGGAAAGTGTCAGCTAGATGTGCTATTAAGCTACATATTGAATATAAGTTTAAACCAGCTGACCATGTGGCACACATGGAAATACTTAACTCAATCTCAAGCATGGACATGTTCAGTTCCATCCCCGACATTATGGTTAGGGAATACCTACAGTTTTGGGAAATTATTTGAGGTAGAAATACTGGACCGCACCAAATGAGCCAATGGCGTTCCGACTCTAGACCCTAAAAGTATTATCGAAAATGGAATCTGGGAGTTGGTGCTGGTGTCTCTGAACCCAATACCAATGTCTCGATACCCATGGGAAAGTTTCCCACTGTTTTTCAGGCTGAAGTCCATGCCATTGAGATCTGCGCCATTTTAAACTCCAATAAGGGAATTAAAGGCGCCAAAATACAAATCTTCTCAAACAGTCAAGCGGCCTTACAAGCTCTATCGTCCAACACGATAGACTCAAAAACAGTGAAGTGCTCCTACGATGCCCTTGCAAGTCCTAGCCAAACACAACAAGGTCAAACTTGGTTGGTTACCCGGCCATCAAGGTATTGCAGGCAACGAATCTTCGGACCAACTAGCTAGGACCAGAACCTTATTGCAGGGTCAATTGGACTACTGCTTTAGGTCTTATTAACAATTAACAGTCTGTACCACTGGGAAAATGTCCCGGGTTTAAGAAAATCCAAAAGCTTCATTAAACCCTACTCCTACAAGGAAATCCTCAACCTAAATAAGGATAGTATCAGAAGACTGGTGGGCTTTCTCACATGCCATTGTTTAGGTTCAGTCTTGAGGATGAAGAATCCTCTGAAGATTTTGATGCATACAAGGATCGTGTCCAACAATATTTTATCGCAAATGATATAAAGGAGGACCGCCAAACACCGGTATTCATAACCCTCGTGCATAATTCCGAGCATATAAAGTTCTAAAGTCTATGACCGCTCCGGCATTACCAAGTACAAAAGCGTTTGTGGAGCTAATTCGCTTACTAGCGCAACATTATTCTCCTAAATTTAATAAAAGAGCAGAACGATTTAAATTCCAACGAGCCAAGCCAAGCAAGAAGAAGGAGATTCCATCAGCGATTTTATCATTATAGTGGATTTACATTACCACGCCACGCAATTTTGCACGACTTTAAAGAGAGAGATCCGTTTGCTACAGTCAAGGCTAATGATCTGTAAGAGTGAGACCACAAACCTCCTTAAAAAATTTATGGCGGCCTAAATTCAACTTTTAGGCGTGTGGTCTCACTCATACACATCATTAGCCCTGACTGTGGAAACACGGATCTCTCTCTCTGAATTCATGCAAAATTGCGTGGCGTGGTAATGTAAATCCACCATTAAACTCCGCAATCTCGCTGAAACTTGCAAAGTCGGAGATTTAATTTATGATAAAGAGAAGGATGCAGGGAGGTGGAAAAATCTGGCATTAGAAGACGAATTTATTGTGGGGCTACGAAACGAACGTATGAAACAAGCGCTTTTAACAGATGAGTCGAAATCGTTTGAGCAATGTTGCGAGAGAGCACTTACAATGGAGATGTCGGAGAAGGAGGAACGGTCAATGCAACCAACTGTGAGCTATGTAAATGAAATTAGACATAAATTTCATAAAAATAAAGAAACACGCAGTCGAAATCGAAATGGGGACTCACAGAGAAACAGATTGTCCAAAAGTTGTAAGCGATGCGGGAAATTGCACTCTGAAAAAACTTGTCGAGTTGGATATGTTTTAAGTGTAATAAGGAAGGTCATACCGCTAATGTTTAAATAAATAAATAGGTGGCGCAACATGCGGTAGACACTCTAGGCCTAGTTCCTCGCAACCATTCGTTTGTGTGAGTTTATATTTTTGGGACGAATGGAAGGGACCTACAATTTTATACCGAGTCCGAATGGCTGATTGAGAAGCTTTTTCAGGACAGTCATACTCTCGGATGTTTGTCAGACTTTCGCGAGAGGTGGCGCAGTAGAAAAAACCTTAAGATGTAATTTGTGTTTTTCCGGGGATCGAACCTGGAATCCGTCGCACAGTAGTCCAGCACACTAACCACTGCGCTAATGCGCCCACACCGCTAATGTTTGCTTTTGGAATACGAAAACACTATTAAGATCACTTGGAAGACATCAAGTTAAGGCACTGCATACGATTAATTCTATCCAAGGGGAGGTAGCAGCGGAGATATAGAGGTGGCGATTGAAGGTGTAAAGCTAATGGAGTTGGACACAGGAGCTAGTGTCTCTGTTATGCATATGAAGGATGTTAAAGCTAACTTTAAGTATTTGAAGCTAGAAAAATGTCAAATAAATTTAAGTACAATTTCAGGTCATAAACTAAAAGTGCTAGGGAAAGTTCTTGTTGCGTTGGAGTTCGGTGGTGCGACTGAGAAATTGGAGTTGATTGTTGTTGATGGCCCTTATTTTAAGCCATTGTTTGGTCGAACGGGGTTTGAATCGCTGTTGACGGATTGGATGAAAAATGTCACGAAACAGCAAGTAATTAATGTGGTTAAACAAGATGATGTAATGATTAAGAAGATAGGCGCATGCTCTCCAAACATAGTGTCTTCGGATCCAAATCAAATGATTGTATGATACAAGGCTGAAATTCATTTAAATGAATGTAAACCGATTTTCCACAAAGCGTATGCTGTACCATTTCGCGTAAAAGAAGCAATGGGTAAGGAAATGGATCGTCTCCGTTGTGAAAAAGTTATAATTCTAGTGAAACATAGCAAATGGGCTTCGCCAGTTGTTTGTGTTCCAAAACCGGACGGTAGTATCAGACTCTGTGTAGACTGCAAAGTCACAATAAATAAATTCATTAAAACGGAACATTATCCAATTCCGAACATTGAAGATATCTTTGCTAGTTTGGCTAACTGTGAATTCTTTTGTGTGTTGGACCTATCCGGTGCGTGCCAGCAGTTAGAACTATCGCAACATTCTAGAGAACTTCTACAACAATCAACAATAGCAAAGGATTATTTCAATTCACTCGTCTCACTTTCGGAGTTTCTAGCGCGCCATCAATTTTTCAACCGATAATCGATCAAATAATTGCAGGTGTTGATAATGTATTCGGCTATATTGACGATACCAAGGCAGTTCTCAAGAAGAATGCAAATCGAAACTGTTTTTAGTGTTAGATAGACTTAACAAGCAGAGGGTAAAGATAAATTTACCTAATTGCAAATTTTTACAAACCTCTGTGGAGTATTTAGGGCATATAGTAAGCCACAATGTAGTAAAGCCTAACTCAAAAAAGGTAGAGGCTATTAAAAACGCATCTGCACCTAAAAACTTGAAAGAGCTTCAATCCTTCTTAGGATTAAATAATTATTATAGGCGTTTTATACCCAATTTGCCTCGTGAGTTAAAGCATATGTACAGCTTATTACAGAAAAAGAAAAAAATGTATGGGATCAAAATTGCGAGAAAGAGTTTGAGAGCTTGAAACAATTGATTATGAATAACAAAGTGCTAACACTTTTTGTTCCTTTGAAACCCATGACTATTTCTACCGATGCAAGTCCTTTCTTACGGCGCGTGAGTTATAGAGGTACCATCGAATCCCATCCCCATTATCAACACTCCTCAGTTGGTATCCATCCAGATACCAAAGTCAGCTTTTTAAAGGAATAAAAATAACACAGTTGATAGCCATTCAACCACCCAGATACCAAAGTCAACATTTGGATTGACATAAACATCCGAAGACCACCAAACCAATAAAGATAACATAAATGCACATCCGAATGAAGCCACCACCAAACCAATAGAGATAAGATAAATGCGGCACCATAGGTTAGGTTAAGATATAATTTGTACAATAGCTTTAAGTCAGTTCCAGTTTTGAATTCAATAAAGACACATCGCAAAGGTCTCTTGTTCGACTTATACATTTTGGTGGAGAATCCCAGAGGATTCAGTTTTAAGTTTATACCTTTTTTTTTAGAATCCCAGAGAATTCAGTAGGTATTAAGTCCCGTGGCTGCAGTACTTTCGTATATGATAGATGGTGTGCAGAAGCCGTTATTATTTGCTAGCAATACTCTATCACCTGCAGAGAAGAATTACTCGCAGCTACATCGTGAGACACTAGCAGTAATGTTTGCAACAAAAAAGTTTTTTAAATATATTTATGGGAAAGAGTTTGTGATAGAAACAGATAATGAAGCTCTTAAGGAAATTTTTAACCCAAATAAGTGTACGACTGCGGTTGCTGCTGCTAGGTTGCAGAGATGGGCAATAACATTGTCCATGTTTAAATACAAAATTGTCGATCGTTCAGCAAAATATTTGACAAATGTTGACGCAATGCCTTTAGCATTGGGGACAAACTACCCATAAACTTCAACAAAATAAGAGAGTGCACACAAGCGAATGTTGTTTTATGAAAATTGTATGAACATATTAAAACAGGTTGGAGAAAACAGGTAGCTGATGAACTTAAGATAATATACTACAAATATAAAAAATGGTTGAGCATCGAAAACGATTGTATTTTTTACAACGATAGAATCTTAATTCCACAGGAATTACAATTGCATGTTTTAAAGGTTTTGAATGATAACCACAATGGTATCAATCGGCCCTAGCGAGGTATCCGTCGGAACGGAGAATTCTCCGCAACGCATATTCCGTCGAGACTCAAATTACATTCGAGGTATCCGCCTTCGGAAAGAATAACTAAAATGCGACGACGCATTGATTTGACATGATGCTGTTTCGAGGTACATCGGGGTTTTCCTATTTAGTGCTTGTTTTTTGGTTTGTTTTTGCTCTGGAAACACAAATTTAAGCAACAAATACAACCAATTACTTTATTAAAAGTTTTTTTTTTATTGCTTTCATTTATTGCAACCAATTCCTGTAGGAGCATATCGGAAGAAAAATCGTATGAAGCTGTCAAAAATATCAGTAAAAACGCACTTGATCGCACTGAAACGCAAAACGCCAGTGTGCGTTGCATATTTGTCGGAAAAAAGTTCCGAAAAGGTCTTCCGAAGTATACCTCGAAGCAAAAATCCTCCGATTCGTATGAAATCGGAGAATTTTCCGTTCCGACGGATACCTCGCTAGGGCCGAATATAATAAAAAAAAAATGGCTCGACCGTATGTATGGCGGCCAGGATTAGATTTGCATATTCAACAGTATATTGAAGAATGTAATGCTAATGCATGTCAAGCCACTCGTAATGTCCCAAAAGAAAAAGTGCTCACAAACTGGCCTAACACCGAGACCGAATAGCTTTCGAAAGAATACACTTAGATTTTTTTATTTCCAACGAAAAACATATCTTATTGTAATAGATGCATATAGTAAATATCTTTATATTATTCATATGAGCACAACTAGTGCGAAAGCATTAATTAACAAACTAACCCCTATTTTTTCAATTTTTGGACTACCAACTAAAATTGTTACATTATTATGATTGGAAAGCAATATAGAATTGTACATGTAAACCAATTGAGGAAACTAAATTTGAATAAGAAGTTTAATTATACTTATATGAGAATTCCTTAACCCTATACTAAGCCTAGAAAAAAGCAAGTAGTCGTAATATTACTGAATGCATTCATCTACAGCGAGAAAATAAATTTGCTCTTCCGTAGGCTTATAAGACTTAGATTAAGATTACTTTTGTATTAGTATGTATGAATAAAGCTAGTCATGAAGTCCTAAATTACGCGTGTTTGATTTGTACAACTTTTACAATACTACTAAAGCCTTTAGAGTGTGTATACTGATTCCTTATACATAGATTCGTTAATACAAAATCTTACGGACAGATTCATGGTCAACGAAGACGTTCTACCATCGTTTCCTCTGCCATGTTTTGCTGCAGTTGAGCGAGTTAACGAAATGGAAAAGCTAACATGTTACTTTGATAATGAAATTTCGTTGTCAGCTGTGAGAGCTGAGTTTGGTGGGAAAAAATATATCCGAGTGATTCTTCTACAGAAGTTTTGAGCAGAGTATATCCATTAATGAGTAGGGACACTCTCTCCACATATGCATTTCCTACTACCACAAAGCAAAATGCAGAAAAAATCGTACAATAAGTGGAAGCAGGTCGAAAGAATACTTTTTACCTGCATACAACGACTGCTTGAGAAAAAAAGGGTACACAACACATTTTGCCTGTACCACTACATGGGGCTTGCTGCGTACGACAAACGATTGTGGGTTTTTTCATAAAGCATTTTTAAAGGCGACCTGAAGTGATGTCAGTATATTAGTATTTTCTCTCAACCATTCAGGTTGACCAGGTAACCAGCTTTGCTTTCGTAGAATTGCTAATAAAAAAACAAATTTTGTAGTTTTTCCCATTGGTTATTGATTAAATGGTCTTTGTTATGGACATGAAAAAGAAATGTTTCATTCTCTATCACGAAATTCAACAATTTTGCCTTGCTACGACTTCGTTAATTACCATATTTTACGATTTTAAGTTTGATTGCCAGCACTTTTTAGGTAATATAATTCACAGCAGATGGTCATACTAATTACTTAGGTTGGTTGTAGAGGGGATTGTTTACATTTTTTTCGCACGTATTTTTAAAGGCGACCTGGAGTTGGATTGTTATCAGTCGTTCATTACCATCAATTGACGAAGTAAAGGGTGTTCAGTGCGTGTGGCAAACAATTAAAAATAGTTAAAATTAAAAGTTGAAGTGCAAGTTTGCATAGTTTAAGAACTTTAAATAAAATAATGGGAAAACATTATGTTAAATGTTTGGCGTGTGGGCGAGAGCAGAAAGAAAATTTTGGAGTTAAATATTTCAAAATACCGGATAATAGTGAGAGGTAAGCAACAGAGGTAAGAGAGACTGAGATACCCAACTCGCAATCCTCTTGCCGCTGGTCGCCTCAATTTTTGCCAGGAATCCGCCATTTTGTTTTCCTATCCGTGTACGTCAATTCCTATCCATGTAAAATTGAACAAAAAAAAATTAACAAAAAAAATGTGGTGAATTCGGTTTGACAGCAGCCGATTGTCATAATTGTCAAAACTCGGAAAACAAATTGAGACACAAAATGTGATTTGCTGTGGAAAAGTGAAAAAAAGTAAGTTTTATCATATTTTAATTGCTAAAATTAATAAATAAATACATTCTCTTGGTAATAGCTAATCTCTTACAGGGTTGGCTTATCGTTTTTGGAATATATCCAAGCAAACACATTCAAAGGAACTTTGTGCGTGGTCGATGGCGAAGAAATTGCGTATTCTAATGGATTCAGTGAGTTTGTGTATAAAATGTGAAAAATGTGAAAGTTAACCTTACAGATTTACAGAGAATAAACCATAAATGATAAAATCTCATTACAACGTGCCCTTTCAATTTTGGGCTACGCTCAGAGTCGTATCGCAGAAAGAATCATTGGGATTATCACCATAAACCACGTCAACGCCACTACCAGCGATTACACCTAAAAAAATACGAAATATATAATAAGCAAGGCAATCTGTGAGACTGTGAACAAAAAGAATTAATTTCAGTTTGATCAATTTTGCATTTTATCTGTCGGTACTACAACAAGAAATCCTCGAATTTGATGTCATATCGTCCATTAAAGGCAATGATGTATCACCTCTGTCAGTTTACTTGATAAACCTGCAAGGTATGTAATATAATACAATCCATAACTTTAGCAGTTTCAAAATAGTACATTAAAAGGCAAATCTTGTATACGTTTGACGTTTTTTCTTAATACAGGTTTTCAATCGCTTCCTAGAGAGGAGAATAGACAATAAATTGCTACAGAAAGCACATTTTAGGACAAACAGCAGCACAAGCGTACTTGGGGACAACCGACAATGTGATATCAACAATAGCTGAACTAAAACCAACACATTTATGTAGGTCAGTGCTAAAAAGTTGAGGTATTAATATCCATCAGCAGCGGTGAGGACAGTTGGGTGATTCGGCAAGAGACCCGAGGACTGCAAGAAATTCAACCACATTCTGAGGGCATTCGATCCAAAGAAGGACAAAGTGGCAGATTTGTACAACGTAAGTAAATCTGTCTGGTTCAATGAGAGCGCTTCAGATTTGATTATTCTTTCAGAAACTGGAAAAGCTCTTTATACCCGATAATCCGGGATTGGCGCATGTATTCCTAACATTTCTCCTACCACCGGAAGCGGCTTTAGCAAGCAACCAGCGCAGATCCGGAAGATCTTCAATTGCATCAGCGAATTGTCGGAAGACGCGGACATTATCGAACAAATTAAATTCAAGATCTTTCCTCTGCTGAAGGGGAACACTTTTCTTATCGACTGGTTCACGCAGTTGTTTTCGACCGAGTCTGCGTTGATCAGCGACTGCAGTAGCGTAACGTTTACGACTAATATGATTAGTTTTTTTATTCTTTTCGATTAGTTATTTTTAAGTATTTCTAATAAAAGTTTGCTCTAAATGCTTTTGTTTCTCCACAACCCTTTAGCATTGTTTGTTTTTGTTGATTATTTAGAATAAATAATACAATAATTTTTAAAATAAATTACTATTCACCTAAAATGTAAGCGTAACGACTATTTTTAAATCTAACGGCTAAAATATTTGAACGCTGCCAAAAACTTTGCCCACAGTGAAAGGTAAAAAGATTAGGTGCGAATGTATTGGTGGAGAGGATTTTTGACATTTGTCAATACGAATTTCTATGCAACAATACTAACGCACCTAAACTTTTTGGGAGCGTAAAATTTAGCTTGTAGGCAAATTACTGTAAATCGGTCGAAGATGGGTATCTCAGTCTCTCTTACCTCTGGTAAGCAATATAAGTTATAGATCGGGGAAGAATGAATATAAATCTGTGTTGTATTTCTTAATTTTAATTAAGCGGAACAAATTGCTTTTTTGCATGAAATGAATTTATTTTTTGAAAATATGACTTTTCATGAAAATTCTAGAAATGTAACTAAAAAAATGCGTTTTATAAAAGGATGGCAACAGAATATAAATGCCTTAATTGGCATTTTTACAGAAATAAAAGAAGACGGCATTAAGTTTCTTTTAACAAGAAATCTTAATCAAGATTGCTTGGAAAACACTTTTGCTGTTTTACGTAACCGAGGGGGAAATAACAAGTTGCTGACTCCATTTCAATTCATCTGTTCATTTAAAAGATCTTTTCCGGCAAAGTATATGGAAGATATTACACGTGGAAACTGTGAGCCAACTGCTAACCTGGAACTTCCAGACATTGAAGTGCAGATGGAACCACAAAAACAAAATAAGGACAATTTGGTTTACGCTTTCAAAACTGAACCTGACTATAAAACTGTGGACTTTGGTATTGATAATGCATTCTACTATTTCGCAGGTTATATTATAAAAAAATACCGCCTAAACCACAAGTGTGAGTCAAAATTGAGTCCGCAACTTAACGTTTCCTCCCTTTTTACAGATTTTAAAGAATATGAAGATGCGAAATTGACACGGCCCAATCAAGAATTTTTAGACTCGTTAGAGAATCTTGAACAAAAATTTATTTCTTGTTTTCCAAATATGTACTACCTAAATAATTTTGAGGGGAATATTTTTAACTTTTTGAAAAATGAATTTCATTACAACTGTTGCAAAAATCAAAATAAGGAATTTCTTATCAAATTTTACGTCCGAGTACGGGTTTACTTTATTCTAAAACAGTTCAATAAAAATAACAAAAAATGTACCAACAAACAAAAATATTTAAGTGTAGCACACATGTGAATATATATTAGATATAAAATGTTCAATAAGAAATATTACAAATTGATTTTGTTTTTTTTTACGTCACACCCTGTACCACATTTTGAAATAGTTCGACTACTCTTCCATCCCTCTTTTACTAGAGTACTTTTAGTGCCGTCTATTTCTCGTGTATGTGTACTGCAAATTGTAAACTGATAAGAAACACGTGGAGAGTGTCCCTACTCATTAATGGATATACTCTGGTTTTGAGATTGCTTGATGTGACAAGCACAGACTTACATTAGAGGTATAAACTTCTTGCTCACGGTTTTGGCCACGCTTCCAGTGACCACAGCTAGTGTTGAAAAAACCTTTTCGATTATGAAAATAATTAAAACAGTGTCCCGAAGCGTCATGGGGAATGATTTAAGTACGTTGTTTAAGTACATACGATTTAAAAACTAATACAAATCGATGAATTGGAATATAGTTTTTCTTTAAAGAATTCCTCGTACGATTTGAAAGAATTTTTTTTTTCTGCAAATATCTATGTATTTATTTATATTATTATGTTATATTTCAGAGATCTACGATTCAATACATTGAATGGCATTGTATCAAGGGCTTTCGAAGGATTAGATCAAGTACACACACTTTTCTTGAGTGAAAATGAGATTGGTTATCTTAAGGAGGATGCCTTCGCTGGATTGGTCTCGCTTAAGCATTTATACCTTAACAACAATCGCGTCAGCAAAATCGCACAGCGAGCATTTAAAGGGCTTGCCAATTTGGAGACTCTGTAAACATAACAAAACAATATTTAACAGCTGTATTGAATAAATGTTTTTGGTTTAGGTATCTTGAGAATAACGACATCTGGGACTTAGATGCTCTGACGTTTAGCACTCTTCCTAGGCTTAGCAAACTGTGAGCTCCATATACCCGTTATATAGAAATTAACATTTTTATTCTAAGCATTTTCTTTACAGTTATCTCTTTAATAACAAACTAACCACAATTCCTGTCGGATTGTTTGATAATTTGATAAGTCTGCGACGCTTACGGCTCGAAAATAACCCAATTAATTGCGATTGCGGCGTTGCTGCGTTACTTTCGATGTCTAATTCGAAGGAAGAAGTATTGATATCGCTAGTTTGCGAGGCTCCTAGCAATTTACATAGAAGATCGTTTGCTACTCTACAAAAAAATGACTTCCACTGCCGTAAGATATTGAATTTACTAAAATTGAAATGCGTTTCGTATACATTTGTATTTTTATTTAAATTTAGAGAAGCCACAAATGATTAAAGAACCACACGATATGGAGATATCTATGGGACAAACTGTTGAACTTCCATGCACCGTGGTTGGTGATCCACAACCCGAAGTTGTCTGGATGCATGATACGAACAAAATTTCGGAACTCGACTTACCAAGAATGGAAGTCTTACGAACTGGATCTCTGCGAATATCACCCATAGATAACAATGACGTTGGTATTTATGAATGCATAGGACGAAATGACATCGGTGAGGCCAAATCTCAACCCATTCGGATGAGAGTCAAGAGCAATGGCATATCATTGCCCGAATTTATTGATAAACCAAAGGACATGGTGATCTCTCTTGATGATTTCACTGTTCTCGACTGTACGGCTTCTGGCTCACCAAAGCCTGAAATACAATGGTTCTTTAATGGCCGGCTCATATCTCACTCAACTCAAACAACGAGAATCCTTTCAAATGGAAGCCTAGAGATATCGGGTGCTACTTTAATGGCTTCGGGGGTCTACAAATGCGAGGCCACAAATTTAGTGGGGACTATACAAGCCAAGGCAAATGTCGATGTTAAAGGTAAGTGATGTGATGCGCAATTAATTCTAATACATTTTATATTACTTGCTGATGCTTCTTTAATCACGCTTGGAAACAAGTTTTGTAGATATAGCAAGTTTATCATTAGAGTTCGTACCATAAGCAAGTATGTGGATATGTCCTGGCGGCTATACTAAGATGAGTAATTCTAATATTACGGACGGTCTCAACCGTGTCAACTGATATTACATTGCATTCAGCTACCGGCTGCTGAATACAATAATTATTTATCTAAAATGGGTATGCATCGTAAGTCACCTAAGCATCTAAGTCACGCACTCAATGAAAAAACACCTGGAGCTGGAATCGACAACAGAGACAAACTAGATCACTCCGCCGAACTAGTCAGATCTTCTATTAACTCTGTCTTCGAGGAAAACTGCCCCCTTAAGACCAAAAAGATTAAAAGTGAACCCGTCGTGTAGAGCTAAGATCTTCAAAAGCATATACCTAGAGTAAGGAAACTTTTCAACAATGCAAAACGCAATGGTGACTGGCAAACCTACTCTAATGCAACTACAACAAAGAAATTAAAAAGGCTAAAAAAGAATCATTTAGGCGGTTCTGTAAAGATATATCTGACCTACCTTGCAGCTCTGACAACACTAAGTTCTTGCCTCTGACAAAAGCGTCACATTAGGAACACTCACTGATGAAAATGGGTCACGAAAAAAAATAGAAAAGAAACACTTGAACTTTTACTTAAAACACACTTTCTTAGCTCTTAGGGTCTTAGACCCCGGATGATATATTAGTTATACTCGCTTGTGGTTATACCAGCGTGGTCTGATAGACGAAGACCAACGAAGTTACTAGAGTCCGAAAGCTCAAACGGGTCCAACGTATAGATGGGAACGGTATGACGGGGTGTCCACCCCGACTACTGCACTGAATGTCATCCCAGGTATATTACCACTTCAAATACACATTCGAATGGAGGGAAGACTGATGAGCATTTATCGTCTGTTCCATTCCAACACCAGTGACCCCGATTATTATCATCTGACATCTGCGGTCATCTGTCTTTGCTTGAGCCGGAAAGCCCATTCAGTATGTTCCTAGATGACATGCCACCGGAATACGGCTTCCATAAGTTGTCTATTATCATCCCTCCAAGGGAATATTGGGAAAAATACAACCCCAATCCATCACTACTGGACCTAGTCTGGTACACAGAATGTTCTAAGATGGAATCAGGGAATGGATCTGGCATTTATGGAGAATCGGCTCAAGCGATCTATTTAGTCAGCCTTGGCAAAAAATCGTCCATACGCCACACCTATTCTTTGCCATTATCATTGTGATAGAATATATTTAAGTTCTAATACACGTGGTAAAACTATATTTATCTTTTCAGACAGCCAATCAAAAAAGAACTAAGTCATTCTTTACTGATTCCAACCCACAAGGCCTTTGCTGAAAACGAAACAGCTGACTCACTGGCTAAAGTCGGCGCGACAATGGCCGCGTTCCATTGACCGCTAAATGACTAGCAGCATGCCAAACTCCATATAAAAAAAAAACTGACATTTCAGCATTTATATAGGAGCTCTAGCACATTTTGTGAAATATCCTTTCCTGGGAAATTTTTCAATCTAGCACAAAATGAACTGCTAGATTGAAAAAAAAAATAACGAACTGTCAAAACAAACGTGAAAGTGCAGAAGTCAAATATTTCCAATTTGGTGTAAAATGTAAAATGAACTTCTATGTAATTAATATTCATTGTATTTGTTTATTTAAATTATAGTGTAGTAATAAATATGCGGTATGATGGCACAAAATACATTTTTGACTCTCATGAAGGTGTAATAATACGAATTGGTTTTAATGTCACTTTGCCGCTGCCGCTAGATCTCTAGCGCCAGCGTTCCTCCATCAGGGATATTATGTGCTGGTTGACTAGCGGCCAATGTCATTTATTGGACCGCATACCCCCAGAGAAGTGCATCGTCTTCCTGACTGTCTCCGTTGTAAAAAGATGGCACTAGGACCTCACCAGGGCACAATAGCCTCCTATTAAAGAGGCGAGAGGTGGCGCAGTAGAAAAAACTTTTTTAAGATGTAATTTGTGTTTTTCCGGGAATCGAACCTGGGATCCCTCGGACAGAAGTCCAGCACACTAACCATTGCACTACTGCGCCCACCACCCAGAGGGTAGACAGACAAACATAAATGTTTATATATGTATGTATAGTATATCCTATATCGGGAGTACGTTATGGGAAGAACTCTCCGCGATTCTGAATTCAAATGTTCTCAAAAATTCTCGCATACGTCTGTCTGTCAAAATCTCCAATTTCATGCGAAAGACTGAAATTTGCAATTCTCAAAATCCGCATACGAGAATTTCTCTTCGAATGTTACTCGTCTGCTTTTTCTAGGCGGATTTGCTTCTCGCAAACGGAATTGTGAGTTTGCCACTTCGAATAACGATTTGTTTTTTTTAATTTCTGTAAATTCTGCAGAATCTACACAATGTAGCCATTGTAAAAACACAATTAATTATTAACTGAAATTAGAACCATTCACACACAATCACAAAATGCTTCTTTTGGTTTTTGTTAATCGCAAATCAAAACCCACATCCACAATATTTCATAGCCAATTTGAATACAATTTTTTTTCGTGGCATTCTTTGCACAAAAAGTAGATACCTCTCATGCGAGAGGTGAATACAATTTTCGCAGAGGTGGAAAAAACTTTGAGAATACCAATTTTTTTCGTATGCGAAAATGTTAGGCAGATTTGTTCGTATACAAGTTGCGTTATGTGAAATGTGAGAATTGGGGTCCAGAAGCAAACTTTTCTTCTTTTCAGGAGAAGAACTGCCAGTTGAGTGCCAATCGAACGCTTTCCTCAGATGGAGGATCTCTTTAGTCTTATTAAACTGTTATGCCAAATCTGTTTAGTGATGAAGCATATGGGGCAGTTCAACCACCGACGGTTAGTAGCGTTCATCGCATTTTGCTAAATTAAGAGTTTCAAGTTTTCGTACGAATTTGACACGTTCGAACAATTCCGACCTTCAAAGTAAAAGTACTAAAGGAGCGCGCACACTACGTGCGAGTTAGTCGTATAAGTTCGTGTAGTTGCGACGTCCGAAAGTAATCCGAATTTGTGGGAATATTCAAATACGTTCGTGCATTGAGATATTAAAAACGGACATAGAAAAATGTATTAACTTGATTTACAGACGCAAAATTGGTGTGGGACACGGGGTACGGAAAGTATGGGTTCGTCATTATAGTAAGTCTTCCATAATATTAAGCAATTCACTGAATTCATCTCTTTTTAATATATTACACTTATTCGGCTTTACGATAGCGACGACGGACGCCGCCGACGCAGTCTCAGAATTAGAAGAAAATTATCTTGAAGATACAGATTATTCATCACGCACTAAAGCGATATCACTGAAGACTGGGACACTGCCTATGTTTAAGGAAGAGGTACCTATTCAGTGCGCGCACTCAATTCGTACGACCAGTACCTATTCATATCCAATGTGCGACTGGCCTGCACTTAAACCTTTTGTTTTCGATATCAACCGCAGCCAGTGTTGTTATGGACTTTTTCTGAAAATCGTGTCTTAGAGGTTGTGAAAATCGTAATTATCGTATTTTGTAAAAATGTGTATAAGTTAGTATAGGGTAGGGTACTTAGAAAGATGTACAATTCTAATGAATATTATAAGCGGATACAATTTGCTAGGTATGTCCAAAGGCTGGCTCTGAGTATACCCTCCACTTTTGCAGAAGTCGCAGAAGTCCAGGAGCAAGCAGTGTAAACGGGTGCCGGTCTTTTCGACAAAATCCATTTCGCAAATTTTATTTCGCATTTATCGACTCGCATTTAGTTTATCTCGCAATACTTGTTTCGCAAATTCCCTACCCAGTGTAAACACCCATACTTTTCAATGGCAGCACAAGGACCTATTCTTGTTTAAGCGCACCTCGTCGAAGACCACCTAAAACCAACCATAGCTTTTAGTACCTACCTAAAAACTTGGTTCCATTACTTGGGCGCGAACCTTTTAAAGTATACAGTATTCTTATAAATTTCAACTACAGTAGTGGTACTGAGGCAACTACACTTGCCCTAAATGTTCAAACTTAGTCCCCAAATTGCGAAATTAATATTTTTTGATATCGAATTTGAATATTTCATCAGCGTTCTTGGACTCGATACGCAATTTAAAAACTGGGTAAACCCCACTTCCCCCATTCAAGGCGGTTATGTCCAGCAAGCATCTTTTTTTGTGAATTTTTAGAACAATTTAATAATAACTTCTTCAAGAGTGCGCCTACGAGCATGTTTAACAATATGCAACACTTCAGGACTTGGGCCCTAATAATAATCATTTTAAACTCTCACCTTATATATTCTGTAATTCTAAAGATATTTGGAAATTTCGCAATTTTGAGTTCGTAAAATCTAACATGGACACTAAAAATATTAGTAGAACTATACCCCACCGCTACGGGTGCGTACTGCTACTGCGTTTTTTCAATGCCTTGGAAGCGGTAATGACTAGTTCTACTACTAGTGAAAGAAAGCGGAATTCAAGCGATTTTTTTTCTTCTTTTATAGTCGTATCTACGATACAAAATACAAACACTTCACTATGGTTAATAACCCTGATAGTGATAAACATGAAAAACGCTTGTAAATTGGTTAATCGGTAATGTATTATAGGTATGCTGCTTTTTTCGATTAAAAATAAAGGATAACGCACTGGTTTCCGTAAAATGGTAAATATAGATACTCTTTGAATAGAGTCTTCTTATAGAATTTTCGAATAAAATTGTGTAATGTAGTGAAAAACGCTAAAAGATAAAGAAGTAGAACACCAATTGCAGCAACTTGCAACATAATCATCAATAACCTGAAGCAGTTCTTATTATGAGTAGAGAAGTTCGCTACACTATGACGTTTAGAGTCGGAGGACTTAAAATGTAGTCCAACGTATGTTGTGTATATGTACATTTTGATACTGGTCTAAATTTGGAAACAGAAGACATACCCAAACAAATACAGAAAACCACAACAAAATATGAGCAATATCGAAAGTCAATTCCTTATAGCTATACAGTAAGTTGATTAATAAATAAATAAAAAGGGGTTCCAATTCCTGAAGCGCTAACACTCAAATTCCATTCCATTATCCTATAAAACAGAAACCAGTTTTTTTGTTGGTAAAATGGTAAAAATGCCAACGAAAATTTAACAAAACTTTAAAAAAATGTAATCATTCTCATAACAGTTATCTATAATATCTAACAAATAACTCAGCAATTAAAGGTAGATATAATCATATATAATATACATATTTTTTGCAGGGAATATTTTTTTAAGACAATAATCTATTCAAATTAGGGACCATTGAGACCTAATTCAAGCCTTTAACCTTTCTGTAGGCATATATTCTGAGGAACTTAGTTATTCCTCGACATGCGACATATGTATTTTGAGACATTGTAACATATAAGACAACTAATGCACTTCTCCTGAAACCATAAAACATAAAACAAGCAAACTTTGTAAACCTGAAAACATATTTCCAGAAGACTGTTGTAGTCAACATTATGTATTAAGTGCAAAACTAATGCTATCACTTTATCAGATTCTGTTCCCCTTTCCTGTTTCGAATTTTTCTTGTTTGATTTGTTTGTGCGTAGTTTCAAAATTTGGTAGGAAGTAGTTGTTCTTACAACAAGGTTTGAAACTTGCAATTTTGTAGAAGTCGTATTTGATTGCTTCTAAAATCGTAAATATCGGAACTAAAAATCAGCAAATCGTAGAAATCAGGCCAAATCAAGCAAAAATCGGAGCGTCGTATTTGCTTTCCAAAATCGTCACAAATACGATATTTACGACCGTATAACAACGCTGACCGCAGCACTAACTACCTTCATTTCAATATTCTTTACAAACAATACTTCATTTTAAGTCATCGATTTAAGTCCTCGTTTTTAGTCTCAGTTAGTCTTTGTTAGTTGTTGTAGCTGGTATTAAATTTTGGGCAATGGGTGAAAATTTAAATACCTACTACTCAGTTCTGATTTAGTTTTTAATTCTTAGTGTAAGTGATCACATTATTTATTCCGATACGATCCGTTTTTATTTATAGAGTTGCCCGTGTTCATTTTGTCGCCACAGAGTCAAACCGTAAAGAAGGGTCAAGTCGTTGTTCTTGAATGTGACGCCGAAGGAAATCCTCTACCGACCATTACTTGGTATTTTAATGATGAGGTTGTAATAGCCAACAACCGCATATCTTTGGAGAATGAAAACACCGAATTGGTTATTAAAGACGCTAAGCAATCTGACTCTGGTAAAATAAACGCTCAGCAAAAATGTTGCAAGCAAAAATTACTCTAAACTACTCGTATCGATCTTTCTTTAAAGGTATATACACATGTATTGCAAAGAACGATAATGGGGAATCGGAGTCGCAAGCTTCAATTTCCGTGGAAAATGGTCAAGGCGCACCTCGTTTGGTTTTTAGTCCATATGATTTGACGGCGATCTCTGGCACAACCATCGAACTTCCTTGTAAGGGCGATGATGAAACCGCGCAGGTAAGAGTCGCTAACATTTCATTACAATAATAATCTTTAATGGAACTACTTCGCTTTCTTTATAGATTAAATGGCAAAAGGATGGAAGGATCATTTTGAATAGTGTACGGTTTCAGATAAGCAGCTCCGGCAGCTTATACGTTAAAAATGCAACTCTAGCAGACTCGGGACGTTACGAATGCTCACTTAAAAATGAGCATGGTAGAGCAACCGCATCGGGGCTAGTAACAATCAAGTAAGATACATACCTACTTATTTCCCTTTAATTTATCCAATACTGGGTCGTTTTTATTTTTTCCGATTAGTTTTTAACCTTTGAAATGAAGAAACAATTTTTTTTGTTTTATTGCCCCATATGTTTAGTATAAAACGCTACTTACCACAAGTTTGAGTTTAAGCTTCATTCGTAGATAAGTAGAGTATTTTTTTCAATGAATTGCCTAATCTTGGCAGATATTTTTTAAAGTTCGGCTTAGAAGCGATCAGAACATCTTATGAAAAGCGGGTCGTTTATTGTTAAATGTATATCTAACTTGTATGCAGTGGTGGGATCACATTTACTTGTTAATTTGTGTGTATTGTAATGGGAGATAAGTTTCGCGTTAGATTTTGCAATATTCAAGTCTTGAAAAAGAATATCTTTGCTGTATATGTTCATGTTTTTTCATTCAGACCAGCTTTTAGCGTTGTTGGCACTTACCGTAGCACCAAAACGGAATTCGATCCATTCGAACCATACCAACAGAGGTGCCTTTTGCTTAGTACCATTATTCTTTATACATCGCAGGCTCGACTTTAATGTCCGTTATCATATTTCTTATGAAATTCCACCACATTATAGCCATTGCTCCAATGCAGAATTTAGTTACTTACTTACTTACTTAGATGGCGCTGTACGGGGTGAACCTGGGCCTCAACCAACACCCCTCTCCAGTTAGCACGATCGTTGGCTAACTGCCTCTAGTTGCGCACTCAAAGTTGGTTGAGGTCCCCTTCCACTTGTGCGCGTCACCTAAGACGAGGTCTTCCTATACTGCGTTGTCCCTCTGGGTTGGAATCGAAGACTCTTCGACTGCTTCGGGCCGGAGCGTTGGTGTCCATTCGCTCTGCATGTCCTAGCCATCTTAGTCGACTGATACGTACTTTTCTCACTGGTCTTCAGCACTTTATGCTGGCTGCACAGAACCTCTCGAGAGGTTGAGGGAGATGCGATCGGCAAAAGTTCTGGCGGTTTGTCGCGTTTGTAGCCGTTCAACGTTGAATCTCCTCACAGTATTTCCTTGTTATTGTGGTGTCTGGGATATCCGCATACGTACCTTGGCTACAACAAGGTAGTGATCCGAGTCTATGTTGGCCGCTCGGAAAGTTCGGACATATAGAATACTGGAGAAGTGCCTTGAGCCGATCGCTACATGGTCACTTTGATTGACCGTTTGATGGTCTGGTGACCGCCATGTTCCTGTAGCTTGTAGCTGTCTATGGCATCCGCTAATTGTTCGGCTGCACGCGGTCTGTTCAGGGTTCGAACATTCCACGTGCAGATCCGAAAGTCATTGTCCTTTTTTCGTTTTGCAGAGTTTTCCGTGGTTGGGTAGCTAACCCCACGCACAACCCCCAACCTGGAGGGCCAGGCTCTTTCTGTGATCCCTTGGACGAAAGGGGCCGGATATTCCGGAGACAGTAATCCGCTTCGGGGATTTGAGTGCTGCCGTTGACCCATTAAGGGTTCTTCCGCCACCATCTCTATTTCAACACCCTGACTAGTATTGAAAAATCCTTAATGGCCTCAGCTCCAAATATGTCGACTGTTGACGTCACCGTTGATTCAATCGCGTGGATTCTTTCGCTGCACGTCCTCTTTCTGAGGGGCTCATGTTAGACTTCTGAGACTCGAGCAGACAGTCAGTTGCCCAGTATCCTCATACTGAATTGTCGTAGCAGGCGATTTTAATTATGTAGGTATACAAAATTCCGATTATTTTAGGGCACGTATTGAGGTAGGGTACTGCTCGCAGGAAAGGCAAACCTATAACGCTTTATCAGCGCCCAGAGATGCTCGCAGATGTATGTTTGTTCTGCACTTAAATTGCTGCAAATTGTAATCTTCTGGAAATATATCTATAGGAAGGGAGTTCCAATGTTTGCTTGTCCTGTAACAGAGTTTTGGAAAATTGATGTCCTCGTTGTCAAGTGTACTTTATGGTCATGATCATGACTCATGAGCATTAGCTGCCTATCTAGTGGGGCGCTCAAAAGTCGCATTTCGAGGAATAATGTCTTTGAAATCCTTGGAACATCTACCATGGAAGTACCTATAGAACAAGAAAAGGTCAGCGACTGACTTGTCTCCAATAAATCGAACTGCTCGAATCTGTATGCTGTGAAGTATGTTAAGTTAATGTTTTTGGGCCGAGCTTCATATATGGGAACAATATTCTAGGCCTGGTCTAACCTGTGCTTTGAAAAGAAGGATAAGTTGCTTGGGGCTAAAGTACCGGATTTCCGTTCAAAAATTCTGATTTTAACTTTTAACCGGATTTAGAAAATACAAAATCGGCATTCGGTCAGATTTGACCGGATTCACTTTTTTAGTGGCAACACTGCGGACAAATAGGTACATTTTCGCACTCACACCATGGAAGAGTATTAAAAGATCTTAATAAACACAAATCCCCTGGCCCAGATGGTATATCCATCACCCATAATTCTGAAGAAGTGCTCTTGCACGCTGGCAAAACCGCTGCGTAAGCTTTTCCACCTGTCCCATTCTTATGGACTATTTTCGAATAGATAGAAAACTGAATTCTGCCTCTTCAACAATACTCTTACAACACACATCATTCATCAAGTCTCCTAAGCAAGCCTATCTTTGGACGTACATATATACTTTAAAAAGATTCTTTTATAAGTCAAGCAACACGCATGTGGAATACATTGCCTCACGTGGTTTTTTCTTCTCATTGTACAACCCAGAGGCCAGAACAGAACCCACAAGCCACAATTATTTAAAACCAATGTGCACCAGTACCGCTTCTCTATCATTCCTATTAAGCATTCCACTCGTCCTGTGCTTTAAAGCATTATAAGTATGTTCATCCATTCATTCATTCATTCATTTTCAATGGTCCGCTTGTCCATTAAGTGGGTCGCGGGTGTAGGTTGCTCAAGTGGACCCTCCATAGCTCTCGATCCTCCGCCATCGACTCTAAATCATCAAGGGCAATCCCCATACGGGTATAGGAGAGATTATGGACTTGATCTAACCATTTCATCCTTGGTCTACCTAGAGGACGCCTACCCGATGGTACGGATTCCATAGCACGTCGTGGAATCCTGGTCGGGGACATGCGTTTAACATGACCAAACCACCGAAGCATGGATCGCTCCGTCCGGAGAAGTAGCTGCTCGACATTGAGTTCCTCACGTATTCTGGTATTTCTGATGCGATCTCTACGGGTCACACCAGCAATACTACGGAGAAATCTCATTTCGGCAGCTTGTATCCGCGATCTTATTCTTTCGGTCATTACCCAAACCTCATGACCATAGGTGAGAGTTGGAACAAACACCGAATTAAAGACTGACAACTTGGTGTGTATGAATCGGGTAGGCGCTGATTGGCATCAACTTGGCGGTGCCCAGCTGTTGCAACTTTTTCATACACATCAATTGTGCTTATTTTACCTCCGCGTGGTAACCACCGGGTACTGGTCTCGCCCATCCAGGCTTGACTTGCTAAACTTATAAGCGCGAGTGTTGAACACGAAGAAAATAGCAACACTATAATGCTCTGTCGGAACTGACTGTCTGCTCGAGTCTCAGAAGTCTAACATGAGCCCCTCAGAAAGAGGACGTGCGGCGGAAGAATTCACGCGATTGAATCAACGGTGACGTCAACAGTTGGCATGGCAGATACTTTAATGAGCTACTTCGACATATTTGGAGCTGAGGTCATTAAAGATTTTTCAATACTAGTCAGGGTGTTGAAATAGAGATGGTGGCGGAAGAGCCCTTAATGGGTCAACGGCAGCACTCAAATCCCCGAAGCGGGTTACTGACTCCGGAATATCCGGCCCCTTTCGTCCAAGGGGTCACAGAAAGGGCCTGGCCCTCCAGGTTGGGGGTTGTGCGTGGGGTTAACTACCCAACCACGGAAAACACAACCAGTTACGAAGCAACCAAAAGCCTCGGATATGGATGGATTTACTGTTGACGACCCTGCAAAACGAAAAAAGGACAATGACTTTCGGATCTGCACGTGGAATGTTCGAACCCTGAACAGACCGCGTGCAGCCGAACAATTAGCGGAGGCCCTAGACTGCTACAAGGCAGATATCACCGCCATCCAGGAAGTGCGGTGGGATGGGCCCGGCAAAAGAAGGATGAAAAACTGTGACATCTATTACGGTGATTGCTACAGAGAACAGAAGCAGCGTCTATTCGGATGCGGATTCGTTGTAAGTGGCAGAATTAGGCAAGAAGTCTTGAGCTTTCGACACGTTAGTGAGCGCCTTACAACTATCCGCATCAAGGCTAAATTCGCCAACATCAGCCTGATATGCGCTCACGCCCCCACAGAAGATAAGGACGATGCTACCAAAGAATGTTTCTATGAGCTCCTCGACAAAACATATGAGCAATGTCCTAAATACGACGTTAAAATCGTCTTAGGTGATTTTAACGCCAAAATAGGAAAGGAGGACATCTTTGGTAGCACAATCGGAAAGCACAGCCTACACGACACCACGTCTGGAAACGGACTTAGGCTAATTGACTTTGCTGCGGGACGTAATGCTACTATAGCAAGCACACGGTTTCCACACCTCAACATTCACAAAGGAACATGGCGGTCACCAGACCATCAAACGGTCAATCAAATTGACCATGTTGCGATCGACGCAAGGCACTCCTCCAGTATTCTAGATGTCCGAACTTTCCGAGCGGCCAACATAGACTCGGATCACTACCTTGTTGTAGCCAAGGTACGTATGCGGATATCCCAGACACCACAACAACGAGGAAATACTGTGAGAAGATTCAACGTTGAACGGCTACAAACGCAACAAACCGCCAGAACTTTTGCCGATCGCGTCTCCCTCAACCTCTCGAGAAGTCCTGTGCAGCCAGCATCAAGTGCTGAAGACCAGTGGCATCGATGCCAAGAAGCCGTCAGAAAAGCCGCAACTGATGTGCTAGGTTTCACCCGACCACCACCGCGAAACCCCTGGTTTGACGAAGAGTGCCGGCAAGCACATGCAGCAAAGCAACTGGCCTACAAAGCGGCGCTGCAGAGAAGGACGAGAGCAGCTCGTGAGCTCTACGAGCAAAAACGGAGGGAAGAACACCGGCTTCTCCGGAGGAAAAAGAAAGAGCATGAGAAGCGCGCGATCGAGGAAATAGAGAGGTGTTACTCCAGGAACAATGTTCGGAAGTTTTACCAAAAGGTAAAAAGAACGTGTCACGGGAACAAGGCCCGAACAGAGACCTGTAGAGACGAACAAGGAAACCTTGTAGTAGAGTCACAGTCGGTGCTGAGGACATGGAAAAACCATTTCTGCAGACTGTTAAACGGCGAAGACGACACAAATTCCGCTATCAGGCAGAATGAACCATTCGACCTGGGCGATGAAAGCCAAGACTTCCATCCACCTGACCAAAATGAGGTAAGGATAGCAATATCCAAGCTGAAGTCCAACAAAGCTGCAGGACCGGACGGTTTATCGGCCGAGCTTTTTAAGGCAGCGGGGGATGACTTGGTAGAGGGCATACACCAACTCGTTTCTAAAATTTGGTCAGAGGAAAGTATGCCTGAAGAATGGAGCCTCAGCATTGTTTGCCCGATCCATAAGAAAGGAGACCCTCTAAACTGCGCCAACTATAGAGGCATCAGTCTCCTTAACATCGCTTACAAAATCCTGTCTTCCGTACTGTGTGAACGCCTGAAACCATTTGTTAACGAACTGATTGGACCCTATCAGTGCGGTTTTAGGCCCGGTAAGTCCACAACCGACCAAATATTCACACTACGGCAGATCCTGGAGAAAACCCAAGAAGTCCAAATCGATACTCATCACCTATTTATCGATTTTAAAGCCGCATATGACAGCATTTATAGAGACGAGCTATACAGAGCCATGTCTAGTTTTGGCATCCCTGCCAAACTTGTCAGATTGTGCAGAATGACGATGGAGAATGCTCGCTGCTCCGTAAAGGTAGGAAACAATCTCACCGAGACCTTTTATGTCAAAAAAGGATTTAGACAAGGTGATGCGCTGTCATGTGACTTTTTCAACATCATTCTTGAGAAAATTGTGCGAAACTCGCAAGCCAACACCAGGGGCACAATTTTCCAAAAGTCTGTGCAACTACTTGCATACGCTGACGACATCGACATCATTGGCAGAACACAGCGAGCTGTCACTGGTGCGTTTGCAAGTATCAGTACAGAGGCGGCAAAAATGGGTTTAGTGGTGAATGAGGGCAAAACGAAATATATGCTGTCAACAAGAAGGGACACACAACATCGACGAATCGGACAGAACGTCACGATAGACAGCTATAACTTTGAGGTAGTTCGGGACTTTGTCTACCTCGGCTCCGCTATTAATTCTGAAAATGACATCACATCAGAAATCAAGCGAAGAATTACACTTGCCAACCGCTGTTACTTTGGCCTAAGAAGGCAATTGATTAGTAAGGCCTTGTCGAGAAACAAAAAGGAGACTCTATATAAGACCCTCATCATCCCAGTCCTGCTTTATGGCGCAGAATCATGGACGTTGTCAAAAGCGGATGAAGATCTCCTTGGGCGCTTCGAACGCAAAATTCTTCGAGTGATTTTCGGTCCCGTTTGCGTTGACGGGCTTTGGAGGAGGAGATTTAACAGCGAACTCTACGAGCTGTACAGCGACATCGACTTGGTCAGAAAAGTACGTATCAGTCGACTAAGATGGCTAGGACATGTAGAGCGAATGGACACCAACGCTCCAGCCCGAAGAGTCTTCGATTCCAACCCGGAGGGACAACGCAGTAGAGGAAGACCTCGCCTTAGGTGGCGCGCACAAGTGGAAGGGGACCTCAACCAACTTGGAGTGCGCAACTGGAGGCAGTTAGCCAAAGATCGTGCTAACTGGAGAGGCGTGTTGGTTGAGGCCCAGGTCCACCCCGGACTGTAGCGCCATCTAAGTAAGTAAGTAACTTAGCTTTGACACCGAGTTCAGTCCTCCTAATAACAGAATGACCAAGCTGTCTCAAAATTGACCCAGCCTGACCAATCCTACAGGAAAACTCGGCATTGCTCCTTCCATCACTCGTGAATAAGACCCCGAGATACTTAAACTTCTCCACCTGTTTCAATGGGACTCCACTAACATGCAGAGTGCATTGAACAGGCGTTCTGCAGACGACCATTACTTCAGATTTGTTCACGTTTACCTTCATCTCAGCTTCAACACAAACGGTTACAAACCGATCGAGTGCGCGCTGAAGTTCAGTCTGAGAGGATCCAAGGATGACCAAGTCATCAGCGAAGAGCAAATGACTTATCCTCAGATCTCCCAATTCGAAACGTTCTTCGCCAAGACTGCGCTGTAACATCCAGTCCATATAAGTAATGAAAAGGAGAGGAGACAAGACGCACCCCTGACGAAGTCCAACGCCCACGGTGAAAGGTATTGATTTAACGCCGTTTACCCGAACACAGCATTTACAGTTTGTGTAAAGAGATTGCATGGCTCTCAAGAGAGAACCATCAATTCCATACTCCTGTAATACACTCCAGAGTTTCCCTCGAGGAACTCGGTCATATGCTTTCTCCAAATCTACGAAGCAAGCGTAAACAGGTGTAGCATACTCCCAAGCCTTCTCAAGTACCATTCTGAGAGTGAATAACTGGTCGGTTGTGCTTCTGCCGGGACGAAAGCCGCACTGCTCATCTCCTAATCGTGCCTCGACCACAGCTCTGCAACGCGTTTCCAGCACCTTGGCAAAGACTTTTCCGGGGAGACTTAAAAGTGATATACCCCTGTAATTGGAGCAATCCCTTTTATCCCCTTTCTTGAAAAGGGGCACAATCACCCCAATCTGCCAATCGCTGGGTGTTTCGCCGCATTCCCAGGCCGCTTTAATGACACGAGAGAGCCATTTGACTCCCTCTTCACCTAAGGCCTTTAGCATTTCTGGCCGGATTTCATCCACTCCGGCAGATTTGCCAGCTTTTAGCGATTTGATCGCAAAAGTAACTTCCTCTACCGTGGGACTATTTTCCGCCCTGCTTAAGGCGATGGATGTGTCATCCTCAATGCCCTGGATTGGATTGAGCAATTCGGAAAAGTGCTCGCTCCATCTGCGCAAGATGTCCTCCTCATTAGAAAGAAGTGTACCATCTTTGGATTTGACTCCTTCGATAATCTTCCACTTCCTTCCTCTAAGACGGCGGATGGTGTGCCAGAACACCTTGCTTGCAGATCTGTGATCACGGTCCAATTTTTCGCCGAACTCCTTCCAAGACTGTTCTTTGGCTGCTTTAACAGCCAATTTGCAAGTTCTTCGCGCCTCAATGTACCGGTTTCGAGAAGGAGAGTCCCCCAAGTGAATCCACACCTTGAAAGCCTTCTTCTTCTCTCTGATAGCTTCTTGAACTCCGGGCGATTTAAAACAACCAAGTTCTTTTCTCACCACCAGCCGCCACACCGAGCCGCTTCACTCCGCAAACATGTCCTGCAGAGGCAATAACTGCTGTTGAAAACAGCTGCCATTCTTCCTCTACATTCAATGGAACATTTGGAATTTGTTCAAACCTTGCAGATACCTGCCGTGCAAATTCCTCCCGTATCTCATCGTTCTGCAGCCCCTCCCACCGTATGCGCGTAACCATCCTTGGTTTACGCTTTGGCAGGATAGGTATTTGATCGTTGAGATACAATTTGCACAACACCAGGTGGTGATCAGTTGACAGTTCAGCCCCTCTCAACACACGAACATCACAAACCATCCTTTTAACACACGATGGTACCACAAAGAAATCAATCAGCGATTTCTGCTGAAGACTTCGGCGGTACCATGTGTATTTATGGATATCTTTGTGTGGAAAGAAAGAGTGTTCATAATGGACATTCCATTTGAACAACAAAAGTCCAACAACTTCTCTCCGTTCGCGTTCTGATCGGGGTCACCGTGTTTCCCAATCGCGCTGCCCCATGTCGAGAAATCCGCACCCACGTGAGCATTGAAATCACCCATCAGGATGTAAGAATCCATATCTGCAACCTTTTCAAGGGCCGCATCAACTTCATCCAAGAAAGCTGCGTACCCCGACTCCAGATTCGGTGCATACACCTGCACCAGAGCTAGGGTTGATCTTTCAAGTTTTAGCTTTAAGATCGCAACTCTCCTTCCTAATGGAATCCACTCCAATACTCTGCCTGACAGCCTGGGACTTGTGAGTATCCCCACTCCCGCCTGAGGAGACATTGAAGGTGCTACTCCCGACATGAAGAGTTTCCACCCATCTGCAAGGTCCACAGTTCCATAACCCCTTTGCTTTGTTGAGGAAACACCAAATATATCTAGTCGATATTTTACAGCCTCCCCAACAAGCTCCAGGTCTTTTCCCGTGAGCAAAGAGATGTTCCACGTGCCTATCCTAAGTCGATGCCGTTGTCGAGTAACCGAAAGTCCACTTATGCCCCTATTGGTGCATAGCGCATCCACCCTCTGACCCCCATAATGGTTTGCGAAACCATTGACAGGAAGCTCGTAGCCGTTTCGGGTTAAACCCGGCCGACTGCCGAGCGTGACAAGCCGACCACCAGACGCTCGCAAACTGCCACCCTCCAGGCCTGGCTCCAAAGGGCGCCCTATTTTGACAGGCTTGGCAATATCCGAGGCTCGCTTTCGTCGCTTTGTCATCATTGGGTGTGTGCTTCGTTAGCCATGTCTAGGTGAACCTAGACATGTTGCCCGCCCCCCACCACGGGGGTCAGCTACATGAGGGGGCTTATAAGTATGTACCTAACAGAACTACTTGATCGACAGAGGCAATTTTTAATTCCAACCTGACGACCATAAAAAGAGTCCTCTCACAAAATTTCATTCACATAAATCAATTTGTTTAGATGTTATCGTATTTATGGACATGGACATGACTAAATCGATTCAGAATTTTATCGTGATGTAATGGCAGTGAAGTGGCAGGAATGTATCCTGTAGCTTGGTTGCTTCGGTGCGTTGGGGTTGGAAAGAGGTATATCTAGATTCTAGATATTTGTTTGGCCGATGCTCCTCTATGGTGGGCATAATGAAGAACCTGTGTATTTCTTTCTATAGTCATATGCTAATACATGCTTTAATTTGTTACTTACATATTTTTTTTTTTTTTTTTTTTTGTTTTAATAGGAGCAATGAAGCCCTCTCCCCCGGTGATAGATATGTTCGAGTTGCATTTGCAGAAGCAACTAGAGAAATAGATGTAGCCATCAACAACACAATAGAGACACTATTTTCCGATCGTAAACCTAGTAATCCGTTGCATCACGGCGAGCTCTTAAGGCTTTTCCGATTCCCGAAGGGAGAAGCTAGACAACTGGCTCGCGCAGCTGAAATTTATGAAAGAACTTTGGTCAATATACGGAAGCATGTGCAAGAAGGTCGCAATCTTTCTGCCGACAGTAGTCGATACGAATTTAAGGATCTCCTATCTCGTGAACATCTTCGCCTGGTAGCTGAACTCTCTGGCTGCATGGAACATCGTGAAATGCCGAACTGTACTGATATGTGCTATCACTCCAAATACAGAAGTGTCGACGGTACATGCAACAACCTTAATAATCCGACATGGGGCGCGTCACTAACAGCATTCCGACGTATAGAAAAACCTATATATGAGAATGGTTTCAGCATGCCAATAGGCTGGATGAAAGGGAAATTGTACGCGGGTTATCCAAAGCCAGTTGCAAGATTAGTTTCCACAACACTGATATCTACAAAGGAAATAACACCTGATGAACGCATAACGCACATGGTGATGCAATGGGGTCAATTCCTGGATCACGATTTGGATCATGCTATTCCCTCGGTCAGCTCTGAAAGCTGGGATGGTATCGACTGCAAAAAAACGTGCGAATTTGCTCCGCCTTGTTATCCTATGGAAGTTCCTCCGAACGACCCACGCGTTAAAAACAGGCGATGCATAGATTTAATTCGATCAAGTGCAATATGTGGTTCTGGTATGACGTCAGTATTTTTCGACGATGTTCAGCACAGAGAGCAAATAAACCAGTTGACGTCATATATTGATGCATCACAAGTATACGGCTACACCTTCGAATTTGCACAAGAGCTGCGCAATTTAACATCTGACGATGGTCTTCTAAGAACAGGGGTGCACTTTCCAAATCAAAAAGACATGTTACCATTTGCAGCCCCCCAGGATGGTATCGACTGCCGAAGAAATTTAAATGAGAATAATATGAACTGCTTTGTGGCTGGTGACATTCGCGTTAATGAGCAGTTGGGTCTCTTAGCTATGCACACTATTTGGATGAGAGAACACAATAGAATCGCACTTAAACTAAAAGAAATAAATCCGCACTGGGATGGCGATACAGTGTATCAAGAAGCTAGAAAAATTGTTGGAGCTCAAATGCAGCACATAACCTATAAACAGTGGCTTCCTATAGTACTTGGACCCAGTGGAATGGAAAAATTAGGGGAATACAAGGGTTATGATTCTTCCATCAATCCGTCAATTGCTAACGAATTTGCAACATCGGCCTTCCGTTTCGGCCACACTCTCATTAATCCCATTCTACACCGACTTAATGAATCCTATCAGCCTATTCCGCAAGGTCATGTACCTTTACATAAAGCATTCTTCTCGCCTTGGCGGATTGCCTACGAAGGTGGAGTAGATCCTCTAATGCGAGGACTTTTTACAATTCCCGCCAAATTGAAAATGCCTGACCAGAACCTAAATACAGAATTAACAGAAAAATTGTTCCTTACATCACACGCAGTAGCTCTAGACTTGGCTGCCATGAACATACAGCGAGGAAGGGACCACGGTATTCCGGGATACAACGTATATAGAAAATTCTGCAATCTGACTGTAGCACAGACATTTGACGATCTCTCAAGTGAAATAAGCAGTGTTGAAATAAGACAAAAACTCGAAGACCTATACGGGCACCCGGATAATATTGACATATTTGTGGGAGGTATACTTGAAGATCCCGTTGAAGGTGGGAAAATGGGACCACTCTTCCAATGCATATTAGTTGATCAATTCAGAAGGCTGCGCGATGGAGATCGGTTCTATTACGAAAATCCCTCAGTTTTCCTTCCGGAACAACTTCAGCAGATCAAGGAAGCTAATCTAGCCAGGGTTCTATGCGACAATGGCGACAACATCAAAGAAGCTCCAGATAATGTTTTCATTCTACCTAAAGAGCAAGGCGGTTATAAGAACTGTATTGATATTCCAGGTATAAATTTATACTTTTGGCAAGACTGTGGTACTTGTGACTCACTTCCCTCACTGATGAAAACGTATGTACCTGAAACCTATCCAAAACGAACAAAGCGATCAACAACGCATACCTTGGAAGCTGATAGCGAATTTGAACAGTTTTTGGAAATAAATGATGAGAGAATAGGCGGCCTCGAAGATGTCATTAACAGTTTTCAGAAAGAGTTGAGCAAATTTAAGGAAACGGTACAAAGTCTCGAAGAATCTTGTCACTCTGATAAAAAAATTCCTCGCAAACTAATTAAAAGGGGTGAATGCATAGATGACTCTGGCACCACACGTTTAAATAACGAATCATGGAACAAGGACGCCTGCACCAACTGCCGTTGCGCACGTTCTCAAATTACATGTATTCAAAAGACCTGTAGCCCCATCAAATGCGAAGGTGACTTGGAACCAAAACTTCTTTCCACAGAATGTTGTCCAATTTGCCCAACTGTAAATTAGAACTTAACTTGAAAAGAGTTAAGTTATACTTACATTATACATACTCGTATTACCTAACGCAGATATTTTTATAATAATAAAGATTTTTCAATGAGTTGTACTTTTAAATAAAACATATTTTAATGGATCGATATTTTTATGAAGAAAACTATGTGCATTTATTATTTAAAAAAAAAATTTATTGCATACATATCTATTTTTCCATTAATGATGCGGAGAAATACAAGATTTGCTCAATAAAGAAATCAGCAGCAGTCGCATACGTTATAAATTTATAAACATTTCATTGGTTGATGGCGGTTATATGTAGATACACTGTAAAAATTAATTTCATTAATTTTCCATGGCCCGCTTATCCATAAAGTGCGTCGCGGATGTAGGGGTCTTAAGTGAACCCTCCATTCTCCGCCATCGACGTTAAGTCGTCAAGGGAAATACCCATACGGGTAGAGGGGACCTTATTGTCATGATCTAGCCATCTCATCCTGGGTATAACTAGAGGACGCCTGCCTGATTGTACGGACTCCATAGCACGTATTGGGATGCGCTCAAAATAAGAGTTGGAACAAACACCGAATTAAAGACTGACAACTTAGCTTTGACACCAAGTTCAGTCCTCCTAATAACAGAATGGCCAAGCTGTCTTAAAATTGACTCAGCCTGATCAATCCAACATTAAAACTCATCATTGCGCCTTCTATCATTCGTATGAATAAGACCCCGATATACTTTAATTTTTCCACCTGTTTCTCCAGCTGCAATACAAACGGCTACAAACTGATCGAGTGCGCGTTGAAGTTCAGTCTGAGAGGACCCAAGGACGACAAAGTGGAGCTCCTTCAACGGGAAAAAGCTGGGCAGGAACAAAGAAAGTGAGGTGTAGTTTCCTCGTCCTCCTCTTCCTCATCCATACAGCTTCCGCAGAAGTCGTTTGGTGCCGATATGCAATCTGTTGAGAGCAATCAATTTCTTAGGGCGTTTTAAATCCAGCTTAGGCCAAATTTGTTTTGTCGCTAGACAAGTAGTGCCACTTGTCCACTTAAGCTATGCACTCTCGTTAGCTTCAATTTTTGTTTGCAAGTACCGATTGGTATGCCTAAGGTGCCTTTATCCAGCAGGATGGGTTGAGTTGTTCCTATTCTGGCGAGTTTATAGGCCTTGCAATTCCCTGGAATGTCTCTATGCCCCGGCGCCGGCACCCAAATTAGGTGAATGTTGAACTGTTCGGCCATCTCCGCAAGAGACGATCGGCAGTCGAGAGGTACTAGATAAGTTATAGAGATCGAAGGGGATGGCTGAAGTACTGAATTGAAAGCAATACTTCGATTTCGACCGCCTTCGCTTTTGCTTATTGTCAAATGCGAACTGTGCTTTGCAGTTTTTTCCAATTAGACTTCCAATTTTCCATTAATTTTTGACAGCTTCCCCGTCACAAGAATTTAGTTTAATTTTTATCCGCAATAAATCCACCAGCAATCCGGCACCAAAATAGCTATATCGCTTTTGAATGGATCAAATCGCTTTTGGAAATACAAAAATACACTATTCAGTAGTGTAGAAGATATTAAGGGCAATGTTCTCCCGACGAAGATATCATGAAATGTTATAAATGGAATAGACAACAACTTAAAATTAGAAGAAATACTATCAAAGAACCATCATTTTTAGATATTGCCGATCTTGTGTCTCAAAAAATAGAAGATGCTTGGAGAAAATCGTCCCTTCCTACGGTTTCACGTACAAGAATCATTTCACTATTAAAGGCTTATCCTTTAAAGTGCAAAAATCTCATACAATCTTTAAAAAGGTTATTAAGATGATTTTATATGCCACAGCAGAGTTCTTTTCGACAGCAATATTTCTTCGCCTGATAGGCTAAACTTACCCTCAACATCACAAACAAAGTTCTTCTTCAACAAAGTGTTTAAAAACGTTGCCTATGTTGTCAAAAACCTGCGACCGTTACGGGATTTCTGATAGAGCAGCCGCTGCGATTGTTTCTTCAGTTTTGCAAGATATACTTACTTACTTAAGGTGGCGCTACAGTCCGGGGTGGACCTGGGCCTCAACCAAGAAGCGTCTCTAGCCAGCACGATCTTTGGCCAGCTGTCTCGAGCTTCGCACGCTAAGTTGGTTAAGGTCCCCTTCCACTTGCGGGCGCCACCTGAGTCGCGGTCTTCCTCTACTGCGCCGTCCCTCGGTTGTTGATTCAAAGATCTTCCGGGCCGGAGCATTCACGTCCATTCGCTCTACGTGACCCAGCCACCGCAGTCGTACTTTGTCTTGGCCTCATTGACCGCCAAACCAATCTTTGCCGCCTCCGTCTCAATGCTCACGAACGCACCAGTGACCAGTGATGCCATTCTGACCGGATTCAGGTCATGTCTGACCGAAATCTATTTACTCTGACCGGAGAAAATCTTGAAATCCGGTCTAACCGTTTTTTGACCGGAACGAAAAATGTTTTTAACCGGAAAACGCTTTTTGGGCTAGAAAAATAAAATTGCTCTACTGACTATAAATAAAGATAGGTAATTTTAATAAAACTTTGCCATACATTACGAACACGCTCCCAAGTTCAAACAGAAACAAATTTACGGCGAATATTGGAACATTTAGTACAACATTACACATAGAATTCTCCTTCGGGAGCAGGATAATAAATTATCTTATAGGCTAATTTTTGGACGTTTTCTTTTGCTAGAATGTTGAAGAGGAAATTAAACAATGCATTTCAAATTCGATAAATCTCAGATTTGAGTTTGGTGAACTACTCTTTTCAAGTGCCAGAAAATTATCCGAGAATAATTATTTAGCCATACACGTCTTCCCATGACTTTCATTTCCATTAACGACTTGGCTACAAACAAAAACGAGGCGTCATTGCACTGAAATAAAATTTGACAGGGAAAAGAATATTGAAATCGGAAACACAAACAAATTTTATAGTAAAGCCGAAGCCGACGCCCGTTTTTGACGCCCGTTTTTGACGCCCTCACTCTATCAATGCAAATATCAAATGCAAATTTATACCGAAAGCACAATAGTACGAAAAAGAGAATTTATGCCCTGCCCAGGCTATGCCTGAATTATTTCTAAAAATGGATTTTCTGCGCATTTTCTATGCTATCCACTTTTCTCCTTTCTACTCCCTCAAAATCTACCTGCCTCGATGGACATTGGAAGACGTTGTATATGGTCATGCTCAAAGTGTATTTCAGGACTTAAAACACGTCATATAAAATGACAAATTAGCTTCAGTAAATTTTTAACAAACGAAATAAAAAACAAGTTTACAAACTCAAGATTCACATATTATAAAAACGTTTTTTAGTGGCAACACTGCCAGTGACATCACGCTGCGTTCTCCCCTCCCGATTATGTTGATATCGTCGGCGTAGGCGAGTAGATGGACGGACTTTTGAAAGATAGTTGTTAGCGTTTGAGTTTTGCACTATTCTTTCAAGAACGATGTTAAAGACATATCCTCGGATATTGAAGTGGTTGATAAATCAAAAATACACAGGGTAAGGAAGAAAGAACGTAATGAACTATACAAACAACAAATGCACCTTCACTTACCGGCTTTATACTTTGATGGCCGAAAATATAAGACACTAAACATTGTAAAGAAAGGAGCAAAAAGGTACAGACAAACAGTAATTGAGGAGCATATATCTGTTATTAAAGAACCTGATTCAGTTTATGTTGGTTACGCCACACCAGTTCAACGTACTGCCAAAAGTATTGTAGAATCGATTAATGCTCTTCTTTTGTCACAAAAAATTTAATTAGATTATTTGGTGGCTCTTGGCTGTGATGGTACAGCTACTAGCTCAGGAAAATTCAACGGCGTGATTAGACTCTTCGAGAAACAGCTTCAACGCCCCTTGCAGTGGATTATTTGCATGCTACACTTAAACGAATTGCCTTTGAGGCAATTCCTATTGGAAAATCATTAGAAAATTGTGAAAAACTGCCAATAACAAAAATGAAAAAATACAAGGCGAACTCCCAGAAGTTAAATTCGAAGATTTAAGTACGGACCAAAAATACTTATATGAAATAACAATGTCAGTTATTTGTGGAAAGTGTTCTGAAGATTTGACTAACAGGTCCCCAGGTAAAATGTCTCATGCACGATGGTTAACAAAAGCAAATAGAATATTGCGATTATACATTTCCACATCAAGTCCTTCAAGTGAATAAAAGCTATTAGCTGAATATTGTGTCAAAGTATATGCTCCGGTATGGTTTCAAATAAAAACAAATCCAACTTGCAAGGATGGGTCTAAGAATTTGTGGAAATTAATTAAGAGTTCTCGATAGCTACCACAAGAGTTTAAACTAATAGTAGATCCCGTAATTCAACGTAACGCCTATTTTGCTCATCCTGAAAATTTACTTCTGTCTATGTTGTCTGATGAAAACAAAAGAGTAAGGGAACTCGCTGCCAGGAGGATACTTAAAGCACGAAATTCACCTCATTCAGGAAAGCTACCTCGTGTTTTTGAAGTGCCCCAAATCAATTTTGATGGTAATAGATATATTGACCTCATAGATTGGCAATAAAACATTTTCGATTCACCAATTCTTCGATGTTTCCAATAATGAAATAAACGAAGTTGTTGAGTCTCAGGGCAACGAAATCTTTTTAAAGCTACCATGTCATATACAGTCAGTCGAACGTTCTGTAAAAATAGTGACGGAAGCATCTATGTCTGTATGCGATAAAAAAGCAAGAGAAGTTTTAATCCAAGCGAAACTTGCATCCAGAAAACTTAATATGTTAGATAATATAGGATTTTTACAGTATTATTAATGTTTTCTATTCTCAAATTTGTCTTCTATGCTGATTGTTCATGTTCATACGTTTTATGTAATACTTCTTAATTGTCTATTATTATATATTTGATTCTTCATAAAATATAAAGTTTACCCAAACGTTTTTTTTTTTTTCGGAGATTCCCCAAACTTCGGATGGTATGAGCGGGCTGAAGGTATAAATTAATTTAATTTTTATAATGAATTATTATTTATTTAGACCTCAGACAACATAATATCACTATTAGAATATGATCAAACAATTTTTATTTTTCCCATACACTACCGACCCACCCTAGTACATATCCATGGGGCCATTTATCCTTTACTTTGCTGAGGTAGGTGTTCAGTAAAAAAACGCCTAGTACCTATTACTTCTTGAGTCAATATTAGGAGGACACCTTTTATACCTATCTATATGATGGAACTAGTATACGCACAAACCGATCCTGCAAACACATGCCTTTTGTTACCTAATTGTTTTTGTTTTGTTTATTTACATTTTCTGAATGTTTTATTAAAATGATGGATGTTTTTTTAATTCCCTTTTTGCAATTTCTTCGATGTTGAACTTTATTGTTTGCGATATCACTGATACGTATTGAAAGAACGCAATACGCAAAATAATGTATTATCATTTTTTTTTTTTTTTTTTAATAATGTGCACCAAATGCACAAAAAAGCTATGGGCATTTGTGTGGCAAATCAATATTTATTGAAAACCATATTACATACTCAAATGGTTGGTTTACGATATGATTTACAGTTTAATATGCAGGCATGTGCGATTTGTTTGGTGGCAAAAACACCTCAGCCTAGTCACTGTCTTTTACTTAAGTAACTTTTTTACGTACTAGATAACATAAATTTGGTTTGTCCTCCCTTTGCAATAACAGAGCCGTCCTTTTTATGACGCAACTCACATTCAATGTAAGACAAAGTTTTTCCAGCTTTAATTGTAGTGGCATCAACTATAACTTCATCGCCTTCTCTTGCACCTCTTAGATAACTAACGTTCAAATCAACCGTTACTCCTGGATCACGGTCCTTCGACATAAGAGCAAATGTTGTTATATTATCCACAACTGTTGCAGTAAATCCGCCATGAAGACCACCGGCACGATTTAAATGCTCTTCTGATACTGTAAATTCGGCTAAACATTTCCCATTGCCACCGCCGGTTATTTGAAGCTGAAAAAATAAATAAAAATTATTTTCTATGTAAACTGGAAAAATAAAACGATTTGTGACAAGGTCATGGTTTTGTGAGGTAAAAAGATTGTAAGCGAATGTATGATAAGCTTCCTAGAGTTCAGTAGAACATGTCCCTTTCTTAAGTAGTTGATAGAACTTTAGGACTGTCATTGGCAGCTCGGGCATATGAGTAGTGTGTTCGAGATTGTTAATGTTAACTTCGATTCGCCAGAAAAAAGCACTTATTTTTTCCCGAGATCACTTTTTTCGTTTGTTTGGTACAAAAAAAGCAATCTTTTGCAGAGTCGAGAGCACTTTTGCGAATCTAGATTTTTTCTCAGAGACGCTCGAGATTTACCAATACACTTACATTATGATGAAAAAAAAATCTTCACAACAAAAAAGGTAAACAACTTTTGGCAGCCACACCACCAACACCAACAAAGAACAGCGCAGTATACTTCTTTTTGTTCGATTGGCCAGACGAAATCTAGAGAAATCTTAAAAAATCTCAGATTGCCAATCGAATTCAACATAAGATCAATATCGATGCACGGCCACGATAGACGTAGGTCCGAGTTCGCTTTATGTCGTTCAATAAGATATTCAAAAAATGTCTTTGGTAACCAAGTACATCGTACCTATGTATTTAAAACTTTTAACCAAAATCTGTCTCCTAACCACATATTTCGTCAGCTGTGAGCAAACCGGACCTTAATGCAGATTTTCATTGGGACAAAAAAAAAATTTTTTTGTTTGATGTAGATCACTTTTCATGTTCATTGGGCAAGTTTAGTTTAAAGTTGCTCTCGATGAAAGAAACAGTTCGGCAGTTATTCGGTCCATTGTGAATACCACTAGGATCTGTGTTGCTATTTCTTAACTGGTTAAGGTGGGTTTCCACATGTCGATTGATTGACAAAGTTTGACAGCCCTCGCGTTTATGTCATTGAACGACACCAACGTCAGTTCATTTCCACTTATGCCAATTATTGGCAAAAAATCGTTTGTCAGCTGATTGACCAACTTATGAACTCGATGCCAATTAAATTTTCTCTGTCAATTACAGACAAAGTGACATTTCGTTTGACAATTCAGCTATTTCCACTTGTCCAGTGGTTTCTTTGTCAATTATTGGCAAACGCTGTTAGTCAATTCATTGACAAGCAATTTTTCGCTATTTCCACTTGCCAATTGTTTAATTGGCATAAAAATACGTCAATTGTCAATTTCAAATCGACAAGTGGAAACCCAGCATTACTCATATGTAAACCATGTGCTGCGGGTTATAAAGCTAAGAATATTACCTAGATCAGGGGTTCCCAAACTTTTCCATACTGCGACTCCCTATACAATACAGGTTATAATATTTTTGCGACGACCTTCTAAAAGCACACAACGGAACAAAGCACAGATATGTGAATATAAGCTGAGCTTACTGAAGATTCACTAAAGGGGTTTTTAATGTGAATTGGCCAACATTGGAATGGAATAAAACAAGCTGTGTGCAAGGTATTAACGAATCCCATGTATGCCATTATTGTATGGAATATAACACCAGGCCCAAATGTCCGCCGCAGCTTCTCATGTTGTCAAGGATTCGAGTGGTCCAATATGCTGCATAGATCCGGCTTAATTTGAGCGATGACATTGGTTATGTTGGTTTTAAGGACATCGATCGATTGCGGTTTATTCGCATTGAGCTGCGACTTCAGGCAACGCCGCAAGAAAAATTTAGCAAGTTTAAATTTACGTCACCTCTGATAGAGATCAGATAACCATACCCTGCAGCACATAGCCACCTCTTGCTGGAACCACATGTTAGCAGCATTGTTCTGTAGTACTCACGGTTGATGATATTGGCCTTACCAACGTCATGAAAAAGTACGGAGCAATGGCGCCACCGCCAGTCTAAAATGCGCGCCAAACTGCTTTTTATGGATGCATTGCCACCTCGTGTTGGTTGGCGTCATCCCATATATGGCAATTTGGCCATTCATGCAGAAATGCGGCCCGTCGCTAAAGATGATTTTTCTATGGTCATTCATTACATTATCATTAACTTTGAGCTCCTGGGTCAGTTGGGTCTTGAACGGGTACAGGCCCAAGTCTCGACGCAAAATTCGCCAAGTTGAAGTCTGCAAAATTCTTATACAAGAAGTAGAAGAAGTGCACGGCAAAACACAATGGTCAACATCGAACGAACCCGACCCGACATTTTTTTTCAAATCGAGCTCAAGCAGATGTAACGTCGCCCCAGGGCATCGCGACGCACAGTTAGGGAACCCCTGACCTAGATCATTGAGAAAAAGTATCTATTGCGGAAAAAAATCAATCTTTTTTTTTTTGATTCGGATCACTTTTTGCAGATCTCGATATTTTTCGAAATGTACACACATTCTCACTAATACTAATATACCTTGCACAGATGTTTTACGTACTCTAGAATTTGTTTTTAAAACAAAATTATTGTCGTTTTCGGTTGGTCGTCCAGAACCGTCCGAAAGCACTTCGAACTCTTCTGAAAGCGTTCAATTGGCACTCAACTGACAGTTCTTCTACTGAAAAGAAGAGAAATTTGCTTCTGGATTTGAATTCAGAATCGCGGAGAGTTCTTCCGGATAGTTCTGGACGACCAACCGAAAACGACAAGCAATTTAAAAATTTAAATTTAATTTTGGAGCAATTACTAACATCTTGGTCATCTTCTTTTTCATCCCCATCCGTGGATTTCGATTCTTCGTCAATATGATTATCCATATAAAGTTCGTGTTTTCATCGCCAATCAAAAGCAATTTGCACCGCAGCTGTAGGTAGGTTCTGTCAAATAACGCACTAATTCATTTACAAAAGCAGATCAATCTGCTTTGATGTTACATGTGCCACTAAAAATCTGAATCTGATGTGCCCAATGGAAAATCACATAAGATAAAAGGTCGACCTTTTCCTTTGCACTTTAAAATGTTAACCTACTACAAGTTACGAACAACTATTTAAAGCTGCTCCTTAAACACAGAAAAAACTGCGACAAGGATAACAAAATCATCTAGCACACTAATAGATTGTGTAGTACCTAACAAATAACAAACGGATAATGTGCTTCAAGTGTTCCGGACTTGCAAATTAAATAATGGAAAGAAAACAAAATTATTGATGAAATAAATAAAAAAAAGTTTGTAAATAGGATGAGGTACAATAAAGTACTTTTTCGAGAAGCTTTAGGAAATAGTCAATTGAGTAAAATAAGTAGTGTTGATTCCATGGGAGAGCTATTTCTAAAATCTATCGACGAAACTTCGGCAAAGTTTATTGCGAAATAAATCAAGACAGTTCTGAATGGTTCAACAAAAGGCTTCAATCGCTAAGAATATTAAAGATTAGAAAACATACAAAAAAAGTATTGTGCAATTCCGATGAAGATTGGAGGGCGTTATAGGTTCGCCTTTCCCGGGAGAAGTATTTAAAAAAAATGACACTTTCCTCAAAAATTTGAACTTACTTCATGTAAATTTTGGCATTAATCGAAAGGTCATTTAAATTCCGTTTGAATGATATAAAACTTTCCTTAACCCATTAAGTAGGTACCCATTGAAAATTTAGAACTTTTGTAAAAGTCTACTTTTTTGAGTTTTTCCCTCGGTCTCAAAAAAAATGTTTTGATGCAAAAAGTTTCTTCAAACAATTCTAATAGTGACTGGAAAAAATATCTTCGCTAATATTTTTTATGATTTTTTGAAAATTGCTAAAAATGACTATTTTTCTGAGATCATCCCATTCAAAAAATCATAAAAAATATTAGCGAAGAGATTATTGAAAAAAGGCAATACACAATCGCATGGTCGAACGCTGTCGACCGAAAACCAACAAAAATATGACAATGGTGTCTATAAGTGATAAGTTGTTAAGTCATGAGAGAATAAATTAACAATGAGAAAAATGCCAGTTCCAAAATTGAAAAATTTTGCATGATAACAATTTATAATTTTTTTTTTTTTGGCAAATTAACATAAACAACAAACTATTTTTAGCCCCCAAAGATCAAATTAAAGACCAAAAACTGTAAAACAGCGCCCATCCTTCGAATTGTTTTAGCACACAGAACAGTTATTTTAGTACTATGTACCTACAGGTACAATTACACAGTACCTAGGTACCTAATTTCTGTATCCGTATACAGTATACTGGAAAGCAAACGACAGCACTGGTAACCATTAAAAATAAATTACCTCGATATTGTGATTTGATATTTAGTTATAGATATTTAGACTCTTGAAGTCTTGAATTGAATTGCTGTGTTTACAAAATGATTTCGTGATTATGGGAATATTACTCCTCACCTCATCCATTAAACATACCTTTTTTAATACATTATCGTGTGCTTTCGATTTAAGAACCACGTGTTCGAAAGCTTGTTTTAAAAAATCAATGCCTTTTTTGCCAGCCATTCGAAGCAAATAAATTTTAGTTTTTTAATGGTCACGAAAATTATCTAATAGTATGAAACTATCAAAATCGAAAATTATCTAGTGTCAATTTGATTGTTTTTGTTGTTGTTGTTGCCAGCTGGTAATGTTTACAATAAATCGATAACTTGCGGATAATCGTTTCGTGTTTACACAGGGTGTCTTAGAAAACCGGTAGAAAACATGTTACCAGCGGGTAAATTGAAAATTAACAGTATTAAGTTATTGGAAAATCTAATCAATAAAACAGTTCCAAGTGGGACTTTTCCACAAATGAAAAAGTGCTATGAACTGGGTCAGTTGAAAGTCTCCGCTTTTAGTTTGATTGAACGTTTTTCTAGTACCCGCTCGCTTGAAAATAATGGCGCTGAAAGCGGTGTCATGAACCTATCAGAAAGTTGTCAACATGAACTATGTCTATACTGTCCAGTGACTTCTACTCGGGAAACTACCTCGTGTGAATGAATTCTTTTCTAAAATCAGCTTTACAAATTGTCGGGTAAAAACCCCATATAAAAGACACATTTTATTTAATTATTATCACACTTGTGTACGTGTTGATTTTATTATCCGTAGTCAATTCCTGGGTATCATCGATGTCATACACCGTCAATTGTAACTTGAAAATTAATTTTTACTTTTATTTTTCCAACTATAATTATAAAACCACATACAAATCTCAGCAAAGTTCGACAGTGGAGTGAAAAATTCTTCGATTTCAATCAGCTGTTTATGACATTTCTGAAATCCACTACGAACTCAGGCAGAAATTCTTGCCTAACTTTCCAGTCACCACAGCTGACCGGCCTCATGAAATTTGCCTAGAATTGCAGTCAAATCGACCAATCAGAGGCTGTTGCCTAGCTAGGCAAAAGCGCATTGAACGCGGCCAATCTTAAAGGACCATTCACATGGGAGCGAACGAACGAATTGATGAAATGCGAATAAACCACTTTTTATGCATTTATAAACAGAAAATTCCAAATTTTATTATTCCAAGATATCCTCCTCTTGGAATAAGGTTAAGTTCGAACGAATTTTTTATTCGCTACTTTGTGGAACGCGATTTAAATGATGTGGATTGTGAATAGACTGACAATTCGCGCCAGGGTGTTTTCGTTCGCGGCAAAAAATTTGGATTTCGAAATTTCGTTATTTAAACTGTTAATAAACTTGTTTTCTTAATAAATGTTGATGGAATAATTAATTATCCTCATCTTGGAGTAGTAAAATGTGCAATTTTCTGTTTTTAAATTCATAAAAAGTGGTTTGTTCGCATTTCATCAATTCGTTCGTTCGCTCCCATGTGAATGGTGCTTAAAAGTATCTTGTGGCAATTGCGTGGTGAAGATTTACTTTGCTTTGGAAATGGATGTTCTATAAAACACTTCAGATATTACCTAGGTACCCCCAAAACGTCGCTATTGTGAATTACAGTTGTCTGACGTTTTCGATAGCTTCCATAAAAATCGATGAATATTCGATTCTTGACTCGGCTGCCGGCTGCAGTTTTCATGAATTTGACAGTTGGTTTGATTTGTCATGAAATAGTAAATATAGGAAATGCCGAAAAAAGATTTAATATTTTTTTAATTATATAGACTGTTTGTAATTATTTGGTGCATGGTGTTAATAACACAAAGTTATCTTGGTTTTTTATGTTAGTGAAAGTGTATTCATCTAATTCTCACAAACACAGCAATTAACAATAATTGTACTTTACTTAATGTTTCTATCTGCTAGTTGGTGATATCTAAAGTAATCCTAATCAGAAATGGAGTTCAAAGAGCTGGCTACTTGTCAATTCATACAGAATGCAATTCACTCATTCAACTTGGTATCATCCGGATTTCACGTGGGAATGTTGGGATCTACATCTAAGGCAATTGTTTTTGAAATGAAACATTCCACATTGCCAACTCAATCATTTCCTTATAGAGTCGAAATTGTGGAACTACCAACTTTACGGCCTACTTCGGAAATAGTAAATAAAATCAATCGGGCAGCAATATACCTTAAATCCAGCGCATTAAAGCGTCAGTATATTGCTCTAGACCCTGTGTACGTTTCGGATTTATCCGAAGAGCCCATCAAGTCACAGCCTGTTGATATATCATGGGCCCCGCGGAGTTTATTCGATGAGAGTACTTTGGCAATAGTATCTAGCAACGGTGCGTGTGAACTTCGCCGAAAAGATTCCATAAGTCGAGAATGGAATATCGCTGTTTGCAGCTTGAATGATATATACTATGAAGCATTCTCTTTTCAAAATCCCGAAGCCGCTGACACATTCGAAACGTTAAAAGAAACAGTTGAGAATTATTTTACAACAGCCTTTTCTTGGAATATGTCTCCAAATTTACAGCATCTATTCGCAGCGGCTAATGCTACCGGATGGATACTCTTGTTTATGGTAAATAAAGACCGCCAAATAAGTTTTAGCAGCAAGTATAAAACATCCTTAGGCCGGATATCTTGTGTTTATTTTATAAATAACTTCATAATAGCTTCCTCGGCAAACGGAGTTATAAAAATATATACGGTCAAAGGAACTATAATTGAAGAAGTTGATACTCTATGGCACAAGGCTGATCGAATACCCTGCAAAAAGGTACATATGTGCTTTTCCGACGAACTGGACAAGTGGATTATTGTTACTTCAAAGGCATCCCATGTTCTGATTTTCATTTTAACAAGAATGGGTATGCTTGAACTAAAGGGTACCCAGTATTTGGGAAACATGGAAATAACTGGTAGGTACGCTACATGTTTTCCATTGTTAAAACTAGTTAATAGATGATATTTTTTTTAAAGGTTTTGAGATGCTCTCGCCATGTGAATATGTATTCGTCACTATTACCGGATTGGTTCAATTGATAAAGCTGAACATTAAATATAGCAAATTGCAAATTAACGTGCAAGATATGAAGTATGAGTTTGACCACAAAAATTATCAAATTCTGGGATTAGTATCGTCACCCAACAAAGTCGCATGGACATTCATGCTATTTCACAATAAACCCTATACCTATCAATCGACATATTCTGCCAAGGATGCTATTATCTCCATCTGCAGTTTGAACACGAAAGACGCTTTTACAATTTTGAAAGATGACTTGGGTTCGAGGGACGATTCGTTAGATTGCGCGGAAATTCTTCAACTGGAAATTTTTAAAAACAACGTAACTTCGAAATTTGAAAATGTTTCTATTGACGATGTCATTATTAACAGGCAGTTTTTCAAAAAACTGCAACTGAAACTTTTAGTTGTAAATGCTGGACTAACGTATCATAGGTAAGTGCCTAAATATTTCTTTAAAGCTAAAATTGTGTCGAATATGCCTAAAAAATACAACAAACAATTTAATTCTTCCTTCTAAGCACCGGATGAGCATATCTAGGTAAGATATTCCTCTACCGCATTGTGCTTATCCAGCCGACTTGAAGATTTAAGATGCATGCCGAGAGATAAGGACGATTAGAGTATGAAACAACATCTTCTTAGCCTTAAGATGTTAGAAGAACGCATATAAACTAACTTTAAACGAAGATTCGGTCTTGCTTGTAATTCCGAACCTGGATCTTCCAGTAACAGTCGAAGATCTTAATGACTGACGAAATATTTTCGCCTTGTTTGATGAGGCCGAGCCAATATTTCGCACCTTCAATTTCAAAGGTTCTGCAAGTGTGAAGTCATATTTACTTACCTACTTAAATGGCGCTACAGTCCGGGGTGGATCAGGTCCTCAACAAATACGCTTCTCCAGGTAGCCCGATCTTTGGCTAACCGCCTCCAGTTGCGCACTCCAAGTTGTTTAAGATCCCCATCCACTTGTACGCGCCACCTAAGGCGAGGTCTTCCCCTACTGTGTTGTCCCTCCGAGTTTGGAATTGAAGACTATTCGAGCCGGAGCGTTGGTGTGCATTCGCTCAAATGTCCCAGCCATCTTAGACGACTGATTCGTACTTTTCTGACCAGGTCGAAGTCGCGGTACAGCTCGTAGAGTTCGCTGTTAAATCTTCTATTCCAAAGCCCATCATTGCAAACAGGACCGAAAATCTTTCGAATAATTTTGCGTTCGAAGCGACCAAGGAGATCTTCAGCCTTTGATAACGTCCATGACTCTGCGCCATAAAGCAGGACTGGGTTGATGAGGGTCTTATATAGAGTCTCCTTGGTGTTTCTCGACAAGGCCTTACTAATCAATTGCTTTCTGAAGTCACAGTAACAGCGGTTGACAAGTGTAATTCTTCGCTTGATTTCTGATGTAATGTCAGAGTTAATAGCGAAGCCGAGGTAGACGAAGTCCCCAATCACCTCAAAGTTGTAGCTATCTATCGTGACGTTCTGTCCGATTCGTTAGTCATTATTTAAATTCGGTAAAACAAAGAAACACTTAGATTATCGAAGCCATAAACAACAACATATTCTAAGTCACCTGCGGTGGCCATGCTGTAGTGGTTAGAGACATTCCTTGTGACCCGAGCGGCGTTGGTTCGAGCCCCGGCGGGGGAAAGCAATACTCTGCTACCGACAATAAAGAGAAACGAATAATATCAGAGTTTCTCCACCACTACACCAAAAAAGGGGTCTCTGCTTGGTAGTACAATAGACCGAGATTCGTCTGAGTGCTCCAGGATTTGGAATCCCCCTTTAAAAAAATAAAAATAAAAAATAACCTCGTAGTTTACAAAATGTGTGCGTTTGCTCAATCCGCTCACAAGTTCAACATTTGCTTGTTGCCTTATCCCTCTATATGGACAAGCGGAGCAGTTGTATTGTATGTATTTGAGAAACTATCTGTACTTAACGAAAATCAGTTTATAAGTAGTTTTGGCATTACGCTCTTTTAATGCTTCATGATATTTTGTTACCTAGATACAAAAATACTAATTGCATATTTATTATTTTTCAGCTCAAAGTACAATCACATCAAAAAGACAGTGACAAACGAAGTAAACTCTTTAATAAGAATTACGGAATGTGTGTTCATCAATCTCAGACTACAGTTTCTTCGCAGTCTTAAGGCACATACCGAATTTCAGTTGCTTTCCGGGAAATGTATGAAATATAAGCTGAAATCACTTCAAGCTGAACTCATATCTAAAGAAGACATATTTAGGAATGTTCAAGAAAATATAAACACATTAAGTGACTGCTTGCTCATGGACTTGGGATCTCTTTTTGACACTGCCAAGGAGAACTGCAAATACTGTGACCAGCCGGTTGACTTTACAACCTTAATGTGTTCAAGCCTACATTCTGTTTCCCGGTGTTCCATATCGTACCTTCAGGTAGTACAGCCTGGCTAAATGGGCCTCAACCATTCTAATGCCTTTTGAATTTTTCAGGTACCACTGTTTTCCAGAGTTCAATGTACTAGCTGTAACCGGCTATATTTGGATGATATTGAGCTTTTGAAGAGTCTATTTGTGGATCCTGATGATATGAAGTGCACTTTTTGTGGATTTTTGCTCGAATTTGATATGAAAGAAACATTTAATGCAATCGAAATGTAAACTAAATGTGTTTTTTTTTTCTTTAAACAGAACCATTGCCCACTTTTCCGCAGTAGTAGAGCAGAAGGGCAAAAAAAGGATCGTAAATATTAATTTAGAGATGCGGTTTCATGCCGCAAGTAGAGCATAGGCCTAAAAAGGACATTGTTTAGTATGGTAGTAGACTATAGTCGACGTAGTGATAGAAATGTTAAACAATTATGTTTACTAGATATTTGTTGGCCATTTTATTTACTCTTGTTTCAATCTCACACATTTCAACTATTGCACTGAATGTAGACCCAGAATAGAGATTGTTTTGAACACCAGTGTGGCGATTGGTCATGGGAAAAGAACTGCGTGGTTTAAGGCCCCGGGAGTATAAGAATGTAAAAGAAGAAGGTAAGTACTCAGCTTCTCGATACCGGTAGACGAAGACGCGGAGCATTTTTGGTTCAGACGAAAATGGAATATCTTTGAAGGAGTCAAATCCAAAAAAGGGTGCACTTCCTTTGATGAGAAGCAAACACTCCCCTGAGTTCGTCAGTCCAGAACAGGGCGTTGAGGATGACAGGCTTGTCGTTTTAAGCAGAGCAGAAGTCACATCCGATCAAATTTTTAAAAGTTTTCAAATCTGGAAAGAAACTCTCAATGTCACAGGTTAAGAGGGAGTTCAATTGCTTTCTTGGATTGAAACGTAATACCTACTCCAATTATAGGGTTACATCACATTTAAGTCTCCCCGGAAACGTGTACTTCAGGAGTATGTATATGAAATTGAAGATTCTCTCCTAATTGTTGTTCTGTATTGGTCAGGCTGTCTTCTTAATTTTGAGACAGCTAGGTTTTTCTGTTATCTATATGAACGAATCTGGTGTCGGTGGTTAGATCAAGTACTATTTCTGCCGGCTGAGTAGGCAGTTGAGAAGCAGGCAACCTTAGGAAAAACTTAGCAGACTGCCGCAAAAACATGGAATCTCCAGAGTTTACAATGTGGTAGCGGACGATCTTACGCATAAGGACGAGATTTTGAATTGATGAATCGGGGGATCTGTATTCAGTTATCCGATTCCTGCAAATGCTCAATATTGCATTCGAAGACTTGGAAGAAACGATGCAATCTTCATGGATAAAGTACGTATGCAATAACTCAAAAATTGGAAGCTTCATTAACATTATCTGGAATCTAGACATTTGGAAAAGAAAAGTGTCTATTTATTGCGAAAAAAGTTCAGTTCATACATTTTGACAAACAATTTTGGAAAGCTCATTCTTCACATATTAAAATAACTGGATTAGATTGCATTAGAAGTATATCTTGTTCCAGACGTTTTAACTCTTGTTCAAGTTTTGCCTTTCGTTGTTTCTTTGAATTGGTATCAGTAAAAATAGGCAATAATTGATAACTCTTTTCAAGCTCTGAATGGTTAGCTCGCAATCCCTGAAATGTTTTAAGAGAAAGAAAGTAGATACATTACTCAAGTTTACCTTATTCGACTTAAAGTTTTTGCCACAACTCACCATTAAAATTGCATTGCGCTCCGAGTCACGTAACACAGATATACCCTGCGTACTTTCCTTGGGTTTGTAACAAATTCTTGTTTCCAATGCTTTTTTAATCGCATTCAAATAGCTGGGAGGTTTTCCGTATTGTTTGGAGAATATATACTCAGGAACTAACCCAGTTCCATCTAAATCGTGCTTCTCCCCAATGACTGTATCAACAAATTTCTCAGCAATGTTTGGCGGCACTGCTGTCTTAATTCGTTTAATATTTTTTTTAATGAAATTAACTTTTGGGGGATTTTCCTTAATTTTTACATCGACTTTTTTTGGAACTGGTGGAAGATCCCTGGTTGGGGGACATACGTGATCATTGACTTTTTGCCATTTAATACCCCCGTTTTTTTTCAAAAATTTTGAGGGATTATCCAGCGGAGTTTCAGCATAACCCATAGTCTTATGCAAATACTTGTTTGATGCAGATATTACCTTTTTACCTTGCTGTTCGATATAGTTAGGAGGAGCGTCTTTTACGGTTCTTCGATGAATAGATACATATTTGGGAAATTTATAGTGCTTTTCCGAAATAGCTTGTTTTTCAATATCACAAATATTTTCGTCGTGAAAGGTTATATAAATGAGAGACATGATAATACAAACGCTTTTCGCTTTTTGAACATGAAAAAAAAATCAATTGATTAACCAAATACCTACTTCGTAACCATAGAGTTTATTGATAATTTTATTTACTTTAGTTTAGGAACTAAAAGGGAGGTGTCCCACTTGGCTAATTTAAAAAATAATTCTGTAACTTGTAACTACCTATAAAACGATTGACGTGTAACTTAAGGATTCATCAAATCCCGGTGCATTAGGTCTTGTGAGTGGAAAATTCTAGAAGCGTAGGTAATGTATAATCTCGAAACCATTTTATTTGTTACAAACAAAACAAATATTAATATAGGTAATTTATTGTTCAACGTTTCAGGATTGCATTTTGGGTCAGGTACATATGTGGAAGAAATGGAATTTGATTCGCATTTAGTACAGTTCGAGATTCGCGGAAGAAGATTTTCTGTAGCCTAGGATTTCATTTGTGAATTCTATGCGATTCTTGTTTCGTGTGAAATGATTTACATCACAACGAAAGGTCACAGTTCTTGATTGTTGATTCACGAAAATACGAAGTGTGAAAAATATGCAAATAGAAGAAAATTTAAGGGGTAATTATAGGATTTTCAAAAAGAGGAATATCCGACAAAGCTTTGTATATTTTAGTAAGGTAAGGGCTTCAATTTTACCCTCGACGCACGGGAGGGTAAATTAACTTTGCCGTTACATTTGTAACGCCAAAAAGGAGTCACCGGAGACCCCATAAAGTTAGCTATGTCCGTCCGTCTGTTGAAAACACTATTTTTTTTTTTTTTTTGTGCTACTATCCGATGGAGCACTCAGACACCACTAGGTACTGGTCCATTGTACTGCCAAACAGACACCTTACATTGCTGTACTTAGTTTTCCCGTCTTTCGAAGAAAGATGAGAAGGAGCTTCAGTGATGAAGAGCTTATATGTTCGGCACTCACCACGTCAGCCCCAAAGATCCGCCACCTGATGCGAGCAAAGGCAGGACAACTACAGAGGAAGTGCTCCGCTGTATCGTCCATCCTCTCCACAAGCAGGACAGATGGTGGTGTTGCTCAAGCCCAACACATTTAAGTATTTGACAAAAGCTTGGTGGCCCGAAAGGACGCCCACAAGAAGTCTGCAGTCGATTCTCCTGAGAGACAGAAGGAAAGACGAGGACCTCTTGCAGATGTCCGGACGCAGTCGTTTGAAAACACGATAGCGTCCAAACCAATCGACCTACACGAATGAAATTTTTTGAGAGGGCTTCGTAACACACGGCATGTAGCAAGCAACATACATTCGTGGGTTTGAGGTAATGGCTAGCCTATCCTCAGTAAATCCCTCCCACAGGAGCCAGTGGTTAACACTCAAAACTCGATATGAATGGAGAACCATACGGAACTGTCTACTCCAGGTGGTAATGGCAATAGCCATAATCCATCCGTAGTCTTCTCGACCGCTCTTCGGTGGTGCCTTTGAAAAGGAACAGATCGGTGGAGGTCTCATCAACTGAAACTAACCAACCCCTTGGATCAAGCACTGCCTCCTCTTCTGCTAACCCGAAAAGCAAGAAGAAGCGACTCAAGCTCGAATAAACCCCACTCAAATCTGTGAGTCTGTTCGTGCACGGTCTCCAAATGAAGCCGGTGCTACTACCAGCAATGGAAGTAGAACTGGTGGACGGAAACCGGACGTCGCGATCTCACCTACAGGCGAGAGCTTCATAGGCTCTTCAATCGTTGGAGCTGCCCGTGCACCGGTAATGAATGATGCAGGTGCTGAAATCAACTCTGGTTTCAGTACCAGCGGACAGAACTTTGTCGTCGCGGTGGCTCTGACGGTCAGAGAGATTGTTTTGAACGCAGAACAGCTGAGGTGCGAGATAAGAGGCCGTCCTATAAGGATACCGCTGTCTCCTCTTTGGCAGTTCGTATACCAGAGTTTACATCCATTTTGTTTACTCAGGTCAATCTACATCACTGCAAGGCTGCTACCGCTCCTCTAAGTAGAAGACTTGCTGTCAGTAGGACAAAAAACCGCATAACATCCATCCAGGAACCATGGGTGTGGAAAAATCGCGTCTGTGGCCTTGGTGAGTTGAGCGGTTCACACAACGTTTTTTACGATGAACTGTCCGAGAGACCTAGGACATGTCTTGTTGTATCGAAATCCCTCACGGCAGTTAAAATCAAACGGTTTTGTGGCCAAGATTGGCAATTGGGAAACCTTTGTTGTTGCATCGGCTTACTTTTCCTACGACTCACTAATTCCTCCACCACCAAAGGCAGTTGTTCTGCTCATAGGATACTGCGAGTCCAAAAAGACTGGTCTTATCTTATGTTGCGACGATAATGCCCAAAACACTGTTTGGGGCAGCAGCAAATGTAATATACGAGGAGATCGTCTTCTGGACTTCATCCTATCTAACATCACCATCAACAATGTGGGTTGTCGACCCACATTTGTTACAGCCAGGAGACAGCAAGTAATCGAAATTATTATTTACTCTGTCCAACAGGCATTCCAAGTCTATCAAAAATTGGAGGGTATCGCCAGATAGCACTCTGTCAGACCACAGATACATCGAATTTCAAATCTACTGTGAAGTTTCACCTTCGCAAGAGAGGAGAAATCCGAGAAAAACGAATTGGGCACGGTTTAGGGATGAACTTGGAAACTCTGTTAAGGCTACGCTTAAATTAAGATCAATACAAGGGGTAGAGAGGTCTGCTCAGGATCTGAACAGCGTCCTTATCCGTTGTTTTGAACAAGCGTGTCCAGTTACAAAAAACTCCTGTAGAAAACCGGTACCTTGGTGGAACACCGAACTGCAGTGTATTCGCAGAGAAACCAGGAAGCTCCTAAATCGGTCTTTAAAAACCAACTTGGAGGAAGACTGGAATCTCTATCGATCGAAGCAAAAAGAATTTAAAAGACTAATTCGAAAATCGAGAAATGACTCTTATAGGAAATTTTGTGAGGAGGTCGAATCTCTAAGTGCAACCAGTAAGCTTGTTAAAGTCCTCAAAAGGGACGGACCAAGTAAACTGGAATCGCTCCAAAAATCTGATGGCACCTACACTGAGACTAAGGCGGAGACTTTTAGTCTTCTGCTGGAGACTCACTTCCCGGGAAATCGGGGGGCTTATTCCCAAATGTGCGGCGGATCGCTTTTCATGGCGGATTGATATTTTTGTATTTCCAAAAGCTGTCAAAAGCGATAGCTATTCAGGTGACGGATTGCTGGCGGATTTATTGCCAGCAATCCTCACAATAGCTATCAAAAGCGATAGCTATTCAGGTGACAGATTGCTGGCGGATTTATTGCCAGCAATCCTCACAATAGCTATCGCTTTTGAATGGATCGCATCGCTTTTGGAAATTTAAAAATACCAATCCGCCATGAAAAGCGATCCGCCGCGCATTAAGGTGTCTGTTTGGCAGTACAATGGACCAGTAGCTGTGTCTGAGTGCTCCATCCGATAATATATAACAACCAACGACAAAGTAAAAAAAAAAAAAGCAACATACGTATGTAGCTCTGACGTCACCAAATAGTGTACACTGAACATCTTAGGTCTGTTTTATTGGCAATCTATCAGCTCCATATGCCCCATCTACAAAAAAGGCGATCCTATGTCTTGCAAGAACTATCGAGGCATATCCCTGCTTAATGTCGCATATAAGATCCTATCCAACGTACTGTGTGAACGTCTTAAACCGCTCTGCAACACACTAATCGGCACGTACCAGTGTGGCTTCCGGCCCGGCAGATCGACTATAGACCAAATGTTTAGTATAGGGAGGCAAATCCTGGAAAAGATCAACGAATTTTAAGTCGAAACCACCTATTTATCGACTTCAAAGCCGCGTATGATAGCATACATCGTCAGGAGCTCTATATGGCGATGACCAACACGGTGTCAACACGGAAGGCATTATCTTCAGCAGATCCGTCCAGCTGCTGGGGTATGCGGACGATATTGACATCATCGATCGATCCCAGCGTGCCGTGATAGAACCGTTCACGGCGATTGAAAAACAGGCGAAATTCGTTGGCCTTGACCCTTGAAGTAAATGAGGACAAGACTAAGTACATGCTATCAACAAACAAACAAGCACCTGTCCACCGCCAACAATTTCGAGGTAGTTTAGGAGTTCACCTACCTCGGAGTAAACATGAACTCCACGAATGACACCCTTGTGGAGATCCGGCGAAGAATTACCCTAGGAAACCGTTGCTACTTCGGTTTGGCAAAACAACTGGGTTCAAAACTCCCAACTCGAAGGACGAAATATGTGCTCTACAAAACCCTTATCCTATCAATTCTGCTTTACGGTGCCGAGTGCTGGACGATAGGCAAGAAGGGAGAGCTGATACTGAGCTTCTTTGAAAGAAAAATACTTCGGCGGATTTTTGGTCCTGTGTGCGAGGAGGGCGAATGGAGGAGAAGATACAGCCGCGAACTCTATGAGCTGTACCAAGATGTGGATGTAGTCCAAAAAGCCAAAACACGTCGACTACATTAACTCGGCCACATCGAGCGAATGGACTCTAATGCTCCAGCCAAGAGGATCTTCGAAACCCAGCCCCCAGGTTCGAGAAGACAAGGAAGACCGAACCTCCGTTTCAAAGACCAAGAAATCGCGAATGTCAGAGCGCTTGGTCTCGACAACTGGAAGCAGCGTGCCCGGGATCGTAGAGGATGGAAGGCTGCAGTGTCTCAGGCAGAGACTCTTCACGGGTCGGGAGGCCGACAAGTAAGTAAGCACAAACCAGTAAGAATAGACCATCGACTCCCCCCACATAACGGACTTTGCCTACAAGCTGCCGGCGGGCCCAGAATTTTTCATGTATTGGTGCTGTACAAAATCAAAGGAGCGCCATTAATGCACGCATACTTGAAAAATCCTAGGCCCATAGTATAGCATGGAAAATCATTGCTGCCATTAATTTTGACATTTACACGTATTCACAGACAGGGTAACATTTCCGGGGAGAATCGGGTAGGTACACGCGGAAGTCGGCGGTCTTACTGGTTTGTGGTAAGTAAGTACTATCTCAAATCTCAGTAAATTAAAGTAAAGTAGAATCTTTAGCACCGCGTCTCCACGAGCAATATTTCATAGATTGCCATCTGTCATTTCTCATAGAAAGAAATAACGATAGTATGCAATAAAATGTAGGGTGGGATTTCATATCTCACTATTTCCATAGCCATCACACGAAAACACATGCGTCACAACAAAAAAGTACACCCCATAGAATACTATCGATAGCAAGCTATGAGCTGAGCAATAGATAGAATACCATTTTTCATAGAATACTATTTGTGGTGTAACGGCAGCCTTAAAATGATTTTTGTGGTTTAGTCTAGTCTGTTGATTTATGTAATGCTGCGTTTCCACTTGTCGATTTGAAATTGACAATTGACGTATTTTTATGCCAATTAAACAATTGGCAAGTGGAAATAGCGAAAAATTGCTTGTCAATAAATTGACTAACAGCGTTTGCCAATAATTGACAAAGAAACCACTGGACAAGTGGAAATAGCTGAATTGTCAAACGAAATGTCACTTTGTCTATAATTGACAGAGAAAATTTAATTGGCATCGAGTTCATAAGTTGGTCAATCAACTGACAAACGATTTTTTGCCAATAATTGGCATAAGTGGAAATGAACTGACGTTGGTGTCGTTCAATGACATAAACGAGAGGGCTGTCAAACTTTGTCAATCAACCGACATGTGGAAACCCACCTTAAGTTGGTCAATCAACTGACAAACGATTTTTTGCCAATAATTGGCATAAGTGGAAATGAACTGACGTTGGTGTCGTTCAATGACATAAACGCGAGGGCTGTCAAACTTTGTCAATAAACCGACATGTGGAAACCCACCTTTATGTCCATCATCTCCCACTTGTCAGAAGTTTTTTTATGGGCATCACTGTACCGTGGTAGTTTCTGTCATCAAGCAGAAATAGCCCAATTGCAATTAACCGAGTTCAGAACCATTGAAGAAAAGTAGATAATACTCTCAATTACAAACGTATGTTAGCAAAAGAAGAGGAAGATAAATAAATACCTACTTGTCAGTAGTCAAATCGGATGATGAATAAACAGGCCTTCCGATCCATATGCGATGTTGCGGGATTTTTTTTGTCGGCAACGATCGAAGGCAAATTTAAAAAGTTCGTTGACGAAGTAACACCAGCAAATCTTGGTCGGTAGTGTGGAAGTACGTGACTTTAAATTTAAGTATCAAGTTGATAAACCAAACCAAATAGTCCAGTAAAGACCTGCATACATAATCAAAGTCGCCTGAGAGTATGCAAGATATTATATTTTGTCTTTTTTTGAATACATTTTTTTATTACGGCGTGACATGTTTAAAACTTTTTTCTCGTTTTTGTTAAATGTATATTTAAGTTGTAGTTCCAATTTTTTTTGTGATAAATTTAGTTTTCGATAATTTGAATATCTGCCGGTAAATTAGTACCTATATAAAACACCTATATTGAGCTCCATCTAGGTAGGAAACGGGAAGAAAACAGAAACCCGGGGTTGTGTGTCGAAAACCAGATTTAAGTTAGGCAATAATGTTCATCGATAGATATCTATTTAATGTTGTTCGTCGTTGGTTAGTGTGGATAGGGTAATAAGCAGTTTAATTTTTAATTCTTTTTTAATTTAAATATATACTTTATAAATGAATAAATTGTGAGTCACGCCTCAGAATGAAAGATTTACTTATTTCAATCAAACACATGAACTTTTGATGGCGCTGTAGGACTTTGGCTTTCAGGGGGTACGAAAGGAGTGATTCAAATGGTTTGAACTGCGGACGACTTCCGCGTATTGGGGAAATCCAAAAAATATGGCCACCGGATTTCCAGGTGGGGAGGGAAATGGCCAGCGCTGAATTCCAGCAACAGCGCCCCTCGATGTGGTGAAGTTCCGTCCGCTTTGGTGAAGGTAAGATGTATGTACCTGGTCTTGGCATGATCTGTGTTTTTGTGGTATGTTAGGTCGAGTTGTGGGGACAAGAACCACCCCATTCCGGCGAACAGAGCCGTGCTAAACAAGCATACCGCGCTCCTCACACTCGGCACTCTTTCCCTCTCTTTTTCCGATCCCATCCTAAGGTCCCGTCCACATCCTTGCTTCCTGTCATTTTTCTACTCCTAGCTCCCTCTATTCATCCCCAAGGCCTATTACAGTGGTCTCCACGAGCAATTCTCATGGAATGCTATATGGCATTCTATAAATAATTGCTCATGGAGACGCGGTGTTAGGCCTGTTTTATTGGCAATCGCAATTACAACAACTATATAGAGTCTCGAAAGTGTCAAACAGTGTGTAGTTGTTGTAATTGGGTGTTAAAAATGCTACTTTTCTTTACTTCACTGAGATAGATTGCCAATAAAACGGGCCTACTGAGAGAATGTGCAATACAGGCCTAGTGATAAAATTTATATATGTACTTAAAAAAGTTAAGAAAGAAAGAAACTTATACAGGTTCATTACACCGCGTCTCCACGAGCAATATTTCATAGCTTCATCCGTCATTTCTCATAGAAAGAAATAACGATAGTATGCAATAAAATGTAGGGTGGGCATTTCATATCTTACTATTTCCATAGCCATCACACGAAAACACATGCGTCACAACAAAAAAGTACACCCCATAGAATACTATCGATAGCAAGCTATGAGCTGAGCAATAGATGGAATACCATTTTTCATAGAATACTATTTGTGGTCTCCACGAGCAATTTTCATAGCATACTATATGGCAAGCTATGAAATATTGCTCATGGAGACGCGGTATTATATTTATGGCTTAATGGATCAGCTGAATGCAACCTTCGAGTCTCGACGTCAGAAAAGGCGTAGATTTGTATTTGTTGCCGGGTGTCGCTGTCGCTAATCTACTCACATTATTCACAATGGTATAAAAGTTAAGTTGTCGAAGTGAATTGCAGTGGCTGCGAAAAAATTTTAGTTATAAATTTTACTTTTTTTTCTGAATTACGAAACATTGCGCTAACCAGAAGAATCTAAATTTATTATCCCTTAAAATAAATTATTTAATAAAAACGGAGTAGTGGGAATATAAATTCATAATTTAAAGACTGAAATATATTTTCTAAAAATGGCGTCCCAAGTTGCAAACAAAGCTGGTACAGGTTGGCCACGGCGAAGCAGCCAGGGACAAATCGAAGGAGCATCAAATAATAAACTAAACCAATCGATGACAATTAATAGAACAATTAATTTGTAAGTAAATTTTCAGTTTTAAAGCAAATATGTATGTTGTACCCAAACCCACACAGTGTTGGAAAAAAGGCGGTTTTGTCAGTGTATCATTACGATTGCTGTGAAATTAATATCGCTAACTTGAAATAATGTAACATTATACCATTCTAAGTTAAGATGTACATGTTTTGGAAAATTCTCTGACGTTCGTAAGAAAAGGTATCGAATCCAAATTGACATTGTGTGGCTTTCTACTTCAACTAAAACATGAAAACAAAATCCCTACCTTGTGAAAGCTCAGACACTGGACAGGCGTTCTTTCAAACAGTTCATGTGGTTTAGTGGTTAGTTACAATTTATTTGCACATGAGGTCAATGCAAATTCACGAACTACATAAGAAGAACTGACAACTTCAAAGATTTATTATATGAATTAATCTATTGCATATGAAATTCATAGTAAGTAGGTACCAATGTCTGAAAACAGTTTTAAATGTTTCGTATTACGTATTGATGTAAATATAAATTGTATTTCTTTGTCGCCTTGTTCAAAGTTATCCGAACTGTTGATTGCTTCCATTCACAAAAAAGGTAATAAACCATGTCGGTTGGAGATTGCAATTCCGGCCGGATTTGAATTCGGACCTATTCCGAATTTTTGGCAAAAGTACCTAAACTTAACTCGCTTTTAGACGAAATCACTTTCGTTGTTTGATTCTGTTCTTCAATTTTACAGAAAAACTTTGGATAAGTATTACAAGTGAATACATAAATACATAATGCAAATTTAGCACACCAAAAATTATTCAAAATCTTCACAAATTAAAATCTACGTAAAATTGCATCACCACCACATTACCTTCCAATAATTTACATTTCTAGTTATATGATGCTTTAATTTATTCCAATGTTCCCGTGAAGGATTGAGTAGGTTAGAGGGAAGTGCACAGCTTTTGTTGTTCCTTGGCGGAGTTGGTCTACTAAAACCAACCCGTACTTTAAACAAACCTGATTGTGTCCGTCAATTGTACCTGCACTATGTCCCATAAGTCTCTGAAAAATCTGTCTCCCAGATATCGGAGTCGACTAGTTTGGGCATTCGTAGAGCAGATGCTTGATGGTCTCCGTTTCCTGGCTGTCTTTGATTTAATAGTTACGCTGTCTAGTGCTTTAATGGCCGCTACGAAGATTATAATCTTGGAAGGGTCGATATTCTTTGTAGATATGGTTCTTGCTGCCTTGTCGATGGCGACTATTTCAGCTTGGAAGACGCTGCATTCATCTGGGAGTTTGTACGAGTCATTTATACATAAAGACTCGCAGAAGTAATAATCCAATCCTGGCTTTGGGGTATATAGACAGAGTAGTGTTGGCGAAAACCGAGTGGAGCGACAACCCAAGTTAGGAAACAGCAAAAAAAACTAGAAACCGTTCTGTTTACTATTAGTTTATTAGAGATCTTGCTTCTTCGGCGGCTACGAATCGACTGACTCACAGTCTCCGCAGCAGGCGTACTTACGTCTAACTATTACGATGTAACAGTTCGGCCATCCTATCATCGTTCGTGTCCTCACGATCGGCGCCCTCAGAGTCGATTGCGCCTGCCCCGTCTACGATTGTATCCTCTATCAACCCGGCGCCAGCGTCATCGGTATCGTCATCATCCTCCATTGTCGCCTCAGCTTGTACGTCGACTAGACCCTCCTCTGGCAGCTCGCACCACGGCTTAAGTTTGTCGGAGCTCATTACGGTGTTGAACTTACGCTGGTTTCGCTGCATTCCGGGTATGTCTGAGACGACGTAACGGTCATTAGGCAGTACGCGCTCGATGATGTAAGGTCCACGATAAAGCGGCTCTAACTTGCGGGACTCACCTGTCGCTGCCGCCTCATGCTCGACTAAAACGAGGTCATCCACCTCGTACTGGGATGGCTTGCGATGTCGCAGATCGTAACGCCGTTTTTGCTCCGTCTGGCTCCTCTCGATATTCTGCAACGCTTTCTCTCTCCTTTGGCCCATTTCGTCCGACCCGATTGTTCCGGTCCGCCCTAACTCCAACAGCAGCTTGTTACCCAAAATGTCCCTCGGTGTGTACACAAACAGTAGTTCATGTGGGCTAGCCTTTGTAGTGGAGTTCCTTGCCGTATTTAACCCCCACTGAATCGTTCGCAGTTGACCTGCCCAGTCCATTTCGGCAGATTGTGCACACTTCAATGCAGCGAGGATTGTCCTATTGCAGCGCTCCACCTGGCCATTCGCTCGAGGGGTCCTCACAGCGGTTCTGATGTGCTCCACCCCGTTGACTTCGCAGTACTGCTCAAACATCTTGGACGTAAATGCCGTCCCACGATCGGTGACTATCCTTCTCGGTACGCCAAAATATCCCGAAATATCAGTCAGCACGTTGAGCACTCCTTTCGTGTTTGCAGTCTTTACAGCTCGCAATACCACGTATTTCGTGAAACTGTCCACCATCGCTAGTACATATCTAGTCCCCCCTTTCCCTCGAGTGAACGGCCCAAGGTGGTCGAGATGTATGGTGTCGAACGGTAAAGGTACTCGGTCCGCGCTATGCAACTCTCCTTCAGTCATCCCGCCCTTCCTTTTGGAGTACGCGCAGTCCACGCACGCCTTGATGTATTCTCGGGTGAAACTCCGTATCCTTGGGAACCAAAACGTCTCACGTACCCGTATCAGCGTCTTCTCCTCCGCCAAGTGACCCACATCGTCGTGACAGAGCTTCAGAATTCTCCACCGTATCGCGTGAGGCACCACCCACTTTGCAGCACCTCCGACCAGTCGAAATAACCGCAGCCCCTTCAGATTGAATTCCTTTTGCAGCTGCTTTTTCCTGGCTGTTGATTCTGACGACCTCAGTTCCTTTATTACCTCCCGCAACTTAGTGTCCTGCCACTGCATAGCCGCTAGCCAATCGTCATCCGTAATGTGCAGGTTTAGCACGAACAAAGATGCTTCTTCCATCACCTTTCCCTCGTCCGACGGCTGACGACTTAAAGCGTCCACATAAGCTGCTTTTCTTCCCGGTTGATGTACGGTTTCAAATGCGAATTCCTGTAGCTTAAGCCACCACCTACCCACTCGCGGAATGATCTTCGGCTTGTTCTTTGTTGCGATGATCGCCTCGCAATCGGTTACCACCTTGAAATCTCTTCCTAGCAGGTAAACCCTGAAACGATCAAGACTGTCCACAATCGCCAACACCTCCAACTCGTAGGAATGATATTTCTTTTCGTCTTCCGAGAGCTTGCGACTGTAGAACAAAACTGGATGCAAGACCGAATCTTCCTTCGCCCTCTGAAACAAGATTCCAGCCAGACCCACGGCTGACGCATCAGTGTGCACCTCGTGCTCGCAGTTTGGGTCAAAGAGCACTAGCACTGGCGGATTGCTTAAGATCCCCTTAAGCCGCTGGAATGCCTCCTCCTGTTGGATTCCCCATACGAACTCTTGATTCCCCTTCGTCAAATCAGTCAAAGGTAGTGCCAGCTGTGCGTAGTCCTTTACAAACTTCCTAAAGAAACCGGTAAGCCCTAAGAACTGTCGCACCTCATGGACGTTCCGGGGTGCTGGGAATTCGGTGATCGCTGTTGTTTTCCTCCGGCTCGGCTTCAGTCCATCTTTGTCCACCTCGTACCCAAGAAACTCAATGCTCGTTTTGAAGAACACACACTTGCTGACGTTCAGAGTTAATCCAGACTCTTTTAGCGCACTCAGGACCCTCCGCAGCTTATCCAATCCTTCTTCCACCGTCTTGCTGGCTATGATGGTATCGTCCAGGTACACCGCTACATCCCCTTTCCGCAACCGTGACTTTACCGTATTCATGCAGGCTTGGAAATGCGCGGGAGCATTCACGAGCCCAAAAGGCATCCTATTAAACTCGAAACAACCATCATCGGTCGTGAACGCGGTGTATTTCTTGCTGCCTTCCTCCATTCGAATTTGATGATAGCCCGACGCCAAGTCCAGTACAGTAAAGTACGCGTTCCCGCTCAGTGATGTCAGCACTTCATCTATAACTGGCATTGGAAATTTCCGCTTCTGAGTGACCTTATTGAGTGCGCGAAAGTCAATACAGAACCGATCTGTCCCGTCTTTCTTCTTCGTCAAAACAATTGGCGAACAATAGTCCGATGCTGACGGCCGGATTACCCCTAGCTTCAACAATTCATCAACTCTTTCCTTTACAATTGCCCGTTTAGCAAAAGGAAGCCTATACGGTTGTACGCAGACTGGCTGCGCTGAAGACAACTGAATTACGCACTCACCCAGCTTAGACTCCCCCAACTCCTCGATGCTCAGAGCAAAACAGTCCCGATGGGTGTCGACTATATCCTGCAGCAGCTGCCTGTTGGCTTCTCCGACGTCCCCAACCTCCAGATCAGCAACCTCCAGTTTCTTCCTCGGACCTTCTTGATACTCCGCCTCAGCCAAAGGCATTTGCTGCGCCCCCCTCTGCAAACCATCGAAGATAGACAGCCTTTTAAATGATTTTTCGATCCTGACCTGTGGCTGGTCCAGGAGCTCCCGACCTATGATCACGGGGTAAGCTTGACTGTCGTCGGGTACAACTAAGATCTCACACCAAGATGTTAGTTGGTCCACAGAAATCTCCGCATATATGCGCCCTATCGTGGTGCATCCCCCACCACCAAACCCATTCAGAACCATTTCGTATTTAGTATAACCCAGCTTGCCATCATCTGCTTCCGATACGCGTAACGTTACGCAATCACTGCCCAGGTCAATAAACGCTGCCATGCCGCGCCCATTTATCCTCGCTTCTTTGACGTATTCTGTCCCTTCCGCCAATATCAGCATTTGACGCGGATGCTCACCTCTCCTCCCTGAGCCCGTATCTCGTCCGCCCTCTGCCGCCTGGCCCCGTCGTGACGGACAATCTTTACGGAAGTGCCCCACCTCTTGGCATTGAAAACACCGTACCTCTCTTCCTGTTGGTTCAGTGTCCTGTCCTACTTCCCGTCGATCCACTTCACGACGCCGTACTTCACGTCGCTGAGAGTTCTCCGTCGCGCGCCAACTCCTGGTCCTCAACCCCACAACCCAACGGACTCTCTCCAAAATTTCACCCACTGAAGCTGGTCTCACCGCTCTGAATGCTTCTAAGCACTCCCCATCCGTGATTCCCTGTGTGATGTATTTTACCAGAGAGGTAGTCTGAACTTGTCCTCTCGACGCAATCATTTTCATCTCGAATATGTACTCCTCAACGTCCTCACCATGTTTCTGCCTACGCTCACGCAGGCGATCGTGAACGTCTGCGTCATCGTCCACTGTTGGAAAATTCTCGCACAACTCACTGAAAAACTGCTCTAGTGATTCCAGCGTCGTACTACAGCTCCATAACTTGGCCGCACCTACCAATTTGGTTGTTGCTGCCATCAGCACCAACTTCTCATCCACCCCATAGATGCGTTGGATGTCGCCCACCTTTCTCATCCAAGCTTTGGACGATAGTCCCGCGATGGCTTTGGGATCGAACTGCGGCATCATATCAGCAACCTCTCGGACGGTATATACGTTATGCGAGCGACACGCGTCTGCTCTCGGTGCGACAACAGCGTCCCGGGAGGAACCCGCATCTGCCCTCGGTGTGACGACAACTGACGGTCTTTCCGCGTCACGAGTCGCCTGTTCAGAGTGGGCCACCGCAAGTTCCACAAATTTAGCCCTCAGCCTCCGCAACTCATTACGCATCTCTTGGGGTTCGTCGTCGCCGTATTCCGAACCCGTCGCATCCAACAGCCGCTCCAGCAACTCCTCTTTTAAGCCACCCTGCTCCAAACCCCGCTTCTTGAGCTCCTCGCGTAACTGGTCCCTGGTCATCGATCCATACTCCTCTTCCCGTTTTTTTCTGCTATCCATCGCTCGCGACGTTTACTACCGACGCGACGGCAAACTACCTCGACGAAGAAAACCAGAACAACAACAAAATCACGGGCAACCGACGGCGAACCACCGAATCGAAGCAAAAGGTTAATCCTCAAACAAAAAAAATTATATCTCACGACCACTCTTCCAGTGGCTTTTTTTTTTGATTCTTTCCTTCCCCGGTCACTGTAAATCCGCAGCAAAAAAAACCCAACGGCACCGAGCAATCAATTCAGAATTCGTCGACGAACCGTACGCTCAACGCAAAAAAATACACACACTGATTTCTGCTATATGGTGTAGGTGTGTGTTTTTTTTTTTTTTTGTTTTTCCGTTGGCTTTCACGTTTCTTACTAGAAATTCTCGCGGCGACTTAGCGACCATAGAATATTTACAAAAAAAAACCGATATAGTGGTACCGATCGGGCGCTTAGTTTTTTTTTTCTTGATCCCACTTCTGATCTGTTGGCGAAAACCGAGTGGAGCGACAACCCAAGTTAGGAAACAGCAAAAAAAACTAGAAACCGTTCTGTTTACTATTAGTTTATTAGAGATCTTGCTTCTTCGGCGGCTACGAATCGACTGACTCACAGTCTCCGCAGCAGGCGTACTTACGTCTAACTATTACGATGTAACAGTAGTTTTTATTAAAGCTCTGGTACGGAATCATGTAGTCGGTTTTTCTATCCAGATCGATACTCAAGTATTTTTGAATTATGGAGCCGTGCTCATAGGAGCTGAGCTTCCAGGTTTTTGCCTCCTTTAGGCGGAGGGCTCCCTTCGCTGCCATGCTACAAATGTATTCACCTAGGGGTGGACGATTTAGAATCATCTTCAGCCCGGCTTGAGGTGTTGATCTCATTGCTGCCGTTATGCCGTTGCATTCTAATCTCTGTACCTTAGATAGGTTGGGTTGAGTAAGCTGCTGCTGGTGTAGATATTACTTAGCATTTAAAGGCTCAACATGATCATATTTGGTCTGTTCCTTAACTTTTAAATCTTACGAATTTTTACTCATTGTCGTTCTTTAACTTCAAAAATTCGTAAAAGACATCGGCTTCGGGAGAGTAAGATATTACCCCTCCACTGTAAATCTTACTAGTTTTTACTCAACAAATTTCTTCGTGTAAGAAATAAAAATACTGGCAGTCGAGTCGCCTGAAAGTTGACTGATGATTTGAAATTTGTTCTATTTGGCATGCGCGTGTAACGACTATTTGCATTTGTGTTTTGATTTCCTGCGATATGGGAAACAAATTGCTATAAGAATGTTATCAGAAGGTGGGAAAATAATGGAGGTTTTTCTCTTCTCAAATGCTTGTAGTTCAATCAGTACATGACAAATTAATTTTTTCCAAGTTACTAATTTAATCATGTACAGTGTTGGCCAAAACAAATGCAACCAAAATGTATTTTTAGGCAAACATTATGTAAAAGTTTTTTGAAAACAAATTTTGGTAATTTTTTGTTTAAATTTAATACTTTATTGCTTTAATAATAAAAAAAAAAGAACCTAATCAATAGACATTTAAATATAATATGAAAAAAAACATAAAACTACTATTCATTTACATTTTTCAGAGGCCAAAACATATGCAACTAACAAAATGGAGCGCAGTGGAATGCAAGTAAACTCAATATTTTGTAGCAAATCCGTTGTTGACGATTACAGCCTGGCATCTTCGAGACATTGATGCGATAAGATTTTCAATTACGTTTATTGAGATTGATTTCCAAGCATCTTCCAGGGGCCGAAACAAAATATCAGAATTTGTACAATTTTCTCAATCAATTTTTTGGTCTACGATTTCCCAGAGGTTTTCGATAGGGTTTAAATCTGGCGATTGTGGTGGCCATTCCATTACCGTAACTCTATTATCTGCCAACCACGATTTAACCACTTTCGATGAGTGTTTGGGGTCGTTATCTTGCTGAAAGACCCACCGCAATGGCATATCATACTCTGCGTATGGAAGCATTACACTTTGTAATATGTCTTTATACATAAATCTGTCCATAATGCCATTTATTTTATGCAGTGGGCCAACACCAGCGCCAGAAAAACAGCCCCACACCATTACATTTCCTCCTCCATGCTTGAGCGTTTTTTTGCAGTAACGTGCTTCGAGCCGTTTTCCAACTGGTCGCCTTACGTAACACATGCCATCGCTACCAATAATATTAAACTTTGACTCGTCACTAAATAGCACAGACCTCCATTTACTTTCTGGCCAATTAAAATGATCTTTAGCAAAATGCAAACGCTTTTTCTGATTACGTTTAGATATCAGCGGTATTTTCGCTGGGCGTCTTGCTCTTAGAGAGGCTTGTAAAAGACGTCTGCGAATTGTTCGAGCAGAAACTTGTACTTGCAATTTTTCAATTATTCTGGAGGAAGAAATAAATGGGTCTTTTTTGACGTATCTGACTATTAAATTGTCCGTCCGATCACTGGTTTTGCGCGGGCGTCCACCTCGGTGTACCACTGAAACTTGTGAAGTCTTTTTGTAATTACTAATAATGCGCGATATTGAGCTTTTATGAACTTTATATTTTTCGGCAATGTCTTTCTGTGATAATCCAGAAGAATAATCAGTCACAATTCGTTTTCTGAGCTCAAATCCGAATTTATCGCGTGCCATTTTAGAACGAACTCTATTTTAGGTCCAACGAAAAAAAAAACGATTTAACAATGAATATGTCGACAAGTCTATTTTCGTTGTTTTTCTAATTAGTTTATGAATAACAATAGAACAAAAGAAATTGCAAAAATGCCGTTATTTAAAACCAATTTGCACAGTTGCATATGTTTTGTCCACACCGGATTTAATATTTATCGATAAAAATGGCGATAACACAGAGATGTAAACAACATTTTTTACATTACATGAACATTATTTGAGATTTTAGTGCCGTATTGATATTTATTGACGTGTCATTGTGTTTTTTCTGATAACAATTTACAAACTTACAGAGCCTGTTAAAGGCAAGTAATTTTAGTTGCATATGTTTTGGCCAACACTGTACATTCGTATTGTAATTTCAATCAACTTTTAGTAATGATAATAATAACTTTTCATTCATAATAGATATCCGTTAACTAACTACACATTTGGCACTAAAGAACCTCTATTCGAAAAGGACCCATCAGTGCCAGCTCGCTTTCAAAGAATGCGAGACGAATTCGACAGAATTGGAATGCGTCGCTCCGTCGAAGGTGTTCTGCTGGTTCACGAGCACGGCTTACCACATGTTTTGCTTCTTCAATTAGGTACAACATTTTTCAAACTTCCTGGAGGCGAACTAAATGCTGGCGAAGATGAGGTGGAAGGTCTGAAACGACTTCTAACTGAGGTAAGTCAACTCTACTCCCAAACACATCCTCTGTTAAATAAACGATGCTAATTTGTTTGTTCGAATCTGTTTTATGAACACAAAGACATAAATTTTATAAAGGGGACTGTATGCAAAAAAAAAATAATATGTAAACTTATTCTATATTTAAGACAGATGCATATGCACTAAGATGCATCGATTTGTAAATGATTAACATGCAACAAAATAGATGTGATGAAAAGTGTAAAAAAAAAAAAATCTCCGACGTGTAAAAAGCATTTAATTTTTGTAATTTATGTTAGATTGTATATGATTGTATGATTTATTTAGACATTAGGCAGACAAGATGGAGTTAAGCAAGAATGGATTGTCGAGGACACGATCGGAAATTGGTGGCGACCCAATTTCGAACCACCGCAATATCCATACATCCCACCGCACATCACCAAACCGAAGGAACACAAACGACTGTTTTTGGTACAACTTCACGAAAAGGGTAATGTTTCAAAAAAGAAAATTGTAATTTCCTATTATATAAATAAGAGTTTCTGGAAATCTATTAACCAAAATATTGTTATTTTCTTAGCACTAGAAAATGTAAAGAATATCCATGATTTAAAATTAATTCAATTCGTTTATTTTTATAATTTTCTTCTTTTTTTCACATATTTTTATTTTGTCAATCCTTTCACTATATATTCTCAGCGACCGAATGAATCTACGTACCTTTTGTATTGTTACTTGTTCTAAGACGCGATAATCATCTGTAGTATAATATCAAACTGTTGTAACTGGGTACAATTAAACTAAACATAGCGTAACTTAACTTGTTTTTCTTGGAACTTGTTGAAGTTAAGTCAGTTCATTGAAATCTCGTTGCCGCTATACGAATTCTTTTTGCCTCCGATTTGTTGTTGAATAAAGTTAATGTTTTTGTATATAAATTTGTAAAAGAATTTGTTATAGCACTATTATAGGCAAATCATTTTAAATTATAGATGTTTCTAGTGACTATGTAAAAAATATGAAACATCTTTCCGTATTGTATGATATAAAACTCATTAAACAAATTTCTGTAACAACTATCACCATTGTACTTATGGAAGTTTAACTGATTGAGTTTTTTGTTGAATTTATTGTCAGAAGAGAACATTATTCTCCTTCAATGTTATATTTCAGGTTATTTCTTCATAATATTGTAAATTTAAACTCAAAAACGCTGTTGTGGAAAGTGTGACGCGACTATGGTGCTTTTATTTGTAAGCCTTTTGAACTTTAATTAGCAAAATTAAACAGAAAATATCACCACGGTCTTAATCTAGTCGATCGATCACTTTACATGAATAGAACCTAGTTATTTTTTGTATACGTAAACAAGTTTTTTTTTTTAGTTTTTGAGGTTAATAAGTAGAAAATTCTGTGCAATTAATTGTTAAATGTTTTAACATAAATGATTAGAAAAAAAATTAAATATACATTCCTTATAATTTTTAACTGTTTCGTAATTATTTTTTTAGCATTATTTGCCGTACCTAAAAACTACAAGTTAGTTGCAGCGCCGCTTTTCGAATTGTATGACAACTCGCAGGGTTATGGACCCATTATCTCGTCATTGCCTCAGGCGTTATGCAGGTAATTTTTATTTCATAAAAGAAAGTGCATAATTAACGGAATATGTAATACCAATGTTTTATTTTCTTTTTGTTTTAGATTTAACTTCATATACATGTAAAAATTGAGAGCAGCCGCGTTGCGATTGCGTCGCTATCGAGAGGAAAGTAAACAAATTAATATAAAAATGAAATTTTACTAAATGCTCACCAGAAAAGTCATTTAACAGCAGAATTGACATAAAAGATTAATGCAGTACACATTAAACATCAATTCTAGTTTTATTCATTGATTGTATTAATCTGTCTTTAGTTATATCAACAAATATATATACTATAGTGTAAAATTATTAAAAAATAAAATAAAATAGGCATATAAACTAAAAAAATAACCATGGTATCCTTATGTTTTACGTACTCTGCGCAACTGACTAAAACCCGAGTTTCCCAAAATGTGCTCTGCCATGAAAATCCAAGTGCTCCGCGGAAAGATGGGAAAAAATATGAAAATTCCATCAAACTGGCTAATGTGCTTCTGGAAATTTGTCATTTTGTTCGCAGCAATGGAGTTTGTAAAGTACAAAAATGCGTAAAAATAAATAATGTACTCCAGAACTTCGGGGAAATACAAGTTTCTAAGAAGACCGGAAGTTTTGAGAACCGCAAAAGAAAGGAGATTGGACGCAGAAAGTTCTTCTGTTTAATTAATTTGGATCCGATAGAAAAGTGTATGTTAGGCGTCGTCTAAACAAAGAATTGCTGCCAAAGTACACGCTTCAGACCATATAGCACGGAGGAAAGTAATGCCGTTCGCTTGGTTCGGTGTTGGTTCATTTGTTGTATAAGGTCGACCCTTAATCAAAACGCTTATAAAAGCATATTAGAGAAAACCCTTTTTTTCATGCATGCCAGTAACATAATGCACCCCTATCGTGGAATCCGCCGGGGGGAATTATTCACGGAAAAGAATATTTTGGTATCGTCGCATAACATAACATGGACTGGTTACGATATTCTAACAGAATAGACGATGCAGGGAAACAAGCTAAAGGCTTCGCAATTAGCTGCAATCTCACTCAGCTCGTTGATGAACCAACGCGAATTCCTGAAAATCCATCGAATTACGGGAACACTTTAGATCTGTTTCTCACAACCGAGCCAGATAATTATGAAATAAAAATATCTGCTCCCTTAGGGAATTCGGATCATGCTCTAAAGGACCATTCACATGGGAGCGAACGAACGAATTGATGAAATGCGAATAAACCACTTTTTATGCATTTATAAACAGAAAATTCCATATTTTATTATTCCAAGATATCCTCCCCTTGGAATAAGGTTAAGTTGGAACGAATTTTTTATTCGCTACTTTGTGGAACGCGTTTTAAATGGTGTGGATTGTGAATAGACTGACAATTCGCGCCAGGGTGTTTTCGTTCGCGGCAAAAAATTTGGATTTCGAAATTTCGTTATTTAGACGGTTAATAAACTTGTTTTCTTAATAAATTTTGATGGAATAATTAATTATCCTCATCTTGGAGTAGTAAAATGTGCAATTTTCTGTTTAGAAATGCATAAAAAGTGTTTGTGCGCATTTCATCAATTCGTTCGTTCGCTTCCATGTGAATGGTCCTTAATATCTGCTATCCTCTCTTTACCGACACCAATAGGAGCGAACCGGGATCACCAACGTCTGATTTGGAATTATAGTAAATCTAACTGGGACGAGCTTCGTAATTTCTTCGGTTCGTTGCCATGGGCTGATATGTGCTTTAGAGATACCGATGTCAATATGTGCGCAAAAGCCGTAACCGAAATGATTTTACTCGGTATGGAACTTTATATTCCACATTGCATCAAAAAACCAGCTTCAAATAAACCCTGGTTTAACAAAGAATGCAAGCGAATTACCGCAGCGAAAAACAAGGCTTTCCGTGAATGGCGGTCAAACCCATCGGAGCAAAAAAGATCAGAATTCATAATTCTTCGAAATAGATGCAACTTAATTATTGAATCGGCGAAGACAACTTACAACGAAAGAGTCACTAACAAAGTAATTGGGTGTCCTAACGGCTCACGCGCATTCTGGTCCATGGCAAAGGCAATCAGTTCTAACTTTAGTTGCTCTGCCTTTCCACCTCTAGTAAAAGAAGATGGCACGCTAGCAACAACTCGCTAGCTTCTGCACAACTAGAGCCACCAAATATCCCGAGGGCGCAAACATCGATGGCAGAAGTGAAATTTCGGCCTCGAATAATTCAACGCATCCTTAAGGAACTAGATTGCAATAAGGCAACGAGACCCGACGGAATTCCGGCTATAGTACTCAAGAGCTGTGCTCCAGAACTTGCACCTGTACTATGTAAGCTGTTTAGCATGTCGTACTCCCAGAAGACGTTTCCTTCTTGCTGGAAAACCGCTCGCATTCAACCTATTCCAAAGAAAGGGAGGAAATGTCTGCCACAAAACTATCGTCCAAAGCGTTACTTTCAATGCTCTCAAAAGTAATGGAAAAGGCAATAAATGTCGAAATAATCAAATATCTAGAAGGCCACCGATTAATAAGTGACAGGCAATACGGATTTCGGAGCCGTCGTTCCACTGGAGACGTGTTAAGCTACGTAACGCACTTATGAACGCAAGCAATTGAACAACACGGCGAATCCAGAGCCGTAGCCTTGGACATATCAAAGGCATTTGACCGAGTCTGACATAGAGCCCTATTAGGCAAGTTGGCATCTTATGGATTACCACAACAACTCTGCGGATGGATGCAAAATTTTCTTCTGGGAAGATCGATCCAAGTTGTGGTAGATGGTGTATCATCTAATTCGTTTGCTATAAACGCAGGAGTGCCCCAAGGATCTATTCTTTCCCCAACTCTATTTCTTCTCCACATCAACGATTTGCTTGGATCGTCAAATAATAATATCTGTAGCTTTGCTGATGACAGCACTCTTATATCCTTTATCTCGAACAGTGGGCCTGTGAATGAAGTGGGGAAAGTGGGGAAAAGACAACTTGGTTGCATTTAATGCAAACAAGACGCAGCTTACAACATTTTCCAGGAAAAATGCATCAACAGTTCCTCAGATCCAAATGGATGACCATCCAATCCATCCCAAGGACTCAATGCATCTTCTAGGTCAGTCAATTCAGGAATCGCATGGCAGGACCACAAATCCTATATCGCAAGATCGGCGTCCGCAAAGTTGAGCTACCTATTTAGAGCAAAGACGTACTTTAGCCCCAAGGAACTTCTCCTTCTCTACAAAGCACAGGTTAGACCAGGCCTGGAATATTGCTCCCATATATGGAGCTCGGCCCCAAAACATTCACTTAACCTACTTGCCAGCGTACAGAGACGTGCAATTCGACTATTGGAGACCCTACACTCACAACGAATCTGCGACCGTTGGTGCACAGAAGACAAGTCGCTGACCTATGCTTGTTCTATAGGTACTTCCATGGTAGATGTTCCGAGGAACTCAAGGACGTTATCCCTCGAAATGCAACTTTTGGGCGCCCTATAAGACAGGCTGCTAATGCTCATGACCATACAGTACACTTGACAACCGCGAGGACATCAACTTTGGAACTCGCTTCCTGGGTATATATTTCCAGAAGACTACAATTTGCAGCAATTTAAGTGCAGAACTAACATACATCTGCAAGCATCTCGGGACGCGGATGAAGCGTTATAGGTTTGCCTTTCCCGGGAGAAGTATTTAAAAAAAAAGATACGCAAAGTGAACAGTTCCCCGAGTGGGTCTGTGAATAAGTTTCACTGTATCGTTAAAAACGTTCAATTCGAATTTTTCCCGAACGGGGAACTGTTCACTTTGCGGATTCGACGATACCAAAATATTTTTTTCCGTGAATAATTCCCCCCGGCGGATTCCACGATAGGGGTGATGATTTCTAACACCAAAACCATTCTTAGCAAACAAAAGTCCGGACCTGAACCCAATTGAAAACTTGTGAGCAGAAATGCTAAAGAGCTTTTCGGAAACTTCAAGGAGGTCTGGAACTATATACCACCAATGCCGGTTGGGCGCAGTGGCACAGTGGTCAGTGTGTTGGTCTATTGTGCAAGGGGTCCCAGGTTCGATCCCCAAAAACACACAAACTACATCTTAAGGTTTTTTCCACTGCGCCACCTCTCGCGAACACCGTCTGACAAACATTCTATACTCTAACTGTCCTGATATAGCTTCTTAAATCAGCCGTTCGGACTCGGCATAAAATTGTAGGCCCCTACGGGCGGATTTGTCAGAAAAGATTGACTGCCGTTTTAAAAAAAATAAAGGCTATTCCACTCAATATTGGTAATTTTTATAAGTTTCGGAAACTGCAAACTGTTTTTGAATTATTTTTTATTTTTAATATCTACTAGATTTAAATATTTTATAAAATGCTAAAGGTCACATCACATACATGTTACTTATTTCTTCAACTCTCCATAACTACGAAAAATGCCAAAACGGACAATAAAGTGCTCCGCTAGTAATTTCTCTCCAGAAAAGTGCTCTGCGACCAAAAAAGATTGGGAGCCGCTGGACTAAACCAACTGTGTGGTTTATTTAAATCTTGGATTGCATAAAAAGTTTGACATCGTCATTTAACTAGTCATTCTAAGTAATTGAATAAAAAGATTTATAACCCCGAAAGTTAGTGCGTTGTTCGCGTGCCCAATACGATTCGACAAACAATATAGCACTATATTTCATATATGGCGTAATTTTTTGGGAAGTGAGTACATATAACAAAACCAAAAGTGATTATAAAAGTTTTGCACGTAAAAGTAAAAGTGAGCTAGCTATATTTTCTCAAAAAAAATACGCCTTATATTTGGTCTGGTGTGTTGTTTGTGAGTTGGTTAATTATTTAATAAAACAAATAAAAAATGAATAGTGTTGAGATGTTTTATAAAAGCAGTGACGAAGAAGAAAACCAGAAAAAGGAGCTGGTAAAGTTAAGGAAGGAAATTCGAACCAAACGGCTGATAGACTACGACTTTATATTTCAGATATCACTATCCGCAACCTTTGAAACCGAAAGTTGAAGTTTATCTGACATATAAATTCCGTATAGGCTATCCGAGACTTTATCAGCTACTCTTGAAACTGGCCCTAAGGGTGATTATTATTTATTTTGTCGGAGGTTGTTACTATCCGATGAAGCACTCAGACATAACTACTGGTCCATTGTACTGCCAAACAGACACCTTACTTTGCTGTACTTAGTTTCCCCGTCTTTCGAAGAAAGATGAGAAGGAGCTTCAGTGATGAAGAGCATAGATGTTCGGCACTCACTATGTCAGCCCCAAAGCAGGACAGAATATGGTGATGTCGCACAAGCCCAATACATTTAAGTGTTTGGCAAAAGCTTGGTGGCCCGAAAGGACGCCCACAAGCAGTCTGCAATCGATTCTCCTGAGAGACAGAAGGAAGGACGCGGACCTTTTGCAGATGTCCGGACGCAGTCGTTTGGTCTGTCTAAACCCAGCACAGTCACGCCACCGACACTCGTGTTCACGAGAAACCCAAGTATCAATGGATGACCTAACCACAGATGCAGGCAGACCCAACGCAGGTTCAGGTCCTGAGAGAGCTTCTTCTGAACCCAGCCTGGCAAGCTCATCAGCGATCTCATTTCCCTGAATACCAGTGTGACCTCGGCCCAGATCACGTAAAATGAAAACTATCGAACGACGTCGTTTCGATACTAGCAGTCTCTATCTATTGTCACAGATATGATAGAGACAGCTTTAGTGAAAACGATGTCGTTCGATCGTTTTTATTTTACGTGATCTGACCCCTGGGATCCAAACAAGTTTAACCGTGTTTAGCCTACCGAACAAGTTCAAAGCAAGCTTGAGTTCGAGCACTAACTTGGACGAGGTGAGAGGGTTGAGCGGCGCTTTTAGTGCAGCTTGGCTGTCACTGCAAACGCATATGCTTCTAGTCTTCAACCTGTTTGTCACAATACTGCTCATAGCCATAAGAAGGATAGCGAAAATCGCTCCTTTGAAGACAGACGCATGGTTACCCAAGAAGTAGTATAGTCTAATGTTATCGCTTTCCGTGAATACACGATGACATTCTTTCCCTGGCTCAGAGTCTGGCCGATGCCATTCCTTTGCCTGAAGAAAGTTGACGTGGTAGTTTTGTAGCAGTATGATTTTTGGTGTCATTATTGCGTCAGACGTCATATCCATAAGACAGGGGTCAAAGGATAATTCTCGCGCAAGTTCTATTCAACCGGGAGATTGTTTTCAGCCATCTTTCTTGTAATGTAAGCTATGCCTGGAGGAATCTGAGACAGCGGCACATATATTGTGTCAATGTCCAGCTTTGGCTGGCAGAAGCATGAGGATCTTGGGAAAACATTGGGTCGAGACCCATTGTATAAAACAGATCTCACATAAACAGATGCTAGCGTTAACACTAGGAATCGAACTCAGGGAAGAACTCTGGAGAAGTTTATAGTGGTAGGGAGACGAAAAGAGACTTAACAATGGTGTTCTGTTCAGTGGTAGTGCAGTGGGCAGCAGCTTGTCTCATGCTCAATCTGCTGAGTGAATCGGACATAGAGCCGCAAGAGTCGCTTGTGGGTTCGGGTATGAATGTTGGGGCCTATAGAATCCGCGCCCCGGCCGTAATCGAGAAGACTACGGATGGATTATGGCTATTGCCATTACCACCTAGAGTAGACAATTCCGTATGTTTCTCCATTCATAGCTTGTTTTCAGTGTTAACCACTGACTCCTGTGAGTTGGATTTACTGAGGATAGGCTAACCGTTACCTCAAATCCTGACATCCTCCCTCCATCGAGCGAAGCAGAAAATAAGTAAATCTACGACTAAAGTTCATAGGATAGGAACAGCAAAGAAAAAAACCTTAAATGTTTTTCAAAACATAAACACGGTGCCATGAAATAAAGGCCTTTATTGTGATTGTCGATCAGCGATCGTCACGATTGATTTTAGCTATTCGTACGCACAAAATGCCCGCGTTCCATTGACCGCTAGATGACTAGCGGCATGTCAAACTCCATATAAAAAAAACTGACATTTTACAATATGTGCTATAGCTCTAGCGCAAATGATGAAATGTAGCGGCCAATGTTTTCACTTCCAAGAGAAGTTTGTAATCGACTATGTACAAGCGACTGTCAAATCGACAAATATCGATCGCAATCGACAATCACAGTTCTCGATCGATCGACAGTTGTCGATCAACGATTAACTATCGACACTCACAGTAGGGGCCAAAGTCTTATGCAAAAAGGTTCAAAACGTAATTTTGAACTTAATTGCACTTCTGAAATTGCAATAAAGTCCAAAACGTGCAACCCCTCTGCTCGTCTTTCTTTTAAATAGCTGAGTTTTAATGTCCAATGACTTTATTACACTTTCAAAAATGAAATAAAGTCCAAAACTCGTTTTGGATTTTTTTGCAATTTCAAAAGTGCAATAAAGTAAAAAAAAGTCCAAAATTATGTTTTGGACCTTTTTGCATAAGACTTTATTTCATGGCACCCATAAACACAATTCCGAAACTATATCTTCTATATTTTACAATACTTCCTTATAAAGCGCATGTAAATGTCAAAATCTTGTTAAATTGACCTTTAGTTTTGTGAAACCATTTTTAATTGGCCGCTTTACGCCTAGCACATAATATCCCTGAAGGGAGCCGTTGACACCAAATCTCTAGAACCAGCGGCAAAGTGACATTTGAAACAGTTTTAATTTTTATTACTTTCATCATCATGATTTATTATTTATTAACACACTATAATTAAAATAAACAAAATGCTAAACTAATGTAAAGTTTGAATTCCTATTTTACTTACCTTATTTCCAATAATAAGTATAGAACTTCCATTGGAGTGCAGTTTGGAAACTTGGGCTTTGGGTTTGGTAAATTTGATTACGAAAACATAATAAGTAAACTAAATTCAATAGAAAATAAAAAAACACGTTAAAATCTCTGTTACCCGATCAAAAAATAAAACATGTTATAAGCTAGGTAACAATTTTCTATTCATCGGTTAGAATTTATAACAATTTAACAATCAATTCTAACAATAATTGTCGTTTTGTGGAACAAAAACTGAGAATTCATCAAATTTCTCACTTGTTAGAATTTGTGTTAACAATTATTGTTAATACGACTGTTTACTTATCTTTTTGTGGTTCAGAAGTGACATGATGAATTCGCCACGATAGTTTCCAATAGATGGCGGCTGGTGCTATGCACTACCGCCCACACAGCAATACATATTTTGTTTTCTGTTTGCCAGGTCAGGTAATAATGATTATCCAATACATTCGCTTTAATTTAGATACTTTCTCCTTATCATCAACCTCGTTTAGTAAAGCAGCAGTGGAAAAATGTTTATAAAATACGATTTCTGTAAATCTTATAAAAGCTTAAAAAGGCTTGTTCACATTTCAGCAATTTGTTCGTTCTCTCAAAGGTTTATTATTTGATTCTGGCCTAGTACTAGGTTTTTTGTGTGGTTCATGAAAACAAAAATAATTTCCAAATGTTCACCAAAAATGTTGGATTTTATATAGGTAGGTAGTAATTTCAGTTTCTCTGCTGAAGGTTCGCAATTTCAAATTTGCGCTACCTACCTAACTATTTTTTTTTTTTCAATTTTCTCTATGGTCACCCTACCCTACCGACACAGTGCATCTATTACTTTCCTTTACATTTTACACAAATCGCCCATCTCTAGTTTTTTTAATTGACAGTAGTTGAAAACAAAATTTTTCGTCGAAATACAAATTCTTATGAGTGAAATCATAAGTTTTTATTTGATAATCATTTAGGTGCATATTTTACCATTGGTTCTAACTAAACTTTGCTTTTGTAGATACTTATTAAAAAGTTTGCTAAGCACTAAAGTATCGAAATCGTGGTGGAATGTGTAATTGATTAATCTACAATGAACAAAGAAGTGCATTACGAAGGCTGGCTGATAAAATCACCACCAACTAAAAGGATATGGAGAGCTGTGAGTCATTTTGTTTTGCTTTTCTTCCACGAAATAAAATTTTTGTGCAAACATCAAAATTGTTTAAACTTATAGCAATACAAAATAAAATTCGATCCGCCTTCGGTTGGTTTTAAATTAGTATTGGTACATTCACTATTGTTCTTTTCTGATCAAACAGTGGGAGGGGGCCACTTCCCATTCATAAATGGGAACATGAATAGAATTTCCATTAACGTTTACATAAAATTAAGTAGTATGTTTAATAAAATATACCAGATGTATGTTCCTAATTTACAGTACATACATTTCTTTTTTGTTTCTTATTAATTTATGATTACTTCCATTTACTGGTCATATATAAAAATTTTTACATCTGATAGTAAATAATACGCCATAGAAACTTGCGTTGGTATCAAGTAAAAACTCATGAATCATACATGTTTTTAAATTCCAATTCCTTTGGACATAGACATAACATAATGCACTCGTGTTTTGTTACAACCATTATTATCATTCATCTGACAAAAGAATATACATACCTACTATACCTACACTACAATCATACATTATTATGTGTAATAACATTTTTGCATTCATTATTGGTAAAAAAAAATTGTAGCGTTGGAGACGTCGGTGGTTTACTTTAAAACAAGGTGAAATTCCAGAGCAATTCTGTCTTGAATATTACACAGATAGAAACTGTCGGAAGTTAAAAGGTGTAATAGACTTAGATCAATGCGAGCAAGTAGATTGTGGACTTCGATTGGAGAACAGAAAACAAAAATTCCAGTTCATGTTTGATATAAAAACTCCAAGACGAACATACTATTTAGCTGCCGACACAGAAGCAGATATGCGTGATTGGGTGAACTGCATTTGTCAAGTGTGTCATTTGCATGATACGAAGCAGTCGAACGAATTACAAGGTAAGCTTAAGTGTATCAATAGTTTCGATTGTAATTCATTGAGCATATATCTATTGCAGACGAAAAATCACATATCGTTACTAGTTTAAACGAACAGTTTAACCCATCGAATGAAACAACAAGTACAACTGTGAACACGTCTGGCTCTCAACACGAAACTTCCATGACACGTCAATCATCATCGAATTCTGATTGCTTGCGACAGTCGATCAATAGCACATATCCCAGCAGTGATTGTTCATATGTCAACACAGACTATACAAATAGGGAAACTATGGTCTGTGATAATAAATCGTTATTATTTAAAAAATCTCAATTCGAGCAAAGCGGTGTAAAGTCGACTGCAAAAAATGCGGAGACATCTCGATTAGCAGTAAGCTCACAGGGTGTGGTTCGAAAAATCCCGGAGAATTTGGTATTGAATACTACAACCTTAGTCGAGGGCAACATCGAGCCATCGCCAGCTTTAAGCACATCATCGGGGCCTTATATTCCAATTAGTGAATGTTTTTCAGGAAGTCCAAGGTTTATGGTATGTACTGTACATTCGTTTAAGAAAATGCAATTTAAAAGCTGATATTTTCTTTCATGTTTAGACTGATGGTAATCCTTCTACTCCACTAAATAATTTGGATCCAAAATTTTATGACACACCCCGTAGTCATAACAACATTGGTTTGAACTTAACAAACGATCAGTCATATTCGCCTAAGATCACAAATTGTGGATTGGTAAATTACAGTTAACGTAGGTACAATTAGGTAATTGTAATAATTTTTGTTTGTACTTTTAGCAAACGGCATCAAAGGCACGCAGTGGTCGTTCCAGTCCGACGGATTCTGAAAGCGTTTTCACAGACGATGACGAATGGGCACATCCTTTGCCATTAAGAGAAAACATTGGTGAGTTTTTATAATTCAAACTAACTGGACCCGTGCTCGCCTTGCCCGCTCGCACAAAATTATATTTGGTTCATTTAAAATTACTCTTTGAGTGTTTCATTGAAATCTGCCCAGTAGTTTTCGCGCTTTTAGGAGAAAAAGAAAATGCCTCCCTCTCCTAGATCTTGCCACTTGTTTGTAATACTGCATTTCCTTTCCTTTGTTTTCCTGTTCCTATGGAATCCAATCAACCTACCTACCCCAAACCTACACTGTTACCATACCACATATCAGACTGAAATTCTGAAATGAAACCTGTTTTGAATTATACGTCTCTTCTCTTATGAAAATGAAGATTATTAATATACCCCATGCCATACTGCATCGGACATACGATTATAATATAAATACCTTCATACAAATGTATAGTATATGTTTTGTTTTTGTTTGTCCTGTCGCATTTGTAGCAAGGTATATGTGTATGTATATATTTTTACTTCAAAAAATACATTTTGGCTAAAAACTGTTCCTAATGACGTGGCTATAAACGTTTAGCCTATAGCAGTCTCACAGTCTTTGTGGGCGCAGTAGCGCAGTGGTTAGTGTGCTGGACTACTGTGCAGAAGCTAGGCCTACGGTGTCTACCGCCTGTTGCGCCGCCTCACAGTCTTAAGGAACATTTTAAAAAAAAGTTTCATCGAAATCTGTCCAGTAGTTTTCGAGTTTTTAAGGGCCAAAAAAATTCAGTTTTATTATATGTCATTCATTTATTCATTCATTTTCAATGGTCCGCTTGTCCATTAAGTGGGTCGCGGGTGTAGGTTGCTCAAGTGGACCCTCCATAGCTCTCGATCCTCCGCCATCGACTCTAAATCATCAAGGGCAATCCCCATACGGGTATAGGAGAGATTATGGACTTGATCTAACCATCTCATCCTTTGTCTACCTAGAGGACGCCTACCCGATGGTACGGATTCCATAGCACGTCGTGGAATCCTGGTCGGGGACATGCGTTTAACATGACCAAACCACCGAAGCATTGATCGCTCCGTCCGGAGAAGTAGCTGCTCGACATTGAGTTCCTCACGTATTCTGGTATTTCTGATGCGATCTCTACGGGTCACACCAGCAATACTACGGAGAAATCTCATTTCGGCTGACCAAGTCATCAGCGAAGAGCAAATGACTTATCCTCAGATCTCCCAATTCGAAACGTTCCTCGCCAAGACTGCGCTGTAACATCCAGTCCATATAAGTAATGAAAAGGAGAGGAGACAAGACGCACCCCTGACGAAGTCCAACGCCCACTGTGAAAGGTATTGATTTAACGCCGTTTACCCGAACACAGCTTTTACAGTTTGTGTAAAGAGATTGAATGGCTCTCAAGAGAGAACCATCAATTCCATACTCTTGTAATACACTCCAGAGTTTCCCTCGAGGGACTCGGTCATATGCTTTCTCCAAATCTACGAAGCAAGCGTAAACAGGTGTAGCATACTCCCAAGCCTTCTCAAGTACCATTCTGAGAGTGAATAACTGGTCGGTTGTGCTTCTGCCGGGACGAAAGCCGCACTGCTCATCTCCTAATCGTGCCTCGACCACAGCCCTGCAACGCGTTTCCAGCACCTTGGCAAAGACTTTTCCGGGGAGACTTAAAAGTGATATACCCCTGTAATTGGAGCAATTCGTTTATCCCCTTTCTTGAAAAGGGGCACAATCACCCCAATCTGCCAATCGCTGGGTGTTTCGCCGCATTCCCAGGCCACTTTAATGACACGAGAGAGCCATTTGACTCCCTCTTCACCTAAGGCCTATAGCATTTCTGCCCGAATTTCATCCACTCCGGCAGATTTGCCAGCTTTTAGCGATTTGATCGCAAAAGTGACTTCCTCTACCGTGGGACTATTTTCCGCCCTGCTTAAGGCGATGGATGTATCATCCTCAATGCCCTGGATTGGATTGAGCAATTCGGAAAAGTGCTCGCTCCATCTGCGCAAGATGTCCTCCTCATTAGAAAGAAGTGTACCATCTTTGGATTTGACTCCTTCGATAATGTTCCATTTCCTTCCTCTAAGACGGCGGATGGTCTGCCAGAACACCTTGCTTGCAGATCTGTGATCACGGTCCAATTTTTCGCCGAACTCCTTCCAAGACTCTTCTTTGGCTGCTTTAACAGCCAATTTGCAAGTTCTTCGCGCCTCAATGTACCGGTTTTGAGAAGGAGAGTCCCCCAAGTGAATCCACACCTTGAAAGCCTTCTTCTTCTCTCTGATAGCTTCTTGAACTCCGGGTGTTTTAAACCACGCGGTTCTTTTCTCACCACCAGCCGCCACACCGAGCCGCTTCACTCCGCAAACATGTCCTGCAGAGGCAATAACTGCTGTTGAAAACAGCTGCCATTCTTCCTCTACATTCAATGGAACATTTGGAATTTGTTCAAACCTTGCAGATACCTGCCGTGCAAATTTCTCCCGTAACTCATCGTTCTGTAGTCCCTCCCACCGTATGCGCGTAACCATTCTTGGTTTACGCTTTGGCAGGATAGGTATTTGATCGTTGAGATACAATTTGCACAACACCAAGTGGTGATCAGTTGACAGTTCAGCCCCTCTCAACACACGAACATCCCAAACCATCCTTTTAATACACGATGGTACCACAAAGAAATCTATCAGCGATTTCTGCTGAAGACTTCGACGGTACCATGTGTATTTATGGATATCTTTGTGTGGAAAGAAAGTGTTCATAATGGACATTCCATTTGAACAACAAAAGTCCAACAACTTCTCTCCGTTCGCGTTCTGATCGGGGTCACCGTGTTTCCCAATCGCGCTGCCCCATGTCAAGAAATCCGCACCCACGTGAGCATTGAAATCACCCATCAGGATATAAGAATCCATATCTGCAACCTTTTCAAGGGCCGCATCAACTTCATCCAAGAAAGCTGCGTACCCCGACTCCAGATTCGGTGCATACACCTGCACCAGAGCTAGGGTTGATCTTTCAAGTTTTAGCTTTAAGATCGCAACTCTCCCTCCTAATGGAATCCACTCCAATACTCTGCCTGACAGCCTGGGACTTGTGAGTATCCCCACTCCCACCTGAGCAGACATCGAAGGTGCTACTCCCGACATGAAGAGTTTCCACCCATCTGCAAGGTCCACAGTTCCAGAACCCATTTGCTTTGTTGAGGAAACACCAACTATATCTAGTCGATATTTTACAGCCTCCCCAACAAGCTCCAGGTCTTTTCCCGTGAGCGAAGAGATGTTCAACGTGTCTATCCTAAGTCGATGTGTGTGCTTCGTTAGCCATGTCTAGGTGAACCTAGACATGTTGCCCGCCCCCCACCACGGGAAGGCCAGCTACATGAAGCCCCCTCATTATATTATTATATGTATAGATTATAACTTGGTACTTTTTGAAGTGACCTCTATATAAGTTATGGAAATACACTGCGGGTTATTTGAATAGAGGTAACGTATCTAGAAATTATTTTACCTTATGTCTTTCGTTTCTAACTTTCGACGATAAAAAATATTGTTATAGGGTATGGTAGGTTACTCAATTGCCCTGTTTCTAAATATGTTATACATACGCATTCTTACCAATTTTCCAATTTCTTAGCGCAATAAACATTGATGATCTAAAAATGCTTCTGAAAAAAGTAGCTCAGTAGAATAGGGAATTATGAAAACTTTCCTGTGATATATTTTTGTGCAATATACAGATCCCACGGTAGTGCATCGTCAAAAATGGAATTTTGTAAATGGATAGAATATCATTATAATGGGTGATTTCAATATAAATTGGCTCGATGTAACGGACACATATACCCGACGTATTCCTAGTATGTATTATGAATTATAACTCTTTAAATATGATTTTTTCTGATCCCACAAGAATAACAACTCGGTCTAAAACACAGGTCTCGTATAATAACGCAATTTGGTTTAATAGTGAACTCAGCCAGAGTGGCAAAGACAACCAAAATAACCCAGAAACCAGTATAAAAGGCTAGAAATTAACAAAATACAATTTTATAAAATTTGACAATGCAAATTGCAGATTTTGAGTTTAGTGTTGTCAACATAGAAACTATTAGATGCGCAATACACAAGCTTAACAAAAAAAATTACTTTAATTTGATGAATGTTAATATGATAAAAGACTCTGTGTATAGTTGGTCCAGTGTTAGAAAAAATCACAAATACTTCCCTAAGTGCGGGTATCTTTCCACAATCTTGAAAATAATCGCTCATAATACCTATAAAAAAAGATTGCAAACGCGAAAAACTTGAGTGACTATCGTCCAATAAATATGATGCAAATAATATAAAAAGATCTTAGAAAAAACTGTTGTGATACAGCTCCAAGAGCACTTAGAAGGTCAAGGTCTTATATAGATAACTACCAATTCGCTTTAAACTTTGTCCTAAATGATTGGGGGAGTGAAATCGATGGGAAAAGTGTAGTAGTGGCAGTTTTCTTAGACTTAAAGAAAGCGGGTCTTTGAAACAGTAAATTCTTGAAATTTTATTAAAAAATTTGAAGTCCCAAAGACTTCATCGAACATTTTTGAAGTCCCAAAGACTTCAACCATTGTATATAGACACTATAGTCACAAACCAGTAAGAATAGACCGTCGACTCCTCCCACATAACGGACTTTGCCTACAAGCTGCCGGCGAGACCAGGATTTTTCATGTATTGGTGCTGTACAAAATCAAAGGGGCGCCATTAACGCACGCATACTTGAAAAATCCTGGTCGTATGGTATTGCATAGAAAAACATTGCCGCCATTAATTTTGACATTTACACGTATTCACAGACAGGGAAATTCTTTCCGGGGGGAATCGGGTAGGTGTACGGGAAGTCGGCGGTCTATTCTTACTGGTTTGTGACTATAGTCAGTGTTGGGATGTTCCTGGGATGGTTTTTACCTCAAACAAGTGTCGTTTTTCCCTTTTTTTCCCTCCGTACCTTGCCGAAATTACCTTTTATTTTCCCTCAAGTCTTTTTTGAAAGAAATATTATTTTACATACCAAAATAATAAAAAAAATTGACAAAAAAGAAAACAAATAAACATTCTCTATTTATATAAAGAAATAAACATAAATTCATCAATAAAAAGTAACAAAATAAATTAGTGCCCAACTCATCAATTTCGAATTCAACGCATTCAACTCTAATGTACGATGCCCTCAATTTTATCCAACCAACGCGTTTGATCTGGTTGAACATTTAGCTTACTATCAATCACATTTTTGTTTAATATTAATCACATAGTAAAAAAGTTAAAAACAAGCTCAACGTTATACATAAATATTCTGATTAATCAAGTCTAGATGATTTTGATTGGGCTTGAACGAAGTCACAACAATTCATGCCATCACTCTGAAATGAGGATCTGGTAACGCAAATAGCATTTAGGCAGTCATTTCCTTTTTTAGTTTTTATATCTGTTACTATTGAAAAAATGCGTTCAGATTCTGCATTTGAGTGAGGTAATGACAAAGCATAATTGACTGCTTTTATTAAATTTGGAAAAAGCTTAAGTGATGATTTCTTTTCACTTGGAATCGATGCAGCTAGCTCGCGCCATTCAACTTCCACCTCAAATTTGTCACAATTTTTCAGACAAATCAAAAAGGCTGCAGCTAAAAGTTATACACTGGCCAATAATTTCTTCTTTTTCATTTTCATTAAGATTTGTAGTCATGAACTCAGTGCATTCAGGGCCTAAATAAATATCATTCATCATTTCTATTTTTCAATTTGACGGAATTTCCCTCAAAATTGCACTACCGAACAATTTTTTTCCCTTTTTCCCTTTATGCATTTTCCTTTCATGGTTTTTCCCTCGAAAAGGTAAATTTACCTCGACATCTCAACACTGACTATAGTACTATCACTTCGCATTTATGCACTAGCGCCACCAACCACCTCTGAGACCAACTACTCAAATCGAACATGGTAGTTGTATTGGATTATTTGAAACGAAATTAAATGATGCCTTCTTCTTTTCTTATTCGTCTCATTGACAACATGCAGATGAAAGAGAAAGAACAATTATTATTTTTGTTGTCTTTTATTCTCCAGTAGTAAGGCTAAGGAGTGGAAGTAAGTGGGTACTTTTCGCAGGTAGGTAGTTAGTGGTGGTGGTGGTTAGGCGAAGTGTACTTTTAGCATTTATGAGAATAGCAATATGAAAAGAAGGAATGTGAAATGAAAGATCGGATCGATTTATACTTTTCGCATATAGTGGTGGTGTGTGGGGAGAGTACTTTTAGCATGATGATGAGTGTGGTGCTGTTGAGTGATGACGATTGGAATTGATATTTAAGAGGATAACAATGTGGAAAGGAGAAATATGAAATCATAGATCGGAGTTTTAACAATACGTATTTTCTATTTCTTGGATTTATGGGTAGCATTTGGTGTCATGATCGTGGCTTTTGGACTTAGGTCTCAAGGGTAGGTTATGATGATTTGAAAATTATTATAGGGTGGGTGAGCATGTGAGGTGCACTAGTGGGGAAGTTTGGTTGGTTCTTAACAAATAAAATCACGTCCCCAGATCGATCTAAATTTTCAATTTTCTCATATTGTATGTAGTGTGAGAATGATATTGTTTTAAGTACAAATTTTTAGATCAATTAATTATGATATTAAGATGGTAGTAGGTACAGCTCAATAACTGAGTCTCGCAATTCTGTCTGTCTGGCTGCGTGGTGGTAGGTAGCTGTAGTCTTAACGATTCGTTTGTACCTCTAGCAGGCTGAAAGTTTGAGTTCATTTGTTTATATTAAACTCAAAATTAACCTTTTGTATTTAGATACAATTATTTTAGGAGCAGCTATACGCAGGTCGCAGTGCTACGCTGAATGCTATTGCAGCAATCATCCAAATCATCCCTATATAAATTTAAAATATGTATTATTGTAGTATGTACCTACCTAATATGGATTATTATGTAGTATGTAGGAAATTGATGAATATGTATTTAGAAACTTGCAGTTCAGATTAGAAGATTCTTGCTATGCAATTAAGTAAGCTATTGTTTGTTTTAAATAACTAAGTCATCAACGCACAGCCCAAAACGGATAATCTAAGCCCGTTTTCAAACCATTGATCAACGATCACATGAAAGTGAGGGAAAATGAAAATCAAAAAGGAATAAAAATATGTAGGAGAATTCGTTAACGACTTTAACATATAGACGCACTAAACCAATCAGTTGGTAACGAGCGAATAACTCACGATTGTCTCCAGACCAGAAATGACAGCATCAGGCGGGTAACCCCAAATAACACAAGCAAGACCATCACGGCACTGCTAGTAAACTCCTTTTTATATTCCTTTTATAACTCGAGTTTGGCTACACCGAATTTGATGACTCTTTTTTGTCTATAAAGGTATATTCTCTGTAGCAGGTTTGTATGTAAAAAAAATTGGACGAAGGCGCGTGGCACCGTCCATTTAAAAATATGGTAAACATGGTATATGAACTCACATTTTGATAAAATGATAAAATCTTTGCGCTATTCTTCGACAATCACGGGAGCCAAAGTTTGTAAAATTTGTAACATTGGTATGCATTGTCCTGATAGACAAGAATACCTACTATCTATGCAATACCATTCCTGAAAACCCCAAAAATGTGTACCATGGAGCATTACAATAAAAGCTGTTTATCACTTATTTAACTGAATTTGAAACTGATATTTTTATTTTTCTATTGTGCACTACGAAGTGCATGGTAATCAAACTTAGAACTTCTTCTAAATACATAGTAGGTAGTGCCTACATTGTTAGAAAAACATACCTACCTACTCTTATTTAAATATTTCCGCATAAATCCCCTGAATATGTACCTACCTATGTACATGTATCTACTCTTTAGATTTAATGCCCTATATTAGTTTTATCAAAATGATTATATAATAGTGGTTATGGGAAAGGAACAATAATTGCAGTACATTTGATATAAAGATAACCGGCTTTGCACGTGCCTAGGAATTGTATCTTTACTATTGCACAGATACCTATATTTTTGTCCATCAGCACAATGCATATCAATGTTCCAAATTTTAAAAACTGTTGAGGAATAGAGTTTAATATTTTTTGTTTGTATTGTCTAATTTTCCACACTTCACAGAAATACCTACCTTTGCGTTTGGTTCGGTGGTTTTCGAGTTTTGCGATCATTAGTGGTGTAGGGTAGGTACTTAGGTATATTCTCATATAAAATGGAAATTGAGATTTTATGCAATTTTTCGGCTTTTCATTTGGGGGTTTCCGAATTTTCTTTTTTTTGCCAAACCCTGATTCAAGACGAACAAAAAAAAATCATCCAAATCGGTCTAGCATCTATCCTTTCTCGAGTTTTGCAAACAATTGATTTTTATAGACATACTTAGAGAGAGATGTAGACTCCTATAATAGTTAGCTGCTCGTTTTACCGACAAAATGCTTCTACATTATACACCTCATAAAGTATACACATGCGCATGCCTATAATATTTTAGAATCAATTAAAAAAAGAATCACTTAAATCGATGCATATTTGACAAAAATATAGGCAAAATAGTGAGAGTCTAACGTACATTATTTTATGCCCAATCCTCAAATTTTCTGCAACGACAGAAAGGAAGCCAAATTCAGTTTTTATTCAATTTGTCTTTCCCAACTGATCACCCCTTGCATCGTGCACCCCTCTCCAAACACACAAGTCCTCCACCACCAACATCCTATCCTACACAACCATGCTGTTGAATTATATTTGCTCTTGCTCATAATATTGCACTTGCACATGCACCTCCTTTCCTCTATTCTCCTCTCCACGCACTAAGAAAAACCAAACCAGTTGCAGTTCTCTACCCTACCCTGTTATATGTCAGAAATAATTTTATACCTACTGATGATGATGGATGGAAATGGCGATATGAATGAAGAAAGAGAAGAGGCATACCAGTTTGACTTTGTTTTGTTTATTTTGGTTTTCTCTATACACATTTCCCCAACCCCAATGCTCGGAGTTGGCTGGCAGTGTACAAACTAAATCAACTGAAGCGCCACCTGGATCGTCGAAGACGCGTAATTCAATGCGATGTGATGAGAGTACAATAGTGTGTATATACAATGCTTCAACTGAATGCGGTAAAGACTTCATAGTGACTTCAATGTATGCAGTGTAATTCTAAAGACTTGCATTCAATTGACTTCACTCATAAGAGTGGTTGTAAAGACTGATCGAGTCAAGACTTCAAAAAGAATGAGAGATTTCAATTATGAAGTCTAAATTCCAAAGCGAAATCAAGAATTCAAAAAACAGGAGCATGAAGTTAATTGATTTCTTAAATCAATAGATTTAATTCTTTTACATCTCTGCTGTTGTATATGTAAGCAAATATCTAAAAAAAAGTTGGTGTATTACGTAAAATCAGAAAAAATATCTACGGCTGTAAATGTTTGTAATGTATTGTAGTAGTATAGGTGACAAGCGATGCAGAAGTTTAGAAAGAGAAGAATATATTTGTACATTATGAATTTCCTTTTAGTCGTAAACTTGAGCCCGTTGAATAAAGACTCTTTTTCCTTTGTAAAGATTATTAAGTTTCGTGTTTGCTTACTACAGGTTATGGGCCCAGAACACAATGGCTTTAGAATTAGTATTTGCAAAAATTAAACCTTTTGACGGTAAAAATTTTGACTCGTGGAAATATCGCGTTGAAAACTTTCTCGAAGCGCAAAATGTTCTGGATGTTCTGTCGTCGGTTAAGCCGGAGCAGACTGACGAAAATCGTGCCGCGATTAGTGAGTGGAACGAGAAAAACGCGAAAGCAAAAAACTTAATTATCTGTTTGGTTGACGATAACCATTTAGAGTACATTAAAAGTAAACCAACCGCAATGGACATGTGGAGTGCCGCCTTGACCATGACCTTTTCAGGGACGAACATGGCCAAGCAAAATATGTTGCGGACTCGGTTGGACAGAATTAAGTATGAACTCGGTAGTGACATGAAGATGCATTTCACCAGATTTGATGAGTGTGTGCGGGAATTAACAGCAGCGGGCGCAGAGTTGGGTTCAAACGAAACAATTTATTATCTGTTCAAGTCATTTCCAGAAGAATTTCAACCGTTAATAACGGCATTAGAAAATATGCCTGATGATAGCCTGACAATGGAATATGCGAAGTCCCGGTTGTTAAATGAGGAAATGAGACAACAAGTTAATAAAGAGAGTGCAGATGTTGATGTCAATCATGATGCTGCGTTTTCGGCGGGGTTTTCCTGGTGAATGCTTCAAGTGTAAAAAAAGAGGACACAACATTTTTAATTGCCCACAAAAGGGAGGGAAATAAAATTTTAAAAGAAAAGGTAGTTATTCTAAACACTCGAAAGATAGCAGCGCTTATGCTTTCATGGTGGGGTCAAAAAGTGTAAAAGAAAGTGTTTGGGTGTTGGACTCTGGTAGCAAACGGCATGCGACGAATAATTTAGACATATTGAAATCTGTCGAAGAATTGAATACGCCATTGGTAATCAGTACAGCTGAAAAAGGAGGTGAGCTAAAAGCAACTCACAGAGGAGTATTTAAAGTATATACCTACATTTGTCGACGGTCGAAAAATATATATTGACGTTAATGGTGTTCTATATGCTAAGGAGCTGAGAGTCAACCTGCTTTCAATCACAAGCAGCCATTTCGCTTGTGTTTATTTAGTAAAAAGAAAATCTGATTTGTTTGAGTGCTTCAAGAATTTCCATACTAATGCCGCCCTGACTAATGCCGAAATATCCTTACTGAACTTAACTTAAAATATGTCAGGATAGCCGTATATGTCACCTTGACTATTGGCGACATCATTGGTTTAATCTAGTTAATTAAATTTGTCCATTAAAATAAATTTGTTGGTTTTGCATATACATAAATGGTCATGAATTATTCTTTTTTATAGATCGTAGCACACGACCATCAGATAGTTCTGTCGAAAATGAATCATTCGTCTTTACTTATTCGCAAAGGTTCTCAAAACACCCTGGAGATAATAAAGAAGAAGAAAATTCAGAACTTGCAGCCGAAAATGTGCCTAAAGTCGTAAAGCGAAAGAAAACTTTAGTACTGGATATTACGAACGAACACGAAAAGTAAGTTGAGGCAAATTTTATACACGAATAAACATTTAATTTCTTTGCAGGGTTTTGAGAGAATTGCCCCAATTCTCGGACACGGAGAATACGTCACCTGCTATCGGACCCAGAGATGCTTCGTCGGTATAATACAAAACTTCTTTATAATACGTTTACATGTTTTTATAAGTTTGTTACTTGCAGTGCGTCGAGGAGAGTTATGATATCCCTCGTTCACATAATTTGCCTTATTACAATATGAACCAGTTGTTCGATAAAGTGAATAGTCCCGAGAATCCTGTTGCAGCATCAACGCCTAATTTATTATTGGACGCAGAACCACTGTCGGCAACGAGTTCAAATCGCACCCTACCACGACCGCATTGCTATACAAATGCGGCCCCAACGAAAAGGGAGGGAAACGTATTTAGTTATGATTTTTTCGATCAGGTAAAGTTGCTACAAGCTAAGATAACGTGTTTTCATAAAACATTTTCTTTAAAACACGCGACTTTTGCTTAGACTGCTGTCCCTCCAGTAAATAGAAAGTTAAAACCAAAAGTAAGCCTTGAGGATAAACCGCCAGAAGAGCTGCCAGCTAAACCGCCACTACAAAATAATGGCCTAGACACAATGCACAATTTATCAAAAAAATTAATGACGACCAGCATGCATAGCAGTGGAGAAGGCTCCCCATTGCACCCACCGTCTGTTGATAGAAAATCTAAGCCAAACGCATTTAAAGTATGTATTTTACATGCTATTAACTATATAAACTTATATATAAAATAATCTCTAAGCAGGCACAAGGATATTCTTCTCCCGGTTGCAACACTCGTCGGTCGGGAATACCAACATCAATGGTTCTTCAAAGTGAGGGTGAAACATACTTTATGGAAACTCGGACATTGCCTCGTCAACCTCGTGGTCATATATCTAGTATTTATAGTAATACAGTCAATAGGGCAATGTCACTGAGTAAAGCAACGCCACCGCCGCAAAAGTATGAGCACAAGCTTCAATACTTTGACTTGGATGTTTCAAATCCTCCAGCAATTAATCGTGCCAGCATGAGTACTAGCAATTTAACAGCGACAGGGTCAAAGCTTGGCATATCCGCTGACCCATCTGCGAGGGTACCAATTAAGAGCAGTGTAGTCTACAACTCAGTTGATTTTGTGAAAACAGATGCATTTAAAAAAATTCGTGAGGAAAGAAAGATGGGTATAAAAAAATAAAAACCGGATAGCCTTTAGATTAATTTATACATAATCGCATTTACGCCTTTCATAGAATCCGTCGGATTACATATGTCCTCTCTTTTATAGTTCAATCAGCTTTGCTCTTTTTTAAACGGATATACGATCGGGATAATTTGGAACATTTTTTAACTCTTTCAATGAATGCGAAAACATTAATTAAAAATTATATTTGAAACCATTAAGATTCCGATCAGGCAAATCTAATTCGGCACACAAAGGCAGTTGAAACTTTAACACAAAGATGTCCTTCTTGCATCTGTCAACGAGACGGCCCCCACTGTTTTTGTTAAGTTGCGACTGCTCTTAAAATTATGCATCCGCTATTGTGTGTGGAATAACAATTTTTCTAAACAAAAAATAAGAATAAAACATTAGTACAAACGAAAAGTTAAAAGAAATTAATCCATATCAAATTTTAACACACATTAAAAAATCTATATTGTATGCATTTTTTAGCTTTAGATGTAAGCATGATTATTTTTCTAAGCATTAGGAATTTTAATCACCAATGCTTATCGTAAATAAAACATTTATATGCATTTGTACATCTCTAACATTAATTAATTTTTGGTATAAATACGCGTATATTCGCATTAAGTAAAAGAACAATATTTTCGCAGCAAAAGTGCAATTCATAGAAACAATTTCAAAAACATAAAATTGTATAACATTATAGAATACGAATATTAAATTTTTCCGAATTGACGAATGTGAATATTTTCACTGCTAGTATTTATAATTTTTCTGCGCTATAACATGATGTACCATCATTATATTTTGTACATGAAATTAAATCAATCACATACATATATGGAATATTATTATAAAAATTTTATAAAACCTGTTGTTTTATTTTATCGTCTGTGTATGCTTCTTATGGGCCATTGTCTTCTCTTAACAAGCACCTCGATTACCGTTGTCATTTTCGACACAAAATACACGACTGTTACAAATTTGTATTACGCTTGTCGTTTTTACAATGTGCGTCGCGACGCCCTGGGGCGTCGTGGCTCTTTCCTATGGGCGTCGCAAGACTGCAGGCATAGGTGGCCTGCACGCGACGTTCCATCAGTTTTGAGGTCGCTTTGAAATGACATTTCTCTTATTATTGCTTCACAGCTGTAAGACTCCGAACAAAGGAACGACATTACGATACTTATTAGGAATGCCAAGAGTGAGGTCGAAGCGAAATCCAAATCCACATTATAGCCCCATTGCAGTAGAATACTTTATTATCAAACATTACAGCAGGGGGCTTATTCCCAAATGCGCGGCGAATCGCTTTTCATGGCGGATTGATATTTTTGTATTTTCAAAAGCAGTCAAAGGCGATAGCTATTCAGGTGACGGGTTGCTGGCGGATTTCTTGCCAGCAATCCTCACAGAAGCTATCGCTTTTGAATGGATCGAATCGCTTTTGGAAAGATAAAAATACCAATCCGCCATGCAACGCGATCCGCCGCGCATTTGGGAATAAGCCCCCAGGCGTGGAGGGCCGCCTCTCCAAAGGTTTGTGGCCAAATTCGAGACAACTGGTTCGGTAAACAATCAGCCAACACCCGCAAGTCAAAGAAACGCCAGATCGGCCGAGAACATTTCTGCCCTAAATTATGTAGGTTCGGGAGAATCCGAGGTTCCATCATTTTGAGGTCGCTTTGAAATAACATTTCTCTTATTATTGCTTCACAGCTGTAAGACTCCGAACAAAGGAAAGACATTACGATACTTATTAGGAATGCCAAGAGTGAGGTCGAAGCGAAATCCAAATCCACATTATAGCCCCATTGCAGTAGAATACTTTATTATCAAACATCACAGCAGGCGTGGAGGGCCGCCTCTCCAAAGGTTTGTGGCCCAATTCGAGACAGCTGGTTCGGTAAACAATCAGCCAACACCCGCAAGTCAAAGAAACGCCAGATCGGCCGAGAACATTTCTGCCCTAAATTATGTAGGTTCGGGAGAATCCGAGGTAGTCAATTCCTCGTCGTGTATAAGAAGTCGGCCTTTCGCAGTTTTCATCTTATCGAATATTGCATTGGGCCTACACCCGTACAAGATCATACTGATCCAGGAGCTCAGAGTTAAAGACCATAGACAACGCGAATGCCGTTTCTTCGCTGACTGGGCTTAGGAGCGTTTGGAAGAGGACCCAATTTTGGCCGAAAAATCGTCTTTAGTGACGAGGAGCATTCTTGGGTGAATGGATATCTGCGTTTTTAGAAGGGCGTCGCAAAAATAGTTTAAGCTGTATAGGGAGTCGCAGTTTGAAAAAGATTGGGAACCCCTGACCTAAAGAACGACCTTTTTTGTCGTTTGCAATTAAGTTCTGTTTGAAAAAACTAGTGCATAACAAAAAGGAGTGTCGCTCAAGCAACCGGAGGAGGACCCTTTAAACAGGCGATACTTTCGCCTCAAGATGAAGCTATTGCGAATTTGCTCTCGTCCGAAAAAAATCGTAAATCCAAACGGTTGGACGCTTCAAATACTTCAATAGCTCAGGCACAATCGCCTAATTGTAATACGAACTATCCGTCGACATCGCCGGCAGTTTCCACGCTAATCCCATCACAATGGAATGATTTCCCTGAATCGTCAGCCATCTATCTCCTTATAAACTCGCCCACACCATCCACTTCCTTTTCCCATCAGACTGGACATACTCCTGCACAAAGCACAATGAATGATGTCTTATTTTTGATCGTGTTCAAATTAATTCCTTTCTTTTTCTCTTCAATGCTTTCTTCTGTTTTTCCTCACTATCTAAACTGTAAAACATTTCACTGCTATTCATCTTATAATTTTTTTGAAAACTGAAATATTTCGAGAAGTAAAAACTTATTTCCACAATAATTTATTTTCGGAATAAAAAAACAGACTTAGACAATTCCATACAAGTGCTACCAATCCTTCGGAAAGGTTTTACTACATTTTAGTCGTCTACAAACCTGCTACAAATTAGGCGGGTCGTCTGTGTTAGGTAATGAGGATTGAAAACCGACACGACTCAAGAAACGACAAAAGTCGTTTTCGACAAACGACAACGGTAATCGAGGTGAATATTTTTGATATACCTATTTAGAGGTGCGCATTTTTTATTAGCGATGGAAGAGCATGAGGAAGTAGAGGGGAAGATTCAAGTAGACTCTTCGTACCTTAAACAGACAAGCACCAGATATCTATTATAGGTATAGAGCTAGTGGAGACCTTTGATGTAAGAAAGCCGTCAATGTGGATTTGTGACTATTTGTCCATTTGAGAGTACTTTCGCTAGTAAACTCTCGAGAGTTACTCTCGGGTGGCTGTCCATTTGAGAGTAATAATTTCGAGATTTTAATCTCGCGACTTCTTTGATAACATTTTGAGAGTAGATTCCCTGAGCCGTCAACACCCCTAACTTTGACCGCGTCCCTAACATTGACCAAGTTTTTCAGCGCCTCCAGTGCCCAAATGAATCGAACAAACCAATTTTTCTCCACCCGTGCCATCTGTTGATTAATAGGGAAACAATTTTCTGAAGAGAAAAATGGGTTTGTTCGATTCATTTGGGCACTGGAGGCGCTGAAAAACTTGGTCAATGTTAGGGACGCGGTCAAAGTTAGGGGTGTTGAGGTACTCTCATAACCGTGTCCACTTGATATATTTCGTCTGCTAGTTACCTACTAGTTAAAATGTATTCTAACAAGCAAAAGGTTGCCGCTGCGTTAATATAATTATTAGGATTGTTCTTAACGAAAAGAATAAAGCAAAAAAGAAATGCTGGATTAAACCATAGGTAGATCGTCGTCGGCAACTCGGTGAAGGGTCTGCTCTTGCAAGAGAGCTTCAAATTGAAGATGCTCATCAGGAGTTCAGGGATTTTAACCGTTTGACAACAAGTAATAATATTTCAATATTCACCCATATTCCCGTTGGCGTTTGTCGTAAACGACTCGTATTTTACTTAATTTTTTAGTCGGTGGTTGTTACTTTTTTAAGGCAAATGAATTGAAATGATGGTGAACACATAGAAGAAGAAATAAAATTGTTAACAAAAGTTTAAAAAAATCTGAACATCGTTTTACAAACCCGCCAAACATGAGTCGTATACGACAAACGCCAACGGGAATAGGGGTGATTATTTCAATCTGTTAGGCCAAATATTTTTAAAAAGGATACCAAATTAAGGAAAGCCCTGGTATTGCTTGTGAGTGTGTTTTTGTAATACTATGAGTTGATTTATTTTCTCCGATACCCATTGTTTTGCCATGTCAACTCTCGACAGCTGCTCCCAAAATACGAACCATGTTGGAATTTTGCGAGCTAATCTCCGATAGTGACCAGAACATGTGTCCACTTGGGAGTGACTTTCAAAAGGCTCGAATCTCGAGAGTAAAAAGTTAACTCTCAGAGAACTACTCTCAAGACTATGTCCACTTGTTTGAGAGCTGCTCGCAGCATTTTTACTCTCAAATGGCACCTTAAGACTTAAGGTGCTAGTACACGGCATGTAGCAAGCCACATACGTATGTAGCTCTGACGTCAACAGAGAGTGCACAAAGAGAGCTTGTACACGGCATGGAACCATTGGGGCCATACACTGACGTCAGTGCTACATACGTATGTGGCTTGCTACTTGCCGTATACTTGCGCCTTTACCCGTGGATTCTTTGCCGCAAGGCGCAAACCAAAAAAACATTTGGAGTATCCCCATTAGTTAGGCTAAGCGCATGCTTGCGCTGTTTGCAGAAGGCGGCTACCAGGTTGGAGAGGGAAACGACCACGAAGTTGGATTAGGCCAATCATCTATTTCCAAAGTGCTTTGATTTTTTTTTTGTATAAATTCATTTGCTATATCCGCATATTTTTCCATATCTGTATCTATTTGTACCTAGGTATTTGTTGTTTTCTAAATATTTTGCAGAAAAACACTTACATTGTTGCTTTTTAGCTAAAGTTCCCAGACGAAATGCCAGCGGATATTTACTCCCGATAGCTATTTTTCCGACGGAATTTTTTGTTTGATTTCGAAATCATTCACAATACCTATTTTTTCCGACGGAAATTTTGTTTCCTTTCGAAAATTATTCACGATACATACCTATTTTGTGAAAAGACATTTCGGGGGAAATATTATTCCCGATAGAGGTGTCAGTGTGTCACAGACAGTAAAATAAGAGAGCGCTCACGAGAGGATCTTCTTTCAAATTTGCGGAGGGTATCCTGGAGAGGGAGACGTACGAAATCGGACGGTTTAGTTATAAACAGTTTGTGCCTCGGTCCCACAATGTTGGATTTAATTGGCTTGTACGAGAAGGCGACAGGCAGGTGAATAAAAAAATAGCAAAATCACATAAATGTTTCTTTATCTTGAAATGAAACAATCTTTAGGCTCTCCGCCCCATTTGAATAGCCCACTGGTTCTAAAACAAACATGCTAGAGACTTAATTTTTTTTTAAATTAAAGTTCATTTAATTGTTGTCATTTGAACAGAAGGAAGATAATAAAACTAAATCTTTAAGTATTAATAACAAATTATTGACTAAAAACCGGCAAAATGTGGGGCCATAATTTAATAATTTTAGGGAGTTCTGCGCCAGTGACATCACGCTGCGTTCTCCCGATTATGTCGATGTCGTCGGCGTAGGCGAGTAGATAGACGGACTTTTGAAAGATAGTGCCTCTGGTGTTAGCGTTTGAGTTTTGCACTATTCTTTCAAGAACGATGTTGAAGAAGTCACATGATAGCGCAGTTGGCCAAATAGTTTCCCGAAATCGAGCTTCAAGCTAATTCGATGGCTTCGGTTAGTTTAGATATAGTCGAATATTGTCGTCCGATCCATAAACTTGACGTGTTAACCATCCCTAAAGTAGTGAGTAGGCTGGTCAGCTTAATAGCTCTACATTTTGGCTCTATTTATATGTTTTAACAATCCGGGCTGTATGTATTGGCGCATTATCAAGTTGATAAATCCACGGCAGAGGTCCAAAAAGATTATAAAAGTATGGAAAGGCCTCTTTCAATATACCATTGTAAGGCATCGCATTCATTTTGGTTGACAAAAATTTGCAGGTGCCGTAATACCAAACGGTCCCTATAACACCACACCTTCAACTTTGCTATACCAGCTGGTCCAAACGATTAGTCTCGATGTGGAGGTGATGGAAATAAGCTATAGCGATCCGAGCCATATTCCATATTTATTTTTTTCGTCTGAGAAGACCAAACAAAGCCACTTCGAAATCCAGGTCACATGTACGCGACAAAAACGGAGGCGTTGCGCTTTTCGAACCGGGTTAAGGAATAACTTCTTATTGATTTTTAGATTTTTAAGATTCGTGTGATTTTGATGCTTTTTTTTTAATATAAGTCGCCTTTCCGCATTAGTAAGTGTGCTTACATTTTAACAAAATTAACAAAAAAAATCGATCAAAGGAAAATATGAGTCCACGTGCCAAAGATAACGGTCAAACTAAATGCATGTTCTATTCAAAGTGGCGCAAAACTATGGCCCCACATTTTGCCGGTTTTCAGTTAATAATTTTTTGTTAATACTTAACGATTTATCGTGGAATCCGCCGGAAAAGTTTCCTTATCGACACGTTTTTGGGAAAGGTAGTTTCACTGTCAAACGGCTGCCTTTCACTTGTGAATACAAATAGTAGCTGCAATCGTCGGAGGTATATGAAAAGTTTGTTTCAAAAGTGATTTAAATAAAAAATAGTGTTTGTTACGTAATAATGTATACGATAGCTCTATTCTTAGAAGCATAAGAGGAAGAGCGGAAGAGCGGTGGTCTCAGAGAAGAATACGAGACAGGTTAAGAGGAGCAGTGAATGATTTCACGCAACTTTCAAATGAAATGTTTTTATAATGTTTATTTTTTGATTTTAATAAAGTTCAATCTGTGCAATAGATTTATTACAAATGTTCGGCTTAATGAAGCAGCCGTTTTGTATGTAGGTACAAAAATTCTCAGAACGTGCAGCAAGCAAGAAAGCCTATAACGGATAAGATAATGTCATTTTGTTCGGAAAAAACGTTTGATTTGAACGTTTTCAACAATACAGTGAAACTCATTCACATTACCCACACGGGGAACTGTTCACTTTGCGGATTTGACGATGCCAAAATATTTTTTTCCGTGAATGATCCCCCAAGGCGGATTCCACGACAGGGGTGATTGGTTCACTTTGAATTTATGTAATTATAGTAAGTAGGTGTCTTACCTTGTGAAAGGTCCAATTCATGCAAATTATTTTTATGTACTCATTAATCTTAATGTGTTTATAATTGGGGAAAAATAACAACGTACTTACTTACCTATGCACTCTTATATAGTCAATGATAAAATGATTTAACCACGTTTTTGCTGTTTAATTATTTATTTATTTGCTTTAGCGAAAAAAGTTCACTGTTCACACTTTTTTGTATAAATCAATGCACTCCTTGATAGCTACTACATATGAATATATTTGAAATATGCTTTTGGTATCAAATTTAATAAGTCATATAAAATTGATAAATCGAGAAAACAAGTTCATTTTCGTAACTGAATTTTAAATTATAACATTGTGTGTGATTACTAAAAAACATGATTAGAGCTACATGTTTTCTTAAATGTTTTGCATTGTTGAATAGATATAGACATTATAATATAAAGACAGTTTTTGGAAGTTTCCGTGAAAGGGAAGTCTGTGAAAAGTTACGTCACAAATGTTTGTATTTGGTCTCCAATATGATATCAAAACTTACTAATTTTCTAAAAATGCATAATGTATGTTATGATTATTGAAGCATCATATCCGCTATGTCATCAAGTTCATATATTTCTCATATTCTATAGCATTAAGTTTTGGTAATATTTATTAACCGAAGAGCTGTAAAATAACAAGTTCATAAGGTACTTAATTTGTTCGTAATTATAACTCAATTAACTAAATTAGTGCGTATGTGCAGGTTATAACAAATTGCAAATAATACTATATAAACAATCATAAGTGAACAACCAAATAAAAGCAATTGAATAGATAAAAGTACATATTAGACATTATTAGGTATTTAAAGATGAATATCTTGCCATTACTCTTTGTTAGGCCTAAATGCATTTACAACACTTTGTATTACATATTAATAAATATTAGCGGCAGCAATATAAATTACCAGAGCTTATTATGATAAAATTTCAAGTCATAATAGCCCTGATCGGTGAAGCCTTCTCCTGATGAAACTGTTGACATTGCATCGGCGTTGTCTGGCGGCGGCGGGGAAACTAATTTACCAGGGGGTCGATTTATTTTAACAATGCCGAATTCATCTGTTTGCTCCTGGTCGAATTCCATTTTGTTTGTAGGTGTAACTGCCATGCCTACGTTGAAGGAAATATTTTTTAGCCCAGTATGTTGTTTGCTCAGCTGAAATGAAGTTGGTTTTTGTTTTGGCGAAAAGTTTTCAGCAACACTATTTGCTTCAATTCTCGGTTCATCATCGGCTAAATTCGCAGATACAGTATTCGTATTGTTTATATTTTCCTCTTCTAATTTGGTTTCATGAATAGTTTCCGGATAATTCTCCTGTACAATATCTTGTTCAGACTGAGAAGTTTGCAGAGCTTGCAAATCTTCACAAACTGAATCTATTATCGCTTCTTCTTTCACAGCATCATCAGCATTGCTCAATTTGCTGTAAAATATGTGTGGTAGGATATATTTTCTAGATACTATTATGTATATATATAATTTACGTCAGTATGCGAAACGAAATAAAGCATAAACACAGTGCAAAAGTAATAAATGGATGTAAAAAACAACAAACAGAAAAAATAGTTGCACTTTTAAGATCATGGTAGCTGAAAATATGAGTTGAGTAGGTACATATACATACTCGAAATGTAAATCGTCTTCGGAGGCCTATATGGAACAAAGCGACTTTAAAGCCAACTAAAGGACCCCGCACATTTTGTATGAGAAACCGCACACGGTGAAATTCGCTGAAATCGATATATATTATTTCTTTCGAGCTCCTGATCAAATGTTCTCATGGTCACAAGATCGAAAAATGGACAATTCCTAGGGGTGTGAACTTAAACCCCCGCAGAAAATTATACATTTACGAGCTGCATAAATTTATCAGATTATCAGAGAATCTAAATCTAAACCTTGCTTAGGGCCAGTTTCAAGACTAACTGATAAAGTCTCGGATAGACTATCCGGAACTTATCTGTCGGCTAAACTTCAACTTTTGGTTTCAAAGGTTTCGGATAGTGATATGTGACAGATATAGTCTCGGATAGAGTATCAGCCGGTTCAAGTGGCTGTTAAATCCTATATCCAGAAGATAAACAAAATATTTATTTGTGGTGCTGGAAAAAATTTAGTTTCAGAGCATTTTTTCGTTGACGAGCGTCGGCGGCTTTAGTCTCCAGTAGGGTCACCCATGACAGACAGACAGGGGTATACGACCTTTCCTCTGTGCTGGCCAAAGGTGTCATACGACCCGTGCTGATAATCAGTCTGGTTGCTGGCCCAGTTATAGCTGAGCCACAAAAGGAGTAATCGGATACCTGCTTCAGCTCCTCTGTTATAATTCTTTTTTTGATTTTCGGACCTTCAATTCAATTTTTTTAAATTTTCCAAGGTCTTTTTTTTTTTGGTTTACCTAAACAACAAAAAATATTAGAAAACAAGAAACAGAAAATACAAAACAACTGACATGTGTCTCGAAACAAACTAAGCGTCTGATAAAATTTTCCGCAAGTTAGTTTATCCGAGACTTTGACGATGAAACAGAAAAAAAAATATCAGCAGCTTTTATCTGGTGGAAAGCGTTATGTGTCGGCTAACTATCCGAAACTTTATCCAGAACCTTTGATACTGGCCCTTAATGTCGCATACAAGTTCCTATCGAACGTACTGTGTGAACGTCTTAAGCCCTTCTGCAACACACTAATCGGCACGTACCAGTGTGGTTTTCGGCCCGGCAGATCGACTATATACCAAATTTCCACACTAAGGCAAATCCTGGAAAAGACCAACGAATTTCAAGTCGAAACTCACCACCGATCAAAGCCGGCTATGATAGCATACATCATCAGGAGCTCTATATGGCGACGGCGATGGCCGAATTCGGAATCCCGGCAAAACTGATTCAGCTGTGTCGCGACTCTAGAAAACACGCGCTGCAACGTGCAATTTGGAAGCAGCTCCTCCGATCTATTTCCAACTTGCACCGGATTTTGGCAAGGAGACGCGCTATTATGCGACTTCTTTAATCTCGTACTGGAGGAGATAGTGCGCAGGGCAGGTGTCAACACGGAAGGCACTATCTTCAACAGATCCGTCCAGCTATGCGGGCGATATTGACATCATCGTTCGCTTACAGCGTGCCGTGATAGAACCGTTCACGGCGATTGAAGAACAGGCGAATTTCGTTGGCCTTGAACCTTGAAGTAAATGAGGACAAGACAAAGTACATGCTATCAACAAACAAACGAGCATCTGCCCATTGCCTAGGACAAAACGGTACTATTGATAGCAACAATTTCGAGGTAGTTAAGGAGTTCACCTATGACACCCTAGGAAACCGTTGCTGCTTCGGGTTGGCCAACTGGGTTCAAAACTCCTCACTCGAACGACGAAATGTGTGATCTACAAAACCCTTATCCTGCCAGTTGTGCTTTATGGCACCGAGTGCTGGACGATAAGCAAGAAGGGAGAGGTGGTACTGGGCTCCTTCGAAAGAAAAATACTTCTGCGGATTTTTGGTCCTGTGTGCGAGGAGGGAGAATGGAGGAGAAGATATAAACCCGAAATCCTGTACCAAGATGTGGATGTAGTCCAAAAAGCAAAAACACGTCGACTACATTGGCTCAGCCACATCGAGCTCCAGCTAGGAGGATTTTCGAATCGCAGCCCCCAGGTTCGAGAAGACAAGGAAGACCGAGCCTCTGTTGCAAAGATGTCCATATCCATCGCGGATGGATGGAAGGCTGCAATGTTTTAGGCAGAGACTCTTCACGACCCGTGAAGCCTGATAAATTCAAATTAAAAAAAAATATGTAGCAAGCAAATGGCATCGAGTGTAGCCATTCGCCTTAAAACTACCTCGCAGTGGTCAAGAAAAGACTTTGGCCACACTTTCATTTTGAAGCATTTCACAATTTTAACCGAAAACACTGACTACACCACTCCATTCCTAAATTTTGACAATACCTTTTTCGTAACCATCCCATCCAGAATAATCTGGAAGGAGATGAATCAGTTTACTTCTATACTGGCGGCTCGAAAACCAAAGACGGATTTGGTGGGGAGTTTTCTCCGAAAGTTATAAACTTAAGCTCTCCTTCCGACCACCGAACGACTGTAGCGTATTCCAGGCGGAAATTATGGCAATAAAATAAGTCTTTCTTGGCTCAAGAAAAACGTGATATCCGTTAAAGTTATCTGCATATTTTCGGACAGCCAAGCAGTTATTAAATCCTTGATGATTCGATCTCTATAACTTCTCTAGTAGCCCTCGTCTGCCGATCATCTCTTACAGAGATGGCCGAACAGTTCAACATTCAACTTTTTTTGTGTGTCTGGGCATAGAGCCATTATAGGGAATTGTAAGGCCAATGAACAATGAACTATTTTTCCAAAAGTTTTTATAACCAAATTGGGTAGTAGGTAGTGATTTTAAATTAAAATTGCATATAGTCCGCGGTACTAATAATCATTTTTAGTGTCCAGGCTAACTTTTACGAAGTTACAATGGCGAAAATTTCCATATAAAATTATCCATTGTGACCGAAGACTAAAAATGATTATTGGTAAGGCCCAGTGTATATATAAAATTTAGAAATAAGAAATATTCAGTGTTTTTCGCAAAGGTTTTGGTTTTGCTTAAATAGGAGATAAATTATGTACACATAATGAAACAGTGGTATGTATTGTACGAATTCTCGAAGCGTTAAATTTAATAAGCCATAAAACTTCAGTGGCATGAAGAGTTGAAATAAATCCCCAACTGGCCAAAATATTTACTTGTCCGAGTAATATTTACAACTTAAAAAAACTGTAAGACAGGTTAAAAACATATTTTGCTTACCTGTAAATGAAACATATAAAAAACAACATCATTTCTATCAAAAAAATTAATAATTGTCTTTTTAATGATTGTAAAAAATAAAATATCATAACGTGGACGTAACTAACAATTTAACATAACAAAAAAATGTTTGAGTGAAATAAGTATACAAAGTAGCAGCACATGATCAATTTGTCATTGTAATGATGGTGAAAGTTAATTTACTAATACATATTATCAAATAAATGATCCAATCACTAAAATCGTGTTGACCGTTACGATATTCTGAAATTAAAAAAACAACAAAAAATAGAAGAAAAACACAAATTATAAACTAGAAATTAGGAATAGAAAAAGCTAAATAAAAAACGGGAAAAATGAAATCTATGAGGTGAGAAAATTGTATGTGTAGGTACATAGGTATACTATATGTACCACCTAATATAATATTTAAGTTTACCTGCTTGCTTCTCCTGTACTCGGCTTTGTACTGCTGTGAATTATCTGGAAACAATATAAATTATAAGCTTAACAAAAACCAAAATTAGGTACATAATCTGTTCAAAAGTGTTTAATGTACTAAATTAATAGATAAGATAATGTGGTAACAATCAGCCCTATCACAGAATCCATTCGTAAAAAATCCCCGAATGAAAGCTACGATACGAACCACGAAAAATTTACCTTAAGAAAATCCGAATGTAATCCACAGAAGCATTGCTTCATTAACCGCTCTCATTCTCATTTTCGAAATCAGCTGTTTTGTGTCAAACATTTGTAATTTTTGAAAATGATTGAAATGAATTGTGAGTAAACTTTCAAACAATTAAATAATTCTTCTTTTTTTATCAACAAATTAAATAATAATTGGTGGTCGAACAGAGACCTCCAGGCAAAAGCGAAATCTGAAAATTCAGAGAGAAGTACTTCGAGACTCTTGTGATCTCTTTGACTCAGATGAACCAACGTACGAATATAGTGAATTCAATTCGTTTTATGTTTCAAAAAGAATAATGAACTAACAGGTTAAAAAAAAACGTTGGGCCCAATAAATTTAAATATTATGGACCGAACCCAATTGACCCATGTTTTTAAATGAAACAGGTATTTGTGACCCAGTTTAATTAGTGGTGCATAGTGCCTTTTATTTTGTACAATCTATTTTTTCGGTCCACAGTAAATGGGTTCATTCGACTCAATTTTTTTTTTTGGCCAATGAAACCTGGTAGGTACATAAAATATAATGTACATTTTTGCGGAACAAATGGGTTTGTTTGACCCAATAATTTTTTGGGTCTAAAGTATTGGGTCCAATCAACACAATATTTTGTTGGGTTAAGCCTCGAGTTTATTCTATTAGAATTTCATAGGATTAATAGCCTGAACTATTAGTTTTATCCACATTATGAAACATTATACATACATTCATACGCTTTATTATCTTTTCAGTTTCCATTCTTTCTAATTCAATCGAGAAAAGCGAAACAAAGAAACAAAAGAATGCAAGTCATAAAAATAGTTAACGGCAAATTAAGTAGCATTTTTTTTATTCTCAAAACTTAAACTCTTTCCTTGTTCCCTCTACCATTCCCTGAAGTTTAAAATACCCTTTTTACAACTTAAAATATGTACATTATAATGCTCTTAACAGATTAAAATTTGTATATCATCGTTCATCAAATATGGTGTCGGTGTGTACCTGTACAATGTACATAGATTAATGTATATTGTATATCATCGTTTTTACTTTTTATATTTGCAATTTCAAAACCACTTTATCATAGCTTAAAATATTTGTAGATATACATAATAAGAGGCCTAATATTTAACCCGAAAAAACTAAAATCCATTTTGTATCGCCCAAAAAAATATTGGGTTTAATAAATCGATTTATTTTCACTAGAAATAATATTGGGCCAAATCAACTTTTTTGTTTCGGCTAGAAAAAATAAATGGCTGAAATAACTGGTTCATTTGTCCACTTATGCTATGTGGCAAAAAATACTATTTTATTTGGCCCATTTTCAAAATGGGTTAAGTTCTTAAGGGCATAACAGGTATCGACAGGCAGCTACATTAGCATCAAACAGATGCAACTTTACAACCTTAACTACTACTGGCCTTTTTTGCATAAAAATATAAAAATACCCGGTATTTTCGATCTTAAATATTAATATATAATTTTAAATATATATTAGAGGAGCTGAAACATGAGTTAGATCCGGGTGTTATTTTGTGTTCAATAACTTATATGTGATACTAGTTTTTGCCCGCCAGGATTTGGTACAAGGAGATTCCTCCATAGTCAGTTAGTTCCCTCATTTATATTTATACATATACCGCGCAGGAAACCTACCTAAGAAAATACCTAAGGAGCAATAAGTATCTCTGAAAAATATGTTTACGCCCTATTGGAGAAAACAGTTCAAACATTATGTATAATGATCAATACTTGTTGCTGAAGCGCTGGCATCTCAACACAGATCATACTATGTATAGCAGACTGAGCCACTATCTACGCGACAAAACACCGATATGATGAGCATTATCCTTAGATATTTAGACTAAGGGGGAACTCTTATAGCCTGCAACATGGGTAGGTAGGTAGTAGTGGCGGTTTATATAAAAACCCAAGTAGCACTACGTGCCGTTTTGTTACCACTTACTCATTTAACCTGGTTGTTGTAAGTATGTCGAAGGGTGGTTTAGATCCAGCCTGTGGAATTCAAAAAGGTTAGAAGTTGTTGATGTTATTCTTCGCGACTTCCTCTAGGGATGCGAAGAAGGGTTTACCCAGAGTTCGCTGTCTAGTCCTGGCTAGTGCCGGACAAACGCATAGATAGTGAATGAGGGTTTCTTTTTCGGTTGCATCGTTACAACTGCGGCAGTGTGTATTATGTGGTATGCCTAATCTGACTGCATGGTCCCCTATAGGCCAGTGGCCTGTGGTAATCGCTGCTATCCTGGCTATATCTTTACGTGATTTACTCAGGAGGTGGGTTGTTTTTTCCCTGCTATAATTTGGCCACATCCTTCTGGTTATGACACAATTAGTTAGCCTCCTCCATCTGAGATTGGCTTTCGATAGGGATTCTGCGGAGATTTTTGCTTTGACTGCTCATATTGGAATTCGGACCGATTCCTCAAGTGAGCAATGGAGGCCTGAACCTCGCCTGGCCAGCTCGTCAGCCTGTTCGTTTCCATAAACGTTGCTGTGGCCTGGAACCCAGATCAGGGTGATCCTGAACTGATCAAGCGAGGCCAATTCCTCTCGACACTCTAAAACTAATTTTGAGTTTGATAGCCTTGATCGCAGCTTGACTGTCAATGAATATGTCGATCTTTTGCCTCGGAGCTATGTCCGTGTGTAGTTTGATTAGGCGACAGGCTTCCCGGATAGCAAGTATTTCCGCCTGAAACACACTGGCTGTGTCTGGGAGCCTGAAGAATTTTGAGATGCTCAGAGACTCCGAAAATACACCCGCACCTACTCCACAGTCCATTTTCGAACCGTCAGTGTAGATTGTTAAATTCGAGTCCTGTTCACCCGTCCATCCTGCCAGTCTAATCTTGAGGGAAATTCTACTTCAAAGTCTTTTTTAAAAAGTATTTTGGGGGTCATGTAATCTGTTGAGGGTGGTACTAGCTCTCTTGCTAAAGTAAGCAGAATGTTGCTATGACCGTAGGGCCTCGCATACCAGCACCCAGACTCTCTGAGTCTGATCGCGCTATGAATTGTGATGTTTGTGATGTGAAGGTCTAAAGGTAAAAGATGCAAAAGGACTGTGAGGGCGTCTGACGGCGTTGATCGCAGAGCGCCTGTGGTGCCTATGCATGCCGTTCTTTGGACTCTGTTGAGCTTGGTTATGTTGTAGGCTTTTCCTAGAGCCGGCCACCAAACTACTCACCCGTAAGTGAGTATTGGTCGTACTACGGCTGTGTACATCCAAAGGGTCAGTTTTGGTTGCAGGCCCCATCTTTTGCCAAACGTTCTGCTGCAGGCATAGAATGCTATGCACGCTTTCTTGACCCCTTGTTCGATGTTCAGTTTCCAGTTGAGCTTGGGATCCAGGATCACTCCCAGATACCTAGCACTGGAGGATAATGAGAGCGGTTGGCCGTTTAGACGAGGAAGGGTAAAGTCTGGTATTTTGGTCCTAGTGGTGAAAAGCATAATTTCGGCTTTGCTCGGATTAACACCGAGACCTCACAATCTGGCCCAGGTGCTAACCTTCGACAGAGCATTCTCCATAATTTCGCTAATTACGGAGAGAAACTTTCCTGACACCAGTATCACCATGTCGTCCGCATATCCGACTACCTTTATTCTTTCTCTATCCAAACTATTGAGTATTTTGTTCATTGCTATGAGCCATAACAGTGGTGAAATGACTCCTCCTTAGGGCGTTCCTCTGCTGGCGTATTTGGTTATGTTGCTATTTCCTAGTGTTGCCTGAATGATTCTCGTGTTAAGCATAGAAACAATCCAGAGGCTAAGATGGTTTTCTATCCCTTATTCCGTTAAGGATTCTAGAATCGCTTCAGTATGTACATTGTTAAAGGCCCCTTCAATATCTAAAAAGGTTTCCAAGGTATATTCTTTATAGTGTATTGAGTTCTCGATTGTTCCCACTACTTCGTGAAGAGCAGTCTCTGTCGATCTTCCTTTGAGGTATGCGTGCTGAGATTTGGATAGTGATGTTTCTATACTGCAGACGGTTGGCTAGGATTCGTTCAAGAGTTTTCAATACAAATGAGGACAGGCTGATTGGTCTGAAGTCTTTTGCGCTTTCATGACCGCATCTGCCCGCCTTTGGAATGAAGATCACTCTCACTCGTCTCCATGAATGGGGTACGTGGTTGTTGAGTAAACAGCTCCTAAAACATACTATGCAACATATGCATCATTCTTACATAATTCCGCTTGAATATCTTTGGGGTACGTAACGTACGCTGGAGTTGGATGAAGCGATAAGCATATTCAACGACGACAGAGGTCGGGACACTTATTACAAAGTTTCAAATTGATACGACAAACGGTTCGTGAGTTTTGAAAAAGGCCCCCTTAAAAGCGGTCATCGCCAGTAACTCGGCCCCCAAGCAAAATTTCCAAAATCGGACAAATTAATTATCTTTATTTCTTATAATAGAGTACACAAACCGAGTTTGAACTCAATCGGATGAAAAACAAAAATTTTCACATACAAACTTGGACCCCCTTTTACCCTTAGGGTTGAGTTTCCAAATATCCTTCCTTTTTCCTTGTATAGATCATAAAGGGAACTAGGTGCAAAATTTTTGCTTTCTAGAGGAAAGGGTTTGGGCTGAGCGTTAATGATCAGTGCGTCGTAATTTCCATTTTTATATATGAGGCTATAGGGGTTTTATGTGAATTTTCCTCACTTTAAATAACTAAAATAATTATGAAGTCAATAAAAATTAATAATATGTCGCGATAAAATTCTATATAATTTTGAGTAACTCCCTGATTCAATTGTTTATTCGAATATGTATTTATAGTAGGACATTCAACGGCTACCTAATCACAAAGTAAAGTTCAATAAACCCCATTTGATGTAGAATTATTTACTATCTAATCCTTTCATCGAAACAACTTAACAACCGGAAACGACCTCCTACTTCGTTGTATTACTACTTACATCAGACCACAACAAAAAATGTCCCCCTACACATTATTGCTTCTAATGCTGGTTTTGTGTTTAAACAATTTTCAAGCATTTGACTTTTTATAGTCAATGTACAAGAAGTTTTCACTTTCGATAGCCATTATATAAACAGCAACGAAAGTTTTGCATTGTTGGCGCCATGCCAGGCCAATTTCTCACTATGAAAGTAGGTATACTGCATTGTAAGGATATCAGACTGCAACCAAAAGGTGATTTTAAATAATGGGGAGAATCGCTGCAAACAGTTCATTGATGGAATAAGGTCAAGTGAACATTTTGTTGTCGTGCTTTAAATGTGTCAACAGCTACTACCGACAAAATATAATGTTAAACTTTTGTTGAATTTATGTAGCGAAAGCATAGCATGCGAACCTGCCAACTCACTTTTGTGTGGATTACAAAATGCAATTATTGGCGATCCTATAGGGGAGTATTTGGGGCAGCGGAAAACCTACTGCACCTTAAGGTGTATTTAGGTTGAAGCGAAAATAAAAGACACGCGTTGAAGAGGTTATGACTACTCTTAAAGTGAAGCGTGTTGTGGAAAGTGCCCCCTATTCCACTATTAAATTCCATTATATTAGCTGAATCCCATTTTATAATGCCTTCAAGGTCGAAATCGAATGAGCTTTTAATAAAAGTTGCTGTTCAAGATTCTATATTTATTTCTATGTTCAAGATTACTCTTTTGTTTACTTGTTTATTCGTTTAATTGTTAATTATTAATTTTGGTTAATGTATTTCAATTATTGTTCAATTTGTTCATGCTATAATTTTCTTGGTTTATATTCAGATTTTATACATATTATCTTTCTCGCTAACCACTTCTGTTACTCACTGCACTTAATCTATATACTAATTAGTGTTTATGGTTGCTAATTGTGTCTTATTCATTATGGTCATAATTACCTACAATGAATATGCTCACGCACTTGCACCGGTACCTATTTTTTGGGGTTTTTACCAATTCCCTTTTGTGCCTACGTTCGCTATGCGACAAGTGTGCTTGCATATTCTCGGCCACTTTGACGAACATCCCAGCAGCGAGCAGATCAGATTGGTAAAGCGAAGTACTCTTGTTAATTGTAAAATAATCAATTAAGAAATTCAATAAAGTTGAATGTTTCTGTTAAATTGAAAATCATATTACATGTCCTTATTCAATTAATTACATTCGTCTCCTAATCCTATACATAATTTGTGGTCCTTCAAAACCGGATAAAATTTGATGAAACACTAAACTAAAAACCTAATTGTGAAAAGTGTTAACACATTCGTTCGTGGATTTTCTTTCATTGGTGTAACACACGTGGTTCGGCTTTCTTAGACTATATACTGTCTATCTTTGTGACTTTAAAAACTATAAAATGAACGCGATTAAGAAAAAGATTAGTACAGTCAAGGGTTGCATTACTCGTTCGGTTAGTTTTGCAGAATCTATTGATGATAGAGTTGACTTAGAACTATTAGAACTTCGGTTAGCAACTCTCGAGGAGGCGTGGAAGCAGCTCCGTGAGCTTCAAGAAAAATTCTTTGAATTCGCTGATGATCCTAACTATGTAGATTCAGACGCAGATATAACTGAGTATGAAACGAAATATTTTACTGCTCAATGTGCAATGTTGAAAGTGATTCGCGCGCGTTTGGCGGCTTTGGATCCCGCGTTAAAAAATAATGATTCGGTCGCTGAAAAGTTAGCAACTCAACAAGCATCTTTTCTAGAAACTTTTGCTAAAAATTCTCAATCGGCATCGGTAGCTTTACCAAACTTGCATATTCCTAGTTTTTCTGGAAAGTATAAAGAGTGGCCAGGGTTTAGAGATCTTTTCATTGGATCTATAGACAGTCAGCAAAATTTATCAGCTACTCAGAAGTTTCGGTACCTTAAATCATTTCTTCGTGATGACGCCGCAAATTTAGTTAGTCATTTAATCGTCTCGGATGCAAATTACATAGTTGCTTGGGAACGCTTAGAAAAGCGCTATGATCGGTCTAGTTTAATCGTCAGCTCGCATATTCAAGACTTTTTATCGCTTCCAAAAATGACTACAAGCAATGTGGCATTGCTTCGAAAGATTTCTGACGGTGCAGACGAAACAATTCGAGCATTAAACGCGTTAAATGCAACAACTCGCGATCCGTGGTTAATCTATCTGATTCTTCTAAAACTCGATCAGGACAGTAATGAGGCATGGGCGCAGGAAATAGGCACTAGTGATAAATCCACCATTCAGGAATTATTAGATTTTCTGCAGCTACGATGTAATGCATTAGAAGCATGTCAATCTCTAAATCGGTCGGTACAATCGCGCGGTAAAAATCCAACTTCGATTCGAGCCCACGTAGCTGAAACTCGTTCTTCTTTTCATCGATGTCCAATGTGCAAGGAGGAACATTTACTTAGTCAGTGTCCAAAATTTATTTCGCTTACCACTGCTCTTCGTCGTGTATTTGTTAAAGACAATTCTCTTTGTTTTAACTGCCTACGAACTGGACATTCGTCGAACAAGTGCAGGTCGTCATATAGGTGTCGCACGTGCAAATCTCGCCATCATTCGCTGGTGCATGCAGATATGCAACCAAGCGCATCGCTTTCGCAGCACGCTACGCAACCTATCGAACCTGCACCTATTTCTGATATTAACTCCAGTCCAAGTTCTAATGCTATTGTTAGTAATCACTCGCAACCAAACCATTTCGATAATCGACAAACCCTCCTACCAACTCTAACAGCTAAGGTTAAGGACATCCAAGGAAATCTTATAAATTGTCGTGTATTACTGGACTCTGGTTCACAAAATTCTTTGATTGCAGAATCATTTGCACAAAGACTCGGTCTCACCAGAAGCCATGCACGAATCCCAATCGTTGGGGTGTCTTCAACAGAAGCAGGATATACCAGAGGGCGTGTATCCATCCACATGCAATCGCGGTTTAACTCAACCAATCTTCTCGTCGACGCGTACATTCTACCCAAAATCACTTCGAATTTGCCCAATCAATCTTTCGACGCGTCATCATATCTACATATTCAGAATTTGGATCTTGCTGATCCCGACTTTAATCTATCTCGTAAAATAGACATTCTTCTAGGAGCAGATAAACTCTGGAGCATTTTAAAGGGGAACCAAATTAGAGGTGCAGAGGGTACACCTATTGCCCAAGAAACGTCATTTGGTTGGGTGGTAACCGGGGAATTTTTAACTGATCGGTCAGACACAACTCTATCGTTACCTTCGCTTCACTCCACATTAGACATAGACATAGACAATCTCATACAACAGTTTTGGGAGTTAGAAGAAGTAACACCAGTTCTAGACAACTCGGTTGGTGAAGATCCTGCTGAAACGCACTTTCGACAAACATTTTCACGCGCTCCTGATGGGCGTTATAGTGTGCAATTACCCTTCAAAAATGCATTGCCAACATTTGGTGATACCTTTACATCGGCTGTATCGCGATTGAGGTCAATGGAACGTCGCTTTGCTAATCATCCAGATCTATTTCGGATGTACTCAGGTTTCATGCGCGAGTACCACGAACTGGGTCACATGAAACGTATTCCATCCAGTGAAATAAATACTAATTCGAGTCATCAGTTCTATCTCCCTCACCACGCAGTATTTAAGCTAGACAGTTCTACGACAAAATTGCGTGTAGTTTTTGACGGTTCCGCAAAGGACTCTCTCGGTAATTCGCTCAATAGCACATTAATGATAGGACCATCAATCCAGAGGGATCTAGTTGGAGTGTGTTTGAGATTTCGCCAATATCGCTACGTTTTTACAGCCGACGTGGTAAAAATGTTTCGGCAGATTTTAGTGGATGAAGCCCACACTGATTTTCAGCGCATCGTATGGCGCGAAAGTCCAAGCGATGAACTCCAACATTTTCGACTCTGTACTGTCACATATGGTACAGCATGTGCGCCGTTTCTGTCAGTTCGAGTGGAAAGTGGAGCTCTAATTGTTGGACCCTTCTCTCGCGGTTACCAAAAGAAGATTGCGAATATTCAGGCATCGATACGGAAGGATCTAATAAATCGGTAAAGGTCCTGGGAATGTACTGGGACCCAGCTCGCGATGACTTATTTTTCAAACTTAATTCGAATCTTCCAAACTCATTATCGACTCGACGAACGCTGCTCTCAGAAATATCTCGAATTTTTGACCCACTTGGACTACTTGCACCATCAGTTGTCTCGTTTAAAATAATGTTCCAAGAGCTCTGGACTCCACAGCTTAAATTAGGGTGGGATGATCCTGTCCCATCTAATGTTGCTCAAACTTGGGACTGTTATCACTCAGAGCTCCCATTTTTCGAACAGGTTCGTGTTCCCAGGCATGTGATTTCGTCGTCGGAGAGTGGTGAGTTACACGGGTTCTCAGACGCCTCATCGGTAGCTTATTCTGCTGTTGTATATGCTCGGAGCAAAACAGCAACAGGCGAGTATAAGATCACCATCATAGCTGCCAAAACAAAGGTAGCCCCATTAAAACCAGTTTCGATTCCTCGTCTTGAGCTGTGCGGTGCTCTTCTGTTGGCTCGGTTAATTCATCGCATAAAATCGTCAATGTCCCTAAACATTTCAAAAATATTCGCTTGGTGTGACTCCGAGATAGTGTTGCATTGGTTATCTTCACCTCCCCGACGGTGGGCTACTTTCGTTGCCAATCGCACTGGTCAAATTCTAGACTTAGTGCCACGTAGCTCATGGCGTTATGTTTCGTCCGAAGATAACCCTGCCGACTGCGCGTCGCGCGGTATTCGACCATCATATCTTGTTGGACATAAACTTTGGTGGACCGGTCCGAATTGGCTGGTCTCAGCGCAACAAGATTGGCCAGTATCGAAATTCGATATATCGCGTTCGTCGGAGTGTGAACTTGTAACACGGGAAGAAAGACAAGTGCCAAGACATTCGTTGTTCGTTGCTTCCGAAACCAATTCATTGACCCTTTTAATTCAAAAACTTTCATCGTGGTATCGTCTCCAACGTGTCGTGGGTTATTGTCTTCGGTTCGCGCGTAATTGTCAGAAAGCTAAGTCAGATCGTGAATTGTCCCATCTTTCCCTTCGCGAAATTCTATTGGCTAGGACATTAATAATAAAACATACTCAAAACATATCGTTCGGAGAAGACATTCAACATCTCATCAAACATCAACAACTTCCCAAAAAATCTAAGCTGTTGCGGTATGCTGCATTCGTTGACAAGGATGGACTTCTACGGGTTGGCGGCCGAATAAAACACGCAAATATATCTTATAATTTAAAACATCCTATCATTATTTCTAACGACGCTAACATATCCTCTCTTATAGTGACAGATACCCACGTCAGCAATCTTCATACAGGTGTATCTGAGACGTTTGCAATCATCCGGCAACAATATTGGATACTTGGCAGCCGTAATATTATCCGCAAGGTTATCCATCGATGCAAAACATGTTTCATGCAACGTCGTGTACGAAGCAGCCAACTAATGGGTGATCTACCAGCTGTGCGGATTGAACCAACTCGTCCCTTTATCAACACCGGGGTGGACTATGCCGGCCCTATCATGATACGCTTTTCTCGTGGTAGAAATCCTAAGTTGACAAAGGCATACATCGCCCTATTTGTATGTATGTCTACAAAGGCTCTCCATCTAGAGCTGGTAAGTGACCTGACCTCAGATGCATTTCTCGCCGCCCTACGAAGGTTCGTCTCCAGAAGAGGAAGATGTGCCAATTTATATAGTGATAATGGTACCAATTTCCACGGTGCGCGACGAAGTCTTAACGATATGCACAAATTGGTGACGTCTCAGCATCACAACGAACTTGTATCCACTGCACTAGCACGAGAAGGCATCGAGTGGCACTTCATTCCACCTTCCGCCCCCCACTTTGGTGGGATATGGGAAGCGGGCGTAAAGTCCGTCAAGTTCCACTTACGACGTGTAATTGGGGAGACGGTCTTAACATTTGAGGAACTCGCAACAGTGTTAAGTCAAATCGAAGCCATATTAAATTCTCGTCCTTTATGTAGCCAATCTGACGATGATTTGAACCCACTAACCCCGGCCCATTTTCTTATAGGTCAACCACTTACAGCTATACCGGAGCCAACACTCGAATCGATACCAATCAACCGATTGTCCCATTGGAATTTGCTGCAGAATATGGTCCAAGGGTTTTGGCGAAGATGGCATTCTGATTACCTAACCACCCTTCAAGAACGCAATAAGTGGCAGCACCGACAACCAAATGTAAAACTAGGCGACCTTGTAGTTCTTAAGGAACCCAACCTACCACCAACACAATGGGTTCTTGGAAGAGTAGAAGCTGTGAAACATGGAGCAGACAACCTAGTACGAGTCGCAACAATAAGAACTTCCCAAGGTACATTCATTCGGCCTATTACGAAACTGGCGGTACTTCCTACTTCCTGAAACTTCGTTCCAGGGGGGCCAAGATGTTCAAGATTCTATATTTATTTCTATGTTCAAGATTACTCTTTTGTTTACTTGTTTATTCGTTTAATTGTTAATTATTAATTTTGGTTAATGTATTTCAATTATTGTTCAATTTGTTCATGCTATAATTTTCTTGGTTTATATTCAGATTTTATACATATTATCTTTCTCGCTAACCACTTCTGTTACTCACTGCACTTAATCTATATACTAATTAGTGTTTATGGTTGCTAATTGTGTCTTATTCATTATGGTCATAATTACCTACAATGAATATGCTCACGCACTTGCACCGGTACCTATTTTTTGGGGTTTTTACCAATTCCCTTTTGTGCCTACGTTCGCTATGCGACAAGTGTGCTTGCATATTCTCGGCCACTTTGACGAACATCCCAGCAGCGAGCAGATCAGATTGGTAAAGCGAAGTACTCTTGTTAATTGTAAAATAATCAATTAAGAAATTCAATAAAGTTGAATGTTTCTGTTAAATTGAAAATCATATTACATGTCCTTATTCAATTAATTACATTCGTCTCCTAATCCTATACAGTTGCGTTTCCAACTCTACGGCCGAGGATCTGAAACGAATATAAGAGACTAAGGCCCCAGTTATACCTATCATTGAAATGCATCATTGAAAATTTTGATTTCCAATTTTAAGACGATTAATCAAACAATATTGGCTTTAATGGGTATCAAAATAAAGCTAATCAATTATGCAATATGTTTCCAAAAGAAATAATTTTATTCTGATTAAAACTTTTCTTTAAATTCAATTTTATTATTTCACTGATTGAAATCGATTTCAATGAACAGCTGATTTTCGTTTCTCTAATTCGGAACCCAATCGTTTCACTGATGTGTTTAATTCTCTTTCCATTCTCAGCTGTCAGTTTTGCTCTCAATGATCAACTCCAACTTCAAAACCTAGACTTGTCTGTTGCCGAATCACTGACAGATCCTTCCACTGACAGGAATTTTTCAATGATTGTTATAACTGACTTGTCAGGGTGCTGTCATGATCAACGAATAAATGAATTGGATTAGAATTTGCAGAGAAGAGATAATTTATGAAACTGAGAAAGAGATTCGGAGATAATAAAGGGAGCCTTGGGGAATAATGCCATTTATATGGTGATTTACAGATTTGAAACCATCCAAAATAACTTGAATTGAACGGCCAGAAATGTAGCTTCTATTTTCTAGTTCAAAATAAGTGCAATGAGTTGGTGATCAGTGGGAGAAGAAGATTCGCCTTTTCTAAGGACGGGCAGACAGATGGAACAGCTTACTCAAGGGTTTTGCCAACGTAGAAGAACACCTTTCTAGAACGATGGGAGATCGAATTTATTTATGTTGAGATAAAGTACATATACCATTGTAACTGTAAAGTTCGACGAAATTTAACGCTCTCGAGTGCAGGTGAGGAGAAGATTAAACCTCCAACCTCCAAGTCCGGAAATTATTGATTCAGAATTTGATCCTGGATTTAGAATACTTTATGGAGTCTCCGGTGACTCTTTCTTGGCGTTACAAATGTAATGGCAAAATGAATATTATATCTATTCAGTTTTTAGTTTCTAACAAATTTGTACTGACAATTTTTTATGGGACAGAAAAATATTTACAATTTACAATTTTATCAGTATGTAATTCACAATTTCGATCAAGTTTTGATAGTGTACGATTTGAAACCCCCATTGTCGTCGTCGCCTGTCGCAAACGACTGGCGACATTTGTCGTGTCGAGTCGTTTGGAATTTGGTACGACGAATTTGATTTATATTACTTAATAAAACAAATCAAAAATGAATAGTGTTGAGATGTTTTTTGAAAGCAGTGACGAAGAAGAAAACCAGAAAAAAGAGCTGGTAAACTTAAGGAAGGAAATTTGAACCAAATCCAATCCCTTGGATTTGCCCGACGTTAGTTGAGTGGTAGACATAATTTAAATTGCAAACATTGTGTTAATAATAATTATTTTCAGATTTAAAATGTATTTTAGACTATCGAAGTCGAAGGTGGTCCAAGACAATTCAAAGATAAGGCTATGTCGTCCCATTGCCGATATTAACATCACTCTTATTGCTAGGCCTTCGTGAATGATTTTGCCAAAGGAATATTTTTCTGCATTTCGTTCTAATGTAGAAATTGTCTTTTATTTGTTATCTCCATTCTGCAAAATAACTGTATGTGTTTTAGTTAATTAAAAACTAAGTACACATACTTTTTTTAACACATTATCAAAGTCGTCCGCAAAATAGTCGACGACAGAAATTTATCATTTCCACGACAAACGTCGTCACAAAACGCCTCAGGCAATACCGACGATCGTCGTCGACAAATATACATTTTTTGACAATTCAGACGCCATTTGTCGATCGTCGCCGCGACAGAAGTCGTTTATTTTTAGTCGCCAATACCAAACAGTCGTGTCGTTTTTTTTAGAGTCGTAAACGATAACGGCAATAAGGGTGATTGTTTCTTCAATTGAAAGCGATAAAGAAAATCAAATGTAATTTGGTTTACTACGTCCATGACACTTAAAGAAACAACAAACAGAGATTTTATTGCATTGAGGGATTCTTAATTTAAGGATTTTGTGTCGGTAAAACAGCAGGAGAATAGCATTTTGTTAAGAAAGTGATGGACATCTAAACAGCATCCCTAAGTAAGACTTGCGATAAGTTTGCCAAAATATAAGTACATATGACAAAATTGTCACTACAAATTTGTCAAAAAACGACAATACACAATCTGTGGCCTATTTTACCAACTTAAAAATTGTTGTTTACAGGCATTTTTTTAACAAATTTGTTCAGAAATCGATTTTTTCTGTTTCACAAACATTTTGTATCACAAAATTGTTTTTGTTGTTTACAAAGGGAAATTTGTAGAAATTTAATTTTTTCCGTTTCACCAAAAGTTAAATTTCTTTGTTGCTTACAAGTACAAATATGTTAAAATTCATATTTTATTTTAAGTTTGTGTTTCACCAAATCAAGAAATTTTACAAATTTGTTCAATTACTGAAAATTTCTTACAATAGAAAGATCGTGTGTCGATTTAGTAACAATTTGTTATTTTTCAAAGGAAGGCACATCGAAGAAATAGTAGCACCGATAGTGATATAAGTTTGTGCTAAATAGATGAAGAAAAAACTACGAAATTTCAGATTCTCTTGTTTTCAATGAAAAGTTTCAGTTAAAACGTGCTAAGCCAAAGGAAATAAATAATAACCATTCAGATGAGAGCGAACGAACAAATTGATGAAATGCGAACAAATCACTTTTGGTGCATTTATGAACAGGAAATTGCACATTTTGCTATAAAGGAGGATAATTAATTATCCCACCAAAATGTATTAAGAAAACAAGTTTAAAAATAGTTTACGAAATTTGGAATTCCAAACTTTATGCCGCGAATGGAAACACCATCGGCGGCGCAAATTGTCAAAGTTTATTCGCAATCTACATTTTTAAACGGCTAGAAAAATTTCTGGTGGGAACTGAAGGCTGAAATTTGTGACCTGCCGCCACCATGAAAAGTGTTTATGTGAACGAACCGTCAAAACTCGCGAATATTCGTTCGTTTGTAGGTAGTTTGTCGCTCTGATGTGAGTAGTCCTTAAGACAAATTGGACGTCGGATTGCAAATCAGTCTGAAAATAAACTTTTCACTGACACCGATACTTACATCAATTTCTTACAGGTTAGAAAATGAGCCGAAAAAATTATTTTTCTTAAATAAATAAATAAATAAATAGTTTGCGCAACAGCCGTATATACACTAGCTTCACACCACCATTTGTTTTTGATAGTTTTATTTTTGGGACTAATGGAAGAGACCCACAATTTTATGCCGAATACGAACGGCTGAATTGAAATTATTTTTCAGGACAGTTATACTCTCAGATGTTTGCCAGACGTTCGCGAGAGGTGACGCAGTAGGATGTAATTTGTGTTATTCCTGGGATCGAACCTGGGGCTAGGACCCTTCGCACAGTAGTCCAGCACACTAACCACTGCGCCCACCATTTTTACAACATTTTTCTTATCGCGAATAAAACCGATAAAAATGTTGCTTCTATTAATTTTGTTCTTTGATGTTATCAGTATGATTGTTAGAAGAATTACAAAATTATGAAAAACAGTTCTTGTTTGCAACTCTGAAAAATATACGGTGAAACGGTTTGTTTTTCTATTTGTAAATAACAAATACAATTTCCCTTAATTTTTTTCTCTTTTTAACAAATTTGTTGGAATTAAGTTTGTAGTTTGTGAAACAGAAAGTCAGTTAACATATTTGAAAATGTAATCAACAAATACAAATTTGTAATTATAATTGTAATTTGGTGAAATAGGCCACTGACAATATTTTATGGAATGAAAAATTGTCAAACAAGTGTGACAAATTTGTGAATTTGTTGAACTTAGATAACTTATGTAGGTATTACCTTTTTGAATTTTGTTTTTATTGCTTGAATTATTTTTTTATTTAATTTTTTTGTGCAATAAGGCCATCTTCAGTTTTTGTTTCAGACTCAGGCATTAGAAGTATTCTTGTCGAACAATTAGGACAGGTTGTGCAAAATCCTTGTTCGTCTTGTTTGGATACCTAAGGAATTAGTTACTTTCAACTGACAGAAAATAAGTTAAATACATATTACATACATTAAGGGCGTTTGCATTGTCATCAGGTCTTGGTTCAGGAGCCTGGAATTATCGGATTACCATGTTTTGTAAATGTTTTTACGAACCAAAAGAACTGATTTCATTGAACATACCTTACTTTCTGGTTCAATTTGTGCTTTTAAGTCAGCATTCTATTTTTTGTGAGTTGAATTTAATTTAATTTAATAATTTATAGGTTAGGTACTTATATAAACATATTAGGAATGTTCCTGTACATTTCAAAAATGTTTCTTATTAAATTTCGCTAAACCCGAAAATCGAAAAATTTTAAGAAATTTTTGTTTGCTGCGTCAAATGGAATAGATGAACAGACGCTTATGGTTCTCCGTCTCGGAAACTTTTCCTTAAACGATTTCCCTAATCTTTAGTAATTTTGTTTGTCGCTCGCCGCTGTTAAATCTTACCCCACTTTTATAAATTCGACATTTAATACACACATTTACCAAGAAATGTACAGGAAAAGACCTATTATTACATAATTAGGGCATACATAAGTACACCGGTTTATGAAATTACTATAGTTAGCACTTTCAATAAACCGGTCATATTTTCTGTCTAAAGCCCATTACAGCCACTCGCTGATATAACTACAGTCGTCCGTAGTTGCCTTATACATTGTTAAATTGAAAGTATTTATTACCGTTGCACTATTATCAGGCATGTTGATATTGTTATTGTTAATATATGCACGTGATCTTGGTGGCGACAGACCCTTTAATATATTGAGAAAATAAAGTGTTCACGAAAAGCCTTAACGAACGAAATCACTTACCGAATTTTTTCGACAAAATGGAGATGAATAACAATCATTGAAATTGTTCTCTATAACATTTTGTAGACCCTACAGTTCAATGAAGGTGAGTGAACAATAAAAGAAGAAATCAAAGAATCGTTAAAAAATACCGATCTCTTTTCCTGGAGCTCATTAATCTTAGGGGGCCTCGTTATGGCATCTAAAGGGTTCTTTTGGAACAAAGACGATACATTACTTTATGAAAAGATTATAAAGTGTGGACGTTTTACCGAATTGAGCCTCCCGTGTCTCGAAAATTCCCTCGGCCGCGTAAGACTAATCTCGCTTTCCCTTTTCATTGCCTTCGGTGATAAAAATACATTTATAAATAATTTAGACCTATTTAAAAAATAAGAAAAACCTTACATTTGAATTGTTCGATTGTGCAGTATTTCCTGTGGCGAGATTTGCATTTTGATCCATTTTTCGTATTTATTCAAACGTTTGTTTTTAATGCAAATGTTTTGTACGAAAAATATTTGACTACTGAATTTGCAAAGCAAATACATACGATTTGAATATATTTAAGCAAAGTGTTTATAATTATACCACATTATCATATCTAGCTGACTAAATACGACATAACCAATAATCGTAAAATAGTACATAATAATTATTATTAATGAGTGAATAGGTAGGCTTTAGTGATAAGAATGTACCTCAGCCATGCTGCAAGTCGGACGGGGTGCTGCATAACGTCCGACGGGAGATATTTGTGTTATTGGCGTACTGGGTGAATGGGTATCCTGATGCCTCGTCCTCTTTTTGTGATCATCACCAATGAAATGTGGTCCAAATAATGCGGTATTAGGGCTATTATATGATGTTGAATAGAAGAGATTTAAGTAGAGGTGAAGAAAGTTAGTATCATATTATGTATGAACACCCAAATATTCATGTTATTCACTAGTTATATGTGAATGGATTGAGAAAGATGTAACCGTAATGCAAGAAAAGCGTAAAATGTAATTTGTTTAATTACGTAAGCAATGGAAATTGGTTTTATGTACATAATGTATTTGCATATCGCGTGTTAGGAATTAATTTTGAAAATAAAGTCATAGACTCGCGTGCTTCTTGGGCTATTTCATTATGTTTATAACCCACTCCAAGCAGACCCTTTTTACTGTTGACTTACCTGTCGGTTATATGTAATCCGTTTGCATGTCGTTGATTATTGTTTTCAGTTTTCGGGGGCCCAAAGAAACCTTCATAGAGGACAAAATTATTAGACTGCGGTATGGTTTTCTCCATGCCGTAATGTTTTTTGAGAAAACCTAAAAGCTTCTCTGATGGTCTATCAATTGAAAGTTTAATTGGGCTCCAGTTCTCCTCTGCAAGCATTGTTTCAAATAAATCCTTGCCCAATCCAGCTCTTTGACGCGATTCATGAATGTAGAAATCTAGGATGCATGGTGCGTCATCAACTTTCTTTGTTTCCCCAGATTCATCAAATAAATAAAGCGATTTTGTGCCAACCTTTAGAAGTCCAATAACTGCACCACTACAAATAATAATACATATAACAAATTAAAATAAGGCCGTGGGAAATATAATAATAATTTCATCGATTTTATATAGTTCGGCAGAATAAATGATGACCCAACGTGCTTTAAATAATTAAATTTTGCAATAATTGCCTGCTGATCATGGTGTCATTAACTTTCTATGTCTGTTTGGTTTCGGGTACCTAAACTGATCAAGTGATCAATATCGAAAGCGTTTAAAGTTGACTCATTAGGTATAATCACCCCAATCATGGAATCCGCCGGAGGGAATTGTTCGCGGAAAAGAATATTTTGGTATCGTCGAATCCGAAAAGTGAACAGAAATCTGGAAAAAAAACCACACCCTACCAATAGTATGTGTTAATATTATGTATATACCTACCTATATAACATAATAACCGTTCAATTTGCGGATTCGACGATACCAAAATATTCTTTTCCGCGAACAATTCCCTCCGGCGGATTCCATGATTGGGGTGATTAGCTACGAGCTAGTTTTTAAAACTTCTCAAGGCTCGGGTAGGCATAGCAAATTTCCAATAAATAATACTCTAACATAATATAGTGTTGGCCAAAGCTAAAGCACAAAATGTTAACGCTTTAAAAATTAAAGAAAAGTAGAAAATCGTTTGATACATTTTTAGTTATATCGGTTTTCCGGGATAGGAATTGGCCGGCCCAATATAGTGATGAACTCACACCCTCCACAACTTAGTCTAACCTATGTCGGTTTTCAAATGAATCCCTGAGCAGAAAAAGGTACATATTTATACACACAGTTATATGTCTGTGTTCCAAGCGGAGATTTTCGCTATTCTTATGGCTATGCGCTATATTGTGACAATCAGGTGCACTAAAAGCGCTGCTTAACCCATTTACCTCGTCCAAGTTAGTGCTCGAACTCAAGCTTTCTCTGAACTTGGTTGGTATGCTAAACACGGCCAAACTTTTTTGGGCCCTAGGTCACACTGCTATCCAGGGAAATGAGATCGCTGATGAGCTTGCCAGGCTGGGTTCAGAAGAATCTCAGAACCTGAACCTGCGTTGGGTCTGCCTGCATATGTGGTTAGGTCATCCATTGAAACTTAAGTTTCTCGGAAACAGGAGTGTCAGTGGCGTGACTGTGCTGGGTGTAGACAGACCAAACGACTGCGTCCGGACAACTGCAAAAGGTCCGCGTCTTACCTTCTGTCTCTCAGGAGAATCGACTGCAGACTGCTTGTGGGCGTCCTTTCGGGCCACCAAGCTTTTGCCAAACACTTAAATGTATTGGGCTTGAGCGACACCACCATCTGTCCTGCTTGTGGAGAGGACGACGATACAGCGGAACACTTCTTCTGTAGTTGTCCTGCCTTTGCTCGCATCAGGTGGCGGATCTTTGAAGCTGACGTGGTGAGTACCGAACATCTAAGCTCTTTATCACTGAAGCTCCTTCTCATCTTTCTTCGAAAGACTGGAAAACTAAGTACAGTAAAGTAAGGTGTCTGGTTGGTAGTACAATGGACCAGTATTTGTGTCTGAGTGCTCCATCGGATAGTAGCAACCTCCGACAAAGAAGAAGAAGAAGAATGTTTAAAAATGATTTTGGGTATATGCCAGCCATGGCTAGTTGGAATGAAGCACAATCGTGTAGTCCAAGTCCAGAAGGCCGCCTGCAAAACGTCTTGGACCACCATATTGGTAATCAGGGCACTTAACTCTACATTTCGAAATGATATTAAAGTTGTTATACCAATTATTATTAGTATAACATTAGTATTGCTCATCATTGCCCCCACTACAGCATGCAAGACGGTAACATTTAGGAACAACTACTTAAGAACTACCTAATTATGTGAGTTATTTTGTGTTATCATTCACACCCAAAAATTACTGTGAGCTCTTAGTCTAAATGGCATGGTTACTTACACCTCATCAACTTCATCGTTTTTATCCGTTTAAACCTTCAATATGAAAACGGGCAAATACATATCGGCCAAACGATACAAACATTTTTATTGGGACGATGAAGTAACCATTAGGCTTGCCAACATGGAGATGTTTTGAGGTACTAGGGTAGTAGAAGAAAACAGCACGCAAGGAATATTACACAGTTATCAAAGAAATTGTAAAGAACAGCGCTGTAAGATGTTATAGGTCAAGGTAACTTCGGTGTTTTTCCACTGCGCCACCTCTCGCAAAAGTCTGAAAAACATCCGAGAGTATCTCTGTCACAGAACAGAAACCAGTGGGATTCCCAAAATGTCCTACACAAATCACTGTCAATATTCACAGACGGTTCTAAGACACCAGAGGGAGTGGGCGCCGGAGTCTTTTCAGAGGAATTGAGCCTGTGCCTCTCCTTCAGTTTTCCGATACACTGCAGTGTTTTTCAGGCCGAAATTACAGCTATTCGTTAAGCTACAGCGTGGCTGTCGACACGCCCAAAGGCTTGGTCTGCTATTTAATGACTTCTGCAGAAGCTGTAGGGACGAGGAGGAGTACGAATCCGTCACTCACTTTCTTTGCAGCTGCCCTGCCCTGGCCAATCTAAGAAGGGCCTATTTAGGAAACTATTTTCTCAATGATCTCAGTGATCTAGGTAATATCAGCGCCGCTAACATTCATGGCTTTATAACAGGCAGCAAATGGTTTACATGAGCAGCCAGTAAAGAAACAGCTCCCCAAATCCCAGTGGTATGCACAATGGGCCGAATAACGGCCTACGTGTTTCTCTCTTCGAGATCCACTTTAAACTAAACTAAACTATCTCTGTCAATTCAGCCGTTTGGACTCAGCATACAATTGTAGGTCCTTTCCATTCGCCCCACAAATACAAAAAAAAAATAAAAAATAAAGAAAACTCACACAAACGAATGTTTGTGAAAAGCTAGGCCTAAGGACAGGGTGTCTGTCTACACGCCTGTTGCGCCAACTATTAAATTAAATTAAACTTCGGTGTTGCATGTCAAGCAATTCATGGCTTGATTATAATATTACCATATGAAACGAACCTCTTCTGCCAAGCAGACCACAGTTAATAGATCTATTTAATTACAACGGGTAACTTTGTTTACCCTTGATATATTATGCAGCACCAAATTAGACCTAATGTGGTAGCAAGCGCATGTGGGTACTTAAAGACTTATTTAAGTTAAATAGAGTAAAGCAATTTTTATTACGCTTCCAACTGTGATTATAATCTTTTACTATATCAAATTATTTATATTCCAGGACGGAAATAACAAAAAAAAAATCCATGATGAGGATTAATTAAGATTCAAAATGTACCACAGGTGGTGGGTGGTATGCGTGCAGACGTAAAATTATCATAATTGTGTGGAAAATCCACAGCTTAGCTAAATATCACTATTTTGTACGAGTAAAAATGTTTACAAAGGCAAGTGGTGAATGATTTAAAGCAGTGTTTTTCAACCTGTGGCGATCACGTTGAAAGCAAATATGTATGTGTTAAAATTAAAAAAAAATGCAAACAAAAGCTTTAATTTTTTTTATTTTTAAATGCTTTTACTTAACTTGATGAGATTTTTGTTATGCTCAAATCTTGCAAGCCAAATTTAACCCACTTCCTCTAAACTTAGAACTTTGAAATTTTGCATGCTGGTTGGGTTCTAAAGACAAGATTTTGATTTTTTCATAACACATGACCCAATAACGTGAAACTTTGTATGTTATTTGCTAAGTCAAAACTATTACATACATAATTAACTGTTGTTTTTTTTTTTTTAAATTCGTCCTATAAGATTGAAAATAGGGGATGCAACCTTTCTATTTCGACCTTATTACGCTCAACTTGCCATTATAATCATATAAATCTATGTATGTAGGTCAACTCAAGAAATCCTTTTGATTGTTAGGCAATACTTTACCGAGTATTTTGCGCTAAAATTCATCTTTCTGATCCATCCAGACCTTCAGGGTGAGATATATTAAACTGAAAATAGATCTTATTCCTCCAAATGCAAAAAAAATAAATTGCTATCTCGATTGCAATTGTGCTTAGGGGTAGTTTAATTTTGCGTTCTAAAAATAGAATTATAGTTGAATTCGATGTAGGGATTGGATATAATCAGTAGGTATGTACTATGTTCCTATGTGTATAGGTATGAACGCGTAGTAAGAATAATCAAATTATAGCTGTCGCGAATTTTCACTTATGTGGAATATTATGTACAGTGCATTGACTTAGGGCTTTAAAATATTGCGTGTTGTTTCAGTTCTGATGACATGACAATACAATAAAATAATAGTAAAAAAAACAGACTTGTTTGAGAAGGTAGATATTAAACTGCACTAAAAACAAAAAATTAAATAATAGTTTAAAAAAACTAATGAAACGCTTTTGTAAGTACTGCACTAAAAAGCAAAAAAATAAATAAATTAGGAACCTTAAAAATAGCAACTTATTTTGCTTTTTAGTGTAGTACATACTTATAAAAGCGTTTCATTAGGGTTTTAAACTATTATTTTTGATTTAACAGTACAGTAATTTTTTTTTATTATATTAATGAGAGTGCCCTGCGCGTTTACGTTGAGTAATTTCTCGAACCGTGGAGCAAATTAATTATCTTCCAGTTCCAATCTGTTTTCGACTTAGTCTTAAGCTTAACTTTAACAGCGTAAAGTCATAATTATAAAAGATAACACAAAGGTGATTTTATACAATACCTTTATCATCCTGATTCTGTGGCATGGCGCAGAAGCATGGACCTTGTCGAAGGCGGATGAAAATATCTGGAAACGCTTTAAGAGAAAGATTCTTTGGGTGATTTTTGGTCCAGTTTGTATCGATGCAATATGGGAGTTAGAGCAGAATATTTAACGACGAACTTTAAAGACTATATAGCGGGGTTGACTTGGCCAAAAAGCTTAAAGTACAACTGCTTACTTGTATCCAAATATAAGGGAACGGTGAAGAAAATAGTGCATCCATTTCGCAAAATTGATTTTAATAAATTTTTAAAATTAGAAGAGATGAATATGTTGCGATGCATAGGTAATGATAAATGCCAGGGATAATTACCATTATATTCGAAGCTTTACTCCTATACTAAACTTGGATAAGTTAAGTTCGAATGAAGCTAAAGATATTTGGTGTTGTAAATTTCACTTTTATCGATATCAATTAAAAAATTTTCGAAACAATGTGGAATTGATGAATGGATTGCAAGTGATTTCAATTCGATCATTTTATTCAGTGTGAAATTGTGGAAAGCACAATAATTCTGGAACCTAGCTGGGGTTTCTTTTTCCTTTTGGTAAATATCTTAAATATTTATAGGTAAAATAGAATTCCATAATTTAAAAAAGAAAACTGAAAACCACTGATTTAAGTAAATCATTATACAGACATGAGCCAAGTACTGTGTGTAGTGTAGCAGGAAGTTGTGCCATATTTGTTGATTTATTCCATATTTAATAACATAACAAAGCTAAACCAATATTTTTATCTATATAATTTTTATTTGTATACCCTCCACAGGAAGTTATATTAACTTTTCCATCACATTCGTAACGCAAAGAAGGATTCCCCTTGGTCTCCGGTGATATTATTATATATATATTCTGAATCAGGATCAAAATCCGAATCTATTTAGCTATATCGGTTTGTTTGTATGTCTGCCTGTCTGTTGAAAACACGATAGCGTCCAAACGAATCGACCTAGGCGAATTAAATTTTGTAAAGAAGACTCCTTTTTAGCGTCATCAGGTTTGGTATTATAAATGGGCTATATTGGTTGAGTAGTTCTTTGTACCTCCCCTAAACAAACCAATATTAGCCCCATGTGTTGCGCCTGTAGGTACTTAATCACATGCGTAACAATTTGCATGACTTGTATGCACTATGCAGTGGAGGGTATCAAAGCACCGACCGGTTAGGCCGATGACAACACTTTCACTCGTTTAATCTATTTTTTCTGAGAGAAAGCTAAAATTATCAGTGACTTGCCATTGTCAAATAAACAATATAATAACAATAACATTATGTACCTACTTGCTATAAATATATTGCCGTCAAACACTAGACTAGACTACTAGTGTGTTATACATAATATAAAAACACTACTTTTCGTTTTAAATAATATAAATTTCAAGAAAACACATGGGTCAGATAATAGCCAAGAGAATCTAAACGATAGTGTATAACAAATTCAATCTTTATAACTTACTTATGACCTGCCTCTGCATCTGCTAACAGATAAATTTTTTGGTTATCGGACATTCTTAGCCTCTGAGCCGTAGTAACTGCTTTGGAGAGCTTCTGTGACGTGGCCGATAGTTCCCCAAGTCTATCTATAATTTCTGACATTTTCGAGGTCGTATCCCTGGAGAATAAAATTATAGCAAATTAATTGGATGCATATGTACAACAATACTTATAAATATAAAACTTACAGCGCCATACGCCGGTCGCCTCTAAATGTATGTGGCAAAAGATTCGATGTAATCTTTACGATTGGCTGGGGAAATAAGGGCTTTATATCAAATCGGAACTCCACCATATTCTTGCTTAGATAGTACTTGTTATATGTGGCACCAAATTAGTCAAGTCTCTGAAAATATAAGAATTAAAAAATATTAAGATTGATTTTTTCTAAATTATTATAGAACAATTTAGCAATAGATAACCTCAAAAATAAAAATGGAAAGAAAATTACGATTCACTCACTGTTTACTAGGAATAACGATGGATATTTTTAAATTAAAATGGGGGCGATTACCCCTTTTAAGTGAGACTTTTTTATGACCTTACTTCATTTAGCTTGCATTAATAGTCATACATCTAAATCAATACAAAAAAATGGCCGCATGCAGGTCCATCCACCTAATTGGATGTAGATATTGTATGGATGTGTAATGTATAGCTCTCTGTCTTTATATCTTATATTTGTCTTCTCCCTCAATCATTCAATATCGAGTAGCTGCCTAAGAAGTTTCACTTCAAAAACTTGAAACCATTTTCCGGCAATATGTACTTCCAGATGCCAAGGCTTCACTTAAAAAATACAAACTGGTCATATTAGTTTGTCTGAATTGCAGCACAGTGGTAGTAGATGTAGCTGTGTTATTATCGCTTTTCAGACATTTTGTAATGGAGGCGGCTTACAATCTATAGTGTGACAGAGTTGAACGAATAAACTACTCAGGGTCTATTTAAAACTGCAAGTATTCCGAAGGCGTTTTAGTGTCTTTCTCTAGCAGATCGATGCGATCAATGACTTTTTTTTCTTCAATTCATTGAGTCGCTGATTCTAGGTAGCGTTTAATGCATCAATTTTGCACAGAGATTCATTTTGCATTTTGGAGATAATCTAAGTAAATCCGAGCTGAAATGAATCAGCTTGTTTATTGAGATGTTCCTCTAAAATCTTGGCGGTGAGAGCATTGCATGAGTGATTGCAGCTGTCTTAATTAAGAGCATTGCGGTTGTTGATGCCAGTAGGGCAATGACAAAGTGAAAAATATAAACAAGAAACTATATTATGGTGCAGAAAGCTAGAAAAGGCTGATATGTATAGAGATTTATAAACGTTTCAAACCACTAGGTCTTTAAGCTTTGTATACGTTTATTTATCGACATGTGCCTCCGTGCTTACTGAGCATTCTCTTTTAGGGTGTTACACAAATTTTTCAGAGTTACTACGACTATAAATGCTCCTTGGTACTTTCTTATGTAGTTTCCTGCGCGATATTTATAAATATAAAAGAGTTAACACTAACTAACTGTGAAGAAATGTCTTAAAACGCTATAAGTTTTAAACTATTTTAGGTACACAAATTGTTTTGTACATTTTAAAAAGACAATTTAGTAGCGCATACAAGTCTTAAGCACTTTGGGTAAATCTGTGCAGCTACAAACAAGTTATGGCTCCTTATACTCAAAATTTCGGAAATTTGTTATTACATTTTTTCACTTAAAATTATTACTTAATACATTTTTATTTTTTTATGAAATTTTTATCCTTGAGCAACTTTTTTTCGTACGATCAACAGAAGTTGTAGTAAAAGCCATTTTTGTCAGACAAAAATTGTCAAAATCCCCTTTTGTATATTCTCTATGAAAAATAGATTTTTCAGACGTAAATTACTAACCCCCAATTGCGCAGTAGAGGCTTTCAGATTAAACTTCAGTTCTACAATTAATTCGGTTTTACAATTTCGTTTAAATCTTAAACAGAGCTCATTCTGCAGTTTATGTTAAACGAAAGTATTCTACCGTTTAAACCTCAGATCTCTTGACACATTGACATTCCAATTTATTTGAAAGCTCCCGATTCTCAGAAACAGAAATATTTGACGTTGTTTTGCAACAAATAGTTATAAGCAAAAATTTCAATGTAAACCGTCAATAAATTACTTATATTTGTTTAAATAAATTGGCGCAAAATTATAGTCAGATAAAGTATACTTTAAGTTTTTTTAGTACGTAACAAAGTCAGTACTAGTATTTTGTTGATTATAGTCAACACTTAATCGTTGTTACCTGGTAATAAATTTAAAACTACGAAAAGTTCCTATTATCTTTTAGTATACGCACTAAATAATCTGTCATTCGTCAATTTGAGGGAAAACATTTTTTTTTTGTTTTAGAGAATTTTAACGCGAAATTGAGCAAAATGTTTTCCGAGATGATAATTATATTTGAAGATATTGAGCTATGTATTAAGAAAGTCTAAAATATATAAAACCCGGACAAATCCTTTTGAAGAACTTTATGACGATTTTGACTTGATGTTGCTCCACCAATGGTCGCCTCATTTGCTTCTCACCAAGCAAAGTACAACGATCAGCCTGCATATGCATTAGTGGAGTACTTCGCACAACACCCTCCGGAGCGATGGACATCTTGTTCCATCTCACACCTCTTGACGTTTTCAGGGGCCCTACTCTGTAATTCGACTCGAAAGTTAAATCATTCGGAATTGAAACATTGGCACTCAGTAATTCAAAGTCGGAATTAAATTTCCGAATATCAGTGGCCATTTTTTTTTGTTCTCGCAAATCGGAATTTCGGCACTTGGCAACTCGATTCTTTATGTCAAACTCGTTCGATTTTCGGATTTTTCATTCGTTGGCTATTTTCTTGGCGGAAAAGTTGTGTTTTTGATAAAATGTAAGTAATTTCTTCAATTTATCAGTGACAACAAAAAAGGAATAACGTTTTGTGTTTAATTTATCATTTTCAGGGAGTCTTACAAGAACGTAAGCACTAAACAAAGTCAGTTTGAGATCTTAGTCAATTTCATGTACGCGCATCCAGATTTGGCCAAGGGATATTTAATGTTAAGTTAATGTGTTTTGGACACAATATATTCTCGATGGCACTACATATTTCTGCAATGCAACTTGACATTGACTGCTGTGCTACCCCAATGTGTCGGCCTTGGCCAATTTGGTGCAGGTATCCGCCTTGACCAAGGAAATTTAGCGTTGCTGCTAATTTGATGATAAGCGGTATTGTAGTGGATCGTATTGGGCAAGACTATCGCGTATGCTATTCAAAACATACATAAAAGCCTCTTTCGAAAGCCGATAGTTTTGAACAAAGCTATTGATAATAAATAATTTATTTCTTTATTATGAATTATTTCATTCTTTACTTTGGAAGTTACTTTACCTCTTATCGCTAAGCTCCATTATATTGGATTTATCCCTAAGAATTCTCCTATCGATTCGTTCTTCGTTATTGAACTCTTCATCCAATTAAGTATTAAATTAAATATTATTAACATTTAAATTAAATTAAATATTATTAACATTTAAGTTTAGTTTTGGAGTTGAGGTCACTTAAATGTTTAATCATATTTAATGCTTACTCCACAAACTATATTCATTTCTTGAATTTATTCTTGACGTGAAACATTTTTGGTATTAAACTGCGCCAGGCCACGGGCAAATAATCCTATACGATTAATCTTTGACCAAAGACTCGTATTAGGTTATGGTTCACAGTCACTTTGTGTTTGTGATTCCATATAGTCTCGGTAAACATCGAGTAAATAGTGCGTCTAGACAGATGTGGTGGTTCGTCTACTGATGAGCCCGCCCACCACATCGGGGCGAAACGCATTTGGAGTTAAGGCCACTTAAATGTTTAATAATAGTGGTACATAGTGCCAATTCAAATTCGATTCGAAAAACACTTTCGAATGATTTTAACTTTCGAGCCGAAATACAGAGTAGGGCCCCAGCAGACAAATTCGAGGACAAATTGTTGCTAATTCAGCTGTTCTTTTGAAAGCAGTATCGCAGTGGTCTAGTAAAGATTTTGGATACGCTTCTATACTGAACAAACCGTTTCTGGAAAGACAGATTACAGTACTCCCAAGTTAAACTTTGACAAAAACTTCAAGTCTACAACCCCCCCCCCCCCAGGTTTGGTTTCTCAAACTGTGAATTTGTGAGCCTGTTTTGGAGTTAGAGTGCCGCTACTTAGCGCCTACTAACCTCCCTTAATACCCACGCTACTATAATTTTGCGCCATTGAATGTAAGTATTAAATTAAATCTTTTCATTTCGATACGATAGCTCGATATTGAAATTCGACACTCCCTCTACCTGCTTCTTGTAATTAAAATAAGTACTTCCCACAGATAATGGTGCCTTAATTGCAACATGCTTTCCATGTATGGGTGCCCAAGCATTGAGAAAATCTCCAACGTTTTTTCAATTCTTCTTCTGATGATGGAAACAACATTGAAACGTTTCAATAACATCAAATGAAAAGCTGAATGAAAATAAATGGGATTAATTTGTACCTTCAAATGTCGAATTTCAAATTTTTAAATTACCCCTTTCGCCTAAACGAAGCGAGATAGACCCTCCCATAGTAAAAATGCTTGTATTTAACACGTCTACAAAATACTATTATAAATTTTTGGCGTCACAATTATTGTACTCGTGCCTGGGTGGGGCTTCGGCTGAAAGAAGGCACTCAATAGTTTGATAACTATCGGTAAGAATGTAAGGTCGATCTTTCAAATTTGCATTATGCAAATATACCTGTGTAGTTTTTTCGTCTGACGACTGCTATTCACTACAACTCGTTAGTCAGCGTCTGTTTTTTCTTAAGCGGCGATCTCAGAACTACCGCTAATGCAGCTTTCGATGTGATGCCCATCCCAATCGATTGGCAATACAGCTACAGACCAAAAACTTCCTCATAATGGTCAAATTATTGTACATACTGACCATTCCACTATCTTATGTCGATTTCCATTAGGCTTTTATGGGTCTACCCGGAAATGTAGAAAAATATAATACAGATAACAATAATTAAGAAAAAGAATATATCGAAAAAAAAATTGTTAATGAAAAAATCTCAAAAACAAAAATCTACAATGAATATAAATTTTTGGGAACAATTCAAGATTTACTCATGATATGGAAAACTATTTGAGCTGCATGTGAATGCAACAACAATTTGATTCACTGTTCGGGCAAGCAAATGAGTCAGCTACAAGTCTTACAAGAGCCTGTGTTGAACTTGTCTACACGTGATCATACGGTCAGCATTGAACTTGTAACTTTGTGTTACAGAAATGTGTAACAGATTGTAGAAATTCACATATACTCGTCGCGTTATGTTATAGGGCCCCTTCTAAAACCGTACAGAGATCTACAGAATATTCATTTTATACTTGTTTTCATTACATTCGTAGTAAATTTAAGGAATTATAAAAACCTCGAAAGCACTTTTACTTTCTAGACTTTTTCGAGATATAGTATCTTTCGAAATTTTTGTACTTTCTCGATTTTGTTCCATTCGAGAATTTTGCATTCGAGGATTATCAAATTCAATTTCGAGATTTTGTCCGTTTTAGATTTTAGTCGTTCTAGTTATCGTCATGATCCCGGCTTTTATCGTTTTGCTCTCAGAATTTAAATTTTTTCTTCCCAATTGAACAGGAAATGCGATTTTTTTTTGCATTTGTGTTGGTGTGTTATTTGACAGTCTGTTATTTTTAAATTGCAATTTGTGTTTAGAAATGTCACTTGTTTTGGCATTAGTGAAAGTATGTGTGAATCTCGCTCTCGAATGGAGATTCGCAAAAGTGCAATCTGAAAGTGTTTTTTTCATCAGTCATTGTACTTGTAACTACAAGCACAAATAAAGTATGAAGTTGTAGTATTGTGTTCCATAAACATTTTTCCGCACTTGTAGCACGGCAAATTCAAATTATAAGTGTAGCAATCAAAATGCTATACGAGTCTACAAGTCTGTAACTATGTACAAATTAAAAAATATTTCAGTTCTTCTCAAGTCTGAAGCTTTACTTAACAGTTGAGAGATCTATAGATAGATCTATAGAGATCTATGACTTACTGTTGGAAAAATATGTACCTGTTCAGAGGTAGCAAAAGTTTCCGGGTACAAAATTTCCAGCAGGTATAAAAGTGAAAATCGATTGCAAAATGTATGGCCTTATCCTAGTGATCGCAAGTGTATTTCGCTACATTTTAGCTCCAATAGAAAAAAATCTATCGGACCAACAAAATTCAGCGCTTTCTATTTTTCGAATCGCTTGACGCGTTCTTGAGTCATCATGGCGACAGATAAACATCGCAGTCGACACACATTGATCTACCTACAAACACAATTTTTAACATGACTTCGCATAGATAAACGATTTGCATGCTTATTAAAAGGAAATAAATTCTACATCCTAAGAAAATGTAGATAGCAACTAAATAAACAAATAACGATTGTCTATTCACTGTGAAATTACAATATTGTTTAATCACGGGCCCATCAGAGCATAAAGATAAACAACCATGAACAGTTGGAGAGCATTTGAACATTTGAATTGCAACAAAAATGTTGTTTGTGCACAATGCACAAAGATTTATCTACATATTTACGGTTTCAGGGTTGAGGCTATACATGCAAACAACAGCTAAATCTGATATAATGGGAGTAGAAGTCTAATTCAACTGCGACAAATAAAGAGTGTAGACCACAGTTGCAAAAAGGCTTACTATTGTACTGAATTCAGTACAATTTGACTTTCCTGAGTACGCAAGTACCACTTCCCAATTTTCGGTACTATTTGTACTAATTTAAATTTTTGAAATTTTATTTTTTTATATTATTTAAATCAAAGGATTCAACATAAGTTGAACGCTCTCCTCTGTTTAAAAATTCATTCATTACTCACCGTCATCGTACATACTTCGTTAAAAATTGACTTTTAAAACTTGTTGCATTCCTCGAAGATGTGGAAAAAAGATTTGATTTCTGAGGCATTTTTTTGAACTCATTACAAAGTTTTTTCGCAAACTGCCATTTGAACGATCAAGTATATTCAATGGTCCACTTTGTCTTAAGGTTTTTTCGTGGTGAAAAAGTGTTGAAATTATGAGTAATTAATATAGAGCTCTATCTGACTGCGATAGAAATAGATATAGGAACATACTTCTATTTTGAGGTTTTGGGCTGAAATGGGCCTTGTGCAAAATGAATGCAACGAGTTCATGTTTTCAAACCCTACACCGCATTGTTAATGGTGCTTTTTGTATTCATTCTTATTCTTCCGCAAACGTTTAAAGAATGTTTTCTTATCAAAATAGCTATTATAAAAAAAAAATAAAACCAAAGCTAAAGAATCGAATGCAGGCGTTAATATGGTCTGCACTATTAGAATCTAAAAATCTTATTTAAAATTGAGGCTGCCAAAACAAATTAAGCTCGAGCAGCGTACTAAGCTTCAGCTAAAAAAATTGATTTTCATTTCAGACTGTACTGCATGTATCTGTCACAATTTAGCGCGCCCATTAATGGTTCGGCACATTTTGACAGATCATGTTGTTTTTTTTGTTTTGTTGTGTTTTTGGGTTGCGGAAAAGTAAATAAGGATATGGTTTATCAATGAATACCTCGATGAGGAAACTTTTCAAAGTGATAAATTTGAAATCAATGAATATCAGACAAGGAAAAAGGAAAGTGCAACAAAAATATAACACTTTTTCGCGTCGATGAATTTTGGAAGGAAGTTATTTTCAACGAACAGCTGTTTTCTGTGAGACTTATATCCACAGCGCACTCTATAGGCGTATTTTTTTGAGAATCTGTAGCTAGTTCACTTTTACTTTTACATGCAAAACTTTTATACTCACTTTCGGTTTTGTTATACTCACTTTTGGTTTTATGTACATGCAAAGTTGTTATATGTACGCACTTTTGCTTTTGTTATATTCACTTCCCAAAAAAATACGCCACATGTCAAAATTTAGCTAGGATTTTAGTTAATGTTTGAAAAGAAAAATTGAAGAGCAGCTAAATTTAGTTACGCTCGAGCTGCGTACTAAGCTTTAGATTCAATTAAATCCGCCTTTATTACACGTACACCGTTCACTGGAATGTAGGTATATTTAAATATACGCACTTACATTTCGAACGTCAAGAAAAAGTCTCCTTATACCCAATAAGTCATAATTATTCTGAATCAGAGTGAATTTCTTTAGCCATGTCCGTCTTTCCGTCCGTCGGTGTCGGTCTGGCTGTTTGTTAAAAACACAAAATAGTCCATAGTCAAATCAAACGAATCGACCTCCGCGAATGAAATTTTGTGAAAGGACTTCTTTCTTCCGGTATCTCCCTGCAACACGAACTCACATGCTTAACATTTTGCAAGACTTAAATCCTGAAGGGGGATCAAAGCAGGCCGATGATAACATACTGATACTCTGTTTTTTTTTTTTTTTTTAATAAAATATTTATTTTTTATGTTTTTGATTGGTTAAGAAATTTGAGTACTATTCAGTACAATTTCTTTTCAGTTTTCAGTACAATTGAGAAAAGTCGATTTGCATCACTGGTGTAGACCATCATATATATATTTACCCTTACTGATTCTGTAACGCTCCTTACTTTTCTTATTTTAAATAAAAGTACTAGGCTGTGGGTATTTGAATAAATTTTCAATGTTTGTGTCTTCTCATTATTCAAATACGCACCGCCTATTTTTCATATATTTTAATTTTCTTCAAGGTTCAAACTCTACTATAGTAATGCTCGGCAAGTGTTTTCAAAAGGAAATTGCCAAATAAAACCAACCCTTCTTAGGGGGTCAAAGTTTGTACGGGAACATTTTTATTTTTCATCCGATCGACTTCAAACTCGGTTTGTGTACTCTATATAAGAAATATTTAGGTATTTTGCTTTGGGCTCGAGTTATTGGCAATGATTTTAATGAGAACTTTTTCATAACTCACGAAGGAGTTTGTCGTATCAATATGAAACTTTGTACATTGATAATAAAGAAGTAAAAAGAAGTAAAATATTATTGAATTTTAAGATCACTGATTTACTAACTGCTCCTCAGGTACTTTAATAGGAAATTTTATTTCGCGATATTTAAATATAAAAGAGAAAACTAACCGATCGTGAAGGAATCTCTGTGGACAAAATCCTGAGGGCTATTAAAATATGAGTCTTCTCATTATTGCAAAATTGCCGCGGGTAGCAGAAATGTATGAAGACGACGTTGTTGAAATTCACACGGAAATTATATTAACAGGAGACTTAATTAAGACAATTTTTGGCGATCTGCTGCAAAAGTCAATGCAGGAACTTTCAGAACGAGTCATTGCCGCGCTGACAAATGTGCAGACATTAGAAATGAATAGGAGCGATTCTGTTATCAGTGAAGACTGAAGATCCAAATGATGCACCAAATTTCCTGTTGAATTCCTTAATCAGCAAACTCCATCCAGCAAGCCACCTCATGTGCTGTACTTAAGCAAGGTGTCATCATCATGTTGCTGAAAAACTTGAACCCTAAAAAATGACTGCAATGGAACTCGATTGATTGTGGAAGAGCCTGGACGAAATTTGATAAGAGCATGAATTATCACAATGATTCCATTTCCGATAAATTCTAGCATACGCTATAATAATAAACAAGGCTCAAGACCAGTCATTTGATCACGTTGGCATGCATTTGAAGACCGGAGTATTTTCACACGGCCAACTGTATGTGGCTTTAACACAATCAAGAGTTGCAAGACAAAAGAAGGTGTATATTGAATCTAATCCACAGCAAGGAAGATTATTAATTAACCAGAGACAATTTACACGCAATGTAGTTTTCAAAGAAGTTCTTTAAATAAAATCAATTTGTTTATCAAATATTACTTTGCATACCCAGCGAAGCGGGTACAACCAACTAGTACATAATATTTGAATTAAGAATTCTTTAGCACGTTATTAATAATAATCACTTTTGTGTCCGGGTTAATTTTACGAGATTTCCCATATAAGTACTTATTGTGACCTACAAAATAGTTAAGGTTTTTGGCTTTTTGGCTACGAAAGTCAATATTATTGTAATCAGAAACTACCCGTGTATGACTAGTTTCAAACCCAAATTATAAAAGCACGGGTATATTATATGATTGTTGAAAAAAAAGTTGATTGAAATTATTATAATAGTTGATTAGAAGTCGAATTTTCACTTTCACTTTAAAAGGGAACATCCACTAATATAAAGCGCGGTACTAATAAACATTTGTAGTGTCCAAAGAGAGTATTCCTTCCATTTTTGTAGAGGCATGTGTCATATACGTTGCATTACTTTTCAAACAGTTATTTGTTGGATGAGTGAAAAGCGGTTGTCATATCACCTATTTTCAAGATCTAAGTGAAATAATTGTATGTATTTTTATAATTATAGACCTGTGAATAATTCATCACTAAAGTGTTTGAAAACATTATAGGTATGCGACAAAATGGAATTGTTTTTTAAGAAATTCGTTTCTTAAACCAAGACAGATCCACAATTTGAATTGATAAAAACTTTGAATTCGAATATTAGACCGATATCGTTTTTACTGAGTTTGAAAACGCGTTTGACAGAGTGAATGTGAATCACAGAATGCAGATTCACAAGATGAAATGTATGAATGTATTAGGTCTCGCACTTCTCTTTGAAAGAATATATCCATATCACCCCAAAGACAGAGTTCAATATGCATTTGGTTCTAGTCTATCAATCAGAACCTATTTTTGTAATATCTGCTGTTTCGCAAGCAACCCACATTTGACCATTACGTTCGTCTATATTTGAAGTTCCAAATGTTTTTATGTATTCATCGATGTCTTGAAACACCAAACATACACGAGTACACATCAATCCAATGTTACAAAAAGTTGCATGTCATGTACTCGGCATATTTGGGGTATATATTCGAAAGCGTATTTTAGCCACAAAATATGCAGATGCACAAATTTCACGTAACACATTGTGACGTCAGAGTGTAATGGGTAAGTTGGGTAAAGTGGACGAATGATTTTTAGAAGCTGAGCCTATGGTCCCATATGAGCGGACCTCTTGCGCCAACTATCAACGAATTGAGATTTCACAATAAAATTACGTATCATATAAAATAACTAGTATACAAAACAAAATTTAAGCAACTAACATATTGCAGTTCGCACATTCATATTTTGCTCTAGATTTTTTTTGTGAAGGTCTTCTGTCTTATATGGAAATGTAGGCACACCAAAGTTCAGTAGGAAATGATAAGTGTTGGTCTTCGTTTAGTAATAAAATTTTTAAATTTCTGGCTTAATCCAGTATTTAAAAAAACAAATCTAGTTATGAATGTCTGAAAAGTGGTTGATAACATTATTATCAACCATTCATGCCATTGTACACTGTCCACCCACAATATACTAAGAATAAACGTTCTTAGTACTGTGTAATTTATAAGTTTCAAAAATATCGATCGTTGTATACTGCATAGCACAGTACCTACACAATTAATGGGAGACATTTTTTTAGAAATTGAGAAAACCACTTCTTATCGCGTTGAAAAAGGAAATAACGTTATTAGATTAGGTACGAAAATCGGTCTGACGAAATTTTTCCATTATATGTCTCATAAATTGTCGTTGGACTCGTGATTTGAATTTATCTGCTAAAAATAATGAAGTCACACTTCCTGATTCAGTTTATATACAGTTCATCGAACTATTATTTGCACGTTTTGGCCTAATACTAAGGCTAAGCGATGCGATATGCGATATGATGCTCACAGTTAAGCTGGGGTGGGATTCTGTAAAAATTGAAACGAAACACACTTTCGCATATCAACAAACGAAAGAAATCACGCAAAAGCGAACATTTGCTTCATGAAACTCCTAACGTTTTCTTGTTCACATTCGCTTAGGTTTAAGAAACTATGTGACAACAAAATTAGAGTTTGACAGTCTCAGTATGTCGTTTTATTTTTGTTAAGTTATTTTTGCAACTAAAAGCGGACAATTGAAAATATTTTGTTTGTTGAATTTGATTGTGTACAATCGTTTGAGATAAAAAATGTAAGTTAAATAAATAAATAACAATTTATAAGCTGTTAGATTTCAATTAATTATTTTTCAATATGGGTTGCTTTTATTCATCATTGTACATGTATAAATAGTACGGCAACAACAACGCAAACACAGCACTTACCGCCGCGCCGGGTATATTACATTTTTGGAAAAAGTAACTCTTATGCCCAGTTGTACAGTCAGAGTTTAAACTGAAGTTTAACTAAACCTGACCGAGAGTTTAAACTTTTGGTTTAACTCGTTCAGTTTCACAGTACAAAATAATCTGACAGTTAACTAAACGCAGTTGTGGAAGCGCAGAACAATTTCCCTTGAGGGGATATTTTTCTACCAGCGCACTTTTGACCAAGTAAATGGTTATTGCTTTTCTCTACTTTATCTATTTTACCATTTGTAAATAAAAGAAAATGTGTACAATATTATTACATTGTGTATTTTGGTATTAACGAAGTGAATTGATTTATTTTCGACACATGTTTGAACTGTCATCTACTTTCACCAATTAATTATTGCAGTAATTATTATTTCTTTTTTTTTTCAATAATAATACATATTTAGTTGTTGAAATGTATGTGGCATTCAGACGGATGCGATCACAGGTACTGCTTCTTTGTAACTCGCTGGGTTTTTACCACATCCAATCACCCATCGCCAGTAAAATATTGAAAGGATTTTATGAGCCTCTAATTAGGGTCATTGTCTGGTAATAGGTAGGCGCAAAGTTTTTTGCTGGTGTTTCTACGAAAATCTGCGCTATCTTGTTCTGGTTTTACTTTTTTTCTAAACAAAAAATGTAGGTAATCCAGATCTGTATACAAAAATGGTATGAACTCCGAAACCTTTGAACTGAACAGTCATTGTCCCGAGAAGTGTGTTCAAAATCGGACAAACAAATTGCATTGTAAAAAGAATAGAGTGGGTAGTGTCTTGTTTCAGCCAAAACAAAATGTGAAAGATTTGAGTATGTATAGAAATATATTTTGTTCGCGAAGAATCTAAAGAAATCACTAGTACATTACAAAAAAATAATCGTCATTTCCACACACGAAAAGAAATAATTTGTATTGAAAAAACCTCAATACAATTTACGCTTGTCTACATTATGTTTGGGCTAAGATCTACCTGATGTTCACTTGAAAAAAGGCGTTTTCATTGAAAAGTACATTATATTAATTGAAAATCTATTGAAATTTTCTGATGACAGTGGGTTTACCGCAGTAATGCTGGAACTAATCATAGCTCTACTTTTCACTCATATAAAATCAAGAAGTGCAGCACCCAAACAATTTCTCATTTCTGTTCTCTCTCTCTCTATCTCTCTGTATGAAATAGCAGCTGTCAAAATAAACCTCAAAATGCGAAACGAAAGTTTAAACGGCAGAATGCAGGCGTTTAACTTAAACCGAGAGTTGAACTCCACTTTGGGTTTAAACGAACACAGTGAAACCGAAAATTTGTTGAACGAAGGTTTAAACCAAAACGAGAGTTTAAACTCTGACTGTACAACTGGGCATTAAAAACATCTTTTTCCAGTTCTGATGGCCATTTTGTCCATTGAGGACACAAAACGTTTTCCATTAAATTAACAGTTTCGTGTAGTATTTTCGACATAGTAGGTACTCTGTGTGAGAGAAGAAGCAAAGTCGTTACCAACCATCCACTGGTAACCACTTCCAGAAAAAAACACTTGAGAAAAAACGTTGCTAGCTCTTACTCTATATCCTTCCTATTGTTTTTTTAACCTCAAATACAAAATGTTTTATTTAAAAAAAAAACAATACCGAAGCTCTTAATGAAAAGCTCTTTATGCCTAATGGATTTATAGATCAACACAATGGATTACAATAAACTGTACATTTATAATGTACAGCAAGATTAATGCACAACAAGATTTCTTGTTGACAACAACTGCTGTCATAAATACTGATAGCACATCAAAAACAAACCAAATAGGTATACCCCCCTGTCAGTAAACTTGATATATAGGTACTAGGTATATGTATACACAACATTTCGCTGGCAATACTAACCCGCCGACAGTTGATTACATCGCTAGAGTGCAATGCATACGCCAATTTAAGCCTTCAAGAAAAACAACAACATGTTTATCACTTTTCTTATGCTATGCATGGCAACGAGTTAACTAGGGTAGTTAGTTACGTACGTTTTACAAAAAACAAACAACTTGACCGTGAAAAGCAATAAACGCCTGTTCGATTGGTTCGCACATGCATTTACTGAACGATGCATTATTAACACACCCACAAAGACTTTTTGTATTCCAAACAGGTGGCAACCGACCGATGACACGGTTATGTGTCTAAAAAAAATATTTGTATTCATATTCAATATTTTACATCCACATGAATCCAATAGTTTACCTCGTAAATCAAATTAACTCCTACGCCTAAGATAAAAATAGAGATAAATATGTATACCATTGAAAAATTGTGTGTTGTCACCAACAATAGTGGAAAATTGTCAAAACTTTTTTATTAATGTTCTCTGAACACGAATCATTGATAGAGCGCGTTTCAAATTACTATGGAGTTTGGTATGACGTATGGGATTGAGAGAGGGTGTCAAATGTATATGGGAATGGGATGTGATTTAAAACGCTCTATAATGAGGTAAGTGAAGCTGAAAGCGTCATAGCTTGTTTTTGTTTATTGGATTGCGTTTCTTTCTTGTTTTGTTTTGATTTGTTCTATAATCGTATGTGTTGTAAACACGCATTGGAAATTGTGGTATTACAATGTATGTCCTAAACAAATTTTGTTTGTTCTAATCTCTATTCATAAAACAGTTCCGTAAATGACAACGCACAGGCCAAACCGATAATCATATAAACATATTCCGCGGTACTAATAATCATTTTTAGTGTCCAGGCTACCTTTTGCGAAGTCACAAAAAATTTCCATATAAAATTATCCATTGTGACCGTCAAAATATTTAAGTTGAAGACTAAAAATGATTATTGGTAAAGGTGCCAGTACACGATATGTAGCACGCCTCATATATATGTCATGTCATATGTCTGACGTCAACAAAGAGTGCACAAAGAGAGCTTGTACACGGCATGTACCCATTGGGACCATTCGCTGACGTCAAAATGACGTCAGTGCTACATATATATGAGGCGTGCTACATATCGTGTACTAGCACCTTAAGGAGCATTGAACTTTGAGCGTGTATTACACTAGCGCTGTAGACGCCTACGAATTTAATTCGTTGCAAAAATTTCCACTACAACGGATTTTGTGATAATTCTTCTGTGATCACCCAGAATCTTTATTTGACCATTTTTCGATCGCCAGCTCTGCCTTTCGTATATGTGAATTTTTATTTTTATGATAAATGGAATGAACCTTGAATTTTATCAGCTTACGCTTAAATTCAAAAAACCTAGCCAATCCTAGGGTAATACGAGTATAAGAACCAGTTGCGCCAACCTAACTTTTATTAAAAAAAAATAGGTTATATTTTTAAGTTGTTTTGAACGACAAATTATCCAAGTGATCTTGTTCTAATTGTACAGGGTACTCATTCCGTAAAATTTAAGACGACAGTCATCCAAGCGATAGTAGTACACGATATCGACTTTTATTTGCTTCACGTAACTCTACCACCATCGTGTCGTCCATCATTTATTTTGAACAAAGTTTGACAACTTTTGGTACCTTTCAGAAGCTCAAAAACTGTAGTTGAAAAAAGCATTTAGACCAGACGTCATCGTAATTGTCATTAATGACATTTGACAAATTACAGTGGCCTACTTTGTGCTTACAAAATATTTAAATTACAGTCACCCACAAGACCTTGCACATTTATTTTGTTTCGGATGAGTTATTATGTAATTTAAAAAAATATCTGAATTCAATTGCTCGCTTCAAAATTCATGTAAAAAGCTTGAAATTGACCCCAAAATATACAAATTAGAGCAAGACGGTACCTTGCTTGACGATAGTGCTCTGTCGATTATTGAGCTACAAGGGGCAAATGTTGGATCGTCGAAACGATGTCGCTGAGACGTTAGCGATTTTCAATGTTACGTGATGCAAGGCTATCGTCGAAACGATATCGTCATTCGATTATAGACTTACGGAATGAGAGAACTGGTCACAAGAAGTGATGAATTAAGCTAAATTGGCTGAAACATCTTCGACTTGGCTCTAGTGGGACAACGCCCTAGATGCTAGCCATGGATAGTGCTCCCTGGGGACATATTGGTTGAGGCGAGGTCTGGCGCGAACTGTAGGCCCACATAAGTACAGATTCATGATCATGCATAAAATGCTAAATCCTCGCTAATACTGAGTTTGTGTGTGCTCTCACAAAACAGTTTCTTATTTAAAAAATAAATAAATAAAAATTATCCCTTCCACTCGTGTGTGCATTGCTGTGCATTAGCATTATAAGGGAACAAAAACCCCTTGAGCACTAGAGCATTATAAAAAAAATGTTAGCACTATTAAGTCAAAATAATATTATCAATGCATTCATGGACAAGCATCTGCGATATTACTGTCCAATATTTGTGAATTTATTTGTGAATTTAAAATTATGACGATGAGGAGCTGTTGTTTATACCTAACTTTATAGCGAAGCTACATAGATACGAGTCTGTGTACACGTACAGTACATACTTGAAATAAAGTGAGTCAGCAATGTATTGTAATAAAATAACAGTCGATGTCCTCAGTTATGCTGACTCTGTTGTTGATAGCTGACTTCGATGTGGGTCAGCTATGGGTGAATGGGCGATCGTCAGCTGACTTGTATTTGGGTCAGCTTAGTAAGGTGTTCATTGCACCCAATGTGTCTGAACAATTTCCATGAAAGTTTTTCCCAATTCTAGGACAAAGTTAGTTAACCTTTTCCAAGGCGAAGACTCTGAATACATTTGTATCATATCAGACTTTCGCTATCAAAATAATATTACACTGCGTGACCTCCATTGTATGTATTAGAAAACATTTTCCGTATGCAAGTAGAAAACAAAGAACCACCTCTTCTTATCAATAGTTTAACGAAAACTAACACGAATATCAAGAAAAACTATTACATACTAAAATCAGATTCAACAGCTGATGCAATAATGATGCCATATTGAAAATACTGTACATGTACATATGTTTAAAACTAACTGATTTCACATATTATTCATTTAGAAACAAAGTTGAATTTTTAATACTGCAGAATCGTTTTCACTAACCGAATAAAGTGCACGAATTGGTCGTATGCAATGTGCTACAGTAGCGGCCAATGGCAAGCGGTGACTTACGTGCCACTTAGATTATTTAATTTAATTTTTTTTGTTCATTGTGCAACCAAATGGAGAATTAAGTTACGTAATTTCTTAAAGGAAGCAGTTAAATAGGAGTATCTACTTTGTTTCGGAGACATTTACGTGTTTTTAAATTTGTTTGCTTATTTTACATTTTCTCGCACAGAGATGTCATCTAGCCAACTTTGAAAATAGGAACAGACTTATTGCCGTACCGCAAATTGGTGTATGCGATTATTGGCGCTAGAGTTCTAGCACAAATGGTTAGTTAAGTGGAACATCTTAATCTAGCGCGGGTAATTTTGCATTTCAAAATAACTATTTTGCACATTACATAAAATAAAAACACAGATATAACAATACATTTTTTTGCCAATCCACTGTCCACGGAGCGGCAATGCAAGCTGCATATGACGACAAGCGTATTTTGCCGCTCCGTGTAATCTTCGTTTGTTTTTATGCCAGTTGCAAGCTGCCAGCAAGCGTACACCAAGATGCAAATCACGAAAGCGTGCGTACAAGTACTGCCCTAGTACAATTTCATAGTCATGTATAAGGCATGAGCTATACCCCTTGCTAGAGAGCGAGGCCTATCTAACACATCTCATGTTCAAGCACACTTATGTTCCCGCGATTTTGGGCAACCACAGCCACCACGATACTCCCACTAGGGGGCCTACTCCTAGACAGGCTGCGCTAAGCCGACTGATGACAAGTCACCAGAAAACCGACCTAACACAGGGGCTCCTGTCTCCCGTGGTACCAGAATATAGCTTCCGGTGGAGCTTCGCAGCCGTTAAGGCTACTTTCAGATGGACTCCTTATAGCCCGAGGCCTGGCAACCTCATAGTTACGTGGACAGTAGGCATTACCTATATACGCGCAAAGAACTTACTGAGGATATCTTAAAGCAACTCAATGAAGATAGCCTTGACATTAACCTTTGCCGGAATATGATAATCCTGCGACTATGGCGGCTATTCATTCATATCATATTCAACTCCTTAAAAATTAATTCGGCAAATTAATCCAAAAACTTTGCTTACGTCATGTGCAAACTATTCTTGAAACCTTTGTGGAGTTCACTCTTTGGGACAGTGGAAGGACTTTACTACACATTTTTCTTAACATCTACGCATGCGATGGAATATTTTGTTAAGGTGCTAGTACACGATATGTAGCACGCCTCATATATATGTAGCTCTGACGTCAACAGAGAGTGCACAAAGAGAGCTTGTACACGGCATGTACCCATTGCCCATTGGGACCATTCGCTGACGTCAAAATTCTCGCAAGAGAACAATGTACAGAGCTGGAAATTTCAGTTGAAAGGCGGGGAAGAACAAAAAAGAAGAAGATTATACCAAGCGAAAATGCTTACGATGCTGGTTTGACGTTGGAAGAGGAAGCACTAAGATCCATGTTAGAATAATTTCAGGATACATTTTACACTGAACTTTTTCTAAGGCCACGGAAGATATTGGGTCGTATGAATAAAACGAAGCAATTGCTTTTACTCAGAATAAATGTCAAAATCGAAACAATTGTTAAACTTCGTATGAATAAAAACTGATTAGAGTTAGCTCTAACTTTTGACATCTTCGAAAAGCGACACCACCGGCCTTTTACTCAGATTGGTACGAATAAAACGTAGAAGACAAACCAATTGCTACGAAAATTCCAAGTCTGCTATTTTGTTAGCTCAGAGCATTTGCTAAACATTTTGCGAGTAAATTTTTTTTACAAAAACAGTCTAGCCTTCTAAGTTTTCAGTCTCTTTTTAAATAGTTAAATTATTTTTTGGTTGTTTGTTTGGCACATTATATGTGTTGTTAATGTTCGTGAAAAAAAACAGTATAAGCAAAGAAGAATTGGTTACGATAACAACTTTAAGCAACTTTGTCGTTTCACGCGTCGAAATGTGGACTACATACTTGGCTAATACTTTTTTAAAAGAAAATCGGGAGACACGGGGTGGTGCTCCTAATGTTCCATAAAGTTCTTTCAAATACTCTTCTTCATCATTCATCGATCGTAATGTTTCACTACGATTTTGCCTTAGTTCGGCAAAATCATTACGTCACTACGAAACATTTGAAAACACTACGATTTTCCGTTCGACTTCGTATCCATATAGTTCTTGTATAAAATTCCTTCAGTAAGTATAATAATATTGATTTCCAAAATGTTTTACCTTGGAATAGTTGTCTGAACGCATTCACAACAGGGCGAATTATTGAACACATTCACTACTCACTTCTTCAGCGCAATAACAGTGGTTACAATGGGTCACAATGGGTCAATTTCCATTCTGTGATATGTACTGTGAAGTGATTGCTATTTAATTTGCAATTTTCGAGGTTTATTTATTTTGAAGGTAGAATAGTTTTCATTGACCAAACAGGAGCTATTCTCCAGATTAAATACATTTTTTTTGTGTTTCTGAATCCCTTTCTCCGCGCTTTCGTTCCCATTGAGAGTCATAGAGCCTTGTCTATGTTTTTCACACTTCTTCACAAATGAAATGGCTGTGAAAAAAATACGTAGATATCATATAAAAAAAATCTGACATTTGTTTTAATTTTTTCATTGATCGAGATTCGAATTCAGCGCGAACTTGTGAAAACTCTTTTCACTTCACAGTATTATAGAACGAGAATCGACCCCCTGTTTAGTGTATCGCGTCGTATAGTCTTACTACGCTTAAAACTAAAACACTACGTTTTCTTCATCTCGGCACTACGCTTTCGTGAATTTGAAGTGGGAACGCTTCCCAGGCCATCGTTTTTAATTTTTTTGTATTTATGAGAATTTTTTTTATCAAATTACTTTAGCTTTTGTTCACTTTTCCCCAAAAATCGTTTTTAAAAATTCTAAATTCTAAATATAAAAAAATAAACCACATGAAAGAGAATTTATTTAACAATTTGCGTCTCAGAGGCATCGTGTGAACGACGCTTTTCAAAATTAAAATTAATTAAGACTTATCTAAGATCAACAATGAGCCCTAAGATCAACAATGAGCCAAAGCACACAAAAAATATAGATTTTAATGATTTAATCGAAACATTCGGTGCAATAAAAGCTGGAAAGCACCTTTAAATAAAATCGTTGTTCCCGTTTTTTTTCTTAAATTGTTTAAGGGGTGTAAGCTCGCTATACCGCCCCGAGTGCGACTGCATGTTAGTCCGCCCCTGGTTGGCCATCCTTTTTAATCTGTCTAGGACTCTTGGTGGACCAGAGTTTCGAGTTCCCTTGTCATCGTATCTGTTATCAGTTTAAAAACTTAAACACCTAGATATAGAATGACGAAGCAACTGATAAAGAATACACAACTCGCCCTTTCCTAGCGAGTGAAGGCATTTGTCTAATATAAACAAAAAAAACTCTGTGATAAGATACCTAACCAACAAATTGGTTTTCCAAATAAAACAGAGTTCCCCAAAATCCCTCATAATCTGGCATAGTTAAAATAATCATACGAATGCAGACTGAAAGTATGTCTATGCTATGTGTGGAACCAGACATTGATAACGATTTTGGGACTTCTTCCTGGTATCATTCATTTCTAATCTTTACATGAAATATTTTGCAGGTAACAATGGATCATAGTTTCATATGGAAAATTTCACCAAAATTATTATCTACGGCACAATGACTCTTTTGTGAACTTTGTTTACAATTAATTGTATTTTCTAAAAAAAACAAAAATACTAATATAAAAATGTGAAAATGTGCTTTTGTCTAAAACTTTGCGCTGATGTATATGTATGGATGTCTATAGGCGATCACCAGTCGCACGTGAATTGCACACAAAACAAAAATGCCCACTAATACAAAGAAAGGTTTTTAATACGCCTACAGTGTAGCGGGTATTTTCTTTTGCCCCAACAAGTGTGTTTCCATGCTCAATTATTTTCTTTCGCGTTACATAATATAGATCTAGCGTGTAGGTTCAGAAAATGTGCAAAAAATAAATACGTATACCTACATACAAAATATTCCAAACAGGGTCCATTTACATTCTCATTACAAGCCGTCTGGAAAACGCTGGCACATAACAACAGAAACTGCTTTATGTGAAAGTCAAACGAGCCACCATTTACTGACCGCCCTATCACCATTGTCAATCCATTAGCGGTCGTGTACTCATGTCATACAGCAAGTTTTCCTCGTAATCTTTCAGTGGACTATTCAATCAGTCTCGCAACACAACTCGATTCGAAAAGATCGTTCGGCAGAAAAGCATAAACGTTTATAGCTTTGTTCTAGCATTTATAGTATTTTAATAATAGTCTGTCTCGCTTAAGTAAAACAAGTTTTTCGCTGCCTTCTCTTTTACTTAGCTGTTTTATAACAAGACAAAATGAATCGTTCACCAATTGCGCTTGTGCGAAATGCAACAAACGGTTGTCCAATAAACGGTTCACTGCTTAGTACGACAGACGCATTCGGTGTAGGCAAACGTTCCGCAACAATCAGCATTCACAGCAACACAATGACTAACTCTACCGATAGCAGTAACCAAGTGAAAAGACCAGAAATGGCTGCAAAAATAATAAAACAATCAAATATAGTGTGTTTCGACGTCGATTCGACTGTGATAATGGAGGAAGGCATTGATGAATTAGCCGATTTCTGTGGCAAAGGATCTGAAGTATCCCGCGTAACCAAAGAAGCCATGGGGGGATCAATGACATTTCAGGAGGCACTTAAAGTAAGACTGAATATCATACAGCCAAACTGCAGTCAAATTAATGATTTCCTGAAACTTCGCCCAAGTACCCTTACAAGAGGAGTGAAACGATTCGTAAGTCACCTGAAGGCAAACGGAAAACAAGTATTTTTAATCTCTGGTGGATTTGATTGCCTTATTGACCCCGTGGCCATTCAACTCGGCATACCAACGAGTAATGTTTTCGCTAACAAACTGAGTTTCTACAAGGACGGGGACTATGCCAATTTCGATAAAACACAACCCACCTCCAGATCAGGTGGCAAAAGTGAAGCTGTATCTATAATCAAAAGGATGAACCCAAATGCCCTTATAACTATGATTGGAGATGGTGCAACAGATTTAGAAGCAGTGCCGCCAGCTGATTTTTTCATTGGATTTGGAGGCAATGTCGTGCGCACTGAAGTATTCAATAGAGCACAGTATTTTGTTACTGAATTCGATCAACTGTGGTCTAAAAACGAGTAATTTAAACAATATCTACTTTAAAATTATGTGTAGGAATAAATGAATTGTTGTTTGGAATGAGTGTTTCTGCCGGTAATATATGTAAAAAGCTAGTCTAATGAAATGTATGTGTTTAGACAAAAATTAAGAAAGTATACAATGCCCAATTCTTGTTTTAGATTATATATGTACCACCTATGTTGGCATATGAGTTAAGACCAAAAACAAATATTGTACTCATAACTTTGTTTGTAGGTAATTAAATGTATTTAAAAATGTGTTTTGCTGTAAAACACTATTAAATGATAATAGATTAAATAAAAAAAAATTATATGTTGTTGTAAAGACTTTTACAAAAATTACATTGCATAAATTGCATTCATTTTTTGAATTTATTCTTTCCTTGAAACATTTTTGGTATTAACTACGCAAGGTGACGGGCAAATAATCCTATACGATTAAATCTTTGACCAAAGACTCATATTAGGTCTGACTGTGAACTATAACCGTCACTTTGTGATTGTGATTCCATATATGAACTCGGTAAATATAGAGTAAATAGTGCGTCTGGGCAGATGTGGTGGTTCGTCTACTGATGAGCCCACCCACCACATCGGGGCGAAACGCATTTGGAGTTTATGCCACTTAAATACAGATATACACACAAATACAAGTTTTATTTAATGTTCTTGGATCTATCAAAACAAAAAATATGCGAAAAAGCTCTCAAGTTTTCAAAATGCTATAAAACGTGTAGACTGTAGTCTGTAGAAAACAATTTCAATCAACTTTAATTGAAATATCAATTAATCGAAGGAATTGCTCTTGCTCTTTATATATTGCGAGTGAGGTGATGGCAAGTAAAAATTGACACATTTTTTTAATCACGAACAAAGAAAACATAAATAGCGGAAAAAACATACGTATACTTGTAATAGCAAGAGAATAAAATAAATTAATAAATGTACGCTGATGGAAAGTGATAGGAAATGTGTTCAATCTTTTATAGGAGTGGCAAAATGGCAAAGTCGATTTAGCAGTATGTCCTATGCCTATATGTATGTGGACTAGTTTGCAGACGAATGCTCTGCATTTTTAACGTTGCAACAAAAAGCAATCAAGTAACAGAAAAACCTGTGCTCTACTTTCCCTTCAACTCATAATCGCTTGACGGTGTTTTGGGTCAAAATCGTTTTTCAATCAGGAAGGGTATTTAGAGAGAAAGAGATATCGGAAATACGACCTGTATTGTTTACTAACTAACCAGTTTAAACAATCATTGACAAGTTTCTAATTGGGCATCATAAGGAATCGTGTTTTGGTATAGGTGATCTACTTCGTGTTTTCTAACCAAAATAAGGATTGTACAAAAATGAAATAAAATGAGTTAGAAATATATTTTCTGATGTTTTCCAGACTTTCGCGAAAAGCGGGGTAGTGGAAAAAACCTAATGGTGTCATTTTTGTTTTTGTTCGAGGTTGAACCCCTTGACTTGATCAGTAGGTAGGTTTATTACCCCCAAAGTTTTTGCGACTGGAGCTCGGACTGGAGCATTAAAGCGATGTCGGTGTTATACAGAAAATCTACGTACAGCACGCAAATATATGTTCTGGACCATTCTGTTTCGACAACAACTTTTAGTTTTACCATTTATACTACAGTGAATTGTGAGATCCAACCACACCATATCGGTCTGGCTACGAAAAAGCAGCAAACAGGTGCGCGGTTATTTCGCTAACATGGAATCCTCAAACAATGAAGGATGTAGGTGGTGTTTTATTATTGTTTTCGGTATTAAAAACGTCAGGTTCCTTTCACTCAAACTGATATTCATACACATAGATTCAACATGGAGTGTAACTGACGCATGGGATTAAGGTGTGAAATGTAAATCGGATTGACAGAATATCAAAATCTATTGTGAATTGAAAAGTGTAATAGTAGCCAAAGCCAGCAACTCGAAAACCCGTCAGTACTTTACTTGATGCTTATCGATGAAAAGGCATATTACAAAGTCAACAGATAGTGAATTTGGGTGTGGGATTCAACGAGGCTGCATTCGTCTGCCAAATGCACAATGTACCTACTATGAGCTGTTTAGTTAACATTGCTTAACTAAAAAAAAATCAACTCAAATATCTTGACTTTACTGACGTAAATATATTATTGTTCGAAAATATTAAATTTGCTAATCGGTTATCTATTCCATACCATATATCAAGAACAGAGACTAGAAAACGTCAAATTAGTGACACAAGTTCGGTTCCATATAAGTTCCTTCATCCACACAACAATGAACTTACTTTGCCATTCTTTTCACAGGTAGGTTCTTACTTTTGCGACAATGGACACGGTCCTTCTTTCATGTAAAATAATCATTAAATCAATAAAAACTAAAAAAGGATCGCACAAAAACGATTATCCCCTTATGTAAAGCAAAAAATATTACTTTTGATTATCAGCTATCGCAAGCCCCGTTACAGTATTCCAACCCACATCCCTTGTTCCACTTTAGCTTCGTTTAGGCGGGAGGGGTAATTTAAAAATATTAATACATACCTAAAATTAAAAAAAAATATATTAAAAAATAATGGCAACACTTACAGTAAAGGATTTTGGCATTTTTGTAAGCCAGGAATCTGTTCTTTAATATTGTTTTTAAATAAAGTTATTTCTGTTAATAGTTTTTGTAAAAAACAATTTCTAACTTGAAATTTAAGGGATGACGGATTTACGTAGAGGGAAATAATATCCCCAAGAAGCGAGTTCCAAAGTTTGCTTGGCTTGTCCTGTAACAGAAGGAGTTTTGGAAAGATGATGTCCTCGCGCTTGTCAAGTGTACTGTATGGTCATGAGCATTAGTACCTATAGAACAAGCATAGGTCAGCGACTTGTCTTCTGTGCACCAACGGTTGCAGATTCGATGTGAATGTAGGGTCTCCAATAAGTCGAACTGCTCGTCTCTGTATGCTGTCAAGTAGGTTAAGTGAATGTTTTGGAACCGAGCTCCATATATGGGAGCAATATTCCAGGCCTGGTCTAACCTGTGCTTTGTAGAGAAGGAGAAGTTGTTAGGGGCTAAAGTACCTCTTTGCTCTAAATAGGTAGCTCAACTTAGCGGACGCCGATCTTGCGATATAGGATTTGTGGTCCTGCCATGCGATTCCTGAATTGACTGTGACTCCTAGAAGGTGCATTGAGTTCTTGGGATGGATTGGATGGTCATCCCTTTGGATCTGAGGGACTGTTGATGCATTTTTCCTGGAAAATGTTGTGAGCTGTGTTTTGTTTGCATTAAATACAACCAAGTTGTCATTTCCCCAGTTCAAGATTTTGTTCAGATCATCATTTAGAGAACTTATTTGTTCACATCTCTGACTGTGTGAAGTAGCCGCATTCACAGGCCCACTGTTCGAGATAGAGGATATAAGAGTGCTGTCGTCAGCAAAGCTGTATAGATATTATTATTTGTCGATCCAAGCAAATGGTTGATGTGGAGAAGAAATAGAGTTGGGGAAAGAATAGATCCTTGGGGCACTCCTGCATTTATAGCAAACGAATTAGATGATACACCATCTACCACAACTTGGATCGATCTTCCCAGAAAAAAATTTTGCATCCATCCGCAGAGTTGTTGTGGTAATCCATAGACGCCAACTTGCCTAATAGGGCTCTATGTCAGACTCGGTCAAATGCCTTTGATATGTCAAAGGCTACGGCTCTGGATTCGCCGTGTTGTTCAATTGCTTGCGTCCATAAGTGCATTACGTAACAGGTCTCCAGTGGAACGACGGCTCCGAAATCCGTATTGCCTGTCACTTATTAATCGGTGGCCTTCTAGATATTTGATTATTTCGACATTTATTTCCTTTTCCATTACTTTTGAGAGCATTGAAAGTAACGCTTTGGACGATAGTTTTGTGGCAGACATTTCCTCCCTTTCTTTGGAATAGGTTGAATGCGAGCGGTTTTCCAGCAAGAAGGAAACGTCTTCTGGGAGTACGACATGCTAAACAGCTTACATAGTACAGGTGCAAGTTCTGGAGCACAGCTCTTGAGTACTATAGCCGGAATTCCGTCGGGTCTCGTTGCCTTATTGCAATCTAGTTCCTTAAGGATGAGTTGAATTATTCGAGGCCGAAATTTCACTTCTGTCATCGATTTTTGCACCCTCGGGATATTTGGTGGCTCTAGTTGTGCAGAATCTAGGGTGGAGTTCAGTGAAAATATGCTAGCGAAAAGGTCTGCCTTTTCTTTAGGAGTTGTTGCTAGCGTGCCATCTTCTTTTACTAGAGGTGGAAGGGAAGAGCAACTAAAGTTAGAACTGATTGCCTTTGCCATGGACCAGAATGCGCGTGAGCCGTTAGGACACCCAATTACTTTGTTAGTGACTCTTTCGTTGTAAGTTGTCTTCGCCGATTCAATAATTAAGTTGCATCTATTTCGAAGAATTATGAATTCTGATCTTTTTTGCTCCGATGGGTTTGACCGCCATTCACGGAAAGCCTTGTTTTTCGCTGCGGTAATTCGCTTGCATTCTTTGTTAAACCAGGGTTTATTTGAAGCTGGTTTTTTGATGCAATGTGGAATATAAAGTTCCATACCGAGTAAAATCATTTCGGTTACGGCTTTTGCGCACATATTGACATCGGTATCTCTAAAGCACATATCAGCCCATGACAACGAACCGAAGAAATTACGCAGCTCGTCCCAGTTAGATTTACTATAATTCCAAATCAGACGATGGCGATCCTGGTTCGCTCCTATTGGTGTCGGTAAAGAGAGGATAGCAGATATTAAGGACCATTCACATGGAAGCCAACGAACGAATTGATGAAATGCGCACAAACACTTTTTATGCATTTATAAACAGAAAATTGTACATTTTACTACTCCAAAATTAGGATAATTAATTATTCCATCAAAATTTATTAAGAAAACAAGTTTATTAACAGTCTAAATAACGAAATTTCGAAATCCAAATTTTTTGCCGCGAACGAAAACACCCTGGCGCGAATTGTCAGTCTATTCACAATCCACACCATTTAAAATGCGTTCCACAAAGTAGCGAATAAAAAATTCGTTCGAACTTAACCTTATTCCAAGGGGAGGATATCTTGGAATAATAAAATGTGGAATTTTCTGTTTATAAATGCATAAAAAGTGGTTTAATCGCATTTCATCAATTCGTTCGTTCGCTCCCATGTGAATGGTCCTTTAGAGCATGATCCGAATTCCCTAAGGGAGCAGATATTTTTATTTCATAATTATCTGGCTCGGTTGTGAGAAACAGATCTAAAGTGTTCCCGTAATTCGATGGATTGTCAGGAATTCGCGTTGGTTCATCAACGAGCTGAGTGAGATTGCAGCTAATGGCGAAGTCTTCAGGTTGTTTCCCTGCATCGTCCGTTCTGTTAGGATATCGTAGCCAGTCCTTGTTATGGGCATTGAAGTCACCAAGTATATTAACTTCAGCCGTTGGATGATGAATTTGTATCCAGTCTACCTTTTCAGATAAATGACGAAATAATTTAGATGGAAAATGAAATAATGCAAATCAGCAAAATTTTGTCTATAATGTGAAATTTTAGGCCATAGACTGTTGCTTAAGAATGGTTTGGATTCAACACTCGCAAGTGCAACGCTAAGAGAACTAAAAGATGAGATCGAGGATCTTAAACCTAAGAAAGCCCCGGGCTATGATTTGATCACGGGAGAAGTTCTAAAAGCTCTTCCTAGAAAAGCACTAATCAAGCTTCTCCATATTCTAAATGCTGCGCTCAGATTAAGACACGTGCCGAGCCAATGGAAAGTTGCGGAAGTCATAATGGTTCTAAAACCAGGAAAACCGCCAAATGAGATAAAATCATACAGACTAATTTCGCTTCTTCCAATCATATCCAAAGTTTTCGAGAGAATACTACTAAGGCGTCTACAACCGGTTATAGAAGATAATAATCTTATCCCTGACCATCAGTTTGGGTTTAGAAGTAAGCATTCGATGATTGACCAGGTTCATAGAATTACTGACGTAATCGAGAAAGCACTTGAAGAACGAAAAATATGTTCCAGCATATTCCTTGATGTCTCGCAAGCCTTTGATAAGGTGTGGCACGAAGGCTTAAAACTAAAATTACGACAAGTTCTTCCCGTACGTCTATACGATATTCTCGTATCATATCTCGGTAATAGACTTTTCCGTGTAAGACTAGAAGCGAATACTCGGATCTAAAAGAAATATCGGCTGGTGTACCGCAAGGATCTCGTTCTTGGGCCGCTTCTCTACCTGTTATATACTCGTGATATACCAAAGGAAGATGACACTATTCTTGCTACGTTTGCCGACGACACAGCAGTAGGTAAAACAGTCGAAGAAACGACTGCAAAACTGCAAACGACGTTAAATAAAGACAATGAATGGACGAGGGTCTGGCGAATCGCCCTCAATGAAACTAAATCTGTTCACGTGAACTTCACATATAAAAAAACGAATGACTTGCCAATTTTTCTAAACTCGGCCAGAATACCTTTTGCGAACGAAGCCAAATACCTGGGAATGACACTCGACGCAAAGCTGAAATGGAATTCACACGTGAAAATGAAACGCAAAGAGCTTGAGCTCAAATATAGAGAAATGTACTGGTTACTTGGAAAACATTCCCAGCTCAGTACCGAGAACAAACTGCTTTTATACAAGCAAGTGCTAAAGCCGGTGTGGACCTACGGTATACAACTTTGGGGTTGCATCAAGAAAACAAATGCCAATATTATACAATCTTTTCAAAATAAAGTGCTTCGAGAAATTGTAAAAGCACCGTGGTATATTAGAAACGACGATATTCACAGGGATCTCGGAATACCTACAATCGAAGCTGAAACTAGAAGCTTTACGCGAAAGCATAGAAACCGACTAATCGGACACACCAACAATAACAGTCCTACAAATTTTGGATGATAGCAATTTATTGCGCCGACTACAAAGAACAAAACCTTTCGACTTGGCGATATAGGGATTAACCGCGTCTAAATTGCGGAACATGCAGGATCTTTCATTGGAGAGTAACCTGTCAAAAGTTTTCATTTCGTGATAGAAAAATTGCTTGATAAGTTATATCTTAGTTGCAGTATCTACAATTTATATCAAAAGGTGGTGTTTTTAGTCAGTAAGAATCTGACACTACTATGAGCACGCGTTGTTCTCATAGTGTCTATGCAAGAATTTCACCTACCCTCAGAAAAAAAAAAAAAAAAGAATGGTTTTGAAAATCGGGTAATCTAATTTAATTTAAATAAAGATTGCATATATTCAAACTCGCACCCACCCCAAAATCCAACAGTGACCCCAAGCAGGGGGGTTGCACATTTCAAAGTAGGCGCTGTTGTCCAAGAAATTTTCCATTTTCTTAAAAACTAGAAGACATTAATCAATCTGGTTTTCTGTTCGATTAAGAATTGATTTTGACTATAAAAACTACTAACAAATTAAGTATCTAATTTCTTAATATTGAAAAAAATCAGCATAAAACTTTTTTTTTTATTTGTTTCCTTATATTTCAAGTTTGTAAGTATTTTTTTAACATGATTTAAAAATAATATGGCTTTCCTGGCTTTCAAAAATGCCAACATTCTTCGTTGTAAGTGTTGCCATTGTTTTTTTTATATACATATTTTTTTTTCATTTTAAGTATTATTTTTCTTAAATTACCCCTACCGCCTAAACGAAGCGAGATAGACCCCCCCTCCCATAGTAAAAAATGCTTGTATTTAACCCCTCTACAAAATACCGTTATCAATTTTTGGCGCCTAAGTTATCGTACTCGTGCACATATATAAAAATTGAGCCCTAAAATGTTTGTCGTCGATTTACGCCTTAACGCATTCACCGATTTTAACCAAACTTTCACACATGTTTGGTATTGGTCCATATACGGTTTCTGTGAAGTTTGGTCCAAATTGGACAAAGGGGCGTGGCACCGCCCATACAAAAAAAACATTCCAAATCGTATATCTAAAAAAATCCACCAAATCGATTGAGCTCAAACTTACAAACGATCTTAATTATTGGCCCTAGAGTACTCCTGTGAAGATTGGTCAAATTTGGTCAAAGGGGAGCGGCACTTCACATACAAAAAAAAAATCTTATGCCTCCTATACAAAAAACATCTTCTATGGGGTGGAACTCGATAACGTTATATGTATCTCGATAAGCGCTGAGCCGATTTTCATTATTATTCTTTTGTTTTGTTTGTATTGCTGTATTTCAGGTTTAGGAAGAAAGAAAATTCCACCAAGTCGATTTATTATAATTTCTCGCATTTTACGAAAGAACATTATTACCTAAGACCTAAGCAATACAATTCCTGTGCCCTGGCAAAGCCGGGCGGGTACAGCTTATTCGACAGTCTTGGAATTAGAAGCCAAAGTTTTTAAAATTTGAAACATTGATATAAATAATGAAAGTCAATAATATTGTCTAGGCAATACTATTTCTGAAAAAACAAAAAATGTTGTATAGGTACCACAGAGCATTACAATAAAAACAGTTTATCTATTTAACTATTTTGCACTACGAAGTGTGCACGGGCTACGCTAGTTATGTATATGAGAGAATTTCCTTCGTGTTGAAAATTGAAAACGAAAAGAACACTAGTTAGATTTAATAAAGGGCTGCTGAACTGATTGATTCTTTATGGAACATTCCTAAAAAAAACTTTACCGATTTGACCTGAACTTGGAATCGAGCTCCATAAACATCCCTGGTGTCCATAAGAAGAGTTATCTTTTTGTTTATCGCCAAAATTTATATCAAAGGAAATTAAAATTTGTTTAGATTGAAAATAGATAAGACCCGTTTTACACGCACCGATTTTTGTCTTAAGACTCGAGAATGTGTAGGTAAAGGGAATGAAAAGTGCAAAGTATAGCCGAACACGTACACCATTTACATGAACGATTCAATCCGGATTCAATTCGAATTGAATCCCATGCAAACACCCGGTAGACGCCTGCATTTGCCCTATTTTTGAATTGCAGCTACCACCGCGAATGACGAAGGAGAAAAAAAATGAAACAAAGACAATTTGACAATAAAGGCACGAACGTGAAAACACTTCACTTATAAATGCACCATAAGTGCCCAAAAGAGAATTAAGAAGTGCCTTAAGACAAAAATTGGTACGTATAAAACGGGTCTAAGTTATTAAATACGAATTAGCAGACATATTTTAGAGCAGACTATGTTGCTCTGACAATTTAAATGTACGTACCACTCGCACACTTTTTTGTCTTTGTTTATACTTTTCTGGTACCTACAGATATTGCGAACAAAATATCGCACGTCGGTTTGGAAAATGGCTAAATGTGGGTTCAACTTAGAACGTGGATATAGGAATTGTAGAATGTGATCATCGCCGCCGGCCTGGTGGAGTTATGTTTTACTTGTCTATAAATGTATGTACTTGTCTATAGGTATGTAATTTAAAATGTTGCCTCTAGTATTTACGTCAAAACAAACTAAGTAGATGTCCTATATTATTATGTTTTTAATATGCATACATATCCTTTATACACAATATACTTCTGTAGGTGTGTTGTCATTCAACAACTGGACCGATTTTGCTGAAATTTGTTGTGTTTTTTTGAATGTTCACAACTGGACCCAGTAGGTGGTGCTGCGTTCCGTTTTCACAAAATTTCACTAACCAACACCCTAAAAATTGTTTTATATGAAAAAAAACAATAAATTTATGAATACTAATACATATGTACATTGTTTTGCTAAATTCAATTCAATAAATGGAATTAAAAAAAGTTTGATGAACCTGCTAATAGCCGTTTTTTATTATCAACTGTGATCCATATAGATCATCGATTTACATGCACTAACAACAACAACATGTGATCCTACTTTTCATCGAGATCACGAAATATGATCTGAAAATTAATTCAACTATTTCTCGTTGTTGTTTCGTGGCGTTGTTTATTTCATTCACTAAATGTTGGTGTCCCTGTAAATTATAGCCATACAGTAATGTTGCCAGACCAAAATATGGAACAAAATTAACAACACATAAAACCAATTAGCATTTTTTCAAATTCGAATATGCCACTACTCCGACTTTCGAGATGTTTTGTTTCGCTATATAGCACAGGAATATAAATGGAAATACTATCAGTAGAATACGGTTAATTATGATGCGTATTTGAACATAACATTTGAGCATAGTTTTCCACAAAAAAATATTGAGTGCAAAATGTATGCAGATTTGTATTCATATGGTAACACCCCTGACACAACAGCGAAATGTCAAACTCAAATATGAGCAAGTGCAATGGAGAAATTATCGCGTTGTGACGTCACATTGTACCGTGTGGCTGCAATATGGCGGTGGCAATACAAAGTTTGTCATAATTGGTACTGGATTTTATATGTGAAAAACAACTGTTGCCACACCTTAAATATAAAATCTTTCATGATCTGATCCGGATCAGATCACACTGATAATAAAAAAACTGCTAATAGTAGGTATTCAGGACAACGTCTGCTGGTTCCGCTAGTTGAATAATTCTTAAGTATTTTATTGCTTGTTTTATTTGAAATCTAGAGAATTCTTATGCATAGAGAGGTACTACGTTCGCTCTTTTGATAGAAACCACAATTATTGTATGTTTTAATAAATAATGTTAGATACTTCGAATTAATGTCCCGTTTCAAAAGTCGGATTGCGGGGACATGCGTTTAACATAATGAATTCATCGAAGCATGGAACGCTTAGTTCGTAAAAGTGAGTAGGTATGTACTTCACATATTCCTTACGTAATCCCATATAGTCACCCCAGCAATACAACAAAGAAATGCTGTTTCAATAGCTTATATTGGAAAACTAATTCTATCCATCAGCTCCCAAATACGTATCATGACCATTGTAAGAGTAGGAATAAACACCGAATTAAGCCGATAATTTAGCGTCAATACCAAGTTTGGTCTCGAAATAAGCGAAGTATGTACTCAAACTCAGCATCACGCTCCTTCAATCGTTCGAGACTCCGAGTACTTCTCCACCTTTCACATTGGGACTACACTTATGTGGCTGATTATTATTATCATTAGCAATATGCAATTATGTATGCTGAAACAAAAAAATGTTTAATACAAGTTCTGCTCAATAATTTTAATTACATTTTAATGTAGGTATTGGGTCTTGTGAAGCTTGGCGATACATAACAACAAACATATTCTGAATAAAAACATAAATTTAAAACGCTTATCTCATTCTCACGTAAAGCCATCAAAAAGAAATAACTTTTTGGTAAAAGATGAGACGCCAAAATGACATGTATGTACATAATGTACATATATTAATACATAATACAGAGCGAAAAATACGCCTGCAGGCAGGTATGTATCTACTTGAGCATCTAACTGCGGCAGATATAGCCATTACCCACATAATACTTTTGTAAGCCGCATTGGGTGACTCAGGGTCGATATCCCAAAGAAGCTATGTCTCTACTTGGTATGCGTATGATAAATGCAGCAGCAATTTAAAAGCCTACATACGATTTAGAGGAATAGAATACAGGTATTATAAATTTATAAAGAAGAGGAAAGATTCGATTTTAATTTCAGAATTATGTATAGATAAATGAATTGCAGTTTGTTTGTTATTATACCATATAAATGATATCACTTCTCGATGAGATCATCGGGAAAATCAGGAATGGACATCGTTAAATGTCCATAGGTATAGAAAATCTTAAGATATTGTTAATAAACCATATGAGAAAACAACTTACCTTAAATGTAGGTTTATTTAGCTTTTATCCCTTGTCACACTGCTGAAGATAGCAAATAGCACCTAGTTTCCAAATTTCGTATTTAGAATTAAATGTTTCACTTTATCTCACTCACATTAATTTTTTTTTCTCAATATTGATTATTTGATTTCCGGGAAGTAAATACACAGACGGATATATTAGTAAATATTAGAATTTCAAATTCTACTAAATTTGTTTTGCACAATTCGTTTTTGACAGTGGTTTAAATGCAGTTAAATTGTAATCAGCAGCACGAAGTTACACCCCAAAATTTTTGGTAAATTGAAGACAACTACAATTCGATACAGTGCCGGATAAATTACCAAGAACTAACAATTTTTGTAATTTTTCGCTTTTGGTCTGCGAAGGTATGTAGTAGGTATAGGTACAAATAAAATGACGTCTGCGCTGAAAATCATAGAAAATAATGACAATTCGCAATAGCACGTACCTCCATATTGCGATGTTTTTATATCAAAAGGTATGTTCCAGCTCGAAGATTTTATTGGCGAGTTCGTTTGAGATTCTCCTGCCGTTTTCGATTGGAACAAAAAAAGCAATTCACCCTGTTGTGACCGGGGCCTGTTTCTCCGCTACTACATCAGCTACAATGTAGCAAATTGACAGTTGTACTACATCAATTCTGTTTCACAGAGTCGTTGTAGTATCTGTTGTACTACATCAATGTAGGCACGGAGAATCGACTGGAAGTATTGGAAGAATGTATGATTCTGTTTCACAGCTTTTTATACTACATTGTTGTAGTACAACAAACGATAAATTTTTGCTACATTCATACAGCAAAATATTTTGATGTAGCAAAGGTACAAACGTGTTGTAATTAAGATTATGAGTGAATATAAGCAAAAATATACAAAAGTTAGTTATTTATTTTGTTTTAACAAAACAAATTATTGATATTATATGTTTATTTTTATATTTTTTAGACAATGTATAATGTCTGGGCGCAGGTGCGAGGGAATCGCAGGTTCGATCCCCGGAAAAACACAAATTACATCTAAAGGTTTTTTCTACTGCGCCACCTCTCGCGAACGTCTGACAAACATTCGAGAGTGTAACTGTCTTGAGAAATCTTCTCAATTCAGCCGTTCGGACTCTGCATAAAGTTGTCATTCGACCCAAAAATAAAACTCACATAAACGAAATACGAATGGTTATGAGAAGCTAAGCCATAGCCAGGGTGTCTACACGCCTGTTGCGCTAACTATTTATTATTTATAATGGTTGCAATTTATTGGGTGTGAAATAAATGCACCTATGTAAGCGTTCAACCAAAAATTCAATACAAAAAATTTTTAGCATTTTAAAAACCTCTCAATAAAATATGGATCGTCCATATTATTGAAATTTATTCTTTCAAGGAATATTTATAGGTCTTTTTTGCAAAATCCTCCTAGCTATAGATTCTCAAAAAAATACGCCTAGTAGAAGAAATTTTTTCTTATTCAAAACTGGTCAAAAAGAGACTCATTTCTTCACAGATAGGCTATTTTTTTTATTCAGCCTTCAAAAAACATTGTATGATAACAATATAGCGACTTTGTATGGCCGGAGCAGGGCCTATTTTGAGAGATAGGAGAATTAGCTACTCAAATAGAGAATGTGTCACATTTGGGAAGAATAGAAGGAAAGTACTATTTTATGCCAAATTCGATAGCTGAATTGAGAAGCTTACTCAGGACAGTTGTTCTTTCGGGTGTTTGTAAGACGTTTGAAAAATTAAGTGCAGCAGAAAATATCTTAAGTTTATACCTTACGTCCACTCGTCCCGAAAAATAAAAAAAACTCACACAAACGAACGTTTTCGAGAAGCTAGGCATAGGGTGCCTACGGACGATGGACGTGTTGCACCAACTATCTATAGGCGTATTTTTTTGGGAATCTATAGCTAGCTCACTATTACTTTTACATGCAAAACTTGTATACTCACTTTTGGTTTTACATGCAAAATTGTTATACTCACTTTTGGTTTTGTTATACTTACTTCCCAAAAAAATACGCCTTTTATTGGCTCTGACGCAGACAAAGGGGTCACCGACAGTTCTAGCCAAGGACTAATCCACTAAGTACACGGCTGAAATTTAGTTGAAATGTTTCAAACCACATCCCACATGATTGCAACTTCAAATATGAAGAATTTGCAGAATTTCAGTTTGAATAACGCCTTGTGATATTAAATTTATAAGAAAAATTTGCTTTTGTGTAATAATTATGAAGACAATTTAATTCTTGAAAGTTAAAAAACAAATCTCTACGCAGTAATTTTTTGTTTTTAATTTTTTTTCCGATGGATTCGACGAGTTTAACGAGCCAAATGAACGCAAACCAAGTGTTTTCAGAGTGTAGGGCCTTCCTCAGAGTTAAATACGTTCTAAGGCGTTCATAGGGTGCCTACGGACAATGGACGTGTTGCACCAACTATCTATGTACTTTTTTATTTAAATTTTTTTTTCCGAGGGTTGAACCTACGACCCGTGCACAATAGCACAAACCAGTAAGAATAGACCGTCGACTTCCCGTACACCTACCAGATTCCCCCCGGAAAAAATTACATGTCAAAATTAATAGCGGCAATGATTTTACATGCTATACCATGGGCCTAGGATTTTTCAAGTATGCGTGCGTTAATAACGCTCCTTTGATTTTGTACAGCACCAATCCATGAAAAATCCTGGGCCCGCCGGCAGCTTGTTGGCAAAGTCCGTTATGTGGGAGGAGTCGACGGTCTATTCTTACTGGTTTGTGTTCTAAGGTTCAAATATTTTGAAAGTAATTTTCGAGTACAACTTGAATTAGCATGTATCACTTTCGAAATAAATGAAAGCTAAAATCTAATTTCTCACTTTCGGCTATTTGTTTCGATATTACGGGATTGATCGAATATCAACACAAAATTGGTGAAGACCTTCACATTTCAACAGCAAAGATTAGTCAAGTTGAATTGTAATGCCATCGAAAGTATAATGTTGAATGATCCGAAAAACACTTATCTGTACACAGAAACACAATTTACGAAAATTGTAAATTACTTTTTTTCACTGGTATTTTTTAAAAAAAATGGTGGTAAAATTAAAAATAAATGACAAAACAAATTTTCCCAGACTGCTCTCAAAATTCCTAAATTTCCCCGACATTCCCTGACCAAATTGCGTTCTCTGACTTTCCAGTCGAATGGCAATCATGTTTCATTCTTTTCTAAAAAAAAAAAAACACCCTAGAGATAGACGCTTTAAGAGCACTATTGCAATTATTAGAATGAATGCCCGTCGTCGAAAATCGAGATCCATGATTTCATTCCTTCTAAATTGCTAGTAATCCCAATCCCAAAGCCGTGGGCGATTTCCGCTCATGGATTCCGCAGTGTATGGTGGGGCTGTTTATAATGGGCACCAGCCGTTAAAACTTTGCGAGCTAGGTATAGCAATAGCAAAACTCACTTTAATGGTACCGACTACACATGTTAAGGGTAAAATGCTTGGCTTTCGAGACTTTCATCATTCATCATGTAACGACTGAATTAATGATTCAACATAACTATATTTGGAAGTCCTTTATCTCTCAAACTATGTTCACCCTTTTCACACAATCCATTGAAGATGTTTTCCTTCTTCACTGCTGCACTTCACAAACCATTGGTTATAATCACAAAACAAATTAATTTTAGAGATTTGTATTTTAGATGATATTCAATACAAAAAGAAAACAATAAAGGAAGAATTAGTTCCTTCGGTTGAAGCTGTTTGTAGCGGGTTGAGTTAGTTGCAATCCACGAATATTGTGGAAGTCCAACAACTTCAACATCTCCTTGGTGTCAGGGTCAACTTCGATGATGTCCTGTTCCAAGGCGGAGACAGCTGGAACGTAGTTATCACGACGTTCACGCTCCTCTTCTTGAAGCTTAATGGAGATACCACGTACTTGCGAATGTCGCAGACGTCCCATCAAATGGGTAACATAACTGCAAAGGAGTATGCATAAGAAACATAGTTGTTTTAGTATAAATGATGTCTTACCCGGCAATCTTATTTCTGAGGGGTTTGGTTGGAATAATTGCTACCTCCTCACAGATCCTCTTGTTGGTATGGAAATCCAAAGTGAGGCGGGTGTAGTATTTCTCAATAATGACCTTAGCGGCCTTCTTGATAGTTTTTGTTCTGACGCGACCCTGTGAAATATATTACTTTCGGTTAACTTTAATTCAAGAAATGTCACAGTCATAATTGAAAATTTGCAAAATGCAATACAAATTATAATTAAAAATAGTTAAAAATTGACTGATGTTAGAAGAAATTAAAGATTTTTTTATTGAATTTTGACAAACGACACCCACCATGGCGGACAATGTTACCGGAAAAGAAAATGGTGATGACTTTTGGAATGGAAGAAATAACAAAAGTTTACTCACACTCGAGCTGTATGTGGTAATAGCACGAGAAAACGATATTGCTATTTCAAGAGTGTGTTCAAACACCGAAGCTATAATTAGATGGAATTTAATAAAAATTCGGATATGTATTATGATTAGGTATTTTAACAGGTGACAGAAAATTACAAAAATATAACTGCCTTATTCTCAAATGATAACATTTAATTAATTTCTGTGAGTTAGATAAACAAAAATAATTGTTTATCATATTGAAATAGAAATAAATTTCCGGGAAAAAATCTTACGAGAACTGGCCCAGATCACGTAAAATGAAAACGATCGAACGACGTCGTTTCGATACTAGCAGTCCCTGTCTTATTATCACAGTTATAGTGAAAACGATGTTGATCGATCGTTTTTATTTCACGCGATCTGGCCCCTGGCTTTTATACTAAACTAATTCTAATCGGTAAAATGTTGTTAAGTCTAAATTCAATAATGTCATTTTCACATTCAATGTAAATTAGCTGAGAGGCACTGTTAATTTATAATAATTAATAATAATTATTAGATTAGTTGAATCTAATAAATAAGGCTGTAAATATGTACTAACGTAATTAACTGCAATCATAAGCGGAACTTATTTGTTTAACTCGTTTAGCATGTTATAGGTTTATTACCTATAAAAAGTTTAGCGAAGCCGTGCTTTTTGTTTCCTAACCGTGGGTAAAATGGTTAAGCAGGATTCTATCAGATGAAAAAAAAAGTACATGGATTCCAAATAACCTACACAGATAGAAAATTAAAAAAAGGAAATAGCAGACATTACATCTTAATGACCTATCCACTAAAATCATTAGCACACTATTACAACAACTGTATAGAGTTTCGAAATTGTTAAGCAGAGTGTAGTTTTTGTAATTGCGTGATTTAATCCGGACACCCATATATGCACCTTTATGAACACTAAAATCTGAAACCGCTGATTGAAAAATACCACTAATGGACACCAGCGCCATCTGATAGAAAGTAGAAGAACTTATTCAACAAAACTTCAAAACTCATCGAATGGTGAAGGAAACAGAACATTAGGGGTATTCACTTAAACGCGTAAAAACCTCATAAACTGCAGAAATTTATACCCTCGTAAATGAACTGTCAGATTTTATATGGAGAATAGTTTACGCAGACCTTATAATTTTCCGCGACGATTTAGGCTCGGAAATCACTCGCGGAAAGTTACTCAAGTCGCAAATATCAAACAGCCGTATGAATTGTTTGTTTGATTCCAGATTTACAGTTGACGCGATTTACGCAATATCATTTCCGAGGGGTGTTCATTTAAAGCACCGCAGAAATTTAAACATTTAAGAGCTGCATAAATTTATGAGATTAAGTGAATACCCTTATTCTCGATTGTTCCGGTTGAAGTATTGGAATATTCGGTTAGAGTCTAGAATATTCGAAGCTTTAGTTGGCTGACAAGATGACTATAAAAAGGGTTGCGAAATCCGACGAGAGCGTAGTTCATTTTTAAACCTTGTGAAATAAAGTTCGAAAAAGTATCGGTAGTGTTTTAAAATAGGTAATTGAAAAGATTGTAATAAGTGGAAAAGTCGATTTTAAGTTATATTTAATGTAAACAAAGATTTATTAATGTTAAGTAAACAGAATAGTGATTTATCTTTTCGAATCCCAGCCGAATGTAACAATACATTCTCATTCTCAGAAGTGGATTTGAAGGAAAACAAAGTGAGCCAAGAAAATACAAACTCCCGTGATCATACTAAAAAAAGGCAAACATAATTCACCACCAAAACGAATCCAGGACCTGATAGGCAGAAACCCATAGCAGTAAAACGACAATCCTCAGCACACAAGGTAAACACACAAAAAGGAAAATACAATTTGTGTTCGAATCATACACCACTCACTGAATTGCTTTAAGTAAGGTATTGTATTGTGTATGCTGGTTATATATATTTTCTTGGACATGCATCTGTATATTCTCTTGTTTGAGACCGTGTAAAGTAATGTTCGAAAAAGTATCGGTAGTGTTATAAAAGTTTCGTTCGTGTACTTTCAGCGTAGAAAAATGAAAAATATCAAATCACAAAAATTGAGAGAGAAATCTCTCTATTTCCAGAGAAGTACCTGACCGGTTTTCTTACGAAAATTTTAAAAAATATCATTTCGACATTCGTAAAATAAACGGTAGCGGCAGAATCTACAAAATAAGTTGGATTTGAATTTATTATAAGCTAAAATACCTATTAAATCTACCATTTTGAATGCGCTGATATATTCTAGGAGAAAATTCAATTACAACTTCTTCCTCCGACATCGTTGAAGACGAAAATAAATGGAGTTTTATTTGTCAAACTTTTTGAGATGTCACTTAGATGACAGTTTTCATTTTTCAGTAAGTAGAAATTCGGCGAGTAGAAAATTACGAAAAAAATGAAAAGAGGGGAAATGGATTTCTGTCTCATTTTTCTCCAATTTACTCAGTACGTGGTCACAGTTTCTTAGCAAATTTTTAATAATTTTACGTTTACAAAAAAGGACCCGAACGAACCTAAAATAAGTGGAAATATTCCAATAAGTGGAAAAGTTGATTTAAAGTGATTATTTGTTAAAGTTAAGTAAACAGAATAGTGTTTTAACTTTTCGAATCCCTATCAATACCATCACTTCTCAACCTACTGCCATGAAGATGAAAAGTTTCGAAACGTCATTGTGCATATAAAAAGTTTTGAAAATATTAGTTGTGTTTTTATGAAACCTCGCCAGCCAGTACTTTGGCAGTTAAGGCACATTTCACATGCCAATTAAAACAACAACCTGCTCGCAACTGCTGGCAACAACTCTTGATTTTCTCCCCAGCCGGAGAGCTGCTGGCTGGCAGCTGGCTAAATTCAATTCACAATGAACAAATAGGTGGCGCTGAAAGCAACAAGTGGCTTAGAATTTCCGTACAATTTGCTTAAATTATAACTGCGTTCTTATCTCATGCACACAATATTACAGAAAAAAATGTCAGAATGTATCTGTATCTAATGTATCTACCAAATGCATAATTTTATACGAAATGCTGGTATGCTTTTAGGCTTATTGCCTAAATTCATTCGGCTGGCTTCATCTTGCTGGCAATTGTGCTGGCAACTGTCCAAATGAACTAGAACTGCTGGCTGGCGATTTTTCAAAAAATATGCCTAATTACGATGACAAACATCAAAATCGAAGCCGATTTGGCAAGTTATGGTGAATTTTTTTTTAAACTGTGCAGTACAGCCAATTTAACAAATCTGTATTAAAATCTTAGTTTTGGACTACAGTGGATTTGTTTCTCATCTACTATGTAATAATAAAAAAAAGATTATGACTGTTGTAAGCAAATATGTAGTACAGAACTGAAAATGAAGTAATGAATACATACTTTAGAATGGTTTATGCTTAGGACATTTCTCTTCCCAGTTTGCGAAGGCTTACTTCGAACCTATTCTTACAGTACCAATAACAAGCACAATAATTTGCAAATCGATAAAAAATTGGTAAAAATGCAATGCTTCGACTACTTCCAGTAGAACAAACGTTGCCATGGATAACTTGTTATTGCTGCTCTGCATTTTGTAGTTATTGTTCCTATAGGCATTGCAAACTTTCTGTTAGATAATATACGAACGAATAGATTCTGAAATTACTGTTTTAAATCGCTACACAATGGAAAATACCGGAGAAGGAGAAATCGAAATCAATGAATTTCTAAAATTTTTAAAAATTGCTTGTCATGTAAACGACCTAATACGAGATAACACGGAAACAACTTTCAATTTTATTGATTTTGATGAACTTGCTTCAAATAAAATTGTTAACGATCTTTATGGATTTTCTAAATGTGAACATATGGAAACCGTAGATTCTCTCCCAGTTGCAATGGATGCTACAACGGAAAAGGCAATAGGTGAGTCTCGTCACAGCCGCAGGAGCTCATCTAATAGTTTTGCTGCTAAACAAAAAGTGAATTCAAGAACGCATAGCAGTGACTGTATACACAACAGACAAATTCATCCCAAATTAACTGAAAAGCTCGACTATTTGATCAACGAAGGGGTTCTTGATTCCATATTGCCGTTTGTATGCCCCGTGGTACAAAGCAGTAACAATCAAAGCCATAAAAACGCTTTAAAAGTAAAGGCTCGAGAAAACAGTCCTGCTGCTTATCCAAAGTCCAATTCGTCTTTACAACCTGACTGCGAAGATTCAATAAATGATGAAACACGGGAGCTCCCAGTATCTGTACATTCCATAGAAGATGAAGCATCTACAGCAGTTATAAAAGACACGCGAACAATTTCGCGACGGAAGTCATCTTTAACATCTCGGATAAATTTGAGTATAGAAAATAAGAAACATGAGTATGTATTGTTTATTTATTTATTTATTTATTTAATAGCTGACTTATAATTAAAATTATAAGGCCTTAGATGCTCTGGCTGGATAGCCAGAGCATCTAAGGCCTTCGGCTATGTGGATACTGATACATAATATTTATATTAGGTTGTGTAAATTACATATAGATTGGGGTTATTAGAAAGGAGTTCTTTGGGATTGTTTTGGGGAAGGAATTTGTGCCTATGGTTGTGGAATGCCGAACATTCGGATAGGATATGGTGAATACTGATTTGTTGGCAATCTAAGGCTGCAGTTATAGCTATCAGTAAAATGCATCCGTAAAAACACGAAACAGAACAAAACTGAAACATTTAACCATAGCATATCATAGGAATTCAGTGGAATACTTCGTGAAACTGGTTGAGAAGTTGAACAGAAAAAGTTTTTCGTACGGAAAAATAAAGAAATTCTTTTTTTTTTTAAATTTAAAGATCAATTGCTTAATTTTTTTTTTTGACGAACTAGTTTTATAATTCAGAAGCAACTATTTAAGACCAAGATTAGGTTCAACGATTAAGTTTAAGTGCTCCAAAAAAGTAAAACAATTTTTTTACGGATGCATTTTACTGATAGCTATAACTGCAGCCTAAGAGTGCCTTTGGCGGTTTTGTTGGCGAATTCGTTGCCTGCGATCTGGACGTGACCTGGGACCCATATTAGTTTAGTATTGGGGGTTTTGCCGGTAGAGAAGGTTACGGATTAGGGAAGGTTAATAGGTTTGATTATTGATGTTGAGGATTCCATCAATAGATGACAGTGAGTCAGTGCAGACGGCAAATATTTTGTTGGAATTTTTTATGTATTGCAAGGCTTTTAGAATGGCAATCATTTCGGCAGATATATGGTATGTAGGGAGCAAAAACAAGAAGATCTTCTCACTTTCAGAAGTGACACTAAAGCCTACGTTATCTCCTACCTTTGGAACCGTCTCTATAGATGAAGGTGTAATCGCTTAAATTATTTTTGAGCTCAAGGAAACGGGCTCGGAATACTTCGGGAGGGGTATGAGCTTTTTTATTGTGGGTTCTTAGAGATGATACAACGCAGGAAGGTTAGAATAGCCAGTGTGGAGGAATGGGGCATAGGGTTGAATGGGTTTGTGAGGAATGTTGATTTCATTACAGGTGGCTATATGGCGCGTTCGATACTGGACGGGGTTTTTCCCTTATTTTTGGGTTTCTTAATATTTTATATAAAGGGGTATCTTGGCAGAATAAAATGGTTTTGTATAGCTTTAGAGTAGATTGGTAGCGTAGGCTTTCAATCGGTTGCATTTTCGCTTCGAACAGGAGGTGGTTAATGGGTGTTGTTCGGTAAGCGTTGAGGGCTTTTCTTTAAGGTTAAGGTGTATGGGTTGCAATTAAATTTTTGTAGGAAAGAGATTTTATTATATTTATCTTTTTTTTCCAGGCAATGCCTAGGATCTTAAGTCTACCAACTTTTTGTACAGACATCGACTATCCTCCGAGCCGATAAGATCGTTCCTTTCCGTTCTAATCGTTTCTCTTTCATCGTCGGTGTAATCCCGCTACTTCGTTAGCAATACAAATAAAACAAGTTCAAGCTATTCACGTGACCCGTTAGTGTGAAAAAAAAACTAGTGCCAAGTGCACAATCAAATCATTTGCAATGGCCTCCGGGCCAAGTAAATTTTCGGGCAACCGGTTTAGTGGGCTTGAGTTAGACCCGCAGCTGTCGAACCCAAAACAAAAAAAAAAAACAAAAAACCAACCTTTTCGCCAATCGAATTTAATAATCCCCTTTCAACTAGCACCAGCCTCTACAAACCCCAAATTCGTACTTATTTCGCCATCTGACAGCTCAAAACCATTCTCATCCTTTAGCATTTTTCTCCTCAAAAAAGCGATTAATAGTATAAGTACCAGTTACGAATACGTTACTTACTCAATTAAATTAATTAATTAAACTCCTCAAAAGGGACAGCTTATGCCCCTTGCCTTATTAATGTTCCAGAACAAGAAATCATTGATGAATTGAAACCCCAAGGCGTGATAGATGTTTACAAGTTTAAGAAATTCGAGGATTGCAACCAACGCACCACAGGCCTTGTCTTATTTACGTTTGACCTTTTCCGTCCTCCAAACACCATCAACATTGGTTGGTTTAACCTCAAAGTGGAGGAATATTTCCCCAATCCCATCCACCAAACGTTGCACAGGTAATGCGACCTGCAACAATTGCAACCTAACCTCTCACTCTCCATCTGATTGCGAGCGTGTATCGTGTGCTAACTGCGCTGAAGCGCATCCGTCATCTTCCAAACATTGCAAACGCTACTTACAAGAAAAAGAAATTCTCAAAATTAAAACCATTCAAAAATGCAGCCTAAATGAGGCAAAACAAATATATAGAAGCAAAAAATGCTACTATTCAAGAATCCTCATCGACCACAATCAACCCAACCGGGAGCACGAACAGTTCTTCTGATGAAGATGAGAGAAATAACCCCACTTCTCCCCCATATTGAATTCTATCTCTCCATCAACTATTTCTAGCTCTCAGGCCTCAGGAACCAAGTGCAAACCTGATATGATAACTACCGAACTGGAAAAGAAAATCAACCCAACCCATGACAATAATGCTCAAACAAACTCAAACGACTCTAATGACCAAACTCATTCAAACGACTCAAAAACTACTCTCTTCACGCTCAAACACCACACACCCACCTCTACAATCTCAAACACTAGCCACACTTCTACACTGCCAACTACAAACACACCTTCTCCTATCTCTAAAGTCACTCAAACTCTCATTAAAAAAAATACCCATTAATTCCAATATATTAACCTTAGCTTTCGAAATTCAATCGGAATCAAAATTCACAGTAGTGTCGGTTTACGTTCTATGTGATGTGATCAAGAAATCACTAAAGCGGACCTACTAAACATTCTTGCCCAAATTCAATCTCTGGTGATAAATACCGGGGACATAAGCGCCTGAAGTGTCCTGTGGGGTTCCAAAAACACCAACTCTAGAGGAGCAATTTGGGAAAGCTTCTTAATGGACACTAATTTCATGGTACTAAACGACGGCTCCCCTACACATTTTTCCACACAGTCCTTGCTTTTACATCAACATCGATATTACATTTTGCTCTCCTGAAATCTACACGAAAATTTCGTGGAAAATTTTGGATGATCTCTGGAATAGCGATCACTTCCCAATAATTTCTACTATTGTTATAGGGACTGTGTACCCCAAACCACATGTAAACACCAAATTTAAGACTGAATTTGCTAATTGGGCTTGTTTTAGCAAGTGCATCATAGAGAATTTATCAGTTTATCCCCCGTCCCACAACATCATTAATGAAGCAGCTTTGATACATAAAGCTATTCGTACGGCAGCTAACACTTCGATCCCCAAAAGTACGTCAATAAACCCCCGGAAACGCACAGTGCCCTGGTGGAACTCTATGCTTGTAGTTTTAAGAATCAATAAAACGGTGGCCTGGAAACTCTTTAAAAAATTTCCTACCCAAAATAATTTAATTCTGGGAATTCTGGGGAAGTTAAAAACAGCAAATCTATACGTCTAAGCGACTTTACCTCAACAATCTCCCCTAACTCCAATCCAAGCAAAATTTGGCATAACACCCCCAATCTGATCCACTGGATATATGCAACTACCTTGCAGTTACTTGGTCAGACCAATCAAAAGACAACAACTTTCAAGTCCACTTTAACACAAAAAAATTAGCTGCTTTAAATCTATCTGTTGACCCCGGTGCCTTCTCTAAATCAGCGAGTATATCGAATGCCCTATTACCAATATAGAATTAGAAACATGGTTAGCTAAACTTAAAGGTAAGATTCCCAGCAGGGATAGAATCATGTCACCATTCTATCCCTAGATTTTGAAAAGGCCTTTGACAAAATAGGAATCCACCTGGTTTTGGAAAAGTTATAAACTTGGGGCATTGGACCCAAAATGTTTAATTTCATTTCTTTTCTTCGTAACAGAAGAATTTGTGTTAGAACCAACAGCTGCTTTTCACAATCCCTTTCACTATTTAACGGGATCCCACAAGGCTCCCCATTATCCGTGGTACTATTTAATATCGCTTTTGATGACTTAAACCAAATTATGTAAAGAAAACGACCAACACAAAACAAAAATTTTACTTAATAAAGCCATCGATGATATTTTAAACTGGTCCTCATACTCGGGAGCTAAGCTCGCTCTAGAGAAATGTAAGACTCTACACATATGCCGTAAGACTTCTTGCAGTAAACTTCCACTTAGCATTAACAATATAAATATCCAAAATGTTAAGTTCTTAAGTATAGTAAGCTTTCTAGCGAGTAAAAATTGTAACGCCCATATTAACACGCTCTGTAGTATCACTAAATCACTAGTTCGAAGCAAACTCAGCTATGGTCTGTTTATCTATGGAAATTCTCAAAAATCCACGCTAAACCTCAACAAAGCACCCTATCACCAAGCCGCTCGTAGAAGTATAAACGCATTCCCCACCACGGCTGTGAGGAATATGTTGATAGAAGCCAACCTTCCTTCGAAGAATGTGCCCTCGTGTCCAGGGCCAAACTTTATATTAAGTTTTCCTTCTCCAATGAATCTATTCTGGACAAAGATATTAACCCTGCTGTGAACGCGAAAGCTCCTAAACGAATAAAATCAGCTATCTCCCAGACACTTTTGACGTCAAGGCTATTACAAGTGCCTTTCAAACAACTCGGGAATTACACAATAAAGTATCCACCTTGAACCATAAAACACACATCTCTTATTATGGATCTCTTGGCCTATCAAAAAGAAAACACTCCTTTTCCGCACATTATTCCTCGATATCTCCTCCAATCTAAGAGCCAAAGGATGGAAATTCGTTTACACTGGTGGATCCAAAACACAAAATAGCACCTCATTCGCCGCCGTTCACGAAGACGGCAACTTGATCAGCATAGACTTATTAAATGGAAAAGCATCCATCTTTACTGCCGAAGCTACAGCCATTCTCAAGACCACAGCGGCAACCTCATATGTTCTGACAGCCTATCGGTTATTAACGCCATACAAAACCCCAACCATGACTCTGCAATAATCAACAGGATCAGAGACTATATAATAAAATCACCAAGGAAAATAAAAATTATGTGGATCGCAATCCCAAGTCACACTGGAATAAAAGGGAACGAGTTTGCTGATGCAGCGGCTAACCTCGCGCACAACTCACCAGTCCACTCATTTTATTATATGACCAAAAGGGACATGAAAAGAAATATCAACTCGTGCCTAAAATACTGTTGCATTCGGCTGGGATTCGAAAAGATAAAACACTATTCTGTTTACTTAACTTGAACAAATCACTTTTATTTATAAGACCAATATCACTTAAAACAACTTTTCCACTTATTAGATCCTTTCCACTTATTATCACTACCGATACTCTTTCGAACTTTACTTCACAGGGTTTAAAAACAAACTGCAGTCTCATCGCATTTCGCAACCCTATTTATACTCCCACTAAAGTTTCTCGAATATTCCATACTCCAACCGGAACAATCGAGAATGTACTAGTTTCGTTTTAGACCATTCACCATTCGATGAGTTTCGTTCAGAAAGTCCGAAGGTTCGTTAAATAAGTTCATCTACTACTTTCCATTAGCTGGCGCTGCGGTGAATAAGAGGTACTTTTCAATCCACACTACAATATCCCCCTCTTAAACTTGTTCGTCCCGAACAAATGCGTCAACATTTTCCCCAATGTAACGATGAAGACGATCCACATGGACAACTTTGAGTTTGCCTCTTCCTCGTTGTATTCGATAGACCACGTCGTTAATTCGCTTGACTACTCTATAGGGCCCCTCCCAATCCTGTTGCAACTTGGGTGACATGCCTTTTCTTCTATGGGGATTGTACAGCCATACCAGATTTCCTTCCTCGAATCCTGTAGTTGTTGCTTTGGCATCGTACCTCGTCTTCATGCGGTCGCTGGCTATCTTGATCTTATCCCTAGTTCATCGATGCACGTCCCTGATGATTTCACTGAGGTCGGTATAATAATCGTCCAAATTCTTGGGTTCCTCAGTTGGAGATCCGCACATCAATTCACTAGGTAGCCGGACTGTTCGACCAAATCACTCTGGTCTTCGCCTGCAACCTTAGATATGTGTTCATTCAAGGTTCTGTTGAAGCGTTCTACCATCCCATCTGATTGTGGATGGAGCGGCGCTGTTCTCGTCTTTTTAATCCCAAGTAACTGGCATACTCCTTGGAAAATCCTGGACTCGAAGTTTCGGCCTTGGTCCGAGTGCAATTCCAACGGTACACCAAATCTGCTCACCCAGTTGAAAACAATCTGCTCCACCACGGTTTTGGCTTCTTGATTAGGGATAGCAAATGCTTCTGGCCACTTACTGAAGTAATCCATAACCACGAGGATATAACGATTTCCATTAATCGTTTCAGGAAACGGTCCGGCAATGTCAACTGCAATCCTTTCGAAAGGGGCTCCAGCATTGTATTGGTGCATTTTTCCTTGAGTTTTCACTCTCGGGCCTTTGCTGGCCGCACACGTGACGCACTTTCTGCACCAGTTTTCTACATCATCCCTTGAATGGATCCAGTAAAAGCGCTCTCGCACCTTTTCCAGCGTCTTATTTATTCCCAAGTTGCCCCCGGTTACTCCATCATGCAGTTCTCTTAGCACTTCGCTTACTTTCGACCTGGGAACAACAAGCTGCATCACGAACGACTTTCCATCCGAGCTTTCCCATCTTCTCCTCAAAATGCCATCCTGTACATGAAGAGAGTCCCATTCAGCTCAGGGCTCCTATTGGATATCTCCTGCCAGTCTGGTTTTCCCTCATGCTCCTTCCAGGCGAGAATCGGCTCGATATCCGGATCTTCCCTTTGAGCCTCCCGGATGTCTCTCGCAGTCCAGCCACCAATGGTCTCAGCTCTCAGCCTCTTCACAGAAACGGCTTCTTTTTCCTCCTGACGCACGCAATGTTTGCAATCGGCTTTGCAGGGTCGGCGGGAGAGAGCATCTGCATTAGAGTGAAGGGTTCCCTTTCCAACATAGTGATGAATATTCACCTGGCCCAGATGGTATTCCCGCTATATTTCTCAAGAAGTGTTCCCTTGTTCTCTCCTATCCCCTCTTTCAGCTCTCGCTTTCCCAAGGCGACTTTCCTCAGATATGGAAGTCCTCTTTCATAACACCGATTCATAAAAAGGGGTCAAAGAGCGAAGTTAGTAATTATCGCCCGATAGCCAAACTTTCGCACATACCCAAACTCCTCGAAAGTATTTTGTACGAATCCCTAAGCTTCCAATGCAAGTCTTTAATTTCCCCAAACCAACACGGCTTTCTTAAAGGTAGATCAACAACCACAAACCTCGTTGAATTCGTGTCATCTGCCCTATCGGCCATGGAAAGTGGTAAGGAAGTTGATGTTATTGCAACTGATTTTAGCAAAGCTTTTGATAAGATACCGCATAAATTAATTTTTTCAAATTGTCTGCCCTCGGCTTCGAACCAATACTGCTAAAATGGTTATCATCTTATTTGGAAAACCGTTTTTATAGTGTTCGCTTCAGGTCCATCCTATCCGCCCCTTTTCTTGCAACCTCTGGTGTACCACAAGGCAGTCACCTAGGTCCCCTTCTCTTTATCTTAACTATAAACGATCTTGAAAGGGTCATTAAACACTCCTCTATCTCTCTCTATGCCGACGATACCAAATTTTTTCAAGCACATATGTTCATCACAAGACCCCTGTCTGCTGCAACAAGACCTAGATAGTTTTTCTATCTGGTGTCTCAAAAACATGCCAATCTATCACCTTATCACGTAAGCACAACAAACCCCCTCCCCGTCTATACCTACCTAATAATCACCCTATATCCATCGTACAGTCTCTTCGCGACCTTGGCATATTGTACGACTGCGAGCTTAATTTCCGTTCGCATATCGAAGAGATAATACGTCAAGCCAATTCATCCCTTGGATTCATTAAACGATGGTCAAAGGAATTCTCCGACCCCTACGTGACCAGATCTCTCTACACCACTTTTGTCCGCCCACTCCTCGAATACGCCAGCCAAACGTGGTCACCCTTTCACCAAGTGCATATAAGCAGAATCGAAAACATACAAAGACGTTTTCTTCGATTTGCACTCCGCGGTCTTTCTTGGGACGATCCCCTTATTCTTCCTCCCTATCAAGACCGCCTCAAACTCATTGACTTGAATAGTCTTGAGGATCGCAGGGATACTGGAGACATTCTCTTCATTCATCGACTCCTATCGGGCTCTATCGACTGCCCGTCTCTCTACAACTCAATCTTCTTCAATACAAACCCTCGTAATTTAAGACACCCCCGCCTATTCTATCTACCAAACCACCGCACGTCCTACGGCTCCAACGAACCATGCTACGGAAGGTAAACTCAAACATTTCCATTTTCGATTTTAACCGCAGCACTCCCTCCACTAAGCTCAGTCTCCTTAACTCTAAACCCTAGCCTTGAGTCCTAGTTATAAGTCTTAGTTTTTAGTTCTAGTATTATAATTTTGTTTTTGTAGCTTGTAGTAAGCCTAATAAATGGGGACATTGGTCCCCACCAAAATTAAAATTAAACCAAAATTCGATGCTGTATTTCGTAGTCATACATCTGCAGCCGTTCGATCCACCTCGCGACTTGTCCTTCAGGATTCTTAAACTGCAGCAGCCACTTTAAAGACGCATGATCGGTGCGAAGAATAAATTTGCTCCCATAAAGGTACTTGTGGAAGTGCTTTGTTGCCAGAATTAACGCGAGAAGTTCCCGTCTGGTTACACAGTAGTTCCTTTCTGGCTTGGAGAGAACTTTGCTGAAGTAGGAAACTACTTTCTCTTGTCCATAATGCACTTGCGAAAGGACGGCTCCAACTCCCACATTACTAGCGTCTGCATCCACAATAAATGTTTTTCCAGGAGTGGGATACGCTAGTATGGGGGCGTCACACAGTTGCTGCTTAAGTTTTTCAAAGCTCCTTTCGCACTCACTTGATCATTTGAATCGTTTTCCCTTTTCTGTCAGTTGGTGCAAGCTCTTGGCAATCCCGGCAAAGTCCTTCACAAACCGTCTGTAGTAGGTCGCAAGTCCCAGGAAGCTCCTCAGTTGATGTTTGTCTTTGGGAACCGGCCAGTTTTTCACTGCGTCGACTTTCTCTGGATCAGTCCTGACTCCCTCGGAAGAGATGATGTGCCCGAGATATTTTACTTCTGGTCTAAAAAGAGCGCACTTTTTCGGGTTCAGCTTTAATTGAGCGCTTCGCAGTCTCTGGAACACTTCCTTCAAATTATCTCGATGTTCTTCAAACGTTTTGCCCACCACGATGACATCATCTAGATACACCAAGCAGGTTTTCCAAGTTATGCCCAGCAAAACCCGCTCCATTAGCCGTTCAAAGGTGGCTGGAGCATTGCACAGTCTCGTGATGCCGTCTTTCTTCTTGACCAATACAACAGGTGACGCCCATGCACTTTTCGAACTTTCAATCAGCCCTTCGTTTTCCATCGTCGACACCATTTCGGCAATCTCCGTCTGCTTAGCCAATGGTAGTCGCCTGGGAGGCTGACGTATAGGTCTTGCGTCTCCTGTGTCGATTCGGTGTTGTACGAGATGTGTCCGACCATAGTCCCCGCTCTGCGAAGCAAATATATCAGCGAACTCGTTGATTAGGTCCCCCGCCATGGCTTGCTGTTCCTGAGTCAACTCACTATGCCCAAATATATTTCTTCCCATCTCCGCCATTTCCCTGGATGAAAGAGGTTTGGTAGGACCCTCATTGAATAACTTTGCAACCGCAGTAATCGGTACGCACTTTCCAATCCATTCCCCTCGCTTAAGTTTCAGGCTGCTATGCTCGACATTTAGGACTCGTACGGGAACCATGTTGTTTTTAGGTTCTACAAGCATCTTACCAACGACGTAGTTTTGATAATGATTTTCTGGATCTGGCTCAACTAAGTAGAATCGGTGGCTCCCAGGATCACCTTCCAGTTTTGTCCAAATAAGTGTTTCTGAAGAAGGTGGTAACGTCTCGTCTTCACTGATGACTGTCCTTAGAGCTGTGACATTCTCGTCCCCGTAGATCATGGGAATCTCGACGTTTATGTACTTTAGTACTTTCAATCCGATGTCAAGTACTACCCCATGCGCCTTCATAAAGTCGATTCCGATGATGCATTCGTCACATATATCGGCCACTAGGAAGCTATGGGAGAAGACTAATCCCGCAAGATTTATTGTTAACAGTACTTCTCCATACACCTTCGCCGTTGCTCCAGTTGCTGTTTTCAGACGTTATAATGGAAGCGGTGGCACCGGTGTCGATGGTGGCCACATACTTTTTCTGGCCGATATGCGCTTCCACTGTCAAACTCTTGTTACCTCGTTTTGTCTGGGAAACCTGAATTGTGGTCCTGGGGGCGTCGATTCCAGATACCAACTTCTGCCCCGCGAAGTTGGTTCTTACGCGTTTCCCGACTAATAATTTTGAGAAGAGTCATCCGCTCAGATGCCCCTTCGTTACGACTCCTAGCATTGCAGTGCGGACAACTAGCCTGTCTGGGTGGTGCTCTGCACTGTCGCTGTAGGTGTCCTATCTTGTTGCAATTCCAGCATCGGATCGGTCCTCTGCGAGCACTGTTTCGTTCTACGACTTCTGCCCTTTGGCACGAGCGGTTGTTAACTCTCTCACGCGGTGAAATCCTTGTGATGCTTGATCGGCAGCTTTCATTGTCAGCGCAAATGCCAGTGCCTCAGGGAGAGTTTTCTTTCCAGTTGTCGGTCCTCTATGGCTTAGATGAACGCCTCTACAGCCATTTCGTTGATGACATCCTCGCCGGCATTGGGATACGACAAATGCGCCAGACGTTCGATATCCGCTTGCAACTGCTGGAGCGTTTCTCTCCGCTTCTGGATTCTACTGCGCAGTTGTACCCTGGTATACCTGCTGCATATGGTCACCACCAAACCGCATTTCGATAGCCTTAACCAATGCGTCGTAGTTGCGTTGCTTTTCTTCGGATATAGTTTGAAGCAACTCTGCAGCGGTGCCTCGAAGTGCCAGCGTTAGTGCAATGGCAGCCGCTTCGAACTGCCTCAATATCGACAGATCTCACTTCTCACCCAACCTATCTAACTACCACAACAAAAGCGATGAACACCGTCTTCGTTTGGCTACGCCTAGGCCACACATCTGCTACGCACCAACATCTGCTTAAAAAGGAAAATCCGCCTAGATGTGAAACATGTAACGCGAAGATTGATATCAACCAACCATGTACTGCGTATATAGGCGACACCCGCAACTGCACAACAAACCCACAATCACTTTACAACAACTCCTCACCATACGAGATTCTTAGGATACCCTCTTCAGAAAATATTAATTTGATATTTAATTACATAAATAACTCGAACTATATAATTTCATCGATCTATTTAATTGAACCAAATTTAAGTTCTTCAATATAATATTCATCAGAGCGGAGGCCTATGCAGCTGGTGCTCTTTTATTAGCCTTAAGATATTTATTTTTAATATATATACAGAATCCTTGCTCGTATCCATTATTCCTTACCAAATGGAGCAATGTCGGTCGGGATTTCGTCAAAGATCTCAGAGCTGTTCTGCAACGACACGTCTCTACTTTTCAGAATTCTTAAAATTACTTTTATAATTTTATTTTTTCAATGTTTATAAATCTCGAACAATCACATTGCCATGCCAGCTCTGATTTCATTTAGGTAACCGATAATACAGTAAACCTAACGTTCTAATGTACAGTAGAATGCTGTACTACATATTTGAACCATTCTTCGACATACTATATATGCCTTAATAATTATAAAAAAAAAAAAACTTTTTGTAGTATGAAATTGCTTGATAGAATATTGCAGGAGCATCTGTGTTTTCGGCAGATGTGAAGGTGTTTGCTTTTTTCTAGGGATAATTTGGCTCCAGAGTATTTGCACCAGGATTATATGTCTTGGAAGGTGGGGAGGAGGTATTAGGTTAGGTAAGGTTAGGTGGCAATTATCCGTTAATACGGAGTAATTCACTTAGACCAAGTAAGGTCCATTGTGATACCACATGCAGAGTCAGTTATTTCCGTTACTCTTGGAACCATTTCGAATTTTGGAGAAATTTCCGTATTTTGTTGATATCCGTTTCGGCAATATCAGCAAGCTCCCCGAAGAAGTACTCTCCTAGAGTCTGCTTTCTAATCGAGGATAGCGCCGGGCAGTCACATAGTAGGTGGAACGGAGTTTCCTCCTCCTCCTCATCCATGCAACTGCGACAGAAGTCATTAGCGATAACTCCGAGCCTTGCGGCATGTCTTCCTAGTATACAGTGGCCTGTTAGTACTCCGACAAGAGTTCCGATATGTGTTCTACTGACGTTTAACAGGACCTTTGTCCTGCGCCGATTTATTCGTGGCCAGGTCTGTTTTGCATGGTTGCAGGTGTCAAGTTCCCGCCATCTCTCACTAGCCTGTTGCAGTGCTAGTGTGGAGATGTTGTATCTTACCGTTTCAATTGGCACATGGGGTTCTCCTTTACCAGTAGAGAGTTCCATTTTCGTGCCGTTCCTTGCTAGTTCGTCTGCTTTACAGTTACCTGGTATATCTCTATGGCCAGGGACCCAGCACAGCGTTAACGTGCACCTATCCGCGATCTCATTTAAAGATTTGCGGCAGTGCCTGACTAATTTGGATCTTAATATTGGTGATTCGAGTGCTTTAATAGCTGCTTGACTGTTAGTATAGATGACGATATCCGAGTTCGATATCGATCTCACCTTCAGTAGTTCAGCGGCTTCGCGAATAGCCATAACTTCTGCTTGGAAGACACTACAGTTATTTGGTAGTCTGAAAGACTGGTTTAGGGAGAATGAAACCGAGAAAATCCCGGCTCCTACTCCGTCCTCTGTCTTCGACCCATCTGTGTATACTTCTAGCGTATTTTTGTCTATAACCGTATTCTCTTCCCATTGCTGTCGGTCGGGAATACTAGTCTTGTATTTAATATTGAAGTCTAGGACCGTGTTTTTAGAATATTGGCATGCCCTATGTCACTGCTTCTCCACTGCAGTGATTCTCTCAGACGCAATGCCGATTTTGCCGCCATCTCCTTACCGTGTATGTCCAAGGGCAGAATGTGAAGCATGGTTTCCAGTGCCGCGGTTGGTGTTGTCCGTAGGGCACTGGTCAGACAGACACATGCCACTCTTTGGATTCTATTTAGTAGAGAGAGGTAGCTTATTTTATCTAGTGCTGGCCACCAGACGATGATTCCGTACATGAGTATCGGTCTGACTACTGCTGTATACAGCCAGTGCATTATTTTTGGGCTGATGCCCCATCTGAGGCCCAGGATCCTTTTGCAGGAGTAAAGTGCAGTAGCGGCCTTCTGAACGCGTTCCTGCAGGTTTAGTTTCCAGCTCAGTTTCCTATCCAGAACCACACCTAAGTATTTGGCGCTGTCAGAGAAGCTGAGGAGGTATTTGTTTTTCTTAATTTTTTGATAATTGTAAAATCTTCAGGATAGGATGTGGGAGAGTTTATTGAAAGCAATGAGAAATAGGGGAACTGATAAGGGAGACCCTTGAGGGATACCGTTATGGAGAGGTAAGGAAACGATAAGGCGTTTTCAATACGGACCAAGATTTTTCTATTCGTCATAAAATTATATATAAATATATCTGATGATATTGGGTCCTACTTTCCAAGTTTTAAGTTGATCGATAACTGTGCGTGAGCGCCGATTTTATCGAATGCTTTTGTAAAACCAAGGGAGATAAGCCAAAGGTGTTTTTTTTTGATAGGGAGCCATTAATATGGTGGTCGAGGAATAGTAGAGAGTCGATTACTGATTTGCCTTTTTTGAATCCCATTTGATGACTGCTAAGAAGTTTGTTGTGGGAAACAAACCACCAGAGTCTGTTGGCTATTATTTTGTCGAGAACTTTGGCGCAGCAGGGATTAAGAGATATAGGTCTGTACGATTTCGGAAGGGATTTTTCAGAGTTAGGTTTAAGGATAGGGATGACCATACTGTTTTTGTATAGTTGGGGGATGTTACTATGAATGAAAATGGAATTACAATATCTTAGAAGTCTAGCTTTCACAGAGGGAGAGAGGTTTTTTTATCATAGGGTATGATATTCTGTCATTGGCTGGAGTCTTGCCTTTAAGTTTGGTTAAAGCTGAGTCTAGTTCCGAGGGGCTGATGTCCCTGTCGATGATTTCAGCATTTTTGGATGGGGAGTAGGAAATGGTAGGGGTAGTTAGCAGTTTATTGTGACGGAAGGAAGCTGAGGGAAGTTAGAGTCATGGGATTCTTTGGACCAAAATTCAGCGAAGTGTTTCGCAAGGCTGAAGGGGTTAGTTATATTGACTTTGGAGTGATCTGTAGGCGTAATGGCGTGTATGGGAGAGGTCTTGACGCCACAGAACCTTTTTATGGTAGACAAGATTTTAGCAGTAGGCGTATTGGGGTTAATTTCGGAGGTAAGTTTTTGGATGGATTCGGTTTTCGGAGTTTTAATTTTTCTTTTGAATTGGGCGTTGGCTCTTCTGTAATTGATAATGCTTTCAGTGGAAATATTGCGTCTTAAGGATTGCCAAAGTTTTGTTTTTTCTGCTCTTGATTGTTCCAATTCCTTGTTCTACCAAGGGACTTTTTGCCTTTTTGTCGAAATAGTTGATTGGGGAATGGATTGGTTAGCGCTTTGGAGGATAATTTTGTGAATATTAGCTGATTCTTTGTTAAGATTATCACTAATAGGGTGTTCAGTACTGTATTTGTCTAGAAGATTTTGATAAATATCTCAGTAAGCTTCGACGATTTTGAATTTGGGTTTTCTTTTGGGCGGGCAGGATGTCGTGTGGAATATGGAAATAATGATGGGGAAGTGATCACTCCCACATAAATCAGTAAAAACGTTCCAATTGGTGTCAACTGCTAGACTCGGGGAACAAAAGGAAAGGTCGATGTGGGTGAAAGATGAGTGGGTGCTGAAGTGTGTGGGGAATCCGTCATTAAGAAGTTGGTAGTCAGATTTTGTAAGAAACTTGGAAATGGTGTTGCCGCGGTGGTTATTTTTGGGCGAGCCCCAGCTAGAGTTCCAGCCATTGAAGTCGCCTAATACTAGGCATGGTAGATGTTGATGGTCAAGGACGTTTTTCAGATTCTCAATGTTAAAAAATTGCGTAGGGGGAATGTAGGCATTTATTATTGAAAATTTGAGTTTAGATGTTATTGTGATGCCAAAGGCTTCGAAATCATTGTTAAGGTTAACCGGGCTGTGTTGTATCGAAGAGTGAAGGATAAGTTTTGAGGGATAAGGTGGTAGTTGACTGGAATGGGAATGTTATTTGTAGATGTAAGGTGAGTTCCTTGTAACTCTATTATTTGTGGAAATAAATATATCCTTTCTAAATTTTTGCTTTAATAATACTGGAGTAATGAAGTTAATATTTTATGAAAATAAATGTTTAAAATTGTTATTTAAAATCACATGATAAAATCTGTCTTGTAACGACTTAACAAACTTCAACTCACACGTTAAATTTTCTCGAGTTTATAAGAATCGTTAGCAAATCTTTTGGAGAATTACAAATTGTTATTGAATCGACACAATGATATTTCTATTGAATAAATTTATAGTAATTGAACAAATTTGTAAAATTTCTTGATTTGGTTGAACATAAATATGAATTTTAACAAATTTGTACTTGTAACCAACAAAGAAAATTAACTTTTGATGAAACGGAAATAATGAAATTTATACAAATATCCCTTTGTAAACAACAAATAGAATTTTATAACACAAACATTTTCTGAAACATTAAAAATCGATTTTTCCACAAATATGGTAAAAAAATGCTTGTAAACAACAATTTGTAAGTTGGTGAAATAGGCCACTGGTGGACAGCATAATCTTTATATATATAATTCTTCTGTACGTGTGTTATAATCGAACTCCTCCTAAACGGCTGGACCAATTTTAATGAAATTTTGTGTGTGAGTTTCAGTAAGTCCAAGGATGGTTTAGATTCACATTTGGTGAAAATTGGCCAAACCAAAAAAAATTTGGTTTTAACAATTTTAAGAAAATATTTGTTATTGCCCAAAGTGTTTCTGTGAAAATTTGATCGAAATTGGACAAAAGGACGTGGTACCTCTAATATTAAAAATTTATACATTTTAAGTGCTAAGGCGATGATTCTGTCATCCTCAATAGGTACCCTGGATCGGATTGAGCAATTCAGAAAAGTACTCGCTTCATCTGCGCAAGATGTTCTCCTCTTTAGAAAGAAGTGTACCATCTTTGGATTTGACTCCTTCAATAATGTTCATCTTCCTTCATCTAAGACGGCGGATGGTCTGCCAGAACACCTTGCTTGCAGATCTGTGGTTACGGTCTAATTGCTCGCCGAACTCCTTCCAAGATTGTTCTTTGGCTGCTTTAACAGCCAACTTGCAAGTTCTTCGCCCTTCATGTACCGGTTTCGAGAAGGTGAGTCTCCCAAGTGAATTCAGACCTTGAAAGCCTTCTTCTTCTCTCTGATGGCTTCTTGAACTCCGGGCGTTTTAAACGGGCCACACCGACCAGCTTCACTCTGCAAACATGTCCTGCAGAGGCAATGAACAACTGCCATTCTTCCTCTACATTCAATGGAACATTTACCTGCTGTGCAAATTCCTCCCGTATCCCATCGTTCTGTAGCCCCTCCCACCGTATGCGCGTAACCATCCTTGATTTACGCTTTGGCAGGATAGGTATTTGATCGTTGAGATACAATTTACACAACACCAGGTGGTGATCAGTTGACAGTTCAGGCCATCTCAACACATAAACTTCACAAACCATCCTTTTAATACACGACGGTACCACAAAGTAATCTACCAGTAACTTCTCCCCGTTCGCGTTTTGATCAGGGTCACCGTATTTCCCAATCACACTGCCCCATGTCGTTAAGTCCACACCCACGTAAGCATTGAAGTCACCCAATAGGATATAAGAATCCATATCTACAATCTTTTTAAGAGCTGCATCAACTTCATCCAATAAAGCTGCGTACCACGACTCCATATTCGGTGCATACACCTGCACTAGAGATGGAGTTGATCTTTCAAGCTTAAGCTTTAAGATCGCAACCACTCCAATACTCTGCCTGCCAGCCTGGGACTTGTGAGTATCCCCACTCCCGCCTGAGCATACCTACATTGAAGGTGCCACTCCCGACATGCAGAGTTTCCACCCATCCGCAAGGTGCACAGTTTCAGAACCCGTATATAAAATATAAACACAATTTAAGTGTATATCTACTGAACTTTCGATTTTATGTTTTAGTACTGAAGTCGTTATACACGTCTGCGATGAGATAAAAAATACTTCACGAGATTTTACTTGTCCGCAAAAACTTCTAGTCAGTAAAATGGGATATTTTGCCGATGTAACAGCTGGACAAAAGCTCGAAGATATGGATATATCTGTACATTGCGATATTCAAATCTTCGAATGGCTTATGAAATGGATTAAGAAAAATCCCGACCAACAAGACTCGTTACCGCAATTAGATGCCATAAACGTAGTCCCAATTTTGGTATCTGCAAGTTTCCTTCAGGTATTATGCTAAGCATTGTATATGAAAGGAGGTTTAAATGATCAAAAAATTGTTTTTAATTTTCAGATGGAGCCGCTTTTGTTGGATTGTCTATCGTTTTGTCATGCGCGACTTACGGATGTAGTTCGGTCTTCAACGAATCTATCATGCTTAAACGATTCAATCATTACAAGACTGGCTGCTATGTTTACCAACTTAGAACTGGAAGTTGTAAAAGACAAAAAGGAACGTGTAACCCCGAGGCTTTGGACTAAACTTATTCAAAGTCTCAGTGAACCGGAACCACAAGCACTACGTGGCCATTATTTTACTTTAGCTGGACTATTTCGTTGTTCTAGGTAAATAAGTACACAAAACGAGTTATTCTATCCATCTGCATTTTAAATGTACCTAACCTAAATGTTGCAAAGTGAACTATCTCTTGTATATTCGCAGATGTTGTAAATGTCTTACTCAGACAATGAGTTCATACATCAGTTGTCTTCCCTCTAATATTCGGCTTAATAGATGGGGCCAATTAGTAAGTCAACATACGCGAGAGTTGTCATGGGACTTGTCCAACTATATTTCATCATTGTTTAAAGAACTAAAATCTTGGCGTAGAGTTTACTGGAAATTGTGGGGACATTGTCATTTTCTTTATTGTTGTATTTGTGAAACACATTTTCCAATCTATCAGGTAAGTGAAAACATTACACCACAGTCCCTTAAAACTTAACTTGAAAAACTTTAGATGACTTGGTGCAGATTTCATCCAGATGCAGCTCAATTTTTAGGACCGGCTACTGAAGGTCGAATAGCTGGTCCTGCCGGTCGATATCCTTGTTGTGGTCAGCAAGCATTTCGTTACGAAACCCTGCCTGGCCCAAATGTATGTTTTCGATTGTTATACGTTAAACCGTAGGTATTGCCGAATAATGTTATTCGTTAAAAATCGTCTTGCAACTAGAAATTAATTTGCATTGGGGTTATTTTGTTTTTAGTTCATTTTGTCAATTGTTGCATGTTGTGTTGCTTGCTGTTGGGAATGAAGATATATCATTTAAATAGACGCCTAAATTAAGTAAAAGAAAAAAAAAGTTTCTTAAATCCATGTCTCGAGGCGTGATATTGTTACATAAGAGAACACGGTCGTAATATGTCTTCATTTCTAAACTAAGAGGATCAACCATTAAGGATTATGTGGGCTTAATAAATTGTGAAAAATGGAAGGAATCGGTCAATTCAATGTGATCGCAACTTTTCTGCTTCTTCCTTAAAGCAATGTTGGACTTTTTTTGTACAATTTCTAGGGGTGCCAATTTAGGGAACATAGCGTTCTTATAGAAAACGATCGTGATCGCGCTATACTGTCTTTGTTGCAAATTGCTGCTGAAGGAGGCAATCTTTTTGAAAGTCCGCCATTAAAGCTGCGCGAAGAAGTATCCAGCAATTCAATGGAACCAAGGTGGATTGGTCTGTGCTTAATGCCGATCAAGTGTCGGCCCGGTTTACTTCCAACATTAAATGCTGAAGGTAAGATCCGTGTAATATTTGCTCGATTATCAAAATCCAAATTCGAAATGCAAAAGCATATTTTAATTAAATATCACATTTTTTTCAGAATATCACACCAAATTATCAAGAAAGTTGCGACTCGGTGCTTCATATTTTGCAGAATCAAGTAGTGAAACTGATACCAGTGACACTCCAGAGAGATCTAAGAAGTTTCCGCCTCGCAATTTTTCTACAAGCAGTGATGGGTGTGAGTCAGAGAGCAGCAGTGTAAAGCGAGTGCATAGGAGACGGAATCGGAGGTAAAGTAATCATCTTCATTAGGCTTTATAAAAGGTCCGCCAAATAACTTTTTTTTTTTGAAAATGCTATAAAAAAAAACTACTGAATGTTTTCTCAAATTTCTTTTTTTATTTGAAAGTACAATCCTTCCGGTTAATAATGGAAAATAATTTCATTCAAATGGCTGCCTCGGCTGGCCATGCAGTAGCCTACACGATCGGTCCAATTTTTAAGCACATTATAGATTGTGTGCAGCTGTATTTCACCAATGGCTTCACGAATATTGTTCTTTAAAGCGTCAATTGTCTCTGGCATGTCGGCGTAACACTTATCTTTTACGGCACCCCACAAATAATAGTCCAACGGTGTCAAATCGCAGCTCCGCGGTGGCCAAACGACATCAGCTCTGCGGCTGATAATGCGATCTTCAAAAACAAGGCGCAAAACATCGAGTGTAGCTTCGGCTGTGTGGCACGTAGCGCCGTCCTGTTGAAACCAAATGTTGCCAATATCTTCCTCTTAAATTTTTGTGAACAAAAATTCGTTCAACATGGCCCGATAACGATCGCCATTGACTGTAACGGCCACTCCTTGCTCATTTTCAAAGAAAAATGGCCCAATTATGCCTCACGCACACTTTCTGCCACAGCAGCAACTTTCTCGGGTGTACGCAATGTTTTTGGCTTTTCACGCTTTGGTTTATCGATGAGGATGCCAGTTTCTTTCACTTTTTTCACAAGATGACGAACATACGGAGCTGACGGTGCTTCTCTACTTCCAAAATCCGTACGTAATTTTCGCACACATACTGCAAAGTAATGTCGCAATATTTCCCAGCGTTGTTCAAGCGTATACACAACCATATTCGTTCAGCGGAAGGATAAAACTAATTATCTGTCAAATCAGACATGAGCTAAGTGTTACCATTCGCGAAATAAGCACTAGTTGAAAAAAAAAAACGTTAGATGGCGGACCCTTTATTTAGGAAGGCATATATGAAATTCTTAATTCAATTTGGTTGGTTCGATTGATCATATTTTAAAGTCGTTTTTTCAAGATTTGGGTATATTGGAATGTAATATACACAAAATTTCAATATGTTTAGAATTGAAAATTTCGATTGAGTAGGGGAACACCATAAGGTGGGGTTCTCTCACCGCTCATCTGGCTCCTAGTAGTAGACGAACTGTTCAAAATACTAGAAAAGGAAGGCTTCATTTTGAGCGCATACGCAGACGATGTAGTAATTCTAGTCCCAGGTAAGTTTTCTCCAGTTCTCAGCGACCGACTCAGTTACTCACTATTATTAGTCAACAACTGGTCGCGGGACGTGGACTGGGTTCTAACCTGTCCAAGGCACTGATCTTGCTGTTTACGATAAGGAGGATGACTCCTTAATTTAATCCACCAAGAATGGGTGGGGTGGGTCTAAAAATATCAAAAACAGCGAGATATCTGGGCATAATCCTGGATTTCAAGTTCAGCTGGAAGGAAAACATAGAGGATCGCATAAAAAAAAATGTGCACGACGTTTATTGCGAATCTCGCAGAATCTCAGAGTCATTTCAGCAAATTTTACGTTTAATATCATTGATACCCAGCCCACTCAAGGTGTAATTAATAACGTAATACATACGTATTAACTACAACAGTTTATTACTTTTAAATTTCACCCCCAACTGACACTTGAAGGAGGCAAGTAGGCGGTGGTATTACTATCGATTTAAGTATTATCTGCCAGTTACATTTTTATCATAATCGAAAATGGCGTTTTTGAGATATGAGCGGTTTTTTAAAGTACTATTATTAGGGATTTGGGTGTATATCAAAGGACGCAGTCTTTTTACGGTTTACGGAAAGTCTTTGGCCGAAGTTAGAGCTAGTGGAAAACCATATTATGTAAAATAAATAAACCAAAATATGGATAAATATGTAACAAATAATAGATATGTCATTTGCATATTCATGACGCGCCACATCTTGATCGTTCTTGGCGGTGTCGCCTTGGGATAATATAGTTCGTCTTTTTCATACATACCAGCAATTTCTAAAATTGCAGTACAGTCCATAACAGATATAAGAAACACTCATATAAGAACACATCGCTTAAAATAAACGCATGTGAAACATTGTTTCTTATAGGCATACGTGTTCGCATTTAAGAACAACTCGGATATAAGACATTTTTTTTTGGATTTTAGAGGTTTCTTATATGTAGAATCGAAAACATGTTTTGATGAAGAAGAACTCTGCAGATCTATATATAAGACACTCATTTTCCGGAATGCTTATACGGCGTTATTATTCATTAGCGTTAATACGGATTAAAGTTTACACCCGGGTTTAAGTGAGTTTAACCCAAAAATTAAGCCCAAGTCAATAATATTTAGTCTTTAAATCCGATAATAAACCTGTTCTTAAACCTTGTCAGCGTTTAATCCGATTGAATTTAAACTGCACTTCGTAGACCAGTTTAAGTACTTTAACCCGTGTTAAAAATTGTTTTATTAAAAAACGAATGTATTCATATTTTTGTACACGAGTCGACTCATTTCACATTGGACACAAAAACAAGTGAAATTCACCAAATGCTGATGTCTTAACAAATCAAATCAATCTCCAATATTAGTCAAAAACAACAAAAAACAAAAATGTTGTTTTATGTGAAATTTGAATTTACATACACGGGGGTTTTGTAAATAAACTCAATCAAATAGATCATTTTTCAAATTCAAATCAGTGCAAATAGATTAGGATATGTTGGGAAATATATTTAAGAACATAAAAATCGCTTTCACTTACAAATCCAACAGACAACAAAAGAATAAGAACCAAAAAATATAAAAAAGCTCCAAGTTTCCCGCCAAAAAAGTTTAAGTACACTTAACAAAAATTGACTAACCATTAATTAATTAGTTAATTAATACTTGGTTGGTCCTCCTTTTGCAGCAATTACTGCAAGCAAACGTCGATGCATACTCCGTACTAGCACTTGCGTGTCCTTTTCGGCGACTTTTTCCCACTCAGCCCTTAAAACTTTCATAAGAGTATCCTTCGACGAGATTGTATGCTTCCTAATTCTTTTATCCAACAAATTCCAAATATGCTCAATTGGATTGAGGTCTGGAGATTGTGGGGGTGTATGAAGTTGCTTACAATTGTAGAGCAGCCACTCCCTGACAAGATATGAGGTATGTTTTGGGTCATTATCTTGCTAAAACAAAAAGGTGCTCTCATTCAGTTTAAGCTGTGACGCGCTCTCTTTAAGATTATCCTTCAAGACTTTGAGGTACAGATGCTTGTCCATTTTTGTGTTTATAAAGACAAGTTTACCGACTCCTGTTGTGGCCATACACCCCCACACCATCACGTTTCCCCCTCCGTGCTTTACTGTTGGAGTTAAATGTTTTAGTTTTAACGCCTCATTGGGCTTTCTCCACACTTTTTGTGAGCCATCCGAACCGAAAATGTTAAATTTCGACTCGTCGCTCCATATGACATTATCCCAGAAGGAATCCGGCTCATTCACATACTTCTTTGCAAATTCCAACCTTTTTTCTCTGTTCACTTTGGAGATCAGCGGTTTTTTACGAGGTGTTCGTGCATTGTACTCCTTCCTGTGGAGAAAATTTCGCACAGTTTGAGGATGTACACTGTGGCCTGAGGTTCGGAATACTTCTTCCTGAATTTTTGGTGGTGATATTTTCGGGTCGGCTTTTATGACGCTCAGGATTTGACGTTCATCCCTAGATGTTAATTTTTTCGGACGACCTGAGCGAGGCTTAACTTTCAAGGATCCAGAATTTCCATACGAATTTATTATTGTCTGGACACTGGAGGGAGGCCTGTCGATTATTCTCCCAATTACCCGCGCTCCTTTCCCCTCTAGGTATAGCTTCAAAATAATTTGACGCGTTTCAGGTGGAATCTCTTTACTTCGACCCATAATGACTATTTATATCACTATATTTATATACTATTTAGTATAACACTTGACACAAAACTGAAATTCCAATGCATAAGAATGCAAGCTTTGGAATTAGAGTAAAACAAAAATTCGCGATCACCGTTAGATTTGCAAAAAAACACAACAACTCGAGGAAACCAAATGTACGTAAACTTTTTTGGCGCGAAACTTAGAGCTTTTTTATGGTTTTTGTCGCTAATGCTTTTGTTTTCTGTTAGATTTGAAAGTGAAAAGCTTTTTATGCTTCTACATATACATTACAACATATTATAACAAGTCCTAATCAATTTGAACTCATTTTATTTTGAATAAGAACCTATTTTATTGAGTTTGGTCATAAAAACCGAGTGTACTTAAACTTTTTTTGTTCACAGTACGTTAGTTTAAAATGGGTTAAAATCGGTTGAAACTGTTTTTAATCCAGCGGGTTTAATGCGTGTTTTTGAGTGAATATTATGGATGTAGGTTTAAATTGTCGGGTTTAAAAAATGCAGATTAATGATCGGGTGTCAAATCAACTTAAACCAAATCAAATATTTTCATTCTTTGTCAGATATTATGCAGAAACTTTACAAAAACTGTGCATGAACTATACCCACTCGCATGAATTTTTGTGTCAAGTTCATTCTTTGTAAGATAAGATGTAAGACCTACCTCATAAAAGCTATGCGCGAACTATGTATACTCAAACGCCTGCATACATCATGGATTGTTGCTCGTAAATTTCTTTGGAAAGTGAATGTTGCTGTACCATTTTTGTTTGCTTTTTTAAGGTTCCGTTCCCACAGGGACAAAACGGAATTTCACTAAAATGAAAATATAATCGTCAACAATTTTTTGCGCAAAAATGTTTCTAATTGCATACTTACAAAAATTATTTTTGTGTTCTACTACCTATTTTTTTAATTCAATTTAATTCAAGAGTCACGGAACCCTGAAAACAGTTCCACGGAACCCCAGGGTTCCGCGGAACACAGTTTTAGAACCGAGGGTCTACCAGATGGGGAAGCAATAAGTTATAATAGGAGGTATCAACTGCTTACAAAAGAGCACATATTTCATCGCTGGTATATACAACTACCTCTTCTCTTAACCTGTGTTCCGCGAAAGTCTTTGAAAAATAATAATAACAGGCTTAAAATGAGGTGCGCTAAGATATTTTGTAACATCTCTTATTTTCTTCATGATTTTTTATTTTTTTTTTTAACTTCTCTCAGATTTGTTTGAAAAGCCGAAATGTGTACCCAGCAATCAGCTTGAAAGTAATTAAAGTTTTTTTAAAATTCGCATCTTAAGGTTCGATGAATTTTGATTCTTAGCATTGACCGAAATCAAGTCCAAAAAGCGAGTAAGATTTAAAAAGTCGAAATGCGAATTTTTCTATCTAATAATGTTTTAATTTGTTCAAGAAAGCAGGCTCAGAACTTACTGGAGAAATTCTGTAAATAAAAAAATAGGTAGTTTTGTTTTTTATACAATTTGTATACTCAAGTGTGCCGCAAATAATTCCAGATATTTTTAGTGAGCCGTCAACCAAAAAAGATTAGAAACACTGTTTTAAAACTAACGACTCAGGAAAATTGGATAATATAATTAATCATCAATTCTTTTTCAAAATAAGTTCACGTGTCCAAGTTAAGTTTTCACTTTAGCAATTAAGCAATTAATTTATAATCGGCCCTAAAGTAGTATCCGTCGGAACGGAAATTCTCCGATTTCATATGAATCGGAGGATTTTTGCTGCGAGATATACTTCGGAACAGCTTTTCGGAACTTTGTTCCGACAAATATGTAACACAAACTGGCGTTTTGCGTTCCAGTGCGATCAAGTGCGTTTTTACTTTTGTCAGCTTCATACGAATTTTCTTCCAATATGCTCCAACAGGAATTGGTAACGGAATTTATTTACGATTTGCAGTGAAGTGTTAATAAATGAAAGCAATAAGCAAAAAAACATTTAAGCAAAGTATGTAATTGGTTGTATTTGTTGCTTAAATTTGTGTTTCAATGGCAAAAACAAAAGAACAAAAAAAAACCGGCCAAGTGCGAGTCACTCGCGCACCGAAGGTTCCGTACGTACGTAGTACTAGTAAATTACATTTATATCATCTGTTAGTTCATATAGGTACAGTACATGCATAAAGAACGCAGTTAAGAACGCCGTCATCGTCAGTTTCAATGTATAAATCTATCTATACCTACTTCGATTTTCGATACATAATTATAAGTTAAACTACTTACTAGGTATAAAATTAGTTGATTCGGACATACATCGTAGCGTAAGGTTCCTCCATATGGAAACGGAACCTTAACAAGCACTAAATAGGAAAACCCCGATGTACCACGAAACAACAGCATGTCAAATTAATGCGTTGCCGCATTTTAATTATTCTTCCCGAAGGCGGATACCTCAAATATAATTTGAGTCTCCGACGGAGTATGCGTTCCGGACGGATACCTCGCTAGGACTAGGAATATAAAATTACCTATTGCGATAATGTAACTTCGAAGATACCATTTGCATTAATTTTTCTTAATTTTTCCAGACAGACGGAATTATCTGGAAGATTTTGGTCTGGAGAACTATCAGCAAGGAGCAATCAGGACCACCAGCGAGAGTTTGAAGAAAAAGTTATGAAACAAGTGTCAACAGCTGTTGGTAAAAAAACTGGCGGCGATACTAATGCCACCCAAAACAGTACTGCAAATTCTGGAACGTACATTCGACTAGAAGCAGAATGGAAAGAACAGTTGAAGCAAAAAAATACATTTAAAATGAAATTTAAATGATTTTAAATGTTTTGATCAATCAAGAGACGAGTGCACTTAAAATTTTTCGTAATATCCAAAAAACGATGCACAATAGGAAAGACAGTAAATACCATTTTAGGAAGAAGACTTCAAATAATCAATTATTTTTATTAATTATTTTGCGTTTTTTTTTTTAATTTACAAATTTTGATTCGCAAATATTGCTCCGAAATTGTTGTGGTTTCAATAAGTTTTCCTCCAAAATACTTAATGCTCTTAACAAATAAAACAAGTATGTATTTTTAAAGTAGACAAAAAAGAAATAATAACTAAATGCATTTTATGTAGTTGTTCAAATGTTCTTATAATAATGTGATCGAAAGCCGACGCACATAACCATCCAATTTATTTGCAAAACAATAATTAAAAGTCTTTCCATTTCAATATCAGACAGTTCCGTACTTCTTTGTTTTGTATTATGTGTAATTATGTACTGCATTTTCTAATGGTTTCAACGGGTTAGCCGAGGGATAAAAACAAACATTTTAACATTTTTTGTTTTGACCTCTAACTGCCACATAAAATATTCTAGAACTACATTGAAATAGAAAAAATATATAGATTCAAACAACGATAACATTTAAAAATCAATTTAGTAGTGTCAAAACAATCAGTTTAGCAATTAAAAGAAAAAGAAAATATAATAAATAACAGGACTGTTTTTTTTTTTTTAATTCCTGTCTAAGGGGAGTTGAAATTGTTTGCGTTCCGTTGAAGTTATTGACATTGAACTTGTGTTAAATAAAGCTTCTTATCGAGCTATCTAAATAAATATTCAGTGGCTTTTTCTAGATCCCAGTTTTCTTTTGATAAAACAGCTCGAGCATCATGTTCATCTATTCCCATGTCTTTAAGACGTTGAATTTTTGCATCGATATCAGAGAATTTATGTGGACCTGAAAATTAAAACATTATAATCAATTTCATATAAAATAAAAATAAACATAAATATGATAACGCATTATATTCATATTTTCAATTGTTAAATTTATTTTTGGGGTGATAATAAAACACTTTAAGGTATTGTGTTTCTTACGCCACAATTATTTATTTTTCTGGGCTTAACTAAATAAAACTATTACAATAATGATGGCGCTGCCACTGAGCCGCCGTGTCCCGTCGCGCGCCGAATCCAAAGAACAAGAAAGAGAAAGAGTACAACTGCGTCGTTGTATTTATAATCTACATGAACCGGACAGACGCGACCTGCCATGTTTTATTTGACGAAATATCGAGATGCGAGAGTTGTGGAGGAACGATGTTCACGATTGAGTTCAGTGAGGTAAATTCGTTGAGTCCATTAAGGTAAGTTCGTTTGGGTTAACTTACATCATTCTGATTCGATCGTTGGTAAGATCGGACGCCACAGTACCCCCTCCTAAGTGAACAGGTTACGGGGCACGATACCTGAGAGGCGGCACGATGGCCCTGCCAGATCGGGTAGTTCCCGACGAGTGTTTATCTTGAACACTGTTGGTGGTAAATGTCAATGCCTTCTTCTGACGACCAGTGTCTAGATCGAAGGCCACTCTATTCGATGGCTCAGTCGCGCATTGTTCCTGTGGAGCCAACGGCTGACTAATATCACGATGTGGGTTTTCCGTGAAACCCGGCTTTAGGCGGTCGATACTGATTTCGGTTGCCTTGTCTTTGATGAGAATCTTAAAGTGTTTCTGTCCCCGCTTGACAACCTTGAACGGTCCGTCATATGGCTGCTGCAGAGACGCACGAACCTTGTCGTTGCGTACGAAAACGTACTCGGCAGAGGATAGATCTTTGAACATGAATGGCTTTTGCGTCGCATGGTTAGAAGGCGGAACTGGACGCAGCTCGTCAAAATGCCGCTTGAGGCTAGTTACGAAGTCAGTTTGCGGTACGACCGTGCTAGGTTGCAAGAATACATGAGGCAGCCTTAGACTCTTGCCATAGACCAATTCCGCGGACGAGGTTTGTAACTCGTCCCGAAGGGCGGTTCGAAGGCCTAGAAGAATCCATGGAAGGCTTTTCGACCATTGGTGATCTTGATAACACATTATGGCCGCCTTTAGCGACCTGTGCCATCTCTCCATCATACCGTTGGCCTGAGGGTGATAAGCTGTAGTGCGGTTCCTCTGAAAACCCAACAACTTGCCTAGCTCCTCGAACAACCTAGATTCGAACTGTCTGCCCTGATCTGTAATGATCATAGAAGGCACTCCGAAGCGCGGAATCCATTCCCAGCAAATCGCATCGGCAACAGTTTCGGCGCTTATGTCGGAGAGAGGAATAGCCTCTGGCCAGCGAGTGTACCTATCAATTAACGTTAGGCAGTACCGCCAGTTTTTGGAAGTGGGTAGCGGACCGACGATATCTAAGTGGATGGTGTCAAAACGGTTCTCAGTCTCTGAGAACTGGCCAACCGGACTAAGTACGTGTCTGCTGATCTTTGAGCGTTGGCAGGGAATGCAACTTTTTGCCCAAGCCCGAACATCTTTGTTGAGAGAAGGCCAGATAAATTTACTGCGCATAGCTTTGACAGTGGCCCGAGTACCAGGGTAACACAGATTGTGTTCCTTTTATAGCAGGGTTTCCCTAACTGTGTGTCGCACGCCCTGGGGCGTCATTAGTCTATAGTAGGGGCGTCGCAAGACGGTACGCTCACAACCTTCTGTAGGATTACTGTTCAGTCACTGATGCCAAAAAACTGGCAAGTTACACGATTTAAAATGAGAGTTGGTCAGTGTAAGTGGGCGTAGTAGCGCAGTGGTTAGTGTGCTGGACTACTGTGCGAGGGATCCCGGGTTCGATCCCCGGAAAAACACAAATTACATCTTAAGTTTTTTTCTGTCTGACAAACATCCGAGAGTATGATTGTCATGAAAAAGCTTCTCAATTCAGCCGTTCGGACTCGCCAATTTTGGCCGAAAAATCATATTTAGAAACAAGGCGCATTTTTGGATGAATGGCAATGTTAACAAGCCAAATTGCCATAATTATATGGGACAACGCCAACTCACACAAGGAAGCAATTCATTTATAAAAAATTGTTTGGTGCGGATTTTAGAGTGGCGGCGGTGTTATTGCTCAGTACTTTGTCTTGAAAATGACGTTGCTAAGGCTATTACCATCAAGGCGAGCGCTACAGAACGATGCTAACCGATTTATTTTGGCCGAAATTGAACGATATGCACGTAGATGACATGTGGTTTCAGCAAGACGCCACAGAGGGTATGGTTATCTGTAGCTGAGGTGACGTGAATTGGCAACTAAGATAAACTCGCTAAATTTTTCTTGTGGGATTGCCTGAAGTCGCAGCTCAATGCGAATAAACCGCAATCGACCAATGTCCTTAAACCCAACACAGACAATGCCATCGCTCAAATCCAGCCGGATCTATGCGGCAAATTAGACCACTCGGATTCGTGCCACCATGAGAAACTGCGGCGGACAATACCTCGCACAGATCTTGTTTTATTCCATTGCAAAGTCGACCCATCCTTATTGATAAACCCTATAGGGAATTTTCAGTAAGCTCAGCTTCTGTTCACATATCTGTGCTTTGTTCCGTTGTGTACCTACTTTTGAGGGGCGTCGCAAAATTAGTATAACTTGTAAAGGGAGTCGCTGTATAGAAAAGATTGGGAACCCCTGGTTTATAGTGCCGAAGGAAGTTTAGTATATGTTGTCCTCCTCGATAACTCGATCACCATAGTCTTAGCAGATACGCTGTAGGCTCATTTTTACTCATTATGGAGCTCGCCGGTTATTTCTTTGTGCAAATTATATGCCCCTATTGTGTAAGAAGACAATGACAATTACAGTTAAGTTGTCTCTTGTTTGTATGTAATTCAAAACTCGGTATTGTCCGTATTGTCATACTACACAACGTTGATAGAAAAGTTGTCTGTCAAAACACAACAAAGATGGCGGTGTCTGTCTATAAGTTGTTGTTTAGTTTGGGTTGTGTAACAACTAAGTTAAGTTGAGTTGTGTTCCACAATAGGTGTAATAATTAGCGGACAGTCTTCTCATCAGCTTAATATGAGCGCAATGTGTAATCCAATATATGCTACAAAGTTAAAAAAAAATGTAATGCTACATGAAGGACAAACGAAGAAAAAAGTCCGTTCTCAACAAATTCCCCAAAAAATCAGTAAATGGAGACGGACTTACTTTGTCCTTATGTCAACTGAACATGCAAAAACACATGCTTGCTACGGGAAGTAACTTCTGATCTGAAATGTTTTAAAATCTCACGGGATGGATTTGGATGTAGACTGTGTATGTACTACCAAATTAATATTAGCCGTATTTTATTATGCCCGTGATCTGAACCAGATCACAAATTAACACTAATTCGCAACAACAACACGTGATCCAACTTTCTATCTGGATCATTTTTCATGATCCAGATAAATAGTATGATAGTACACATTTAGGCGAATAATTTTCTTCGTGTATGTTGGTAGTTCTATGAACAAAATACAAATAAAGTGGGTTACAAAATTTGGACAACCCAATAACCAATCAAACCACACCATTTCTCGCATATAATTTGTAAGCCACTGTCAAATGTCAAACAAATTATAGAAGTAAACAATAGAAAACGGCCGAAATTTGTATTTTGCATTTTAAAACATTGTGTGCTTACTACATACATATATTTTCAGACCAAAGAGAAACTAGACAAACAAAGAAACGTTCGCCTTTTTCTGTACATATTCCGAAGTTCTCCCTTCGCGATCTTTTCAATTTAAATCAAAACTTATTTGTTCTTATTCTTACGTTTAAACCGAAGAGAACGCGCACTTGTGAAAGGGATAACTTCCCGAAATACGTCACAGAAACGGGCAAATTTAATTTTTAAATGAAAACTGCAAATAAAAATATATTTAAACAACAATTATTCCAATTTGCCAACCAAAGTATTTTTAATTTACAGCTTGAGGTTTTTTTTAACACATTTCGGTTTTGTTTACATTAGAAACGTCAAATTTTGAAGGAAAAAATTTTTCAGTAATGCCACACGTCAAGAGAAAAATTACAATTGATCCTGGTTTGTTTTATTAGCCGTGTTTTATTATGCCCATGATCTGAACCGGATCAGATCACCATAATAAAACACCCCAGGATCAATTGTAATTTTTTTCTTGACGTGTGGCATTACTAAAAGAACTTGACGTTAATTACTTCAAAATTTGATGTTTCTAATGTAAACAAAACCGAAATGTGTTAAAAAACCTCAAGCTGAAAAGTAAAAATACTTTGGTTGGCAATTGTAATAATTCTTGTTATTTAAATACATTTTTATTTGAAAATTAAATTCGCCTTTTTCTGTGGCGTATTTCGCGAAGTTATCCCTTTCACAAGTGCGCGTTCTCTTCGGTTTGTTTACTTCTATAATTTGTTTGACATTTGACAGTGGCTTACAAATTTTATGCGAGAAATGGAGTGGTTTGTCCAAATTTTGTAACCCACTTTATTTGTATTTTGTTCATAGAACTACCAACATACACGAATAAAATTATTCGCCTAAATGTATACTATCATACTATATATCTGGATCATGAAAAATGATCCAAATAGAAAGTTGTTGTTGTTGCGAATTAGTGTTAATTTGTCATCTGGTTCAGATCACGGGCATAATAAAATACGGCTATTATGCTGATCTGATCCGGTTCAGATCACGGGCATAATAAAACACGGCTATTATTTCTCTAAATAAGCCTGTAAATATTCAACGCATTCTTATGTATCATCATTGAATAACTACAAATAGAAGTGGACACAGCTCATTTTAAAGCGACATACGGACCTTCATTGTGGCGGAAATTTATATTAAGCTAGTGTATGCATATACCACCTTTTTCTAGGTTCGTGCATTAAATAAAAATAATTTCCCAAAAATTCCCATGTTTATTTTTCTTGATTAAAATCGAATAGGAATAAGATACCTAAGTATTTAAGAGAATTTGTTAACGACTTTAACATTGATGCACAAAACAATCTTTTGGTAGTTCCTATAAAGAAGAATAGAGAATTGTTGAACAGTATACTAAATAGCTGGTTCGGAATTTCCTAAAATTAGCCTCTACCTCCTTAAAGAGGGTTATTGAGCGAACTCAAGGATTGCGACTTGCTCATAATTATCTCCAGACTAGAAATGGCAGCATCTGGCAGGTAACCCCAAATAACGCAAGCAAGACCATCACGGGGCTGATAGTAATATCTACTAGGTATATGAAATCAAACTTGGCACTTTAAGGAACGCCGTCCTCTTCTTAATGCATAATTAGAAATACCTACATACTTTTATTTATAGTTCCGTATAAATCCCGTGAATATGCATGTATGTATCTATCTAATATCTAGTTACAAATTCCGGTATTTTCGGGACCAGAAAAAAGGCGGGGTCCACAAATCGCAGGATTGTATTATTATTAGTGGTTATTGGAAAGGAACAATTACACTATATCTAGGCGTTTTTCTTTTTTAGTTCAGAGCTGAACTGTCAAAAAAAGTCCGTGTTTCTTTTTTAACTCTGGTCTGATGGTCTAATGTCTGACATTAAAGCTCAGAATTTGTGTTTCTTTTTTCGTTCAGAGCACACTGAGTAAAATGGTGCTTACACACTTTACAGTACCATTTGACAGAAAAAAAAAAACAGGATAAACAAAATATGTAGTTAAAGTGGTGGACGAGTGTTGTTGTTTTGGTACAGAAGGTAAACTAAATTAATAAATAATCACCCCAATCATGGAATCCGCCGGAGGGAATTGTTCGCGGAAAATAATATTTTGGTATCGTCGAATCCGCAAATTGAACGGTTATTATGTCGTATAGGTAGGTATATACATAATATTAACACATACTATTGGTAGGGTGTGGTTTTTTTTCCAGATTTCTGTTCACTTTTCGGATTCGACGATACCAAAATATTCTTTTCCGCGAACAATTCCCTCCGGCGGATTCCATGATTGAGGTGAATAACAATTAATCGGCCCTAGCGAGGTATCCGTCGGAACGGAGAATTCTCCGCAACACATACTCCGTCGGAGACTCAAATTACATTCGAGGTTTCCGCCTTCGGAGAGAATAAATAAAATGCGACGACGGATTTGACATGATGTTGTTGATGTTGTGATGCCAGTGTGCGTTGCATATTTGTCGGAATAAAGTTCCTATAAGCTGTTCCGAAGTATACCTCGAAGCAAAAATCCTCCGATTCAAATGAAATCGGAGAATTTTCCGTTCCGACGGATACCTCGCTAGGGCCGAATATCTAAACAAAAATATGACAGCTATGTGCTCAAGTGTGTTTCAGTTCAGATGTTTAAAATTTTCCTGCTTTGTTTAGAGCTCAGCTAAAACTAAAAACAAAAACGCCATATATAGGTATAGGTACTAGCTAAGCTACTCTACCCGGTCGGCTTTGCTCGTGCCTAGGAATTGTATTGCCCAGATATATTTTTGTCTATCAGCCCAATGCATGTTCCATATTTTAAAAAGTACTTGATTTTTTTTACCTTTGGGCCATTAACAACCATTTTTTTTTAAAATTTGAGCTTAATCGGGTAGGTGGTTTTCGTGATACCTATGTTTTTATGTTTTTTTTTCAGTCCGATTGTTCAATTTTGACCAATCTTCACAGGAGCATTATCGGTCCAATACCTAAGATTGCCTGGAAATTTGAACTCAATCGATTTGGTAGTTTGCGAGATATAATATTTTTGAATTAATTAGAAAATAAAATCAATAAAATCTATTCATATTTAACAAAAATATAGGCAAAATAGTGAGACTCTAACTAGAACTATGCACTATCTTAAAATCTTGTGTAGGTAACTATCTAATATCAGCAAGAAAAAACCAAAATCATTTTTATACAATTTATCCTTCCCAACTGATCACACCTTGCATCGCCCTCCCTCTCCTAAAGTCATAAACCCTACACATTGCTTTTGCTATTGATACTTGTTTATAATATTGCATCTCCTTTACTGTCTTCCAAACCAAACCAGTTCCCTACCCTGTTACGCCGTATCAGAAAAAAATGTAGGATGGTTATGGGGAATGAAGAAAGAGAAAAGGCAAACCAGTTTGTTTTTTTTTCTCTATACACGTTTCGACAGCAAAGTTAAGCATGAAATATCCTACCTCAGACTGGTTTACAACAAAATATTACTTATGATCCAGCATTCCTTCCAATCTTCAATCCCAGATATGCCCAGATCCATTTCACAAACCAGCATAAGCGATCGCAGCGACGTATGGACCGCGTAGCGGATGATTACATCGGTGCCGTTTCTATTTGTAGTTATTCAATGGTATCATTCTATTGTATCTGTGCGTACGCCTAAAAACACAAAGTTCATTTTTATGTGTATACCCTCCACAGGAAGGTATGTATATTCACTTTGTCGTAACATTTGTAACACCAAGAAGAAGTGACAGGGCTCCGAAATGCATTTTTGATTTTTTACTGAAAACTCATAGTCGGCTCTCACATTGAGGCAACATTCAATAACCAACTGGCAATAGGAAACACGCAATGACGCAAAATTATCGCTCACATCAAAGCAACTAAATATCCCTCAAACGAAAAATGTTGCTGATTGTTTATTGGCAGTTGCTATAGTAACTATAGTTGCTTATTGCTTGTTGCCTCAATCTGAGAGCTGCCTTAAGCTACGATTACACGGCCATTTTTTCGAGTCATTTAACTGACGCTCTGACGTAAAAATTGCGTCACATAGCAGTCATTTAAATGGCGTTCCGTGTGATCGCCATTTTTGGGATACCATTTTCAGCGTCATTTAAATGACTAGGAAACTGGCGGAGCAAATGGCATGAATTTTGTGCCATTTAAATGGCGGAAAAAAATGGCCGTGTGATCGCTCTTCAATGACGCCTAGGACAAATGACTAAACTTTTTGGCTGTTGCGCCATTTAAATGTCAGCCTCCAAAAAATGGCAAGGCTCGAAATTCATGCTATGCCAGTTTTCTACGCAAATGGCAAATGACAAAGCATTTAATACGATATCTGTGCTGATATCATTTGGATTTTTGACTCGTGGCGAAACGTGTAGATTAGATTAGATTAGATATTAAGTCGGGAGAGCCTTTATTGGGCTCTGGCACTGCGGCCTCTCTAAAGGGCCATATTGTGCCTTCCCGGGTAGGTTCCTAGAGCAATCTTTTTACTCCGGAGACAGTCAGGAAGAAAAGTATGTATCTTCTCTGGGGGTATTCCAGCAAGATTAGCTGAGTTAACGAGTTCTTCGCCAAGGACATTCTTTCTAAGGCAAAAGAGAGCCGGACATTCCGTGAGAATGTGAAGAGAGGTTTCGTCGCTCACCAGACATAGTCTACATGTGGGGAATATGGACGAGTATTTGCCTAGGCTGACTGAAAAGTTCGCTTGAGGCGATTCTCCATAAATGCCAGATCCAGTCCCTGTATACATCTTGGACCCGTCTGTATACCAGACTCTTGGATACTCAGTCTTACTTCCATTTGAATGCGTAATTGAATAGGTAATAGGCTAATAGGCCTAGGATGACATTTAGTGCAGTGGTCGGGGTAGGTTTACTCTTCGGGTCAAGGCGGAGGGCGACCGTAACAGTCTGTCCCCTGTCTATTGCCTCTGACGCGGCCATCACTAAGTAGGGAGACTGGTGCGTGGCAGAGGTGGGTAATTGAACCTGTCTGCTTTGCTGCTTGATTAAAAGTCGGTGAATGGATTGTCTGTTGGAAAAAAGGATGGGGACATAACAGGAATCGACAGGCAGCTTCATCAGCATCAACTAGATGGACTTCTTTTTATTTTACAACCTAGATCTAGAACTCTCACCAGTGGCCAGGTAGCGCATCTCTCGCATATTGGTGTTCTGTTTTTCGATGTGTGGCTTTACCAACCTCAACAAATAATCGAATTGATTGGCTGACATACGAAGGACATTGCGATATAGTTCAGGTTCTTCTTCGCGCAATTCGAGGAGTAATCCAGCGCAAAATCCAATCTTCTCGCGACGGCTCAACCACTTCTTTTGCCAAATACTCCGCTTTCGTCGCGTTGGCTCGTAATCAAGATTGTCTTCTTCCAGCACACACGCTGCTAAATACGCCGTCTCCGCAATTTCCACCATCATCCCAAAAGTTCTTTTTGACATTTTTTATTTATGATAATAATTTTTTTTCCTATTTAATTTAATTAAAAAATTCGCACGTATGCGTCGTGGACCGTGGCCGAGAGAAAAACTCTAAATGACAGTAGCTATATTTTTCTCATAGGTCATTGCCGTCTGATCACAAACCAGGAGCCAGATCGCGTAAAATAAAAACGATCGAACGACATCGTTTTCACTAAAGCTGTCTCTATCATATCTGTGACAATAGACAGAGACTGCTAGTATCGAAACGACGTCGTTCGATCGTTTTCATTTTACGTGATCTGGGCCCAGATAACTGACGCGAATTCGAAATAATAGGAAAGGAGCCATTTGCCATTTTGATGAGGCAAGTCAGTACCGTGTGATCGCCATTTTTCGCTCGTCATTTCAATGGCATCCCAACTAAAAATTCTAAATAAATTTCGTGTGATCGCCATTTTTTCAATGACGAATCGTAGCTTCAATGTCGCTCTAATGCGACAGTTTTTCCTGACGTCACAGCGCCAGTTAAATGACTCGAAAAAATGGCCGTGTAATCGTAGCTTTAGATCTAAAACCACAAAAAAAAAAAAAACATTCAAAATTTATCGAAACTTCAAAAATATCAAAACTGTAAAAAAAGCGGCGTATGTTGACTGCTTTAGCTCGTCAGCATATATCATACGAGTCAGCATACGGCGAAAATTTGTCCGAATGTGAGCATACGGTCCCAAAAGGGGTATTACACGCACGGTTGCCAGACTGGGCGCTTTGTCGTATTTGGGGCTATCTTTTTGCTTAAAAAACGATAGGAATTTCTTCCATGAGCGCCCAACACAATTTTGGGCTACATATCGTTTTACAAATTTTGTTTTAATTTTGTTTGTTTTACTCTTTCATAAAACTAAAAAAATAAATATTTTGGACAAACCCTCACTTTTGAAACATGGCAGCACTCTTGCAGTCAAGTAACTCGAACCGAGCATCGAACTGTCGTTCAACTTGTACGCACTCCAATCTATTTTGTGCGTAAAATCCTGAACATTTTTGGGCTTACGTGTTATCTAACGTAAGAAATGGATCGTATGAAGCAATTTTAAAGGAGTTAAGTTTATTTGCATGCAACCCAATTGCTAACACTTCCAGTGAGCAATGCTGTAGAACAGCGGTTATTAATATTTACTGGAATGGCCTTTATTTTTTTAAAAGGGCAGTCAATCTTTTCTGAAGATGTTCCACTAAAATATTTGGCCCCACCCTAAGCCAAGCTTCTCACAACCATTTGTTTTAGAGACGAATACAAGGGACTTTCAATTTTTAGGCCGAGTCCGAATGGCTGATTTAAAAAGCTTTTCAGGACATTTGTCGGACGTTCGCGAGAGGTGCCGCAGTGGAAAAAACCTTAAGACGTAATTTTTGTTTTTACGGGGATTGAACCTGTGACCTCTCGCACAGTAGTCAGATCCAAATAAATTAAACTTGGATTTGGCACTCCAAATAACTTTTTTCCAAAATTGAAAATGTTTTTTTTTATGTGGAGTCTTTAGAAATTCCGGCTCTTGCTTAGTTTTATGTTAACATAATGTGTTTTTTGTGGAATATGCATCTACGGAGATTTTGTTCTACGACACAGCGCTCTGAGTTCTTGATGGAGTTTAGGTGCAACAATCTCCTTAATTTTAATAGACATTAAAAATGGATTGGCTCTACTTGTCGGTCAAATTTTTTTTTTAGTAGTTTTGCGTCCAATCTCATTTCTTTTGCGGTTCTCAAAACTTCCAGTTGAAACTTTTATTTCCCCGAAAACAAGCTTCGTAGAAAAAACATCTTTTCGCTATCAACGCCATTGATTCGTTTCCATTTTGATAGTTAGTTAGGAAATTCTGGGTTATACGATTTATTTTTACTCATTTTTGTACTGTGTAATCAATACACAAATTACATTGTTGCGAACATAATGACAAAGTTCCAGAAATTAGCTAGTCTGATGGAATTTTCATTAGAAGAACGAGCGTTTTCATTTATGAATTTAATTAAGACCAAAACGCGAAAACGATTGTCAGCGGAATCTCACGATATGCTTTGACGCGCATACAATATACATGTGTACCTGTTTTATAATAAAATACAAGAACCGAATTATTTTCAACGATTTTTGGGCTTCATCCTGGGCTACATTTCTTTAAGTTTTGGGCGCTTAAATCAAAAAAAATTCTGGCAACCCTGATTACACGATATGTTTAGTTCGCCAACATTGAACATACATATGCTAACTGACCAACAAACACCTTTCAGCATACATATGATGGCAGAAATTTGGCTATTACATGATATGTTGCGATTGGGACACAATTTTCAGCATACGTATGCTGATTCAACATATCATTAGCTTCAGTAGGTAATGTAATTGTAATTTAACAGCTAGGTTCCAAAAATCGAGTGAATTCGTTTTCAGTGTTCTGCATTTCGAGCGATTCGGAAACTCCGAAATTTTTTCGAAATCACAATTTCACTTTGTCTCAATTCCGAAAATTTTGAAATCGAAATCGAATACAGTGAAATGTAGAACACAAAAATTTGTTTCCGATTTCATTTCGAGTGAAAGTGAAATGTAGAAGCTAGCAGTAAGTAGCACTGAACTAATGAAAGTGAAATTTCAGTAGCATTGAAATTTTCACTGCTAGTGCAAACGAACTTTCAGTAGCATTGAAATTTTCAATGGTACCTAGTGCAAAATTAATGTTAGTGCTTAAGTGTCCAGGTCTGCTGATAGCGCAGCTAAATTAGCATATAAAGAGCCATTGACTTCGTTTTACATGCTCAACAAAAAAGATATTCGCAAACACTAAAGACTCACTGGCTTAATGACATCCTGTACTCCTGCCTACAACATTCCCACCACTACTCCATTATCAACCCGGACCATACCGCATATAACCCAAAACTGTAACGTTGCAAGCTCATTAATAAGACATATTAAAAACAATAAAACTTGTATAGATATTCTAAAACACCCTACAGAAAACAATATTAAACTTATGACAAAGATACTAAAACTTATCAAACTAGACAACCTTATTTCATACTAAACATTTAATCCCATGGTGTATTATATTGTAATTTATTTTACCGTGTAATCTTTAATAAATAAAATAAAAAATAAAAGATAAAAAATAAATTATTTATGTTATAGGTATTGATTTTATAGAATCGAATATGTATGCATTGCATATGCATATTTAATAGATTTAAATGTGGTCATACAAAAACAGATAAAAAAAATCATGATTAAGGTTCAATTTCATCCCACTACTAGTTTCGATATTGTGAATTTAATCTAAAATTTGTTGTCAGCATTTTAGTATTTTGAGTAAACGACGAATCTTAGCATACTTCCTTCAGAAGTTAAAACTGATGAAATTTGCATGTTTCTATTTAAGTTGTTATATTTACTTTGAAGCAAGAGGCCATTTTTCACTACCAGTTGCTAAGGATATATTATATTTAAAATCGTATATAGTTACCTCCAGCATATGCATTTGTCCAATGCCTTGCGGTGATTTCAAAAAGTGGGTGGTTTTCTTTATATTGGGAAGCTACAACTGCATCTTGAGGATCGTCCGGCTCAGCCGCAGCCAAAAGCGCTTGCAATGACAGTAAAACTGTCCGTAAAGTCATTGCTGCAGCCCTGAAATATAAGAAATACACATTCACATGAATTAGCTGTCATCTTTTAAAATTAAACTGCAGTGATAAGTCCACAAATGAGTTATGTGAAATAGTTGGTTAAAAATAAATTAGAATTATAAGTCTTACTGCTAGGTTCCACATTTCACTTTCACTCGAAATGAAATCGGAAATGAATTTTTGTGTTCTACATTTCACTGTATTCGATTTCGATTTCAAAATTTTCGGAATTGAGACAAAGTGAAATTGTTATTTCGAAAAAATTTCGGAGTTTCCGAATCGCTCAAAATGCAGAACACTGAAAACGAATTCATTCGATTTGCAATTTCGATTTCACTCGATTTCTGGAACCTAGCTGTTATAGCCGGTTTTACAGTGCAAGTTTAAACTCCGTTTAGCCAGATATGTATCAGGTTTAAACCGACGTTTAATACGAAAAGGTGTATTACAGTACTAGTTTAAATTTAATCGAGAGTTTAAACCGAGTTTAACTTAACCGGCCATGAATGGGCGTTTAAACTGAGTTTATTTTCCGGAATTTCGTAGTACGATCTCCCTCCCGGTTTATGAAGGCGCTCCAGAGTGGAAACAGCCACAGGCAGAGCTGCTGGAAGCTGCAAATTAATTTAGAAGTGCACATACACACAACACATAAAGCATTGTCGACTTAGTTCTTGTTCTTCATTTATACAAAAAAAAATACAAATCTAGCTTAAATCAACGGTGTAACAAATATTTTATTATATATATTCCGCGTGGTATACAAAACATTGAACGATAGGCGATGACTGATGAGCTATATCCCGGCCTTTGTCATCACTCTCAGTCAGGCGTGGCATTTTGGCTTGAATTGGTCCTAGGTTGATCATGTTACCACTTCGCTCTTCCCGATTTGTGCTTAACGACATGAGGTCCTATAGAGAAATCCAGCCTATATACTAAACCTGAGTTTAAACTCGCACTGTAAAAGCGGCTATTAGAAATATATCACACAAATAGTTCACTAGAGACTAGTCTTTATCCGGTGGTTTATTTTTAAATAAATATATTCATAAATAAAAATGCTAAACTTCGTTTTTCTGTGGAAGCCATCATTTGAACTATAGATGCTGTGTAAGCATTTTTGTAGTTACTTTGTGTTACGATTTTTTTTAAAACTTGATATGTAGGTATTCCAAAACCAAAAGATGAAAAATATGTTTTTTTTTTAAATCAATTGGTTCGGGCGTTTAACAACGGGGTAAAATTGGCTTGGAAAGATTTTTCTAAAGTTTTATTCGCCCTATATACATAATTGACATTTTGACATAATTTCCCTAATGGAATATTTGTTGTGGGTGGGTGCATTTCACGCCATTGATGCAGTGTTGCCAGTGTATCCTCGACGTCAACACAGTTATTTATATGTAAACTATGTAATTTTAATTTTCTTATATTTTTAAATGCATGGAGTATAAAGACTGCATTTAAGTTTTTGTTTAATTAAAAGAAAAATCGATAACAACACTGTTGTTTTATGTATGCGATGTGCCACGCCCCTTAGTTCAATTTTGACAAATCTTCACATGAATATTGATGGTCCAACACTTAAAATTGCCTAACATTTTTTATCGGAATGCATGCATGTTTGCAAGATATGAGATTTTTAAATTTTTTTTGTATGGGAGGTACCACATCGCTTCGTTAAATTTTGACCAAACTTAACATAAACTCCACTCAGTCAACAACAAAAGATTTCCTCAAGATTTGAGCTCGGTTTTGATCGGTTTGTTGGTTTTAGAGTTTTGTGATCATTGGTGATGTCATACAAAATTAAAATTTAGATTTTTACCGATTTTCAGGCTTTACATTTAGGGCCGGTTTGTTCATCTTTGGTTAACTCTAATCAACGGTTATTTCAGCTGATAACCATAGAATCTGTTTGTTCAGTCAAATTTTAACCAGAGAATCCATGATTTGGTTAGTTAACCAGAGAAATCGATAACCAGCCGATTTTGGTCGGCTAACGGGATTTAACCAAGCTACATACGTATGTAGCTCTGATGTCAACAGAGAGAGCACAAAGAGAAATTGTGCACGGCATGTATCCATTGGGACCATACGCTGACGTAAAATTGACCTCAGTGCTACATACGTACAGTTGCGTTCATGAAAATAGTAGTGCTGCTCTACACAAAACTTGAGCCAAATGAAACGATACTCTTTCCTTTGAAAATATAAGGATGCGAACTTTTTGTTTAGAATAGAATGCAAAGAAGAGAATAGGAAAATTCCGTTACTTTCGGTCCAAATTTATTTAATTTTGACTATTTTAGAGAGATGCACTACTATTTTCATGAACACAGCTGTATGTGGCTAGCTACATGCCGTGTACTAGCACCTCTAGACATAAGATTTTCACAGGTGTGACGGCTGAGTGAGAGGCTGGTATGTGTGTTGGTGTCCTTTTTCATTAAGTATCCGCTAAAAGGAAGACGGCAATAGGTTGACGTTAATGCATTACTGGTCTGTGCTTTTAGAAGTGAGGACATAAATGAATATTGGTCTCGAAGTATTTTATAAGTTTTATTCTGTTGAAGTAATACCTTTTGCTTTCTTTAAATAAAGTTTATTAAAATTATAAAATTGTGTCAAACAGGTTTGGTCAATGTTTTTATATGTGCATAAACATATTTCACTACACGATTTTCGATTTATCCATTTTTTAAAATTTGTTCTCACATTTTTTACAACGTCCTATTCGTAAAAGTGTTCTTCGCAGAAAGCTGGTTATTGATCCAATTGGGTTGGGTTCGATATCCCGCTTTTTATAATCCCGTTTCTTATAATCGCGCGATTTTTTTAAATAAAGCAACTACTTTTGATTGTAAAAGCAGGATAATAAGAAAATTAAAATAAATAAAGCAATGAGTGTTTTTTTGAAGTGCAGTTTATATTAACATTTATCATTTTTAGAGGAAGCAACAAAATAAGAAATAAATAATATCAAAATTTCAGCAAATTCTTTATTCAGAGCTTGAATAGGATTAGAAATTAATTTATTATCTTTTATTCCCCTAATAAGAAATAATAATTGAATATCTAATGAATCGAATTCAATACTACACAATAGCAGTAAATGATAAGGGTAAAACCGTTAGCAAGAGGTAGGCTTTTATGTGCATTATATACTACTACTATGAGCATGGGAATACAGTAGTAGATTCACAGTCGGTGCTGAGGATTTGGAAAGAACACTTCTGCAGACTGTTAAACTGCGGAGACAGCCAACTACCCGCTGTCAGGCAGAATTATCTGTTCAGCTTGGACGATGATAGCCAAAATTTCCGTCCACCCGACCTACACGAAGTGAGGATAGCGATATCCAAACTTAAGTGCAACAAAGCTGCTGGAGCGGATGGCATCCCGGCCGAGCTTTTCAAAGCAGCGGGAGATAGCTTGGTAAAGAGCATGCACCAACTTATCTGTAAAATTTGGTCGGATGAGAGTATGCCCGTCGAATGGAACCTCAGCATCGTGTGCCCCATCCACAAGAAAGGAGATAGTCTGAACTGCGCCGACTACAGAGGAATAAGTCTCCTGAATGTCGCGTATAAGATCATGTCGGCTGTATTGTGTGAACGCCTAAAACCTTTCGCCAACAACCTGATCGGCCCATATCATGTGGTTTTAGACCAGGAAAGTCAACCATCGACCAAATTTTCACACTCCGACAGATCTTGGAAAAAACCCAGGAATTTCAGATCGATACACACCATCTATTTATCGACTTTAAAGTCGCCTATGATAGCGTATATAGGGACGAATTATACAAAGCCATGCCAAGTTTTGGCATCCCCGCAAAGCTCGTCCATATGTGCAGAATGACGATGGAGAAATCTCGCTGCTCCGTCAAAGTCGGCAAGAACACCACCGATCCATTTGATGTCGAAAAAGGTTTGAGACAAGGCGACGCACTATCATGTAGTCTCTTTAACATCGTTCTTGAAGCAATTGTACGAAATTCACAAGCCAACACCAGAGGTACAATTTTTCGAAAGTCCGTTCAACTACTTGCCTATGCTGATGATATTGACATCATTGGGAGAACGCGGCGAGCTGTCAGTGGCGCATTTGCAAGCATCGAAACGGAGGCGGCGAAGATGGGTCTGGCTGTTAATGAGGACAAAACGAAGTATAAGCTGTCAACGAGAAAGGACTCTCAACATCGGCGACTCGGACAAAACGTCACGATGGACAGATACAACTTCGAAGTAGTTAAAGACTTTGTCTACCTAGGCTCCACTATCACTTCGCAAAATGACATCGGCGCAGAGATCAAGCGAAGAATCACTCTTGCCAATCGCTGTTTCTTCGGGCTAAGAAGGCATCTAAGAAGTAAAACCCTCTCTCATAGAACCAAGGAGATATTATATAAGACCTTAATCATCCCGGTTCTGCTGTATGGTGCAGAAGCATGAACCCTGTCAAAAGCGGATGAAAACCTTCTGGGATGCTTTGAGAGAAAAATTCTTCGAGTGATATTCGGTCCAGTTTGTGACGATGGAGTGTGGAGCAGAAGATTCAATGACGAACTATACGGGCTATACAGCAACGCTGACCTGGTCAAAAAGCTGAAAATACAACGACTGAGATGGCTGGGACACGTGGAGCGTATGGACAACAACGCACCAGCCCGACGAGTCTTCGAATCCACCCCTGAGGGACAACGCAGCAGAGGAAGACCCCACCTTAAGTGGCGCGCACAATTGTAGAACGACCTCAACCAACTTGGTGTGCGTAACTGGAGGCAGCTGGCGAGGGACCAAGCTGGCTGGAGGGTCTTGTTGTTTGAGGCCGTGGTCCACCCCGGACTGTAAGCGCCACCAAAAGTAAAGTAAAAGTAAGTAATATACTACTATTTTTGCAATGCGTAACAACAATGTAGAATGTGTAAGCAAAAACAAATGTGTGCTTACAGTAAAAACTAAAAACATTCTTTTTGGTCGAGTATTTTTAATATTCTTAAATATATAATAATATAATAAAAAAGCGCATATAACCAACATCTATTTTTTGATAACAATGTTTTGTAAAACACGGGATTAGCGGGATTTGGCGGGATTTTAAAAAGCGGGATTATAAAGATCGGGATTTTGAACAAGCGGGATTTTAGAAGACGGGATTTTAAAAAAGCATTATATGTATTAGTAGACGGGATTTTAAAACTTTTTTTTTCGGGATTTAAAAGCGGGATTATAAAGATCGGGATTTTGAACAAGCGGGATTTTAGAAGACGGGATTTAAAAAAAGCAGTATATTAGTAGACGGGATTTTAAAACTTTTTTTTCGGGATTTTTGAAAAGCGGGATTCCGATACGCTCCCGATGCAATTCTATGAGGACACAAGCGTTCTCACTCTAGCCTCTCACTATCAACTCCTGCTCTCACATTCACGTTAGTGACTTGTGGGTGCCTAGTACCTCGACTGGAGATGGGGTAATCAATCCCTGCGGAAGGTCGTTGGTGGTCGCAGTGGACGAGAGAGGGGGAAAGAGTGTCCTCTCACTAAGGCATTTACTCTCAGCCGGCAGCGGAAGAATTCCCTAGATGGAATCAACGGTGGCGCCTACAGTTCCAGTCAGGTCGAACTGCTAAGTGTAATCCCTATATGAGCTGCTTCGACATATATTTAAACACCAGGAAAAGAGTTGGTGGCTGAAGTTATAGGGATATGTTGACCAGGGTACCTACGCACCACACCCAAAGCTGCACTTGAGGCGTTTATGTATCTTTTACCACTGGGCCTACAAATAAAACTTCAAGCAGGAAATAGTGCGCTTCGACTAACTAACAATGCTCAGAGCATTATGCGCGCAGAACCAAATCAGATTGTGTTGGATACCCGGACACTGCGATAGTGAGGGTCACGACAGGGCTGATGTTCTGGCCAAAACCGGAGTAGAGCTTACACTTAATGAAACAACAAGGCAGATCACAGATGGTTGAATGTGGAAGGGCACAGGGTCTCAAAGGCTCTGTGGCCTAAGCTAGATCGGAAAAAGCTCAGCAGATCTAAGTTACGAACGGCAATAGGGATACTCTCCGGGCACTGTCTTCTAAAGAAGCACGCTATGAGATTAGGTCTAACAGATACGGACATATGCAGGTATTGCGAAGACGTACATGTCGCAAAGGATATAACGAATCTCCTCTGTGAATGTCAAGCTATTGCTCGGTACAGGAGGAAATACCTTGGTAAATACTTCTTCGACAATGTGAAGGAGGTTGGCCTCGCAAACAAAATTGAAACAATTTTCAGGTTCTGTAGGGCAACTAATTGTTTGGGCGAAGTGGTTTAGGTTTTTTTGACCGTTAAGGTTCCCCAGGGATGGCGATGGGCCTAATATGGTGCCTAGTCCAATGTGATGAACTCCCACCCTATTCAACCTAACCTAACCTTACCTAACTGAAGTTAGTTGCAATTTGTATCGATTAATTTAAATAAAAATGTAGCAAATTACTTCTGATATGGCCATCAGCAGCTAAGACGAAAACACTACCGTAGCGTCGTCGCACGAATGGTTATTATGCAGTCTACCACTATTTCTAAGATCATTTTCGAAATATGTCCCTTTTAGGAATTTAAAGGACATTTCGGAAAAATCAAATTATCTGGAACCTCTTTACAAGATTAAAAAAAAATACTTGAGTTCTAAAAATAGCTTTTGTCACATCATAAATAGTTTAATTGATATCACCCGAGCAACTATAGTCTAAGAGCCAGTGACATTTTTCAGTGATGATTTAGGTAAGGTCTATTTTTTGGGAGGATGTTGTGGGCGACTTGACTAAGTGTCATCCGTGAGGATGGACCCCGGTAGCGGTATGGGAGGGAGGCAGAACGCCCTTAAGTTGTAAAAAAAAAGTGCATAAAATTATTATTTAGTTAAGGCTGAAATTTTGTTTAGTATTCGTGTGGCAGTCAATAAATACCGCTATAATATTGGCAGATCGATTGGGCGGTATGAACAGGGTGGCACATGACTCTAAACGCGTCGTGTGAGCAACGAAATTTTTATTATTTAGTTAAGCTTACTTTCTTTCCACACAAAGATATCCATAAATACACATGGTACCGTTGAAGTCTTCAGCAGAAATCGCGGATAGATTTATTTGTGGTACCATCGTGTATTAAAAGGATGGTTTGTGATGTTCGTGTGTTGAGAGGGGCTGAACTGTCAACTGATCACCACCTGGTGTTGTGCAAATTGTATCTCAACGATCAAATACCTATCCTGCCAAAGCGTAAACCAAGAATGGTTATGCGCATACGATGGGAGGGGCTACAGAACGATGAGATACGGGAGGAATTTGCACGGCAGCTATCTGAAAGGTTTGAACAAATTCCAAATGTAGAGGAAGAATGGCAGTTGTTTTAAACAGCAGTCATTGCCTCTGCAGGACATGTTTGCGGAGTGAAGCGGCTCGGTGTGGCGGCTGGTAGTGAGAAAAGAACTGCGTGGTTTAAAACACCCGGAGTTCAAGAAGCCATCAGAGAGAAGAAGAAGGCTTTTAGGGTGAGGATTCACTTAGGGGACTCTCCTTCTCGAAATCGGTACATTGAGGCGCGAAGAACTTGCAAATTGGCTGTTAATGCAGCCAAAGAACAGTCTTGGAAGGAGTTCGGCGAAAAATTGGACCGTGATCACAGATCTGCAAGCAAGGTGTTCTGGCAGACCATCCGTCGTCTTAGAGGAAGGAAGTGGAACATTATTGAAGGAGTCAAATCCAAAGATGGTACACTTTTTTCTAATGAGGAGGACATCTTGCGCAGATGGAGCGAGCACTTTTCCGAATTGCTCAATCCAATCCTGGGCACCACACTACGAACGCACGCTTGCAAAATCGAACCCTTGAAATTAAAAACAAAATTGATAAAATTCACCCAAACTTTTTCAAAACAAAGCAAACAAAACAAAATACGTTCTCGTTGACATGCACGTTTTTCAGTAGGATAATATGCCGTGTCTGAAATTCGCGCCGTAACATATCCTTTGTAGATGCCATAGAATTCTGGCATGCACAACGACTTGCCGAGTACACTACATGCATATTTTGGCAAATTTACATGCCATTCTGAGCCGGACATATGGGTGACAGATGTATGCCAACATGTCAGCGTCAAAAATGTGCCGAGTACACGTTCATGCACCCTTTTATGACTGGCATGCGTATGTCGTGTAGTCGAAGCTTAGATTTTCACACTTCATTTTTGCTTAAAATTCGAATAGGATAAAAACTCCATAAAAATTCGTACACTTTACTTTTAAATAAATTGTAAATCAATCAGTTAAGGTGATCGGTCAAATAATATATTATTTATTTGTTCACATATTTGCTGCTCTGACGATTATATTTTTTTTTTCAAGCAGAAAAATAAATTTATCTATGGCCAAGAAACTCTCGGAAAACCAAATAAAACAACTCCAAAATTGGCTGGAGGGATTTACTGTTAACCGTGTCATTGTTTGGAGCAAGATGCATAGAGACTTTTCAGATGGAGTGATAGTGGCGATTATCTTAAAGGAGATCCATCCGAAATTGATTGACTTGCATAACTACCCAAGAAGTTGTTCCATCAAATTTAAACGAAGCAATTGGGAGACTCTAAATAATAAGGTCTTTAAGAAACTCGGAATACAACAGAGTTCAGTAGTTTTGGATGCAATTTCTAAATCCCAATCCGGTTATATCGAACAACTTTTGTATGATATCATGCAATTTGAATGTTGTGCTCAAAAAAGGCTATTAGAGTCACAAACCCAGGACAATGAACTAGCTTTTACAATGAACGATGAAATAATAATGGTAAATTTAAATAAGCAAATCGGAGATGCAATAGTAAAAGTCCCACAAAAAATGATTCTATTTTCAATTTACGAACAAACACTTCGCCAATCAAGAGAAAAGGACGACAAAATTGCAGCACTTAGCCAAAAAGTTTTACACTTGGAAAATATAATCGAATTAAAAACAGAACGTATTGAAGAATTGTGCGGCCAATTAACAAAATTATCTGCATATAATTATATGAAAATAGTATCGGAAAATGTCGGCTCTACAAATTCCGTTAGTCCAAGCGCTGATCTACCTTAGGGTCTTATCCACATGTTTATATTTATTAGAAAATGATTCCAAAACTTCGTGGAAATGTATGTCAATCATAATAAAAAATCGATTTGACAAATGAAAACTACTTGCTTGTATGTTTCCATTTTCTTTCATACCTTGTTTGTTATGCAGTAACAGTCTTTGCCAATTGAATATTATTGGCATATGCCAGTAGTTGGACGAACTTACGAAACATCGTGCTTTGTGTGTTGGCCTAAGAGTTTCTTTCAAGCATAATTTTGAAGAAGCGTAGCACCTTCTCTAAATCCGTTCTAGACATCAAAGGTCTCGCTGAGATTGTTTCCGACCTTAATGGAACAGCGAGTGTTCTCCATCGTCATTCTGCACAATGGCAGGGTTGCCAAAGCTAGGCATGGCTCTATATAACTCTTCTCTATAAATGCTGTCATATGCGGCTTTAACATCAATAAACAGATGGTGGGTATTGGTCTGGACTTCTTGGGGTTTTCTCCATGATCTGCCGTAGTTTGAATATTTGGTCGTCTGTAGACTTTCCGGGCCTAAAAACGCACTGGTAGGACCCAATCAGTTTGTTGTTCAAGGCTTGTTCTGCCTGACAGACGATTGATTTGATCCTCTTCGATGTTTGAGTCAAAAAGATTTTAGGTGACCATGGGAATAGCACCTTCTATGTCTGCTCAGGCAGTTGTGGGGATACTCACAAGTACCAGGCTGGCAGGCAGAGTATTGGAGTGGATACCATTGGGAGGGAGAGTTGCGATCTGAAAGCTTAACCTTGAAAGCTATCTATCTCTATCTCTTGTGCAGGTGTATGCACCGAATCTGGAGTCGGGGTGCGCAGCTTTCTTAGATGAAGTTGATGCAGCCCTTGAAAAGGTTACAGATATGGATTCTTATATCCTTATGGGTGATTTCAATGCTCACGTGGGTGTGGATTTCACGACATGGGGCAGCGCGATTGGGAAATACGGTGGCCCCGATCAAAACGCGAACGGAGAGAAGTTGCTGGACTTTTGCTGTTCGAATGGAATGTCTATTATGAACACTTTCTTTCCACACAAAAATATACATCAATACACATGGTAGGTACCATCGAAGTCTTCAGCAGAAATCGCTGATAGATTTCTTTGTGGTACCGTCGTGAATTAAAAGGATGGTTTGTGAAGTTCATGTGTTGAGATGGCCTGAACTGTAAACTGATCACCACATGGTTTTGTGTAAATTGTATCTCAACGATCAATTACCTATCCTGCCAAAGCGTAAATCAAGTATGGTTACGCGCATACGGTGGGAGGGGCTACAGAACGATGGGATACGGGAGGAATTTGCACGGCAGCTATCTGAAAGGTTTAAACAAATTCCAAATGTTCTATTGAATGTAAAGGAGGAATGACAGCTGTATTCAACAGAAGTCATTGCCCTCTGCAGGACATGTTTGCGGAGTGAAGCGGGTCGGTGTGGCGGCTGGTGGTGAGAAAAGAACCGCGTGGTTTAAAACGCCCGGAGTTCAAGACGCCATCAGAGAGAAGAAGAAGACTTTCAAGGTGTGGATTCACTTGGGGGACTCTCTTTCTCGAAACCGGTACATTGAGGCGCGAAGAACTTGCAAATTGGCTGTTAAAGCAGCCAAAGAACAGTCTTGGAAGGAGTTTGGCGAAAAATTGGACCGCGATCACAGATCTGCAAGCAAGGTGTTCTGGCAGACCATCCGCCGTCTTAGAGGAAGGAAGTGGAACATTATCGAAGGAGTCAAATCCAAAGATGTAACACTTCTTTCTAATGAGGAGGACATCTTGCGCAGATGGAGCGAGCACTTTTCTGAATTACTCAATCCAATCCCGGGAAGCAGGGCGGAAAATAGTTCGAGGAAGTCACTTCTGCGATCAAATCACTAAAATTGCCAGCTGCTAAAATTGCTCTGCCGAAGTGGATGAAATCCGACCATAAATGCTCAAGACCTTAGGTGAAGAGGGAGTCAAATGGCTCTCTCGTGTCATTAAATTTTCCTGGGAATGCGGCGAAACTGCCAGCGATTGGCAGATTTTGATGATTGCGCCCCTTTTCAAGAAAGGGGATAAAAGGGATTGCTCCAATTACAGGGGTATATCACTTTTAAGTCTCCCCGGAAAAGTCTTTGCCAAGGTGCTGGAAACGCGTTGCAGAGCTGTGGTCGAGGCACGATTAGGAGATGAGCAGTGCGGTTTCCGTTCTGGCAGAAGCACAACCGACCAGTTATTCACTCTCAGAATGGTACTTGAGAAGGCTTGGGGGTATGGTACACATGTTTACGCATGCTTCGTAGATTTGGAGAAAGTATACGACTGAGATGAAGGTTAAAGCGAACAAATCTGAAGTGATGGTCGTCTCCAGAAAGCCTGTTCAATGCACTCTGCGTATTAGTGAAGTCCCATTGAAACAGGTGGAGAAGTCCAAGTATCTCGGGGTCTTATTCACGAGTGAGGGAAGGAGCAATGTCGAGTTTTCCTGTAGGATTGGTCAGGTTGGATCAATTTTGAGACAGCTTGGGCATTTTGTTATCAGGAGGACTGAACTTGGTGTCAAAGCTAAGATGCCAGTCTTTAATTCGGTGTTTGTTTCAACTCTTACCTATGGTCATGAGGTTTGAGTAATGACCGAAAGAATAAGATCGCGGATACAAGCTGCCGAAATAAGATTTCTCCGTTGTATTGCTGGTGTGACCCGTAGAGATCGCATTAGAAATACCAGAATACGTGAGGAACTTATTTATCGGCGGTATTCTATTTTGTTAGTTGGATTTCTCATTGCCATCAACTTGGCGGTGCCCAGTTGTTGGAAACCAATAATAATAGAAACCAATATTAATAGCTTATTTGGATTCGATATGTCATTTGCGTGAGACTGACACGTTAGTGAACGTCCTGTAACAATCCGCATCAAGGCTAAATTGTCAGACAAATGATGAGAACATTCGCTGCTTGGTCGCAAACAATCTCACGGAGACCGTTGATGTTTTCAACATCATACTGGGAAAAATTGTGCCCAACAACACAAAAAGATAACTCTTGCGCCAATCGCTGTTTCATTGCGCTGAGAAGGCAATTGAGTAGTACAGCCCAGGTATCTATATCCCAGACTGTAGCGCCACGTACCTAAGGGTCCAGGGTCCAGGGTCAATTATATATTACGTTTTTTGATCCACGATTGGCTATTCACGAAACATCAAAAACCAGTTATTGTATAGAAATTATCTGCCTTTAAAGCAACCTGTCAGTAGACTAGACATTAGACGATCGACACAAACCATCTCTTATTGGAACACAAGGGAACTCAGATTATGGATTGTGCTCAGTGCTTTACGACAACTCTTAACTGTACCGCTATTTGAATCTTTCTTACTAAAAGCGATTTGTTACAACATTCGTTACATAAAATTAGCATCTAAATTTTAGTTAAAATACACGAAAAGATACCGAGAGTCTCTATACGGCTTTAAATAATTCCTAAATGTTTGTCACACACATTTTTCTATTCCTATTTCTTACCAATTGTCCTTCAGAATGTCCAAACATATTGCCCCCGTAACTGACGATATGTTGGGATGCCAGATTTTTGTTATGAATCGAACCTGCAAAAATACCATTGCAAATGTGCACTATTGTGAGCTCAACAGAATAAAAAATTAAAGTAGTACCTTGGGCGGATTAAAGGGATAAGTCTCGGGCACTTTTATTTCAAGTACGAATTTTCCTCCCTCGTATGGTGTGTCTGGCGGTCCTGCAATTTCTCCTTTCAGCTGTGTCCAATCGTCGTGAATCAATTCAATTTTGATCGAGCATTGAACTATCTGTAACAAATGGGAATTCTTATTAAATCTGATAGACACTTTTGTTTTCAATTTAACAACAAAACTACAATAAGTAGGTACTTTACACTTTATTTACAGACATTAATGATGCAATTATTTTAAGAGAAAGCCAAAATGTTTGCATTACTTATCGACAAAACTCGCCAATAGGGGGTCAGAGTGTAATTCAATTTGCTACCGCAAAAACAAAAGCAGTAGAATTGAGAATAACAAAGTAAAATATCTATTTGTTATACTAAATATGAGCAGTATTTTCCTTACGTATTGATTATTCTAATTTTAGAACCGCCAGTTTTGTCAAACGGTCCAAGAGAAAAAAAGTTGCAGTACACAAATACGAAATAGTGTAATAAACGTATATTAAAGAAGACAGTGACTGAAATCAATTGAAAAAATGAGTGATATTCTGCCTGAAAACGTAAAAGACAATGATTCCGGAGATCCGAGCCACTCAGGCAAGTACATATAGTCGCTTAGCCGATTATATATATGTATATTTTTAAATGTTTACGTAAATGTTAAGTACAACCAAATTTCAACGAAGAATTATTTCGATGTACAAGTTTAAGGTTAAAATAATTTAGCCGCTTTTTGGGCATATTCAGAACAACGGGCAAACCGTTTTGTTCAAAGAAACAAACATTGTGAATATATTAAAGTCTGATGTTTAACTAAAGGACAATTAACTTACCTCATCGCTCCGCATAACTTCTTTGAATTCCCTTTTGATACGGGATACCGCCATATCCGCCATTCTTTTCGATATTTCCTATATTATAACAATTCTTTGATAAATATAGTGAAATGTTGATAAATTTTAAAGATTCTTTATAAAAGCCTAAATTTGAAATTATATTCGTCGAGGAGACGGGAAACTACAAGGGAGCAGTTTACATTTATTTATGCACAATTTGTTCTCATTGTTGCGCGAAACGTCAAAATTTACATTTTGCTAACAATCTTTGATAAAAGATTTCCTATTTATTGAGGATTAATATATAACCAAATACTTGGTTAAAAACTCGTGTTTAAATTGAAAAAAATACCTACTTTAGAATCAGAATATTAAAATGCGACAATTTTAAAATCGTAAAATCAAAATTTTGCAAAAGTTGTTTTTTAGTTATCTCTTTCTAGCTGCAGCGTATAATGTCATGTCGCAGTCGCACTGTCGCGCTGATAGCGGAGAGAAAAGAAAATGTCAAATACCTATTTGTCACTTCTTTTTCATTTCTTTGTTATTCAGCTAAATGAACGGGTTCAGCGAATGTCGCCTAGATAGGTTAGGGTAGGTACATATCAAATAAAACACACTTCGTTTCATTTATGCGCCCACTTGAAGCGAATTGAGCAATTTTTGCCTTTCATGGGACGGCATGTGTTACCCATCACATTTATTTCATAGGTACGAGAGAAAGATTTTATTATTTTTGAGTCCTAATCGTACAGGATGATAATACCTAATTAAAATATTAATACACTGGATTTATTTTGTTTTACGATTTGTTTATTTCTATTAAATAGTTTTTTTTTTTTAATTCCTACCTGCTCTTCAAATTAGTAAAAGTTCATAGGAATTCGTACAAATTCGAAAGGAACAGAGCATCATTTATATTGTAAAATGTGTAATGTTTGCCATTTTGTAAATTTTTAGGGGGGTCGGAAAATCGAGAATTATCACATTTTCTATTCTTTTCTGATAAAGTAAGTACAATATTTGGCCATGCTTATGCCCAAAATACATATGCAGACTTTTTCTTTCAGTGGAAAAAGAACACGTACGTTTAATTGGGCGAGAATACATGTAAGTTCAGCATAAATCGCAGAACTGCAAGTTGTCTCTATAATCCACAAAATAAACACAAACAGATAAATAATGTTTCATTGAAATATGTATATTACATTCAAATCAAAATTCCATAAAACACAACAGCTTTAAGCAAAAGCAGGACCTTTGGGCATTGTGTGACAGAACTCACTGCAATTACGTTAATCAAAAATTCTATTCATGTGTCTTGCTTACTGTATTGCGTGCGTCACTGCGCCATGTAAACGTAAATTGAAAGTTTGAGTTTATCATGTGAGAGAGTATACGTTATTTTAATTCGTTCTCTCTTCATTTGCTTTTGATTTTTTTCGGATGATGGTGGATTTAGAAAAAAAACAAGTAAAAGTGTTATCATCGGCCTGGCCGATGCGTTTACAGGTACACGCATGTGTCTAATATGGGAGGTTTCAGAACTACTTGACCGACAATACCAACCTAACGACGGTAAACAGAAGTCTTCTCACAAAATTTCATTCACTAGGTCGATTCGTTTGGACATTGTCAACAGACAGACAGATAGACAGACGGACATGGCTAAATCGATTCAGAATGTAATCCTGATTCAGAATATACACAGCCGTATTTATAAACGTGGCGTAGAGCCTGCTTTAAAATGCCCTTACGCAAAAAAAGTTATTTATAAATATTTTTCGAATTTGAGCAACGCATTTTTAAGGCTGCGTAACTAACTTAAGCATAAAAATTTACGTTTAGAGACTGCGTAGAGCTTGCGTAAATTGTTATTTTCGGGGTGGAATAGTGAATAGAGCAAATAAACGTATACGTTCATTTATTTCGAGTATTCTTTTTAATTGACCTGCGTTTTAGTTTTTCGCGTTGTAGTCTGAAAAATCGAACTATATTTTCTATTTGAAAATAATGAAAATCGTGTTGAATTATCGCAGCAATAATTTGTTTAATTCGTCAGAAAACAACTGATGTCGGTTTCAGTAGAAGAAAGTACTAGTTTTCTGTATTTTCTGTAATAGTTTCTCATATATTTCTTCTTACCGAAACCAACCCGGTTTAGTAAATCAACAGTGGAATGGTTTTAAACAGGGAAGGGATTTTGTTGACCTAAAAGGTGAAAAAAAGGCAAAACTAAACTGCAAAAAAGGCATAAATGCCTTTTATTAAAAAAAAGGTTTTAAGCCTTATATTGACACTATACAACCATATAAGCATTTTAGAATTTTCTGGGAACAAACGCCTGCCATTGTTCCTCAGGAAAGCTTTAAAAGGGCTAATGAGAAGACATGGCGGGCTGGGCAGAGACAAGTGGAGACCATTTAAAAGACGTGTTGTCATCGACTGCAATATTTGGAGGCAATTTAAACTTTTCAGCGCCATTTACTACATTACCTATTTATTTCTTTGATGGTCTTGAGTCTTTCATTTGAAGAAAAGAACAAGAAAGGTAACCGCGACGCGATTGCGCACCGTCGCGCACCTTCTCCGCGGTGCGGGCGGCGCGATTTTAAGGAAATCTAATAAATACGGCAGACATATTTTATAGAGTCTCCAGTGAATCCTTTCTTGCCGTTATAAATGTAATGACAAACTGAATATGTATACTTCCTTGTGGATGGTATAAACAATTAATGCCGACATTCCAAACATTTTTAAATGAAATCAAACAGCGGCACTGCTAACTAACACAACCAAACACACCTATAGAATTCACCTATTCCGTCGTCAATTTTATTTCAATTCAATTTTTCAATTCGTTGAAGCGAAAAGATTGATCAAGTTTCGATTCAATTTAAATTTGATCTTTCAATTCGTTCATGTAAACGTAGTATTCGCCTGAAATGACTTTCTTTGGAAGGCCTGTGTGTCCATGTCCATCAGTCCATGCAGTTGAAGCTTGAAGCTTGAAGCTTGAAGTTTGAATTCTTTGAAATGTTCGCTAAAAACGGGTGCGTAATTGGCTATCGTTTTGTATTTTTTCGTAAATTCCTAGATTCGGTTATTATGGTAATTAATTTCTATTTCTAATATAAAAAAACCAAGAATTGAATATTGAATTGCTTTGCATGATGATCATAATATATTACGTAGGTATAATGCTAAGATAAATTTCACAGCAAAAAAATCATTTGTAGTGCATGAGTACAATAGCTACAAACTGCATCAATAAATAATTTGGATGAGGATACAGCTTGAGGTAAATATTCAATTATAATCACAAGCCTTCATTGTTCACTGGTCAATTTTGTACTTTTGTGTTGAAAGTTCGCTTTTTGCAGTTGCTTATTTGTTTAACTTACAACAAAATAATGTGTGTTATGTGCTGTAAACAACTCACTTGTCCCTTTTCATTTGGAATCCTTTTGTACAATCCAGTTGAAAAAAAAAGTTTCTGTTTCGATCTGTTAAAATTAAGTTACGGAAAAATATATTTTGCAATTGTTCGCTAGCTTAAATTTTATGGAGACTAGCGGGACGCGATTTTAGCTGAAACTGCGTATTTTATCTTTGGATACATTTTTGTATGGGGACTTAATTTTAGCCCGAACAGCATAGGTACGAGCCTAGAGCATTTAAAACGCACATGAACTCACCTTCCGTTAAACAGTTTTGAAGAAAACTGAAGAATCAGAAGGTACCTACTTAACCAAAACTCACTGGTAACCACAATTTTGATTTTCGTCTTCACATATTTTACATCATGGTCGGTACACGATTCGAAAATATAACTTTTGCCCACCTATCAATCGAAATGCTTAGTAAGGTAGGAGGAAAGAAATGTTCCATTTTTGATTTCTCAATCCACTTACGACCACAAGCTACTACTTATACTGCCTTTACATTGTTCGCTGACAAAATACCAAACGTTTGACATTTTTGGGTAAAAATGATGGTCTGTAGCCAACGATTTCGTACGAGCTTTTACTAATTTTTACTTAATGCCGTTTTCTAATCAAAATTAAGTCAAATATTAGAGGCTTTTGTCGTAGAGCCAAATAGTGTAATCTTAGTTTGGAACATCAATTGTATAATTTGTAATTTATAAACTGGGCTTATTATTAACAAAAATTTTCAAATTTGACTAAAAAATGTATACATACATAGGTACGCATCCATTTTTACCTAGCCGTTAATGCAATTTTGTAAACAATCATAGTCTCTGCTCACTCATCAATTCTGACCGAATTTGAATTCGAGCAGATTTCGATTTTTCGGTGTGTTAAATATTTAATTTGATTTTGTGTTCACATTTGCCTTTTAGCACATTGGCCAATGTGTTGTGTATATTTAGGGCTAAGGTTTTGATATCGATATTTTAGTTCTTTACTACTGATTTCTTGCTACTTAAAAATACACAAACATTTTATGAAGTTAGACCAAAAATAGTGAAATGACATAAAAGCACACAGGTCTCTAAGCAATCATACTTTGGTTTAAGCCTGATTCCTCCAGTGCAATCGTATTGTGGTCACACTATTTTACTTCTAAGCGTGCGTCGAGAACAGTTTGAACTGCAGGGATGATTGCATGCATAAGGCAATGGTCCTTACTAATAATTTATTTTGTTATCTTCACAATACGTTTGTATGTCATGCGTGAGGCTGCCACTAAAAATGATAATACCGCACACAGGGTATAAGTAACATACGATTTTAGTTAGTTGGTTACGTCGAAAAATCACGTTGTTAGCTGCAGTAATTTAGCTTAAAACGCTCGCTTTCTCGTGTGTAGGTGCTTGCTAGCATAATTTTTTCTAGTCTTATGAAACCCATTCCTCTCTTTCGAATAGAAATGTTGCTTAATTTTATTTCGTAAAGATTCGCCTGTTCTATGACTACTAGGACCAATAAAACCCAACCTTTTTTACAAATATATTTTTCGCCAACCCATTGAATAACTCAGCAGGTAGTTTTCATATCCATTACCGTTCTATATAATGTCTGGTGTATATGTTTGAAGCGTTGTTTACCGGTTTATGTGTGCGTACTAATAGTACAACTTACAATTTGCGGCAATAAAACTTCAACTCTACAGTACACCCAGCTAGAAAAAAAAACAAAAAAACAAAACAGAGGGTATTTCAAGGACAATTCTGCGACTGAAATGAAGAGCTAGCAGTGGATTCAATAGATGTATAGCATCAACCTCTTTCAAGTAATGGGCTTCTTCATGGCGAATTGATACCTTGCATTTAGTTCATTCAAACTCTTGCTTGGAGTTGTATCTTTACTCCGTTTGTTGTGCTGTTGTAGTGTATTGATTTTACGATAAGTTTTTGTAAGTAAAAACAAATTGAATTACCGATTTAAATCATTTCTTTTGGTTATAAAACAATAAAAAAATAAAAGGAATGCTGTTGCACCTTATCATTAAGATGATTGTTGAAAACAAATTTCAGTTGCTTAGTGCGCACGTGGTTTTGCGCTCTTCCATTAAATACACATAGCATAATGTGCTTGATACACACAATTTGTATAGGTCTGTTTTTGAACTTGGGTGAAATGTTAGACTCTATTTAATTTAATTAAATTGCATCAAATTTTATAATTTTCACATTATATTTGATAGCTGTGTTGTTGTTTTCATGTTGCGACATTTCTTGTAGTGATTCTTAGCTTCCGTAATGGATATGGAATACATTTGAAGAGTTTGTCTTAGCCCACGTTAACAGAAATCTCCATTGCGTAGCCACCAAACAAACACAAAAAAAATAGATAAAACACGTTTACCATGCGGCATTACCAGATCCTCAGTTTTAGTTAATTTCTCAATAAAAAAAACTTCTTTATATCCAAAACTGATTATGTACTTTCTTTGATTTTAAAGGCTAGTACGCTGTTCGAGTAAAAGAAAAATGATCCCAGTATCAGGTAGCTATCTAAATTATTAAATATTACTTTAACATTATTTTATTCTTTGAAATTTGGCGAATATCTACATTGTAGTGTGAAAAACGAGCATGTTTTATTGAAGCCTATAGTTATTGGCTTACATCAGAAATGTTTGTTAGACCGAGAATAGGAAGTTTTTTACTTGTAAGCCAGCAAACGCATACGTGTTTTTATATACCGCTCAGACGGTTTTTAATTCGTTTTGAATGTTTTTAACAGTTGCCTTATTGCCCACTGATCAAGAGCTTAATTCAGTACATATTCCAAAATTCTGATTATTTTTTGCCCACATAGTGTCAAGAAAATAATTTCATTCCGATATAATTGACAACCGAAATATATTATGTATTTGGAAAACAGGTAAACAAATACGTAGGGAAAGATTGTATATTATAAAAACTTGCGAATTTAACCGTGAACATATAAAAAAGTACATAATAAATAAATTTTAGTTTCTAAAATAGTTCATCTCCGGTTCGATCCTGTAAAGTCTTCTCAATTCAGCCGTTCGGAGTCAGCATAAAATTGTAGGTCCTCTCAATTAGCCTGTAAAATAAAAAAAAATTACACAAACGAATGGTTGTGAGAAGCTAGGGCTAGAGTGCGTATACGTACCTGTTGCGCCAGCTATTTATTTATTAATGTACGCCAACAATTGAACATTTTCGGTAGTGCGTATCAGGCTCATTATCCTTTTTATTCCCAGCTAATATACTTCTAAATGTATGGAGCATTTAAAATAACCTTGAAAGCAGTCAACAAATGTTCTCTGCACTTCTGTATTTGGTGCAGATGTTGTAGTTATATAGTTAATTATTAATATTAAGACGGTTTATCCAATTAAGATAGTAAATCTAAAAAAGAAAAGGTTTCTAGAATTGAATTCCTTAGTGCTCAAATGGCACAAATTACGAAGTGTCTAAAAGCAATGCAAATTACTTATTATTATACTGTAAGTAAAGTATACTGCAAGTGGAATAATATAAAGTTCTTAACTATGGCAATGCTTTGTTGTCTTATTCAAAATAAAACGTGTATTATGTTTGTGTGCATATATATTTTTTGATACACACGGTGACACGCACACATCCGGCAAAATAATGCGGTTCTCATTGCGCTCACTCATCAAAAAAATCTGTGTACACTTTACTCACTGCAGAATGTTAAAACTCTCTGCTTTTCTCTTTCTCATCGATTTTGCACATTAACAAAGGCGAATTCAAATCCAAATATGTAGTAGGTATAGGTAGTCTATTTAACGTTTAATTATGTTGGTGTGGTACTGCCACAAACAACAACACGGCTGAGAGGCAGGCTGGCTGCTTGTACTTGATGGTTGGTGGGTGTCGCACACATAAACATAAGAAAAACATTTTATTGTGTAAAAATTTTTCATTCAATGAAGAACCGAAGGGAAAAATAATAAAAACTTCTACTCGCAGATTGTGTGATGCCAGTTCGATCTGCCAATCCGATACGCGCTAAAAGTTTAATCCGCGACAATTTGGAGAAACAAGCTGGTTCTAGGAACTTATTACACTCCAGAATGCCAAACATAAAAGTGTTTTCGGGTACCTCGCATCCGGATTTGGCCCAGAGGATTGTCGATAGACTGGGCATCGATTTGGGAAAGGTTGTTACGAAGAAGTTCAGTAACTTGGAAACATGGTAAGTTACAGTGAATTTGTTTATAGTAAAATAATTATTTAAGTGTGTTGTTTTTTTCTTTGTTTTGTTTTATCCTTATTATTGCTTTTCACAAGAAAAAAAAAAACAAAAAATAGTCAAAGTGAATACAGAAAATGTGACATAATTTAATTGCGAAGCAACAACTATCGATTAAAGCCGAACATTGGTGGCATGTCATACAAGTTCAATATACCATTTAGATTTAATTGGAGATAGGCTTATGAAATGTGTAGGCTCTATAGGCAGCATGTGAGTGAAAAATTTTAAAAATGTAAGGTTATGGACTACTAAAATGACTGTACAATGTTGTAGCTGTCACGTTTTTCATATCCATGAAATTACACCTAAACCATTCCCAAGCGGTTCATAAGGGAGCAAAGATAAAACAGAAACTCACAAACAAGTGTTTTTTTATCAACTTTTTTTGTTTTAACTGAGTATTTACGTCGATTCGCTTTACTCATACACGTAGAATTTTATTTATCGTACGAGAGACGAGACACCTAAATATGAATTAGGGGTTAATTTAATTTGGGTTGTTTTCACATTTCATGTTTGCCTAATTTTCTTTTGTCTAGAAACTTGATTTTATCGTGGCGGTACGCGGTGAAAAATAAATTGAGGCTAGTTTAACGTTCATGTAGTGGCTCGTGGAAATAGAAATACGACATCAGCTGTTTGGCTGGAATGTGTACCACGTGAATGTTACTTTCAGACGTAAGCTGACTGGCTATCTCCATGCGGATTCAAACGTGTACATTGAACCACCCTAACTTCAGGCCCTACATTTTTAATTTGTTATTTTTTGTTTCAAACACGTTTCAATGAATTATAAATTGTAGGTACTTGGGGTTATCATGTTCATATCTGCTGAATAACAAATAGAATGGCTCCATTTGCTTTATCCGTCCTTCTATAGTGTAATTGCTGCCGCATCAAAACTATTCCGATGGTTTGTATTTTTGTTTAGAAGAAGTATGATGATGATAACCCCTATAAAGTTTAAGATGGAGCAATTTACGTAAATGTTAGGTTTCCCTTATTTACACTGGGTCAGGATGCAGAGGGGCTTGCCCGGCATAGTTTTAGGTTTAATTGGCAGTCTTCGCCAAAAAAATAAACAAGAGCGCAAAGCGAAACTATTCTGTTTTGTTTTTAGAAAGCCGAAAGAGACTGTCATAGGCGGTGCCAGTATATGCATGTGCCAGAGCAATGACCAACTGTTATCTTTGTGATTGGCAATTTGCCCGAAATGGTTCTGATATGTATTTAACTGATGTCGCGTGAAATTTATATTTTCCTTGGAGCGAAAACATATTATGAATTGTTTTAAAAATTCTTCATTTCGTTGTTATGTATATTATATACGTATTTCATGTCAAGACATTGGAGAATCCATACAAAAACTTCAAATGAATCAGTTAGAAACTAGGCTATTTATAATCGATTTATCGCCTATTTTGTAGAGGCATTTTTATACAATGTTTTTTGTAATTAGGTCGATTGGAAAAAAAAAATCTTATCATGTAAATGCCTGGAAACGTATCATTTGCTTTGAAAACTGAATTTGAAGATAGATTACGCTCCGTATGTATATTGTGACTTTATATGCGTACACCTTCAAAATGTATTTTTTTTTTTTTTGAGAAATGTGCTAAATTTCTTTTGTGTACATACAAAGTGTTCGTCAAATAGTTAATGGTTTCAAACAATAATCGCCGTTCTTAATGTGTATTTGTATAACTGACTATTTACTATAGATAAGATACCAATGAAATGCCTAAGCAAACATCTACAATACGAGTGTCTATCGGTGGATGCATGTGCAAAATAAGCAATTAAACTGAATCTCGCAAACATATCTTCAAAGTTTGAAAACACAAATTGCACTGTTTTTGAGGGTATAATATACTAAGTTAATAGAATAAGGAAGTCATCGACGTCATGAAAGGTCATAACAAATGATCTTACCTCGGAAGATTTCAATTTTGCTTAAACGTTAAACCCCAAGAAATATAAATAATCTTACAAACCTATTTGCTAATGAAATTTGCCTATTTGCCTAAATTACCTATTTGCTAATGAAATGACTATTAGAATACATTATGTGTAGTATGTATGTACATTTATATGTCGTGCGATTCATATTATTGGCTATAGGTTAGGTTTTGTTTGGAGAATTTTTTAGTTTTGAAAAATTTTATGAAAAACCGTGACATCCAGTTTGTTCTCAGATCAGGGTAATATTTATAAAATAAATAAATATGCAATTAGTTGCCGCAACAAAACCCATATAAGACACTAGATATCTTGTCACAAACATTATTATTTCTTTTTTTGAGACGAAATAGAAGTTTGAAATTAATAGAAAAGGGTTTCCGGACTACTTCCGGACAAATTATCTTGAGATTCAATCAAATCCGACTTGGATTGTCCTGCTAAAATAGCCAGTTGCCAGTCTGATTCCCAATTTTTGATGTTCTAAAAAAATGTTTACACAATACGACAATTCATCGATTACTAGATGACATTGGCCGCGTTCCATTGACCGCTAGATGACTAGCGGCATGCCAAACTCCATATAAAAAAAAACTGACATTTCAGCATTTGCGCTAGAGCTCTAGCACATTTTGTGAAATATCCTTTTCTGGAAAATTTTTCAATCTACCACAAAATTAACTGCTAGATTGAGAAAAAAATAACGAACTGTCAAAACAAAAGTGAAAGTGCAGAAGTCAAATATTTCCAATTTGGTTTAAAATGTGAATTCAAACTTGTATGCAATTAATATACATTGTATTTGTTTATTTAAATTATAATGTATTAATAAATATGCGGCATGATGGGACAAAATACATTTTTGACTCTCATGAAGATGAAATAATACGACTTCAAATTGGTTTTAATGTCACTTTAGATCTCTAGCGCTAGCGTTCTTCCATCAGGGATATTATGTGCTAGATGACTAGCGGTCACTGGAACGCGGCCAATCTGTATTCAATTGACTTCTGACCAATGATAAATACAGCTCTTCTAAATTAACCTCATTTCAATAATTAAAAAAATTGGAGAAACCTGTGTACCTTAAATGGACAGTTCGATAATAAAATTAATATAAACTTACTGAAAGGGCAAATTAGGTTTTCCTATTTGTACTAAGTTTGTTGTATCCGATATTATTGGTTACGCCGATGACCTGGTCATCATCATTACGGGCACTGAGGCAAACGAAGTTACTTTACGTATGCAACGAGCTCTTAGGAGAGTATTTGAATGGTGCAACGACGAAAATCTGTCAATAAATCCCAGTAAGGCTGTCCTAGTTCCTTTTACGAAAACAAGAAATCTAAACTTTGGTCAAATTTGAATAAATGATACAATCATTGAGTACCCGTATGAAGTCAAATATCTAGGAGTAAACCTAGACAAAAGACTTAACTGGAACGCCCACATCAACAATAAAATAACAAAAACAACAAACGCTTTATGGACTTGCCGACGAATGTATGGCACAAATTGGGAGATTTCCCAAAAAACACTATACAGTGATGATAAGGCCCATCATAACATATGCTTCTTTAGTATGGTGGAACAAAGTCAAACAAATAACCGCGATCTCAAAGCTCAAGAAGGTACAACGCCTAGCATGTCTGGGTATATCAGGAGCCATGCGCACCTGTCCTACGGCTGCTATAGAAGCCATTATAGGACTAACACCTCCCCACATAAATATCAATAAAGTGGCAATTCGCAGTTCGGCAAGTTTATTACAAGGGAAAGAGCTAAGTCTCAAGTACCACCCGGAACTAACGACATTAGAACTTTCTGAATTTGAAATAATCTGCGCGGTCACTGACCGCATCCCAAAAACCTTATGATTCGACAAACGGTTCTCCACGGAGATCCCAAGTAGAGAAGCATGGGCAAGCAACTGTCCACCAAACTGCCAAAGCAGCCTAAAGTGGTATACGGGTGGTTCCAAAATGGAATCTGGGGTGGCTGTCTCAATACCTATGGGGAAAACCCCTACAGTTTTTCAGGCAGAGCTCCATGCCATCAAAGAATGCGCAAACATTAACCTTAATTCAGGTATTAAAGGCGCTAACATAGCCCTTAGCTCATATATTATTGACTCCAAATCAGTGCTACACTGCTTCAATACCCTCCAGACACTCAGGCCCTTATTGTGATTGTCGATCAGCGATCGTTACGACAATTGTCGATTGCGTCGATTGATTTAAGCTATTCGTTAAGCACAAAATTGTTTCACTTCCAAGAGAAAGCATAGATCGACTACAAGCGACTGTCAAATCGACAAATATCGATCGCAATCGACAATCATAGTTCTCGATCGATCGACAGTTGTCGATCAACGATTAACTATCGACACTCACAATAGGGGCCTCAGTACCAGAAACAAAATCAGGTTGTGGTGGGTTCCTGACCACGAGGGTATTGTAGGAAATGAAAATGCTGATGAACCAGCCAGAAAGGGCTCGGTTTCTTTTTTTTATAGGACCAGAACGGTTTTGTTCAATCTGAATCAGCTACACTCACAGAAAAAAATTGTAATATTTACAATTTTCTGCGTAAAATTTACCATTTTTAATTGTAACTATAGTCATTACAATTTAATAGTAAATTTCGCTTATTTTTTTACTACTTTCAATTGTAAAATTTCACTATTTTAATAGCATTTTTTACTATTTTGAATTGTAATATTTTACTAGTAAAAAACGCTTATCTTTTTACTATTTGAAATTGTAAAACAATACAATTTTGATAGTAAATCTGTACAATTATGATTGTGAATACTACAATTAAAATAGTTTCCACATATTACCTTCTGGATTGCAGCGGATTAAAAAAATAAATACACTTCATTTCAAGTAAACTTCAAATTATTTTTAATCAAGAGAATAATTAATTAAGCAATAATAGTAACAATTTTTTTCAAATTGGAAACAAGCTAACTATTTCTTTCGAAAGATCGGATAATTGCTTACGAGATAGCTTAAATCGGTTCTCATACATAAACTGGACAATACAATCGACGAGGGAGTCACTTTGCTTTTTTGTGAGGCTAGTCAATTCTGGTGTCAACAAACTTCTGCCCTTCAGGTACATTTCAAGCATCGATTTCAATGAATATACAAAAATATATAATTAAAATCATTTACAATGGACGGAAATTCATCACTTACGATGTTACCAGGAAATCTTGTCCTTAGCTCTATAAACTGCTGAGAAGGTGACTTGGAAGCCGACACCGATTTCGTGGAAATAAGTTTCAGGAAATGCGATCGAGGACCAGACTTCGGAAGAATAGCTACGAGATCCTCCCGTGACAAGAATCTGACATTTTCAATATTAATGTCTTGGTCTGAAATTCAAGTCAATGGTATCTTCTATGAAGAAAAAGAAAACCAAACTTACCTAAAACCTTTATCCATGTCGAATTCAAATTAGAAGCATCCGCGACTGAAAGAGCTTCGTATATTGCTTTATTTTTTTCATTCAATCCGACTATTAGTGAATTGTTAAAACCAACGCAATCTTCTTCGAACATGTTAACGAAATTGGTTTTAAATTAAATTTTTCTTAGCATTTTAGTTAACTGTTGCTTTGTTAGTTTGCTTTTTTTTTCTCTCAAAAGAAAACTTTACAAGTATTTTTCATTCTGTTTATGAATTTTAATAAACTGTTTCTTTGTTAGTTTTCCTTCTGTCAATTGTTTTCAAGTATTTTTCAAAATGGTATGTTAATAATGGATTCGTATGTAATATATGCAATTTGTTTTTTGCATTGAATCAAAAAGAAGCATTCTTCAGAGATGTTAGACAGAGCTAGCTCCACCACAGCAGCTTACCAAGCAACCATTATTATATAGTAGAAATTCTCCGCTCAACTAATAAGACTGTGCAAATTGAAGGTAACTCTATTTCTGGCACCTTGTGTGAGGTGGCATCCCAAAATCAAATATCATTTCACTGGAATTATCCGTTTTGGAAACACCCATGGGTGTGTTTCGTATACTTTGAGTTTTGTTTTACTATCTGTTGTGGGAGGCCGCATTTCCTGAAGTTTTATGACTCGGCGGTAAATCTGTTTGTATCACCTGGCCGATGGATAGGTCTCTCAACGACAACTTGGTTGTATCCATTTTGTGAAGAATTTCAATAGTTTAAACTGTATCCCGACTTCTTTTGTCTGGAAATCTTCGATTCTGGTGTCACAATGCAGGAAATACCCTGGCGGTTCCCCAGCACGATAAAAAAACATAAAAACACAAATTTTCAACAAAAAAAATAGTAAAACTAAAAAAATTGCAATTAAAATAGTAAATTAACCAAATTTGCTATTTAAATTGTAAATAGATGGTTTTACAATTCGGATTGTAAAGCCTTTACAATTTTTTTCTCTGGGTGTAATAAACGCTGGGAATGTAATAAATTAATTTCACATTGGAAGAACATCCCTGGACTTAGGCAAGCCAAAAAAGCAATACAACCTTTTAAAAAAGATACCAAAAGTATCCTAAATCTACGCAGCCATGATATCAAAAATTTAGTAGGCTCCCTAACAGGCCACCACGGGTTACGATATCACCTAAAGAAAATGCAATTAGTCGACTCACCGGAGTGCCTACTATGTCTTGAGGAAGACGAAACAGCTGAGCTTATCATGTGTGAATGCTCGGCCCTCTGTGGTATCAGAAGGAATTAATTTTTCAGGAAAATTATAAGTACCGATGTACTAAAGACGACCTCTGCTGTACGTATCATCAGCTACATTAAGAAAGTAGAAACGGTACTCTCCTAATCAATTTCTGACACTTCAAGTACAAAAGACCTTACAGGTCGAGGTGCTCTCTCTTTTACCGCCATGGCGAGTCAGAATGTTAAAAAAAAAAGTTGTTTTTTGAAACGGAAGAAGGACTAACTGCCATTTTATTGCCTGGAGAGAGCTAGTCTAGTCTCAATGGCAGTGCGGCAAATGCAAACAGAATGACGTTTCCGAAAATGTCATAATTTGAAACAATTTATTAGATTAATGTCGCACCAGAGACGCAAGCAGAGATTAAGTAAATAAAGCTTTTAGCCGAAGAATTACATTTTTCTCATGAAAACTTTAGATTTAAAGAATTATATATCTTGTTTTGTCCCACGTGCATAGTGCATTTGCATTAAATAAAACCAATGGCTATGTTGTACTGGTTGCAGTTAAGTATTTAGTATTGGTTTGTACCACCTCCAATGAATACACAAGCAGTGTTACGACTGAGATGTATGTACAGTACATACGATTGGGCTAAAGTGAAATATTTTTTTTCAATGGAGTTTTTGGAAGTACATTACACAATCATATTTATTAGCTTAGGTGGCGTATTTAATTACAATTTTCATTTTGCTCTTTTCAGTAGATAAAGATTCAAATTATTTATTTGAAAGTGACGGGAGGTATTGTATACTACAAGCTTGTCAAACGCAGAAATATGTGAAGGGATTCAAAAAACTGAATTTTCCTTTCAAATTTTATCGTTCACTTCCATTTCTTCATTCATTTTTAGTATCTTGAATGAGAATTGTTTTGTAGCATATCCAATTTTTGGTGTCCCACATGCATGCAGTAAAAAAAGAAAATGTATGAGGTGGGACAAATGACAAAAAAGTTGACTTTTGCGTAAACTTAGGCAGCAACTTAAGGGTATTCCAAAACGTCATGAAATTTGGAACGTAAGCTAATAATAAAACAAACTTAAAAAAAAAAAAAAATAAAAAAAACCTATCGCACAGATTTTGTTGAATAATAAGTGCAAAAACATTTAACTTTGTTTTTCTCGAAACCGAGTCAATGGCGTATGGAACAAAATAATTGTCAGGCGACGATATATTGAATGGGTGTCTAAATCGATAGCAGATAAGGAAACATACAATTATTCTTTCAGAGACATTTCGGTTATCGTAGTTTCCAATCACATAATTGTATACAAAACAATCTGAATAAACTAGGTGTTCTTCAGTAAAATATTTTTGTTTGTTAATTTTTATTTGTTTGCAAGCCTAAAATTCAAGGTTTATTCTGTAAATTCCACAGATTGTATGAATAAACAAAAAAAAAAACAAACTTAAAGATTAGACTTTGAATATTTTCAATATTTTGAACTACATATCATTTACTCTGCACATGTTTGCATCTTAGCATTTATGTAAAAATATATATATTTTGCCTCAGGATCCGTTTTTTAATACGGGCTTTATTCGTTCGCACTTTCGTATGGATGTTAATTTAGCTAATGAGCATTTTGTATTAGCACTCCCTGCCAATTATCACGTAATGCTTTTGTTGATCGCATAGACCCTCACGGTTATTAATAAAACTAAGTTTACTCCATGGTTTTATTGAATGGAAAATGTGTGGTTAGCTCTGCCCTAATGTTATGGTTTGGGAGAGCTTGGTTAACAGAAATCGAAATTATGCATTATTATTCAATGGTGAAAACAGTATTGATTTTGATAGGCTCAAACTTGGGAACAATGTTATCAACAAAATGGGCAGTCGTGAACCGCTCCGCCAAGTTTTTTTTTCATATTTAAAATCTGAAGAATGTTGAATTTAATTTTTTGGTTTGTTATTACTGACAATTCGATACTTCGCTCCGGGCTCCGGTAGTTGAAACAATCTTCAAGAAAGAAGGACATGAAACTCAGCGTCAAGAATCAAAAATGTGGTCCCTTAATTCGCTACAGTCATACCGAGCTGATGAAGAAGCTATACCGAAAAGATTTACAACAAATGGGACCTCCACATCCTACTGTCGAACGAAGTAGAACCTGTGAAGAATTAGATTCCCAGTTATAAAGAAGAACTCTTCGATTTACTTAACGTTATAATATTTCTTTATTTAATCTAATATAATTATCTTGTGTAGGTAATATTCTAGATGCGGGAGTGCGGAATATCGAATCGCTTATCCTTACTTCTTTTCTCGTGTCAGCTTTTATACGGCCGATGACAAATGTGAAATGACATTTATATGATGACGTGTTCCTGATAAATACGGTTGTAAGAACCTTGACTATTTACGTCTCTGTAATTATTCAATCAGCTTATTTACGGGTTTAGTTTGTCCATTTGCATTGGCGCTATTCTACGATACCCGGAGGCCCAGAGCTTAGCTTCAATGAGGGCCGAGGCCTGTGCTAATGTCTCTATTACATACATACATACATACATACATACATATTTAAAATCTGAAGAATGTTGTCTCATTTAATGGCTAGTCGTACAATATCAAATGTCCGCATTCATTTTTTGTACTTGCGTTTGCGTTATGCGTTTCCGTTAAGTGCTATTCCAGAACCATTTATTTAGCCAATTATTGAATGCCCATGGCCAGTAGTAGGTTAGGTAAAACGGCTCACGCGAAAGAATCTTGCAGTCGACCCACTTAAATATATGTACATAAACCTATAGATTTTGTAAGCAATCCTCTTTCTATTAAGGTGCAAGTACACCATATGTAGAACGCCTCATATATATGTAGCTCTGACGTCAACAGAGGGTGCACAAAGAGAGCTTGTACACGGCATGTACCTATTGGGACCACTCGCTGACGTCAAAACGACGTCAGTGCTACATATATATGAGGCGTGCTACATATCGTGTACTAGCACCTTTACAATTTAGTGCAACTCATAAACAGACTTGTGAGAAACTTATCCTTCTGAAGAGGTGTCAAGGATTATTTATGATGCTGAGCTGTAACGAAGAAAGTGTGAAGTATCCTCATGCCAATCGCACGTTTCATATTCGGGTACCGTGTTATTTGCCTGTTTAAATTCAACGGAACACCCCTTCCTAGTCATCTTATGTAATTTTTGTCATTTGCCGGTACACCACTATGTACGGAAACTCAACAGAGTCAAACGTTGTGCTGCGCGCCAAGCACCCGTATTTTATTCCTATAAAAGCGCTTTATTGTCGCTTGGCTATATAAACAAAACAGTTTCCATCTCCAGTGATGTTGCAAAACTGATATGCAGTCTGTCGAGAGAGATCAAACACTCTTTCAGATGCAGCCTTGGCCAAAAATATCATTTGTTGCACCACAAGTCCACCTAAGGTGTGTTCTTTCGATAGCATCCAGCAAGTTTTGCAAGTATCGGAATATACTAGTACATGTTTGGCGAGCTCATCAGCCTTAAAATTTTCTGGGATGTCTCAGATTTTTCCATAAACAAATCAAAGCATTTCAGATCTTAGTACATGTTGCAGTTCTGCTGTAGGCTTGATACTCATTTCCCCAGTATGTCGAATGCAAGGTATTCTTTGAACCTAAATCATGGGTTGAGGTTGGTACCTTTACACATATCGGCCGTTTTTTTTTTCAACAAAAGAAAACCTTTTCAACTATTTTACAAAAAAAAAAAACGTTTTCTAAACTGTAAAGTGAATGTGCTGTATAATTACATTTTATGTAAAAGGTGTCCCATAATTCAAGCAAAATGTAATTTTTATACAAAATACTGATTTTTAATTAGAAGGCTTAAATCTTTTATTAAATCATAGAGTAGACAGATTGGGGTTATGTATATGGAATAGCACTTTGGATAAATGGCCGCCACGGCTTTGCTGGCAAGTACGTACTCTTTTATTTAAATTTTCTATGACCATATCGCATAAATGTGGCTGAATTCCATTAATATACACCTCCCAATTTCCTTTTTCAAGACGTTGGTGGTCGTGGGCTTGTTTGGATAGACCTTTCACTTCAAAAAGAAAAAAGTCTAATGGCGTTAAATCGAAAGATCGGGATGGCCAATTCTGATCGCAAAAATGGCCGATTAGACGATTAGGAAATCATTCATACAGTTTTGTTTGATTGAATTGTTTCTCTGTCTGTGTGGCATGTGGCACCGTTTTGTTGAAACCACATGTTGGTCAGAATCATATCTTGTAATTTAGGCACCAAAAACTGGGTTATCATGTCACGATAGGGAACACCATTTTTAATCTCGTGAATTTTCTGAACCCCAAATGCGAACATTTTGGCGATTAACGAAGCCATCAAGATGAGAATAAGTTTCATCACTGAAGATGATTTTGTTCGAACAAACCTTCATTATTTTTAAAACCTTGCTCAACAATGGAAATGCGTTGTTCTTTCGTATAGCGCTCCATTTTTACTAGCCCCGAACTATCAGCTGTCACATTATTATCTTTTTTTTCCGTTGGCATCACTGTACTATTAAATGGCGCAAAATTCAAACTTTGGGTGGATTATGGGGCACCCTTTATTAGGAATTTTTTAAAAATTTGTTTCCCATTTGCTGAAAAGAAAATACAGGTGTTTTTTTGTGAATTAATAGATAAGATAAAGGTAAATCTCTCAGAAATTAGCAACACATGCTAATAAATAATCACAAAAATGTACAGGTACAATGTACTAATATTAAATCATTGCACATTAGAATGAAACTTTCCATTGTTTTCTTGTTTCATTAAAAACTTGCTGTTTCTCTTGTGATGAGTGCAATTTATACATACAAATTTACAGGGTTCTTAGATGAATTTATTTGATATTTTTTAGGCACATTAAATTATCCCTAACCCATGCATATTTTATCTTTAATTTCATTTCTATCAAAGCGTTGAGATCGGGGAATCTGTTCGCGGTGAAGATGTCTACATCGTTCAGTCTGGATCGGGCGAAATAAACGATAATCTTATGGAGCTGCTGATCATGATTAACGCCTGCAAAATTGCGTCAGCATCTCGTGTAACAGCTGTGATTCCTTGTTTCCCCTATGCCCGTCAAGACAAAAAAGATAAGGTAATCAAGAGTAATCTTTGTCGACAATTTTAACCAGTTTTAATTATTAATGTATATTTAACAAAAAGTTTCAGTTCTTTGTGCAATTATATTAAAAAAATATTTAATTTTCTTTTAGTTTCGATATTTAACTTTATTTTGTTTGATGTAGTTTTTACTTGTCTATCTAATTTGTTGAAATACATACAAATTAAAATAAAAAAAAAAAAAAAAATACTCTTAATGTGGAAGCTGTTGGTAAAACAATTTTTTAATGCTTTCTTTTAATGCAAATACAGTAATACGAACAGAATATGTAATTGTTTTTGCCTCCTTACAGACAGGTGGTGAAGAGCCCCCCATGATGAAATTATCAAAGAAAAACTACGATTGGAAATTTAGGGTATACATTTTTTTTTATAACTTTATTTTACAATGGGGAAAACTAACTATATCTGTGTTCTCATATTTGTTCATTTTGTACAAAATTTCGAAAGATTTTCTAATTTAAACAAAATTAAAACAAAGTAAAGTGTTTTCTTAATTTTATTTTGGAAGTGATTGGCAAAATTGCATGACGTCTTTGTAAAACTACTGTGTCCGTGTCAATCGCATTGGTAATTTCTGTTTTAATAATTGTTTTTCACTATGTGCTATTTGTAATGGAATGTTATAGTATAAAATAGGGTAACTGTTATAAAATATGTCGAAAATTATAATTTTGTTGATTGATAATGTGAAATGCTTTTAGGCTGGAATCTGTTGACTATCAGTATCAGTAATGTTGTATCAAAAGGCGCCTTTGTAGATCTCTTCAAATGCTTGTATAAAAGCAAAATCCAAATTTTTACCTTTGATTTGCATGTTACTTTTCTTTTTAATATTTTGTTTTTATAGTTGGGCCTTAAAGCAGAAAAATTAGTGTAATTTGAGAAAACAAAAACAGAGCTCTGAGTACGGAAGACAACAAATTTAGTGTGTCGTGGAAATTGTTTTCCCAGCCGTTTCCTAATTTAACACATTTTAAAAATTCTTAACACTAGCGACATTTTACATCCCTTATGAAACATAATCAATAACAGTAATGTGAAACCATTCGGTTTCTACCCGCCTACGAAATAACTACAAAATTATGTTGGTAAATTATAAATTTCTTTTGTTTTCATAATAAAGAAATTAGTACTCATGAGGTTGTTGAAAGAAGTACCTAAAACAGCGACTTAAGCATATACATAAATGCAATCTATAGTCGGTTTAAATTATAGGCTTTGCGGAAGGCATTTTTCCTTTGGCTTTTTCTTTGTTGGGATAGTTTAATTAACCACAAAGAGTAAATGCTATTCCGACTTTTCCGTCATATGGTTCTGAAATCTTCTTTGACAAGAATACAAAATATACATGGTGGGCATTCCCATTTAAATTTATTATCAGCTGGGTTCCAGAAATCGAGTGAAATCGAAATTGCAAATCGAGTGAATTCGTTTTCAGTGTTCTGCATTTCGAGCGATTCAGAAACTCCGAAATTTTTTCGAAATTACAATTTCACTTTGTCTCAATTCCGAAAATTTTGAAATCGAAATCGAATACAGTGAAATGTAGAACACAACAATTTATTTCCGATTTCATTTCGAGTGAAAATGAAATGTGGAACCTAGCAGTATAACTTTTATTTTATTTTTATATATACATTTAATTTTGAGTACGGTACAGTACATACATTTTTTTATTAGCCACCTGAGCGTGTGAGATTCCTGCTTCGCACATACGCTCATTCCAGCGAACTCTCCATCACCCTTCACCTTTCATTGTAAGTGTTGGTTTCCAGTTTAGGGATTGTCGCTTTTCATTCGTATTTGCCGAACATGGTCTTCGGTAATAGGTTCGTTTCTTGTTGACCCTTCTTACTGAAAACATGCAACCAGGTTCTTCGATCTGAAGACAGTAGTGCACTGCTATTATGAGTTGAAGGCTGTGTGTTTAGATCCGAGACAATGCTATGTAATGATTTTTAGAAAAAAGTACTGCGGACACAGGTCAATAAGTAATACATTACATATGTATAAAAGCAATTCTGTCTCAATTGTTAGGGTACCACTTTTGAAAACAAAAATTTGTTACATTTCATTCTTGTCCTTTTATTTGTTCTCCAGCTTTTACCTAAACTTTTAATAGGCAGTTGCACTAACTGTTATGCAGCTATAGCGCATAAAAAAGGTATTAAACTCTTGGAAGGAAACTAAAATTCCGCACCTCACTATAAGGAAATGAAACTACAAGCCCAGTTAGCGCTCGCAAATTGAATATGTAAAGTGAAATTTAGGTACGGAATTTCTTGGGACTCCACAACTAAAAAATTAAGATTTCTGTTGCAAAATCATTAAAAATGCAAAGCTAGTAGGTACATAGGTTCATATTTCATAATCATGGTAGCGAAAATAGCAACAAAAAGCATTTACATATATCCAACGACATAATGATAAAGTATTGAATTGCGTGTATCTTGTTAGTTTGTGTTCACAATGAATGATCTTAATTTATCAGTATGTCTGTGGGAAGACACAATAGATTAATTGCAGTCAAGTCACGTCCTTGTAATTGATTGATTAAAGAAAATATATTTATTTCTTCAACTCATGCATATTGCTGAGTTTAGACCATTGACTAGTAGAGTTTGGCTCGATATTTAACAAAAATACTATACGAGAAGTGACTGGGTTGTTAGTGCATTGCCGCATTGGGCTTAGGCTACTTTACTGATCGTGAACATGAGATTCGTATTTTTGATCTATTGGCTTAAGATCAGTTGGCAGAGAGGACCAACACATTTCCCCCCGATAGAAAATATCTTCTTGAAGCAACTGTGAGATGGCTATTAAATTGAGTGGCTATTATGTATGTATCAATTAGGTATGTTCTCGTATTGAACATTAAATGATATTATGTATATTTTTTTGAGGTTAGGTTAGTTGAACTGCCCGCGCGCCGGCCGGTAACATACGACTAGCATATAACATTATAGGGTGCTCTATGAATACCCTATTATTATTCAAATTATCAAGGAAATTGTTAACCCTACTAGGGATTTTGTTTGTTATTATGTACTCGACTATTTTGGTATAAATGCATGCATACAATTCAAGAGACATGTTTTCATTTAAATTTTAATTTGTTTTTCTTCGGTGGTTTGGTCATATTAAACGTATGTCCCCGACCAGGATCCCACGACGTGCTATGGAATCCGTACCATCGGGCAGATCAAATTCATAATCTCTCCTCTACCCGCATGGGGATTGCCCTTGATGATTTGGAGTCGATGGCGGAGGATCGAGAGCTATGGAGGGTCCACTTGAGCAACCTACACCCGCGACCCACTTAATGGACAAGCGGACCATTTGAAAATGAATGAATGAATGAATGAATTTGTTTTTCTTCCGGTTAAACTTTTTTTTAGTAATTGGATTTGTTTTCGCTGAATATTCTCCCACTCGCAAATAGCTAACACCTCCGCTGAACGGAGTAAACATTTCTAGCCAACCCTATATAAAACAGGGGTCACGTAAAATGAAAACGATCGAGCGACATCGTTTCGTTTCTTTCAAAAAAGTAGGAATGGGGCGAGAAACGAACATATTTGCCTCACGATATGAATGTGTGTGACAAGTAACCCTCTAACAAGTGGTTCATAACCATTTTCACCAAATTCCCCCTATAGCGGATTGCAAACCCTCATGCCCCCTAATATGTCAATACTGTATACTTTGCATCCATGTCTCCCCTTGATAGTTGTCATGCGTACTTCATCGATTGGGAACCACTTAACTGTTCGAAATCGGGACAATTTTTCAAGCCTTAAAATGTAATGGCATATGGCATTGAACTCGAGATTTTGATCAATTCTGATATTACGATGGTAGGGGAACTAAAAAAAGTGGCTCTCGCAATTCTGTCCATCCGTATGTTTGTTAGTCCCACCCGTGGGGAATCTAAATGCTTGGACGGATTTGTTTCAAACTTCATATTTAGAGTTTATGGGCTTCCCACTAGGAGGCGTTTTTTCTTTTTATGCTAACCCTGATATTAACGGTACTTTTCATATAAAATTTTTACGAAATATTGAACAATTTAATTCTTTTCAAAAACGGCTATAACGATTTGAAACAAAATTGATAGTTAAGTTAATGTAGACATGCTTAACATACCCAGTTTTTCGCTAAAAGTCCAGCAGCGGCACTTTTGAAAAATGGCTTTTTTTCGAAAACGGTACGAACGATTTTAACAAAAACTTATTTATTTAAGATACTATCGTCATTCTTAACTTGAAAGCAAACTCAGTTTTTCTCTAAAAAGACTGCGTCCTTTGATATCCACCCAAATCCCTAATAATAGTACTTTATAAAAAACTGCTCATATCTCAAAAACGCCATTTTCGATTAGGATAAAAATGTAACTGGCAGGTAATGCTTAAATCCATAGTACTACCTTTTGTTCAGTTTTGAGCTAAACAGTTGCAAAACAGTGTTTTTTAAACCATAAATGCGTCCTTAGATTTCCACCCCAATCGCTAAAAATGGTATTTAAAAACTGCTCATATCTCGAAAACGCCATTTTCGATTTGGATGAAAATGTAACTGCTAGGTCAGGAGTTCCCTAACTGTGCGTCGCGACGCCCTGGGGCGTCGTGGCGCTGTTCTAAGGGCGTCGCAAGTTTTATTTTTTCACTGCTGTAAGATTTCGAACAAATGAAAAGCATTACGATTCTCTTTACGAATACTAAGAGCTAGGTCCAAGCGAAGTCCAATCGTCGAAGATTAAGCGCGTTTATGTTTCCCGCATTTCCAGTCAGACTTGCTCGTGGCTGTCACTCGAATTTGCTTGCACTCAAAATTAAAAAAGGGTTTTTCAATTGATATATTGTGTCTTTGCCAGCCAGATTCATCGGGAGCATAGCCGTGGTCCATGAGAGTGTACACTACAGGACAACTCAGGCAGTCCATTCGGCGTGCATAAGAAATCCGCCTTTCGCAGATTGCAACTTGGCGATCTTTGCATCAAGACTTGATGGGCTTACGCCAGTACAAAGTCCAACTAATCTAGGAGCTCAAAGTTAATGAACGTAGACAAAGCCGTTTGTTCTGACTTGGCTTCGGGTTCGGGGCGTTTGAAAGAGAACCTCAATTTTGGCCGAAAAATTATCTTTAGCCACGAGGCGTATTTTTAGATGAATGCGGGTATGTGAATAAGCAAAATTGCCACAAGGGAGGACGATATTTCAACGTTTACCAGTCTTTATTGAAAACCCCTTTAGTGAATCTCTAGTAAGATCAGCTTCACATATCTGTGCTTTTAGAAGGGCGTCGCAAAAATATTTCAACCTCTCTAGGGAGTCGCAGTATGAAAAAGTTTGGGAACCCCTGTGCTAGGTAATGTTTTTATTCTGAAGAATACGTCGTACTCAGTTTTTAGCTAGGCAGTTTAATAACAGTGCTTTTCGAATCCAAAATTGTAACATTTGTCAGCATAATTTTACAAAAACCGCTCTAACGATATTGATCGAAATACATATTTAAGACAACATAAGCATTCTAAATATGATCACGTACTTAGTTTTTCTCAGAAAAATCAAATATAGTCGTTTTATGAATATTTCTCAAAAATGATTACCAATCTCCCGATCTGTATTCACACACGGTATATTTTTGTAAAGGCCAAAACTTCAGTGGCAATACATTTATATGTAATTCGAAATTCATCGCCTACTTGCCTCCTTCAAGTATCAGTTCGGGGTGAAATTTGAAAGTAATAAAGTGTTGTAGTTAATACGTATTACGTTGTTAATTAAAAAGGGTTCAGTTACCTAAGTACATCCTGAGTGGGTACGATTTTAAACGTAAAATTTGCTGAAATGACTCTGAGATTCTGCGAGATTCGCAATAAACGAGAAAGTTACGTGCCACCCAGTCGTGCACATTTTTTTACAGTAACGACTTACGAGGCGATTTTAAGGTCTGAATTTCAAGCAATTGGCACCCAGCAAAATGCATTGGGCAGAAGTTCCATCGCATTTTGGAAAACGCCTTTGAATCATTTCGATGCGATCAGATTGTGTCTTAAACGCAGGGCTCCAAAATGACATTAGCATACTCAAGTAATGATCTTACCAAAGATATATGTATATAAAGATAAGAGGGCATGTGGTTCCCTAAAATCTTTGCAATTTCTATATATAAATCCAATGGAAGAATTGGCTTTTAAAACAATATAGTCTATTTGACTTTTTAAAGTGTATTTAGAATCTAGGATAAATCTTTGATTTTGTCCACCCCACAAAGTGGATTTGAATCAACAACATAAACAAAGTTTAAAATTGAAACCAATCTTGATAAAGACACCACAAAACACTTTTTTATGTTCAGCTTTAAATCATTGGAGTTACACCAGTCTGAAATAGAATGTAGATCTAACTGTAATGGATGGCAGTCCTCTAAGCTTCTAATTTTTAGATATATTTCTAGATCATCGGCGTGTAACAAACATTGACAGTGTTTAATCGCCAAAGTAAATCATTCATGAAAATTATGAAGAGCATTGGCCCTAAATGGCTGCCTTGAGGTACCTCTGAGGTGCATTTAATCGGTCTGGAGCAGACATTGCCAATGCGTACTTTTTGAGTTCTGCCAACAAGATAAGAGGATAACCAGCATAAAATCTTCAAATGAAAACCAAAGTTTTGTACCTGCTCTACAAATACTACTTTTAGGTTACAAAAATGGCCAAACAATTTATTTTCGTTTAATGTGTTCTTTATTTTCAACTTTTGTTATACATAATATACATTCCTTCGAGATTATTAAATTTTTGTTGAAAAGTAAAAACTTACGACAATGACATAAACGTCGTCTGTCGGGTAATTTCCAAATATTAATTAGTTCTAATTATTGTGTTACAAATTTTATAAACAATTAAATAATTAGATAAAGAAAAAGGAAAAATACCAAATTTAATAACATTCTTTGAACTAATTGAACTCATGTACTAGTTCTTGTTTTCTATAGGTTATTGCCACAGTGATGTAATTGACCAGTCTGTTCCAATCATTCCCGCTTTCTCCGTTAGGTACATTAATGAGTTCATCTTCATTTAAAGTTGCCTTTTCAAAATATCTCACTCTAAATTCTCTTAGTACGGGGCATCTGCCTATGAAGTGATGAATGTTTTTCTTCTTCTCTCATATTACACATAGAGCATACGGTTGACACGTTGCCTCCAAATCTGCTCGCATTAAGTAGGATTAAATCGCATCTGGCTTTAAAAATCCACGAAATTTTGTTGATGTCGGAGTCATCGATGAGATATTCGGCCCTAGCGAGGTATCCGTCGGAACGGAAAATTTGTTCCGAAGTATACCTCGAAGCAAAAATCCTCCGATTCGTATGAAATCGGAGAATTTTCCGTTCCGACGGATACCTCGCTAGGGCCGATTGCTGTCCTTTCGAGTAATCCAGGAACTTGAAAATTCTTGTGTTGCTTTCCCTAGCTCTTCGTTCTCTTTCTTGACGTCCATTTGCTTTAAGTAGATCCAAAAGCTGCAAGTGTTTAACGTTCCAGTCCCTTTCTAGCGATAAGTTCTGATCCCAGTGTAAGCCAAATCGATTTCCCATATTATTTATTTCTTTTACCCAAAAAAGATTTTTTTCCAATAGGATTTTGGTTAGTTGATGTGGTAACCGTGTATCCTTGTATTGGAATAATGTTTTCTTAACATACCTAAGATGCAAATCTAGTGTGTAGAAATGCCCATCTTCAGCTCCGGTCTCCATCGACAAGGCGTAGTTGGGAGTGTTTGGTGGTAATCTCAAATTTTTTTTCAAAAAGAAGCGTTGTAGTTTGTCCACCTCTTCAAACATTCCATAGCCCCAGACTTGAGCACTATACGTTTGGATAGCTCTGCAAACTGCCAGAAATACCTTCCACTTTCTACTCAGTGTTACACTTTTTTTGCTTAAAAAGCAATGCCATGTTTCGTTGATGCTGCTCTTCGCAGCGTTAATTCTTTTCTCCATATGCCTTGTGAAGTTCATTTTCGGGGTGAGAATGACACCAAGATAGGAATACTGCGAGGCTATTCGAATTTCTTCCCCTTTAAAAATCCATTTTTCTTGATTTGAGAGCCTACCGCCATTTCGGAAAACCATAAATGGTTATTATGTTATGGTTATTTTCGTTTAATTCACTGGGAATTTTGTTTAAATCCATTCATATAAAACAATCAAAGTCATCCAGAGATTCGCCCAGTTTCTGAAGATATTTTAAACACCTTGAATAAACTTCTAATACTCAAATCATTTTAATCATTTAATTTCCACCTTTAACTACAAATTTTATGTCGTGTTCATACCAGAAAGATGCAGAAAATTTCTGAGTTAGTGTTGAAAAAAAGTGTTGTAGTTTTGTGGTGTCGAAAAATTCCATAAAGTGTAAAATCCCAAGAAGAGGACAAATTGCACTTTTTTTCAAAAAGATACCGAACATTTTTTTTTTCTAGATAAAAAGAGGACGTCTGGTCGCCTAGTCATGTTTAGCCCATTTTACGTAGTTCATTTCTAGGTTTCACAAAGAAATAATATTTAATTATTATTTTTAGTTTTTTTTTTAAAGATACATTATGTATCAAAACAAAACCTTGGTAAAGGCAAACAAATTAATAGCCATAAAAGCTTTTTTCATTCATATTGTGTGCCATTCAATGTATGTATGTATTTAGAGTTGAAATATCTTTCGAAATTATGTACACAGAACAATAAGTTTTAGATTTCGTGACGATATACAAAATCTTTACGTAAATTTTAACATCTTCCACATTAAGTAGTTGAGTAGAATGTTATTGAAACCAAGTACCTAGTGCGAGTTTGATTTACAAGCTAATTGTAAATAAATTATTCTTGCAACGGGTTGATAAGCCTGCTGGTTTTGCCGACTAACATGAACAAAATTTTGCAAACGTTTTTTATTGAAACTACGCTGCTGCTTATATTTTAATATTTTCTTTATTTTTAGTTTGCTGTGTGTGGTACCATGTATTTGCACTCAAAACAACACATTTTCCCTTGCAAAATTAAATTAAAATACATTTGGGTTGTGATCACCATTTTTTTTTTTGATTTAGTTTTCCCCATCGGACAACTAAATGTTTTTACGAATTTAATTTTAATTAAATTCTTACAAATGGTTTTTCTCTTGAAAAAAGTGGATTTTGTATACCTATCCTTTGACATAAAGTGCACATCGTTTTAAGCAATATAATAGAAAAAAAAGCCCTTTTCCAACACTATGAGGTTATTTGAAAAATGCTCAATACTTTTTTTTCCGTCCACCTATTTAGTTAATTTTGTTAATCCAAAATACACAAACTTTATTTCTACAACTCCAATTCGGACGAAATAAACTGATCTCTCGTGCAAAATGACTAGAATTTTCATTTCTCCTTTTTCTCTCTATTTGATTTTTATTTTCTTTTCAATATCTTTTTAGGAATTTTCATCGAAACAATATACTGTGAGTAATTAATACGATTCAGTTGCGCTGAAGGAAACTTACGAGTAATTCATAATGGCGTTAAAATGTTTCTAACAAAGTTACTCTTTATTTAACGTTTCTTTGTACCCTTTTCCCATCTAAACGAAATTTATCATTTATTAACTTTTGTATAGTTTTGTATTTTTCTTATATACACCGCCAAGAGTCATATCCTTTCGTAGCTTTTCAAGGCATGAGATTGAACAAGTTTTCCCCATTTATTTTGTCGTTTTCACTAATATGTAACCCTTTAATTATTTATTATATTTTAATCCAATTTTTAAATTATCAATCTACTCTGAACATTACATATCATAGCTTTTTGAAAAATAGAAGGGAATCCATCACCGCGTCCCATATATCTTATTCCAGAGACGTTTTTACATAATATTTGTTTGTGTTTATATTTTTTTTATAGTGTTTCAGAAACTCATAGGAACTTCAGAATTTTTTTATTTTTCAAGAAAACCAGAGGGTGCTTAAACTACACCGAGCAAAATTTACATTTTACGAATATACATAGAATTTTCTTGAGTTGTTCTTTCCACCTTTTCTCTAGGAACTGTTGGTTTTATTTGCAATATCAAGCTTAGTCCATATACCATCAATATTGTTAGTTTGAGTATTCAGACTTTTACTAAAGGTTTAGAAATATCTTCCTGAATCGGCGTACTGGGAACAAGTTTCACTTTATATACCGACATAATTATATTTGAAATGAAAGTGTTTATTAAGATTATTAAACAGTTTGCTTTTGTGTTTTGTTTTTGTTATATTATTATTACTAGCATATTTTTCTTTTGGCAATTAAATTTGTTAAATTTTCATTCGGTTTGTCTCATCACACACACAATATAATCAGTAAAATCAATTTCTAGTTAAATAATTAATGACATAGTTCTGTTTTTATTTTTTTTATTACAGAGCCGTGCTCCTATTTCGGCGAAATTGGTCGCAAATATGCTATCAGTGGCCGGAGCCGACCACATCATAACAATGGACTTGCACGCATCTCAAATTCAGGTAATTAATTTGAAAGTTGAATATTATTTTTACAGTAAATAGTTAAAACTGGCTGATTTCCAAAATGACGCAATGCTCTGTATTAGTCTTTGTACTGGCATAAAGATTATGTATGTATATAATTCTGTTTGCCTCTATTCAAAGCTAAACACAAATTTACGAGATATTTTTATTCGTATACTGTATACAGTATACATTATGTAAGTAAATGTGTATATTTAAAAAACGATTAGCGTGAGTTCGTTTCCGGAGATGACGCCTTCTTTGCTATCACACGAATATCATAAAACTGCTATCACTGGTGCTTTATGCGCTACGTCCACGTCCGCACTCGAGGCGTTTATGTATGTTTGACTACCTGACTTACAAATTACACGCGGTTAATGTTGCGCTTCGGCTCACTAACGCAGGGCTCTTCACAACCAGATATGTAGGGCAAACCACCAAACCGAAGGAATCTTTCTCCATATAGGGTCTTGGACACTTGACATCGACGTACCGTGCGAAGTACTGTACCTATAAGAGAGGATTCCCAAACGAATACATTTTTAGATGATAATGAAATATCGGTTTATAGGGATGATTCAAAAACTAGTGAGGGCACGGGCACGGTATATAACCACCAGAGATAAGTTAGGTTAGGCTAGTAGGTTGGCGGGAATTTATGCGTGCCACACTCTGGACAAAACTGACCCATTGTGATGCCCGTAGGGGAAAGAGGTTGTCCCTTATCCATTCACCCCAATCATGGAATCCGCCGGAGGGAATTGTTCGCGGAAAAGAATATTTTGGTATCGTCGAATCCGAAAAGTGAACAGAAATCTAAAAAAAAACCACACCCTACCAATAGTATGTGTTAATATTATGTATATACCTACCTATATGACATAATAACCGTTCAATTTGCGGATTCGACGATACCAAAATATTCTTTTCCGCGAACAATTCCCTCCGACGGATTCCATGATTGGGGTGTTATAACCCTGTATTCAAATTACTTACTGTGCTGTTACGTACAAACCATCTCGTTGATTTGACGAAGTTCATTATCTTGTCTATTGATGTGCTGAAAAGCTCGTCTAGGTCGTTGAAGAAGTGACTCCCTAGGAATTTATACCTGGTATGTTGGAGACCTGGGCAGTGAAGTGTGTTGTATACTCAAAAGCTCCCTCATCACCGCAGCCTCTGCAAAGTTCTTCTTCCGTTAAGCCCATTTTCTTCATATGGTACCGCAGAGTGTTGTGCCCCGTGATACCTACAAGGGTGGACAGGGATTTCCTTCCGCATTATCTTCTCGGTTTTAGTTTCGTTGAATAACGGCCATAGCATTCTTGTGGTATTACAAGTGTTTAAGGTGACCCATCTAGCGTTCGCCTCTCTTGTGGCTTTTCTCCCTGCTTCGAGCTTGAGTGTGCAAGGCGGGATGTCCACAGAGGGATCAGCTTGTTATGAACCAGCTGGTCGAACGGAACCCAGGAGAGCGATACCTTGTGCTGTGTACCAAGAGCCTCGAGTCTTTTGCGACATCACTTCACAGGCTTCGATTTTGTTTCTGGTGCAGTTATGGCTTTTATTGCTGCCTGGTTGGCGATAAAGAAGGTAATACCTCCAGGGGCCTGTAACACAACGCGACAAGTAGTTGTCGGACAAGTGAATTTCGACAACTTGTAAAAAATTCTGTAACACAAAACGACAAGTCCGTAAACACTTCGACAATTGTCGCGATGAAAGATGACAAGTGGGAAATTATGTCATTTCCCCTTTTTCTGTAACAGAACACGACAAGTGTCAGGAAACACTTGTAGAACTATGGCTCAATGAGGACAGTTGATTTGAATATTGTCAAAAGCTGACAAGTGCATTTTTAATGAAATATCCTAATGCCTAACATTTATTTTGTGTAATTAAAGTATTAATTCTAATGTTACTTATTTAATTAGTACTTACAATTGCGCGTTTCTTATCATTTTGCCGAAATACGTCCCTTATTATACGTCCAATTCTTATTTTGCGGAACTACGTTTAGGCTTTTTGGCAAGCTGTGTATTTTCTTCCATTTGAACATTTATTTTCTTTTGTTAGGACATAATGCAGAAAGCACCAAAAAGGATATATTTTCTTCTCTTATTTTAGTTAAAATTGAATTTTTTTTTTGCCATCTTCTCCTGTTAAACACTTGTCGAAGAATGCCGACAAGTCAGGGAAATTTAATTCTTTTGACAAGTGCAACGGTTTACGTTCTGTTAAAGAATTTATTTATATTTGTCGGACAAGAATAGTCAGACAAGTGAATTGAGACTTGTCGACTTGTCATGTTGTGTTATAGGCCCCAGGTGGTATTGCCCTTACCACAGACTCACGGGCTGCCGTTTTCATTGCCAGTACCTCTGCTTGGAAGACGCTGCTATGGTCGGGGAGGCGTATTGACTTTGATATACCCAGCGATTTTTTTTTATAATTAACACGCGCTAAAGAGGTTATGACACTCTTCAGAGTAGACACCTGACCCTACCCCAATGTCCATTTTTGAGCCGTCTGTAATTACGGCTATGGTTGGTGTGATAGGTACGAGTCCGTCTCTCCATTCTTCCCTGCTGGGATAGGTGCTAGAGAATGGTCTTGTAAACTCTAGGTAAGGCGTGATGTAGTCCGTGATAGGTACACGCCCAAAATATTTCTGTAGGATCATCGAATAACCCGTTTCGTACAATTTCCATTTTTTTTTTTTGATTGGCCGATAGTTGTATATGTATGTCTATCGGAAGCAGGTTGAGGATAGCCTCAAGTCCTGCGGATGGAGTTGTCCTCATCGCACTAAAGGTGCCGATGCACGCTAGTCTTTGAACCTTCATTAACGCTTTAAGGTAAGTGGCTTTATTGGTTGCCGGCCACCATACGAGACTGCCAAAGGTTAGTATAGGTCTTACTATGGTCCCCAGCATAAGCCCTAGCCCTTACGGTGCGTGAAAGTATGAAACCTCTGCGCGCCATTGTTATTTTTTTACATAGAACTTGAGGGAATACAACCACCAATGGCTGTAGCCAAGGGAACTATTATATATTATTATTTCAGTTTAAAAGCATTTTTTTTTAAAACTATTGATACCAAACTTGATCTAAAGATAAAACAAAACTGGTATTTATTGTAAGTGTTGCCATTGTTAATATGGGAAGGGGAAATTTAAACCTCGCTCTCTCATAGTAAAAAGTGCTAGTTCGTAGTTTCGGAACACCAATCAACAAGTTTTATGCTAGAAAAGTCTGCTCCAGCTCAGAAGTAGGTGCAAAAAATCGTCTACTATGCAGTTCAGAGAACAGCGTCATGAAATAGGAAGTAGAACAACAAACCTGTACATTTCTGATCTCTTCTATTCATTTCTATAGCCACAAATCCAAAATGGTTTTCAATAAAGAAGTACATAATTCAAAACTGTAAAGAACGATTTTAATACAACAAATTTGGTAAAATCCAGCTGTCAATGTTCATTTTCTTATTTTACGACGATAGGAATGAAATGAAAGCTTAATTCGTTCTTAATAGTTTTTCAGGCCCGAGAGCTTTGGCGGGCGTTCCTCCATTTTGGATATTATGTGCTCAACGCCTATTGGTCAATGGAACGGTCCATTATTTCATCAACTTTTGTATTTTTATACATATGTACGTTTTGCTTGAAAAATCTGTTATCACCATTGTTGTTTGACATTATTTTCTCGTAAATATTGTTTTCAATCAATACGTTATCAGTTTCAATAATTAAAACTGCTTCGATCCTTATTATGCCTGTGGTTATCGCAGCCACCCCGCAATGCATGCAGTAGCATTGACCTCCAGTTTAATATGTATAAAATAGTATGACGTTAACTCAGCTCAGGTCACCGCAATCATCGTCATTAATTATCATTTAGCAAAACAAAAACAGCAATCATCAAATTGTATAAATGTGATTGACTATTTGTTATCATATGGAAAATTACGCAAACAACAACAGCTTAATATTAACAGATAAATAAGTAAATTTTGTAAAACGAATCCTAATATGTAAAGGGTCCGCCAAATAACTTTTTTTTTTTGATAATGCTATAAAAAAACTACTGAATATTTTCTGAAATTTCTTTTTTTATTTGAAAGTACAATCCTTCCGGTTAATAATGGAAAATAATTTCATTCAAATGGCTGCCTCGGCTGGCCATGCAGTAGCCTACACGATCGGTCCAATTTTTAAGCACCTTATCGATTGTGTGTAGCTGTATTTCACCAATGGCTTCACGAATATTGTCCTTTAAAGCGTCAATTGTCTCTGGCATGTCGGCGTAACACTTATCTTTTACGGCACCCCACAAATAATAGTCCAACGGCGTCAAATCGCAGCTCCGCGGTGGCCAAATGACATCAGCTCTGCGACTGATAATGCTATCTTCAAAAACAGGGCGCAAAATATCGAGTGTAGCTTCGGCTGTGTGGCACGTAGCGCCGTCCTGTTGAAACCAAATGTTGCCAATATCCTACTCTTCAATTTTTGTGAACAAAAATTCGTTCAACATGGCCCGATAACGATCGCCATTGACTGTAACGGCCACTCCTTGCTCATTTTCGAAGAAAAATGGCCCAATTATGCCTCTGGACAAAAATCCGCAACAGTGACTCGTTTTGGGTATATCGGCTTTTCAATGTATGCGTGCGGGTTTTCTGTGCCCCAAATGCAACAATTTTGCTTGTTTACATACCCGCCAAGATCAAAATGAGCTTCATCTGAAAATATGATTTTTTTGGCAAAATCGGCAGCTTCTCTAAGTCGATCGCAGGCCCACTTAGCGAAGCGAAAACGCATTGGATGGTCAGTTGGCTTCAACTCCTGAACCAATTGGACTTTGTATGGCGTCATACCAAGGTCTCAATGATGTCTCCGAAATGTTCAATTGTTGAGAACGACGGTGAATTGATGTTGATGGCGCTTCACTCACACTTTCTGCCACAGCAGCAACTTTCTCGGGTGTACGCAATGTTTTTGGCTTTTCACGCTTTGGTTTATCGATGAGGATGCCAGTTTCTTTCACTTTTTTCACAAGATGACGAACATACGGAGCTGACGGTGCTTCTCTTCTTCCAAAATCCGTACGCAATTTTCGCACACATTCTGCAACATTACCATGATTTTCAAAGTAATGTCGCAATATTTCCCAGCGTTGTTCAAGCGTATACACAACCATATTCGTTCAGCGGAAGGATAAAACTAATTATCTGTCAAATCAGACATGAGCTAAGTGTTACCATTCGCGAAATAAGCACTAGTTGAAAAAAAAAAACGTTAGATGGCGGACCCTTTACATATTTATATAAATTTTGTAGTTTACTTGATAAATTGAAGTCTTGATAACTCGATATATTTTTGCGGCAAGTGATGGTTCGAGTTATCGAAGTTCGACTGTATATATACTTATGTGGTCTTCGGTGACTCCTTGTAATGGCAAAGTGAATATACCTTTCTGAGGAGGGTATAAAAAAAATAAAATTAATTGAAACGAAAACGTACGACGTATTTAATTTTTTCACAAAAATAGACAAGAGCAGAAGTAATGAAATCGAGCTAATTCAGGTACTAACGACGTTAGACTGCGGATTTTGAGGGTCCAGCTAACACCGAGTACTAACTAATACTCTGTACCAAATTCAGCTTAATACTTCGTAAAGAAATGACTTGATACCTATTTGAGTATCAACTTTTGGTCTAATACCGGTACTAGCGCTAGTACTGTATGAAGAAATCGGCCGTTAGAGATTCAAACCATGAGACTTTGGCAGAACTAAAGTTGTTTTGTTTTCCAGGGCAACGTTCTTATTTTCATTTACTGATTACTGCACGATGGTACCGATTCCATAGCACGTTGCGGAATCCTGGTCGAGGACATGTGTTTAACATGACCAAACCAACGAAGCATGGATCGCTCCGTCCGGAGAAGTAGCTGCTCGACATTGAGTTCCTCACGTATTTTGGTATTTGTAATGCGATCTCTACGGGTCACACCGGCAATACAACGGAGCGATCTCATTCTTTCGGTCATTACCCATGACCCATGACCTCATGACCATAGGTAAGAGCTGGGACAAACATCGAATTAAAGACTGACAACTTAGCTTTGACATCAAGTTCAGTCCTCCTAATAACAGAATGACCAAGCTGTCTCAAAATCGGCCCAGCCTGACCAATCCTACAGGAAAACTCGGCATTGCTCCTTCCATCACTCGTGAATAAGACCCCGAGATACTTAAACTTCTCCACCTGTTTCAATGGGACTCCACTAACATGCAGAGTGCATTGAACAGGCGTTCTGGAGAGGACCATTACTTCAGATTTGTTCACGTTTACTTTCATCTCAGCTTCAACACAAACGGCTACAAACCGATCGAGTGCGCGCTGAAGTTCAGTCTGATAGGACCCAAGGATGACCAAGTCAAGAGCAGGTGACTTATCCTTAGATCTCCCAATTCGAAACTTTCCTCGCCAAGACAGCGCTGTAACATCCAGTCCATATAAGTAATGAAAAGGAGAGTTCGTTCGTTTACCCGAACATAGCTTTTACAGTTTGTGTAAAGAAATTGAATTGCTGTCAAGAGAGAACCGTCAATTCCATACTCCTGGAATGCACTCCAGAGCTTACCTCGAGGGACTCGGTTGTATGCTTTCTCCAAATCTACGAAGCATACGTAAACAGGTGTAGCATACTCCCAAGCCTTCTCAAATACCATCCCTACAGTGAATAACTGGACGGTTGTGCTTCTGCCGGGACGAAAGCCGCACTGCTCATCTCCTAATCGTGTCTCGACCGCAGCTCTGCAACGCGTTTCCAGCACCTTGACAAAGACTTTTCCGGGGAGACTTAAAAGTGATATACCCCTGTAATTGGAGCAATCCCTTTTATCCCCCTTCTTAAAAAGGGGCACGAGAGAGCCATTTGACTCCCTCTTCACCTAAGGCCTTGAGCATTTCTGGCCGGATTTCATCCACTCCGGCAGATTTGCCAGCTTTTACCGATTTGATCGCAAAAGTGACTTCCTCTACCGTGGGACTATTTTCCGCCCTGCTTAAGGCGATCGATCTGTCATTCTCAATGCGGTCGATTGGATTGAGCAATTCAGAAATTCGCTCCATCTGCGCAAGAGGTTAGAATCTTGTATGATTATATCTGATTGAGTTTATATCTCGTTGGTTCTATACTGCACGGCCTGCCTTGAAATTATCTAATGATTGTCGTCGCTGCGGGGCTTTTTTTTTACGTGTTGAAGCTGTAATAAGGTTTTATTGAATATTTTTTAACTTTCTCGTATACGTAGTAAGAGAAAGATATTGTTTTTTTATTACCTACCGGGCATCACTTTTACTCATGAAGAGTATCTGAGGCTACATTTCATATTAGCACAGCTGACAAGCTTTTTGGCCAGACACATGCCCTGTGTGGAATTTTAATTCGATAGCCTCATTTGGAGCTCCTAAGAGCCCAGTTCTGCCTTGATGTTGCTGGTTGGGAGGCTACAAAAAGGTTCTGGCCCAATGAAGGGAGTTGTAAGCTGATCAGCCCTTTCTTTGCCTTTGAATCGAATTATTTCTATAGAATTCAAAAAAATCCATTAAAAGATGTATATTTACAGCCACTTATATAGCCCCCTAGTATATAATGAATAAACTTGTTTGGATACCGACAAAATATTCAACATACATATTTAAAATTTATTCAACAGTAAGTTGGTTAATTTAAAATATATATATTTTTTTTTTACGTTACTGAAACATGTGTACTTTATTCTTTAATTACAGGGATTCTTTGACATACCAGTAGATAACTTGTATGCGGAACCAGCCGTCCTTAAATGGATCAAGGAAAACATTCCAGAATGGAAAAATTCAATTATTGTGTCTCCAGATGCTGGTGGTGCCAAGCGGTATGGGATTAGTTTCAATAATATCACAAATTCTTGAGCTGATTTTAAAGGCAGTAGTTTGCGCTCTTAAATGTTTTTGAAAGCTTATACATAAACGTTGATCTATCAATGTTAATTTCAAAATTGCTAAACAAATAGCATCTTTGAATACGTTCTGTTTAATTGTATACCCTAAACAAATAAGCAATCATGTTAACAATACTATTGGACATTTTTTTTTACAAACTACGTGAAACCAGCGTTAGATTTATACAATCCACATTTATATCATAACAATTATAATAAACCAGTTTTTTTTTTTTAATTATTAGTGTTACATCAATTGCTGATCGGTTGAATGTTGAATTTGCTTTGATTCACAAGGAACGAAAAAAAGCCAATGAAGTAGCATCGATGGTTCTCGTTGGCGATGTGAAAGACAAAATCGCAATTCTTGTTGACGATATGGCAGACACTTGTGGAACTATTGTGCACGCAGCTGATAGACTTGTAGAAGCAGGAGCTACAAAGGTAAAACAAGCAATATAACTGAAATAAGTATCGAAGTTCTTACATTGCTTTCTTTAAAGGTTTATGCCATTTTGACTCATGGCATTTTTTCGGGTCCAGCTATTTCTCGAATTAATAATGCTTGCTTTGAAGCTGTTGTAGTCACAAATACTATTCCACAGGATGGTCATATGAGGGATTGCCCAAAAATTCAGGTAACAGTCTAACACATTGTAAATATCTTAATACAAAGTCTAGCTGTGACACGCAGGGAATAAACATAAGTATTGATCAATAAATATTTTCGAAGAGTTGACGTTAATTCGCCTATGCGAATAATTATTGTTATAAAGGGTCTTCCAACAATTAGCTTTACTTCTAAGTAAGTAAAATAACTGCCGATATTTGAATGTGTACACTACCATTCCACATGGAACACGATAGTCTTCTAATACATATACATAGGGTTTGTTTGACGTGGGCCCTATGGCGCACTAGTGCGTACTGGGTTAGCCCTGTCCCGTTCGATATAGCACTGAGTTCGCACTGACAATGAAAACCTGTGCTCGAGGTGAGCACTGGGGCGCCCTAGTTGAGCACTGAGCTGACCGTAGGTATTCAGTCAGGGTAAGAGTTCAGTGCTGGATTTGGCTGTCAATCGTAGCTGTCATTTGGGTGAAATCATATTTTTGTGAACTATGTATTGACTTGTGCTGCACTAGAAAATGTTAAAAGAAATGTGTTTTTCAACATTACAATCATTAATACAAATTTAAAGTTTATTGCTGGTGTTATATATATATATATAAATTTTCGAGAGATATTCGAATCAGACCACCATTGTTGGGTCTCTTTTCGTCTCCCTACCACTATAAACCCTACCCAGAGAGACTCTCTGGACTTCTCCAGAGTCCTTCTCTGAGTTCGATTCCTAGTGTTAACGCTAGCATCTGTTTATATGAGATCTGTTTCATCCAATGGGTCTCGACCCAATGTTTTCCCAAGATCCTCATTCTTCTGCCAGCCAAAGCCGGACATTGACACAATATATGTGCCGCTGTCTCAGATTCCTCCAGGCATAGCTTACAAGTATCATCTTCTCTAAGGCCCATCTTCCTTAAATTATACCCGAAATTACCATGACCTGTAGTTAACGCCACTACCCATTTCAATGTTCCTCGACTCATGCTTAGAACCTTTCTCTGAGTGGAGCAGGTCGGCCATTGTATTGCCATTTTAGCTTGTCTACATTGTTCCACGGTTGACCACCTTCTCAGGTGTTCTGCCGTGATCCATTTGTGAATCAGCTGTTCTACCATTCCTCTACCAATTGGAGCGAATGGTTCTGGTCCCAGCAACTTTTCAGTTAAATACACATTCCAGTGCCAGTGATGTTGTGATGGTTGTTCGCTCCATGCATCTAATCACCGCCTGGTTGTCCAGTGCTATTAGGATATTTCTTCCTTCCACCTGACTCTCAAGCAAGTAATCCAACGCATGCAGCAAAGCAATCATCTCAGCCTGGTATACTGAAGTGTGTTTCCCGAGGCTAATGTGACGGGCTAGTTCCAGATCTTCTGAAAAGATTCCGGCCCCCGCTCCGCCATCCATCATGGATCCGTCTGTGAAAATTACGATTTCACCATTCCTCTTTTCTGGAAGTAATCCATTCTCAATACGAGTTCTGTGATTCCTTTCCATAACACGCATCTTTGTTATACCATCCATAGGCATATTCAGCTCCCTAATCTCGTTTTTGACAAGCTCCAGGATCCTTCTGTGTCCATAGATGGTACCCCTATTGTGCCATTTCGCATCTCGATGCAGACGAAGTGCTGTTAGGGCCGCTGTTTTCTTAATAAATAAGTCTAGCGGTAAGATCCCTAAGATTACTTCCAATGCGCATGTTGGTGTTGTGCGTATTGCACATGTAATTCCTATACATGCTAAACGCTGGACCCTATCCAGGTGCTTCTTAGCAGTCTTCTGGGAGGCTTTCGCCCACCATACAACCGAAGCGTAGGTGATAATGGGTCTAGTAATCATCGTATACATCCAGTATGCTGACCTAGGAGAGAGTCCCCACCTCTGTCCACATACACGTTTGCACTGATGAAGTACCCTTTTTGCCTTCCGGACCTTCTCCTCAACATGATAATTCCAAGTAAGCCCAGTATCTAGGTATACTCCCAGATACTTAACCTTCTTGGTCGTTGTTAGTTCCGATCCGAAAAGTGTTAAAGGCTGAAATTCCAGATTTTTCCTCTTCCTAGTGAAGATTATTAGATCTGTTTTCCCCGCATTAATGGAGAGTCCTTGTTCCAGACACCACCGCTCAACCACTTTGAGTGCACTCCTCATGATATCCGCTGTGACGTCTATGAATTTGCCTCTTGCCATTACTGCTATGTCGTCGGCATATCCGGTGTTCCGCACTTTGCTGGTGTTAAATCTGTATATTACCAAATTTGTTCAGTGATAGGTCTCAGGGTTACATTTCGTGTTCAACATAAAACTAAATTTTTGGGGTTTCCTTTGGGTTTTTGGCAGCCACGAAAATTCACTGACACTTCTCAGTGCGGACTGAGTGCGCCCTAGGGCTAACCACGTCGAACTAACCTGTTCTGGGTGATTTAATCGACGACGGATTAAATTTGTAGCAAAAATGTCCACTACGACGGATTCTGTGATAGTTCTTTCGGGGTTCGTAACAAAATTCCGAATACGACGGATTCTGTGATCACCCAGATTATCTCCGCCTCGGTTTGTCTTTCATGGCAATTTCGCACAATTGTGGCTTGTATTATCTAAATCACAAGTTTGGCGACGTTTAGATTTCTAATTCAATAAAGTCTGACAGTATTTGGATCTTTTTTGGTTTGGCTCGATTTATCAAAATGACACTGAAGGGCGGTAGCCGATTAATCAAGTCAAAAAAGTCCTGCCTGGATACTCAATTGGCATTTCGAATTTCAAATTGACATGTATGTCCAGTCCTCGTTTATACCTAAATTAACAAAAAATTTTTAGTATTTTACAGATAAAGCAGGGGAACATTTCAAAACCTAACAACGTTATACAAGTTTCCAAAGTAACTAAATGTACTATTGTTCTTGAAACAGGGCCGTCTAGTTGACATTTCAAATGAAAGCATTTTAGCCTATTCCCAACAAAATTCAATTGATGATAGGTACATTAACTAGGTATTCCTATGTCCCCTTTGATTTCACTGGTCAACTACACTTTATCAAAAAAAAAATGATAAGTTGGTTTTGCCGTAACTCTGGCAAAATACATTTTCATTTGCAATAGCTGAGACAATGCAGGACGTAGGTTTTGACCCACTGTACTTCTCTTTTAAGGCTTAATTCTCATTATTGTAACGAAACTTTTTTCTGTTGGATTTAAACCTCTCTTAAAAGTGTTTCGCTTATAAAAAATGTTACTTAACGCCCATAAATTATTCTTTCCGTTTACGAAAGCACATAGGCCTTTCCTTGACTTTCATTCTCATGAACGACTTGATTGCACACAAAAACAACCGTCATTGCAAGAAATAAAATTGGGAAAAGGAGTAGTGAAATCGAAAACACAAACAAATTCTATGGTAAAGTCGTAACTGAAGGGCGTTTTTTTGCGTCCGCACTTTCTCAATGCTAAATACTAAATGGAGATTTGTATTGAAAGAGCAGTGATGCGGATGAAAGTTGATTTTCGGTGCATTTTCTGTGCCAATTACCGGTCTCCCTGGACATGACTTTCATTGGAAGGCGGCGTGTATGGCCGTGCACTTTAAGTTATATATTATCAGTTGCAAAGACATGCATCTACCATCGGACGACATGCCGGAAATCAATGCCAGTAACTCATTCCTGTACTCGAGTGCATTGAATTTATCATGGGACCAATCCATTTTCGCACTCGTACAGTCGCAAGAGTACTTTATGATCTCAACATAAATAAATCCGCTGGTCCAGACTGTATCTCCCCCATCGTTTTGAAAAGGTATTCTTCCACGCTGGCAAAACCATCGATCCTATTCTTTTGGACTCTTCCGAGTAAGTGGAAAACAGCAGCCCGTTCTTAAAAAAGGTGAATCTTCTTCTCCCACCAATTACCGACCCATAGCCTTTACGTCCATTCTTTCTAAGGTCATGGAAACACTGATAAATCGTCAGCTTATGAAATATCTTAAATCACTGGCAACAGATCCACTGGTGATTTGATGTCTTATCTCACCGATAAGTGACATCAATGTCTTCATCACTCTGGTGAAACAAAAGCTGTTAAAAACAGAGTTTGGTTGCTGCGTCTTTTATTCAATGGATTAGATACTAATTTTCTGCCTGTTCAAGTTATTATGGATGGTTTCAAGTCTGAAAATCACCATATAAGTGCTGATCATTTCCAAGGCTCAGTCATGTCTTCGACGCTCTTTCTCATTTTCTTAAATGATCTGTTGTCTGCAACCTCGAATCCAATTCATTCCTTCGCTTAGCTTCTCACATTCATTCCAGGGCTCACGTCCCTACTATTTAAAATCGCTGCTACTCATAGTATAAGTACGTTTGGGATGTCTACCGAAAACATTTCGCTCTAAAGTCGTTATATTACAGTAAAAACGAGGATATACCTTTATTAATTTGATGCGACCGAATATTTGATAGGTATCAACGAAAAATTTGTGGTTGATAGAAAATTTGATGAATATCAAATTTTTTGACAATCGTAATACCAATTTTATCGATAAAACTATTCACAATAGATTTTAAATCGAATACAATTCACAATTCATCAAAAATGTTGATAGGTTGATAACCATAATACCGATTCATTCATTTTGTTGATACGTATCAATTATTATCAAATATGTGCTAGAGCTCTAGCGCAAATGATGAAATGTCAGTTTTTTTTATATGGAGTTTGGCATGCGCGCTAGTCATCTAGCGGTCAATGGAACGCGGCCATTGTCAGCCCATCCAGAAAACATCCATCTGAAATGAAATTGTCAGATTGCTGACGATCGTCTGAACACACAATTTTTATTAGTGTCAGACAATTAGAACATTGTAAGACTCATTGGAAATTGTCAGATGTCGTTGTTTATTATATTTATGGAAGCTGACAATAGCTTACAATTTATTCATTGACCGACAGTTTAACCGGTGGTAGGGACCCGAAATCGAAGTTTACCTTTATACACGATGGGAAATAATTTAATCGATTCAAACAACTGTGCATTGGAAAAGTCGCCAACATAAAACAAACTTACAAAAAAAAAATCCTATAGAAAGAAAGTGCGAGTGAATAGTCGCACGATAGCATACTTAAATTGATCCATGAAATCCAGGAAAGACGCGACGCAGTCTTAAACTGCCCAAGGAAGCCCTGTAGCAAGTGGTCGCCGACACGATTCAATTGACTCTTAACGAATGTAATAGGGCCCATACACGACACAGACACGTCGCTGCCGACTAATATATTTTGTTGTTGTGCTCATGTCTGCGCAGATCGTCTGTGTCGTGTGTATCCATGTCGACTGTTTGCAGCGACCGTCTGCGTGAATTCAAATTTTTTTGAATTTTTCTTGGTCTGCAACGACATGTCTGTGTCGTGTATGGTGAATTTTGCACAGACGAGCGAGAAAATTCACGGCGTAACCATGATTGAAAGCCTCTCGCTTGGAGAAATCGGTAAAGTTTTTTGTTTAGTTATTATAATGGATTCATTTTTTCATTAAATTTCCTTCATCCATACGGCAATTCGGCATTTAAGAAGTCGGATCGACCAGCAGTATTCGCCATTTTTCTGACCCGACGACCACGACGATATGATACAAACTAATGTCTGCGCAGATTATCTGCACCGTGTGTGGCGAAGGCATGTTTGCACAGACTGAAACCGTCTCGATTTCCTGGAAGTATTTTAAACATATTATCTTTCTGGAACCAAGCAAGGTCATGCAATCAGCGCAACTCACCATCCTTGCTCTCTTCCAACACGTCGGCAGTTAAAATAGTCACAAGTGCAATATTTTGATCCATTATCCGTACTACAAAAAAAAACAACCCACAAGACTTTGAATTTATCTGACATCTGACAACAGATCGACCAATTTTTCATATTCAAATATCTGGCGACCGTGTGAACACACAATTTTTAACCTTACAACGTTGTCAGGAAAGTCATTGTCAGATCATTGTAAGACATCCATCTTTTAATGAAATTGTAAGACTTTGGGACAAAATCTTACAACCGTTTCAACGCACAATTCTGTATTGTAGGATAGTTGGCTATTGTAAGCTCATTGTCAGTCATTGACAGATCTCACAATATTGTAAGACCTGGAAAGCGTGTGTACTTAGCTTAAGGCTATATACCAATGCAGCAACATTATAAATAGGATTATAATATAGCACAAGAAAAAACCTGCAGCAGTGGAGCTCTAACAATTTATATTAAGTTTTAAAAAAAAAATTTTACATATAAGTTCAGTGCAAGTGCTACTGACACATGAATAAAAGGTTTAAAATGAAGATGTACCAAAAATTACTTCTATTTTCGTTTATTTAATTCGTGACAATAAACCAAACTAACGGTTCTTCTTTTCTTTGCAGTGCATCGATGTATCTATGATGTTTGCTGAGGCTGTAAGAAGGACACATAATGGCGAAAGTGTCTCATATCTTTTTTCAAATGTTCCATACTAGTTCTTTTTTTACTTTTTTTTTTATTTTATGATTATTACATATTTTTCAATAAGTTTTCTTTTTTTTTTTGTATTTCAAAATGCAATGAACATTTTTAATAATAGTATCAAGTAGAATGAAATTATGAAAAGTAATAAATATGATTATTATGGATTATGTTTGATGCGATTGCATATAAAATAAGATGAGAGTCCTATTTCACGGATTGAATTATATTACATTGATTTTGCGTTTGTTAGGGGCAATCAGTTCCACTGAATGTTAAATAAATATTAATTGATTAATCACCTCTATTACAGCATAGATTATTTTTTTATGTATCACTGACGTAAGCCATAAATAATTGTATTGTAAGAAGCAAATAATAGGGAAAATAAAATCAAATGAAACTCTGATTTTATTGAAGAAATCGTACGTGTTTTTATTTTGGTTAAAATAATAACGACAGGCGTAATTTTTTCAGCACGTGTAACAGAAATGTGTGCGAAAAAACAACCAAGGAACACAGGAACTATAGTTTCGCTACAAAACTAAAGAACAACAATTTGAAGAACGGTCAATGACATCAGATTGATTTGGTTATTCTTTGTGTCTTCTTTTGGAAAGCTTTGGAATACAACCAGCATTTACCCGAATACCAAGATTAAGAGCTAAAGTGGGCCGAAACAAACAATGCGTCCGGTGAGCAGGGAAGAAACATGCATTGCTTAAAGTCATCGCTACATCGCTGACAAAGGAATAACGGTAACATTTGAAACCACAAAACTTGCAGCTTCCTTACTGCACTTAGTCTGTCGACAAACTGGCTGTAAAATGTATCTCATGCCACTGTTATTAGCTGCATGAGTGTTACTGCACAAAGAAATCACTTCGCTGTTGAAAGGAGTACACTCTCGTTGGCATACATATGAAAGAGACCCTCTTGTTTGCCCATTCATTCTGCATTCATTCTGTTGGCAATTACTTCCTTTGCCTACACACAAAATTTACCAGAAAATGCGTTTATGGATACTTACTCTTGGTGGATTAAAAAAAACGTTTTGAAAGTTATATGTTACGATGTTGAAAATACGTTATGACTTTCTACTTCGTTCTTTCGGGCCAGTCATTACAATACTTCTCGGATTGATTAGAATTCTTGTTGTGAAACATTTTTCATATTTACATACATATACATACATATTTAAAACGTGTAGGTAACCAAGAAATAAAAACGACGATTTTTCTAAAAACAATTACTACAAACAAACCATTCTTTATTTACTTTCTCTTAAAAATTAAAATAGTAAACTTGTACAAAAATAATTGGATGCGGCGTTGACTGATCGCAAGTTGTGCACTCATTAAAACTCGTAATCATCAGTATCACCAGCCTCACCATCATTTGTATCCGCCGAAACTTCCTCAAAGTCCCTCTCTAAGCAGGCTAAGTCCTCACGCGCTTCGGAAAACTCGCCTTCTTCCATGCCCTCTCCTACATACCAGTGAACAAAGGCACGCTTTTGGTACATAAGATCATATTTATAATTGAGACGAGTAAATGCTTCGGCGATTGCTGTTGTGTTCGATAACATGCAGACTGCTCTAGATGTTTTGGCTAATTCCGAGCCTGGCACTACCGTTGGAGCTTGATAGTTAATGCCTATTTTGAAACCAGTTGGACACCAATCTACAAATGTAATGTTCCTATTTGATTTGATTGCCGATACGCCTGCATTGATGTCTTTGGGTACTACGTCGCCACGGTATAACATGCAGCATGACATGTACTTTCCACGGCGAGGATCACACTTAACCATCATATTACCCGGACTAAAACAGCTATTTGTAAGCGATGAGATTGAAAATTGTTCATGTACAGCTTTGTCAGCCGACATCAGTGGAGCATAGGCCACAAGTGGGAAATGTATTCGCGGATAGGGCACTAAATTCGTTTGGAATTCATTTAGATCCACATTCATAGAACCCTGGAACCTCAACGAGGCCGTAGTCGATGAAACGACCTGCGCTATCAACCGGTTTAAACTAATGTAATTTGGACGGTCTACCGATAGGTTTTTCTGGCATATTTCGTAGATTGCCTCGTTGTCCACCATGAACACACAATCCGAATGTACTAGTGTCGAATGTGTAGTTAAAACAGAGTTGTATGGTTCAACAACGGCTGTTGATACCTTCGGTGAAGGATAAACGGCAAATTGCAGCTTACATAGCTTGGAATATTCACACGCAATTCGCTCCATTAATAATGAAGTGAATCCAGAACCAGTGCCGCCGCCTAGACTGTGAAATATCAGGAAGCCTTGCAACCCCTCGCACTGTTCAGCCAACTTTTGCACTCGCGACATAACTGGATCTATAATTTCTTTGCCAACAGTGTAGTGGCCTCTTGCGTAATTGTTTGCTGCATCTTCTTTTCCAGAAATTAGCTGCTCCGGATGATACAAACTTCGGCAAGGTCCAGTCTTAATATCATCTACAACAGAAGGTTCTAGATCGACGAATATTGCGCGTGGCACATAACGCCCAGACTCGGTAAGGGAGAAGAATGTGTGGTGGCTATCACCATTTGTTGTATCCACCTTGTTTGCTGATCCGTCCGGGTTAATATCATGCTCCAACAAATATAGTTCCCAGCACGAATTTCCGATCTGAACGCCAGCCTGACCAATTTGCAAAGAGATAACTTCGCGCTGCGAACAAAAATAAAAACAAAATACATGTACATAGTTGAATTCAGTAAAAACTTAACTGATTTTTAATATTATGTTATACCATTTTTAAGTCGCCTTCGCCTACAATTTTTTTCAGCAAAATCTTCTTAATTGCAGCAGGGCAATGGCTGGTACTACGGGAAGTAACTGTGTTGGCAGATGGTGGAGGTATGGTTGCAGCTTAAAAGTAGAGGAAACGGACTTCTAATGAAAAGTGAATATTTTATTTGATCTTCTTTACTTAACAATACTGCTATTGTAGTAAATAATATAAGCAAATGAAAATTTGAACTACTTGGGAATTTTTTTCTTTACAATTTACACAAGAATAAGAAACAGAACTAGAAGACAATTTGTTCTTTTCGGTTTACCTATTCGCTGCTTGGATAACGGATTTTTTTTTTTCAAAATCGGAAGTCCATCAATAACTAGTAGAGAGATGAGAGTGAAATTTGAACAGTTTTCTTCTAATAGAGCTTTGAAAGTTGCTAGACTAGTAGAGGTGTGCATTTGGATCGACTTACACTTGATTTAATGCATTATTTCGCTTAATGGGAGTGGTTAAGTTCAAATGGTACATTTTAGGTATGATCGCTTGGTCATTAGCGAGCTAAAAGGTGTAGGTACCAGTACCAGTAAAAAAGGCTTACTTGCTACTTCCCACAAAACACTTTAAACAAAAACGATTTTAATACCAAAAATTAATTAATAATATTCACCCCTATCATGGAATCCGCCGGGGGGAATTGTTCACGGAAAAGAATATTTTGGTATCGTTGCATCCGCAAAGTGAACAGTTCCCCGAGTGGGTACTGTGAATAAGTTTCACTGTATCGTTAAAAACGTTCAAATCGAATTTTTCTTTTCCGTGAATGATTCTCCCCGGCGGATTCCGCATGATAGGAGTGAATATTAACTAATAAATATTTTGGTTGGGTGTGTATGAATCGGGTAGGCGCTGATTGGCATTAACTTGGCGGTGCCCAGCTGTTGCAACTTTTTCATACACATCAATTGTGCTTATTTTACCTCCGCGTGGTAACCACCGGGTACTGGTTTCGCCCAACTGGGCTTGGCTTGCTAAACTTATAAGCGCGAGTGTTGAACACGAAGAAAATAGCAACACTATAATGCTCTGTCGGAAAGACTGACTGATCGAGCCTCAGAAGTCTTACATGAGCCCCTCAGAAAGAGGACGTACGGCGGATGAATTCATTAGCCTGAATCAACGGTGTCGTCAACAGTCAAGATGACAGTTACCTTACTTGAGCTACTTCGACATATTTGGAGCTGAGGTCAGTGAGGATTTTTCAGCACTAGTCAGGGTGCTGAAACAGAGATGGTGGCGGATGAACCCTTTATGGGCCAACGGCAGCTCTCACATCCCCGAAGTGGGTTAATGACACCGCAGGAATTCGGCCCCTTTCGTCCAATGGGTCCAACAAAGGGCCTGTCCTACCAGGTTGGGGGTTGTACGCCGGGGTAACTGCCGGACTGCGTAAAACCATTATTAGTTACGAAGCAACATCAAGCCTCGTATACGAATGATTTTACTGTTGACGAACCTGGCAAACGAATAAAGGACAATGAATTTCGGATCTGCACGTGGAATGTTAGGCCCCTTAACAGACCACGTGCAGCCGAACAGTTAGCGGAGGCCCTGAACCGCTATAAAGCAGACATAACCGCCATTCTAGAAGTGCGATGGGATGGACCGGGCAAGAAGAGGTTGAAAAACTGCGATATTTATTATGGCGACTGCTAACGGCAGACTTAGGCAAGAAGTCTTAAGTTTCAGCTGCATGAACGAGCGCCTCACGAAAATTCGCATCAAGGCTAAATTCGCCAACATTAGCCTAATATGCGCCCATGCCCCCACGGAGGAGAAAGACGACGACACCAAAGAGAGGTCCTACGAGATCTTGGACGAGACATACGAGCAGTGCCCTAACTATGACATTAAAATTGTCCTTGGTGATTTTAATGCAAAGATAGGAAGGAAGGGCATCTTTGGTAGTACTGTCGGAAGGTACAGCCTACACGACACCACCTCCGATAACGGATTTAGGCTGATCGACTTCGCGTAAGAGCGAAATGTTGTCATAGTAAGTACGCGGTTCCCGCATCTTGATATTCATAAAGGCACTTGGAGATCTCCCGATCAATCAACCGTCAACCAGATTGACCACATTACGATCGACGCAAGGCACTCCACCAGTATTATGGATGGCCGAACGTTCCGAGGGGCCAACATTGACTCGGACCACTACCTTGTTGTAGCCAAGGTACGCCTTCGGATATCCCGAACACCGCCAATACAAGTAAATACTGTGAGGAAGTTTGACGTCGGACGGCTAAAATCGCAGATCACCAGATCCTTCTCCGATCAAGTCTCTCTCAATCTCTCAAGAGGGTCTATGCAGCCAGCATCAAGTATTCAAGACCAGTGGAAACATTGCCAAAAAGCTATCAGAGACGCCGCCTCTGATGTGCTTGATTTCACTCGACCACCACAACGAAACCCCTGGTTCGACGAAGAGTGCCGGCAAGCACATGCAGCGAAACAAGAGGCATACAAAGCGGCGCTGCAAAGAAGGACCAGAGCTGCTCGTGACCTCTACGCGCAAAAAAAGAAGAGACGAACACCGGCTTCTCAGGAGAAAAAAGAAAGAGACCGAGAAACGCGCGATCGAGGAAATAGACAGATGTTACAGCAGCTACGAGGTTCGGAAGTTTTACCAAAGGGTAAAAAGAACCTGCCAAGGCTACGGAGCCCAAACCGAAGCCTGCAAGGATGAACAAGGGAACATCATAGTAGAATCGCAGTCGATGCTGAGGATATGGAAGAACTACTTCTGCAGACTGTTTAACGGCGATGACGAACTAAATTCCGCTGTCAGCCAGAATGAACCATTCAACCTGGACGATGAAGACCAACAATTCCGTATACCCTGGAGCAGATGGGCTAACCGCCGAGCTATTCAAAGCGGCAGGCGATGACTTGGTTAGGAGCATGCACCAACTCATCTGTAAAATATGGTCGGAAGAAAGTATGCCCGATGAATGGAACCTCAGAATTGTCTGCCCGATTCTCAAGAAAGGAGACCCTCTGAACTGCGCCAACTACAGAGGTATTAGTCTTCTTAGCATCGCCTACAAGATCTTATCTGCCGTGCTGTGTGAACGCCTGAAGCCTTTCGTCAACAATCTGATTGGTCCCTACCAGTGTGGCTTTAGGCCAGGAAAGTCTACCATCGACCAAATATTCACACTGCGGCAGATCTTGGAGAAAACCCAGGAAGTCCAAATCGATACCCACCACCTTTTCATCGATTTTTAGGCCGCCTATGACAGCATTTATAGAGACGAGCTATACAGAGCAATGTCTAGTTTTGGCATCCCTGTCAAACTCGTTGCCAATCGCTGTTTCTTTGGGCTAAGAAAGCAATTGAGTAGCAAAGCCCTCTCTCAAATAACTAAAGTGACCCTTTATAAGACCTTAATCATCCTAGTTCTTCTTTATGGTGCAGAGGCATGGACTTTATCAAAAGCGGATGAGGTTACTCTTGGTTGCTTTAAGAGGAAAATTCTTCGAGTAATTTTCGGTCCCGTCTGCATAGACGGTGAATGGAGAAGGAGATACAACGACGAACTGTACGGGCTGTACAGCGACATCGACCTAGCCCGAAGAGTGAAGGTCCAACGACTGAGGTGGCTGAGTCATGCAGAGCGAATGGACGCGAATGCTTCGGCCCGGAAGATCTTCGAATCCACACCGGAGGAACGGCGCAGTAGAGGAAGACCGCGAAAGGGAAAGGGACCTTAACCAACTTAGCGTGCGAAACTGGAGACAGCTGGCCAAATATCGTGCTGGCTGGAGACGCTTGTTGGTTGAGGCCCAGGTCCACCCCGGACTGTAGCGCCAACTTAAAAAAAAATTAATAATCAGCCTTATTGTGAATTCCGCCCGAAATTCTAAAAGCTATGAAAAGAAAATAAAGAAATGTTTAAAAATTCTTTAATTTTAGAATGAATAATAAAAATGCATAACAGAGTAGGTAACTACTACAAGATGAAGAGGAAGAAAATAATCAGAAACGAGTTACTCGAAGGCACTTGCGGGATAAATGCAATCCTTTGGAGTTGCGCGAACTATTAAAAGAAACAATCGTTTCTTGATTATTTGTAAATAAATATTGTGCTATTTTTTTTAGATTTCATCTATAATTCTATATTATAGAAGAAATAAACCAGCCCGGGGGCGTCGCAAGTTTTATTTTTTCACTGCTGTAAGATTTCGAACAAATAAAAAGCATTACGATTCTCTTTACGAATACTAATTACTAAGAGCTAGGTCCAAGCGAAGTCCAATCGTCGAAGATTAAGCGTGTTTATGTTTCCCGCATTTCCGGTCAGACTTGCTTCGTGGCTGTCACTTTAATTTGCCTTGCACTCAAAATTAAATAAGGGTTTTTCAGTTGATATGTGTAGTTGCCAGCTAGATTCATTGGGAGCATTGCCGTGGTCCATGAGAGTGTACACTACACTACTACAGGACAACTCGAGGCAGTCAATTCGACGTGCATAAGAAATCGGCCTTTCGCAGATTCCAACTTGGCGAATTTCGCATCGGGACTTGATGTGCTTACGCCAGTACAAAGTCCAACTAATCTAGGAGCTCAAAGTTAATGAACGTAGACAAAGCCGTTTGTTCTGACTTGGCTTCGGGTTCGGGCGTTTGAAAGAGAACCTCAATTTTGGCCGAAAAATTATCTTTAGCCACGAGGCGTATTTTTAGATGAATGCGGGTATGTGAATAAGCAAAATTGCCACAAATATGGGACGACGATATTTCAACGTTTACCAGTCTTTATTAAAAAAAACCCTTTAGTGAATCTTTAGTAAGATCAGCTTCACATATCTGTGCTTTTAGAATGGCGTCGCAAAAATATAATATATACCTACAGTTTGGGAACCACTGCCCTAGAGTAAATAAACTTGCGTGTCGCTGCTTGTTGTTCTCTTGTTTGCCTCTAAAAAAATAATGGAAAATTTATGTGGAAAATGGCACTCATGATAAGCGAAAAGTGAAATGTCAATTTTTTCGGTTGAAATATTGTTCGGGCGAAACTCACAATAAGGATGAATATAAAAACCATTTTATATTAAGAAATAGAAATGGGTACCTATATTATATTTGTAATTACATAACATTTTTTATTATTACTCTATCACCTATTGATTATTTTCGGAAGATTTTTGCTTCGAGGTATACTTCGGAACAGCTTTTCGGAACTTCTTTCCGATAAATAGGTATGCAACGCAAGTGGCGTTTTGCGTTTCAGTACGATCAAATGCGTTTTTAATGATATTTTTGACAGTTTCATACAAATTTTCTTCCGATGTGCTCCGACAGGAATTTGTTGCGGAATTTGTTTACGATTTGCAGTGAAGTGTTGATAAATGAAAGCAATAAAGAAAAAAACATTTTAGCAAAGTATTGGTTGTATTTGTTGCTTCAATTTGTGTTTCCAGAGCAAAAACAAACTAAAAAAACAAACACTAAATAGGAAAATCCCGATGTAGGTACCTACCACGAAACGACATCATGTCAAATCAATGCGTCGTCGCATTTTATTTATTCTTTCCGAAGACGAATACCTCTATTGTAATTTGAGTCTCCGACGGAGTATGCGTTGCGGAAAAAATTCTGTTCCGACGGATACCTCGCTAAGTCAAAGTGGTCAATGGACTTCCAGATTGCGCTTCATTCGAGCCAGCTGCGACGCTCATCTGTCCGAAACATATTTTTACCAACGTCAAAGCGATGTTATTTATTTTATTATTTCATTTTAAGGTTATGTGTACAATCATTATATTATCATACTAGCCATGCCCGCGGCTCCGCCCGGCAGTTTCTTTTCTTTTTATTAAAATTAAAATTTATTTGAGTTATCATTCATTGTACGTTTGTTTATATTTTTTCCACTTTTTTAAGCTTACAAACTATTTTATCACAATGCCTGCAAACTATACATTTAATTTTTTTAGTGGGCGCAAGTATACACCCCTATCGTGGAATCCGCCGGGGGGAATTATTTACGGAAAAGAATCACAGGTCTATTTTCATTAATTTTTTACTTAAAATGAAATGAAATAAATTAAAAACTTACAAAAGAGTCAAAAACAAGCGCGCGCTGGGCTCGATTGGTTTTCTCCATGATGTCTTTAAAAGTTAAGGCTCTATTATAGTCCGAAGAACTTCAAATAACATTCTTGTTATTTCATAAAAATGTTCCGGATCTCGCCCCCTCATTTGTTCGAAGTTAATTGCGTAGAAGCCTTCCTTATCTCTTTTGAGATTTAGCTCTCGAACCCACCAATGCCTTTCGGTGGGTTCTTCTACTTCCTATATCTTAAATATACCCTATATGCGGTATATGCTACTGTTATTCCATATAACATTGGAGGTATTCTGGAATTCATTTTCACTTTACAATTTGAATATTGTTTGTTATTTTGTTTGGAAACAAAACATTTGTAAACAGCTGAGTTGAGGGAAATGTCAAAGCGCACGTAAAGCTTACTACGGTGAAGCAACGCCCAACGCACGCGCCAAAGCGCACTGCTGCCAAGTCTGAGGCACAGTTCTGCGCTGAAATTAAATGAAAAACCTACAAAAAAGCGCTAGATTTCGAAAACTTGCGCTAGATTTTTGGTTTGGTAAATATATAGATTTTTATTTCGTCATTACAAAGGAGAGCCATCAGATTTTTTAAGGGAGTTCACTTAAACGCGTAAAAGGCTCATAAGGGCCCTACACAAGTTTAATGTTACTTGACAAGTATCATTGACAATTTTTTTCATCAAGTAACATTGATGATAAATCGCCTACACACGTATCAATCTATTGACAATGTTTTCGCCTGAATTATGTTCAGACGTTTCAGATGTGTCAATGAGGATGGATAAAAGATAATAATTTGTATCTCCTTGCAGCGTATTCGTTTTGTAACTACTGGCAGAACTTTAGAATCGTTGTTCTATTGTTCCAGAGGCCAGTCGTGCAATTATCGATCATTTGTGAAAATTAGACACCTTTTCACCAAGATTACCATTTAAAAAATTACAACATTGACAAGTAACATTGAAGAAAATCAAATCAGTTGGTTTTCATCAATGTATCAATGTTATTTGACAAGAACATTGGAGAGCATACAAACGATCAATGTTACTTGAATTATGGGTCATGATTAGGCTTGCCACCCGTCCTCCTTTGAGGAGGACAGTCCTCCTTTGTAAGGTGCTGTCCTCCGTCCTCCACAAACATAATTAGTACTTTAACAACAAAAATCAAATTCCTTTCACTTTTCAGAGAGTACGATTTTATTTTACAAATGTGGCAATAGATACATTAGAGTCAAGTTTTATATAAATTGCAGAACCTGCAGAAGAGCAAGAGGGTTTAATATTTCTCATCTCTTCAGGGAATTCAGATACTATTGACTTCTGCATCTGCATTGCACGTGAAAGAAGCTGCGGATTGAAACATCGCATACAAAAATGAAACGACGAATCATGAACGAAAAATGTTGCCCTAGCTGCCTACTTTCAGTTTTGCAGTAGGTACGCTGCTGCTGCGAAATGATGACAAAAAGTGGGTAATTGTAGTAGATTTGGCTAGATTTGACTTTATTTTTAAAATTTTTCCAAAATTATTATTATTTTTATCTTCTATCTATTCATTATAATATAAATGGTGCGAAAAATATATAGTAATTCATAAAAACGGCTGGGCCGATTTGGCTCAAATCCGAAAGAAAATTTTGGAAAATCCTCTGGAAAAGTCGGGAAATTGGAAAAATCGAAAATAGATTTTTTGTGTGAAAGTTTGTGTGCAATTGTGTCGGAATGGCTTTTCGAATTGAAAAATAGAAAATTCTTAGTGGAAAACTCGGAAATTTCCGGAAAAATGCAAAAAAGAAATATTTCTCTTTTTCGACGAAATTTTGCATTTTATCGCATGATTTGTAGATTTTGGATGATGCAAAAGTGGAAAATTCGTTGTGAAGCTTGGAAAATTTCGGATAATTGTGAAATTCATTGTAATTACATTGCGCTGTGCTGCGATCAGTGCCAAAACCCGACAGATGGCGTTATACGTAGACTTAGGCTGTTCGCAATTTGACAGGTGTCCTTTTCGATCACTCTGGAGTTTATTCGAAGGGTTTAAATTGGGGCGAGAAGGAGTTCACCGGGTCAGCTAGTATTAAATAAATATGTAGTTAACTAATAAAAAAAGTTTCATCAAAATCGGATCCAAAAAAATTGGAGATATATCTAAGGTAATTATAAAAATGCGTATTTTTTGGCGGTAAAATTAGTCAAGCAACATAACATAAACATTGCATGTAGGTACCCAACCTTGCACATACTCGAAATCCTACAGTGACCACAAACAGAGAGATTGCACAGGGGGCAGCATGCCCCCATAAGCTGCGTTTTTTGTAACAAAAAAAAAAAAGATAAGTCAGTAAAAATGTTTAAATGTTTGAATACAAAATAAAAGCCCGTGCCTTTGAAAGTAAGTAAAATGTCAGTACAAAAATTCAGTGGTTAAAATTCAGCTTCTTTTAAATAGATACCTCATACTTTCTGTCTTTATGTTACAAAAAAAAGTTTTATTTTTTAAGTCCCCCACGAGATTTTCTTAAAGGTGGCAAGCCTAGTCATGATGGGTCATTCAAGGAACATTGAAAGGTAACATTAAACGTGTGTAGGGCCCTATAAACTACGTAAACTGCAGAAATGTACCACCTCGTAAATCAACTGTCAGATTTTGTATGGAGAATAGTTTACACAGACCTCATAATTTTCGACGACGATTCTGCGAATTCTGCAACATAATTACTGTAAAGGTGCTAGTACACGATATGTAGCACGCCTCATATATATGTAGCACTGACGTCAGCGAATGGTCCTAATGGGTACATACCGTGTACAAGCTCTCTTTGTGCACTCTCTGCTAACTTCAGAAATACGTATATATGAAGCGTGCTACTAGCACCTTAATACACACTTTGGTAATCGACAAAAGAAAGGCTAGAAAACACTGAATGAAAAAATCCTATTGAAATCGATGTAATCACTTTAAAAATATAAAATAGAATACCAGTCACTTTTATTCCATTCAAAAAGGAGATGGATTTCTCTTCACCCGGCATAGAGTAAGAGCTAGCAACGGTCTTCCTCAAACCATTTTAGCAACGCTGTAACTTTGTGAGCTTAGTTCGTGGTGACTACTGAACACGAAAATATATTTCTGGCAGCGCTGCGTTGGTCCCAAGTCAAATATCCAAAATCCCAGAAATTGATATTCTCAAAACACGAAATAGGTCTAACTACCTACCGCAATGAAAGCGGAAAAGTTAAGTTTTTGTAAGAATAGTACCTACGTGCATTTTTGTCCTAGTTTTCTACTCTTTTTTTTTGATCCTATTTTGTCCGGGAAAGTTTCATGATTAATAACTACTTTCTTCAAATTATTTCAGGCAACCCCAGAATACCCTGTTTCTTAAGTACAAAAGAGTGAAGAGTAAATATTTATCCACATATGTTATGGTGATGTATGTCCATATTATAACCGTGGCCTCTTTTTGTAAATTAAACTCGTTACACGAAACAATTAAAACACACAAGAATATTTCGTTAGTCGTTACAAATCTTTATTCATTACTACTTCACAAAATACGTCCGCACACTACGCTCTCTTTCTCTAGATAGATTGAGTACAACTCAATCCATATATAATATATTCATACATATATCCTACTGCACCGATAGCACCATTACATTCGTATTCGCTTCTTTCGCTTTAGCTTTTGTACCTTTTACTACTACAATATGTACATATTTTATTTAAAAAAAAAAATGTATAGACACATTCAAATATGTATTATTAAAAATTTGGAAAATCATAATTATAGCCATAACAAAATACCTACGAATTTCTGGTATATTTCATTATGCGCAAAATTTCGCGCTGTGCGCTAAATATATTTTTACGCGCTGTCAGATCCGAAATTCCCCCAGATCTGATGCGTTTTCCGCTAAGTTGGCAACAGTGCCAAAGCGTAATTGTGATACAGGCATTAACTGTTTGCGGAAGAACGTGCGGGCCTACTAAAGTGTTTTCAATTCTTACCTTTGAAAGGATGTTGTGCGTATTAAATGGGGATTAAGGTCTGACAATTTCCACCCTTCTTTGCGCATCTCCTGGTAGTAAATCCTCTACCGGTGCTAAATGGAAAGGCTGTAATCTATTACTCTGTAGAGTTATGTGAAACATGGTTCTGGGAAGTTCCAACAACACAACTAGTCCGCGGACCTGACTAAAAGCTTAACTTCCACAGCACGCAAAATCACACACTCAATTTCTGCCGCGCGCCGCTGCGTCTGAACGTCGTTACTTTTTATTTCGAGGAGCTCACTTCTATCTTGCCAACTAAGCGTTTCCATAGCAGAACCCGTTTACAAAAACTATTTTCGCGTAATTACGTTTTGAATACACTTTGTGGAGATCAGCTTATCAATGTGAAACTTTTTTTAATATTCGACAATTAACTGTTAAACATTGCTCATAGGTACGTTTGTTTATTATTTTGACTTAATTTTGTTTGACCATTTTTGTCTGACAAAAAACGGCGTTTACTACAACTTCTGTTGATCGTAGGTAAAAAAAACTTTATCATTTTTAGACTTGTAGCTCCTACAGAAAGTAAGGAAGTTAAGAATTTCCCAATTGTTAAGGATTTTTGTACAATTGTTAATTGTTAAATTGACTTGTAGTTCCCTGGGTGTGTGAGCTCCATAACAAGCGTTTAGGGAGAAATAAAGTCTTTGCTTAGCTGGGCATAGAACCCATACATTTTTAGCTCCAGGTAGACAGAAAACTCGCTCTTACTTACTTTAAAATCATATATTATGATATAATAGGATACTTTTAGGTTTTCCTATGACATGGAAAACGGAAACAAAACATATACAATAAAGTTTATTGTTTTATTAATTAAAATATAATTAGTACAAGCATTAAAAAATATATAATATATATTTACATAGGATACATAAATTCAAATCGTTTTTCATTTAAGAAAGCTGAAACAAGTGATTACATGTTATTTATTAAAATGTCCAAATTCTCAAATGTATAAGTTCTTTTATAGCCATGGATTAATAGACTTACATATTTAAATATAACACCTGTCTGCAGGCCCGGCCCCAGCCAAACTAGCGCCCTGTGCAAGATTTACAGAAAGCGCCCTTTTTTCTTATATGCACACATGTATACATAAGTCTTTTTCACATCACTCAGGAAGTAGACTTACAATTCGTTTTTTTATTGAGGTATCTAATGTTGGCTTTGTATGGGAGTGGGAGGTAACCAAACTACAAACTACTACCGATATTGAGCATTTTCAATACCAACCTGACGACCGTAAAAATAAGTCATCTCACAAAATTTCATTCGCCTACGTCGATTTGTTTGGACGCCATCGTGTTTTCAACAGAAAGAGAGACAGACGGACATGGCAGTATTTATTCGGAATTTGATCCTGATCAAATCCGGTGACTCCTTCCTGACGTTACAAATGTAATGAAAGTGAGTATACAAAATGTATTAACTCATAAATGAACTTTAAAAAAATTAGATTCAAGCAATATTTGGTCTTCTTTTTATTTTTTTTTCTATTGCCACTTTTAATTTAAAAATGTATACTTATAGAAAAGAAATTACACGAAACATTTAAAAATAGTCAAACAAAATTCGTATCTAGCTAAAAAAAAAAAGCTGCCTGGATTTTAAAATGTTCCAGCTAAACGCATATTAATCCTGTCAGATCTGACTGGAAAGCAGTCAAAATGGCAACGCTGCTGAGAGTCTGAAGTGGAAGAGAAGAGAATACTAAATTTTCATAATTCAAATTCATATATCAATATATCATTATGCAAAGCTACTTGTAAGAGAAATTTGTTACTCTTTTTCGTAGATGAGAAATCCCATCCATATGTGCAGAATCAAAAACCTGCACGTTCTACACAAACAATTGCCTAGAATGAATTTTTTTGTTTGAAATATTTTCCTATGAAAATTTTGCGAGTGACTGTGCAAGAAATAAAACCTGCACATACGGGGTGGAACTTTTTTTGTTTTGAGATTTTTGAACTAGGTTTTTTTGTAAAATGTAAGTGGATGTGCAAGAAATATATTTACACGAACTGGGTGGAATATTTTGAGATAAGGTAGGTAAGAAATGAACTTGTATAGGTTTAGTGGGATTTTTTATTTTGCGATATTTTGAGTTAGATTCTCCCTGAAGTTGCAACATTGCAAGTAATGTGAGTTAATGTGCAAGAAATAATTGAGCACAGGTGTGGTGGATGTTGTTATTTTGAAATTTTTTTAACAAGCTTTTTGTTTAAAATGCAAATGACAGTTTTAGTTCGCGCAAGATAAAATTAATTTTTCTTAGGCTTACTGTTACTGTCCGCGTAGCTGCGCTTCATTTCTTAGTCGCACATGCGACTTTGCCGCTCCGTGGACAGAGCTTCGTTGGTTTATATGCAATCTGCAAGCAAGCGTACAACAAGCTGCAAATGACGAAAATCGTGCGTATGAAGCGCAGCTACGTGGACAGTAGGCTTAAGAAAAATTAATTTTATCTTGCAATGCGCCCCCAGAACTTGGCGCCCTGTGCATTTGCACATCTTGCACATATGGTTGGTCCGGCCCTGCCTGTCTGTAGTCTTATTTAAGTTGACTTTTGGTTTTTGGACAATTATGTGTCTTAGCAATAATAATTAATTTTTAGCTTCACCTTAAATATATTGTGGTTCGCAATAGATAATTTTATATGAAAATTCCCTATTCCGAGTTTGCAAAACTTAACCTGGACACTATGTAAAAATAATTATTATTAGTGCCGCGCCTTGTGTATAGGATATAAAAAAAGCAATATACATACATAGTACATATAGTTTATATAATTCAATCTATGTTCATATGCATATCTCATGCAGTATCTATTTATTATATATGTATTTATTTACTCCTACGTACATAGCCACGTAGATAATTTTGTATGCAAAATTTGGCTGTTATGGATTTTAACATTTACACTAAAAATTATTATTTTCTTAAAGTAAATGAGAAGCAAAAGGAAGCATTTTTATATAATTTCATTACATATTTTATTTTATATTAATTAAAATATTTGTATAAAGTGAACAAATAACCCAGGCGACAAGAATTAAAGACACGAGGCGTATTTTTTTGGGAAGTGAGTATAACAAAACCAAAAGTGAGTATAACAATTTTGCAAGTGAAACCAAAAGTGAGTATAACAAAAGCAAAAGTGAGTATAAAAGTTTGCATGTAAAAGTAAAAGTGAGCTAGCTATAGATTCTCAAAAAAATACGCCTACAATTATTTTTTCTTTACCTATGTACTATTTGAGAGGGGTCTATCTTCCCATGCTAGGCGAGAGGGAAATTTAAAAAACCAAATTAAAAAAACAATGATACCATTATTTACTAAGTTATCGTAGTCGTGCTAGATATGTGGGTACAGTGAGCGTCAAAAGTGAGTTAATCGATGATATTTTAAGTTGTCTATAGGTCTAAAAAGTTTCATAACGAAATAACAATAACAAAACATATTTAATTTTTATAGCAAAAAATATTACATAGTAGATATTTAAAAAATGTTTCCATACATCAAAGCCAAATGAAAACATCATTGGTGTTCACTTACCTTTGACGCTCACTGTACAGTGTACATAGTTAGACTTAGTAAGAATATAAGCCTTATCTTATTCGTCATGCAATATTGAATTTGTGTGATATGACCATTCTTTCAAGTGCGAATTTAGAAAAATTAAAGCATTTCAGCTGTAGTTAAATATAATTTTTGGTTATTCTATTTTTTCTTTAGCTGCATAATTTTTAGGTAGGCGAAATTACATCTTAAGGTTTTTTTTTACTGCGCCACCTCTCGCGAACGTCTGACAAACATCCTAGAGTATAACTGTCCTGAAAACGCCTGTCTACACGCCTGTTGTTTAGGGTTGCCAGAAATCATTTGAAGAAAGTAGTTATCGAGCATGAAAATCTCGGAGTTTCCCGGACAAAATAGGATCTAAGAAAGAGTACAAAATTAGGAGCAAAATGCGCGTAATATAATATTTGTTACAAAAAGATTTTTTCATTGCGGTAGGTAGGTACTTCTAGTTTTAAGGCCGTGTGTCAATTGCGCTAAATAATTATCCTCTGCTGATTTTCTGACACATATATATCATATACTAGCTGACCCGTGCTCGCCTTGCGCCGCTTGCGTTTAGCAAAGAAACGAACTTATAATTGGTCCTTTTAAGAATACACTTTGATTGACAACACGAATTATAAAAATGTTAGCAAGAAGAAATGAAATGCGGCATTATTCTTACCTGATGTGCTGGGCTTGTGCATGTGTTTGTCGTTTTTTAGTTTATTCAGTTTTCAGCCGAGAGATACCTATTACTGGTGTTCATGTGCAAAGAAATAAGCATATTAAAAGGATTACCCAAGGTAAAGATAGCTTTTCTTGCTTAAAATTTTGATCTTCAAAGAGTTTACATTAAAGATAACAAATATTTAGGTCCAGTTTCAAAGGTTTGGGATAGTTTGCCGACGCAAAACGCTATTCACCAGATAAAAGCCGCTAATATTTTTTGTTTGTTTCATCGTCAAAGTCTCTGATAAACTAACTTACGCAAAAATTAATCAGTCACATTTGAAAAATTAACGGTAGAAAAAATTGAAGCAGCAAAATTCCAAAAAAATAAATCTAATAGAGGATGCGGAGAAGGTATCCGGATACTCCGGTTGTGGCTGAACTATTCTTTAAACAGGGCCCCAACCAGCCCAGGGAAAGGGGTAAAGGATAAGAAATAGAGAGAAGGATAATTGGCGGATAGGAGTAGGAGAAGAGGGGGGAAGTAGATAAGCTCCCCTTATCTAGCTCATAAAGTACTCGATAAGCTAAGAGTTTTTGGGTAGGTCTTAGTTCGTTGTTCATCAAAACTGCCTGTCTGTCATGGGTCACCCCACTGACTGGAGACTAAAGCCGAAAACAGCATAGCCTGTTGAATCTTTACAACCTAAGCCTACACACCACCAACGTCCAGAAAAGACGCAACGGCAAGTTGACCGCTCCTTCGTTTAGGAAGTTTTAGGAGAAAAGTGAATTACATTTTCATTTTAAAGTCGCATTTTCGGCCGTTTTGGTAAGCCGAAAAAGAATTCTAAAATCTGCATGGTAGTCTTTCAAAATATTTGAAATAATGATTTGAATAAGATCATGATCATATTTGGCCTTGGGCGAAGTACACTGTTCCTAGAGTGCAATCTACGCTCGTTAACCAAAAAATTCTCTGAAGCAATATTTTTCCAGCCCTTTCGAATAAATACTGCTACATATAGTTGCCCGTGAGATAAAACACTTTCCCGAAGGTCTACCCCGATATAGACTACAATCAATAAAATAAAACATGGCGTATGTCACTACTTGCTTATAAAATAACAACAGAAGATGTTGCTGGTTCTATAAACAAAAAATAAAACAATTTATTAAGACTTTGTCCACCTGTTGGAAAAAGAAGAATTAAGTCCACTAATAAACAGACAGGCCAGCAGACAGAATTTCGTTGATTGACATAATGTAACGTCTTACCGGAAAAATAAATCACATGTTTGGATAGTTTTTGTTTTTTCACTTCAGTGAATGTTTATGTGCTAAATTAACATTAACAGCCTTATTTATGAACTTTATACACTCTCTATAATAACTCTAAACGCAAAAACCTAATATATATTTTTGCGTTTAGATCTATTGTAGAGAGTGTATAAAGTTAATATATAGGTATTGATGACGGGCTATAGGTCATAGTTTAAAATACTCTTGTTTTGTATTTTAAATTTCTTTATTAGTTTGTCCGATATTTCGACTTTCTTCGAAAGTCATCTTCTGGGAACAATTTTTTATAGAACATAAATTAATACATTGCACAATATCTTATGACTAATACACAACATGAATTATGACGTATGAGTCAATAATAAAATGCCACAACATAATTGGGGGTCGTTAAAACAAAATCATTTATCAGAGTGTATAAAGTTTATAAATAAGGCTGTAAATATATTGCCCTATAAGTTTCAATACAATAAATAACTGTTGTTAAAAATATTGCACGAATAACGAACACAATGAACCTCTCATTCTTTCTACCAAGCGCTATGCTATGCCACTGTATTTTATATTGATTGAGATTTATGAATATTATGGCAAGTTGAATGAAGCAAAGTCAAAATAAAGAATAAAATTATGGAGTACGTTGTACGTATAGCGTACAAGAGAAAATTAGTTTTTTCGCGCATAATTAAAGAATTAAAACCCAATTAAATATAGCCTACTGCACGCAGAGGTGCTCAAAGAATATTTTAGTGAAGGTTTCATCAAAATCCGTCCAGTAGTTTCTGAGAACACTGCGAACATAATTTTATCAGTTACGTCTTTATAGATATCGCTACCTATTCATCGGTAAAAATTCCGTTGTCGTATTCGCTACCGTTGGCATTGGTCAACGCAACAAACAGAGAATCTGCCTATCCTATTAAAAAGGGCTTAATAGAGATCCCCGGTTGACGGTCTAAGTTTCCGATCGTTCATATGAAAATGTTGAAAATGTTTTTTTTTTTCAACTTCTACAATTAGGGGGAAGAGAAAAAAGATAAAAAAAGCAATTCTTGCGTTTTTGGAAATTTCGCTTGGGACCCGAGTTATTGGCGACAAAATATATTTCGTATTTTGCAAAGACAAATACATATTGGAAAAAGTTTTTCTCATTGAAACAAACTCTGCCGCAATTAAGAAAAAAAAAACCAAAACAAAAAAAATTACGGTGGATTTGTGACCTTTTCGAAATATTATTTTAAAGTTTAAAACATAAGCAAAAGTCGTTCCACTGCCGGGTGAAGAGAAAGCCATCTCCCTTTTGAATTGTATAAAAGTACCTGGTAGTACCCGGATGGCAACGCTACTGTTGTGCCAACTATTAATTTATTTAATTATAATTTTTAGGCAATTGTAATTAAATTTCTTTATAACAATAATATAATTGCCCGGAAGTTAGAAGTAAAGTGCGCTACTGAATTTGCAGAATGTGTGCGAAAATTGCAAAAATTGAAAGAAACTGGCATCCTCATCGATAAACCAAAGCGTGAAAAGCCAAAAACAGTGCACCCGAGAAAATTGCTGCTGTGGCAGAAAGTGTGCGTGAAGCGCCATCAACATCAATTCACCGTCGTTCTCAACAATTGAACATTTCGGAGACATCATTGAGACGAATTTTGCATAAATACCTTGGTATGACGCCATACAAAGTCCAATTGGTTCAGGAGTTGAAAACTGACCATCCAATGCGTTTTCGCTTCGCTAAGTGGGCCTGCGATCGAATTAGAGAAGCTGCCGATTTTGCCAAAAAAATCATCTTTTCAGATGAAGCTCATTTTGATCTTGGCGGGTATGTAAACAAGCAAAATTGTCGCATTTGGGCCACAGAAAACCTGCACGCATACATTGAAAAGCCGATATACCCAAAACGAGTCACTGTTGCGGATTTTGGTATTTTCTTCGAAAATGAGCAAGGAGTGGCCGTTATAGTCAATGGCGATCGTTATCGGTCCATGTTGAACGAATTTTTGTTCACAAAAATTGAAGAGTAGGATATTGGCAACATTTGGTTTCAACAGGACGGCGCTACGTGCCACACAGCCGTAGCTACACACGATGTTTTGCGCCCTGTTTTTGAAGATCGCATTATCAGCCGCAGAGCTGTCGTTTGGCCACCGCGGAGCTGCGATTTGACACCGTTGGACTATTATTTGTGGGGTGCCGTAAAAGATAAGTGTTACGCCGACATGTCAGAGACAATTGACGCTTTAAAGGACAATATTCGTGAAGCAATTGGTGAAGTACAGCTGCACCCAATCGATAATGTGCTTAAAAATTGGACCGATCGTGTAGGCTACTGCATAGCCAGCCGAGGCAGCCATTTGAATTAAATTATTTTCCATTATTAACCGGAAGGACTGTATTTTCAAATAAAAAAAAATTTGAGAAAATATTCAGTAGTTTTTTTTTATAGCATTTTCAAAAAAAAAAGTTATTTGGCGGACCCTTTAGTATTCTGAAAGTGGCTTGGATTCTGGTTCGATCCATGTCAGTTTTACTTCGGACTCACGAGTGTTCAAAATGGTTATTGGAAGTTTTCCGTTTAGGACCTTTGAAATGGAGCTAGCCATGAATACTCCTTCGCTTAATTCTTGCGATTCAAATACTCGTTCGCCTGAGTGCTTACTATCTACCCAATAGGTAGCTTCGGACCTGGGTGCAATAGTAATGGAGTGTAACTCGTCTGAGTTGAGTATAGGGAACGAAACTGAATTATTTTCTGCCGTGAGCTTTAGTGTAAAGCGTTCTAAGTCTTTTATTGCTCCAAAATGTATAAGTAAGTTTGCTCCAATTATACCGTCTACTGGTACTGGAAAGGAGTCTGGTACTACATGAAATGTGTAGGTGGCTTTATGTTGCCCTAATGAAAGTGTGTTTGTACATGTACCTACGGTTGTTAAATTTCCGGAGATACCCTGTACAGTTGTCCGTTTTTGAGTATTAATAGTGGTGTTTATTACCTGCTGTTTCATGGTACAAATGGACGCTCCTGTATCTATTAAAAACTTCACATTCTTTCTATCGTTAACCTTGATTTGTACTTTGTACATATAGGCCGTTTGCTATGCCTCCAGCGCATATCGCGATTGGGGCATTAAGCTTAATGATTCCCCTCCGATTGGCCGGCTTCCCGATCGGTGAGTAACTCGTTTCCCTCATTCATTGTATATAGCGTATTTGTGTGCTGGTTGTGCTGGTTATTGCTTTGCCGTGATGGATTTTGGTAATCGCCTCGGTTGGGATTTGGTCTCCTATTATTTCTAGGATTATTTCTGTACCTGTTGTCATTGTTTATTAGTCTGTTATTATTATTCGGCTGGTTGTTGTTAGTTTTAGAACGTTTATTAAAAGTTATTCCCTCTTGGATAACTATTGGGCGGTTGATTCTGCCGATAGTTATTACCGCGAGGTGGGTTGTTATTGTAATACGTAGGAGGATTCCGGTTATTGGGGTAATGAGGGTAAGCTGGGTGACGATTGTTTTGGAAATTTCCGTATCGGTTATTTGGTCCATGATAGCGAGGTATTTGAGGGAATCTATGTTCTTCACGTACGTAGCGCACAGTCTCTGAAGCTGGGGTTACTCCTGGATCGAGTTCTAGTAGGTGTTCGATGGCGTCTTGCATTTTCGTATGACGGGCGCTATCGAGTACTATTTTAAATCGTTCGTTTACTCCTTTTTTCAGAAATGCTAATCCTCTTCGCTCATTAGCGGAGGTTAGAGCAATTCGAGATGTTTCGCCTTGCGAGGAGACTTCGAGTTCTGTCATTTTAGTTACAAGGCACTCTACTTCCGAAACGAACTCACGCATCGGTCGATTACCCTGGCGTGTTCTATCCAGTTTAGCTTGTATGGTTTCGACTGTGTCTCTTGACCCGCATTTAGTTGTTAAACTGATTTTTAAATCGTTGAATGTACGTGGTTTGGATGTTCTTAGCTCAGTTAATGCTTTGCCCTGGATTTTACATTTGAGTAAAAATGTGATCAGAGTGGGCTTTGCAGTTTCGGAGAGAGTGTCATGGTAAAATTCCGCATTATTAAGAAAATCCCTAATGTTCTCGGTTCTAGTGTCGTTATTGTCACAGTAATACTGGCAATTTCTGCGCAGTATTAAAATCTAATTCGCTCATGTTGATGTGAAGTGTTATTGATATTGCTAGTGTTATTGATATTGCTAGTGATTTTAGAGACGCTTTCAGCGTGCGGTTCGTTTTCAACCTGTTCGTCTCCTTCAATACTATTATTTATTATACTTTCTGAGAAGTCTTTGTAATCTCTGGCTTCGGATGCCAATCTCTTTAAGTATGCCCGTTCTAGTTCCGTTACTATAGGTTTTGATCGATTTCTGAGAACTCGTATGTGAAAGTGCACCAAAGGGTTTCTGTCTCTAATAACTTGGTTGTTGCATTCCGCGGTTTCCGCTTTCGGTTAGGGGACTTGGTCAGGCTAATATAGCATGTTTTAATATCGGCAAGTGCTGACTCCAGCAGTTCGAAACTCATGGGGGAGTCCCAAAACAAATGAGAAAACCTATCAAAACTTAACTTCGATCCAATTTACAGAAGAATATTTTGTCTTTATTTTTATTATGTTCTTAAATTATTTTTTTTTTTCATATGTACTTATTTCTATCAATTTTTTTTTCTTAAGACTATCTATCTATACCCTGGCAGGTCGTCGTTCCAAGTCGTTCACCACATCAGTTAGTATCTTCCGTCTAAAATGCTGAATCCCTAGGTATGCCAGTCCAATTATGATGGCAGTGACAAATATGAGCCCCAATACGGCTGCGGTATAGTGTTCGTTCTGGGGCTGTGGGTAGGCTGCGGCGGTTTGTACTTGGGGTCCGGTGTTGATGACTTCCTTCGACTCTTGGGAACCCATCCGTGGTGATTTTATTTGGAAGAGGGTATTTCCCGAGCTCTGGTGGCTCGCACAAGGCGTGAAACTCTTGGGTCTCGTTAGCCTTATGTTGCCTTTTTTCTTTACGGCGGGTGTGAATTTGGTTCTTCAGCTCCTTGATCTGGCGAAGAAAGTTATAGATCTGATATAGGTCTGTCAGCTGCTTTTTCTGCTGAACCCGTTTAGCTCCTCTGGTTTGGGCTTTCTGTATTGGGAGAGCTGGAACCGGGCTCTCCTTAGGAAGCTGCTTGCTGCACCTTTTATACTCGGCCAGCGAAATGGGTTGTGGCCCACTAGTAGGATCGCTTAATGCGACCGCGAGAGGGGTTGGTGCGGCCGGATTGAGGGACAACCGTAACAATGAGTTGGCCTTCTGGATGTATTCGTTGGCCAGTGCCAGGTTAGTTTGCTCCTGGTACATTAGTGGTTGGCCTTGACTTTTTCTGGTTACAGGGGTTCTCTTTCTGGGTAGCCTGGCTATATGGCTATGATGTGTATAATGTGGCTATTCCTGGGTAGCCTGGTTATCGCCCTCCTGGCAGGATCGCCATGCAAAGTTTCGACCTGAAAGGATAATCTCGCACTCCCTGACTTCGTCCGGCGAGTTGCCGTATTAACGATTGTGTACCCTAAAGCAGAGAACTGCTCCTTATGGGTGTCAGTATTTTGGAGTAAGTTCTCCCTACTTGATTCCAGCGAGTTGCTTAATAAAACCCAGTAGTTCGTCCAACGTCAAAATATAGAGTCAACTTTATTTCAAATCAGTTGGTCTTATATACTAATTTTACAAATGCTACCTAAGCAAAAGACTTCGCTTCGTATCTTGAACCCCAAAATGTATTGATCGCATATTGCCAATTCGGCATATTCGCGTGTGGATGACTGTCGCCACTTCATACGTTATTTTGTTTACATAGTTTTGATACGAAATACTCATGCTCATGTTCAGCGTGGGCAAGAGGTTTAATTGCGGGGGTCTGCTTTAATTAATACATACTGTTGTATGCTTGGTCGTTTGACTCATAATTTGTATGCTATGGGATATGGCGTGTGCCATTAGGGCTCAAGTTACGAAGAGAACAATTAAATAATTTTTAATTGTTTGATATGATAAGTGGTCGCTAATGTGATCCCTTCACAATGTAAATGCGTTCTTAAGCGTGTCAACTCTAATTGACATCCGATTACACAATGCCAATCTAGCGGTTATGCGGGTGTAATTTTGTCCCAAAATCCATGACGAGCTCACATTGTCATGTTGTGTGGGCTCTGAATGTCAAAAGCGAGTGACTTTTGTCAGGCACCAACTGCCTACAAAGCCCTGACAACCCTATTTTAAGTAACCTATTTTTTCGATTGACCGTAGGCATAAAACAAAAGAATGAAACATACTCCAAATGAAAGATTACGACTTACCGTTTACGAATATATAGGGTTGCCTGTGATCATTTGGCCAGGTACATAGATAAATCTATAAAAGATATTTCATATACCAACTAATTGAGTATACGAACTAATATAAGGTATCCCAGGTAACCGGTATAATATTTTAAGGGAAGATTCCCGAACTTCCGCCAAACAAAAAATTTTATGGCAGGGGGGGGGGTCTATTCTCACCATATTTCCCGTTATAGTCCATCAAAATGGGTGACCTCTAATTTGGAGGTGTTACCACTAAAAACGCTATAACTTCTAAACTGTTATAGGTATACAAATCGTTTTATACATTTTGAAAAGAGAATTTAGTAGCGCATTAAAGTCTTAAGTCTTTTTTAAAAAATGATTGCCAAGAGGTAAGCCAGCGACGAGTCTGTTTCGAGAAACTGAAACATTAATTTTTAAACGGAAAAATTGCTTTTGCAGGTCGTTAACATTTATTTAATTATACGAAAGTATATAACAATGATAACCAAGGCAAAGAAAAAACGAAGCAGAAATTTGTTTACACATAAAACAATAAGACAAACAATATTGTACCTTTAATTAACTATAAAAAAAAATTAATTATGAACTTTTATTTGAAAAGGGAAGTTTATGGAATTACATATATGAAGTATAAGAGAAATAGTATAGTTGTATTGGTAAGCATAGCATGTAAGTCTAGGCTAAGTTAGTTTCAATATTAGACAATAAAGTTAGTTGTCGTTTAACAACCAAGTGTGCACTTTTATTTGGTCGGTCGTCTTATCTGTCTATAACAGTATATCTATTGGTCAACTTATCCTACCAGACAATATTCTTGATTGCGACGCATTAATAACGGATTTATTTATTATTATAAGCTTAGCCAAAACTAGCGGGAAAAAACCCGATGGCAGCGATTCATTATGTCAAAGAGCAGAATTTAATTTACTAATAAAAACTACAGGTATAGGTATAATAATATCATTGAACTGCAGAATAACTTAATTATTGTCCGCGATAGCTAGGTGTACTAATTGTAGCAGCTCTCTTACAATAGCTGCAAAAGTTAATATTAAACAAATATCCCTGGAAGACTTTCGTTGTTGTTTCAAAATGTAAAATGTTTGCGACCTCACTTCGTCGTGTTAATGGTTCCTTTTATAACAGTATAGGCCTTGTATAAGTTAACAATATAAAGTTCATTAACAACATAAAATCGTTTCCCATGAGTCTGGCCATGGAATTCGCTGACAGAACATGGGATATGACTGCAATAGCCACAATATGATTCGTTGAGATAGCCGGACCCACATTCCATCACGTACGGCGTGAAATGCAATAACACCTGTGGGAACGCATCGCCGTTGGATCTACATTCTTTAGCATTAAGATAGTATTTAAGCCATAGTTTTTAAGAAAATATTGTTCAGTTTTTATGAAGGCGGAATCGCTGCCGGATTGTAAAAAGAAATAAAGTTTTTTTTTTAAACAAAAATATTTAAATAAAATTAATTGGCGCACGAGCAGGGACCCAGTATCAGTATCGCGTTAGTGTAAATTGTTGCAAATAGTTCTCGAAATAGATACGCACTAAGTCGACCTCAAGAAGCTCGCCATGTAGTGACAGTAAAGTGGGAAAAGAAAACCTACAAGTGGTACTGTGCTGCTGCTGAGCCTGAGTAATATCGAACCAACCGACGTGGGATTTTCGCCGCAACTATAGTATTGTAAGCCTAGGAATTAAGAATAGTGAAACTTAGTTTATTAGTGTCATAAGTGTTCTGTATTAATTTGCTATTCTTACTATTACTATTCCAACTCAATTGAGCATTATATAGCAAACGGAAATTAATTTATAAAATAATTTATAGTTTAGGAGCTATTTTATATCAAACATTTCAATTACTAAGCGTGAAAAAATAACATTAATTATGCCAGACCTACGATCAGGTACTACCACTTCCAATAACACCGGAAGTGCAAATCTTTTTGAAACGAATTCAACAAACCCTCCAAATCCTTCGAACCCCGCAAATAGTTATCCTCAAATCTCAATTGTCGACCCACCAAGAAATACGCAAAACCCGAATAGTTCATTTTTATCAAGTGCTTCACAAGCAGATACATCACCAGAAGTAGGAACAACGCCAGCTTTAGATTCACTCATCTCTTCGATAGTTTGCCGAATCCTCGACCAGCAAGGTCGTAACCTGGTCAAAAGTTGTAATGGTCAATAAACATGAGCTGAGCACCACTCTAGAAATTAAATTTTTTTAAACTTTTTCTGTTTGCAAAAATTTAATCATTTTTGCGCAAAAAAACATGTCACACGGCAACCCTATGCCATACACACGATCTTCACCACGCACAAGCAAATGAGAGAATTACTCCGAAAGGAGCGTATCTTGTGTGTTTATCGCTCTCGATGCATTATGCGTTGTTGGATATCAGGGAATGTCGTGGCAGTGGTGGTTGCTGTGGGTAAAAAAATTATTTGTGTTTGATAGGAGGCGGATCTTACGTGAGAGGCATATTTCATATGGGATTTTCGCATAAGAGTTATGCTTGGGGAAAAATAACTTTTGAGAGGTTTGATGGGAGAGCATGGTGAATATTTCTGTCATAGAGGTTGTAGGTATTTGTGCGCTTGGGTAGCATTCGAGTTGTTTACCAACTAAATGTATTGCGAAGCACGGTGTTTGCGAACTATTGTGCATAGCGGCAAATTGTTTTTGAGCTAAAGTGCATGGCGTCATAGGATTTGTTGTCGAGCTAAATGCGTAGCGGGACGGCAAAAAGACAAGAAAGTTATTATAAGACCACACGTACGAACACAAGTTTTGCACAAAGATCAATTCAGGAGGAAGAAAAAATTACAAGCCAAGAAATTAAAGAGAATAAAATCACGTTTGAACAATTGAAAGAATTAAAAATCAATTTAGCAACATACAAAGAAAATATTTTAGTAATTGTATTAATTCCACAATATTCCAACCAAAAGTTTATTAAAATATAAGTCAACACACAGAATCAATGACCTGGAAAAGTGGAAACTGCAAGCAAACGGCAAGTCGGCAAACCAACACCCAGCACGGGCGCGAGGCATTGAACCAACATGAATTAAAATGTAAGCAAAGCAAACGGCGAGTCGGCAATGACGGCAACCCAACACCCAACACGGGCGCACCAATTTAAATGACAGCAGCAAAACATAGGTACATAGATATAGATAGTATTAAGTTATTTTGTAGATTGAAAATAATAAAGAATCACTTGTCATATAGTCACAAAGGAGAAAGGTAGTTTCATTACCACGGTTTCTCAATCAACATAACTGGCGCCCAACTAACAAATCCTCATAAAAGGAAAGGTCGAAAAACCCAACAAGGACGGTCAACAAACGAACAAGAAGACTCAGCCCAATTGGATTATTCAGCGGGAACTAACAATAGGAATGAAACTTTTGTGAGTAAAAGAAAAACATAATAAGTGAAATTTAGTTGATCAGTTTATTATTACCTGAAATAAAAAGTGCCAATTATAAATAATAGTGTAAAGGTATTCCAAAATGAGTGTTACAGAACAACAGATTAAAGATCTTATTCGCGCTAAGGTGACTTATCACAAAGACAATTCACGTAACAAATAAATGATCTGACATCAGCGATAGGTCAGTTGAAACTTACGAGCCTGTATCTATCAGACCCGGTGTTTTAAATCGCACTGGTGGCCTCGATTTAATAAAATCGCTACCCGAATTCGAAGGCGACTCCGCCTCATATCCTTCCTGGCGTACAGCCGCGCATTTTGCAATGGGCTATTATAACGAAGGATCCGAAAATTATTACATTGCCATGGGTATTCTAAGAAACAAAATAACTGAATCTGCTAACGCAACTTTATCTGCTTTTAACACAGTGCTAAATTTTAACGCGATCATTGCTCGACTAGATCAAGTATATTCTGACAAAAGGCCGTTACATGTCCTTGAAAACGAGCTCAGTATTTTGCGCCAAGGTAGCATGTCCATTAGTGAATACTACGATGCAGTTGATGCAAACTTAACCCTAATAATAAATAAAAATATTATGACACATAGCGGTAACAATGAGGTCATCGCTGCTCTTAACGAGCGTACCAGGGATAATGCTTTACGTATTTTCATTTCCGGTCTACGAAAACCCCTGTGCGACATATTATTTTCTTCTCGTCCAGTAGATCTGCCGACAGCTCTTGCAACAGCACAAGAACTGGAAACAAACCACAAGCGATACGAATTCGCACGTACGTTTGCAGCAGGCAACTTAACAAAGAAAAGCGAATCCCAGCTTCAAGAAACCACGGTTTCTCAATCAACATAACTTATATATTCAAAACTTTCCTATAAATAAAAGAATTATAGATTTACAAACTAATAACTTCTTAGAATTAAATAAAACATTATATTATGTAACAAAAGAAATAACAAATTTACAAATATTAAAAGACGATTGTATAGAACATATATTAATAAACAAACAAATGAAATGCAAAACTAAAAACTACGAAGAAAAAAATGTAATAATAGAAAAAGAAAAATATTTAATAATTAAGAATCTGGGAAAAACCGAAATACAACAAACTTGTAATAATTTAAACTATATATTAGAAGGAAATTACTTAATAAAAGCAGAGAACTGTAAAATTTCAATGAACAATGTAATCTATAATAGAAAGTATTACAAAGAAGAAAAAATAATACCTGTATTAAACTATAACTTTTCAAATGAATATTTAGAAGAAGTCAAGTATGAATCCATTGATAACTTAAAAGAAATAATAGAAATGAAAAATAAAAAGGAAACACAGTATATTTTTAGTTTCTCAACAACTTTATTAATGATTGCGATAATTGTAATTGTAATATTATACAAAATAAGAAGACAAAATAAAAATATAATAAATCTACCTCCAGTCATAAACGAACCGAAGGAAGATTCTAAGGGGGGAGGGGTTATGACAGCAGCTCACCTAAACGGGAATCGACTCTTTTGAGCGGAAACTACGAAACAGCAACATTCCAAGAAGGACGACAAACAGGGATATTATCTTTTAAACACATTAATAAAATGTGTCAATAAAAGGTTCAACATTCCAAGAAGGACGACAGACAGGAGTATTGTCTTTTGGACATATGGAGGGATGTGAGCACCAAGCAAGAAGCCGCGGCTTAGGTAGATAATAATGATATAAATAGTAGTGTTTCGTATTTTGTAAAGTTAGATTTTAAGAAGATAACAATAAAGGAAGAGCTCTTGCTCTCAACGAAATTTTAAAAACTATTTTTTATTTTTAAAGTTAAAATTGGTATACGCATCCATAAAACACCACCGTACAAAAGTGAGGTAAATGGACAAATTGAGCGGTTTCATTCCACTCTTTCTGAGATTATGCGATGCATCAAAGCCAAACAGACCCCTCGCTCCTTTGAAGAGCTACTCGAAAATGCGACAAATGAATATAACTTTGCAGTCCATTCAACCACTGGTAAAAAACCAGTCGAACTCTTTCTTGGCCGATCATCCAATATAACCCCCGAAGAATATGAAAACAACCGCCAACAAAATATAGACAAAATTATACAAAAACAACAAAAGGACATGAAGTACCACAATAAAAAACGAAAACCACCTAAAAATTAAAATCCAGGAGATGTAATTTTTATAAAGCACAACAAAAGAATTGGTTCCAAACTCACTGTCCGATATAAAAAGGAAGTAGTTAAAGAAGATAGAAACACAACCGTTATAACAGAATCCGGCAAAGTAGTGCATAAAAGTAACATCAGAAATTAACTTTATCTTTCCAGATGGGCATGTTGCACTTGCCAGGCAACTATGCAAATATTGGACTTTTCAAACGCATAAATAGTAACCTTTCACGTCGGACAGACGAAGATACAAGACGGAAACTTTAAATTAATACATGTTATCGACTTAGACCAATACGACCAATTCATATCCACAATAACCCCTATCCTTAAACTTAAATCAACCCAAAACCATACCATATTCCTTTTGCTATCACACGAGCTGCAACAAATTAAAAATCGTTTGCATAACTTGAAACCGCGAATAACAAAACGTTCCTTGAATTTTATCGGCAGCACATGGAAATGGATTGCTGGCAATCAAAGAAAAAGTCACAGACGTACTAAATAATAATAACAAACAGGTTGTCATAAATCAATTTTTTAATGAAAGGATAAATAATATCACTAAAGTTCATAACGAAATACAGAAATTGTTAAAAGAAGATAATAAATTAATATAGCAATAATAGAAAATGTACAATACAAAATTAAACTTGTAAAAGAAGAAACGGAAAATATTAATTATGCCATTCATTGGGCTAGATTGGGCATGAGCATGATCAATTCATTTATTTTATCAAAAAAAGAAATAGAACTTGCTACAAATATTTTAAATAAACAACAGCTACCGTATAATACAATAGAAGAAGCTTTCTCAGAAATAAAAATCATAAGTAATAGCTCAACAATGCTCTATATTATAAACATTCCGCTGACAACAAATGAAACTTATGAAAGCCTTGTAATTAAACCAGTAAAGAAAAATAATATTGTAACAGAAATTTTATTTGAAGTAGTTCTTAGGAATAATGAAGAGATTTATGGAACAGTAAAAATTGTCAAAGTTATAACTCTTTATCCATTTGTAATTCTAAAGACATTGTCAATATTAGAAACGATACATGTATTCCCAGCTTGCTCAACAGTCTCTTAGCTATCTGCAACACCGTCAATAGTCAGCATATTCCAACCATAGACGAGATATCAAAAGGCAATGTACTACTAAATCAGTTTACCGGAACCGTAGAAGTAGAGAACACTACCCACAGCCTCAATGGAACATTCCTAATAAAATTCCACAATACAACTATTAATATCAATGGAAGATCATTCATTTCCAAAGAAGTATCAATGGTTAAAGCATTACCAGCAATACTCCAAGCCAGTCCAAAAGAGAAAAAGTACAGGGAAATCCTATCTCTAGAAATGATGAAAGATCTTCACATCAACAACACAAATGAAATCCGACTATTACAAACAGAGAAGAACATACATCAAGTAACCACCTACTCACTCATCTCCTGTCTCGGAATACTTGTCATAATAGCCATGATCCTCAAGCTTTTACCTAAACGAAACAATACCGAGGTCACTATCCAAATTCCAAAAGAAAAGGCCCATGAAGAACATTCCGACCCAGGAACAATCGCACTTAAGAGGGGAAGAGTTAACACCGGCAAACCACTCGCACGCGCAGCGGAAATGCTGACCGAGCGTCTAGGGCAAGAAACGAATTTCCACGGAAATTCACATTGGAAAATAGATTGCAAGCTATGGGGAAAAAAAAAAAAAAATTGATACTGTAATAAATTAATAATTAAATTCAAGCTTTGATAAATTAACTTGAACATGTTTTCATTATTCTTTAAGTGTTAATCGATCATTGAACAATAAAGGTAAGAGCAACCTGCTCTTAAAATATTTTTTTTGTAATTTCGGCGTAAATTTTATTAACTTAAGCCTGAACTACATCGAAATAAAAGTGAAAAAAGGTACAAAAAAGTGAAAATAGCGAAACTCATCGAAAACACACGCATATTTACGTGACATCTATCAGTAAAATTTGAACTAATAAAGCTCAGAAGCTTTTTTCTGACATTTGAAATTTATTTGAGTGAAGTGGAAAATTAAAAATACGTGATTTTGAAAAAAAATTATATCGCTCCGTAAAATGTTTTCTAATCCCCGTAATTTCCCGAAAATTGTAAGTAAAGTTATTGAAATATTGGGTTTGCGTATGGGGTATGCCGTATACCTTACATATTGTGGGAATTTATGTTAAAATATACAATTTCAGATGAAGAATTTAAATAGTTTGCAAGATGCGGCAAACCGAGTCTTAAATGTTGTACATATTTTGGACGAAGTTGAAAATGTGACGAAATCTAACCGAAGGTGGTGGGTTCATCCCATCAATCAAAACCGCAGAAATCAAGGGGACTTCAATAATTTACTACAGGAAATTGTGGAATACGACGAAGAAAAATTCTTCCATTATACAAGAATTACAATTCGAGGAAAGGGCTACCAGAGGCTTTACGACTATTTGTAACACTGAGGTAAATATTTCAAGCCATTCAAATTGGTATTGTATTAAAAAAAAAAAAAAAACAAGTAAAAGTGTTATCATCGGCCTGGCCGATGCTTTGATACCCTCCACTGAATAAAAGTCCTGCAAAATGTTTGCCACGCGAGTTAGTATGTGTCTAACATTAGTTTTGTATGGGAGGTAGCAGAACTACTTTGCCGACATAGACAATTTTCAATACCAACCTGACGACGGTTAAAAAAAGTCCTTTCATAAAATTTCATTCACCTAAGTCGATTCGTTTGGACGCTAAGGTGTTTTCAACAGACAGAGAGATACATTAGTCGAATATTGGCTTTGTGTGGGAGTTAACAGAACTACTTGACCGACATGGATCATTTTTAACCGTAAAAATAAGACCTGTCACTCAATTTCAGTTGCCTAGGTCGATTCGTTTGGACGCTATCGTGGTTTCGACAGGCGGAGAGACACATGGGTCTACTAATGGTTTTGTATGGGAGGTACCAGAACTACTTGACCGACATAGCCCATTTTCAATACCAACCTGACGACGGTAAAAAGAAGTCCTCTCACCAAATTTCAATCGCCCAGGTCAATTCGTTTGGACGCTATCGTGCTTTCAACAGACAGACAGACAGACAGACGGACAGACAGACAGACAGACAGACAGACAGACGGACATGGCTAAATCGATTCAGAATGTGATCCTGATTCAGAATATATATACTTTATAGGGTCTCCGGTGAATCCTTCTTGGCGTTACAAACGTAATGGCAAAGTGAATATACCTTCCTGTGGAGGGTATAAAAACAAATTGCATCTTAATGTTTTTTCCACTGTGCCACCTCTCGCTAACGTCTGACAAACATCCGAGAGTAGTTTAATTTTTTACATTATTTCGTATACCCAGGTATCTTGCAACAGGAGACAGCTATAGCTCATTGGCGTTTGCATATCGCATAGGGAAATCGACAGTTCAAAAAATTATCCCGGAAGTTTGCAATATTATATGGAGTGTTTTGCAGCCGATATATTTGCCATCAAGAACATCCAGTCATTGGCTACTAGATGCCCATGATTTTCATGAATTGTGGAATTTACCACATTGTTTAGGAGCAATCGATGGAAAACATATAGCAATTCAAGCGCCCAGGAAAAGCGGATCGTTGTATTTTAACTACAAAAAACATTACAGCATAGTATTACTGGGAGTAGTAGATGCCAACTACAAGTTTACTTACGTAGACATTGGTGCGTTTGGTTCACAGAGTGATGCGGGAGTTTTCACCAATAGCACATTGGGAATGCTTTTGGAAACAGCCCAAATGAATTTCCCAAGTCCAGCGCCCTTATATGGAGGTAAGTTTATGAGAAATGAATTAGTTAATTGATATCTCTAATTGTGAATTGCCCAAATCTATTGTGTTATTAGTAAATAGTTCAAATCGTATAACTGGTATAATATACATAACACCATTATGTATATGCATAAGCATAACATATTAAACAAATTGAACTGCTTATATAACATACGTGAAATACACCATTCTTTAATTAATATTAAGGTATAAATTATTATTTGTATTTTCAGAAACTTTGGATTTACCATATTTTATGGTAGGAGACGAAGCATTTCCCCTCAAGACCTATTTGCTCACGCCATTTAGTGGAAGGTACTTAGAAGATAGTAAATTCTATTTCAACAAAAGGCTGTCCAGAGCACGACGTGTGGTTGAAAATGCGTTTGGCATATTAGCTGCGAGATGGAGGGTATACCATCGGACTTTAATTGCTGAGCCAAATACGGTAGACAGTATTATAAAATCAACGGTTGTTTTGCATAATATGCTATGCGACAGCAGCAGGCATAAATATGCTCCGAGTACTTTCGTTGATAGGCAGAACGAACATAATGGAATTTGGGTAAATGGGACTTGGAGAACTGTTGTAGATACATCTCAGCTAAATCCGATACCGGCAACATTACGTTTAGGACCCAGAAATGCAAGAGCGACAGCGTTACAATACAGAGAATATTTAAGAGAATGGATTTACAATAATTAAATATACTCAAAAGATCTAATTTAAAACGTTTTTTTATTAAAGAATAATTCATATTAGGTACTTAGGTAATTAAAAAAAAGGAAAAGAAGATAAGGTTGTACACACATGTACCTAATTATCACAATATGTAGTTATACGTATTCATTTAAAATCTGCGATACCAACCATAGCAATTCAAACAAAAAAACAAAACAAAAACCTTATAATAACACAAAATGAACTAAAAAATATCACATTTCACATCACATTTCTCATTACCACAAATACACACAGTCAAACAATTTGAATTATTTTAGCTTGAACTCCCAGTACAAATCCAACATTTTCTTGATAAATTGGGTTTTTATTTCAGGATCGAAGTCCACAACTTCTTCCGCAATATACTCAAATATTTTAAAATGATTTCTGTTCCTGTCCTCATGCTCGGGTACTTTCTGCAGTTGCGTTTGCTCGACAACCTTTGAAGCACACTCACCTATTCTTCTAATAGTTTCCCGACTTTCAGCGTACAGTGAATTTTGGTGGACGATTTTAATGAATTTCTGGTGGTAGGACATTTTCCACATTCAGGTTCGGATGTGCTTATGGGCATGTTTTCGGTAAGATTGGCTGCCGAAAAAAAACGAGTTGGTGTTGGCGATGGTGATGTGGAGTTCGGCGAAGAAAAGGTGTCCATATCATTCGGTGTTGCTGCCAAAGTCAAGTCCATAATATTTGAGACCTCCTGTGCTTTCTGGCGAGGGTCAAGGCTTATGGTTTGGCGCGTATTCATCGTACGCCTCAAAAAAATCATTTTCGGCAACAGGTACCACGATTTGCAACTACTTGCTCCAGCTCCAGATCTTGTGCGAGCGTCCTCTTTCTTTTTTTCCCTCCTCAACTTTTCCTTCAGGGCAATAAACCGCTTTTCTACCTGGATTGCGTTGATACCGGGAAAATGCTGTGCGATTTGCATAAAAATTTTTTGCTTCTTTTTGGCATCCCTGAAGTCAAATCGACTGGTATCCCATATCGTTGGATTTTCTTCGATGATGGTAATTAAGTTTTCATCATCAGCTTCTGCAAGAAATGATAGTATTGATTCTTACGTAACATATACATGTTTACATTTATGTTCTTGTATATCTATACACTCAAACACATGTACATCTCCTTATGTCAAATTACATAGAGAATACTATATATACCAAAACTGTTCCCTAGCTTATATGCAGTCTTTGCAATAAAGTTGAATTGTACACAACCGGTTTGTTCGCTCTTTTTTATTTTGTCCCAACAAAGGTTATGGGCCCAGGCTCGTTGATTAAAATTAGAATCGGCTTTTAGTATTTTTAAAAAATAAATCGAAATGAGCACCGGGCTTTACCAAATTGATAAGTTGGATGACACCAACTATGATGGTTGGAAAATCCAAATGAAATCCGTTCTTGTTCACTGCGACTTATGGGATTACGTGTCCGGGGCGAAGGAGGTTCCTGCAGCGGGTGATACCGTTGCGATAGCCGCATGGAAATCGAAGGATGGAAAGGCGCTTGCAACTTTGATTTTGTCTGTCAAACCAACGCAATTGCTTCATGTGAAGAATGCAAAAACTTCTAAAGATGCTTGGGATCGCTTAAATGAAGTACATTCTCCTAGTGGACCAGCTCGTAAGGTCACTATATTTAAATCGTTAATGAATTTAAAAATGTGTGAAGGAGCATCAATGTCTGAGCATCTAAACAAATTTTTCGATTTGTTCGAAAAACTGGTTGAGCTGGAAATTAAATTGCAAGATGAGTTGCTTGCGATCATAATGTTGTGCAGTTTGCCAAAAAACTATGACAACTTTGTTGTTGCCATAGAATCCAGAGACAAGTTGCCCAGTACGAGTGTACTGAAGACGAAATTGTTGGAGGAGGAGAAAAGAAGAGATAGCGAGCGTAAAATTGAAGAGCCACATGAAACTGCATTTTTTGCTAGTAAAAACAAAAATCATCCGCAACCGCAACAACAAAGCAAACAAGGAAAACAGCGAGGTAAATGCTATAAATGCCAGAAGAGAGGGCATTTCGCAGCTTCTTGTCGATTAAATGGTGTAGATAGAGACAACGGCAAGCAAAACCATAATTGTGCAATGCTCAACCTCTCTAGTATGTACGAGTATACAAAACTCAACCGTTCGACATGGATTCTTGACAGTGGTTCGACTTGCCATATGTGTTGTAGCAAGTCAATGTTTCGCCATATAACAACTCACAAAGAAAAAATTGAACTGGCCGGAGGCAAATCTATTTTCTCTGAAGGTGTAGGTGTAGTATGTATAGAAACGGCAACTGCAAAACTCTCTTTACATAAAGTTCTCTATGTGCCTAACTTGAAAACAAATTTCTTGTCGGTGAGCAAATTAACGGAAACGTGCAAAGTAAATTTCTGCAAAGACTACGCAAATATAATAGCTCGGGTAAACGGATCAGAAATAATGAGAGCAAAACGAACGGGTGATTTGTTCACATATGAATCAAAAGCAATTTCAAAATTGTGCGTCGCGGTGGTAAATAACGCAAATATTAGCGAGTGGCATCGTAGGTACGGACACCTAAATGTGAAGAGCTTGGAACTCTTACCAAAAAATAATATGGTGCGCGGTATGGACTCCGTTAAGTGTGTCGGAAGATTCGAGTGCGGTACATGCTTGAAAGCGAAAATGAGTGCGTTACCATTTCCAAAATACAATAATCGGTACAGCCAAAATATTTTAGAAATTATACATAGCGATGTTTGTGGACCTATGCACATCCCTTCTCTTAGTGGTGCTAAATATATGGTGTCATTTGTTGACGATTTTAGCCGCAAAATTTTTATTTACTTCATTAAGAAGAAAAGTGATGTTTTTGAAATATTTAAAACATTTAAGGCAACAGTGGAACGCGAAACAGGCAGAAAAATTAAAGTTTTTCATTCAGATAATGGGGGGGAGTACCTAAATAAAGATTTTGATGATTTTTTGAAACGCGAAGGTATTCGGCGACAGTTAACAGTACCCTATACACCGCAGCAAAACGGTATCGCAGAGCGCCTTAATCGTACGTTGGTGGAAATGGGCCGATGTATGCTGTAAGCTGCCGGAGTTCTTATGGGCGGAGGCGATAAATACTGCCGTGTATTTGCGAAACCGGTCACCCACAAAAGTGCTGTCAAATATAACACCCCATGAGGCATGGAACGGTAGGAAGCCAAATGTGTCGCACCTTGAAATATTTGGCCTAAAAGGATTTCTGCTAGACAAATTGCCACGAAAATCTAAATTTTCAGCGAAAAGTATTGAATGTTTTATGGTGGGATACGCAAGTGAATCGAAAGCATACAGGTTATATGATCCGAAGCGGAGAACAGTGATAATAGGGCGAAATGTCCGATTTTTACGTACGGATACACAAATTGCTGATCCTGCAAGCCAAAATGTTACAATACTCGACTTTCCCAATCTTGAAGAGGATGCAGATGTGACTGCTGCTAGTTCAGTTTTCCCGAAAGAAAACTTCAGTTCATCGGAAGACGAGGAGTACAATGATGCTGTAGAACTTGAAACGACTAAGGATCCTGGAGGTGTTGCGACTGTTGCTGAACCTGATAATGATGTTGTTGATGCTGCTACTGGTGGTGATGCCATTGACTTAGAAGATGAATTGGAAGCTGTTGGAGAAGATGATTTTGTTGATGCAAACACTCTTGGATACAGAATGAAGCTTCGTCCACGAAAGCCGGTGAGTCCGCATGTAAATAATCTTATAATTTCTCATACAGACAAAATACCAAACCCACTCACTGTGAAAGAGGCTTTGCAACGACCGGACGCTGACAAGTGGAGGGCTGCGATGGCATTGGAGTACAATTCCCTTGTTAAGAACCAAACCTGGGTGCTTGTGGATGCTCCAAAAAATTGCCAACCTATAAAATCTAAATGGGTGTTTAATATTAAGCGCGATAAGAATGGAGCTCCTGTGAGGTATAAGGCACGGCTCGTGGCGAAAGGTTGCAGTCAACGATATGGAGTGGATTATAAGGAAATATTTTCGCCTGTCGTTAGGTATTCCTCAATACGCCTCATCCTGGCTCTGGCTGCAGAATATAACCTCCTTATACACCAGATGGATGTCTCGACTGCTTATTTGAATAGCGAGTTACAAGAGGAAGTGTTCATGGTCCAACCCGAGTGCTTCATTGATGAAAATAATAGAAGCCAAGTCTGCAGATTACAAAAGGCGATATACGGGCTGAAGCAGTCTGGACGGAATTGGAACAAGGAATTGGATTGTGCCCTTAGACAAATAGGTTTTGTAAAGTGCAACGGGGATGCGTGCGTTTACGTGCTGAAGCGGTCCGGTGAAATTAATATAGCCGCTGTTTACGTCGACGATATTCTGCTAGCATCATCTAATCTTGAGACATTGGAGAATGTCAAGCGCAAAATCGGCCAAAAGTTTGAAGTCGTCGACAAGGGACCTATTGACCAGTTTGTTGGCATGGAAATCAGCAGGGGACGAGATGGAATCCAGATTTCGCAAACACAACTGATCCGAAACCTTTTGGCTGACTTTGGAATGATGGAAAGCAGAGCTTGTGCAACTCCACTAGAACCAGGTACCAACTTCAACAAATGTGACGACTGTTCAGGATGCTCAAAGGTGGATCCGAAGCTGTACCAGTCACTGATTGGTTCTCTGACGTACCTAGGTGTCTGTACTAGGCCAGACATTATACATTCTGTTTTTAAACTGGCGCAATTCAACACGAATCCTTATGTTGAACATTTAAATGCTGCGAAGCATTTATTGAGGTACTTAAATACTACAATAAATATGAAAGTTACTTATTTTCAGACTGGTATGAAGTTAAAAGGCTATGTAGATGCGGACTGGGGTGGAAACTGTGTCGACCGAAAGTCCTATACTGGGTTTGCATTCTTTCTCGCTGGTGCAGCCATTTCATGGGACAGTAAGAAGCAGTCAACCATTGCCCTCAGTAGCACGGAAGCCGAATACGTAGCCCTGTCAACTGCATCCAAAGAAGTAGTCTACCTGCGGCGTTTTCTGGAAGAGATGGGCTTTGCCACACTTATTGACGGTCCAACGGAGCTCTTCAGCGACAACATCAGTGCACAGAAGTTGGCGAAAAATCCCGTCTTTCATAATCGGACAAAACATATTGACATAAAGGCGCATTATGTCCGTGATGTTGTAGAGAAGGAGCTTCTCACTCTTAAGTATACTCCTACCGGTAAAATGACCGCAGATATATTTACTAAGAACTTAAAGAAAATTAAACATAATGAATTTATTAGTATGTTAGGACTTAGAACATAAAAGTTCAATTACTTAAATTAATATAAATCTTACGAAATATGAAATTATTTTTATCAAATAAGAATTAACAGTTTTGAGGGAAGGATTGATAGTATTGATTCTTATGTAACATATACATGTTTACATTTATGTTCTTGTATATCTATACACTCAAACACATGTACATCTCCTTATGTCAAATTACATAGAGAATACTATATATACCAAAACTGTTCCCTAGCTTATATGCAGTCTTTGTAATAAAGTTGAATTGTACACAACCGGTTTGTTCGCTCTTTTTTATTTTGTCCCAACAAGAAATATTGGTTCATAAGGGAAACTTTAAGTAGTTTTATAAAACAAACCGTTCCAATTCTTTCCAATTTCAGATATGTTTTCCATCGAAATTCGTTTAAATATTAATTGAAATAAACTGAAATTATTTATTTTATTTAAATTGTCACTTGACACAAAAGAGCTTTTACTTGTCAAATTGACAGGAATTATGTGATTTGAACGTGATCTGGCGGGAAGTTCGTAACGATTTTTTTGTGTGTATTGGTTATAGGAGCTTTGTGAAAATTGAAAGCTGGAACATATTCAAGCTTTCGGCACACACAAAATTTTAAATTGAGAGAAAATATACAGAGATTACTATATGATGAAGTAGGACGAATGATTTTATTTACTTTTTTGTACTTTTTTCGACTTTTGTTTGGATGTAGTTCAGGCTTAACTCAGCGAATTTCGGCAGTCAACCACAGAATGCAAAGCAAGCATTCCGATCAGCGATTACTTCCCCAATCGATGACAACACTATGAATATGGGTCAAGTTGACAACGCAGCGTCAGCAGATAATCAATATAAAAGGGAACGCAAATGCGGAAACCAGCGACCAGTAATACGTATTCCGTTATTGACAACTGCAGCGACGCTAAGGACGGCAGGTTGTCTCTAACGTAAGTTAAGTAAATTTTGTTAATTGTAATCGATACGTAAGGTCCATAGTGACCAAGTCAATACAGCGGTATAAATAAATCAATAAATTGTTTTTTTTTTAATCTCGCTCGGCTCGGTATACTACTTCGCCGACGCGACGTCTTTTTAGGAAAACACATTGACTTTCTTCGCGGAGACTTAGTTATTCGATTGGAAAGCATAAACAACTACTACTCTCGCTATAAGGAAAATAAAACCAATACAAATAAGTCTGCATGCTGAGCATCGTCATCCGTAGTGGATGACCTAGGTAACAGAATAGCCATTTTAAGTTGCGAAATCTTAAATAATATTGACTTAGACCCAAAATGTCCAACCTGCAAAACCATTTTTAATAAAATTCATACCTGTGAAATATGTAAATGTTTTGTGCACGAGTTACATTCCCAATTCAGTTCTAAGAATGATTAAGTAACAAATATCTAAATATGTATTCCAAATTCTAAGAAATAAGTTCAATGTATAACTTTTACATTTGTAAGCAATAATATTAATTCCAAGAATAATGTATCATGTTCCGTTTGCCTTGGACTTGAAGAAATTATTTCATATCATTAATAAATCGATTGTCGAACGGTTGTGTTTTTTTTATTAAGCTCCGGCCTTATATTCATTACTCACGCGCTATTGATACATGTTATTCTCCTTATCAAGATAAGGATGGTTCTCAACAAAAAAGAATGTGTATAATATGTATTAACCGATGATTCTACTGGAACTGTGATGGCCTTAAGGAACCAAGAATATGCTAGTAGACCTTAAATGGAGAAATTAAAGAAAATACCGAAATTCTACAAAGCAAAGAAAAAGAGAACATCCCTCTATCTTGGTAACAACAAACTATCCGTGAGGGATAGGATATCTCTTAAACGGCACATGGCAATCCCAGTGATGAAAAACGCAAACAACAAATAGTTAAGCCCCAGCAGAATAGATGGGAGAGAATATTATGCTATCCAATACGTGTGCCATTGATAGTATTTAAAAATGCCAACGGTCTTTGGAAAAATCTCGGAGAGCTAGAATTGTTCCTGCTGGAAAAAGATAACGAAAAGCGCGTAAAAGATGGCAACAAACTCGAGCCCCGCAAGATAAAGCGCACTTAAATCGACTGTGCAACTTGCTAACAAAGTTGATTAAAGATTTTAAAAATGATGAGGTCAGAAATTACCTCGAAAGCTTAACAGCAGGAAAAGAATCCAATTACTCGCTTTGGAAGGCTATTAAAGCCGCTAAAAGGCCGAAGATTGCAGCGCCGCCTATCAGGATAACCCATGACGTTTGGGCAAAAAGCGATAAAGGGAAGGCGGACGTTTTCGCCGATTATCTGGAAGAAACTTTTAAGCCGTTCGATGGTCAAGCGCTTAATAGAAATATTAATGCGTCGGACAGAACATCTGTAAATATTGCAGTAAGAAACGCTACACTCACCGAGGTCGTGCAAGAAATAAAGAAACTTAAGCCCAAAAAAGCTGAGGGTTACTACCTGATTACGTGTGAACTCCTAAAAATGTTACCTCGGAAAGCATTAACTAAACTTCTTCACATGATAAACGCCGCGATGAGATTACAATACATTCCAGGTCAATGGAAATTTGCGGAAGTCATTATGGTTTTAAAACCAGGTAAACCACCAAAAAAAAGTCGTAAAAACCCATCTCGCTTCTTCCAATTATTTCCAAAGTTTTTGTAGAGGATATTACTCAGACGGTTGCAACCAATTATAGATGAAAACCGTCTTATACCTGACCACCAGTTCGGGCTTAGATGCAAACATTCGCGATCGATCAAGTCCATCGGATAACTGACGTAATAGAGAGAGCTCTAGAAGAAAATAAAATCTGCTCTGCCGCGTTCTTGGACGTTTCGCAAGCATTTGATAAGGTGTGGCACGAAGGCCTTAAGTGCAAATTAAGAAAAGTTCTCCCCGAACGGTTGTGGAAAATCCTAGAATCGTATCTAGAGAAAGAATCTTTCGTGTCAAACACGGAAACGAATATTCCGAATTTAAAGAAATACGGGCAAGTGTGCCGCAAGGAAGCGTGCTTGGGCCACTCCTGTACGACATTTGTCGTGTCGAGTCGTTTGGAATTTGGTATTGCGTAGCTAAAACGACTCGACTCTTTGAACTCTTACATTCCACAAATTATGACACATGTTTTATATTTGGTCTGGTGTTTTGTTTGTGAGTTGGTTAATTATTTAATAAAACAAATCAAAAATGAAGAGTGTTGAGATGTTGATGATGTGATGAAGAAGAAAACCAGAAAAAGAGCTGGTAAAGTTATGAAAGGAAATTCGAACCAAATCCAATCGCTTGGATTTGCCCGACGCGACGAGTCGTAAACGACAACGACAATAGGGGTGATTATTTACGTGTGATATACCGCAAATAGAAGGTACTACCATAGCCACTTTTGCCGATGACAATGCTATACAACCTACCTACCTACCAAATTCCCATGCAGAACAACCTGCACATATTTTTTTGGGCAATTGGTCGCATGATAAGCCCGCAACACAGTCTCTCGCGTGGTCGCTCGGGTACGGTGATTCGGGATGTTGACACAGGAGAGGGACAATCATACGACAGGGTACGGGATACTAGGAGACCAATGCTTTGCTCGCGAGAGATCCGCTAAGCCACTGTGCGTTATGCTAGATTGCTAGTATATAAGTTACGACCCAAAAGATTTCTTATCGATTCACATAACACCGAAGCTCAGTTCAGTCAACTTCCCATGAAACATTTCTCGTGCACCTGAATTTACTCGCAGTGCATATGATTTCCTCGAAACCTAAATCATCGATAATTCCCACAGCTACAATACACCTGCGTCCGCACATCCAAATTCCGAAGAAACCACAGACTCAGCGTCTGCGTTTACTTGCGACACTTTTGTTTGTCTTAGGTTATAAATATTGGTAATTAATAGATTAAGTTTGAGTTTTAATTCAGTATCATTCTAATAAAGAGCTCTGCTCCAGAAAAAAAAAATATTTTTTTAATCGTTTTAATTTAAAGAAACGTAATTGGCGCCCGAGCTTAAAGTCAAGTGCAATAAATCACCATAAGTAGTGATTCGGTTTACCCGTGCTAAGAATAAAAATTGAAGAAAATTCAAGAGCGAATAATTAAAATAATTCACCACAAGTATTAATTCGGTTTACTCGCGATAATACCCAAAAAAAAAAAGTGATACGTAAATAAATATCTACATACTGTGCAATCGACTCGCGCGGTATTCAAAGGTGTATAGATTTCTAAAGACATTGGAAGTGATATTGAAACAACCAGACAACATAACTCCCCTGGAATCCGGTCCCTTAATATCCAAGGAAAAAAGGAGGCAGTGGAAAACGCCAAGCCGATCCAGCAGAACAAGTGTACTATGGCATACGTAGTACTAGTAGGATTAGCGTAAGTCACTATAACTTAAGTTAGATAAGAAAGAAAGTAAAACAAATTATAAAATCCTCATAGAAAGGAGATAAAAATATAGACACAAGTGAAAGCAACCATTTTTTCTCTAAATAAATTCATTTATAGTGAAAATAATATTGAAGTGTTAGTCTTAAGAAAGAAAGTAAAACAGATTATAGAATCCTCACAGAAAGGAGATGAAAACATAGACATAAGTAGAAGTAACAAATTTTTATTTTTTTTTTATTTCTCTTCTCTAAAATAAATTCGTTTATTGTGAAAATAATATTGAAGTGGTAGCCTTAAGTGAATTTAAATATCATAGTAACAGAAAACTGTTAATCGGTTTTAAATTTTTTACGCAAACAATTTTTTCGGTATTTACAATTCAAACAAATATAATCTAAAAAACTTAATACCATGGCAAACCAAAACAATCTCATACATCCACCCGTACTGAACGTACAACAAGGTGTAACAGAACTGTTCGACAATTCAAAATCAAACACACTTCGAGGAGATCGATACTCGAAGTTGTTGACTTGTTTTTTTTGTAAGCCGTGAGAGAAGAGACAAATTATAACTGCTGCTTAAAAACGATTTCCAGAAAGCCGTTCAAATTAACGGCTAGTAATGCTTACAGTCATTTTAAATTTTAACTTGGCCGTACAAACGCCATTATACTCTTGTTAAGTTCAAAAAGTAAAAAGTATAGCTGCTGCTGATCGAAAGTGCAGCCTTTTTTTATTAAAAGACAAATTAAAAAGTGTTAGGCAGTGAAAAATAACAAGCAAGCTGAAACAAATATAAATTCAGGTACATACAGCAATTATTAAAATAGATAGATTAGACAAAGTACTGATACTGATCTCTCTATGTAGATTTAGGCGTAAATAATCAGGAATTAAACGGCAGCTCTTGTGCATAAAGAGCGCTGTCCGAAATTAAACCTAGAAGCCTAAAGCCTGGATTGCGAGAAAATCGAAAAACGATTTAAATCAGCAATTATTGCGCCACCACCGCCATTACTGCAAATATTATCCGCCATCATTAACAGCCAAGCCACTGTTGGAGGTTCATTGGAGCTCCAAGCCCCAACACCGCCTTTGGCCGTGCTAGTTAAGGCGACGAATTGTGCGAAGAAATCGAGAAATCACCAGCCCGGGTTCGAAACCCAGCCCAGTACAAGAAACTTTAAACATTTTTTTTATTCCTTTTTTTGTTAAATTATTTTAATTTGTCAAATTCCTTTTCTGTTAAATTATTTCTAATTGTAAATTTGTTTGGAATAGTGTGTACGTATTTAGTAATTTTTTTATTAAGAAAAGCGTGAAGGTAGGGAAATACATATAATCACTTTCTTTCATATATATATATATATAATATATATATTCATTTGAATCTTTCTGCGCGAATCCAAATAGGTACAAAAGGTACATCGCTAACACACCCAAACTTGATGCAGTGGCCATTGGATCAACAGTTGCGGATTTTCGTGTAGAGTACGGTGAGTCAAATTAAAACTCGAACTATATAATATATATGTATATATAAAGTGATTTTTTTTTTAAAAAACGACATAAATAATTCCCGTGTCGCAAGTGAGGTATACATAGATATATGCCAGTGCCATATATGGTTATACCACCCCACAATAGTGCGACAAAAAAAATATACCTACACAAAATACCTACATAGAACAAAAGAACAAAATAACAAACACATAAATATATACACACAAATTACTTTTTGATTTTAAAATCCGTTTCATTCGCGTTTTCTTAATTGTTAATTGTATTTAAATTTTTCGTTTCATTCGCGTTCGTATAAATAGTCAAATAGTTTTTTTTTTATTATTCGAGTTAAAGTAAAATTTTAATTAAGAGTTTCAATAGTGAATAAATTATGAATTGGGTTAAAAAGATAATTATGCGTTTAAACTAAAAAGGGCGTAAAAGGATGAGGAAGGGAAGGATGGTTCGGAGTAGGAGGTGAAAGATGGCGGCATAAGGGGCTACTTAGGCGAGAGTGGTAGCCAAAGGTAGGGAGGGTAAAGAACATTTTTCTCGCAGCGTCATAAAACACCTTGACGCAAGTCTGGTATGACAATTTTTTTGTTGCAAGGCACAAAGGGTCAAGTCCCACGACCACCGACGAGCTAAGGAGGGAAACTAGCATACCAGCACAGACCCGACGGCAACAGAAGCTTAGCAAAAAAGGCGAAAATAACCCGCCACAAGCAAATCCTAGACCAGTAGGTGCATCACCCGAACTTGTTAACTTAATTTCCGGCATCGTTAACGAAGCATTCAATAGGAATGCCCCGAATTTAATAAACTCCATTATGAATCCCAATATAGATCTATCCATAGGACAGGATCAAAGAATAGACCCTGACCACGACGATTTTGAAATAATAAACGCACACACACACAATGTTTTAGAGAACAATAGCCGCCAGGTCATAATCAGAAAAAAAGGTACGAAAATAAAATTAATGAATTGTCTAATATAACGAACAATATTCTAAAGGTAATTAAAACAAATGAATACTCATAGTAAATAAGTACATATTAAATTTAAAACACAAATTAGATACCGTAAAGGAAGAACTAATTAACTTGGAGTATGCCCTACTACGGGCTAAAGCAAATATTGTAAACTCATTCATATTGTCCAATTCTGAAATCTAAATAATAAACGATGTATTTGAAAAAGATAACATAAAACACATTAACGTAGAAGAGGCGCTTGAGTTCGCCACAATTAAGATTGCATCTAATCTCCATCTCCACTATATTGTATATCGTTAGTTTACCAATAACCGAAAACACAACATGTAACAGTATGCTTATCAAACCTATAAAATACGATAAAAAAATTATTAAAATCGAATACAGTAATGTTTTAGAATGTAACAACGAAATATTTGGCATAAAACAAAATTGTGAAAGCCACAATAAGCTAATTTTATGTAAACAAAATCAACTCGTAAGATTAAATGAAAGAAATTGTATTAAAAATGTATTAAAAAGCAAGCAAACCAAATGCGACGAAGCGAGCAATCAGCTATCCCAACAATAGAAAACATTCACCCAGGAACCCTTCTCCTCAACCAATTTAACGGAACCATCCTCATCAACGATGAAAATCTCAACCTATCCGGAAGCTTTATTCTTCGATACCATAATGCTTCACTGGTCATAAACGGACAAAACTTTACTTCGAGGGAAATCCCCACATCCAGACCATTACCGCCAATATTACATACAATTCTGCCAAACAACACCTATGAGGAACTCCTCACACTAGAAGCAGTGAAGGAATTGCATATCAACAATACACTCTACATAAATCAGCTGAAACAGAAAAATCAACTGCATAACATCACAAACTCCACCTTCATAATCATATCAATCGTAGCTCTCTTAATCGTCATCTTCAAAATCTTTCCAATACGAAGGAAGAACACAATCCACGCCAAACAAGACGCAAAGGCAGAAACTTTGGAAGCTAAAAAAGAATCAGAACAACCAATAGCAGGAAATCAAATTCCCATAGTTTACATGTTATCGAGTGAGGACACTCGAATTTAAGAAGGGAGGAGTTACGACCCAAACGATTTATTATCTATTCACATAACACCGAAGCTCAGTTCAGTCAACTTCCCATGAAACATTACCCGTGCACCTGAATTTACTCGCAGTGCATATGATTTCCTCGAAACCTAAATCATCGATAATTCCCACAGCTACAATACACCTGCGTCCGCACATCCAAATTCCGAAGAAACCACAGACTCAGCGTCTGCGTTTACTTGCGACACTTTTGTTTGTCTTAGGTTATAAATATTGGTAATTAATTAATTCGAGTTCGGCGCGTCGAGGGTTTTTTTATTGTTAAAAATGAAAAAAAATTAAGTCAAATAAAAATTAAGTTTGTGGAACTCATAATTTTGGGAAACTTATAAGTGAAGTGAAAAAAAAACAATAAAAAACCTAGACAGTTTGTCTTAATTTTTTTGTTCGTGGCTCATAGCCAAACCAACTTTAAGTGACAAATTCAATAGTGCCACATTTCACTTTTCCCTGCAACAAAACGCTACCGTATCAGCATTCTGCAACATCGCAAAAAAGATAAACATAAATTCATATCTAACAAAGAGACTGTCACACAAGATCTTATGCATATTAAATTTCAATAATAATAACATTTCCATCCCTCGATATCGCAAAGCACATCACTTTTATAATGAGACCACCCATATCATTTTGTATCGTAACGTTTGACTGGATGAAGATTTTCACCCAGTACAAGAGATCAGTTCTTGTCTACAATCCGAACGGTGAAGTTCGACTTAATACGAAAATTAAATAAAGTGTACAACATTATTTGTTTCGAATTTTATTTATTAAAAGAATATTGAAATAATCAATATCGTAACTGGCGACGAGGATGGGATCCTTAGTGAAAAAAAGGATTCATTAAAGAACTCAAAAGTGTTTGAAGAAGTTAAAAATCTTCAGAAGTGTGAACAAAATAAAAACAAAAATATATATAAAACAGTGTTTTGTAAAAGAAAACTGAATAAGGAAAAATAAGTGAAATATAAAAAAAATGGCTCTAACGTTATCAGACTGTTTGAGAGAGGCAAGAAGTCTACCGATATTTAATGGAGAAAATAGTTACACTCTTCAAAATTATTTACGTGATGTTGGATTAGTGTTATCATTAACTGCTGAAGAAAATCAACCAGCCATAAAAATAATTTTGGCAAACAAAATTCAAGGGAAGGCTTTAAGAACGGTGGACACACTGACTGATCCATCGTGGGAAAATATAATACAAAAACTCCGGCAGGAATTTGGAATAAGAAGGTCATATCTCAACCTTAGAGAAGACGCAATGAATGTTCAAGCAAGTAACATTGAAGAATTACATTTTAAATTAGATAAGATATTAAGTGACATGAATACAAAATGCAATATAGAAATCATAAAAGATTATAATTTCTCACCAGACAAGAATTCAAAATTAATTTTTGATGTTTACGTAAATTTTTTACCTATACACATAAAAGTATTATTATTACAAAATGAAACAACGAGTATACAAGATGCCCGAAATTATTATATTGAAAATAACATTATGAAAGATATTTATTTGAAGAATCAGAGTAGTAAAAACTATAACAGTAGCAATAAAGTGATTAATAAACCAGAGTATCAAAATCAAAACTCTGGTCGATTTCAAAATTATAACCGTTTACCAAATAATCAAGTGAATAATAATAACTATAGGCAAAACCATAATTCTGGAAATTATAGAAATTTCCAAAGAGATGGGAACTATAATCAAAATAATAACTTTTATAGGAGACAAAATCCAAATCAAGCAGTAAATAGAAATCCATTTCCAGAACCAATGGAAATAGAGGCAATTCAAGTTGGAAATTTTTAACATGGGCCTCGGACTGCAGACTACCCATAGTAATTCTTACGGTAAACGCAACTCCAATTAGATGTTTAATCGACACTGGAGCTGCTACCACATTAGGAGATTATAGAGTTTTTGGCAATTTAAAAACCCGCCAAAAGTTAGATAAACCTATAATACTAAAAACTTTAACACGTTCAACGAAAATCACTGAAGACGTAATTGTTATGGTTCCTAAAGAATTTAACACTCACAATAAAACAATGTCTGTGAAAATAACAGACTTTAGAAATAAACCATTTGACTGCATTATTGGAAGTAATATTTTGACTCCTTTAGGTGCAAAAATAGATTTGCTAAATAATACACTTACAGTAAATGATTCAGAAATTATTATCGACAAAGAAAGAATTTTACCAATTGGATATAATGAGATACATTATTTGGAAAACTCTAAGAATTGCATTAACGATTTATTGCACAAAGCAATAAAAAAAAAGAAATTCTCTATCAATTTCTCAATAAAAATAAAAAGACATTTTACGTGGAAGGCCAAAATTTAACTGCTACTAATAGCGTTAGGCTTAGAATTATTACTAATTCTTCCAAGCCAATATTTTCAAAAATGTATCGATACCCACAGGTACACGAAAAGGAAATAGAACGTCAAATTAAGGATATGCTGTCCCAAGGTATTATAAGACCGAGTAAATCGCCTTATAATTCACCATTATGGATAGTTCCTAAAAAATTAGACAATTCAAAAGAAAAAAAATTCTTATCAAAACAAACTGAATTTTTGGGGCACATAATTACCCCTGAAGGTATCAAACCAAATCCTACAAAAATAGACACAATAAATAACTTAAAATTGCCTAGAACCGTCAAAGAGATCAAGTCATTTCTTGGTTTGACTGGTTATTATAGAAAGTTTGTAAAAAACTATTCTATGATTGCAAATCCAATTGTCAAGTTCCTAAAAAAGGATAGTAAAATTAATTTAAACGATCCAGACTACATAAATGCTTTTGATAAATTAAAAAAAATAATGACAACCTATCCACTTTTGGCATATCCCAATTTTGATAAAAATTCGTTTTGACAACTGATGCAAGCAATGTTGCTTTAGGAGCAGTATTGAGTCAGGAAGGAAAACCGGTTTGTTATGCAAGCCGCACATTGAATCGTCATGAGGTAAATTATCATACTTTGGAGAAAGAGTTATTGGCAATCGTGTGGGCCATACGGTATTTCAGGCCATACTTATATGGAAGGAAATTTTTGGTACAAACAGACCATCAACCTCTTAAGTGGCTTTATTCATTAAAAGAACCAAACTCGAGAATAATTCGTTGGAAAATAATGTTAGGTGAATACGAGTTTGATGTAGAATATTTAAAAGGTAAGGACAATAGAATAGCTGATTTTTTGAGCCGAATTAAAAATACAGAAAACAGTAATGTTAGTAATGGTAATGATGAAGACAATTTTGACTTGAAAAGTTTATTTGAAATTAGTAATGAGGACATAGAAACTGTTCATAGTGAACAGGAAAATTTAAACGACCATTTTCATATCAGCGATGGAATTATCAATAAATACCGAAAGCAAATAAGAATTGTCTCAACTAAAAGCAAAGAACAAGAAACGTTATATAACAAATATAAAATAATTTATATTGAGGAAAATGACTTAACTAATAATCACTATTTAAATGATATTTTTAGGGGATTACTAGATAAGGGAACTATTGGTATTTACTCTGAACTTGATGATTGCAAGTATAATATAGTTCAACAGAAACTTATAGAACTCTTTAGTAATAATAAGAACCTGAAATTCATTAAGTGCTCTAAATTAGCAGTAGACTTGATAACAGAGGAAGAGATATATGAAATAATTGAAAATGTTCACAATGAAACTAACCATAGGGGAGTTTTGGAAAATTTTGAAGAAATAAAAGATAAATACTTTTGTCCAAATTTAATAAAATACATTAATAAATATATAAATAATTGTCAAATCTGTAATGAAAACAAATATGACAGAAAACCATTTAAAAAATATTTCAATCACACTGAAACACCCAATAGACCAAACATGATCGTTCATTTAGACATTTTTCAAGTACATAAAACATATTTCTTAACTACTATAGATAGATTCACTAAACTAGGTAGCGTACATAAGATTAATGATAAAAATATGTGCACAGTAAAAGTAAAATTAGAAGAAAGAATTGCACTGTTAGGAAAACCAAATATGTTAATAATGGATAATGAATTCAACAATTCTCTAATAAACTTGTTCTGTCGTGAAAGGGACATTAAAGCCCATTTTCCTACACCTAATTCCCATACCGGAAATTCGGACATAGTGAGGTTCCACCTATCTATTTTGGAACATATAAGAATTTTAAAAAGAAGAGATGAAAATATGGATACAGAGGAATTGGTAATCAGGGCCGTAGGATTTTACAATCACTCAATCCATTCAACGACTAAAACAAAACCAATTGATTTTATAAATCGCCTCGACATAGATTTTAAAAAGATAAGAGATAATATGCAGGATATAAAAATTAAAACCATTAACAGAATTAACTCAAAAAGAGAAACCGTACCCGATTATAATCCAAATAAATTATATATAAAGAACCCTAAGGCAATTAGACAGAAAACAGCAAAGAGATATTTAAAATATAATCCCAACAATAGAAATAAAATTGATATGATACAAATTAAAAGACCGTTAAAAACTTTTACAGATAACAACTTTAATACTAATAATACTGTTGTCAACAGTCAAATGTTCAGTTGAAATAAACAAGCTTGAAACCGAAGCCGGATATACAGTTTTAGAAAGTGAGCCAATCGATCTCATACAAAATTATTCAAAGTTAATTCACGTTATTGATTTAAAAGAAATTAGAGATACAATACAAAAATTTAAAACAAGTGCATACAATAGTTTTGAGAAAAAAGACAGTTGGCTGATTTTTGATCTTAATAATAAGTTAAACGAATTAGAGCACGCTCTATTAACAATTACAATTCACAACAGACAAAATAGAGCATTAATAAACATAGGAGGAAGAATTATAAATTGGTTATTTGGAAATATGGATGACCAAGATAAAGAAAATATTGAAACACATTTAAAAACAATAAATATCAATCAACATAACGTTATAACCAATCTAAATAAACAAATAAAAATAAATAATGATTTTCAAAATTATTTAACAAATATAAGGTTGGCCATTGAATCTCATAAAGAATGGTTTAATAGAACTTATAAAGATACCATTCAAGAAAATGTTAAAATAACTAAATATAACAATTTTTTGTTGCTTATTAATCAAGTGAAAGAAAAGATAGAGAAAGTGCAAGAAAATATTATAATGTCAAAGCACGGAATAATGAACAGATTTTTTCTTACCGACAAAGAAATCGATTATTATAACAGTTCAAAGTTAAAATACATAAAATGTAGTTTAGGATCATATAAAAATGATATAATATTATTTATAGTATTAATTCCAAATTCTGTTAATCAGGAATTTAAAACACATATTCTAATACCTATACCGAATAAAAATGGCATGCAGTTAAACATAGAATTAAGTAACGGTTAATAACATAACCTATGTTGTGGAAAAAGAGAATATTATATCAAAAATGAAAATAGCTAACTCTTGCATATCAAACATTTTACAAAATAACTACTCCTATTGTAAAAGAAAATTTTTTAAAAATAAAGTAATACAAGAAATTGATATTGGCAATTTATTATTATTAAATGTAAATACAATTCTATTTAATAAATGTAATAACTTTTCATATGCCTTAACAGGTAACTACATAATAAGATTCGAAAAATGCACTTTGCAACATTGCAAAAGATAAGGATAAAGTCACATCCAACGAAAATGCCAAAGACACTGCAACAGAGGATGCAGTATCTTTTGCATATTAATTCAATTCATTTCAATAACAATAACATTCGATGTTGCATTCTGCAACATCGCAAAAAAGATAAAGATAAATTCATATCTAACAAAGAGACTGCCACAGAAGATCTTATGCATATTAAATTTCAATAATGATAACATTTCGATCCCTCGATATCGCAAAGCACATCACTTTTATAATGAGACCACCCATATCATTTTGTATCGTAACTTTTGACTGGATGAAGATTTTCACCCAGTACAAGAGATCAGTTCTTGTCTACAATCCGAACGGTGAAGTTCGACTTAATACGAAAATTAAATAAAGTGTACAACATTATTTGTTTCGAATTTTATTTATTAAAAGAATATTGAAATAATCAATATTGTAACTCGCGGGTTGGTAAAGAGCGTGTGGGTATTACCCCCCCTCCCCCATTTCATTAATTTACAGCATCATCTAATGGACTCCTCATCGACAGGCCTGACGACGCGGATGCCATGGTAAGTTTTTTTTTTCGTAAAACATTTTCTTGTTCTAAGTTGTTTTCGCGTTCACATGCAGTTCCTTTTTAAGTAGCTTAGTATTAAAACGGGAAATTTTGATTTCCAGCGACAAGTCCAAACCGCGTACTTAACTTTCCACCTTAGGATTTCTTTTTTTTTGGATGTCGAAGAATTTTGTTAATAAAGTTATATAATTAGATAAATACTTTTTGAGTCCAACAGTAAAACTGAATTATCTACCTACCTTATCTAAATTTAAATCATAAAAAAAGGCTAAATAATTATTAACACAATGGGTCATATGATTAAAAATGATCATGTAGTTTATACTCGATAATTTGGAACAAATACTCCATGTGATATGAATAAAAACCAGGAGCAGATACTCCGCTAGAGTAGATACTCTTATTTACAATTTGTTGTGAGTATATTCTCACTTTTGATATGAATAAAACATTGTTTATGCTCTTCTAGGTGAGAATCTACTCAATCAATTTGGAGTCTGATAGGCAGTAGACTTCAGTTTGTACAATGGCTGAGTTTATCCTTAATTTGTCTTCCAAAAAATATTACAAACCTGCAAGAAGTACGTGTGATCGGACTTTAAAGGATTGTATCGATTTACTTAAGAAAATGTCAAGTGGATATCCAATCACTTTTTTGGGTGTAGAATCTGAAGAAAGAAGAGGTGGTTTTATATTGTAGCTCTGATAAAAGGAATTTTTTTTTAGATAATTTGGGTGACCCGGGCTTTTCAAACAGGAGTAGGAAAATATATTGGAGTTCATCAAACTTCTGTGTCAGAAGTTTGTGACGGAAGTTGCTGTTAAGTTAAGTTAATTTAAGAAAAATGTGGGCTGTGGATCTTGTGGTTTTTTTTAGACGTATACAAATTCAATGTGAAATAAAACAGTTAAAGCTAATGTTAAGGTTCGGGCAGATGCACGCCCCGGTCGAATGAAGCGCAATCGTGAAGTTCAGTTTTCGACAACTTCATCGAGCAACTGCGGAGCCGTATATCAGCAATAACACGGCGAATGTTGAATTCCAAATCGTCCAAGGTCTCATCGGCATAGACTGGTGACTAAAGAATGTAATCTAAATCACAGGATCCTGGAGGCCTTTTCACCAGATCCATTACGCGAAATTATGCGCTCAGAAAATGCTTACAGCAATAAATTGATAGTGTTGTGCGCCTGTGGTATGTTGCCCCATCTTCTTGAAACCAAAGTGTTAATCTATACATTCTAAAATGGCGAAACGTACTAACCCCAAATAGACTTTCAATTTCAACTGTCAAATTGACAATCTGTAGAAACAGTTTTGCCAGTTTAAAAACCAAACCTCTAAACAAAACACCCTTTAATAGAAGCGAAAGAAATGGGGCTCACAAAATTTACTTTTCCATGTGCATTGGGTGTGATCGATGGTGACGAATATATTGATCGAACGCATTAAAGTTCAAGTCATACGTTAAATTCAGTTGGGTTTACAAGCGTAGACGCATCATGGCCAGTATCTGTTCACGATTCACGGATTTGGAGCAACTCAGAATTTATAACATTGAAAGGAATGATTTTCAGATGTTGAATGCATAACTTTTAGGATACGAAGGATATTGCATAGAACCGTGGATAATGGTGACTTTTAGAAATCCTGATGTGTTCCTTTTGTTGGTTCTATGTTTTAAGCACACACAACATTAACTTTTTTTTTATTTCTTTATTTACACTCAACCGCACTACACTGTGCGCTTACCTTAACTTAACTTAACTTCTCAAATTCTAGCTTATCATCTACTTCTTATATTAACTTATTCTAACCATCAAACCATCTGTTTTCCGGGATTAATCTTCCGGATTGCAGTGTCAAGCATTTCGTCATATTCATACATTTACGCCGGCCTGTATTCGCATAACCAAGTTAGTTGCACTTGGAGTGATGAGTCGGCATAATGTACGAATTACACCTGTGCAGCCCCATTCATATGACTGGGTTACGCTTTGTTTTGGTGTTATCGTTCGCATTGACATTGCAATTCGGAACACCTTGATTGAGGGCACAACAATCCGAATACACCGCAAGAGCGTGCTTATAATAATTTATTCACAAAGGAACGTGTAACAATTGAAAGGTGTTTTGGTCAACTTAAACAACGATCTCCGATGATTCAATATAAAGTTCGGATATCCATAGAAAAAGTTCCAAAAATTATGATAATCATGACCATATTTGCAATACTATATTGTTATTCGCAACAGACTCAGAAATGTCTGAAAATAAAATGACGAGTATCTACTCCTATCTGTTTTATTCATATAAATTGGAAAACAAACTCAAAGTCATGCTCATGCTCAGGAGTACGTACTCGGAGTTTAAACTCGATTTTTTATTCATGCCACCCAATGTATCTAAATATCTAAAAATGCTATGTTTTGTTTCTTTTCACTTTGGGACCTACCTGTTACTTTTATCATTTCTAAGTTCTTATAATAAATGAAGTAATATGTTTGCCTAAAATTTAACCTTTGGTCTCATTTCGATGGAAGTGCTTGGTGGTCCGAAATAATGGAAGTGTAAGACTTTCTTTTGGGTGCAAGTTTTATTTTATTTTAGCGGTATCTTGCACATGGTAGGGTAGGGTACAGACCCGCTTCGAGGACGACCAGCAGTTCCTCATATGTGGTAGGTAATGGTAGAGTCTTTTCTTTTACGAGTTTTTTTTCTTCCGTCTTCCTTCCTGAATGCATGCTAAATCTTTGTGTAGTGGTGATTTGTTTGGTACACGGGGGCAAGAACCCACCCGCCGTCAAGCTCCAGCCGCGACCAATAAGGCATGCGCCCGCGCCTGTCTTGCCAAACCTCCTCTCTTTTTCTGTCCATCCTTATTCCCATCCTAGTCCAACTTCCTACAAATTTCATCGTCTCTCAGAAACAACAACCCACTCCCACCCCTTCTATTTACACCACCTCCATTACAATTATTTGTCTGTTTTTATAAATACGGTCCAAGTTCCGTTTGCAAATGAGGCCAAATTCCTCGGAATGACTCTCGACACAAAGTTAAAATGGAAACCGCATGTAAAACAGAAATGCGAAGAACTTAAAAACAAATATAGAAAACTTTATTGGTTGCTCGGAAAATATTCCAATCTTAACCTCGAGAACAAGCTTTTATTGTATAAGCAAGTGCTTGAGCCTGTATGGTCGTATGGTATACCGTTATGGGGTTGTACCAGTGACACAAATCTAATTATTTTACAAACTTTTCAAAATAAAGTGTTAAGATCATTCGTCAGTGCACCGTGGTATATTAGAAATGAAGATCCCCATAGAGACCTTGGAATTCCCACGGTTAAAGACGAAACGAGAAACTGCGCTCGAAAAGTTAGAAATCGACTATTAGGACACGTTAATAACTCGGTCTTGGAAATTCTAGATGAAACAAATTTATTGCGGCGTCTACAACGAGCTAAACCTTCCGACTTAGCCCGATAATTATCATAACCGCGTTAAAATTGCGGAACGAGCAGGAACTATAGCCTACTATTCCCTTCCGGATTTCCCTAATCTTTTTCCTTTTTTTTTCGTTCGTCGAACCTCGAATTGAATGATTCAATCAAGGCTATTTATATTGGTCACTGGGCAATGACGCGACACTCGGTTCTAACCAGTCAATCAGTTCTAAGCGGTCACATTGTTTCAATCCGGGAGTCCGTAATTATCAATCAATCGACTCAGTCTCAAATTGGTTTCAATATCTTAATCCTACATTTTCGTTCGTTTTCCTAAACCTAAATTGACATAATTCTAAACGTAATTATAAGTTAATAATCTAAATGCATAAGTAATTAAAATTATTAAATTAGGTATAGTATAAACAATAATGTGTTAGTAGATAAGTTCTAATAAACTAAAAAAGTGTAAAAAAAGGAAACCGTAACATTGTTTTACTTTTGGACACAACAGAAACACATCAAGGTAAGACCCAATTGAGAGTAGTACCTCTCAGTTAAAAACAAAAAAGTACTCAACAGTTTTATAACTAAAATATCAGAAAAACAAATAAATGAACGGTAAAAAATCAGAGTTCACTATATCGAGATTTTCATTGTTTACTATTTAGAGTTGAGTCTGTGTAAAATGTTGGTGGTGCACTATATTGGATAGTTCACTACACAGAAATTTAATATACATATTTAAAGTTTTTACTATCGTTATAAAAAGTTTTTAGGCTTAAATCTGGTAAATTTTCATAGCTATAACCGATTTCATCTTTGTATCCGGCATCGTTGTAACCGATTGAAAATTACTTTGAATTAAACGGAGTTTTGCCGGGACTTTGAAAATTAGCCCTATTGCGAATTTCAACTATCAATCGGTTGACGGTTGACACAATTTATCAATTGCAATTGATATTGGTATAGCGAAATATAATTGATAAAAATATAAGCTATTGTGAACATAACGCAAAAAATAAAGTTATTGTGAATGAAAACTCAATTTTGACAGTTCTAAAATATATTTGATTTGAAGAGTGATTGTTACGACTTTCAAACAAATTATTTAAACAATATACATAATTACGAGTGTTACAAATCTGCGATTGTGCAATTTATTGAAAAACATGTCATTAGTGGAATTATTTTTTGATGATGACGAAGGCGGAATTGGCTGCTATACGGAGGAGTTTGTGAGACGCATCTAATCCTTTGGAACTGGAAAACCGAAGGTAACTAATTTAATTTCCAAGGAATGCAATTTGGCTAATTCTGAGCTCCTTTTTTTAGAAAAGTGTAATTCCAAATCTAATAGGATGCTTGGATGGGAAACACATTAAAATCGTTGGTCCCAAAAAAGAGGTTTGCCACATTTATTATAATAGAAAAGGCTTTTATAGTCTTAATGCACGCATGTATTCAATTGAAGGATACGAATCACAGTCTCTTTCCCATATCATTAAACTGGTGACATCGGTTTGGGCCACCACCAGTCGCAGATATTTCGACTTCATTTTCAACCTTTTTCTTTTGTGTCTTGCAGTTTAGGTCGATCCACACCTATACATGGGCAGATATTTAAATTAATCATAAAGTTATTGGAAATATTGTACAATGTACCCTTTGCTATTTCTGTCAATCTTGTTCAGGTGGTCCTAAGATATTTAGCTCTATTGCAAATTGTTCCCACTTCGCCTGCGCACCAGTTTTGGAAATAAATCTTCACCCAATCTATTAAGTTGCCTTTTATTGCAAACTATTTTACCCCTTAAAAAATAACAATTAAAAATGTTGATCTTCAACAATTTTAAAAATTCTTCCATTTCTTTTAAGCATTCGTCCTTATCAACACCGAAATTCCGATTGATTAAAAAATTGACAGCTACCAATAAAATTGTTCGCGATTGACTTTCACAATACCGTTTTGTCAACAGACTATCACTAATTGATGCACGTTCACAATCGGTCAACACTTCATTGACAATTGATCGTCGCAATACCATTTCGAAAAATTGATTGGTAAGTATAAACTATCAATTGATAGTTGATCTTCGCAATAGGGCTGAATATATCGTTATATCCGGTTCATCGCTATATCAGGTATTGTTATAACCGATTTCTACGTATTTATTTCTTAAAAATATTGTGTAAACAAAATTCTGTATTTCAAAATGCTGTATATCCAAAATGCTGCAAAAGTAAAATTCTGCTTTTCGAAAGGCTGCTTATGCTCCAATTTTATATTTTAAAAAAAGAGTTTACATAACAAAAAGCAAGCTTTGATATAGTTTTTTAAAAATTTATTAAGAAAAAAATATGTAAAATAAATTGAAATTCACTTAGGTGCCTACATAATTTAACAAAAACACAAACCACGCCGTTGCGTGGCGGCGGCATGATGCCCAAGTGGCAGGTGGCATAGGAGTGTTGTGGCGATGGCGATGGAATGGAAGTGTTTTAGTTTAAACTAGTCATATCATATTGTAGGGGCGGTGACGACGTGGATTTTTGCATTACAACTGCGTATTTTTGTTTACCACGAAACTAAAAATATGCGAGACGATCACGAATTAACAAGTGCGACATTTTAAGAACTGATGAGTCCGCGGCACCATATGATGCTATTCGCCTCTTAAATCACTTTCATACCACTTTGCCGCCATTCCATCGCCACACAACTCCTATGACACCTCTACGCCACTGCCTCACCACTTTGGTGCGCGAGTTACATATTCTCCCGTCTCTGATATGATGATGCCAAGTGAAGCTGAAGCTTCACCCATGCAGATTCCATAATCTTTCTTTTGTTTATGTTTATATTAATTATATCTCTTCGAGTTCCAACAACAGTACGAGAAACAACTAAATAACAGAAGATGGCTTTAACTTTGGCAGAAAGCTTGAAGGAAGCTAGGAGCTTGCCGTTTTTCAACGGAACGGACGAGTATACTGTAGGAAATTACCTGAGGGACGTCGGAACGGTGCTGTCATTGACCCTACCGGAGTACCAAGAAACGCTACAGGCAGTGCTTAGCAATCGCCTCCAGGGAAAGGCCCTTAAGGTAATAGAATCGTTAATTAACCCAAGTTGGGATCAAATTGTAAACAAAATAAAAGAGGAGTTTGGTGTCAAAAGGTCCTTTTTTAATTTAAGAAGTGATGCCTTAAATATTGTTGCAAATAATTTTGAAGAACTTAACTAAAAACTAAGAAAAATACTAAGTGACATGAATAGGAAATATAGTTTAGAGCCAAATGAAATGAATACTCCCGCAAATAATGAGCTTATCATTTTTGATATATATATATAAACTTTTTGCCAATTCACATTAAATCCTTATTACTACAAAATAATGTAAGCTCGATAAACACTGCTTATTCGTATTTCTTAGAGAATAACTTAATTAAGGATATTACTTTGAAAAAATACTATGAAAAAAAACGTATGATGAATCAACAAAAAATAAAAACCCCAATAATTATAACTTGAATCGCAATAATAATTATAGCTCGAATAACCATTTTGGGCCAAATCAAAATTATAATCGGAATAATCAGAATAACAGGGTACCAAATTTTAGAGGTCAATTGCAAGGTTATCAAAACAGGTCACAACATTTTAGAAATCCAAACTTTAACCAAACAGAAAGGTATCAAAATCGATATCATCAGGTTATGTAATAGGAATTTTAGGCAACCAGAACATATGGAAGTAGACACTATTCAAGTCCAAAATTTTCGGGAACCGTGCCCGGATTTCGACTACCAATAATACCATTAACAATAGAAAATCTTAGAGTAAGGTGCTTAATCGATACCGGATCTGTCATCAGTTTAGGAGATTGTAAAATATTTTAACAATTCAAAACAGTTCGTGCTTTAGAAAAACCAATTAAAATAAATACCATGACTGGATATTCCGTAATTTCTCACGAAGCTATCGTATTAATTCCCAGTGAATTTAAAGACAATAAAAAGACTATGTCGGTTAAACTAACCAATTTTTATAATAAACCTTTCGATTGTATATTAGGTAATAATATTTTAACACCAATAGGTGCAATAATTGACTTATTAAATAATAAATTGATCATAAATGGGAATGAAACAACTATCTGTAAGGAGTATGAGTCTCCCTTCAAATTCGAAGAAATAAATTATTTAGAAGGAAACGTATTCGATAAAAATAAAGTAATAAATAAAGATCTTAATGATGAAGAAAAAGATAGACTTACAAAATTTGTTTGTAGAAATAGAAGGAGATTTTTTGAAGAAGGTCAACATTTGACCACTACCGATTGTGTACGTCATAAAATAATAACTACTTCGGATCGACCGATATACTCAAAGAACTACCGTTACCCTCAAATTCACGAAAAAGAAATTGAGCGACAAATGAAAGAAATGCTCCAACAAGGAATTATCAGACCAAGCAAATCGCCCTACAGTTCACCCCATGGGTGGTACCTAAAAAATCAGACAGCGATGAAAAAAAATGGCGAATCGTAATAGATTATCGAAATCTAAATAAGATCACAGTGGATGACAAATTTCCGATGCCTAACATTGAGTATTTATTTGATAAGTTAGGTCGTGCAAATTACTTCTCTACCTTAGATTTAGCTAAGGGCTTCCATCAAGTTCTAATGGATGAGAGCGATATAGAGCAGACTGTATTTTCTACTCCAATGGGTCATTTCGAATATGTTCGAATGCCCTTCGGGTTAAAAAATGCCCCCGCTACCTTTCAGCGGATGATGAACCATGTATTGCGAGATTTTGTAAATAAATATTGCATAATATATATGGACGACATAGTAGTATTTTCAACATCATTGAACACTTTGAAATATTGACAAAAATATTCCAAAAATTTATTGAACACAATCTGAAAGTCCAATTAACTAAATGTCAGTTTTTATCAAAAAAAAAACCGAGTTTCTCGGAGATATAATAACCTCTGAAGACATAAAGCCTAATCCTTCCAAAATAACAACAATAAATAACTTAGGACTACACAAAACAGTAAAAGGAATTAAATCATTCCTTGGCTTAAGCGGTTATTATCGGAAGTTTATCAAAAACTATTCTATGATAGCAAGCCCTATTATTAAATATTTAAAGAAAAATGCTAGTTTTAAACAAATTGAAAAGGATAACGAATATATAACCGCATTTGAAAAATTTAAACTACTTATAACGACATACCCTATTTTAGCTTTTCCGAATTTTAATAAAACATTTGTTCTCACCACCGATGCAAGCAACCTCGCAATAGGTGCTGTCCTAAGCCAAGAAGGAAAACTAGTCTGTTATGCGAGCCGAACTTTAAACGGCCACGAAAAGAATTATTCCACACTAGAAAAGGAGTTATTGGCCATTGTATGGGCGGTCAAGTATATATTTCAGGCCATACCTTGTTGGGCGAAATTTTTTGGTTCGAACGGACAACCAACCCCTAAAATGGCTTTAGTCGTTAAAGGGGCCAAATCAACGAATAATTCGTTGGAAAATCTCACTAGGGGAATACGAATTTGAGGTGGATTATTTAAAAGGGAAAGACAACAGAGTTGCCGACTTCTTGAGTAGAATAGAAGGAAATGTAAACGAACAAGATTTTGACTTAAGATCAATTTTTCAACTCTCGGATGAAGAAATTGACTTAGTTTCTTCAACAGGCGCAACCATTCACACAAATCAGGAAAATCTGAATGATCATTTTCCCATAAGTGATGGCATCGTAAATAAATACAGAACACAAGTAAGAATTATCAAGTCGAAAAGATCAGAAACAGAATATTATTTTCGCAAATAAAAGGTAATTTACATTGAAGAAGCTGACCTTAATAGGGAACATTATTTAAATGATCTGTTTAGGAATCATATAAAAACTGGAAAAATCGGTATTTATTCAGAACTAGAAGATCAGAAATATAACATCATTCAACAAAAACTACTAAATCTATTTGGCAATAATTCAAAGGTTAAATTTATAAAGTGTTCTAAATTAGCTGTCGATTTAACAAACGAAGAACATTTATATGCTGAAATAGAAAGAATTCATAATGATACCAACCATAGAGGAGTAATAGAAAATTTTAAGGGAAATAAAATATAACTATTTTTGTCCGAATTTGATTAAGTTTATTAACAAATTCATTAATAGCTGCACCATTTGTGCCGAAAATAAATATGACAGGAAACCCATAAACAAATTTTTTAATGAAACAGAGACCCCTAACATGCCAAATATGATTGTCCACTTAGAAATATTCCAAGTTCATAGAACTTATTTCTTGACGACAATAGATTTACGAAACTAGCCAGCGTTCATAGACTTGACGACACAAATATGGTTACCGTCAAACAGAAACTTGAAGAAAGGATATCTTATTTGGGAATACCGAAAAAATTAATCATGGACAATGAGTTCAACAACACTTTAATCAAACTTTTCTGTAGAGAAAAAGGCATTACGCCGCATTTCACAACCCCTAATTCCCACACGGGAAACTCCGATATTGAACGATTTCATTCAACTTTACTTGAACATATAAGGATTTTAAAGCGTAATGATAACAAGTAAAAGTGTTATCATCGGCCTGGCCGATACTTTGATACCCTCCACTGCATAAAAGTCATGCAAAAAGTTTGCCATGCGAGTTAGTATGTGTCTCATATTAGTTTTGTATGGTAGGTAGCAGAACTACTTTACCGACATAGACAATTTTCAATATCAACCTGACGACGGTTAAAAAAAACTCCTCTCACAAAATTTCATTTACCTAAGTCGATTCGTTTGGACGCTATCGTGCTTTGAACAGACAGAGATATATGGGTCAAATATTGGCTTTGTATGGGAGGTAACAGAACTACTTGACCGACATGGACCATTTTTAATACAAACTTGAAGGCCATAAATATAAGACCTCTCATAAAATTTCAGTTGCCTAGGTCGATTCGTTCGGACGCTATCGTGATTTCAACAGACAGAGAGAGAGAGACGCGGGTCTAATAGTGGTTTTGTATGGGAGGTACCAGAACTACTTGACCGACATAGCCCATTTTCAATACCAACCTGGCGACGGTAAAAAGAAGTCGTCTCACAAAATTTCATTCGCCTAGGTCAATTCCTTTGGACGCTATCGTGCTTTCAACAGACAGACAGACAGACAGACAGACGGACAGACAGACAGACAGACGGACATGGCTAAATCGATTCAGAATGTGATCCTGATTCAGAATATATATACTTTATAGGGTCTCCGGTGAATCCTTCTTGGCGTTACAAACGTAATGGCAAAGTGAATATACCTTCCTGTGGAGGGTATAAAAATATAGGCATAGAAGAGCTAGTTATAAGAGCGGTAGGATACTATAACAACTCGATTCACTCCACCATTGGAATCAAGCTTGTGGATTTTATCAATCATGAAAATATAAATTTAAATGAAATAGCAAAGAATATGCAAATAAAAAAAGGAAATTATTGTTTTTTCTATTGTTGTTTGAAATAGCTCTCTTAAGTGGCGCAGTCGTGCAGATTTCTCAAATTATAGTAAACCAAATCGGCTTATTGTGGTATCGAAAAATTTTAAGGAACCTACACAACGGATTATTATGAAATCAGAAGTAATTCAGCAGCAAAACAAAGGACCACCACGTAAAACAATGTTCTGTTGGATAATTTTCGTGTAAGTTTTTGATTGGACGATGTCGTTCATAATAGTGTATTCCATTGCCCTTATTGCCATTATAACATTAAGATATAAATAAAATAAATAATATAAATACATACACAAAGCAATAGAGTAAGAAGAAATAAAGTAGATATTAACAACAACCTTCTTATATAAGTTAACACCTAAAAGATTGACTGGAGCATAGGTCAATTAACTCCCGTCACACTCCAGTATCGCACCGCACGCTATTTTCCTGGAAACCTCCAGCCAACAAGCAAGTCAATAACTTCAATATCCGTTCCCATTGCAGAAATCCGAAACACCTGATTCGACACTTTCCTGTAGTATCCACGCTACATATCCCACAGTATCCCATCATCATATCTTTGTTTTCCCACAAAACTCCTTTCACAGCAACATAAATTATGCTATCTTTACCCTAAACTCTATCTTTCGTAATCCAATATGTCATACGTCCACATAAAATATCAAACAAATGACCTACAAATATGTCGGCACTAGGTCACTATCGCGCCAATGCATTTCACTTGCGCAATCCACTTCAATTCCGTAAACACCAAAATGCAACCCTTGCATATTTGGTACCCAAGCAACATACTATACCCATCAGGCACACTCATATGAAATACTACATACTACGAGTACGAGTATACTATGAGTATCGTGTATCAATGAATGGTGACGTATGGCGACCGCTGGGAACGCGGAAGGGAACACAAGTGCTAATGACATGGGTAATGCTGATAGCGCATTGACTCATTTTGGGTACAACTCAGAATGGTCGAAGTGCCAATGACATGTTGCGACACATTGATGGCATAGCGTATATTGTTGGACACTATGATTACGAAAATAGGTTTTTGGGATAAGAAATGCCTTGCCTTGCCGATTTTAAGTGATTGGAGGGGAATTTAACTAAACTAAAATCAATATAAAAAGGAGTGGTTGAAAGGGTCAGGCAGAGAGTTGTACAGATATTCCCGAACACTAAAGGTCGCAGCCACGCATAGACAGCGGGCCTTATTGTTCATTAGGAACATAATACATATAAATAAATATAAGTTGGAAAAAGGTCGCAGCCTCGCATAGACAGCGGGCCTTACCAACAAAATATAAAATAATCTTTTATTTACCAACCTCTCCGTGAGTTCGCTCTTCTCCTGGTGACAGGAAAGCACGGCGAACTGTGACGTTACAACATTTGGTGGCAGCGGTGGGATTCCCATAAAGGTCCCAACTACCACACTAACGAGTCTGCTTGAACTCGATGCGTCTCTGGGGCTAAACACCAGAGAAATAGAAATAATAGTAATAAAAAGCTTCATAGTGATTGTGTTAAAAGTGAAGCGTTACTGGGGCATACACCAGTAAGTGTAAAAGTTACAAGTTATAGTGCTAAAAAGTCTCATACCGTAAGACCTGGCGGATTCCTTTCATAGGACGCCGGAGGCAAAGTTGAGCAGTGCCAACAAAAAGACCAGGAGACCTCAGCTCTAAGGCGTGAAGCCTGCCTGGCATCGACAACAACACCAACAACAGAAGCAGTGTAGCCATCAACAGAAGCTAACACCATCTACATCATCAGCAGCAGTACCATCAGACCAATTATAAGGTATTTAAGAAAAAAAAAATATTTTTTTTGATTATTAAACATTTGAAAACTTTTTGACTTATACACACATACAAAAAAAAAAACATTAAACATTAGAAAACAAAAATTTGTGATTCCTTTTTCAATATCATTATAAAACCCTGAAAACAACACATACAAAAAAAAAAACATTAAACATTAAAAAACAAAAATTTGTGATTCCTTTTTCAATATCATTATAAAACCCTGAAAATTTTTGCATTTTTACCCATTTTTTCATACTCGCAAAATTATCACAAGAAGGCAAGCTGCGACGGCGCAGCTTTTCGAGCAATTACCCTTTGATTTAAGTCTAAACGAGAGTTTCATCTCTGACACCACCATGTCAGAATATAAAGTCAGTCTGAACGACATTTATAATATTATTCCGACTTTCAGCGGAAATCCGGAAGAATTGAACAAATTCATTGCTTGCGGCAATATATTGTTCACTTCCATCAAAACCGACCCGGAACATAAACTCTTTTTGGAGGTTGTAAAAACACGACTCCAAGGACCAGCATTCGAGCTGGTTCAGCTAAAGTCTTTTGCCAAATGGAATGATTTGGTCTCTGAACTAGAACGACAGTTCAAAGAACAAAAATCTCGTTCCTCAGCACAGAATGAGTTGCTGAATGCTAAGCAAAAAGCTAGCGAAAGTGTTAAGGAATTTGGTGATCGCATCAATCGATTATTAACCTCCTTAAACTCGGCTACTTTTGCTAGCACTAGCGACGAAGCTGTGAGGAGGTTTCTCTCCTTTGAAAATGACAAATTAGCCATACAGGTTTTCGAAGACGGTCTTCGAAACCAAAATCTTAAATTCATGGTACAAGCCCACGGGGAAGGCGATCTAAGGAAAGCCATTGCTTATGCAGAAGAACATTCCGTTCGACTCGAACGTACAACGGCAACACAATTTTCAGAGAATAGAAGCTATCCAACAAAATTTTCCCCCTCAAAGACCATTTGTCAAACCTGTAACAAGGTAGGACATACATCTACCACCTGTTACAGAAACAGGAATACAATCCCCACTTCCAGACCTATCTGCCAAACCTGTAACAAGATAGGACACACGTCCGCAACCTGTTACAGGAACACCAATCTTCCCAACTTTGTTCCACAGGAAATAAAAAGGGAAGTACAATATTTAAGGTGCACTTACTGTAACAGACCTAATCATCACATCGATGAATGTAGGACGCGTTTGGCTCAAATTAGAGCTCCTCCGCAAAATACACAACCCAACCCCTTACAACAAAATCGAAACAATAATCACAATAACTCCTCACGCAATATGCGCCGCGATGTCAGACACTATACTACTTCAAACGAAAATAACTCGGGAAACGGGTTGACTCGGGGAGAAGGCGTCGACAATCAGTCCCGAGTACAAACACAAGTCGACATCCACGGAACCCCAAATTAAACTTTAATATATTTGTATCATTTTGCCCCGAGTATCAGGAGCCAGTGATACAAATAAAATTGCATCCTTCCGACAAAAATGCATCCACGTTCTTGATTGACACAGGCGCTGACATCAGCCTAATAAAACCAACAAGAAACGAAACCAACATCTCCAATAAAACCTTATATACTGTATCTTCAATATCAGGAGAAGAATTTAGCACGATAGGAGAAATCATAGGATCTTTGGAATTCCAAACAGAAGATCACTTAATTCTCCTGGACCATCCATTTCAAATAATACCTAACCATTTAAGTTTAGCGTATGATGGCATAATCGGTAACGATTTCTTAAACGAATTCCAGTGCTACATTAATTACGAAAATAGGGAAATAACAATTAAAACCCAATCCAACGGCTTAGTCACAACTAAGCTAAATAAAAAAGACTCAGCAATAGTAAGTAAGACTGAGCAGAATATAAAAGACTCAGCAATAGTAAGTAAGACTGAGCAGAATCTAAAAGACTCAGCAATAGTAAGTAAGACTGAGCAGAATATAAAAGACTCAGCAATAGTAAGTAAGACTGAGCAGAATGTAAAAGACTCAGCAATAGTCAATAAGCCTGAGCTAAATAGAAGGGACTCAGCAATAGTCAATAAGACTGAGTTACCAAATAAAAACCCAGCTAAACGTAAGACTAAGTCAAAAAAGAACTTAGCAAACAGTAAGACTGAGGAAAATATATATAATAAACAAACTAAAGATGAGAAAGGTGCCTCCACCAGAACACTCACATTGAAACCCCGAACGCAAAACGTGGTAGAAATTCCATTCCTTGAACCAGGTAATATTGATTTGATTATTCGAAAAAAACAAATTGTTCCAGGCATATATCTCGGTGAAAGCTTGACTCGATCCAAGGACTCCAAAATAAAGGTGTTAATGATGAATACCTTGGACACTGAGCACAGGTTAAACACCGCAGATATCAACCTCGAATGGGATACTCTGGATAATTTCAACTTGGTCTCCAATAAAACAAACGACAAGATCAAAGGCAGACTAGACAAACTAAAGTCAGTCATAGACCTTGAACATTGTAACCAAGAAGAAAAAGAATCAATCCAGAAAATTTGCAGAGAATTCAACGATTTGTTCTTCCTCGAAGGTGACCAGCTTACCTTCACGGATGCCATAAGCCACAGGATCATTACTGACCAGAACAAGCCACCATTATACGTCAAGCCTTACAGATTGCCCAATGCACATACAAGTGAGATCCATAGGCAAGTTAACGATATGCTACAGGATGGAATAATTCAGCCTAGTGCAAGCCCGTGGAACTCCCCCTTACTTCTGGTTCCCAAGAAACCGGATAAAGAAGGCAATAGGCGATGGCGGGTCGTGGTAGATTTTCGTCGGCTAAATGAACTAACAGTCGCTGACGCATACCCGCTACCAAATATCACAGATATACTGGATCAACTTGGTAGAGCAAAGTATTTCAGCACCCTTGATTTGGCTAATGGTTTCCACCAAATACGTATGAACGAAGAAGATAGGTGCAAGACGGGATTCAGTACTCCATATGGACACTACGAATATAATCGTATGCCATTTGGCCTAAGAAACGCCCCCGCAACCTTTCAACGCCTGATGAATACAGTACTGATTGGTTTACAAGGATTTGATTGCTTCGTATACGTCGATGACATTGTCCTATACGGATACGACCTGAAGGACCATAACAACAAACTAGTAAGAGTTTTTGATCGATTACGCCAAAATAATTTAAAACTTCAGCCTGAAAAATGCAATTTTATGAAGAAAGAATTAACATATCTAGGTCACATTATCTCGGAACACGGCTTAAAACCCGATCCTGAGAAAATAAAAGCTGCAAAAACATACCCCGCACCTAAATCAGTAAAGGGAGTAAAATCATTTCTAGGTTTCATAGGATACTATAGAAGATTTATTAACAACTTTTCCACGATAGCAAAACCCCTAACAAAATTGTTGAAAAAAGACGTAGAATTTAAATGGGATGCATTCTGCGACGAAGCATTCCAAACGCTAAAACAAAAACTCATAGAACCTCCTATCTTATCATACCCCAATTTCGAAGAAGATTTCATAATAACCACTGACGCCAGTGATATCGGACTAGGCGCAATTTTGTCACAAGGAATTATCGGTCAAGATAAACCAATTTGCTTTGCCAGTCGAACTCTAAACGACACCGAAACTCGGTATAGCACTACAGAAAAGGAATTATTGGCTATCATCTTCGCCGTCAAACAATTCCGTCCTTACATCTTCGGTCGAAAATTTACAATATGCACTGATCATAAGCCACTACAATGGCTTATGAATCTCAAAGATCCAACATCGAGATTATCTCGTTGGAGAATACTATTAGCTGAATATGAATACCAAATAGTCTATAAAGCAGGAAAAACCAATTTAAATGCCGACGCATTAAGTCGCATACCCGAAAAATCGGAAAATATAGCTGAAACTTCCAAGGCTGTCATGGTAACTACACGTAGCCAAAACAGAAACAAACAACCTATACAAAACATACGTTCTGACCTTTCAGACATTCAGGTTCTTTCCAGTATTACTCTACACGAACACACAGGATCAATATTTGCTGACAAACTAGCCCAACTCAAAATAATAATATTACCTCTAATACATTCACCCGATGAAGAGATGCTACAAAGAAGTCACCACAGTTTGTGAAACCTCAATTAGGAAAGAAGATTTTGTTACAGCTAAATAACCAAGAAGAAATCTGTGTTATAACTCTACCAGTACCATTCCGAAGCTCAACTGACCAGAAAATCGTGAGCACATGTCTAAACGACATTAAAGAAATATGTTTTGAAAAATGCTTAAAATGTATCGGATTCTCTTTACCTGTAATAGTGGATGAATTTAAGAAAACTTTCAAAAAACTTCTTGAAAATACATTTCAAACCCTTGACATAGAGATCCATATTTTTGTTGACGACAGAATCCTTCTAACAGACGCCAAAGCCATACAAGAATTACTCGCTGAGTATCATGACTCACCTTTTGGAGGACACCAAGGAGTCATTCGAACACTCAAGAGAATTAAATCCAAATACTTTTGGCCTACAATGACAGCAGACATAACTGAATACATTCGAAAATGTGCCTCCTGTCAGGTTAATAAGAGCAGGCGAAATCCGCCCATACCCATGAAAATTACGACTACTAGTTCAAGACCGTTTGAAAGGATAGCACTAGATATAGTTGGACCCTTGCCAACAAGTTATGGTGACCATAAATATCTTTTAACCTTTCAAGATGACCTTACTAAATACTCAGAGGCATACGCTTTACCCAATGCGGAAGCTCCAACAGTAGCAAGAGTTTTCGTCGAAAATATTGTTTGTCGACACGGCATTCCATTCTCACTGCTAACAGACCAAGGTGCAAACTTCCTAAGCAAAATGTTTTTAGAAATGTGTTCTCTCATGAAAATAAAAAAGACAACCACAACACCGTATCACCCCCAAACAAATGGAGCGTTAGAACGTAGCCACAAAACCTTGATCGAGTATTTACGACATTACGTCAACCAAGATCCACTTACATGGGACACATGGATTCCTTACGCGATGTTCGTGTATAACACGACTCCCCATTCAAGTACAGGCTTTACGCCATATGAACTGCTCTACGGTTATCCAGCCAACGTACCTAGCAAGCTTGCACAACAACCAAGCATTTCGTACAATTATGATAATTATGCGAACGAATTGAAGGCACGATTGCAACATGGATACCAAGCAGCTAAGGAAATACTGAACAAACGAAAGGAAAACTCCAAGAAATATTTTGATGCGAAAACCAATCCCAAAATATTTAACGTCGGTGACAAGGTCTTGCTAAAGAATAACGCAAGAAAGAACAAACTATCACCATTATGGGAAGGTCCTTTCGAGGTGATTAAAATAATATCCAACGAAAACACAATAATCAAGATAAAAAACAAGTCCAAACTAATAAAAAAAAAAGAAAAAAAAAATGTTAAAATTTAAGGAAAATCTTGTTTAAGTAATAATTTTGAATCTCGTTTAAGTAATTATATTTGAAAAAAAAAAGAAATCCTTTTTTATACCTATATGTACCTACTAATTTAAAAAAAAAAAAAAAAAAAAAATGCTTCAAGTTTTATACCTCATTGTAATAGAAAATAAGTAAAAACTAATCATCAACTGACCTGTACCTTTACACCCACTACGACTCCACAGAAAATTAACCTCTTCAAGGTAGTAATTTTCTTTTTTTTAGGGGGATGGGATGTAGTATATACGGAGAAACACCGACTCAGCGTCTGCGTTTGTCTTGCAATTATTGTTTACTTCAGCTTATAAATATATGTCATCAGTAGAATAAGTTTTGAGTTTGAATTAAAGAGCAATAAAGAACGGTCATAGACCGTAAAAAAATATTTTTTAAACAAAACACGCGTATGAATTTGTAATTTATATTATAAACTCCAACTATAAATGCCTAAACATAATAAGCATACTCATATAGCATGTTGGTCCATAAGAATAATTGAAATCCACCCCTGAAGAAGTAGATATTTTTGAGTTTGAAATTCTTTCAAATTTTTCTGCTATTTCAATGACTACCATCAATAATACTGTACCCTCTAATAACATTTACACTATTCCACCTGTTCCTAATACTTCTTTGGCTACTTTAGACTTAAGCAGTATTTTTAACAACCTCCGTATATCGGACGCTATTAAAGACTTGTCTTGCTATGATGGAATGGAAACCCAAGATCATTATATGACTTCATAAAAAATGTCGAAGAAATATTGCGGTTAATGCCTCAATTAGACGGTACATTCTATGCAACCATTATTCTGAGAGTAATAAGAAATACAAATGTGGGTGATGCCAACGATGTTTTAAGCATGTATGGCACTTCAACCAGTTGGGAAAGTATAAAGTGAAATTTAATTCTACATTATGCAGACAAAAGGAAACGAAACGTCCTTGATAATAGACCTCCAAGGTCTTAAACAAACAAATGAGACAATTGAACAATTTTATGCGAAAATAATAGAGATTTTTCCAAATATGGTTAATCATATACAGATTCATAACACCCGTAATTCCTGCAAACAATATCTTTATACTGCCATGTGTCTGAATACCTTTCTGATTGGACTTTAAGAACCATTGGGTTTAACAATTCGAGCCATGAAACCGGCAACTCTGGCAGAAGCCCTTGCTTACTGCATTCAAGAGCAGAATACGTACTATATGAAAAATTTTAGACCAACCCCTATGAATACCAAAAAAAATATTTTGGTATCGTCGAATCCGCAAATTGAACGGTTATTATGTCATATAGGTAGGTATCAGGCACGAAGCGTCGGATGCAGCTGGTCGATCGGTTGTGAACGGACGTGTCTTTCCTCCTCCCGAGGGCTTTGATTTGTGAACAAAAAGAATAATAAAAACAATTTAAATATCTCTAATTGTGCTACAATGGGCTCTAAGCCTAAAGAAAAAGGTTAAACTCTATCCCATTGATCCGGGATTATCAATTAATAAACATTTGATTTTACCTTCTGAACTTTTATCTACCAAAGACCAAAAAAAATTATGGATGCCTTTGGCGGCGGCGGCGACGTCCCGTTGCCCAAAGTCAACACACATAAAGATACCCACGCCGTTGGTTTGAGTGAGATCGACGATAGATAAGTTAACGAACGAAGCAGAAACACGCGCAATATTTATTCCCACGAAATATTATCAACCAACAACACGCGCAACATCGATTCTCACAGCGTCAGCAAATATGATCCATGCCATCGAACTATGTCGCTGCACCTGCCTTTCCAGGGAATGCTGACGTCGCAAAGTCAACATTATGTTCGTCAGGCTATAAATACATGTGCCTAAGTATTATTGTTCGCTCAGTTGCTTATTATATTGCTTAGTTAATAGTTCAGTTATTTTGGTGTTATTCTTAGTTATTATTTGTATTCGAAATAAATAAAGTTTTTTTTGTATCACAAAAAGTATTGTGTAAAATTAATTGGCGCCCGAGCAGGGACCCGCGTTGAAATCCGACAGTAATTCGTGTACGTGGGTTTAATAAAATAACTTGTTTTAATAAAATAGCGTGTTTAATAAAATAGCGTGTTTAAAACTGTGTATTAAAGACATTGCTGTATATTAAAGACATTGCTGTGAAACAAATCGACTTGGAGAAACGAGGCCCCCCAGTAGCTGGAAAAACCACAACCAGAGGAAAAGGAGTCAAACAATCTTGACAGCCGCTCCAGGATGCAACAAGCCGCACTAGTGTAAGAAACAGTGCTTATAGTAAGAATAGTTTAAGTAAAAATTAATTATTGATATAAGTGAATTAGTGTTAACCTTACAATCTTTTTCAATATCCATTTGTAAAATCATTTCTTATTAAGTTAAAATTCGTGAATTAACATTAATTTCGTAAGCTTTTAGAAAACCCTTTTGTAGAATCTCTCTTGATTCGTTAAATTCAGAAGATAGTTTTTTTCCAATTTATTAAGTTGTGTTAGTTCAATCATGGCAAACCCAGTCCATATTCGACCACCGGTCCTTAATCCCGAGGTTCCTCCGAATCCTCAAAATCCCCCTAATGCGGGCGGGTTAGTAACCAACGAAGTTCTTAACTAACTAGTAACGGGAATAGTGGGACGAGTCCTTCAAAATGAAGGTCGCCGATGGGTTCAATCAATAATAAACCCTAACGCTGATGGTTTTAGTGGTACAGACCAAACTATTAACCCAGAACACCGGCAAAATCTGACGGAGCTGGATAAAATTCCAGACGTTGTTCGAAGTTTAAAAGACTTCACCGGAGAACCAGGGGAATACAATTCCTGGAAAAAGAGCGTAGATAGAATCTTACAACTGTATGAATCTACCAAAGGAACACCAAAGTACTTCGGAATTTTGAGTGTTATAAGAAATAAAATAGTAGGCCAAGCTGATGTGGTATTGGAATCATACAACACCCCATTGGATTGGAAGTGTATTTCTCGCTGTTTAACCATGCACTATGCAGACAAACGAGATTTGTCCACACTCGAATACCAAATGAGTTCTTTAGTTCAGGGAAATTACACCGTTCAAGAATTTTATCACCAAGTTTATTCGCATCTATCTCTTATACTAAACAAAATAGGTTGTATGGATATCAGTAACGAGTCCATCACTTTACTCACCCAAACTTACAGAGACAAGGCCCTCGACACATTTATTCGAGGCTTGAAAGGTGATTTGCCGAGACTACTTGGTATTAGAGAACCCACCGATCTGCCACAAGCTTTGCATCTCTGCTTTAAGCTTGAAAATCAAAACTATCGTACTCAATATGCAATCGCTCACAACGCACCTTCTCGTGCCACCCACAATCAAGTTGTACCCCCAATTCCACCTCGCAGAAATGCAGCAAATACTTCTTTCCCTAATCCTCAAGAAAATAGACACGATTTTTATCCCCAACTAGCATACTTACCGCAACCACCATTCCATTTTAATCAACCTATGAACCAAAACACACATAGGCAACCAAATTTCAACCAAAACGCTTACAGACAACAACAGTTTATTCAAAGTTACCCACAAAATCAGGCTCAGCATTATGCACCAATGCCTCCTCGTCCTAATGCGCCTAAGCCACAACCAAGGCCAGAACCAATGGACGTAGATCAAAGCATGCGGTCAAGAGGAGTAAATTACATGAATAGACCAAAGCCAAATCAGATGTATGGAAAGAGACCTCCAGCAGAAGCACCACCACCAAGACCCATGAAGTACCATAGAAATTATCACATCGAACCTCAGCCAGAAGATGCTGATGTACATAGTTACGAACAGTGCTGCCGAATACGATCCACACGAACAACCATTCGCAGGATCCGAGGAATATAGTGACATACGGTCCGCTCAAGTGAGTGTGGGCGAGCGTCGGTTGAGAGGAACATGACACGACCCGCATTCCAACGGCTAAAGAATACCCGTGGATGCCTGTCTGTCGTTCTGCGCTTCCGAATTTCGCTTACGTTTTCGTTTGCGCAACCGTTGGCTGCTTATCTCTTCCCAGAAAGAGTCAATGCATCGCTGCACATTCCTCTGGTGGAATGTTGCATGAGCGTCGCATTGCCTTTTTCTGAGTTTGGTTTTGGCAGTCTCTTCTTGGCAACCATCTCAATCGGACTTCTTGTTCTTACTGGCGACGAGGAAAACAAAGTGATAGACACGAATAAGAAATAGTGTCTAACAAAAATGTTTTATCCGGGCACTAAAACAAAAGTATAATAACGTTGCACGAATAAGAAATAGTGTTTCACAAAAAAAAAGTTTTATTGATTAACGACGATTTATCCGGAGACAAACACAAAAAGTAAACCTAAAACAAACGTTGCACAAATAAGAAATAGTGTTTCACAAAAAAAACATTTTTTTGATTAACGACGATTTATCCGATGACAAACACAAAAAGTATACCTAAAACAAACGTTGCACGAATAAGAAATAGTGTCGTACAAAAAGTGTATTTTATTGAATACCTAACAACAAGTGAACTTAACTCTTTTAAACCAAGAATCGCCTTCGATACTTCAAGTTAAACGAGCCATACATCGAATTCAACACACATAGGAAAACGCATCTATACGAATCGACTTCGATACTTCAAGTTAAACGAGCCATACATCAAATTCAACATACATAAGAAAAAGCATCTATACGGTGAGTAACCAGACGACGGCTGCAGAGACGTTTACGCATAATTTTCATCATATTTCTAATTCTACCTTCTAAAATTAATTATTTTTGTGAAGTCATTGTTAATAGATAAGTATTATAATGGAACAACAAATTATAGAGAAATTTAAATTAGTGATGGATTGTATAAAAAACATTGACTCATTTGATGGTGCTGATGCTAATCAGTTGCCTGACTTTATTAATCAAATTGAAAGCATTTTGCCGACTATTGAAAGTTTCGACGAAAACAATAAAAGAATCTTAATTAGTTACATAAGAAACAAATGTGTTGGTACTACAAGAGAAATATTGCATAGACATGGGATAATAGATAATTTGGAAAGAATTAAAGATATTTTATTTTGGGGAGAAAGAAGATAGTTTTAAAATAATGGATAGGTTAAAGTTATGTCGGGTAGACTCCACAATAGAAAATTATTATTTTCAAATAAATAAATTAGTGAACAGACTAAATAATAGAATCTTAGCACATAATGATACTACTTATAGTACAGCAAAAGTTAATAGAATTGCTCTTCTAGTTTTTAAGGAAAATTTACCAGAACAAACAAAGACGATGATTTTCGGGAGAAATCCTTCTACCTTAGACGAAGCTTATAAAATAATCCTCGAAGCACGTCACCAGAATTATACTTTATATGGCCCAACTACAAAAAACTTTATGAGGCAAGACAATGGGTGGTATGCATAAAACCACAGTATTTACTTCAAGTAAAAGGTTTAAGTAAATACTGAAATTGAAGTAGAAGCTCCGATTTTCAGCATTTACTTCGTTTCGTATGCATAAAAATAAGTTTTTACTTGATAGCAAATACTTTAAGTAAATACTGAATTCATTCAAGTAAATACTTTAAATTCATCCAAAATCATAGTAAATACTATTTTTTTACAAACGGGTTTGAAAAATGTACGGTTGGCTTAGTTTTTTTTTATTGTACTTATCCAGGCTTAAAAAACGTACGGTTGGACTAGTTTTCTTTATTGTACACATCCATCGCCTTGAGCTTTTTAGTCATATACTAAACTAGTTTCTTCAAGTGACAAGTGATGGCAACTAAAGAGCTAGAAAATTTGTCAATTTGCCAAATGCATCTTACCAATGAAGTATTCACTTAACCACTCTACATTTTCTCGTTCAAAACGATACAGTTGCTTGAAATTTGTTTCGGTCCCCGATCGTCATTCCTTATATACCTTTGTGGAGTTAACACGTATATACTCTGCCATTCTGATTAGAATATAGACTTTTCTTTTTTAAATTTGAATTATTATACGAGCTTAATCGCTTTAAACTCTATCTGTGACTAAAGTCTCTTATGCCCAGTTGCACAGTCAGAGTTTAAACTCTCGTTTTGGTTTAAACCTTCGTTCAAAAAATTTTCGGTTTCACTGTTTTCGTTTAAACCCAAAGTTGAGTTCAACTCTCGGTTTAAGTTAAACGCCTGGATTCTGCCGTTTAAACTTTCGTTTCGCATTTTGAGGTTTATTTTGACAGCTGCTATTTCATACACGAGAGAGAGAGAATAAAAAAGATAAATTGTTTGGGTGCTGCACTTCTTGAATTTATATGAGTGAAAAGTAGAGCTATGATTAGTTTCAGCATTACTACGGTAAACCCACTGTTAAAAAATGTCATCAGAAAATTTCAATAGATTTTCAACCAATATAATATGTACTTTTCATGGAAAACGCCTTTTTTCAGGTGAACATCAAGTAGATTTTAGCCAAAAATAATGTAGACAAGCTTAAATTGTATTTAGGTTTTTTCAATACCTACAAATAAATTATTTTCGTGTGTGGAAATGACGATTATTTTTTTGTAATACTACTAGTGATTTCTTTAGATTCTTGGCGAACAAAATATATCTATAGGTACATACTCAAATCTTTCACATTTTGTCTTTTGCTGAAACAAGACACTACCCAGTCTATTTTTTTACAATGCAATTTGTTTGTCCGATTTTGAACACACTTCTCGGGACAATGCCTGCTCAGTTTAAAGGTTTCGGAGCAGGGTTACCTCAGAAAATTTTTGTAAAGTGTCCAAAAAGGTGTCCGCGAGGTAAAAAAGTGTCCCATACAAATTTATATTAAAACAAAACGACAAAAAAAAATGGTGACTGATATCTGATTCTAGTTTGGGGTATATTTTTTGACGATGTTGGCACATTTTTGCAAGTCCTTATTATGAAACAACAAATTAAGTCCTTCATAGTTAACTTTTCTTAGTGCACAATTTTAATTTGCAATTGCCGGTGTGGAACAACACAGTACAGAAAACAACTCTGTGAAAAAATGTTTAGTATCTATATACATTAACTAAAAATGTGGTAATGTAATGATTTTAAGATAATTTTTTCTTACTCACAATAGCGAAGTTTACTATACAAATTTGTTTTGTTTGTAGCCAACAAGGCACGTGAAGGCTTAAAATGATTTAGTTACACCCAAGGTCCCTCTAACCCGAACGGGCTTATATATCAGAAATCAGTACATATATCCACACAGAAAAACTCGCAGACCTTCGTTATGCGTGTGAACAAAGAACATTTGGGACTGCATTTAAATACAAATATAAAAATCATGATAACAGTTCCTTAACTCCGAAAAGGTGTCCAAAATCGTTTTTTTTTAAAAAGAGGTGTCCTGGTGTCCGAGTGTTCGAAAAGGTGTCTAATTGACACTAAGGTGTTCCAAAGGTAACCCTGTTTCGGAGTTCGTACCATTTTTATATACAGATCTACATTACCTACATTTTTGTTTAAAAAAAAGTAAAACCGGAACAAGATATCGCAGATTTTCGTAGAAACACCAGCAAAAAACTTTGCGCCTATATATATTACCAGACAATGCCCTAATTAGAGGCTCATAAAATCCTTTCAATAATCATTATCATTACTGGCGACGGGTAATTGGATGTGGTAATAACCCAGCGAGTGACAAGAAGCAATACCTGTGATCGCATCCGTCCGAATGCCCAATACATTTCAACAACTAGATATTATTATTTAAAATAAAAATAATAATAATAATAACAATTACTGCAAGAACTAATTGGTGAAAGTAGATGACAGTTCAAACATGTGTCGAAAATAAATCAATTCACTTCGTTAATACCAAAATACACAATGTAATAATATTGTACACATTTTCTTTTATTTACAAATGGTAAAATAGATAAAGTAGAGAAAAGCAATAACCATTTACTTGGTCAAAAGTGCGCTGGTAGAAAAATATCCCCTCAAGGGAAATTGTTCTGCGCTTCCACAACTGCGTTTAGTTAACTGTCAGATTATTTTGAAACTGAACGAGTTAAACCAAAAGTTTAAACTCTCTGTTAGGCTGGTTTAGTTAAACTTTAGTTTAAACTCTGACTGTGCAACTGGGCATTAGTATTGCTCCTTACAAAACTGCTAAATTCAAGAAAAAGTAAATGCTATGAAATTTTCAAGTTGGTCGATAGCAACTTGAAAAATTTCCAGTATTTACTGAAGAAAAAAAGTAAATACTAGTTTTTGTGCATTCCAAAAAAGCATTTACTGGAAAAATTCATCCGAAAAAAGTATATGCTTTTACTTGAAGTAAATACTTAATTTTTAGTATTTACTCCGTTTTATGCATACCAAAATAAGTATTTACTTAGAAAATTCCCAGTAAAAGCATTTACTGTCTTTTATGCATACCACCCATTACCTCAAATTATAGAAGATTCAATAACTATAATAGAAACAATGATTCACAAAATTTAAACTACGATAGTGGAAGTAGCCAGAATCAAAATGTTTCTAATCCAAACCAAATCTATAATCAGTATCAAAATCATAACAGAAATCAAGGCCAGTACACTAGTTATAATCGCAGACAGAATAATGCTCAATTCTTAAATAGGAATCAGAATCAATACACTAACCAAAATCAATATCAAAGATCAGGAAATACTTATAGGAATAATCAAAACGTTAACAGTAGAAACTCAAGAAATAGTCGAACTAATAATAGGGCAAACAGTGTAGAGCCGATGGAATTGGGAAATTTTTCCGGGATAGCCCCAGGCAGCTTCCCTATTTGAAAATCGATAATCATATTAAACCCTTGCATTTTATTGTCGATACTGGAGCAGAATTCAGTGTCATAAGCCCAGATTAATGTCATCCGAAATGGAAATCTAAAGTAGAAGCACCAATAAGAGCTATGGCAAGACATTTTAATTTAAAAACATTATGCAAGTTTCCAATTTTCAAAGAATTTAATGAAACTTGTAGGGAACGGCATAAATCCATAGATAATTTTAGGTATGCAAATTATTTGAGAACTTTTCTAAATTATACTGTATAAAAATTAGTTAGCAAAATAAGTATTTAGAAAATAAAAACAAATTGTCATATGTAAAAAAATAAATTTTCATTCCTGCTAAAAGCTTTAAACAACAAAGATTGTTTCTTCAAATAATATAATAAACAAATAACAATAAGTTTGTTATCAAGAATATTGGTACCTATATATAGTTACCAAAGTTACCTAAATCAAAAGGCCTTAAAATATAAATAAGAATATCATCTCTATCCTATCATCTCAAAACCTCATGCAAGATGAATTAAATAATTTTGGCCAGCAATCTATTAAAGCAGAAGTAACTGAAAACAAGATAAAGAAAATATCTATAAAGACAAGAACCACAAAGATTTGCAATTCAAAACAAATTGTGAAATAAGAAGGGTTTATCGGACCAGCTATTTCACGATCCTAACAAGAAAATGATACCAAAGATATAGAAGCCAAAGTACTTATGAGGGGTCAAGATTAAAAACGAGACACCACTGTTTATTGAGGTTTTATTTGGTATAATTTAGTATTTTAAAATTTGTGTTTTCTCTATTTCCTATTCTATATTCTTTTGTCAAAGAATATGATAATTTGTTGTGTAAAGGAACCGCCAAAGTTAAATTATAATTAATATTAATTTAAATTTAGTGAACAGAACAAGAAAAAAATTCAAAATTCACCACGGGCAGCGCGGAAGATGTGCACATCGTCCCCTTCACCCCTGGATCATTTTTACGGGTATAATTAATATAAATTCGGTAAGCAATTTTTCTATTTCTATAAAAATAACATTTAATTTTGGTGCGATTCATATTTTTTTTTAACGTTAAAGTAATAATATCGTTAAAACATTCTTATATTTAAAATATTAACATACTTTTCATTCAGATTTTTAATTTAATAATTCGTATCCTTGGATTCATTTTTGTTTGTTTGTTTTTACTTAAACCTATTCATTATTCTTTCTTTTTTTTTTATATATTCCGTCAATAAATGTTTTCATTAGTTTAAGTTTTATAAATATGGCATTTTAAAATCATTAAGAATTTGGTGGATGTGGCAAGGCTTTGGTGAAGCCTAAGCTTAAGGGATGACAATGTGAGTAAAAGTTGATAGGGGCTGCCATGAATATTAGGATTTGGTAGCCATGGTGTACCACAACTGGTACATTCGGGTATTGGTGTGGTGCAGAGGGTGGGTATCCTGAGGGAGCACAACCATCAATTGCTCCCACCACAAAAGAATAAACTGTATCTGAAGAGACATTTAGGCCTCAATTTTTTTTTTGAAGCTTATAAATTTTGGCATGATTAATGCGTAACGAGCCGTCCAGTGTTACCAATAGCAAGAACCCCCCCATCCGACGAGCTAGAACGAGCTAAAGCTAGCATGCCAAGCTGTCGGTACCTGGACACCCTTCCACTTTTGCTGCCCAGACTGACTCCATGTACCTGTAAACATGGGGTCATAACGGTAGCGAGAGAAGTGGAAGGGGAAATAGCAAATTTCGTTACAAACTCAGGACTTTTTCTGCGAATTCTTAGAATATAACTTAGAAAATAACTTCGACGGTATAAAAGGAAATAATATTTTAAGAAAATTGAATTCAGTTATTGATTATCCTAATCAGCAATTAATAACAGATAAGGCAGTTTTAAGAATATATTTTAATAAAGAAGATGAGAACTACGAAGATAAAGCATATAAAGACAACGTAATAGAAATTCTTAATACCGAAATTAAGAAAGATAATATGTTTGATTTCGTTAATTTAGATCATCTCAGTAATCATGAGAAAGGATTACTACAGAAGGTCATTAAATCTAACAAAAACACATTTTATCAAGAAGATAAAGACTTACCATTCACTAATGAAGTTAAGCATCGCATTATTACAAAACATGAGATGCCTGTGTACTCGAAACTGTACAGATATCCACAGGTCCATAGAGACGAAGTGGACAGGCAAATTGCAGAAATGCTAAAACAAAACATAATTAGAGAGTCGAGCAGTCCCTATAACAGTCCAATTTGGGTTGAAAAAGATAGACGGTACGGGCAAGCAAAACTGGCGCATCGTGATCGATTATAGAAAACTTAATGAGATTACGATTGAAGATCGATTTCCTATTCCAAATATCGAAGAGATATTTGACAAGCTAGGAAGATGCCAGTATTTAAGCACATTAGATCTTGCTAAGGGTTTTCACCAAATCGAAATGCACCCTAGCGATAGACATAAGACCGCGTTCTCCACTGCTAATGGGCACTACGAGTTTCTTCGTATGCCTTTTGGCCTTCGCAACGCGCCCGTAACATTTCAAAGGCTTATTAACAATATATTTAAAGAATATATTGGCAAAATATGTCTCGTCTATCTTGACGACATACTCATATTCTCAACCAGCATAGAAGAACACATAGAATCATTAAATTTAATACTTAAACGACTTAATCAATCAAACTTAAAAGTCAAACTAGAAAAGTGCAGCTTTCTCAGAAGGGAAACTGAGTTCCTTGGACACGTAGTTACCGCCGAAGGCATTAAAACTAATCCTCAGAAAGTGGAAGCAATAGACAAAAGAACCAAAAAGAAATAAAAGCATTTTTAGGGATTACTGGATACTACAGAAGATTTATTAGGGACTATTCGAAAATAGCATATCACCTAACTAAATTTTTGAAGAAAAACTCCAAAGTTAATATAAATGATAAAGACTACATAGAAGCGTTTCACAAATTAAAGAAATTATTAAAAAATGATCCTATACTTGTACATCCAGATTTCAATAAAAAATTTACTTTAATTACGGACGCCTCTAATTTTGCCATAGGTGCAATTCTTATGCAAAATAACAAGACTATTTCTTATTAGGTATAGCAGAACATTGAATGGTCCCCAAAAAAACTATTCAACTATTGAAAAGGAACTTCTTAGTATTGTCATGGCGACAAAATACTTCAGGCCTTATTTGTTCGGTAGAAAGTTTTTAATTAAGACAGATCACAGGCCACTAGTATGGTTGAATAACTTAAAGGAACCAAACTCTAAACTACAGCGCTGGAAGATCAAGCTAAATGAGTTTGACTTCGAAATTGAATTTATTAAGGGAAAAGAAAATGTTGTGGCCGATGGACTTAGTAGAATAAAACACGAAGAACCAAGTAATTCCGAAGCACTTATAAATCTTAACGAGTTATTTAATGATGGTACTGATACTGTACACAGTGCGGAAACTGATAGTAGTTTAAGAATCAAATAATTTTGGAAAATTCTGAAAAAGAATCACTTACAACTAAAATAATTTTTAAGAGAAAACTTCGAAAAACTTTAAAAATAAACTCTGAAAGTAACCTTTTAGAAATCATGAGAAACCATTTACCAGAAAAGGGATTAGTGGTCGTATTTTGTCTCAATAACGAATTATTTATAAAATTCCAGGAATATTATATTAAGTACTTTGCTAGAAATGAAAATCTTAAGATAATGAAATCAAACCTGAAACTTGAGGATATTACTGATAAAGAGAAATTGTTGAGCGAAATGGAAACAGAGCATTAAAAAAATAACCACAGAGGTATAAATGAAGTCTTTTTGGAAATAAAAGAACGCTATTATTACACCAATCTTCAAAACGAGATCCAAAAATATATCAACAATTGTGAAATATGTAATGTAGGCAAATTTGATAGAAACCCTATTAAACATAGTTTTAACCTTACAGATACCCCAGAAAAACATAACGACATTGTTCATATAGACATTTGGTTTCCTAAACGGAACGTCATGTATCTGACAAGTATAGACAAATTAACTAAGTATGCGACAGCACATCCATTGAAATATAGAACATGGATTTCAATTATAGAAGCCCTCAAATTTAGGATACAATATTTAGGCAAACCCAAACTTATAGTCACAGACAATGAATTAGACACAGTGTTTGTAAAACAGTTCTTAGCGCTCAATAATATAAACCTACATCTTACGACTCCATACTTGAAAACAGGGAATGCGGATGTTGAAAGGTTACACTCAACATTGAATGAACATGTTCGACTTTTTAATGCTGATCCAAACAACGAAGATAGTCTTGAGGACAAAGTATTTAAAGCAATTGTTTCATACAACAACTCTATTCATTCGAGTACGCACATGAGACCCTCAGACCTGATTAACAATATTATTTCCAAAGAAGATATAGAGGACCCTATCCATAACTTTAAACGAAAGAAAAAGTAAAAGGGCAAATAATATTAATCAAAATAGGGCAATTATCAATCAATTCGAAAATGAATTCGTTAAAAATTATAAAGTAGGGAAAACGGATCCTAAGTATAAAAAGATTAGTAACTGGAGGGTAGAAGGTAACTACCTAACATCTAACATGAAAAAACCTAAAAAGATTTATAAATCCCAAGTTAAACGAAAATATAAATACCAAAATTATATTTCCAGACAAAATGACTACAATGGCTGTATTAATCTTACTGGCAACGCAAATACTCCAAATGAACGGGCAACAGATCGAAATAACCCCAATACACAATGAAAACGGTTACACGATCATGAGGTTTGAAGAAAAACGAATTGTTGAATACTACAACAAATTTCTTCACGTCGTTAACCTGACCAAGTACTTAGAAACCGTGAATATCATAGAAACCAATTTTGCTTCCTTCAAACTAAACTCGAGTATTGAAATAAGATTTTTTGAAAAGGAAATAGAAGCCACAAAACAAGAACTTTTTACTTACTTACTTAAGGTGGCGCTACAGTCCGGGGTGGACCTGGGCCTCAACCAACAAGCGTCTCCAGCCAGCACGATCTCTGGCCAGCTGACTCCAGTTTCGCACGAGTTATATTAGATAACGAACCCATTTCGATCCCAAGCATATTCGCAGTCAGAAGTGCTGACTAAAACAAACATTCAGTTTGTTTATGCGACCACACCAGGCGCATACACAAAGAATTTATCAACAGATGAATTATTTGCAACATAAGCAGAATTATGCTATAAGAGGAAGACCTCAAAGTGAATCGACAGATTCTGTTTTGTACTTTCAATAGAGATAGACTTCCCCCCACCAGTGGTAAGGGGTCTTGATCTTAAATAAAATAAAAGATTGTCTTGAATGCAAATAAACGTGTACTCTGTTTTATTTTCGAATTTAAATCTGGCGCAGTCGGTAGGATTCCAATAAAAATTTACAAACGCATATTGTAATAATATATGGAATCCAGTTGTTTAAGTGCATTCCCAAATTGCGCCTGTATCCACCCTAAAGTGGAACATACGAAACAATTGCATCTGCTGTTACACTATCAGCGCATAGATGGCGCCGCGGGCATTAAGTTCTACGCATATGCAGTTGTTTCGTTGTTCGGTCTGCGATCGTTTCCCTGGGTGCGAGAGACCCATATATGTATATATATATTTCATATCATAAGTCAGTCATCTCTCATCAGTCAATCGGAAAAGACAAAAAAAAAATTGTAAGTGCGCACTGCACCGCGAATACGAAAAAATAAAAAATCGTATGTTTAAGTGCATTCCCAAATTGCGCCTGTATCCACCCTAAAGTGGAACATACGAAACAATTGCATCTGCTGTTACACTATCAGCGCATAGATGGCGCCGCGGGCATTAAGTTCTACGATCGTTTCCCTGGGTGCGAGAGACCCATATATGTATATATATATTTCATATCATAAGTCAGTCATCTCTCATCAGTCAATCGGAAAAGACAAAAAAAAAAAAAAAAAAAAAAAAAAAAAAAAAAAAAAGGGCGTGGGTGCTTTAGGGATGACGACGAGGTTCTGTGATGGTGACGAAAGGCGAACTCACGTAGTGGTGTGGTGACGACGACGAGAACTCACGTGATGATGTGATGGTGGCGACGAAAAGCGAACTCACGTGGTGGTGTGGTGATAGCGACGAATCGACAATGAGCGCACGTGATGCTTTAGGGATGGCGACGAAAAACGAACTCACGTGATGGTGTGGTGATGACGACGAGAACTCACGTGATGATGTGATGGTGGCGACGAAAAGCGAACTCACGTGGTGGTGTGGTGATAGCGACGAATCGACAATGAGCGCACGTGATGCTTTAGGGATGGCGACGAAAAACGAACTCACGTGATGATGTGGTGGTGGCGACGAAAAACGAACTCACGTGATGGTGTGGTGATGACGACGAGAACTCACGTGATGATGTGATGGTGGCGACGAGAAGAACTCACGTGATGATGTGGTAGTGGCGACAAAAGGCGAACTCACGTGGTGGTGTGGAGGTAGCGACGAGAAGAGCTCACGTGATGATGTGGTGGTGCCGACGAGAAAGAAGCGACGATGAAATAATTCACGCGAGGCTCTTGTGATGGCGGAGATTTTCTGCGATTTGATTGGGACCGAAAGTGTCACAGTTCACTTTCGCAATCGAAGAATCGAGAAAGTTCCAATGGCGAGGACCAAACACACGTGGTGGCGGAATGCGTTTTGATGGCGAAATTAAAATGCAGAAAAAGCACGAGATGGGCACGATTGACTGCGATTTAATTATGTTCGTAATTGTTCGTCAGGCGATTAATTTCGAGCACACGCACAAAAAATCGGTAATGGCGGCGAAGACTTGTTGAACGACGAAATTTCCGTAATGGCGACGCAGTATGGTGCACCGAAGAAAATTTTTCGCGAATCAAAGAAGCAAAAACGGCGGATCCGGTTCGTTTGGACCAAAAATGTTCGATTAGGGAGGATGTGCCGTCTTATAACAATAAAACGCAAGAAATTTTGTATTTTTTTTGGTTGCTCTATATAAAGTAAAGCTAAATATTATCATAGTAGTTAGTATTAAAAGTGTACAGATTCCCATCAGTATTTGTGGTAGTACGAAGGTGCGGTTATTTGATTAGCTTTTCCGTCGCGCGGTTAACGTTACAATATTCAATACGTGCGGGTGCTTCTTTTTCATATCTAATGGGGTACTTGGAGGACGTAATTTTGGCCAGTGATACTTTAGTTGAATTTCATGCGGCGTTCAAAGAAAAACCAACCACTTCATTTACGCTCTCTCTTTTGGAAGCTTATCGCTCCGAATTAAGTGAATTATGGCACGAATTAAAAAGTTATTACACTCTTTTTATCAGTCATGCCACTACGGACGACGATCTCAAGGAATCGGTGAGCGCGGTGAAATCTAAGTATCAGAATTCCTCTGAAACATATTTGAAGTGTTTTAGTGAGATCCTCGATCTAAAGAATTCTCTTCAACCATGCGCTAAAGCAACCCTTGTAGATATACCGTGTTCGGACACCAAGTCAGGAGAAACAGTTTCTTCGAATAGTATCAAGCTCCCACCGTGCGATACGGAGGTTTTTCATGGGAACTATTTAGATTGGCCCGCGTTTCGGGACATGTTTACGGCGGTTTACATAACTCATGCGAAAATTAGCCCGGTGCAAAAATTATTTCATTTAAGAGCAAAAACACAAGGCGATGCATTCAACATAATTAACAAATTTTCCTTAACGGACGAAAACTTCACTCTCGCCTGGAACGCTCTTCGTGACCACTACGAAAACAAGCGTATTTTGGTCAATAACCATTTAAAGATTTTGCTCAACCAACCTTCATGTTCTTCTGAATCGGCCAAAGCTATAAAGGATCTCCAAAGCAGCATCAATGATGCCTTGTTGGCATTAAAGTCGCACGGCATAGCCATCGAAGGATGGGATGCATTTATAACTTATTGGTGCTCAACCCGGCTTCCAGATCGAACTCTCGCCCTCTGGGAAGAATCTTTACTTAAGCCAACTGAAATTCCCACATGGGAAAGCATGAACGTTTTTCTTTCCAATCGGTATCGTGTGTTAGAAAGTGTTTCGGAAATGCATCCGGGAAATAAATCTACTCGCCCCAACGCAGCTAAGGGTCAAACCGCGATTGTTTCACGGGTACGCACTCATCATGCTAAATCTACTCCGGTGTGCAAAATCTGTAAGGGACACCATGTCATACGACTGTGTCCTACTTTTCTCAGCATGGATGTTGAGACACGCCGTGAGTCAGTGCGCAAGTATAAATACTGCTACAACTGTTTGTCAGTAACCCATAATGTTTCAACTTGTCCAAGTAAAAACACGTGCCTTAAATGCCAAAGCAAGCATCACACGCTTCTGCATGTGATACCACAACCACCTCCATCAGCACCCCCGCTCACCCAACCTTCATCAAGCTCCACTTTACAGTCCACTACCCAGGAGATTATATCGCAATCGCATTTCACGACGACATGCTCTCAGGCGTTACTAGCTACAGCTATAGTGAGTATTCACTATCAAAACTGTGACTTTGAGGTGCGTGCTCTTCTGGACCCTGGCTCCGAAGTTTCTTTCCTCTCGGAGGACATTCAAACTCGTTTAAATTTACCGATTCAATCAGTGCAGGCACAAGTCACTGGTATGAGTTCAACTCTGACTGCCACCTCATCCAAGTTGTGTTCTTTTACACTCAGATCTAGAACAGATCTTAATTTCACCCTACAAGTACAAGCGCTTGTTCTTAAAAAGGTCACCGGCAATTTGCCTTCGATATCCATGGCCATTACCGATATGCACCCGAAGCTTCAGTTTCCACTCGCAGATCCCTTCTTCAATAAGAGCTCAAAGATCGATATGCTCATCGGCGCTGACTTATACCCCTTCATTCTTCGCGATGGGATCAAGACTAACGTTTTAAGCTCCCTAATGGCCCAGAATACCGTTTTTGGATGGGTCCTACTCGGGCCGCTACCTCAGCCTGCTAGCGATAAGCGATCAACATTTACTACCGTCGTTTCCCATTTCAATGAAGTTACCCTGGAACAAGATCTACAACGATTCTGGACCCTTGAGGAACTGCCACAGAAAACCTTCCCTACAGCAGCGGAACAATTCTGTGAAACTTTATATGAGGAATCTACCTTCCGCAATTCTGCCGGACGATATGTTGTCCGAATGCCCTTCAAGGAAGAATTCCCCCAAAAGACCTCGTTGGGTCATTCGCGAGCAATTGCAATGCGGCAATTTGTTCGGAATGAGTCACGACTTCTTAACAACCCTGACCTCAAAAGGGAATACGACTCCGTCTTAGCTGAATACGCTTCTTTAGGCCACATGGAGCCCACCGTCCCAAGTGAAAACATTTCGAATGATCAGATTAGTTCCTATTACTTGCCCCACCACGCGGTTATCAAACCTAATAGTCTGACCACTAAGGTCAGAGTGGTATTTAACGCTTCACAGGCGTCCTCGAACGGTATCAGTTTAAATGACATGCTTTATCCTGGCCCTACACTTCAAGCTGATATTACCATGCTTCTCTTAAACTGGCGTTTCTACAAATACGTTTTCAATAGTGATGTGGAAAAAATGTATCGACAGATTCTCATCCATCCCGATCAGACCCGGTTCCAGCGTATTTTATTCCGATCAAGTCCTACAGATGCCCTAACTGATTTTGAGCTCAAAACGGTGACGTTCGGAATTAATTGCGCGCCATACCTAGCGATTCGCACTCTCCGCCAGTTAGCCAACGACTGTCAAGCCTCACACCCTCTCGCAGCGCGAATTCTTAATAGAGAATTTTACGTTGATGACGTCCTTTCTGGGGCTCATGATCTGTCTACTGCTCTTAAGTCCCAACAGGAACTTGTAACTGTTTTGCAGTCTGCGGGGTTTAACTTAAGAAAATGGACATCCAATTCTCTGGAGTTACTAGAACATCTTTCCACAGATTGTCTCTTGAATGAAGACTTCCTAAAATTCGAAGACAATAGCACTCTCAAAACACTTGGAATCCGGTGGAATGCGGCGTCTGACACGTTTTCATTTTGCGTTCAAGATATTCCCAACTCGGAACCCCCCACTAAGAGATCGGTCCTATCGCTAATCGCGAAACTCTATGATCCTGCGGGTTGGCTGGCACCCGTTGTTGTAACAGCGAAAATCCTGATGCAACAAATCTGGAAGGATCGCACTGAGTGGGATGGAAAATTGCTTGACAGCACCGAGCATAGGTGGAAAAACTTCGTTTCTACTCTTCCTGATGTTCAGTCCATTCGCATTCCGCGATGGATGAATTATTCTCCGTGGTCAGCTGTCCAGATTCATGGGTTCTGTGACGCCTCGGAGAAGGCTTATGCGGCATGCTTGTATTTGCGAGTACAACATGGCCCCAACAAGTTTACCTCCCATCTGTTGTGGGCCAAGTCTAAAGTTGCTCCCGTTAATTCCATTTCCTTGCCACGGTTAGAGCTCCAGGGAGCAGTCCTCTTATCGAAAATGATACGGCTTGTATCAGAACATTTCAATTTTTTAAACGTTAGTGCCATCTATCTGTGGACTGACTCTACCATTGTATTGGCCTGGTTGGGTAGACATCCCAGTTCTTGGAAGACGTTTGTGGCCAATAGAACTTCCGAAATCCTTCGGAATACTCCCAAGAGTATTTGGGCTCATGTTTCCTCATTGGATAATCCAGCCGATCTGGCAACGCGTGGAGTCCTGCCGAAAGATTTACAAACCAGCCAACTATGGTGGGAAGGACCTTCCTGGCTGCAAGAAGACCAATGTGTCTGGCCTTCTTCGACACCGGGCCCACCAGATGAAGCCCTTTTGGAGACCAAACCCCTACAGACCTTGTCGAATCATGTTAATTTCGATTTTGAAACCATATTGGGTAGATTCTCATCATGGCATAAAGCCATCTGTGTTATCGCGTACATATACCGCTTTGCTAATGCATGTCGCCATCGATCGCTGCTTAGAACATATGTGACTCAAAATCTTTCCCATCGGGAAATCTTGGACGCTAAGGAGAAGCTAATTCTCCTTACTCAGATCAAATATTTCCCTTCGGACTATAAGTCACTAGTTCAAGGACGTACGTTGTCGCCCAAAAGCTGGCTGCTAACTTTTAACGCCTTTCTTGATTCCAAAGGATTTGTTAGGTCCAATGGCAGATTATCCGCATCTACTCTTTCCTTTTCGGAACGTTTTCCGATTCTCCTTCCCTACAAATGTCTATATGTGCAACTATATGTCGCCTATGTCCATCAACTCTCTCTTCACGGCGAAATACAGCTGATGACCCGACTAATACGCTCCGAGTATTGGATACCTAAACTGAAAAATTTGGTTAAAAGACGGATACGGGAGTGTCATGCTTGTACGCGCCACAAAAAGAAAATCCTCACGCAGTTGATGGGAACCCTGCCCCCTGAGCGAACCACGCTAAGTCGTCCCTTTGATAATACTGGCATCGACTTTGCGGGACCAGTTCTTCTCAAGACCTATTTCGGTCGGAAATGTCGCCTCGACAAAGGGTATGTATGCGTTTTCGTCTGTTTCGCAACTCGAGCCATACATTTGGAGGCCGTCAGCGATCTGTCTGCGGAGGCTTTTTTGGCGGCATTCACCCGCTTTGTTGCGCGTCGCGGCACCCCTTCACAAGTATTTTCAGATCACGGAACCAACTTTGTTGGTTCAGCCCGATTACTTTCTCAAGATTTTTACCAAGCGGTATTGCACAGCTCTCGGGAAAACGCGCATAATTTTTCCCAAATAAAATGGAATTTTATCCCCCCTGGTTCTCCCCATGTAGGCGGTCTGTGGGAAGCGGGTGTAAAAAGCTTCAAATTACACTTCCGGAAGGTAGCCGGAAACCAAAAATTCACGTTTGAAGAATTTAGTACCCTGCTAGCGCGCATTGAATCGAACCTCAACTCTCGCCCAATTTCACCGATGTCGGAAAATGCCCAAGATATAATTCCTCTCACTCCGGGCCATTTTCTTACTGGTGGTTTGCTGCAAGGCCCCCCCGAGCCTTCCTATTGCGACCAATCCCTAAGTATCATGAATCGCTGGAAAAAATTAAAAATACTCCATCATCAGTTTTCCATCCGTTGGAAGGAGGAATATTTAAAGGAACTACACAAGCGAAATAAATGGAAAAGTCCTCAACGCGATCTCCAAATAGATGACTTGGTTGTAATTCGAAACGAAAATCTGCCTCCGAATGAGTGGAGACTAGGCCGAGTGCTTAAGGTTTATCCCGGTCCTGACCAACGAGTCAGAGTGGCAGACATCAAAACCCAAAAGGGAATTATCACGCGTTCAGTGGCCAAAGTTTGCGTCCTCCTCCCTCAGTGAGAAATAGACTTATCCGTTCGTTTTTTTTTTTTATGTTTATCCATGAATTACTAATTTCCTGCTCAATCAAATGAGGGTAGTGCCATCAACTATCTAATATTCCTAGCCTTTGGAAACCATTCAATACTGAGAATCTTAAAAAAAAAAAAAAAAAAAAACCTTATCTTTGAATTCCAATAAAAAATTGTATAGCAACTATTCATTTATCTCTAAAGAACAACCTGTACTTGTGTGTATTTCACATAATAAGTAATGTATTATACTTATACATTTAATTCTAATTATTCAATTTGTTCAATTAATAACTTCTGAATTATCATTTTGACCTTTTCTTGAGGTATCTTTATTTCCCCCATACTATTATCTACATAATTATATCATTATATCAATTGTACCTTCCCACTTAATGGGCTTTCTTACTTCTGTATATCATATAGTTTCTAAGATTTATCTCTCGCATCTCGGTCTTATTTTTTTCTCTGATCAAAATTTATAATAACTTTGCAGCAATTGCTGCAAGGCGGGCGGTAATGTTTAAGTGCATTCCCAAATTGCGCCTGTATCCACCCTAAAGTGGAACATACGAAACAATTGCATCTGCTGTTACACTATCAGCGCATAGATGGCGCCGCGGGCATTAAGTTCTACGCATATGCAGTTGTTTCGTTGTTCGGTCTGCGATCGTTTCCCTGGGTGCGAGAGACCCATATATGTATATATATATTTCATATCATAAGTCAGTCATCTCTCATCAGTCAATCGGAAAAGACAAAAAAAAAATTGTAAGTGCGCACTGCACCGCGAATACGAAAAAATAAAACCAAAAAAAATACAAAATTTCTTGCGTTTTATTGTTATAAGACGGCACATCCTCCCTAATCGAACACCAGTGATCGAACAAGTAACGCGAAATCGGTAAATATCCAAGAGAAGTCAAAAAGTAAATTGGCTTCCATATATATTAAATTCTCACAGAGAGAACCGAGTGTGATACTAAATCAGTGAAAGACTTTTTGATTAAAAGTAACTTCAGTGAAAACAATTTCTCCAGACAATCAAAACTGGATCAATTGCAGAAACAGAGAGACCTTCAACACCGATCTTATATCCACGAAAAGGATAAATACGAAAGCAGTGATAGTGAAAGTGAGGAACCCATATTTATCAAAATGGCTCAACCAGCAGTGGGAGAAATAAATGACCAATCCATCGTTTTAAAGATGTTAGAGAAGGCTCCAAACTTCTCAGGAAATTCTAATGAAGATGTTATTTCCTTCATAGAATATATCGATTATGTTCACAGTTACCTTACACCTACAAACATTGTTCTGGGAACACTCATCATAAAAAACAAACTTCAGGGAACAGCAATCAACACCTTACAAAGTATATTGAGTCCAACATGGCAAACAATCAAAACAGCTTTAATACAGGACTATGGAGTTCCTGAAACTTATGAGCAAATACTTCAGGACCTACATAGTATTTCAGCGAGAGACATCCATCAACTGTATCATCAATGTGAAGAAATCCTCAACAAGATAAATCGTAAGAGTAAGTTAGAAATAAGCTTAATATACGTCCCCTTAAATAATGAATCCATTGTTTTAAAAAAATTCATAAATAATTTGAACTCTAACCAAGCGAGTGTTATAATCGCACAAAACATTAAATCTCTTAGAGAGGCTTACCAGGTTTTATTACGTTACAAAAATTTGAATTTTAATACCAATGACTCATCAAAAAATTATCCAATGAATTATCAGAAACCTTCTAGTAGTAACCAACCTTATAAACCATATTTCAATCAACAATATAACAATTATAATAAAAATAGAATGCCTAATTCAGTTCAGAGAAATATTAGAAATGAACAGGTACTTGGAAACCCCCAAGGTAACTTTAGATTCGGCTTTCAGAATCAACAAGGAAATCAAGGAAACTCAATTCTTAGGACATACGATTACTGCAAACGGTGTAAAACCAAATAACGACAAAATTGAGGCAATAAATAGAATTCCACTCCCAACAACTCAAACACAAATCAAATCATTTTTAGGTATTACGGGGTACTATCGTAAGTTCATTAAAGACTACGCAAAAATAGCACAGCCCATGACCTTTTATTTAAAGAAAAATAAAAAGATCAATATTAAAGATATTACTTATATGAAAGCACACCAGGAACTAAAGAATGCCCTCCAAAGTGAGCCTGTACTTGTGTACCCGGATTTCAATGAGAAATTCACCCTTACCACAGACGCAAGTGATTATGCTATAGGAGCAGTTTTATCACAGAAGGGACACCCAATAACTTTCATTTCTAGAACCCTTAACGTCCATGAAAGAAACTACAGTACCACAGAAAAGGAACTTCTAGCAATTGTATGGTCAGTGAAGTATCTGAGACCCTATTTGTATGGAAGAAAGTTTGATCTTAAAACAGATCACCAACCGTTAAAATGGTTACAAATGAAAAACTTAGGCAAGGATATTTCACCTCGCTTGCAGCGTTGGATTCTTCAGCTAGGAGAGTATGACATGAGAATAGAATACCTTAAAGGTACTTCTAATACAGTAGCAGATTTTCTGAGTAGGGAAATAAAAACTGAAGAAGTTAACGTTTTGGAAAATGAATCCGAACAAGTTAATTTATCTGACTTAGACACAATACATTCACAATTAGAGGAAGCAAATGATCACTTCCCAATTAAAGATGCAGCAGTCAACGTATTCAAACAACAGATTATATTAAAATCAGGGAGAGATATAAAAAAAATTAAAAACAGAATATTTATAGGTATAGAATTACTAGACAATGACATGTTCAACGATTCCTTAATATCATATATTGAACCCAAAGTGACCGGTATTTTTACAACCCTTGGTGAAGCAGAATACAATAAGCTTCAACAAAAATTAATATCCTTGTTCGGAACACGTATAAAGTTCTACAAGTGTGAACATTTTCCCAGAGATTTGGAAACAGAAGAAGAAACAATAAAACAAATAAAATTGTACCATGAGAATGAAACAGGACACTCAGGTATAGAAGAGAACTACAAAGGTCTTAGAACCAAAATATATTTTAAAAACTTACGAAATTTAGTGAATGATGTAATTAATTCCTGCAATATATGTAAACAGTCCAAATACAACAGTAAACCTATCAAGCCAAAGTTTTTTCTCACAGAAACTCCAAAAAACATTAATGAAATAATTCATGTTGATATATACCATATCGCCAAAACCAAATATTTAACTACCATAGACAAGTTTAGCAAATTAGCAACCTCGACATATATTCCGAATGCATCTCATGAAACATTAGAAGAGACCTTTGCCCAAATAATATCTAGCTCAGGAAAACCAAAAAAATACGTAATGGATAATGAATTCAATTTTCCTCGCATAACCGCACTTCTAGAAAAACTAAACATTGAATTTCATTTCACTAAAGTAAATTCCCATACTGGAAATTCAGATATAGAAGTATTCCATAGAACTTTAGCAGAAAAAATTAGATGTATCCTAAACGGAAAAACAAAACCCGATATTCATGAAATAAGATTAGCAGTTCATAAAGCAAATCTTTTTTATAACAATGCCATTCACTCAACTACAAAAAAATCCCCATACGAAGTTCATTGTGGAGAAGTAGATTAAGCAAAATTATTCCAACATATACAGAAGCATAAAAAGAATTTCATAAATAGAGCTAATAAAAATCGTGAAGATTATCTTGAAATAAGAGCCGATGGCTTCGTCAAAAATTTAAGAACGGACAGGCAGAAAACTGAGCCTCGCTACAAATTTGATAAACTCGAAGACCAACACATAAGAAACGTACAAAAAGAAAGAGTAACCAACTACAAAAATGATGACCATTTAATTAAAATGAACCAGCGAAACAGAAGAACACAGAATAAAAATCGGAACTCAGCTTTGAATCAGATTTAGATTATCCAGTTTCAATTAACCTACCCAAGTGTAAAGACGTGTTTAAAAATGGAATTAATTATTCTCTTGGCAATAACCAGTGCGGTGTATAGTGAAATTAATTTTGAAGAAGTAAATAGTTTAAATGGTTTTTCAATAATAAAGTATGATGAAGCGGATATAGTTCATGAATACAACTACATAATACACATAGTCAATTTAACAGATTTACACATAGTAGTGAATAAAATTACCCAAGAAATAGATTCATTTTAGAAGATATTACCATCACGTCAATATTTATATTCTTTAGACGAAGAACTAAAACTAATTAAAGAAGAATTAAAAACCATAAAAGGACACCAGAAAACAAATAGAAGATTCAAACGAAGTTTAATAAATATAGGAGGTAAATTCCTCAATGTTCTTTTCGGAACCATGGACGACAGAGACAAGGATAGAATAGAAAATCAGTTAGGAATTAATATGAAAAATAACTTTAAATTAATAGAAAACAATAACAAGCAAATAAATATCAACGCTAATTTACAAAAGACAATTAAAGCGATGCAAATAACTGAAAACAGAACAGTTAATGAAATAAATAGTTTAAAAAAAAATATGTCGAAACATCTGAGAGATTAATAATATTAGAATTGCAAAGAAAGATAGACCAAGTAAAAGAATTTATTGAAAAACTTCAAAACATTATATTAGCTAGTAGACTTCAAATAATGACAGAAAGCTTGTTAACGTCAGATGAAATTCAAATTTATGAGATTGACCTAAATAAATTGAAATACATTAAACTAACAATTGGTGAATACACGGAAGAGTTATTGGTATTCATAATTCAAATACCTGATGAAATAATGACATTCGATAAATATTTAATAACGCCTATACCCAATGAAAAACATGAACAATTAGATTTTAAGCCACAAATTGTAATAAAAATAGATAGAAACTTGTACATCTACAAAGAAAATAAAAAGTTAAAACATTTAAGAATATATAAAAATTGTATTGATAACAATAACTGTCTAAAAGTAATTAATAAAGAACAAAACATTATTACTAAACTAAGAAGAGGTACGGTATTGGTAATAAATAGTAACTTAAGATTAAATAATACATGGGATGAAAGGAAAACCATATCAATAAAAAGAAACATGTTAATAAATTTTAGAAACTGTAAACTCATAATAAAAAATATTGAGTACTCGAACAACAATAAATACATAATTCAACCTATAAATATAGATATGGAAAGTAATTTTAACATAACGAACGCTGAATATAAGAATACCGATGTTGGGGTGAGTAGCATCCCCTGCTGGTTGCTCGATGATTCCGTGACGTGATGACCAAGAAAAAAAAGATGATTTCGCTTTGAATCGGATACAAATCTTTATTTCTCTTCGTGAGAGTATGGTACGTCTTACCTCGACGAGGTCAAAATCAAGAAGGAGGAGAAATCAAATTTAAGACATGGCTGAGCGGTTTCCGATCTCAAATTGTTTGAAAGCGACCTCTAACAATTCGAGTTAAGAAAAACTGCTAGAATAGGTGCGTTCGAATACTTCATATTTGGCGTGAACATTGCCGGCCGCCTTGCAGCAATTGCTGCAAAAGTTAAAATGCAATCCTTGGGTGCCATTTGAATTCGGAACCGCCTATGCCATAAGAGATACATTATATAAACAAATTAAACTTAAAGCTAACAATAGAAAATAATTTTGAAATATTAAAATACAGTAGCGAGCAATATTTACTAGATCAGTGCAATATCTTAAGATTTTCGTATTCTAATTCATATTACCTAATTGTTAAGAAAATAATACTTCAAATGGTTTTATGCATTTAAATGAATGAATTCATGGGGAATAAGCTGTTTAAATGAGTTCAAGAGTGAGTTATTATGCACAATTTAGCTATTGGGCGCGTTATGACTCCATTCTGAGTCCGTATATCGGCTACGCGAACTCGTTTATCGGAACCCGGGTAAACCTTTACAATACGACCGAGTCGCTATTCATTTGGGGGGAGGTTTTCGTCCTTAACTACAACTAAGTCATCAATAGATACATCTTTCTGCGGATATTTCCATTTGTTTCTTTTGTTAAGTTCCTTAAGATACTCATCTTTCCATCTGCGACAAAATTGATGATGCAATATTTTTACCCTTTCCCATCTCTTGACGCAATTCAAGGATTGACCATCAAGAGCAGGCTCAAGAGGACTTAACAAAGGACCACCTCGTAAAAAGTGGCCGGGCGTCAATGGAAGAATGTCGGATGAATTTTCGGAAATCGGTGATATAGGACGCGAGTTTAAGCATGCTTCGATTTTTGCTAAAAGGGTGGCAAACTCCTCAAATGTAAATTTATTGGTTCCAGCTACCTTCCGAAAATGAAGTTTAAAACTTTTTACTCCGGCTTCCCAGAGTCCACCCATATGAGGAGCGCCAGGAGGAATGAATTTCCATTCCAAATTCTGATCCACATATCTTTTAGATACTTCGGTGGAGATGGTTTGCATAAATTGCTTAAAATCGTTTGCAATGACTTTACTGGCCCCGACAAAGTTGGTGCCATTATCAGAGAATATAGTTTTTGGTATACCACGCCGAGCCATGAAACGACTGAAAGCTGCTAAAAACGACTGCGTTGATAAGTCGCTAGTTGCCTCCAAATGGATAGCTCGAGTAGCGAAACATACAAAGATACAGGCATAGGCCTTCGTTAGTCGACAGTTTCGTGCTAATGAGCTTCGAATAACAAAGGGACCAGCGAAATCGATGCCTGTATTGGTAAACGGTGATGAGATTTGCGTCCTTTCTAATGGTAAAGCTCCCATTATCTGGGTTTGTACTTTCTTTTTATGAATAATACATATTTTACATGACCGAATGTGCCTTTTAACAAGGGTTTTCAGTTTTGGTATCCAAAATTCACTCCGAACCAAGCGAACTACCAACTGATTACCGCCATGAATTGAGATTTCATGGACAAATCTTACCAAAAGAGCAGTTATAGTCGCTTGATACGGAAGAATGATTGGATATCTTTCGTTAAAAGATAAGGTCGAGCAGGTAAGCCTACCATTTGACCGAAGAACGTGATTTTGGTCCAAAATGGGATTTAAATTCATTATTGAGCTTTTCTTAGAAATTGGCTCATTTTTCAGAAGAGCGGAGTATTCATTTTGAAAATAAAAAGCCTGTGTCAGTCGAATAACCAAATTTTTGGCGTTAGAAATTTCATTGCGAGTAACGATCCTGGTTGTGAGAGAGAAAGAATTCTTAAAACGGGGACTAGTTCGGTGATAAAATCGCAAAATATAACATATTACATGTAATGCTTTAGACCAGGAAGAGAATCGTTCAACAATTGTTTCTATATTAGGCAAAATTGTAGTTAGATTGACATTAATTGGTTTCATTTCGAGATCTGCATCATTAGGTCTTTTCAAAATGGATTCAGGCCAAGACGATTGAGGCTGACAAAGCCAGGCAGGACCGTGCCACCATAGATTGGATGCCTGAAGATCAGTAGGGGAAATACCCCTCGTTGCTAAATCTGCTGGATTGTCAGCTGATATAACATGATTCCATTTAGTATTCGGCACATCTGAGTGTATCTGCGAGACCCGATTAGCTATGAAGGTTTTCCACGAGCTAGAATGCTTATTTAACCAGGCCAAAACTATTGAGCTGTCGCTCCACAGAAAGAGTTCAAAATTCGTTAAATTAAGCTCTGCTATGACCTTGCGCACAAGTTTTGCCAATAAGACAGCACCACAGAGTTCCAATCTTGGCAAAGGAACTTGCTTGACTGGAGCTACCTTGCTTTTAGCGCATAAAAGGTAAGAAGACCAGTTGCTACCATTGTGTTGGATGCGCACATAAATGGTGGCAGCGTATGCTCGCTCAGAAGCATCACAAAACCCATGGATTTGGATAGAATCACTCGGGCTGTAATGAATCCACCGAGGCACTTGCACTTTCTGTATGTCTGGAAGCGCAGCCAAGAACGTTGTCCAGCGGTGACACGTTAGGGGCACAAGAGGTGTGTCCCAAGACGTCCCATCACGCCAGATTTGCTGCATTATGATCTTCGCTGTAATTATTATAGGAGCCAACCATCCCGCTGGATCAAAGAGTCTTGCTATTACTGAAAGTACCGCTCTTTTAGTTAAGAGTCGGTCTTCCTTAAATATAGAAAAAAAGAAGTGAAAACTATCAGATCTGGCATTCCACTGAATCCCAAGAGTTTTTGAGATACTTTTATCTTCCAGTTTAAGAAAATCTTGACTGTATAGATGTGAAGATGGGAAATGTTTTATTAAGTCTAAGCTATTTGAGGTCCACTTCCTCAAGGAAACCCCAGCTGAACTTAGAGCATCTATGAGCTCACTTTGTGCTTGGAGTGCTGTTTCAACATCATGGGCTCCAGAAAGCACATCGTCGACATAAAAGTCATTTTTAAGAATTGACGAAGCAAGAGGAAAAGTGGATTGCACATCATCAGCGAGACGTCGCAATGTACGTATGGCTAAATATGGTGCGCAATTAACACCAAAGGTAACCGTCTTTAGTTCATAGTCCTGATAAGGACTATCGCCAGGATCGGTTGTCCAAAATAAGATGCGCTGATAGGTCGAATCATCAGGATGAACTAGTATCTGACGATACATCTTTTCTATGTCGGCATTAAAAACGTACCGATAGAAACGCCATTTTAAAATTAGAGTGGTTAAGTCGGTTTGTAAAACCGGGCCCGTGTACAGCGTATCATTTAGACTAGTTCCATTGCTCGAGGGACAAGAAGCATTAAAAACGATTCGAACTTTCGTTGTAACACTATCTGGCTTTATAACCGCATGATGCGGCAAATAGTATGTACATAACTGATGGTTTTTAATAATGTCTGCAGATGAAACAGCCTCCATATGACCAAGGGTGATATATTCTTGAAGAACATCAATGTATTTTGATCGAAGGTCAAGAGATCTTTCCAAAGATTTCTTCATGCGCTGTAACTGGTTTAGCGCTCGGTTTCTTGAATGACCCAATGAGAGACTAGGGGTCTTAAACGGAAGACGAACTACGTAACGACCGTCGGCGTTTTGAGTAGTTGTATCGGAGTAAAGTTGTTCGCAATAAAGATCTTCGCTCGATAACGGATTTCGATCAAAAATCTCCTCAACTTCCCAAAATTTAGCATTCTGTTGGTCAACCGAAGTTTCACAAAAGTAGGACAGGCATGTCGAAAACGAATTAACTCGGTTTTGGGGAAGAGGTCCTGAAAGTACCCATCCAAATATAGTGTTCTGGGCTATAAGGGATCCCAAAACATTGGACTTCAGTCCTTCTAGTACGATGGATGGATATAAGTCCGAACCAATCACCATATCAATCTTCGAACTTTCATAGAAATGGGGATCTGCGAGTTCGAATTCAATTGGTGATGAAACTTCCTCTCGATCTATCATACACGATGGCAAATCACCAGTTAAGCGTTTTAGAACAATAGCGTTGGCGAAAATAGTGAAAGTTGGGACATACTTTGAACCTAAACATAATGAGCACAACTTTGATGCAGTTGCGGTTACCATAGCGCTCATTCCAGATATCTGAGCCTGTATTGGCTTCACCGGTAGATTCAATCTTTTCTGCACATCTTCGGAAATAAAGGTAACCTCTGAGCCGGTATCTAAAAGTGCACGCACGGTAAACTTACTACCTAAATGGTGGATATCAATCAAAGCCGTTGCTAAAAGAATCCGCTTGTTATTGCGAGAGAAGTAAGATTGAACCTGATATGCATTTGAAATTTCAGTGGACTGTATACTTTGAGATTGGGGAATTGCTTGATTCCTCGTGCCAGAAGTTGAAGGCATATCTTGTGATGCTTTTATAGGTGTCAAGTGCAAAAGTGTATGGTGCTTTTGTTTGCACTGCATACATGTATGAACACTTCTACAATCATTTTGCGAATGAGCGGAGGATAGGCAATTTTTACAATACCCTAAAGAATCGACCTTGGAAATTCTGTCCGTTGTATTTAGTTGCAGAAATGTTTGGCATTGCCGAAGAGAATGGGAACCATTACAAACTTTGCAAATATATTTATTTGCTTTCGTATGAAAAGCTTTATGTTTTTCCTTATTTGGATGAGGAGTTTGTCCTTTAAATTGACCTTTTGCTTTAGAAGGAAACTTAATATCGGACACTGTTTCGAGGACACGGTAACGGCTAGTTAAAAATGAATCCATATCACTCCATGACGGTATCTCTCGTGGTTTCTGAATGGATTGTTCCCACAACGACAGAGTATTTTCCGGCAACCGATTAGAACAAAGAAAGATAAGTATGGGGTCCCATGAGGTCGTAGACACTTTATGGGCTTCGAGAATCGACAAGCAATCATTAATCTCCCGCTGTAGATCCTTAATGCTTTTGCCAGATTCAGTTGCAACAGCGGTCAAATTAAAAAGCTTTTTTAACTGTTTATTTACTAAAATTCTCTTATTGTCGTACTGTTCGGAAAGTGCTTTCCACGCTAAATCGAAACTGTCTGCGGTAAGGGGAAATCTTGTAACAATATCATTCGCTCCGTTTCTCGTCTTTGATCGAAGGTGAAATAATTTTTGCACCGAACACAGTTTCGGGTGATTAATGTATACTGCTGTAAACATATCTCTAAACGACGGCCAAGAGATATAATCACCATAAAATATTTCAGTGTCACAAGGTGGAACCTTTATGCACTGTTCTTCACTTAAATTGGGACTAGAAACATGTGATTTGGAACTAACAACTTTCGGAAGACTGTCTTCTTTAATAATTTGTAGCTTTTTAGAAGTTTCAATAATTGCACTCAAGCAACTAATGTAGATATTAGACGACACCCGATATTTAGCTTTGATTGGATTTAAATCTTCATCCGTCTCCGAACGCAAGTACAGATCATAAGACTTTTTAATATCACCCCAAATTTCTTGCAACATTATTTTATGAGCTTCTAAAGAACTAAGTGAATGATCTACCGCAGGTATCTCTTGATAAGCAGACTGAAATTCTATAAGTTTATCCGCCGCAGCGATGAACGTTTCAATCGCAGACATAATGTTAGAAAAAAGGAGAAGAAAACCTCGCCTCAAAGGAATTAAGCGCTAGATCGCGGAAACAATAATATTAGTTTTTTTTTTCTTTAGACGAAAGGCTAATTCGTAACAGTAAATCACTCTTCACTACAGCTTTCAATAAGAGATATTATACTTTCACATTCACGAAAAATGCAACAAATCAAATGAAGTTGATATATAAAAACTTAATATTTGTTAACTACACTCAATATTGCACTAATCATAAAATATGCACGCACCTGTTTACAATTGAACTAATTCTGCTGCTTCTCTGCTTTCCTTCTGCTGTGTTGTGGTTTGGCGATGATTTTCGGATTAACTTCCTTCACGTTGCGCTTCCTGGACTTTTGGGATGCTTAGCGATACGAGCGTTAGCTAGCACGACTGCAATGATGTTAGCAGTGCGAAGAGTTGATTGATGACTGGATTCATGCAATGTATGGTGGTGAGCACATGCAATCTGCTAGTGGCTTGTACTTGTATGCACTTGATGAGATGGACGATGACGATGAGATGAGCAAGATTCGGAGCTGGCGTAAGGCGGAGGCGATGGCGAATAGATCGGTGAGTATTTGGGAGAGCAAAAGGGTATGCCCAGGCCAGAGTATATCCATTAATGAGTAGGGACACTCTCTCTACATATGCATTTCATTCTACCACAAAGCAAAACGCAGAAAAAATCGTGCAATAAGTGGAAGCAGGTCGAACGAATACTTTTTACCTGAATACAACGAATGCTTGAGAAGAAAAAGGTACACAACACATTTTACCTGTACCACTACATACGGCTTGCTGCGTACGACGAACGATAGTGGGTTTTTTCATAAAGCATTTTTAAAGGCGGTAAACTCTATTTCGATGTGTGTACCTTTTCACTTTTATGCAGTGTGACCTGCTTTGCTTTTTGGAAAATGGTTTCATGCTTCGTTTTTATGATTATTTTTTCCAGGAATTACAACTAATTCTGAACTCCTACCATTAATATTTCAATCTAAAATATGAAAATAAATGTTTCTTCTTTGTTCTGACTTCGCTTAAAATAATGCAATCCGATATTAAGCCTAGTAGCAATAGAAATGATTTCATTCCATAATTGCTAGTTTTTATAATAACTGGTCACACTGGCTCTGCAGTGACGATGGGGTAGGTTTTTTCATAATGCGTTTTTAAAGGCGGTAAACTCGAGTGCTTATCAGTTGTGCGAAAGAAGTGAAATAAACACAATACAGGGTGACCCGTGATAGTTTTCGGTGCGAACAAACTACAGTGCAATTGTTTTTGGATTAAATAAAAAATGGGAAAACATATTTTCAAGTGTTTAGCCTGCGCGGTCGGGAACAAAAAGAAAATGCAACTGTAAAATATTTTTATGTGGATAATGGAGGGCATTAAGTTTAACTTTATTGGTTTTTTAGTGATAACTCCTGAAACTATCCCTTTTCTGACTCCTTTTTTGGAGGTGTAATTTTTCATTAAAATCTTTTTACGCGCTGTTTATTTTGCTTTTGTTTTGCTTGTACACATGTAAAATACATATATACGCCTTTTGGTTTTAAAATGAATAGTATTGCTTGTGGTCGAAATTGTGTCCTAAGTTATATTAATCTTTAATTCATATAAATTTAAAGACCCAAACAAATTCAGAAGACAATTTTTGGAAAATGAAGAGCAAATCAATTTCTTATGAAATGCATTTTTTAAGTATTGCCTTTTTCGATAAGTCTTCCAATAGGCGTATTTTTTTGGGAAGTGAGTATAACAAAACCAAAAGTGAGTTTTGCATGTAAAAGTAAAAGTGAGCTAGCTATAGATTTTCAAAAAAATACGCCTGATATAACTAAAAGGATGGCAACAGAATATAAATAGTCTTATTGGTATTTCAATTGACTTAATTGCCATTTTAAAACAACCGAGGAAGAAATAATAAGTTGCTGACTTCATTTCAATTCATTTGTGAATTTAAAAGATCTTTTTCAGCAAAGTAGCTACATGGAGAAAATAGCCAACTGCAAATTTAGAGCTTTCCGGCGTTGAAATAAACGCTTTCAAAACTGAATCTGACTATAAAACTGCTGATTTCGGTAGTGAAAATGCGTTTTATTATAGGCGTATTTTTTTGAGAATCTATAGCTAGCTCACTTTTACTTTTACATACAAAAGTTTTATACTCACTTTTGTTTTTGTTATACTCACTTCCCAAAAAAATACGCCATTTTTAGTATGCTATATTAAAAAAAACGTCAAAAACGCAATTGTGAGTTGCAACTAAGTCAGCAACATAGTGTTTCCTCCATATTTACAGATTTTTAAGGAAGATGAAAGTGCGCATTTAACACGTTCGCCTAAAGAATTTTTAGATGCATTAGAAAGTTTATAGCAAAATAAAAAAAAATAATCTTGAAATGAAAATGTATTACCTACATATTAAAAAATAAATGTGATTGATTACTGGCTGTAAAAAAAATCAAAACAAATAATTTCTTATAAAATGATATGTAGGCACGTGTTTGAGAGCATGACTTTATCAAAAAATGTAATAGAATAATCAAAAAAAAAACCAACAACAAGTATAAATATCTTAGCGTAACACACATGTAATTATAATATTGTATTTAATAAAAATGTATGACAAGTTAAACATTTCCCTTTTGTTAACGGAGCACCCTGTGCCATTTTCCGAAAAAATATTCCTCCTCTTTTCTCTCTCTCTCTCACTACCCACTTTATATATCCGTCTATTTCTCATGTCTGTGTGACACAGTAATACTTGCTGATAAGGAAATTGTCGAGAGTGTCCCTACTCATTATAATGGATATACTCTGGCCCAGGCTCACCGGATGAACTTCGACGGTCTGTGTGTGGAGTGATACGACTGGATATGTTGATAATGAGTCTCTCGTGTGACTTTTGATCTTCAGTTTGGAGATATGCTGATTTTGGCTGATACGATTATAATATTGATCGTGCGGGGCAAGATGTGTGGATCGTCCAGAGTATATGGTTTCTCCGGAGAGCGCCTTTGGGTGATGGTGCGGCGGTGTATTAGAAATGTGGGAATCGTATTCGTTTTGTGTGAATTCCACGCACAATTTACGGATCTTCGACAATTATTTTTGAGAGATGACTGTTCGAAGAGAGTATGATGTAGAGATTTGACGATCGCTATATGTAGGTACATATATGTATAAAGATGTAGGAATCTTTTGTACGGTGCAGTCGATGTGTGACTTCACTTTTTTTTCATGCAAATTTGATACTTTGCGAATGAAAATTTTGATGAGTATTTTAAGAAATACTATTCGGCTTGATGGACCAAATGTTGGGGTGAGTAGCATCCCCTGCTGGTTGCTCGATGATTCCGTGACGTGATGACCAAGAAAAAAAAGATGATTTCGCTTTGAATCGGATACAAATCTTTATTTCTCTTCGTGAGAGTATGGTACGTCTTACCTCGACGAGGTCAAAATCAAGAAGGAGGAGAAATCAAATTTAAGACATGGCTGAGCGGTTTCCGATCTCAAATTGTTTGAAAGCGACCTCTAACAATTCGAGTTAAGAAAAACTGCTAGAATAGGTGCGTTCGAATACTTCATATTTGGCGTGAACAACCGATATGAATTTAAGTAAAATAGACAATATAGATTACATTGAGTCAAAATTTGTAACACAAAGATATATAAACTATAGTATATCATTAACTACAGTCATGATCATAATATTAACAGTAACAGTTCTGACCTATATTGTCAAGAAGAAATTGTTTCAGGAGAAACAACCAGTTAATGGGAGGGAAGTTATATTAGATAACGAACCCATTTCGATCCCAAGCATATTCGCAGTCAGAAGTGCTGACTAAAAGAAACATTCAGTTTGTTTATGCGACCACACCAGGCGCATACACAAAGAATTTATCAACAGATGAATTCTTTGCAACATAAGCAGAATTATGCTATAAGAGGAAGACCTCAAAGTGAATCGACAGATTCTGTTTTGTACTTTCAATAGAGATAGACTTCCCCCCACCAGTGGTAAGGGGTCTTGATCTTCACTCAGTTAAATAAAATAAAAGATTGTCTTGAATGCAAATAAACGTGTACTCTGTTTTATTTTCGAATTTAAATCTCGCGCTTCTCGTGCTCTTTCTTTTTCCTCCTGAGAAGCCGGTGTTCGTCTCTTCTTTTCTGCGCGTAGAGCTCACGAGCAGCTCTAGTCCTTCTTTGCAGCGCCTCTTTGTATGCCTCTTGTTTCGCTGCATGTGCTTGCCGGCACTCGTCGTCGAACCAGGGGTTTCGTTGTGGTGGTCGAGTGAAACCAAGCACATCAGAGGCGGCGTCTCTGATGGCTTTTTGGCAATGTTGCCACTGGTCTTCAATACTTGATGCTGGCTGCATAGAACCTCTTGAGAGATTGAGAGAGACTTGATCGGAGAACGATCTGGTGATCTCTTGCGATTTTAGCCGTCCGACGTCAAACTTCCTCACAGTATTTACTTGTCTTGGCGGTGTTCGGGATATCCGAAGGCGTACCTTGGCTACAACAAGGTAGTGGTCCGAGTCAATGTTGGCCCCTCGGAACGTTCGGATATCCATAATACTGGAGGAGTGCCTTGCGTCGATCGCAATGTGGTCAATCTGGTTGACGGTTGATTGATCGGGAGATCTCCAAGTGCCTTTATGAATATCGAGATGCGGGAACCGCGTACTTGATATGACAACATTTCGCCCCGCCGCGAAGTCGATCAGCCTGTATCCGTTATCGGAGGTGGTGTTGTGTAGGCTGTACCTCCCGACAGTACTACCAAAGATGCCGTCTCTTCCTATCTTTGCATTAAAATCACCTAGGACAATTTTAATGTCATAGTTAGGGCACTGCTCGTATGTCTTGTCCAAGAGCTCGTAGAACCTCTCTTTGGTGTCGTCGTCTTTCTCCTCCGTGGGGGCATGGGCGCATATTAGGCTAATGTTGGCGAATTTAGCCTTGACGCGGATTGTCGTGAGGCGCTCGTTCACACAGTTGAAGCTTAAGACTTCTTGCCTAAGTCTGCCTCCAACGAAGAATCCACATCCAAATAAGCGCTGTTTTTGTTGCCGATAGCAGTCGCCATAGTAAATATATATTTTGGGAAATGATAGCTTAAAAGAGCTTTCTGCTATATTTTTCACAAGAGATAGTTATATGGTTATAAAAGACAAAGTAAGAATTAGGATCAAGCAAAACGCCTACACGGCCGTAAACAATATAGACGTAAAGTTGGATCACTTAAATGCTCTTCAGAGGAACAGAATTAACGATATAGTAAAAACCGTTCCAAATTTATTCACTGAACCTGACGAGAAACTGACCTTCACCACTGTCGTAAAAGGAGATATTCGTACAACTTCAGATACTCCGATTTACTCCAAATTTTACCCTTATCCTATGGCACTCAAAGATGAAGTGGAAAAACAGGTCAGACAGCTACTTGATGATGGTATAATTCGACCTTCACGGTCACCCTACAACTCGCCTGTATGGATAGTACCAAAGAAAGCTGACTCATCCAACGAGAAAAAATACAGAATGGTTATTGACTATCGCAAACTAAATTCCATAACCATTTCGGACAAATACCCAATTCCCGAGATAACGGAAGTGTTATCTCAATTAGGTAAAAGCAAATGCTTCTCAGTCATTGACCTCAAGAGTGGCTTTCACCAAATACCGCTCAAAGAGGCAGATATCGAAAAGACAGCCTTTTCCGTGAACAACGGAAAATACGAGTTCACGAGGCTGCCATTCGGTCTGAAAAATGTCCCATCAATATTTCAGCGGGCACTTGATGATATCTTGCGCGAACATATCGGGAAAATATGTTACGTGTACATAGATGATATCGTAATTTTCAGTAAGGATGAGGAAGAGCACTACCTTAATCTCCAAAAAGTTTTCCAAACTTTAGAGCGGGCAAACATGAAAGTTCAATTAGAAAAGTGCGCATTTCTTAAGAATGAAGTTGAATTCTTAGGATTTGTTATCTCTTCAAATGGTATCAGAACCAATCCAGCAAAAGTAGAGGCAATAATGAATTTTCCACGTCCAAATACACTTAAGGATCTACGATCCTTCTTAGGACTTTCAGGCTACTATCGCCGTTTTATTAAGGGATACGCCAACATCGCAAAACCCCTTACAACTCTCTTAAGAGGTGAAGGAGGCCGTATCTCCAAAAATCTTTCGAGCAAAAAAGCAATACATCTCAACGATGAAGCAATAGAATCTTTTAATAAAGTCAAAAATTCCCTGATATCAACTGATCTTCTTTTAGGCTATCCCGATTTTAACAAAGAGTTTCAACTCACAACAGACGCTTCCGATTACGCCATCGGAGCAGTCCTGCAACAAGACAACAGACCAATCATATTCATCTCCCGAACGTTAAATAAAACGGAAGAATCATACGCTACCAACGAGAAAGAGATGCTTGCTATCATTTGGGCACTGCATTCTCTCCGCAACTTCCTTTACGGATCACGCAAAGTAAAAATCTTTACAGACCACCAACCGTTAACATACGCGCTTAGTAATAAAAACAACAATTCGAAAATGAAGAGATGGAAAGCCATCTTGGAAGAATACAATCATGAAATCATCTATAAACCCGGAAGAACTAACGTTGTAGCAGATGCTTTATCATAACATAGTGACGAGAGTTCGTCCCATAACTTAATCCCTTCTGTCGAAACACCAATAAATGTTTTCAGAAAAGCAATTTATTTTGGAAACAGGTTTTTTTTTTTTTTTTTTTCTTTCTTTTGTCGGAGGTTGTTACTATCCGATGGAGCACTCAGACACAACTACTGGTCCATTGTACTGCCAAACAGACACCTTACATTGCTGTACTTAGTTTTCCCGTCTTTCGAAGAAAGATGAGAAGGAGCTTCAGTGATGAAGAGCTTAGATGTTCGGCACTCACCACGTCAGCCCCAAAGATCCGCCACCTGATGCGAGCAAAGGCAGGACAACTACAGAGGAAGTGCTCCGCTGTATCGTCATCCTCTCCACAAGCAGGACAGATGGTGGTGTTGCTCAAGCCTAGCACATTTAAATGTTTGGCAAAAGCTTGGTGGCCCGAAAGAACGCCCACAAGAAGTCTGCAGTCGATTCTCCTGAGAGACAGAAGGAAAGACGAGGACCTCTTGCAGATGTCCGGACGCAGTCGTTTGGTCTGTCTACACCCAGCACAGTCACGCCAACGACGCTCGTGTTCACGAGAAACCCAAGTATCAATGGATGACCTAACCACAGATGCAGGCAAACCCAACGCAGGTTCAGGTCCTAAGAAATCTTCTTCTGAACCCAACCTGGCCAGCTCATCAGCGATCTCGTTTCCCTGGATACCAGTGTGACCTGGGACCCAAACAAGTTTGACCGTGTTTAGCCTACCGACCAAGTTCAGAGAAAGCTTGAGTTCGAGCACTAACTTGGACGAGGTAAGAGGGTTGAGCAGCGCTTTTAAAGCAGCTTGGCTATCACTGCAAACGCATATGCTTCTAGCCCTCCACCTGTTTGTCACAATATAGCGCATAGCCATAAGGATAGCGAAAATCTCCGCCTGGAAGACAGTCGCATGGTTACCCAAGGGGTAGTGTAGTCTAATGTTCTCGCTTTCCACGAAGACTCCAGAACCAGACCCCTGTCCGGTTTTTGAGCCATCCGTGAAAACACGATGGCATTCCTTCCCTGGCTCTGAGTCTGGCAAAAGCCATTCAGTTGCCTGAGGAAAGTTGACGTGGTAGTTTTGTCGCAGTAGGATTTCTGGTGTCATTGCGTCAGACGGCATATCCATAAGACAGGGGTCAAAGGATAATTCTCGCACAAGTTCATCAAAACTCCAATGCGCGTGGTACCAAAAGCCACCTCTCTTTAACCGGGAGATGGTTTTCAGCGTACACCCCATGATAAAAATATCAAGGGGGGGGAGGTTCATCATAGCATCTAGAGCAGAGCCCGGAGTGCTGGGGAAGGCCCCTGTGCAGCCAAGGCAAACCGTTCTTTGGAGTTTGGCGAAAGAGGCCATAACACGTTTCCGCGAAAGCCTGTTCCACCACACAACCGATGCATATGAGAGAAGTGGTCTTACCATTGCCGTATAGATCCATAGGACCCTTTTAGGAGATAAGCCCCATGTCTTCCCAAAAGCGCCTTTGCACTGCCAGAAAGTCGACAGCGCTTTATCGGTTTTTGATTCAACATGCTTGGACCAAAGAAGTTTTCTATCGAGGATTACTCCCAGATATTTGACTTCATCAGAAATCGGAATAGTGACACCTTTTAGCACAAGTTGAGACAGACCAGTGATATTCCTCCTTCTCGTGAAGAGAACAACCGTAGTTTTAAGAGGGTTCACTGCAAGCCCATTCATTGTGCACCAATCATCGATCAAACCCAAGGATCTCTGCGCCAGAGAGCAGACAGTCCCAAGGTCTGAACCGACAGACAGAACGGCGACATCGTCCGCGTATGCTTGTGTATAGGTTCCAGGAAGATTGAGAGTCGTCAGCAGAGAGTCTACTACCATGCACCATAAGAGGGGAGACAAAACACCACCTTGAGGGCAGCCCCTGTTTACCCCTGTCATGACGCATTTGCCACAATCCGCTTCGGCAATCAACGTTCTGTGCATTAGCATTGCTTTAATCCACAACACCAACGTTTCATCTATACCGTGATGTCTGGCTGCATTACACATGCTATCAAAGGTCGCATTATCAAAAGCACCCTCAATATCGACGAAAATACCCAACGCGTACTCCTTCCGATCTAGAGCACTTTCGATCCTACCAACGAGGTTCTGAAGCGCAGTTTCACAGGATTTTCCGCGTTGATAAGCATGTTGCGTCTCAGAAAGAGGATGCAATCGAAGAGCAACATTGCGCATGTGCAGCTCAACCAGTCTCTCCAAGCTTTTCAGCAAGAAGGAAGACAGACTTATGGGTCTGAAACTTTTGGCGAGAGTATAGTCAGTCTTACCGATTTTTGGTATGAACACGACTTTAACCATACGCCAAAGGGAAGGTATGTAGGCCAAGGCCAAGCTAGCGGTGAAAATTCTTTTCAACGTCGGCATCAGCTGACTAAAACCTTGTTTCAGCATAGCCGGGTAAATTCCATCCGGACCAGGTGACTTGAAACTGTCAAACGATGCAATTGCATATTTGATAGCGTCATCAGTCACCACTCTGGATGCAATATACCAGCTACGCCGCGTGGAGTTTGTCAGTTCCGTAGTGGCCACCGTTGCCGGTACCACTGAAGAACGCGTAGTGATCTGATTTCCCGGGAAGTGAGTCTCCAGCAGAAGACTAAAAGTCTCCGCCTTTGTCTCAGTGTAGGTGCCATCAGATTTTTGGAGCGATTCCAGTTTGCTTGGTCCGTCCCTTTTGAGGACTTTAACAAGCCTACTGGTTGCACTTAGTGATTCGACCTCCTCACAAAATTTCCTATAAGAGTCATTTTTCGATTTTCGAATAAGTCTCTTAAATTCTTTTTGCTTCGATCGATAGAGATTCCAGTCTTCCTCCAAGTTGGTTTTTAAAGACCGATTTAGAAGCTTCCTGGTTTCTCTACGAATACACTGTAGTTCGGTATTCCACCAAGGTACCGGTTTTCTACAGGAGTTTTTTGTAACCGGACACGCTTGTTCAAAACAACGGATAAGGACGCTGTTCAGCTCCTGAGCAGACCTCTCTACCCTTTGTATTGATCTTAATTTAAGTGGAACTTTAACAGAGTTGCCAAGTTCCTCCCTAAACCGTGCCCAGTTCGTTTTTCTCGGATTTCTCCTCTCTTGCGAAGGCGAAACTTCACAGTAGATTTGAAATTCGATGTATCGATGATCTGACAAAGTGCTATCTGGCGATACCCTCCAATTTTTGATAGACTTGGAGTGCCTGTTGGACAGAGTAATATCAATTACTTGCTGTCTCCTGGCTGTAACAAATGTAGGTCGACAACCCACATTGTTGATGGTGATGTCAGACGAGAGGATGAAGTCCAGAAGACGATCCCCACGTATATTACATTTGCTGCTGCCCCAAACAGTGTTTTGGGCATTAGCGTCGCAACATAGGATAAGACCAATCTTTTTAGACTCGCAGTACTCTATGAGCTCAACAACTGCCTTTGGTGGTGGAGGAGTTAGAGAGTCATAGGGAAAGTAAGCCGATGCAACAACAAAGGTTTCCCAGTTGCCGTTTGCATGGTAAGTGATATGTGCAGCAACCAAATCTTGGCCACAGAACCGTTCGATTTTAACTGCCGTGAGGGATTTCGATACAACAAGACATGTCCTAGGTCTCTCGGACAGTTTGTCGTAAAGAACGTGGTGAGAACCGCTCAATTCACTCAGGCCACAGATGCGATTTTTCCACACCCATGGTTCCTGGATGGATGTTATGCGGTAATAAATTGGAAACAGGTAATACGTCAAGTCATGAATTTAAAACACCTTTCCCCAAGTTTAGTAGACATACCATAACCGAACCATCTTACACCAAAGAAAATTTAATAGGAATTTTTAAGCGATTTCTTAATCCAGCTGTCCTTAACGGAATAGTGACCACGGAAGAGGTCATGGGCTTGATTCAGGGAATCTACCCTCTTTATTTCAATAGTTACAGAATACGATTTACCCGAGTAAAAGTTGATTATATAACTGATCAATCCGAACAAGAAAATATTATTCTAGGAGTCCATAAAAGAGCTCATCGCAATACAAACGAAAATAGAATGCAAATTTTGGAAAGATATTATTTCCCAAAGATGAGTGCTAAAATCAAAAACCTTGTTAGCCAATGCACAATATGCAAGGAAAATAAATATGAGAGACATCCCAACAATCCCATTATAAAAACAACACCAATTCCACAATATCCCGAACAAATACTACACATAGACATCTATTCCACCGAACGAAACCTTATTCTAACTGCACTAGATAAATTTTAAAAATTCGCACAGGCGAAACCAATAAAATCAAGAGCAATCGAAGATATACGGAAACCTCTTCGAGAAATTTTATTCTTCTACGGAGTACCGAAATTTGTCGTAATAGATAACGAAAAGTCTCTCAATTCTGCCTCTATCACTTTTATGATGCGAGACCAATTAAACATAGAAATCTTCCAGACACCCTCCTACAAAAGTGAGGTTAATGGCCAGGTTGAAAGATTTCATTCAACCCTCTCTGAAATCATGAGATGTCTGAAAACAGATGGCATCCACCGTTCTTTCGATGAATTACTAGAACGATCCGTCTATGAGTACAACTCATATATCAATAGGAAACCTATCGAAATTTCGAAATGAGTAGACATGAGACAATCGAACGTCTGCGAGCAAAACAGGAAAAAGACTAAGCTTATCATAACAAGAAGAGACAACCAGAAAAGCATTATGAGGTAGGCCAGGCAATTTATGTGAAACACAACAAACGTCATGGTTCCAAATTAACAGTTAGGTATAAAAAGGAAATTGTACAAGAAAACAAACCTTCCTTGGTTGTAACAAAGTCGGGAAGGACGATTCATAAAAGCAATATTCGAAATTGAAAACTTATCTTTTCTTCCCTTTCCCTACAGGTTATTCTGCGCCGTCGTCGCCATTTCAGAAGTCCAGATTTTCGATTACACTAACTCGCAAGTAGTAGCTTTAAACTATGGCAAAGCCAGGATTCAGAACGGAGACTTAAAACTAGTCCACACCCTTGAAATAGAACAATACGAAATATTCGTATCCGAAATACTATCCGTATTAGACAAACACGATTTTTCGCACTTCTCCTTATTCCCTATCCTAAAACATGAACTAACACAAGTAGAGAATTTAATTGACAATATCAAAATTTATAAAGCAAAAAGATCGCTTGACGCCCCCTCATGTAGCTGACCTCCCCGTGGTGGGGGGCGGGCAACATGTCTAGGTTCACCTAGACATGGCTAACGAAGCACACACCCAATGATGACAAAGCGACGAAAGCGAGCCTCGGATATTGCCAAGCCTGTCAAAATAGGGCGCCCTTTGGAGCCAGGCCTGGAGGGTGGCAGTTTGCGAGCGTCTGGTGGTCGGCTTGTCACGCTCGGCAGTCGGCCGGGTTTAACCCGAAACGGCTACGAGCTTCCTGTCAATGGTCTCGCAAACCATTATGGGGGTCAGAGGGTGGATGCGCTATGCACCAATAGGGGCATAAGTGGACTTTCGGTTACTCGACAACGGCATCGACTTAGGATAGGCACGTGGAACATCTCTTCGCTCACGGGAAAAGACCTGGAGCTTGTTGGTGAGGCTGTTAAATATCGACTAGATATAGTTGGTGTTTCCTCAACAAAGCAAAGGGGTTCTAGAACTGTGGACCTTGCGGATGGGTGGAAACTCTTCATGTCGGGAGTAGCACCTTCAATGTCTGCTCAGGCGGGAGTGGGGATACTCACAAGTCCCAGGCTGTCAGGCAGAGTATTGGAGTGGATTCCGTTAGGAGGGAGAGTTGCGATCTTAAAGCTTAAGCTTGAAAGATCAACTCTGGCTCTAGTGCAGGTGTATGCACCGAATCTGGAGTCAGGGTACGCAGCTTTCTTAGATGAAGTTGATGCAGCCCTTGAAAAGGTTGCAGATATGGATTCTTATATCCTGATGGGTGATTTCAATGCTCACGTGGGTGCGGATTTCTCGACATGGGGCAGCGCCTGAAAGGTTTGAACAAATTCCAAATGTTCCATTGAATGTAGAGGAAGAATGGCAGTTGTTTTCAACAGCAGTTATTGCCTCTGCAGGACATGTTTGCGGAGTGAAGCGGCTCGGTGTGACGGCTGGTGGTGAGAAAAGAACTGCGTGGTTTAAAACGCCCGGAGTTCAAGAAGCTATCAGAGAGAAGAAGAAGGCTTTCAAGGTGTGGATTCACTTGGGGGACTCTCCTTCTCGAAACCGGTACATTGAGGCGCGAAGAACTTGCAAATTGGCTGTTAAAGCAGCCAAAGAACAGTCTTGGAAGGAGTTCGGCGAAAAATTGGACCGTGATCACAGATCTGCAAGCAAGGTGTTCTGGCAGACCATCCGCCGTCTTAGAGGAAGGAAGTGGAACATTATCGAAGGAGTCAAATCCAAAGATGGTACACTTCTTTCTAATGAGGAGGACATCTTGCGCAGATGGAGCAAGCACTTTTCCGAATTGCTCAATCCAATTCAGGGCATTGAGGATGACACATCCATCGCCTTAAGCAGGGCGGAAAATAGTCCCACGGTAGAGGAAGTTACTTTTGCGATCAAATCGCTAAAAGCTGGTAAATCTGCCGGAGTGGATGAAATCCGGCCAGAAATGCTAAAGGCCTTAGGTGAAGAGGGAGTCAAATGGCTCTCTCGTGTCATTAAAGTGGCCTTTGAATGCGGCGAAACACCCAGCGATTGGCAGATTGGGGTGATTGTGCCCCTTTTCAAGAAAGGGGATAAAAGGGATTGCTCCAATTACAGGGGTATATCACTTTTAAGTCTCCCCGGAAAAGTCTTTGCCAAGGTGCTGGAAACGCGTTGCAGAGCTGTGGTCGAGGCACGATTAGGAGATGAGCAGTGCGGCTTTCGTCCCGGCAGAAGCACAACCGACCAGTTATTCACTCTCAGAATGGTACTTGAGAAGGCTTGGGAGTATGCTACACCTGTTTACGCTTGCTTCGTAGATTTGGAGAAAGCATATGACCGAGTCCCTCGAGGGAAACTCTCGAGTGTATTACAGGAGTATGGAATTGATGGTTCTCTCTTGAGAGCCATTCAATCTCTTTACACAAACTGTAAAAGCTGTGTTCGGGTAAACGGCGTTAAATCAATACCTTTCACCGTGGGCGTTGGACTTCGTCAGGGGTGCGTCTTGTCTCCTCTCCTTTTCATTACTTATATGGACTGGATGTTACAGCGCAGTCTTGGCGAGGAACGTTTCGAATTGGGAGATCTGAGGATAAGTCATTTGCTCTTCGCTGATGACTTTGTCATCCTTGGATCCTCTCAGACTGAACTTCAGCGCGCACTCGATCGGTTTGTAACCGTTTGTGTTGAAGCTGAGATGAAGGTAAACGTGAACAAATCTGAAGTGATGGTCGTCCCAGAATGCCTGTTCAATGCACTCTGCATGTTAGTGGAGTCCCATTGAAACAGGTCGAGAAGTTTAAGTATCTCGGGGTCTTATTCACGAGTGATGGAAGAAGCAATGCCGAGTTTTCCTGTAGGATTGGTCAGGCTGGGTCAATTTTGAGACAGCTTGGTCATTCTGTTATTAGGAGGACTGAACTTGGTGTCAAAGCTAAGTTGTCAGTCTTTAATTCGGTGTTTGTTCCAACTCTCACCTATGGTCATGAGGTTTGGGTAATGACCGAAAGAATAAGATCGCGGATACGAGCTGCCGAAATGAGATTTCTCCGTAGTATTGCTGGTGTGACCCGTAGAGATCGCATCAGAAATACCAGAATACGTGAGGAACTCAATGTCGAGCAGCTACTTCTCCGGACGGAGCGATCCATGCTTCGGTGGTTTGGTCATGTTAAACGCATGTCCCCGACCAGGATTCCACGACGTGCTATGGAATCCGTACCATCGGGTAGGCGTCCTCTAGGTAGACCAAGGATGAGATGGTTAGATCAAGTCCATAATCTCTCCTATAACCGTATGGGGATTGCCCTTGATGATTTAGAGTCGATGGCGGAGGATCGAGAGCTATGGAGGGTTCACTTGAGCAACCTACACCCGCGACCCACTTAATGGACAAGCAGACCATTGAAAATGAATGAATGAAAGATCGCTTGACTTCATCGGATCCACTTGGAAGTGGATAGCCGGTAACCCAGATCATTCTGATTTTACCATGATGGAGAGTAAAATTAACAGTATAATTGAAAATAATAACGAGCAGGTTATCATAAACAAAGCATATAATGATAGAATTAATCAACTTACAAATATAACCAATGGAATAATTAAAGTTTATAAAACCGACAAATCGTTTGAGTTAGAATTAGCCTTAAGCCTTCAATATAAAACAAAACTATTAAAAGAGGATCTGACAAATGTCATTTACGCCATAGAACTGGCAAAATCAGATATTGTAACCTCCCATATCCTCTCAAAGAAAGAATAAAACTTAATAATAAGTAGAATTAATGAAACACACATTCCTTATGAGAATATTGAAGAAGCGTTAAAATTCGCGGATGTTAAAATAGCATTAAGTTCAAATAAACTTATATACATTGTAAGCATTCCTAAAATGGAAGATATAATTTTTGAGAAATTTATTATCAAATCAATTAGAACAAATAATGCCATTAATAAAATAGATTTTGAAGATATTATAAGGAAAAATGATTTAATATACGGAATAGTAAAAAAATGTAAAACTATAAATGAATTATCTCTTTGTAGAAAAAATCATGTAATAGATATAAGTAACGATAATTGTATTTCTAAATTGCTCAAAAGCATGAACGCAACATGTAATAAGACGAACGATCACCATGTCACGCCTGTGGAGGAGATAGCACAAGGAGTCCTACTTTTAAACAATTTTAAGGGTCAGCTAGAAACGAACGGAACGACGAAAGATCTTCAAGGAACATACGTAGTCAAATTTAGAAACAGTACCATTACAATTAACCACCAGAAATACATCTCGGAGGAGATAGCAAATATCAAAGCTGCGCCTCCACTTCTAAACGTCTTATCCGAGACATCCGAAATAGAAGAAGTCCTGTCGTTGGAATTAATGAAGGAACTCCATATAAACAACACGAAGCAAATTCAGTTAATAAATGGTGAAAAAGAATCACTGAAAACCATAAACTTCTCTCTCTTTGCAGTAGTATTTTTGACCCTATTAGCGGTGTCTAAAGCTTAAAACTAAGAAAGGACCTAATGTCAACATCATCCCACAACCCATACCAATTCAGATGCAGATGCATTCGAATCTCAAAACCGAAGAACAGCCTCCAGAAGTGATAACACATCGGAATAGCATCCTCAACATTCCATTCTACTAATTTGCGTGGACGCAAAAGATCAAGAGGGGAAGAGTTAACGAACGAAGCAGAAACACGCGCAATATTTATTCCCACGAAATATTATCAACCAACAACATGCGCAACATCGATTCCCACAGCGTCAGCAAATATGATCCATGCCATCGAACTATGTCGCTGCACCTGCCTTTCCAGGGAATGCCGACGTCGCAAAGTCAACATTATGTTCGTCAGGCTATAAATACATGTGCCTAGGTATTATTGTTCGCTCAGTTGCTTATTATATTGCTTAGTTAATGGTTCAGTTATTTTGGTGTTATTCTTAGTTATTATTTGTATTCGAAATAAATAAAGTTTTTTTTTATCACAAAAAGTATTGTGTAAAATTAATTTATGCAACCATTTTTCTGAGAGCAATAAGAAATAAAAATGTGGGTGATGCCAACGATGTTTTAAACATGTATGGCACTTCAACCAGTTGGGAAAGTATAAAGTCAAATTTAATTCTACATTATGCAGACAAAAAGAAACGAAACGTCCTTGATAATAGACCTCCACGGTCTTAAACAAACAAATGAGACAATTGAACAATTTTATGCGAAAATAATAGACATTTTTTCAAATATGGTTAATCATATACAGATTCATAACACCCGTAATTCCTGCAAACAATCTATTTATACTGCCATGTGTCTGAATACCTTTCTGATTGGACTTAAAGAACCATTGGGTTTAACAATTCGAGCCATGAAACCGGCAACTCTGGCAGAAGCCCTTGCTTACTGCATTCAAGAGCAGAATACGTACTATATGAAAAATTCTAGACCAACCCCTATGAATACCAAATGAATATTTTGGTATCGTCGAATCCGCAAATTGAACAGTTATTATGTCATATTGGTAGGTATCAGGCACGAAGCGTCGGATGCAGCTGGTCGATCGGTTGTGAACGGACGTGTCTTTCCTCCTCCCGAGGGCTTTGATTTGTGAACAAAAAGAATAATAAAAACAATTTAAATATCTCTAATACTAATTGTGCTACAATGGGCTCTAAGCCTAAAAAAGGTTATCCTTTTAATAAACTCTATCCCATTGATCCGGGATTATCAATTAATAAACATTTGATTTTAACTTCTGAACTTTTATCTACCGAAGACAAAAAAAAAATTATGGATGTCGTTGGCGGCGGCGGCGACGTCCCGTTGCCCAAAGTCAACACACATAAAGATACCCACGCCGTTGGTTTGAGTCAGAGTATATCCATTAATGAGTAGGGACACTCTCCACGTGTTTCTTATCAGTTTACAATTTGCAGTACACATACACGAGAAATAGACGGCACTAAAAGTGCTCTAGTAAAAGAGGGATGGAAGAGTAGTCGAACTATTTCAAAATGTGGTACAGGGTGTGACGTAAAAAAAAAGCAAAATCAATTTGTAGATAATATTTCTTATTGAACATTTTATATCTAATATATATTCACATGTGTGCTACACTTAAATATTTTTGTTTGTTGGTACATTTTTTGTTATTTTTATTGAACTGTTTTAGAATAAAGTAAACCCGTACTCGGACGTAAAATTTGATAAGAAATTCCTTATTTTGATTTTTGCAACAGTTGTAATGAAATTCATTTTTCAAAAAGTTAAAAATATTCCCCTCAAAATTATTTAGGTAGTACATATTTGGAAAACAAGAAATAAATTTTTGTTCAAGATTCTCTAACGAGTCCAAAAATTCTTGATTGGGCCGTGTCAATTTCGCATCTTCAAATTCTTTAAAATCTGTAAAAAGGGAGGAAACGTTAAGTTGCGGACTCAATTTTAACTCACACTTGTGGTTTAGGCGGTATTTTTTTAAAATATAACCTGCGAAATAGTAGAATGCATTATCAATACCAAAGTCCACAGTTTTATAGTCAGGTTCAGTTTTGAAAGCGTAAACCAAATTGTCCTTATTTTGTTTTTGTGGTTCCATCTGCACTTCAATGTCTGGAAGTTCCAGGTTAGCAGTTGGCTCACAGTTTTCACGTGTAATATCTTCCATATACTTTGCCGAAAAAGATCTTTTAAATGAACAGATGAATTGAAATGGAGTCAGCAACTTGTTATTTCCCCCCTCGGTTACGTAAAACAGCAAAAGTGTTTTCCAAGCAATCTTGATTAAGATTTCTTGTTAAAAGAAACTTAATACCGTCTTCTTTTATTTCTGTAAAAATGCCAATTAAGGCATTTATATTCTGTTGCCATCCTTTTATAAAACGCATTTTTTTAGTTACATTTCTAGAATTTTCATGAAAAGTCATATTTTCAAAAAATAAATTCATTTCATGCAAAAAAGTAATTTGTTCCGGGTTTGCGAAAAATGGCCTTCTGAATTTTTTGGATTCTCGAAATTTAGATGAATTGAAAATATCAAATAACTTATCTATTTTGTCAATAATTTCAGCGGTATTAATAGCTGTTGAAGATACAGCACCGTGACTAGCTAGAGTATAAATACCAGCTGCAACTGTTGCACTTATCGTTTGAGCAGCAAGCCTCACCCTCATCTTTTGGAAATTGTTGGGAAAAATGTGCTCATCTGTCAATTTGGGAGCCATTCGAAATGAATTATTTTTCTCCCATAAATAAAAGTTCACAACGTCTTTCCAATTTGCTTTTTTGTTGTCAACAGCAATATCGTACTTCATGAAATTTCGCCAGAATGATTTTAAAAGATGAGGGCTATTTTTAATTGTTTGTCACACGCACTGACACTGAACACCCTTTACTTCGTCAATTGATGGTAATGAACGACTGATAACAATCCAACTCCAGCTCGCCTTTAAAAATACGTGCGAAAAAAATGTAAACAATCCCCTCTACAACCAACCTAAGTAATTAGTATGACCATCTTCTGTGAATTATATTACCTAAAAAGTGCTGGCAATAAAACTTAAAATCGTAAAATATGGTAATTAACGAAGTCGTAGCAAGGCAAAAGGGTTGAATTTCGTGATAGAGAATGAAACATTTCTTTTTCATGTCCATAACAAAGACCATTTAATCAATAACCAATGGGAAAAACTACAAAATTTGTTTTTTTATTAGCAATTCTACGAAAGCAAAGCTGGTTACCTGATCAACCTGAATGGTTGAGAGAAAATACTAATATACTGACATCACTTCAGGTCGCCTTTAAAAATGCTTTATGAAAAAACCCACAATCGATTGTCGTACGCAGCAAGCCCCATGTAGTGGTACAGGCAAAATGTGTTGTGTACCCTTTTTTTCTCAAGCAGTCGTTGTATGAAGGTAAAAAGTATTCTTTCGACCTGCTTCCACTTATTGTACGATTTTTTCTGCATTTTGCTTTGTGGTAGTAGGAAATGCATATGTAGAGAGAGTGTCCCTACTCATTAATGGATATACTCTGGTTTGAGTGAGATCGACGATAGATACATATTATAGAGGACAAATACTTCATTTTATGCTTTGGAGCAATGAATGAAGCCAGCGAAATAGAAGATGCTGATGACACCGATGTATTCAATAGAAAAATTGTAGTAATGGAAGAAAATGTATCAAAATATTTTATCGTTGAGGATGAGCTATTAGACGAAATGTTTTAGAAGATCATTGGCGATAACAAGGAAAGATGCGGGAAGATGCAATTCCTAAAGAACAACAAATTGATACCGTAGAATAAGGTGGTGTTGAAAAGCCCAAAAACAGGGCATCTAATCCAAATGTCAGCCCACTAAAGACTACCTACAAGAGAAGACATAGTATAAGTGTTGCATAATAAATGGAATAAGGGCCAAAAGGATTTTGTGATGCATGTCTGCAATATGATTTAATACGAAAATAAATTATTTACCACTGCACATATTTTTGGTGGCTCGGATGGTTAAAGTACTGTTAGCCGTTCATTCGAGTAAAACAGCCTTCTTGATAAATGGGGTTACTCTTCACATGGGCTTCGCTTTACCAGTTTCAAAATATGGGAGACAGATGGCAGAACTTTCAAGTGATATACCATTGACGGAAACTAATTAACGCTCGGTAGCGCATTTATTGATGAAATATCTATGGTTGGTAGTAGCACGTAGTAGACTTTTAAGTACCTAAAGTAGATACGAGACTTCGTCAAGTCGCAATGAATCCTTAGGAGGCTGTTGGTGATTTAAACCAGCTTCCGCCAGATTTCGACTCAATGATATTCAAAGCTCCTAAAAAGAATGACTTGCGGAATCGAATACTTCAAGGGACCATTTAAAATTTTACGAGTTGACTGAGATCATGCGACAAAGGAACGACGTTCTATTTATAAAGGCTCTTAATGACTAAGCAGCGGGTAATTTGACTGAAGACCATGTTAAGTTTTTAGATCTCGTGAAGTAGATACTTCTGCTGTTCCCAAAGATATACCATTAGCGAGGAATTTGAACAGTTTCAGCGGATTTCGTGCTTGAGAAAGTCAGTAAAGCAATTAAGAAGCGATCCACTTCAGCGCAAAAAAGGCCCTACGAACAAAGTCCCAACTGGAACTAACTCCTACTACCCAAAATGAAATAGGTCCCACCAAATATGCAATGGGATTTAGTTCATAGGTTCGGGAGATAGGTATTTCATTATGAACAAATTCCCAATGAATTAACATTTAAGTTGTTTCGACGAAAAAATAATTCTTATATACACCTAACGTCGCTCTTAATCCAAATCCAACAGAGACCCCAAGGTCAGGGGGCAGCATGCTCCCCATACATATCGCGCTGTGCCTAATGGGAGGTCAAATGGGAGATAAATTTCCGTAGACTCAGTGGTATATGTATGCAACCCCCTGCTTGGGGTCACTGTTAGATTTGGAGGTTGGGAGTAAGTTCATTTGGGACTTAGTTCATAATGAACAAAGTTTCACTATTGGGTTTCAATTCATTCTCATATTGGGTTTTATAGTTGGGTTTTAGTTCCTAAAATGTTCCAAATTTTTTGGGACTTAGTTAATTTTGGCTAGTGGGAGCTAGTTCCATGTGGGACTTAGTTCGTAGAGCCACTTAGATTATTTTGGCTGATGGGAGTTAGTGCCAGTTGGGACCTTTGCTCGGTCCGTAAAAAAGTGATCGGATTTTGGTGGTTTATTAAACGTTGTAAGGCTTAAACTTGACTTGAAATATATGAGAACGACCAATATTGATTTGGAGGATGGTGTCGTTAATGGAGCCTTCTGAGTATTGAAACCTACTTCTAAAACAGCGAATTGAAATATGAAATCGAACATGCCTCGTTAAGATTTCTTTAGAATCAAATCGTTGAATTAAAGGCAAAACTATTAATGGCTGATTTGATTACATAAAAAGTAGTGATCTAGATTAATACCTGATACCTGTTCAGAAAGTAAAATCTATTACAGTAAATACCGTCAATTAATATGTTTTATCATTAAAAAAAAAAGGAAACACAAACAGACAGTTTTTTTCTTAGTTAACACAACTATATGTACTGCTTACATTTCTTAACTTAAGTTCTTCATTTCTGTCTTAGCTTCTACATCTTGTACTAAATATTTTGCCCATCATCAACCCATCTGTTTTCCGGCATTAATCGTCCGGAGTGCAATGCCAAATACTTCGACAGCTTTTCCTACAATTACGCAGACCTCATACTCCACCAGCGTGGTCTGTATTCGCATTTCCGACTTACTTGAAGTGATGAGTCGGCATAATGTAATAATAATATTTGATGTTGGTGTCATCGTCTGCATTGACATTGCAATTCGGAACACCTTGAATGAAGGCACAACACAAGTCAGGGGGGTTATTCCCAAATGCGCGGCGGATCGTATTGAAAGCGATACCTCGATTTCGACCGTCTTCGCTTTTGGTTATTAGTTACAGAATGCTCCCATACCGATAAACATAACGATAAGCAAAATGCACTCCAATCAGGCCACAATACCATTTGACCTGATTGAACTGCATTTCTGCAACCCACGCGAATAAATTTCTAAAGAAAATATACAAGTTCAATAACTAAATTTCACAACATCCACAAATGATTCCAAGAACTTATAATCCGAAACCAAACCCTAAATCAGCAGTACTCATCGATTGACTTGCAATCCCAAACCAAACGCTAAATCAACAATAATTATCGACTGACAATTTCTTGGAATCATAATGGCAACCACCATCCAAAATGTGCGAGTGGATTCAAAATTTTAGAAAGTAAGTACGTCTTAAGATAGATTCGAATAAAGAAACACGTCGTGTCGTTTAAAAAAAGAAATTTAAAAATTGTTTTTTTTTTGTATCGAATCGTCGTCGTGTAGAAAACTGGCGCAGTCGGTAGGACTACCGGTACCGGGTACATTAATATAAATGTATCGTGTTTTAACACTCCACCGATAGAACCTATCTGCAAAACAGAAAAGAAATATAAGATTATTTCTATAACTAAAAGTAACTGGTAGACACTCTACCAACGCGATAAAAGAAATATAAGATTATTTCTATAACTAAAAGTAACTAAGATCAACAAAGTGAACCACCGATCAAGTCAGGTGCAATAGTGCGAATTAAAACAATAAAAGTGTTACGACGATAAAACTAAAAAGGGAAACAAAAAAAAAATTAATCATAATAATAATAAATCATTCTTGAGAAAAGTATCTCAAATCAATTACACAATCGCCAACGAAGACGGCAAGAAAATTCAAAAAGTGAAAAAAAAAATCTCTAGTGAAAAGTTAAGAGTTTTCCAAACGGAAAATTGGCGGACGCTTTAAACACACCAATCAACAATCACAGGATTTTTGCTGACGCAAACACCAGAGCAATCGCTTGTTCCTTTGAAGTCAACTAAGTACATATCATACGTGTTTGTACCTTTGAAAATATTGATATAAAATTATTTGGTATTATGTCTCTAGAAGAAAAAGTTAGGACCGTGCAGGAACAATCTAGGCAACTAACTGACATAGTCAGTAACTTTTTTCAGGGAGAAAATTCAACTTCCTTAAATATGCTAACATTAAATATCGACCCAATTAAATACCTTTCGAAGCTCCCAGAATTTTACGGGGACTTCAAAGAACTGCAAAACTTCGTCGATTTAATCGACAAAATACACCCTCTCATGACGAAATATGATGCCTTAGCGCAAAGTATTTTTTCAGACATTTTAATATCAAAATTAAAAGGAAAAGCTGGAGAAATTATAGAAATAAATAGTCATGTCACTAGCTGGGCAGATATGAAGCAAATTTATATAATAACTTCGGTGACAGGCAAACACCGGTCGAACGCGGTCGAATTCTATAACCATATTAAAGAGATCTTTAGAAGATTTAACGTGAAGCAAAAACAAATGATAAATAGTGATAACAACGAAATCATTGAGGCCAACATTAAACAAAATAAATCCTTAGCGCTAGTTATATTTAGAAGCAAACTCCCAGAACCTATGCGTTTTTTGATCTGTTGTAGGAACCCAGACAGCTTAGAATTTGCAATCAACATTCTATACGAATCAGGATATGCGTATTCAAAAGTAAACACAAACAATCCAAATCCCAGAAGAACCCAAAACCATGAACCTCCCCAACTTAGACACCCTAACCAAAATAAATTATAATAATAGACCCAACCAACAAAATAACAATACAAACCCGCCAAACAATTCAAACAGTAATACTTATAATAGAAACCAAAATTATAATAACAGACCCAACCAACAGTATAACAATACAAGCCCACCAAACATTGCAACCGCTAATAAATATAACAGAAATCAAAATTATAATAATAGAAGCAATCAACGATATAATAACGCAAACGGTAATACTTTTAATAGTAACAATAATAGGAACCAATGGACATAAACACGGTAAAGAATATTTATCCAAACGCGACCAACCCTTTAATTAATCCTAACCAATTAAACACACCGAATTTAGAAACAAATTTGCATCCACCTGTAATGAACATTTGCCCAAACGCGACAACTTCTTTAACCAACCCTAAACACACACAACTTAGGAACAAATTTTCATTTGTTTCATTTTATTTACCGGCTTCAAGAAAATACTTCCCTATATAATAATTCAAACAGAATCATACCTGTAAACCTTTATTGTAGAGCGCCATCTATTGTTAGTGGCGTTAATTGGTTGGAGTGTTGCAGTATCGGCTGAACGCATCCAATGAGTGCAGAAGACTGCACCCAACTTCGGATATATAAAGAAAAAAGAAGGAGAGAAGAACTTCCGGCCTTCTGTGATTGTGCTTTTTTTTTTTTTTTTTGTAAAATAAGGATTTGTAATTTAATCTTGATAAAATACCCTTTAAATTTTATAATCGATACCGGGGCGACACACTCTCTTATAAACCCTGGACTTTGTAATCCTAAATAGATTATATCTCAAAACCCCATAACCCTTAAAACCCTTCAGAACACTATTACAGTTTCTAAAACAGTAAAAATCCCACTATTTGTCGAATTCGGCAATACCCACGACATGGTAGAATTCCTCGAATGTCAATTTCATGACTCCTATGATGGAATCATAGGAAACGACACCCTTCAAAGATATAAAGCAAATATAAATTACGAAAACGATACTTTAACTATTAATAATAGGACTATACCACTTATATACAAAGGAGCTAGCGAGCTACATTTGTCTGTAAAACAGGAGAAAGGGCTAGCCTTTCTAAGAGAACAAATAAATAAAGGGCCCGCCATCTAACGTTTTTTTTTTTTTCAACTAGTGCTTATTTCGCGAATGGTAACACTTAGCTCATGTCTGATTTGACAGATAATTAGTTTTATCCTTCCGCTGAACGAATATGGTTGTGTATACGCTTGAACAACGCTGGGAAATATTGCGACATTACTTTGAAAATCATGGTAATGTTGCAGAATGTGTGCGAAAATTGCGTACGGATTTTGGAAGAAGAGAAGCACCGTCAGCTCCGTATGTTCGTCATCTTGTGAAAAAAGTGAAAGAAACTGGCATCCTCATCGATAAACCAAAGGGTGAAAAGCCAAAAACATTGCGTACACCCGAGAAAGTTGCTGCTGTGGCAGAAAGTGTGCGTGAGGCATAATTGGGCCATTTTTCTTTGAATATGAGCAAGGAGTGGCCGTTACAGTCAATGGCGATCGTTATCGGGCCATGTTGAATGAATTTTTGTTCACAAAAATTGAAGAGGAGGGTATTGGCAACATTTGGTCTCAACAGGACGGCGCTACGTGCCACACAGCCGAAGCTACACTCGATGTTTTGCGCCCTGTTTTTGAAGATCGCATTATCAGCCGCAGAGCTGATGTCGTTTGGCCACCGCGGAGCTGCGATTGGACACCGTTGGACTATTATTTGTGGGGTGCCGTAAAAGATAAGTATTACGCCGACATGCCAGAGACAATTGACGCTTTAAAGGACAATATTCGTGAAGCCATTGGTGAAGTACAGCTGCACCCAATCGATAATGTGCTTAAAAATTGGACCGATCGTGTAGGCTACTGCATAGCCAGCCGAGGCCGCCATTTGAATTAAATTATTTTCCATTATTAACCGGAAGGACTGTATTTTCAAATAAAAAAAAAAAATTGAGAAAATATTCAGTAGTTTTTTTTTTATAGCATTTTCAAAAAAAAAAAAGTTATTTGGCGGACCCTTCAGTATAGGAGACACAATAATACCGCAAGGAATCTATGACGTTGAAAACCGCAGTATACAACTAGACAATAAATTTAACTTTCAAGGAAAAATTAATCTTAACGACAACGACATATACGAAGTAACAGACGAAAACTGCATAATCGAATCTCCCGATTCTAGCACAAACTCCTTAATAGACAAAATTAGAACCTCACATTTAAATTCAGAAGAACACATAAACTATTGAATCTAGTGAAAAAATACGGGAATACTTTCTACCAAGAGGATAGAAATCTCACGTTTACCAATACAATTAAACCTAGAATTAGAAGAACGAATGATGCCGCAATATATAGTCAGAATTATACATACCCATATATACATAAACAGGAAGTTGAGAACCAAATTCGGGAAATGTTAGATAACAACATTATACGACATAGTAATTCATCCGATTCAGCCCCCATATGGATTGTTCCCAAGAAGGAAAATGCTAGTGGCATGGCCAAGTGACTGGTCATAGCCTACCGGAAGTTGAATGAGGTGACGATCGACGAGAGGTACCCGATACCGAATATAGAGGAAATACTTGACAAATTGGGTAGATGTCAATATATCACCACCCTAGACCTCGCGAAAGGGTTCCACCAAATTGAAATTTATGAGGACGATATCCACAAAACCGCCTTTAGTGTAGAAAGTGGACATTACGAATTTCTTCGCATGCCCTTCGGTTTGAAAACTTAAAAGTACAGATGGACAAATCGGAGTTCCTCAAAAAGGAAACCGAATTCCTCGGTCATATTGTGACACCGAAGGAATCAAAGCCAATCCCAAAAAGATCGAATGTGTTAAAAAATACCCCATTCCTAAAACATGTAAGGAAATAAAACAATTCTTAGGACTTACCCGCTATTATAGGAAGTTCATTAAGGAATATTCAAAGATAGCGAAACCCATGACAAAAAATTTAAAAAAGGATGCAAAGATCAATATCTCAGACCCTAAATATCTAGAATTTTTGAAACCCTTAAGACCTTATTAATAAGCGATCCCATTTTAGCAAATCCAAACTTCTACAAAACCTTCACATTGACTACGGACGCTATGTCAGTATTGTCTCAGGAAAAACATCCATTATCTTTCGCTAGCTGTACTCTGAATGAACATGAATTTAACTATAGCACCATAGAGAAGGAGCTGCTAGCCATCTTATGGGCAATAAAATATTATCGCCCCTACCTATTCGGCAGAAAATTCATAATCGAAACTGACCACAAACCATTGACCTGGTTATTTTCTTTAAAAGAACCCAATTCTAAACTTGTAATATGGAGGTTAAGACTGTCCGAGTTTGATTTTGATATTAAATATAAAAAGGGATCATGTAAAAGCAATGACGATGCCCTTTCTAGGATACCAAACATCGATATAAACCTAATCGAAAACGATAATATTCCAACAAGTAAATCATGTTTAAATGTCTTCAGGAATCAGGTTGTTATCGTAAAATCACATTCAGGATCTTTAAGAGAAAATCAAAAATATTTGACCGACAATACACACAAAATTCCTAGACGAACAAACCACATTGACGTTACTCAAAAATCACCTCCATCCCAATGCTTTAAATGCAATTCTAATAGAAGATTAAGATTACTTCAATATCATACAAAATACATACGAAAAATACTTTTCAAACAATAGGAATTATAAATTGATTCGATGCATTAAGCTACTAGAAGATATCACTGATGAAACAAGATTAGCCGAAATAATAGAAACAGAACACTTAAAAAACAACCATAGGGGAATTTCAGAAGTTTTTCAAGAACTAACCCTTCTGTATTTCAATCCAAAATTTAAAACAAGGATTACTCAGTTCATTAATAATTGCGATATTTGTAACCTGGAAAAATATGTACGAAACCCTCGAAAACCATTACTTACGCCAACGAAACCTCTTGAAATAATTCATGTCGATGTCTTCTATTCCCTACAAAGTACACTTTTCCTAACCATTATAGATAAATTCTCTAAACACGTCTGTGCAATTAGAATCACAAGCAGAACATGGATCGAATTTAAACGAGCCATTTCATTTTACTTTACTCAATTTGGGACTGTAAACAAAATCATAGTAAAGGGTTTTTTAACAGGGACGCTAAAAAAGTAGAGCGACAGGGACAGCAAACGACGCCGAATTTCTTGCCGCACTTTTGACATTTCTCTTCAGTAAGGTTTGCCATTTCATGATGGAAAGATATAGGAGGAGACAACGAGTCGAAATTATTAAAATTTACTACCGAAATTCGGAGTCAGTGGCCTCAACTTTAAGAGCGCTACGTCCAATTTATGGTCGTCATAATCGTCCTAGCAGATCAACAATTGAGCGTCTCTAGCGGAAAAATTTGAATCCACGGGCACAGTACAAAATGTTCCCGTGCCAGTGAGACAAAGAAGTGCCCGTAGTGTCGAGAATATTGCTGCCGCTGAGGGTTCAGTTGAAGAAAGCCCAAATGTGTCTCTCACACGTCCTTCTCAAGCGTTGGGCATCTCTGTGACGTCGTTGTGGCGAATTTTGCGAAAAGATCTTGGCCTACATCATTACAAGATTAAATTGACGCAAGAATGGGCTGAGCAACAACTTGAAAATGATTCGGATTTTCATCGAAAAATCATCTTCAGCGATGAGGCTCATTTCTGGCTGAATGGCTTCGTCAATAAACAAAATATGCGGTATTGGTCAGGCAGAAATCCACACGTACTCCATGAGTCATCATTGCATCCCGAAAAAATTACGGTTTGGTGTGGTTTATGGGCCGGCGGCGTCATTGGGCCGTACTTCTTCCGTGATGATCAAGACCGGCACGTTACTGTGAATGGGAATCGCTACCGTTCAATGACAACCGAAATATTTTTGGCCCCAATTGGATGATATGGACTTGGAGGACATGTGGTTCCAACAGGATAGGCGCCGTGCACAACGGACAGGTCGAACATTTTCACAACACACTTGTAGAAATAATTAGATGTCATAAAACAGATAACACTCATCGATCCTTCACGAAACTTTTGGAATAAGCTGTTATAGAATATGTATAACTACTCCATCCATTCCGTAACTGAAAAAAAACAGTTCAATTAGGGGAAGCCCGTCAAGAAAATACAGACAAAAAAAAAGCATAAACTTCTTGTAGTGTGACGCAATACGGAACTCAATGAACGACAACAAACGCTACCACACTACACTGGCCATTCGATCCATTGACACGGAACAACAATACAATGACCTCTCCAGCGAGAGTTGTATAGACATTTCCTAGCAGTAAAGGTTGCAGCCAAGCCAAAGACAGCGGACCTTACTGTTTATTAAAAATTATATACAAAACAAATTATTACAAATAAATATTCATTGGTAAAGGTCGCAGCCTCGCAAAGACAGCGGGCCTTACCAACCAATTAAAACAAATAAGTTTTTTATTCTACCAACCTCTCCGTGAGTTCGCTCTTCTCCTGGTGACAGGAAAGCACGGCGAACTGAGACGATACTACACAAAGAAAAGTAAAACGATAATCCCGATAGATGTACGACAAAGAACAACTGGATGCACTATTCGACCAGCTGGAGAACAGTTATACACCGGACGAATACGTCCCTGAACTCCTGGGCAAATCACAGGAAGTCCCAGAATACATATACCAACACCCAAGGTAGCTGGGCCGAAACCATTTACGATCGAGGAATACTTCAGAAGAAAGAAGATCTCTAGATAATGCTCCCGAGAACACGAAAATATACAAAAGAAACCAAAAACTAGAGGATGAACAGCAGTTAAATTGAGGCCAGAACGAGCAGAATTTCACATGCTGATAACAATAACCAAAGAGAAAGAACTAAAAGCAAGACTAATACAAAAACTGAAGGCGTTGAAATCATGGGCTCAAAAGAAGAGACAATAAACAACCAAATTGACTGACACAGTAAATAACAGAATAATCAGCCCTATCCAGGTATCCGTCTGGCGTTTTGCATTTCAGTATGAGTAAGAGTATTTTTACTAAAATTTTTGACAGCTTCATAGGAATTTTCTTCCGATATTTTTCGACGGGACTTGGTTGCGGAATTTGTTTACGATTTGCAGTGAAGTATTGATAAATGAAAGCAATAAATGCTCCACCTGAAACGTATCCTTTTCTGCACCGTCGTTGCCGCGCGCCGTTACCACCCAAAAAAGCGTCTTTTTCACTGTCAGAGGATTCAAGTTCATCATATCAAAATCGTCGCCAATCTCTGATTCGCCAGTACTGACTTCTTCCATCATTCTTAAAACTCTAGCTTCTTCTCTCGAGTCCATTACGTACTTTAATTATGTTGCAGACACTAAACAAAATCAAACTATTTTGAAGATTCAAATGGACACTGATTACACTTCAAAAGATCCGCACTGACTAAGTCCAGAAATATACATTTGCAAAAATATGCACTTTGAAACGGTTATTTTATTTGAATAAAAATCATAACAACAGTTGGCGTAAATGTTGCAGCCATCATAAAATCATAAAAGTACTTTTTCTTTGCCGTTTTTTCATCACTTTTAGAATGGAAAAAGTGTTATAAACCGATACAATAAAAATTCATAACATGCCTGAGATCATCGTCTAGCGGTATGCTGGGCAGAGTGACCAATTTGGCATTTTGCCTGTCAGATCTAGCAGGAAAAAATATTTTTTAGCTGAAAAAAAAAAATAAAAATCTGCCGGCATAATTTCTAGCATAATTTTACGATCTGGCAGGAAATATAGCTGAATTCTTAATAATTTTTTTTCAGAGCGAACATACTCAAACTGAATTAGTTTTAAAATAGAGACGAGATGAATTTTTCTCAATCACAAAATAAAAGATATCCAATGAAAAAATGTGATAAATTATAAATTCGTTCTTATATTAGGCGTGTTTTGTTGAACATATTATATCTCAATTCATAGCAAAGTAGAGTATAATTTTCAGCACTCAATTATAACAACTACAATCTACATATCATAGTCTTGAATGGTACATTCAATTATTGGTTGTTATTGCATGCTAAAAGTTATATTTTACCTTAGGCCTACTGTCCACGCAGCTGCGCTTCATGCGCAAGTTACATGTTCAAGTATTTACAAAATCAGCAAACAACCCGATGGCACATTTGCCCTTTCAGAAGTTCATTGAAAATTGAACCTTTTGCATAAAATGTAATTGCACTTTTGCATAAAATAATAAAAGTGCAATTACATCAATAATCGATATAGTTTTCACTTCTCTTTTGGTTTCCGTTCTAACTGGAATCCCAAGTAAACAAAATGTATCTAGTTGAGTTGTATTTTGATATCCGAGAAATAAAGACGTTTGCAACCAAGTTGCTATTAAGAAATATTTGTTTTAAATATTCTCCTTGAGTATTTAAGTGGCGCAGTCGGTAGGATCCCTTTCCGTCGAACTAGGGATCCATCGAAATTTTAATCGTAAAACAATCGTAAGAGCTAAAAAAATTGCCAGATTGAAATATCGGTTGTGTTATTTTTAGCGAAATTGCTATAGCTAGTAACTAAAAGTTAACAAAAGAAAAAGTGTAACGGACTACAAATCAGCCGTGAACAGTTTATTTAAAAAAAAGTGAACATTGATTCAAAAACTAAACGCAGACAAATCTTTGACCAAAACAGAAATATGTCGAACGTCGAAGAGTTATTGCAGTCGATGGTAGCTACCATGAGTACGTTGGCTGGTATTCAAGAACATCAACAAGCCAATCAGCAAAATATGCAACAGCAGTCTACAACATCGGATATCCAATATATTCAACCTTTCTCAGGTGAGAAGGGTGATTTAATACAATTTATTAGTTCGGTAGACAACTGCTTAACTAAGGTTAAGAGTACTGAACTAGAAAATGTATTTAAAACAATTTACAACACCAAAATAACGGGGAAGGCGAAAAGTTTCATCTATACATCCAGTCCGACAACATGGGAAGAAACGAAGAAGATACTTAAGCAACAATATCGACCAAGAGTAAACTACAGCGAGATCATCAGTAGCATAAATAATATTAAGGTAAATAATATTTTAGAACTATGTAATAAGTTAGAAGTAATAAATTAATGAAGTTCATGAGTATGCTGCTTATGAAGATAACTCTTACTTACTTACTTACTTATCGGGCTCCCGACCCGTGAAGAGTCTCTGCCTGAGACACTGCAGCCTTCCATCCTCTACGATCCCGGGCACGCTGCTTCCAATTGTCCAGACCAAGCGCTCTGGCATCCGCGATGGCTTGGTCTTTGAAACGGAGGTTCGGTCTTCCTTGTCTTCTCGAACCTGGGGGCTGGGATTCGAAGACCCTCTTGGCTGGAGCATTATTGTCCATTCGCTCGATGTGGCCGAGCCAATGTAGTCGACGTGTTTTGGCTTTTTGGACTACATCCACATCTTGGTACAGCTCATAGAGTTCGCGGTTGTATCTTCTCCTCCATTCGCCCTCCTCGCACACAGGACCAAAAATCCGCCGAAGTATTTTTCTTTCGAAGGAGCCCAGTAGCATCTCTCCCTTCTTGCTTATCGTCCAGCACTCGGCGCCATAAAGCAGAACTGGCAGGATGAGGGTTTTGTAGAGCACACATTTCGTCCTTCGAGTTAGGAGTTTTGAACCCAGTTGTTTTGCCAAACCGAAGTAGCAGCGGTTTCCTAGGGTAATTCTTCGTCGGATCTCCACTAGGGTGTCATTCGTGGAGTTTACGTTTACTCCGAGGTAGGTGAACTCCTTAACTACCTCGAAATTATTGCTATCAATAGTGACGTTTTGTCCTAGGCGGTGGACAGATGCTTGTTTGTTTGTTGATAGCATGTACTTAGTCTTGTCCTCATTTACTACAAGTCCAACGGATTTCGCCTGTTCTTCAATCGCCGTGAACGCTTCTATCACGGCACGCTGGGAGCGACCGATGATGTCAATATCGTCCGCATAGCCAAGCAGCTGGACGGACCTGTTGAAGATAGTGCCTTCCGTGTTGACACCTGCCCTGCGCACTATCTGCTCCAGTACGAGATTGAAGAAGTCGCATGATAGAGCGTCTCCTTGCCGAAATCCGGTGCATGTTTGAAATAGTTCGGAAGAGCTGCTTCCAAACTGCACGTTGCAGCGTGTGTTTTCCAGCGTCGCGCGACACAACTGAATCAGTTTTGCCGGGATTCCGAATTCGGCCATCGCCATATAGAGCTCCTGACGATGTATGCTATCATACGCGGCTTTGAAGTCGATGAATAGGTGGTGGGTTTCGACTTGAAATTCGTTGGTCTTTTCCAAGATTTGCCTCAGTGTGAAAATTTGGTCTATAGTCGATCTGCCGGGCCGGAAGCCACACTGGTACGTGCCGATTAGTGTGTTGCAGAACGGTTTTAGACGTTCACACAGTACGTTGGATAGGATCTTGTATGCGACATTTAGCAGGGATATGCCTCGATAGTTCTTGCAAGACATAGGATCGCCTTTTTTGAAGATGGGGCATATGGAGCTGATAGTCCAGTCATCGGGCATGTTTTCTTCCACCCATACTTGGTTGATGATTCGGTGCATGCTCCCTACCAAAACATCACCACCGTATTTAAAGAGCTCCGCTGGTAGACCATCAGACCCTGCGGCCTTGTTGTTCTTAAGCTTTTTTATAGCTAAGCCAACTTCTTCTATACTAGGTGGTGGAACTAGTTCTTCATTGACTGGACGTGGGTTCTCTTCTTGCCCTATCACTCTCTCTACATGATGCCCATTAAGCAGCTGCTGGAAATGCTGCTTAAACACATCTACTATTCCCTGCGCTTCGGTGACTAGGTTCCCTTCGCTATCTCGAAGAGCCTGCGTTCCGGTTTTGTAGCCAGCAGCCAGTTGCTTAGCTTTTTTATAAAACCTCCGGATGTTATTACGATCGCGCGACTCTTCGATCTCCTTGAGCTGGGAAGCTGCGTAAGCCCTCTTCTTTCTACGCAGGATCTTCTTTTCCTCCCTTCTCCTGGCTCGATACTCTTCTCTCGCTGCCCTTGTTTTGCGCTGCAGCGCTTTCTTGTGTGCATCTTCTGTCACCTTTTTCCTGTACACGCATTCATCATCATACCACGGGCTCTTTCTCTGGGGTGGCTGGTACCCTACGGTGGTTTCGGCTACCTCCTTGATGATGTCGCGATACTGGCACCACTGATTGTTGGCGTTTGTGGTAGGTGAGTGCACAGAGGAGAGTTTCATACTCAGGCCCTCGCTGTAGGCTCTGGCTACTCCAGGTGTGCTAAGGCGTCCAACGTCGAATTTCTTCTTCTGGGCAGTTCGCAGCTTCTTTTCGTTGGACAGTCGAGCTCTGAATTTAGCCGCAACAAGAAAATGGTCAGAGTCGACGTTTGCCCCTCGGAATGTGTGCACGTCGAGGATGTTGGATGCGTGCCTCGCATCGATTAGCACATGGTCGATTTGGTTGGCGGTTCGACCGTCTGGAGAGCGCCAGGTTGCTGTGTGGATCCTTAGCCTTGGGAACCTAGTGCTACTTATCACCGTATTACGAGCTGCTGCAAAATCGATTAGTCGGTAGCCGTTGTCTGTTGTCGTTTCGTGGATTCTGTGCTTACCAACTAATCCGCCAAAGATGTTTTCCTTTCCGACTTTAGCATTGAAATCCCCGAGTACAACTTTTACATCATACTCCGGACAGGCTCCGTAGGCTCCATCCAGGAGGTCATAAAACTCCTCCTTGATAGGATCTTCTGCCTCGTCGGTATGGGCGTGTGCACATATTAGGCTTATGTTTTGGAAGGTAGCTTTGATGCGGATCACAGAAAGGCGATCACTTATCGGCTTGAAGTCAATGACTTTTGTCCTAAGCCGATTTCCCACGACGAATCCGCATCCTAATACATGCAATCTTTTGTTGCAGCTGTAATAAATGTCGCAATCTTTTCTTTTCATCATACCTGATCCTATCCATCGTATCTCCTGGATCGCGGTTATATCTGCCTTGTACCGCGTGAGGACAGACTCAAGTTTTTGAGTAGCACCTGGGGTGTAGAGCGTTCGTACATTCCAGGTACATACTCTCAGATCGTAGTCCATTGACGTTCCGGGTCTGGTTGCCATTTGAGGAGTTCCATTATCCGAGGCTGGTTGTGTCTCTCTCATAACTACTGGTTTTTTCCATGGTCGGGAAGTTACCCCGACGGCACAACCCCCAACCTGGAGGACCAGGCCCTTGTTTTGACCCTAGGACAGCGGGCCGGAAAAACCGATGCCAGTAACCCATTTTGGGATATGAGCGCTGCCGTTGACCCATATTGAGGGCTCCTCCGCCACCAACTCTTTTCCAACACCCTGGCTCAGTATTGGAGATCCCCATAGACCTGGTATCCAAATATGTCGAAGCAGCTCATACAGGGATTACACTGAAGATAACTCAGAAGGTATAATTAAATCAATAAATCAACTATTAGTTATTAATATTAAGGAAATGACAACAGGGCAATTATCTAGAGAAATAAGATCACTATTTGATTTGAGTGAAATCAAAGAGATCCTCTATACGTATATACCTGATACAGATGGAAATCTAAAAAAAACCGTCTCATAAAAGTCATTCTAATTTTAATCCACAAAATAGTAATCAACCTAAAAATTGTAATAACAAGCAAAACATTAGACACTCAGAACAAACCATACAACAACCAAATAATTACATTTGCAATAATCAAGGTGGAAATATAGGACAAACTAGCACCCAAGAATATTATAGAAATAATGTGGGTAATAGATCAGGGGTGGAATCGGCTAAGGTGATTTGTGATAAGTGATAGTCACAATCACCAAAATTGGTCTGCGTAAGGTGACAATCACTTGTGACAATCACATTTTTGTGATAATTTCTTGTGACAGCAATTTAGTTGTCACTTGCATGTCGATTTGACAAGTTCTTTTTTATATTTCAATATTTATTAAGACAAAATGAACGTGTTTGTGCCTGTGCAATTATTTTTCGGATCCGAAAGCGAAAATGAAGAAAATGAAAATAACAATAATCATTTTAGAAATATCCGATTGTTGCGACTAAATCTTCGAAGTAAGCTAAACATACTGGACCTAGCAAATTCAAAGTATGTACATACATACCATCCATTTTCTTTGTGAACTTTTATATTAATAATAGCTTTTTCCAAATTAAATAGATTCATAAAAAATTTTCGACTAACGAAGGATACATTTTTGTATGTCCTTCGGCTATTGGATTTGCCAGCTGGAGTTCGGTCAACTCACATTCCGCCTATTCTCCAGTTAGCTACAACATTAAACTTTCTTGGGAGTGGCGGTTACCAATGGCAAGTTGGTAATGACTGGTCAGCACCAATGGGCCAAAGTACGGTGTGTGAGGTGACCGCGAGAACGCTCAAAGTAATGGAGAGAAAACTCTGTCCCCTAAAAATAAAATTCTTTGCGTCGGAACAAACAAAAAGATTCTTTTATGAGAAGTTCCGGATACCAGGAGGTACTTTTTTGTTGCGCATTAAAAATTAAATTTGACTTTTCTTGCTCTTTTCTACTTTGTAAAGTGATCGGTTGCATAGACGGAAGCCACATCATGATACTTCGCCCATCAGAAAACGAGCATGTATTCTACAACAGAAAAGGAAGACATAGCATTAACGCTATGATTGTAAGTATATTTTTGTATTTATTGTTGTATAGTTAGTGTAAGGCAACTTTATTTTCATTCTAGATCTGTGACGAGAATAAAAAAATTCTATCGATCAATGCAAAGTATGGCGGAAGTTCCCATGACAGCTTTGTTTGGAGACAAAGTGCCCAGAGGGAAAAATTAAATGTGGAATACTGTGCAGGTAGAACGTCATCATGGCTTCTCGGTAGGTACAACACAACTTACATAATATATTTAACACCTACTCATGCCTTCGTTTTCTTACTTAAGGTGACAGCGGCTACCCTTTGGAACCATTCCTCATCACACCATACAGAAGTGCATCAGAAAATACGCCAGAAGCTAATTTTAACTTTGTTCACTCCCAGGCCAGGAGTATTGTGGAGCGATGCATTGGACATATGAAAAGTAATGAAACGATTCAATAAAGAACATTTCTGCCACCGATTTCCAGCACGCAAATCAATGGCAGTCATGCTTTTAACAGAATCGCCTCAATCTTTTAATATGCTTCAATGACTTTATCAAAAATGTGTTTTTTCTTCTAACAGCTCGATGGAGGAGTATTCTAGAAGAAAGAAAGTTGAGGTATTCTCCGAAAAGAGCAACCCAAATAGTGAATGTTTGTGCTGCTCTACACAACATATGCTGCGAGCAAAATGTACCACTCCCGGAAGTGGAAATAAGAAATGCACCACCTGGAAACGTAAATAAGCAAGGAGAGGAAAACAACAACACACAAGGAGTACGAATCCGTAACAGAATACGGGATGACCTTTGGGCTAACCGCCGCCAAAACTAAACAAAAACAATTACTTTCACATTATATACATATTTATTTAAAAAATAGAATAAAATAACACAAATTAACGATTTTAAAAAACAAAAAAAAACACTTCAACGTTATTATTAAATAAATAGAAAAAAAAAACAAAACAAAAATTCACAGCAGTTTACATAAGTCACTTTTCTTATAAAATATCAGTCATTTTATTGACCACATAGCCTCATGTCCCTCATAGCTTTTGCCAGCTCTAGCTCCATCCGTTTGAGTACCAGCTCTTCTTTCTTCAGCTCTCTGTCCTTTTGTTTTTCTATGCACAACAATTTTGCAGACTCTTTTAATTCAACGAGTGTGCAATTTATATCCTTAAGGGATTCATGAATATATTCTAACTTTGTATTTTGTATTTTTATGAATTCCTCTTGCAGCTCCACTTGCTTTAATGCAAGCTCAATTTGCTTGCTGCTACTGGAATCTTTTTTTTTGTTGGGTGTTGGTCTGTTGTTGTTGGTTGGTTGACGGTCTGATGGTTGCTCTGCTTGGCCTTGTGGTTCTGGCTGCATTGCTTCCACTTCTGTCAGTTCTAGGAACTCTTCTTCGAACTCTGTCAGTACAAAATAAAAAGAGTTTTAATAATAAGTAGAAAACACATTTTTAAGCTTGAATACGAACCTTCCTCATCACAGCCAAAGCTTGTGGCCCCCTGGATGCCGCTTACGGATGCCTGAATACCGGATGCCTGAATAATGACTTCCTCCTGGGAATTCAATGGCTGCTCCGCAAACGGCCCTCCACCAGTCTTGTGCAAGCTTTTTTTGTTTTGGACGAGTTTTTTTTGGCATTGTATTTACGTATTGCCCAAACCTAGATATAATTAAAAAACGATAAAAGTGAAATCTATTGGTGATGTATGTAATTCTATTCTTACCCTTTTCCACTCTGCCGTCGACTTTGTTGGTGGCCCATTCGTATTCAGGGATACTTTTAATCTCTCCCAGAGAACTCTGTGGGCATCTCGGCAATTAGCGCCTTTGGCGGAAAAGGATTTGGCCAAATCCGGATGCCTTTCCATAAAATTGGCCATCATCTCAATTTGAATTTTATTCGCTGCATTCCTATATATAATAATAATAGATATTTACATTGTTAAAATGGATATTATTATATTACATACTTACATTTTCCAAAATGTTCTTGTCTTCGTAAATGAATTTACCCGCCGAAAAGAATACACAAAACAAATTATGACACATGTCAGTGTCAAGTGATGCCAAATTTAAAAGAATTTTTTGTGATCACCTTACGCAGATGGAAAATTTTATTTGATCACAAGTGATTGTCACATTTGTGATAATCACAAATCACCTTAGCCGATTCCACCCCAGGATTCAATACACAAATGATGTTTAATCCATCAGGGCAATTTAGAAATAGTGTACAAAACCCTTACCCTATAGAAATTAATTATATAGGACCCACCAATGCTTGCAATCTTGTACCAAATGTTAATATAGCGGAACAAATGTACAACCCTACTCAATTACAAATGATAAATCATTTAAGGCAATCAAGCTACTTTCCACAAAATATCTGTCATCCGTCAGGACAATCAAACAGCATTCCACAAATTGCATGCCCTATGCATAACGTGACCAACTGTACAGCTTTTCGCTGTATACTACAGTTTTTCAGGCAGTCGATACAGCGCGAAATTGTGTGAAAAACGTATACAGCGAAAACATGAGAATACAGCATTTATACAGTTTTTCCCACATGAAAAAATATTAGGTCGTATAGGTATAGTATTATATTAATTAGTATACCGAAATAAAAAACCAAATTACTAGGTGCGCTCCGTGCAATGTAGAGAAGTGAAGGTGCAAATGATACGAGCATATTTGCCTTCTGACCGCGCATCTCCTTTGTTTATTCACTCTTTCTTGCCTGTTGTGCAACTTAATTGGAAAACGAAGCGAATTGCACATGATAAAATCGCGGAAAACACATACATCAGATATTCAAATACATTCGTTTCCTTTACTCCTTCACTGTTCTGAAATACTCTCATTGTCTCATTAGTGAAACTGAAACACATAACCGAACTGGACGTGCTCTTAAATGTTTGCAGCGACAGCGACCACACAAATACATTAATTGTCCATTAAAAAATAAACAACCAGAGCCGCGCACACCTGTGCCAAATTTAAGTGTAAATATACAAATATGTATATTTACTCAGCCTTAGTACTAAACAGTCGATTTTTTCCCATATTGGCCTACTACGTTCTTTGAAATCGACTGATTTCATATCTATCTCTTTCTTGAAATTTGCATTTATTTTAATAATCATTTAGTTTTCCTTTAAATCGCCCCACGTTCTATCCATCAAGAAAGTGATTATTTTGGTTAATTTGATTGATTCTGCCATTCGCAATGTCGAAGTTTAGAGGCAATAATGTTTTCAATGCGAAACTTCAAGATACGTATAAATTTATAAAAAAGACATCGTTGAAATCCGTCGTTGATTGCTCTAAATGTTCTTCGAGATTCAGTATTGCGGCGGGCGGCAGAACCGATATTGAACGACATTTGAAAACTGGGAGCATTAAACGCTGTGAGCTCAACCAAATCTCTATCGACAAATTTTCCATCGACGCTAGACGAAGACATACCAGCATGTGAAGCGACCTGGACCTACCATTTGATAAAAGAGAACTATAGCTTTCGCTCATCAGACTGCTCTTCGAAAATATTTAGAACGTGTTTCGAAATGTCGAAATTCACATGCGCACGCACCAAATGTGAGGCAATTGTTACTAATGTTCTGGCACCGCACGTCCATACTATGATCGTAAATGAACTGGAAAAATGCAGCTTTGTTTGTATATCAACTGACGCTTCAAACCATGGGAGCATCAAAATTTTTCCAGTTGCCGTACGCTATTTCTTGCCCACTGTTCGGATTCGAGTACGATTATTGGAATTTTCAGCAGAGAAAGGCGAAACATCTGAAATTATTACCGCTCTACTGATGAAGACCGCAAGAAAAAACAATATATTGAAGAAGATAGTTGCTTTTGCCGGCGAAAATGCCAAAACGAATTTTGGTGCCGAAACGCGTGGCGGTCAAAATAATGTGTTCGCCAGGTTGAAAAAGGAAATTCCACACTTGATTGGTGTTGGCTGCGCTGCGCACATTTTCCACAACACAATGAAGTACGCGTGCGACGCAATGCCATTCGATGTTGAAAGCACGGTCGTGAAAATATATTCGCATTTTTATATATACGCGGTGCGAACCGAAACACTGAAATCATTCGTTGAGGAGGCCGGTGATCAGTATATGAAGTTGCTTGGGTATGCAAAAACTCGGTTTTTAGCGCTTGGTCCAGCAATCGGTCGCATTTTAAAACTATTTGATGGATTAAAAGCGTATTTTGAATCCCTTCCAGGGAAGTCCGAAGCAATGCTGAAAAGTTGCTTCAAGGATCCCAAAGCGAAGTTCTGGTTACTGTTTATAAAAGACCAGGTAATAAAATGAAAAACAATAGTTTATTTTATTTTTTTTATTTTCTCTCGGGCACCACATTTTTTTGTACTAGGTTGAATATTTTCACTCAACCGTATTGGCAATAGAGAGTGACAAAGTCAATGCAGTTGAAGTCCAAATCTCTGTTGCCGGACTTAAATCGGAGATGCAATCACGAAAAACAGATGGTTTTCTGGGGTCCGAATGCGCTGCTGAAAAACGAGCACTTAATGTGCAAAAGGTCGAAACAAAAAGCATCCATAAACTCATCAAAACATTCTATGGTGATTTTTTTTTTCAAGTTTCTATAGGTTGATTTGACTAAAATGTTATTTTAATCTAGTTTGCGCTACTCAATACCTAGATCTGTGGATGAAACCGATGCAAGAAATGAAGTCATTTGCGTGGGTACTGTTAACAAAAGTACCAACATGGGATGAAGTAGATTCTTTGATGAACGAATTGAGCAATGCGAAACTGTTCGGCGCCGAGAATTCAGGAAAGTTGCACGAGTTACACAATTGCGAGTCAGCAAACTTGATGACGGAACATTTGTGTTGCTTCGCAACCCATAAATCGCCAATGTATCACTTTCCTATAGGAACTTCCAAACGTTCGAAGGCCATAGGAAATTGAATGCATTGACATTGTTGACTAAACCATAAATAAATGCCAATGCATCACTTTCCTATGTGAACTTCCAAACGTTCAAAGGCCATGGGAAATTGAATGCATTGACCTTACATTACAATTATGAAAAAAGAGATATTAATGCCATTATGTGTCGGGCATTGGAGTAGAATAGATCTTAAATAAAAGTTCGGAAATAAGAAAAAACGAAGAAAATTTGTTTTATTTCTTATTTAAGTGGCGCAGTCGTTTGTTCGAACCGGAATAAATAAAAAAAAAATAATATTTTTGTTACTAAAAATCAGTGCAAATTAAGTTTTTTTTTGGTTAGTAAAAGTTGGTGTTTCCCAGAACGGCAAAGGGATGAGGTATTTAGGGCAATTTATAATACGAAAATTGTCGGAGCAGCGAAAAGTTTATTGTATTTGACACCACCAACATCATGGCAGACCGCCAAGTAGCAACTTATTCAACACTTCCGGCCAATAATAGACATTAACATCGTACTAAGCAAAATTAACAACCTTAAGGTAAATAATATCTTAGAATTATGTAATATAATTGACTATATTTTAAAAGAATGCCATGAATATGCCTTATACGAGTCAAACAATTTGGAAATTATTAATTCGTGTAAGCTGTTATTAGTAGCTGAAGTTAAAGAACTAAGTGTAGGACAATTATCCAGAGAAATAAGGAATAATTTTAATTTAAAGAGTATATTAGATATCCTCCGGACATATATACCAGATAGTGAATGGAATCACAATAAATCAAATTATGCCACAAACCAGTTATAGAAACATAATAGACAGTTCAACGGCAGTCCTAATCTTAGGCAACAAAATATGTACCCACAAGACACTAACCAATCTAACAACAATAACAGACAAAACATTAGGAATATGCAACAACCCAATCATTATTATTTGAATAGAAATAAAGTAGGCAATACTACACAAATGATGTTTAATCCATCAGGGCAAGTTAGAAATAGGGTACAAAACCCTTGCCCTATGGAAATTAACAACATAGAACCCACTGATAGCTATAATCTTGTTTCACACCTTGGTATAACAGGACAAATGTGCAACCTTCCCCAGTCCCAATTCCCAAGTTATCCATGTTCATGTCAAGCAAGCAACCTTCCACAAAATATTACTTGTTCATCAGAACAATTTAATTACATTCCAGAAGTTACATGCCCTATGCATGTTAATAATATAGACCCGACGGATTTTCGGAATTGAGCCTCGGGAATAAAATTTACTGTAATATTACGATCAACGGCAAAATATATAAGGCATTATTAGATACAGGGTCAACGATTAGTCTTGTAAATTCTACAAGAATTAATTGTGAGATGTTTGGGGTACTAGAAGAAAGAAACATTACACTAAACACTATACATACTGCCACAAAAGAATTAGTTCAAATTGTTTTTACTGAGACACCTAAAGAATTAAATGGTACAAATTACCGCTTCAGAATAAAGTCTACGATTTTCTAATTGGAATGGATTTTATAAGCAAAAATGTAGATGAAATTAATATGAGGAATAAGTTTATGAAATTAAACAATACAATCAGGGTGAAAATATATTCTGAAGACTATGAAGTAGTTGAATGTTACGAATTAAATAATGACAGAAATAACGAAATAGATTTATCTCATTTAAATCTGCAAGAAAAACAAAAATTAAATGATCTTCTTAAACGATATCGAAAACTAATTTACAAAGAAGGAGATCAGTTAACTAATACCAACACAATCATGCATGAGATTAAAACTATACTACTGAACAGCAAATAAATGCGAGATTGTATAGACTACCACCGAAACACGAAGAAGAAGTTAGGAATCAAATAAATGAGATGGAAAAACAAGGCATCGTTAGACAATCGAATAGTAGGTATGCATCCCCAATAGTAGTTGTACCAAAAAAGTTAGATAGTTCTGGAAAACAAAGCTTTAGGATATGTGTAGATTACAGGAAATTAAACGATATCACACTAGATGATAAATTTCCTATACCTAACATAGACAGTATGTTAGATAAGCTAGGACGAGCCCAATACTTCACGACCTTGGATTTGGCCAAGGGATACCACCAAATAAAAATTCATCCCAGAGATATCCATAAAACCGCATTTGTAACTCCAAACGGTTTGTATGAATACACTCGAATGCCTTTCGGCCTAAAGAATGCTCCGGCAACTTTCCAAAGGCTGATGAACGAAGTATTGAGGGAACACATCAATAAAATCTGTGTGGTATATCTAGACGATATACTTGTATTTTCAACTAGTTTAGAAGAACACCTTCAGTCCCTGGAACTAATTTTCCAAGTCCTATCTAAACATAATTTAAAAGTTCAATTTAACAAATGTTCATTTTTAAGCAGAGATACTGAATTTTTAGGTCATGTCCTAACTAAAGACGGCATGAAACCGAACCCCAAGAAAATTGAATGTATTCTTAAACTTCAAATACCAAAAACCGAAAACCAATTAAAAGGTTTCCTCGGAACAACGGGGTATTACAGGAAATTTGTAAAGGACTACTCAAAAATAGCCTATCCGATGATTAGATACCTTAAAAAAGATAATAAAATAAATATAAATGATCCCGAGTATATTCAAGCATTCGAAACATTAAAACATTGCATTGTCAACCATCCAATACTAAGATTTCCAAGATTTGATAAGCCTTTCACATTATTTACTGACGCCTCGAACTATGCAATTGGTGCCGTCTTAACCCAAGAAGGCCAACCAGTATGCTACGCATCGAGATCCCTTAACGATAATGAAAAAAATTATTCGGCAACAGACAAGGAATTCCTTGCCATTGTCTGGTCAGTAACCTATTTCAGACCCTATCTATGGGGAAACAAATTCAAAATAATAACTGACCACCAACCAATTAAATACTTGAATAGAAAATATAGCGGAAAAGAGTTTTCACAAAGAAACCAACGGTGGCTATTAAAGCTATCAGAATTTAATTACGAAAGGGAAAGGAAAATAAAGTGGCAGATTTTCTGAGTAGAATAGAGAATGTTAACAATTTAGATAATGACGATAGCCAATCAAATATGGCTACAGTTCATTCGGTAGCGGAACAATTATTAGATCACTTTCCAATTAAGGAAGAAATTGCTAATAAGTATAACACCCAATTGATATTAACTAATAGCGTTATCAAAGTATTGGAAACAGTTCATGCTAGAAGAATAATACAGGTTGATATGACTAAAAATCAGTCGTATTGGAAAGATTTGTTTATCAAAACTATAAAGCCAGGTAAAGTAGGTAAAGGGTGATTTTTTAGCTGGTTTGGTTTTGGCAACACTGGTTTTGACAGCTGACGTGTGTTTAGTACCTTGTGTCACTGTCAAACAGCTTCAGTTTGGTTTGCAATTTAACCATGGATCGTCTTACAAATGAACAACGCTTGCAAATTATTGAATTTTACTATCAAAATTCGTGCTCGGTTCGAAATGTTCATCGCGCGCTGCTTCCATTTTATGATCGGCATTCTCGACCTTCTGAGCAGTCTATTCGGAAGATTGTGACCAAAATTCGCACCAAATTTACTTTGTTGGACATTAAACCACCAAAACGTTTACGTACTGTGCGTAGTGAAGAAAATATTGCGGCCGTATCAGCTAGTGTGACAGAAGACCGCGAAATGTCGATTCGGCGCCGTTCCCAGCAGTTAGGCCTTTGTTACAGCGATGATAACAAACTTTTTTTTGCCCGAAATGGAAGTTCTTGACTTGCATGATATGTGGTTTCAACAAGACGGTGCCACATGCCACACAGCACGCGAAACAATGGCGCAATTGCGAGGCGAGTTTGGTGAACAGTTAATTTCACGTTTCGGGCCGGTCAATTGGCCGCCTAGATCGTGCGATTTGACACCATTAGATTATTTTTTGTGGGGGTATGTCAAGGCTAATGTGTATAGGGACAAGCCCGCTTCGATTGACGCACTGGAAGCCAACATCCATGCATTCATTCGTGAGATACCGGCCGATATGTGTGAAAGAGTATGCCAAAATTGGACTCAGCGGATGGGCTACCTGAGACGCAGCCGCGGTCAACATTTGCATGAAATTATCTTTAAACATTAAATTGCAAGGTTCAAACTATCGATTCAAATAAATATTTCATTCATTTTTTCGAATTTTTTGTGTTTTTTTTTTTAAAAAGTTCTAAACCTCTTAAAAAATCACCCTTTATATACACAGATCTATCATATTCTGAGTAAAATAAAATTCAACAAACACTGATAGAACAATTCAGCCATGATAAAAGTATCTCATTTATAAAATGTACACTTAGGGCAAGAGAAATCAAATCACATGACGAATTACGTAAACAAATATCTGCATATCACACCAAGGAAAGCTTTCATAGTGGTATAATCGAAACGTACAATACACTAAAAACTCAGATATATTATCCAAATTTGTTTACAGAAATACAGATGTTAATAAACAATTGCCGAAATTGTTTAGAAACCAAATACGAAAGGAACCCGATAAAACCCAAATTTAATATAACAGAAACTCCTGATGTACCAAATGATATTTTACATATGGATGTTTTTTCATTCCAAGGGCAATCATTCATAACCTTAATAGACAAGTTAACAAAAATGGCATATGCATACCATTTACCTAATAAAAACTGTTTGAAAAGGATAGAAATATTAGAGGAACATTTTTCCAAATTTGATAAACCAAAAAAAATCATCACTGACAACGAATTTAAGGCGAATCAGTTGATAGAATATTTAAGAAACCAAGCAGTTGAAATACACTTTACAAAACCTAATAACCACACAGGAAATGCTGACATTGAAAGACTGCATTCAACAATCCAAGAAAAACTTGTTAGTATCAGAGACACAACACTATCTTTGATCGTTAAATTACATAGGGTAATACAAAATTATAATAACGGATATTATAGCACTATTAAAATGACACCCCAACAGGCAAAGAACACTGACCACAAAAAACTTAAACAAACTATAATTGCAAACAAAAACAAATACATTAGTAAAGCAAATGAAGTTAGAGAAAATTACACAGAAAATAGGAACATAGCACCATTAAAAAACTATAAAAGACTTAGACATAAGTACGAACCAAGATATAGAATAAGAAATATTTCTAATGAACACACAACAAATATTAAACGTAATCGTAAATTTGCAGATATTGTTCGGGATGCGAATACTACTAACAACGAGCCAAACAACACAGAGTTTACTTCAGGTAATCCCAATTAATGAAGAAAATGGATACACAATAATTAGATTACAAGAGGTAGAAATTGTTAACACAACAACAACAATTCTGCATGTTATTAATCCATTAGACATCGACCAAATAGAAACTAACATCCTAAATCTGGACATGGATAATCGGCCCTATCATGGTATCCGTTCGGAGAGTACTTTTCTCCGCAACGCAAATCGAGTCGGATACTAAATTTGCGTTCAAAGTATCCGTTTTCCGATCATGCATCAACGCATTTTATTCACTAAAATATTTCCGAGGTGAACAGATGTCGGAGACAATCGGAGAAAAATTGACGTGTGGCTGTCAAAACCAGGTGCAAAAAACGCAACCCATCGCACTGAAACGTAGACTGCCGGTGTGCGTTACGTATTGTCGGAGAAACGTTCCGAACAGCTTATCGGAACGATTACCATGAAGCAAAATTCTCCGATTCGTACAAAATCGGAGAATTTTTCTTTCGGAACGGATACCATGATAGGGCCGAATATAGAATTATTAAAGTTAAAAATTGCACATATTAGAGCTAAAATAAGAACCATTATACCACGTAATAATAGACAAAAACGGGGATTGATTAATTTTGTGGGAACTGTACACAAATGGCTGTTTGGAACTATGGATGATAACGATAGGTAAGAGATTTTAGAACATCTAGAAGTTAATAACAAAAATAATATCAACTCTATTAATAACTTAAATAAACAAATATCAATAAACACACATTTTAATAACACCTTTAATATTCTTCGAGAAGCTATAGAACAAGATAGGCATAAAGTAATAACATCGTTAAGCGTTATTACAAAAGAAAATGTTGATATAAGAAGACACACTTTATATTTAGACCAATTACTTAAACTCCAAATTCTAGAAAATAAAATCGAGCAAATTCAGGATAATATTGCCTCTGCGAAGAACAATTTTATTCATCCCAGCACATTTACAACACAAGAAATAGAAATATATAAAATAGTTTTTTATAAACTTAAGCTTATTAAAGTTAGGAATATTACAATACAATAATGACTCATTAAAATCCCCAAAAACCATATTAAAGTTGATTTAAAATTAATAGAACCTTTACCAAACACTGAAATAGTGATGAGACTGCTATTAATCACTCTGCTATTTCAATGAGCAGATAGCAGTTGCTATTGCTCTTCAATATACCTGCTCATATCTGACCGAAATCTATTTGCTCTGACCGGAGAAAATTTTGAAATCTGGTCTAACCGTTTTTTGACCGGAACGAAAAATGTTTTTAACCGGAAAACGCTTTTTGGGCCGGAAAAATAAAATTGCTCTACTGACTATAAATAAAGATAGATTTTTATAGGTAATTTGAATAAAACTTTGCCATACATTACGAACACGCTCCCAAGTTCAAACAGAAACCAATTTACTGCGAATATTGGAATGAACACATGGAATTCTGCTTCGGGAGAGGGGTAATAAATTATCTTATATGCTAATTTTTTGACATTTTCTTTTGCTAGAATGTTGAAGACCAAATTAAACAATGCATTTCAATTAAAAGTGTCAAATTTGATAAATCTTGGATTAGAGTTTGGTGAACTACTCTTTTCAAGTGTCTGAAAATTATCCGAGAATAATTATTTAACGTCTTTCCATGACTTTCATTTCCATTAACGACTTGTCTACAAACAAAATCGAGGCGTCATTGCAATGAAATAAAATTTGACAGGCAAAAGAATATTGAAATCGGAAACACAAACAAATTTTATAGTAAAGTCTAAGCCGACGGCTGGACGCCCTCACTCTATCAATGCAAATATCAAATGCAGATTTATATCGAAAGCACAATGAAACGAAAAAGAACCTTTATGCTCTGCCCAGGCCATGCCAGAATTATTTCTGAAAATGGATTTTCTGCGCATTTTCTATGCTATCTTCCTGCCTCGCTGGACATTGGAAGACGTTGTATGGTCATGCACTAAAAGTGTATTTCAGGACTTAAAACAGGTCATATAAAATGAAAAATTAGTTTCAGTAAATTTTAAACAAATGAAATAAAAAACAAGTTTACAAACTTAAGATTCACATATTATAAAAACGTTTTTTCAACATGGATAGTTAACTTTTGTTTTATACTTTTTGTAATTCATATTATGTTACCACAATCTATTTTTGACCGGATTTCTGGTCAAAAACTCTGATTTTGGCTTTTGCCGGAATTTTTAACCGGATTTAGATAATAAAAATCCGGTCATGTGGTCAGATTTGACCGGATTCACTTTTTTTTAGTGGCAAAACTGGTTGAGACATTAACATGCTCTCTTATTCGCTCACTGCTTTTTCAACCACTATGTTCAAAGAAGCTAATAGCATTCAACTGAGCAGGTGAGCAGTGAGAACCCATGAACACTATAAATGCTCACTGCTCATCAGTAATCACTGCTCAGAGATCACTGCTCCGTAATCACTGCTCAGAAATCACTGCTCAGCAATCACTGCTCAACAATCACTGCTTTTTCAATCGCTGTGACTGTAGTGTGTATTGTATGGTTATGATATGCTCCGTTGGCTGTTCTTGCAATGTAGGGAAATGGGGAAAAAAGTATATATTACGATTTATGAATAGGTAGAGTACCTACAATAAAAATTCGATTTACTCGATTTCATTGTCAGGTAAATATTTTTGCTATTTTAACGAACTAATATGTTTTTTGTTAAAACCCAGCAAGGGATAGGGTTAAGAGTATATGCGAGATGCGAACGATACCCGTACAATGTGCAAGTATGTAATTTTAAATTTTTAAATATATCTTTAAACCAATAAGTGGGGTTTAAAAAAGTGTACACAATCTTATGTATATTTTCTGACGTTAACTGCTATCTAAAGAGTGATTAAATAGCTGCTATTGAGAGCAGCTATTTTTGTATACTGCTATCTGCGATCGCTGCTCATTAAAAATAGCTCTTTAGCACAACCCTACTTTGAAATAGATGAGCAAAATGAAAAATTTGTAATAATTGGAAACAAAATGTTAACTTATAAAGAAAACACTATGTTAAGAGATTTAAGAACCAGTAATAGCTGCATTTGGAACAATGACTGTAAAATGAAATATAATAATAAAACAAAAATTGAAATAATTGATGATGAAACATTGTTAGAAAAAAATGCAGTACAAGATAAACTAAAACAAAATTGCGACGACAGAAACGTTACTGTAATAAGGAATAATTTAATTAATTTTTACAATTGTACAATAGAATTATATAACGAAACTTTTTATAACCAGAAGATAATAGTTCACGATAAGTTTTTTTATCCAAATAGACATTTTAATAAGACTCAACTAAAAATGATTACCTTTGATGGTATTGCATACTCAAATTTTGAAAACCTTAAAGAAATAGAAATACTAAAGTTCCATAGAAATATGGCATATGGATTCAATATAACAGTTATTGTCATACTAATAATAAGCAGCATTATTCTCATATTATGGCTTAAGAAAAAAAAATGTTAATATAAAAGTTGTTAATCAAAAAGAAGTAGTAGAAACGAAAATTCAGGAGAATTTTAAACCAAAAAGGGGAGAAGTTACATGTTCAAGTATCTACAAAATCAGCAAACAACCGGATGGCACATTTGCCCTTTCAGAAGTTCATTAAAAATTGAACCTTTTGCATAAAATGTAATTGCACTTTTGCATAAAATAATAAAAGTGCAATTACATCAATAATCGATATAGTTTCCACTTCTCTTTTGGTTTCCGTTCTAACTGAAATCCCAAGTAAACAAAATGTATCTAGTTGAGTTGTATTTTGATATCCGAGGAATAAAGACGTTTGCAACCAAGTTGCTATTAAGAAATATTTGTTGTAATAATATTCTCCTTGAGTATTTAAGTCGCACGCTTTCCAGTTTGTTTTACACTTGCTTGCAGTTTCCTCGCAGCTTGCATATAACCAATCGAAGCTCTGTCCAGGAAGCAGCAAAGTCGCATTTGCAACTACAAAAATGAGACTTTTCCACTCCGTGGACAGAGCTTCGTTTGTTTATATGCAAGCTGCAAACAAAAGTACAAAAGGCCGCAAATGATGAAGCGCAGCTACGTATACAATAGGCCTTACTTTGCTGAGATAGACGTTCAATAAAACACGCCTATTGTAAGACAAGTGGGATTAGAACAGATTTAAAACGACAGCAATTATGAAAATTATCGTGAAAGTTACACCTACGCTTGAAGAAGTTCTTAATGATCTCGAATTTTATTAAGGTGAACGGTGAACAGAACACACATAATGTAATAAAAATGTCTGTTTTACAGACTTAATTATGAGTTTTTTGTATTGAAGTACCTACAATCCTACATGTATTTGGTTTTCTTAATTCTTTTATAAAATAAAATGAATTCCGAACATTATTAATTTAACTTTACGATTTTTTTTAATTTAGCAGGCATTATAGCAGAATCCAAAAGCCAAAAAAATGTTTAGCACTTTTTCTAGCAGGATTCGGCTTGAAAAAAAATCTGCGAAATGCTAGATTCTAGCAGATTTAAGAAAATAATTATAGTCACTCTGGTGCTGGGACATTTCACAAAATTTTGTATTTACTACTGGAACAGCAGGTTTCACTGCGTATATAATTCAATGAAAAAGATGACGGCAGTTGCTGCTTTGCGTTATAGAGCACAATAAAGTTGGACGGGATATGCCGCTTTGTCCCAGCAAAAACGGCAAAATTGGACGGCATATGCCACTATGTCCGCGAACGTGTTAATAATTCAAACCAAGCTTTATATTCTTTCATCACCACTACATAATACAAAACTTACCCTAAATCTCCAGATTAAGCTAAAATCTCGATGTAATAAATAATATTCAACTTGTAGACACAATCTTTTATTTTCAAATTAGCCAGTAAAACAAACAACTATTTTTATTTTAGTAAAAAAAAAACTAATTTAAATACTTATACCTACATACACACAAGTAACAAAATATTTAAAATGATTTGTTTGTAGCTAACAATTAAAATGACCAGAACAGTGGATTTTGAACTTATAATTTCACTTAAAATGTGCACTACGAATGTACATTATGTATTATACATGTACAGGTACACTGCTCTAAAGTGTCTTTCTTTATATTTTGTCTATGTTTTTATTTGTTATATTAATTCATGGATGTTGCTATTGATTATTGCATGTGCTGTTTTGCTAACAAAGAATTAGTTAGATCGATAACAAATTTAAAATCATCTGTACTTTTTGTACTTTTTTACCTTAATTAATTCAGACCTAAAATAAGTTCATTTTCTATATTCTGGATATAGCTGATGCGTTTTTATGGGTGCCGGTCTATTTGACAAAATTTATTTCGCAAAATTTTATTTCGAATTTATCGAAATAAATTTAGTTTATCTCGCAATGTTTGTTTCGCAAATTCCCATTCCGTCTTTGAATTATGTTGCTACGTGTTTATTACGCAAAGTTTTTCCCGCGCTTTTCCATTTCGCTTATTATTATTGGTTACTGCTAATATTGGTTTCTATAAATTAATTGGTGAAATAAAAAAAGAGACAAAAAATGTAGAACTAGCCATTGAGAAAATTAGCAGAGGTGATGATATTCCACAAAAAAAAAAAGATGACTATTCTGATCTTGGCTTATTAAAAGCACTTGCCTCTAATATAAAACTATGTATATTAATTTGTATTTATTATATATTTAATGTTCATAATGGGTATTCTTTATTTTTGTTAATAAATTTACGCCGAAATAGATTGTAAAACAAAACATTTCGCGAAATAGCACAATGCGAATAAATCACAACGTAAGATAAAAATTTGCGAGATGACAAATGCGAAATGATGTTCTTGCGATACGATTACAAAGTGAAATGAAAGATTCCCTAACAAAAATTGCGATTTGATAAAATGCGAAATAATGAAAATGCAAGACAACAAATTGGGAAATGATCATGACGAAATGATAAATTGTCAAAAAAAATTCGCGAGATGAGCCCTACCCCGATTTTATTTAACACTGTATTTAAAATGTTCCTGAGAGTTTCAAAAGAATTGAAATCTACTAATTATTATTATAGCGGCGATGAGGATGATCGTGATCCTCCTTTTTATAACGAACATTTTCAAGACCTCCAAACCTCCTTTCTCGCCCTGAATCCTCCTTTTACCCTCCAATCATCCTCCTTTCCTATTCAAATTAAAATACCATTTTTTACGATGATAATAATGATCAATTAAAATTTCGCCATTGTTATTTTTTTTTTTAAATACTTCTCCCGGGAACCTTTAACGCTTCAACAGCGCCCCGAGATGCTTGCAGATGTATGTTAGTTCTGCACTTAAATTGCTGCAAATTGTAGTCTTCTGGAAATATATTCCCAGAAAGCGAGTTCCAAAGTTTGCTTGTCCTGTAACAGAAGGAGTTTTGGAAAGTTGATGTCCTCGCAGTTGTCAACGTCAAGTGTAGGTACTGTATGGCCATTCATGAGCATTTGTGGGGCGCGAGTTACGATCCCCGAACAACAAGCTACCACCCCCGAACAACAGTGAGAAGTAATTCATTCCCACCGATGTACCAGTACACCAGTTCTAAGAAATAGTATACACCTGTGCATTAGTTCTAAGAAATATCTCGATTTAAACCATTCTTTCCCATAGCAAAATTAATAAAGATAACTGCAATAGAAAAAGTTAGGCAGTCGCTATCGGGAATTCAAACAGTAAATGTAATAATTGATTTTAACACATATTTTGTGCTTGAAGAATTATACTTTGTTCTATTTATCGCTCTACGTTCGTAATTGATTAAACGTAATCAATGATTTAAATAAAACGTCTATTTTGTACTTGGAGAATCATACCGTGTTTTATTGATCGCTCCACGCTCGTTATTGGCGCAGTCGGAAAAACCAGTGAATAAAACCAAAAAATCGAAATAATTGAATATTTGTGAATATAAATTGAATACTAATAATACAATAACTATAATAGTGAATCGAGGGAATATCGATACTCACAATAAGCATAACTAAACTAAGTAACAAAAAAAGTGAAGGAATAAAAATAACTAATTAAAACAAGTGAAAACATTTAAACGAAGGAAAAGTGTGTTAGTTAAAGGAATATTTTGTACCCAATAAGCATCTGTACCAGAAGAACACTGTGTATCCAAACGGACATCTGCATCAAAGAAGGACATCTGTATCCAATAAGCATCTGTACCAGAAGAACACTGTGTATGTGTAGTGTATCCAAACGGACATCAAAGAAGGACATCTGTATTCAATAAGCATTTTCTACCTTGAAGATATCTCCACTTATAGCAGTATATATTATGAAGAAAAAACTATTCATTGTACTTGTAAGGTGAGTGAAAGTATTGTATCTAATTATATTAAGCTTCCATGACTTCCCCGCATGCTTCCCCCAAAAGAAAACTCCACGCAAAAATTAGTTCAAGTAGTTCGAATCTCCCGTATAGCACTCACACTCATAAAAGAACAGCTAGTGCTGATTCTGTCACCTCTGAAATAATTTAGCAATATAGTGAAATAAAAATTGAAATAGCACAACCTATTTCATTCGATCATTTAAAAATGAACCTTCCTCCAAATACAACCACAGCCATAGGCACAGGTATTGACAGTGTATTAAGCTCACTAAGAGTACCAGACCCAATTAAAGACCTTCCCACATTTGAGGGAAATCAAAGAACCCTTTACGATTTCATTCAAAATGTGGAAGAAATTCTGGGTCTTATGCAGGGTCTTGATGGTACTGCGTACGGAAAAATTATACTACGAGCAATTAGAAATAAAATTATTGGCGAAGCCAATAAATTTTAAAATTTTTAAAATTTTTTAAAATTTTAAATATGTAAATATATAACAGAATTTGATTACGCACTATTCAGATAAAAGAAATGAGACCAGCCTAATCCGCGACTTGCACACCCTCAAACAAAACAAGGATACCGTCGAGGCATTCTATTCACAAGTTATCGAAATCTTTTCAACCATGATAAACCACATTCGGGTGCATGAGAAGGAGCAATCGGTAATAAATTCAAAATAAGTTCTCTATGAGGAAATGTGCCTCAATACATTTCTAACCGGTTTAAAAGAGCCACTGGGCTCAACTATAAGAGCTATGAGGCCAAAAACCCTCGCAATAGCTCTAAATTTCTGTTTAGAGGAGCAAAATACGTACTATGTGAGGAACACACAACATGTTCCTTACACAAGGCAATATTTCCCAAATAATAAAAACCAATACTATAAAAATACGTATAATCAACAGTACAACTCTCAGCCTCAACAATCATTCAATCAAAGACAAAATTTCCAACGGCATAACTTCAAACCAGATAAATTACAACAATCTAATTTTACACATCTTAGGGTTCAACAATCTTTTCCGCAACAATTACCCCCTATATCCCTTCCAAAACCCCAAAGTCGGCAAATAAGCCAACATGGTTACTCAAGAGGTCCAGAACCAATGGACACATATAGTGGAAATAGTCGTACAAGTAACAATACCGGTAACAGACGATTTAGTAATAATTTCACACGGGCGGAGATCCACAATCATCCTAGAGCAGAATTGTACAATGTGGAAAAAAATAGTACCCACAGAAATCCCAACAACATGCACATCAAGACCTGGATGAAATTATCGAAGTAAATGACTAAAATTTTCGCATGTAAGCCTCGGTACACCAATAGGTTATATAGATATGAATAATTTTAATTCATCTGCATTACCTTGTATTCATATAATAAGCCTACATGATCAACCTCTTAAACCTCAACCTCAGGAAGTAGTAGATAATTTATAAATCCGGAAATAATTAACAAAACACAGACTACTAGGATTAAGCCAATTGAAATAAAATCTGTATTTGGAACCCATATAGTAGATAAGGAAGGTCAAGTCAATGAAATTAAAGAATTAAACACCCAAAAACCATTCAAATTTATAATATTTAGATTCCATCAGTACTTTGATGGCTTGATAGGAATAGATTTAATGAAAGAACTACAAATGAAAATAGATATTCCTAACTCTGTCTTAGAAACCAAGTTTGCTCAAATACCTTTAAAATATAAACCAAATTTTATGTCAAAGCCTTATATTGTTCCAGCGCATAGCAAAATAATTGCTCATTTACCAGTAGACATAAAAAAGGGAAGTATATATATAAAGCCCGTTCAAATTAATGAAAACCTGTCAATTCCCGAAGGTATATATGAAGCGCAGGAATGGTATTCATTTATCGAAGTAATCAATTTATCAGAAATACCACAAAAATTTGTCATTGAACAACCAATAAAAGTACAATCTTTTAATAATGAACACTTTGCAGAAGTTCACAACTTTTCTATTAGTAATTATTCTGATAATTACGAGAAGGATGATATTAATGATTTAATAAGAACGAGTCACTTAAATATTAAGGAAAAGAAGGCTTTGCAAAAACTCTGTAAACAATACAAAGATACGTTTTTTTTAGGATAGGTGAGAATCTATCGTTTACAAATTTTATCAAGCATAAAATAAATACAAAAGACGATGTACCAATACACAGCAAGTCTTACCGATATCCTTATGTACATAAGGAAGAAAAACAAAGCCAAATAACAGATATGTTAAGTCAGGGAATAATACGCCCAAGCTTTTCACCGAGGTCGTCCCCAATTTGGATCGTACCCAAGAAAAAGGAAGCAACAGGAAAACAGAAGTGGCGGCTTGTCATAGACTACCAATGAAAAAACAGTAGAAGACAGATACCCTATTCCGAACATTACAGAGATTCTTGATAAACTCGGCAAATGTTTGTACTTTAGTACGCTAGATCTTGCTTCTGGTTTTTACCAAATTGAAGTAAACCCAGAGGATATCTCAAAGACAGCGTTTAGTGTCGAAAATGGACACTTTGAATACGTCCGAATGCCGTTCGGGTTGAAAAACGCCCCGGCAACCTTCCAAAGGGTTATGGATAATGTCTTACAAGATCTACAAGGTAAAATATGCCTTGTTTATATGGACGATATAATCGTCTATTCTACCTCTTTGCAGGAACATATCGAAAATCTATCTAAAGTCATTGAAAAACTGAGAAACGCAAATCTCAAAATACAACCAGATAAATCCGAATTTTTACATAAAGAAGTCGTTTTTCTTGGTCACATCGTTACTTCTGAAGGGGTAAAACCAAATCCCGAAAAACTAAAAGCAATTAAAGACTATCCCATTCCGAAAACCTGAAAACAGATCAAGTCATTCCTCGGATTACTCGGGTACTACAGGAAGTTTATTAGAAACTTCTCGAGTTTAACAAAACCACTAACAGAATGTCTTCGAAAAGATAAAGGTATAAAACTGGATAACAGATACTTGAATTGCTTTGAAACATGTAAGTCTCTTTTATGCAATGAACCAATATTACAATACCCGGATTTCGACAAACCATTCAACGTTACTACGGATGCTAGTAACGTTGCAATTGGAGCAGTATTATCCCAGGGACCAATCGGATCGGACAAACCGATTTGTTATGCAAGTCGCACCTTGTCAAAGACCGAACAAAATTACAGTACAATAGAGAAGGAGCTATTGGCCATAATATGGGCCACGAAGTACTTTCGCCCTTATATTTTTGGGAGAAAGTTTAAAATAATTACGGATCATAAGCCACTTACATGGCTATTTTCACTTAAAGAACCCAACTCTAAACTGATTCGTTGGAGATTACGTCTTGAAGAGTTCGATTACGAAGTAATTTATAAAAAAGGGACGAGTAATGCAAACGCGGACGCCCTGTCACGAGTAGAGTTGAACATAAACGAATCCACAGAAAACACAGAAAATTTAGACAATATATCTATCCAGAATAACGTCGATGATTCAGATAATATATCTACCATTCATTCTGATGACGAAAACATAGGTGACGGGATTCCAATATCTAAAAGACCACTAAACGAATTTTCCAATCAAATAATTTTAGACGTAAATCACAACTACAAGAAATCTAGTTCTAAATTCGAAATCATGTTTAAAACAAAGAAAAGACATACTATCAGTAGATTAGATAATAATGAAGATACTGTAATTAATATTTTTGAAAACTATATTAATAAAAATAGACTAACAGCAATTACAAAGGATGACGAAACATTTTCAGCAATTCAACGGGTATATTCAAAGTATTTCAGTAATGGAAATTATAAGCTAGAAATTCATGATCTCAGCTATAGTCAAGGACTTTTACCATTAAAAATAGGTAATGCTCGCATATTCAGTTGGTACACGAAGTTGATACACATTGTCAATATGACCGAATATGAGTCCAGTGTCGCACTTATTGGCAGAAACATAAATACATTGAAAATTAGAACTCAAACCCCAGAACACAAGTCATTATTGACCATATTGGACCGAAAATACGAAAAATTATTGAACAATTTAGATTTGCTTAAACCCAAATATAAGGTAAAAAGGGGAGCTATTAACGGGTTGGGAACACTTATTAAAGCAATAACCGGCAATATGGACAACGAAGACTATGTTCAAATTAACAAACAACTTGAAGCTTTTAAATTTAACCAATATAATTTAGATACTAAAATGTCACATCAGATAACAATTAATCAAAAAATGATCGAACGATTTAGTAACATTTCAAAACACAAAAATAATCAACAAAGTACCATCGAAAATTCTATTAATAAACTCCAGGGAAAAATTGATAAATTAGATTCGCTAATTATAATAAACCAATACCTTAACCAAATCGTTTATGATATAGACCTGTTGAATGAGCATTTAAAGGAGGTGTGAGTTCATAAATGTAAAAATGCTGCATGCATGCAAATTCCGCGTTCATTATTGTAAAAGTACTGCATTATCATTGCAGGAGTTTGGCAGCACCTGCGTTCATAAAAGAAAATTGACAGTCAGCATGCTGTCAATTGTGCATGTGTTTTTGTTTTGTTGCCGAGCTGCAGAGAAATGGCGGGAGAGAACGAGTAAGTAATTTTTTTGCAAATTATTTAATTTTTCACTCAGATATATGTATAAATAACTATTTATTTCGCATTTAAAACATTAATGAATCATTTTTCTTATATAGGAATACACAAGAGCAAAAAATCTGGTCGGATGAGGATACAAAATTGCTTGTATCATTTCGGCTTGCAATGGAAGCCGAATTTATATCTGGGCGAAGGAAGAAGTCGGTGCTCTGGGGAAAACTTTTATCGGAGATAAAGACGCTTTTTCCATTATTTCCGTATGACAAGAATGAAATTGTCCGCAAATTTCAAAATTTAAAGGTTTCCTACCAGCGGATTAAGAAGAGAAACAAACAGAGCGGGAGGGACGTCTCTTCGTGGGATTATTTTGAAGAATTTGACCGGGTATATGGAACTCGTCATAACATCGAACCACCAGACGAGCTTGTGGCAGAAGTCTTTGGACAGAGTGATGAAAGTGACAACGACGGGGAGGACGTGCAAGAGACTTCTACGAAGAAAATAAAAAAAAATCCAAAATGTCGAACACCGATATAATGACATTTTTGGAAAAGGAAGCTTAGGAAGATGAGCGGCGCCACAAAGAAATTATTTGCGTCGAACGCGAAAAAATTAAGGTTGAGAAACAGCGTTTAGAGGTTCTCTTATCTCTAAAAGATGCTTTGGAAAAAATGTCCAATTGAGCTGCCAGTTTCTTCAAAAAATGGATTGTGATTTTTAGTTTGTGATTTATTACCCATTAAGTGATTTTTTTTTATGTTTTAATCCTTCTTAAATTGTACTAAATGAGCTGTAATATATGTAATAATACAAAATGAAATAAAATAAAATGTGCATATCATAAAAATACCAAATTGTCAAAAGTAACTCGTATTTTATTGTTTTGCATTTCAGGTTTGATCATCGAAATGTAGTAGCTCGTGGGGTCTATTTTGGGTGCTATTATGGGAATTTGTGTACCATCTACACATCCAAGAACGTATGGAAACGGATTATTTCTTAAGCTTGCGAATTTGTCCATTATTTGTTTTTGCTCATTGGTTGAATCAGGCCATTTTATATGTCTCTTTCTTAACTTGAAAAGCAATTTCGTTATTTCAATGAAATATTTGAAAGCTGCTCCTTTAGCAATATTAAACAAATTACTGATTTCCCTAAACGAACAGTTATTGGCAAGCTTCCAAATAGTTAGGTATAGTGCTAGCCTCAAACCCGTTTTAGGCCGGCCGAAATTACTATTTTTCCAAAATGGATTTAGTTCATTCTCCACAACCTAATAGAATTAATTTTTAAACTTAAAAATATGTAATTAACTGAAAAGGTACCTTAAATGTTGACCTGTACATACGGAAATGATGTCGAAAAACATCATCGGGAAATTCATAAATTGTTTTGTAAAAGGTCCTGTTTTTTGGAATATGTCTGGCCATCACTCTCCAATTCTTAGTAAACAAATATATCTTCCTTTTTTTGCGGATTTTTCTTTCCGCCAGTTTTTTTTTGGATGCTTTCCAAGTTTATGCCATCCAAGAGATTTAAAGTGAGTCTTAATATCATTTTGTTATCAGCCATGTTGAGCGATGGTGTATCTAAAACTTACTTAAAACTATTTGATGTACGAGTTGTCATTGACAAAATGGTTTTTAATTGTCATTTATGACTTTGTTGACATATGCAATTATGAACTCACTTTTGTCAATGCATGATGACCGCATTCATGCAGCTGCGTTTGCGTTCATAAATGTGTTCATGAATATTTGTTGCATGGTTTGGGCAACATTGTTTGCAATTATGAACTCACCCGAGGTTTCAGAATCAATAATTTTAGCTAATCTGGCAATCATATCCAAACATATTCTACACCCAGATGAGATGAGTTACATTTATAAACAACTTCAGCTTCAAAATGTTGAGATCTTTTCAGACGAGAATATATACCAGCTACTTGAACTACATGCATATTATAACCACTCCAATATCATATTTGTCATAAAAAGCCGAACGTTCCTACCCGACCAATTCTCCTTTTATCACATAAAGGAAATCTCGGTAAACAAATTATTTAGCATAAAACTCCAAGCTCCTTACCTACTGCTTAATACATTTTGGTACCAATATTTGAACGAACCTTGCACTAAAATGGAACAAGTATATTACTGCCCAAAGAACATTATTAGAACAATCGAAACAGATAAATGTATCCCTAACATTATTTTTAACACCGAAGCATTTTGTACCCTAATGCCGATCGAAATAGAAGACGAGGTCACACTTTTGGAACCAAACCATTTGTGCATAATAAACAAGAACTTTACTACACTTAACACAACATGCGATATAAACAGTAAAGCAAGAACTATAAAAGGGACGGCAGTTATTAAATTCGATAACTGTACCATTGAAATTAATGAAATAACGTACTCAACTGAAACAACCCAATTTAGGGACTCCACTGAAATTATATCTACACTTTTCATTCAAATAAACAATTCTACTACCGAGATACATCTGGATAACTTGACGGACACAGTTATTGGGAACTTGAAAAAAATCCACCATTACCTACTCATTGAAAATAATTTTAATAACATTTATTTTTGGATCATTACAGGAATCACATTCATACTTGTATCCATTCTAATAATTAGCTTTTTTATTAGAAGCAAACACAATGTCCTATATCAGCATCAGCATCAGCACACTCCTCAGCAAGGATCAGTTTCGACCGCACAACCCATCCAGCTTATGTGGCCTACACTTCACTCTGGGCAGGGAGGAGTTACGATCCCCGAACAACAAGCTACCACCCCCGAACAACAGTGAGAAGTAATTCATTCCCACCGATGTACCAGTACACCAGTTCTAAGAAATAGTATACACCTGTGCATTAGTTCTAAGAAATATCTCGATGTAAACCATTCCTTCCCATAGCAAAGTTAATAAAGATAACTGCAATAGAAAAAGTTAGGCAGTCGCTATCGGGAATTCAAACAGTAAATGTAATAATTGATTTTAACATATATTTTGTGCTTGAAGAATTATACTTTGTTCTATTTATCGCTCTACGTTCGTAATTGATTAAACGTAATCATTGATTTAAGTAAAACGTGTATTTTGTACTTGGAGAATCATACCGTGTTTTATTGATCGCTCCACGCTCGTTATTCGCGCACTGAACCAACTATTCTTTGACGACTTTAGCGACTAGTGCGGCAAAGGGATACTGCATCTTATTTATAAATAAATAAATAGGTGGCGCAACAGGCGGGTGACACCCAAGGCCTGGCTTCTCGCAACCATTCGTTTTGTGTGTGTTTCTATTTTTGGGACGAATGGAAGGGACCTACAATTTTATGCCGAGTCGGAACGGCTGAATTGAGAAGCTTTTTCATGACAGTCATACTCTCGGATGTTTGTCAGACGTTCGCGAGAGGTGGCGCAGTAGGAAAAACTTTAAGATGTAATTTGTGTTTTTCCGGGGATCGAACCTGGGATCCCTCGCACAGTAGTCCAGCACACTAACCACTGCGCTACTGCGCCCACATTTATCTTATTTATCCGCTTTCTCAATTCTACAGGCTGGCTATAGGTACCGACCGGATCACATCCTTAACATTCATCACAAAGTAGGCAATTTTTGGTTTGTTGCATTTATCGCCCAGTACATCCAGATTCATTCAGCTGGTTACTGATTTCAACAGTGCTTTCTAATTGGATTTAGCTCCATGTAAGAGCAATATATTTGCTTTAGCTTGGTCGTGGTTTTTTGTTGTCTTTTTCCTAAAAAGATATTCCAGTGTTTATTACACAATTATTTAGTTTGTAGTAATTCATAACTTATTCATTTCAGCTTGCATTTTAATATGTTTTTTGCACAAATTTGTTCAGGTGCCTACCGACTATGAATAAAAAAAAAACTCAGTGGTTTGTTTTGACAGCTTCGTAACAGATTTTCAATTTTCGAAGTTCCATAACAGAATTTCATAAAAGTTCGAAACCCCGAATACGATTTATAAAAGATATTTTATGGTCGAAATCTTTTATAATTCATAACAGAATAAAAGATTTTGCCGAATAGGCCTAAATATCCGTTCCTTGAAACGTTAATGTGCTAACACTGGTGTTCTACTGGTGCCACGAAATAACGCCAAGTGCAAATTGGCCTTATTTCACTTTGCTAAAGCGCAATAAGACCCACTTCAAACAAAACTATTGAATTTGTACAAGACAATAAGGACTACTGTCCACGTTTCCCGCTGCGCTTGATACGCATGCTTATGTGTTTAATGCGACTTTGACGCTTCGTGGACAGAGCTTCGTTTGTGTATATATGCCAGCTGCAAGTAAACCTCAAGCAAGCGCACAACAAGCTGCAAATGACGAAAGCGTACCTGTTTCTAAGATAACAGACGAATTTACCGTTCTTAAAATCGACATGGTAATAGTTTTGAATTAAGAATTGAGGTTATTTGATTAGTAAGAGAAATTTTGAAGAAAACCTCGTGTGCTTATTCTATTATAACGGAAAGTGACTTAAGGTGACAGTACACGATATGTAGCACGCCTCATATATATGTGGCTCAGACGTCAACAGAGAGTGCACAAATAGAGCATGTACACGGCATGTACCCATTGGGACCGTTCCGTCAGACCGTCAAAATGACGTCTCTGTAAACAGAATTATGTTCATTCAGTTCCTGCGACAAATCAATTGTCCCAATAGCAGATTATCGCATACGCAGCGGTATCTTGTTTACTACAACAAGGTACAGCCGCGCACATTTTTTTTTCCATACCCATAATACAAGGTGGCGCAAAAGTAATCCTTCTATCAGAAAATGCTATAAATTTCTGTGAATCTTTTTTTCCGATCCTAACAATTTTAAGTTTTGTTCTATGTTTCCATGGTGAAACTCGTCAAATAATTAATTTTAATTTATAACAAGTGCCAAAGACAATTTTTAAATTTTTAACGCTGGATGACGGCCCCCACACCGGATTATTGTTGGATCATTATAAATCCACATTGTGCCTAAGCCACCACTGGCATTTTGAAAAAGCGGTGTCAGGTTTTCCGTTTTTTTTTTTGTGTGGAAGATTAATTCTACGCACACAGTTGAGACGCATAAAACCCGAATTTTGGATCCTATACTGCGGCGTAGCTTCCGGTCTTGTGCCACGCGGTAGCTCGAGGATTACGAATTCGGTTTCCACGTTCCTCCCTAATGAGGGCAACCTGTTGGCTTTTGGGGTGAAGACAGCCTCAGATCACCTGTTATGGACACACAACCGTTCAGCCCCACCGTAAACGAAGCCGCTGATTTGCTAATGCAGATAAGAGCAAACAACACTGCGAACAATGCGGCGAACCACGCAATACGTCTATCAGCCATAACATCACCAACCTAAGCGCTGAAAGCTCTTTCAGCGATCATCATGATGAAGACAACTTCGTTGTTTCTAGAAAACGGCACAGAGGCAGCCCGAATGCCTCGGTGATCAACTTTATTACAAACTCATTTGAGAGTGTAAACCGTTTCGCTCTCCTGGGCGACCTAGAAATTGAATGCAGCAACAAAACTGCAAACAAAAAGAACAGAACGACGGCATCAGGGACCGAGCCTCCTGCAACAGAACCATCTGTAATAACAACGACACCAGCCTCGTCAGCTTTTGCACCAGCATCTTCTGGCGGGAACATCACTACAGACGGCAGCGGGGGAGCACCAGTTTCCAGTATTTTAGGCTCTTGCGTAATGTCCAATCATGTAAGTAGCAATTTTTGCCCGCCTATTTTCGTGACCAATTTAAATGTCAAAAAATTCATTACGGAAATCAAGGTGAAAGCCGAGATAGCAAAATTTAAATTTAAAGTAATAAACCTCAGGGAAGGCAGGTCAAACATTTTCGTGGATAGTAGCGTAGTTCATCGAGAATTACTCGAGAAATTTAGGGGGAACAATGATATTGAGACATTTTCCTTCACATTGAAGGAAAACAAAGCTATTAATTTAATATTAAGGGGAATCACCTCAGATTTCGAACCCTCCGATATAAAATTGGAACTAGATGCTCTGGTCCCAAAGACTGTTGAGAACGTAACCCAATTTGAAACTCTTCGATCGAAACGAGAAGGTTTCTTGTATAATCTTTTTTTGGTCAGACTTACTCCGGGTGCGTCACAGAATGAAATAATTAAGCTGAAATATCTTTTTAATATGAGAATCAGTTGGGAGAGGCCGAAGGGGAATAAGGGCCCGCTGCAATGCAGACGCTGCCAAGCTTTCGGGCACCTTGCTAAAAACTGTGCGCGCAACTACAAATGCGTTAAATGCGTAGCTGTCCATGGTCCGGGTGAATGCCCCAATACCAGGGAACCGAATACTAAACCGAAGTGTGCGAATTGTGGAGGTGAACATCCCGCTAATTATAGGGGCTGTTCCCTGTACAAGGAGTACGATAAGAAGAAGAAGCAAATTGCCCGCAGATCTGCTGTTAAAGCGTCCAACGCTGTGTCTAATCTCACCTCACCGAAGGTCTCTTTTGCCAGCCTTTTTAAAGGCTCTGGGAGTAGTGCCAATGCTGGTCCTCTTCCTCTTGCTAACAGTGAAAGCAAATCATGTTTAAATGATTTTTTTGAACTTTCCAACAGTTTGTTCGGGATAAACGTTTCAGAACTCCTTTCTAAGGTAGAGAATTTTTTTAAAAATATTAACAACGCTGAATCCATTCAGCAGAAAAAATTGGCTTACTTAGATCTGCTGAACCAAATTTTAATTTCTTCGAAATGAGAGTAAAAATGATAAGCCACAACATTGCGTCCTTAATTAGTCATGCAAGGAGAATTGAGCTGCTTAAATCTCTCCTTGCAAACCACTGTGATTTTGCCTTCCTCCAGGAAACGCATTTAAACTCTCGTCATAATGTGCTTATTGAACCATATTTTCTTTTTCGTAGTGACACCAATCAGGGGGTAGCCATTGCGCTGAGGCATTAGTCATGATGAGGTTCTCTCTAACGTCCAATTGGCTTTCCCGAGTATTTTTATTCCTATACATTTGCACCATAGGGGTCAGCTTAAACGTTTCCTTTTAGGAGCTATATACATACCTTCTAACTTTCCCTCTACAATACTCGCGGAGGAACTCAATAAAATTGAGAACCTCTCAAATTGTTTCGACGGCCTAATCATAGGTAGAGACCTTAATGCGAGAAGCCCCTCCTGGGGTGACTCTGCGTACAATTGCAACGGTAGAGCTATAGAAAACTGGTTTAACTCGAGTATCCCGTCGTTAACCAGATTAAACTCTTCGGTCCCAACTTTTCCGTTGCATGGATCTTTCCTTGACCACTTCCTTGTTTTGTGTCACTTGATTAACCCTATTAATAATAATTTCGTAAGCACACTGTCCTCCTTTTCGGATCATTTTCCGATACTCCTTAACATCGACTTGGGCGATACCTACATTTGCCTTAACAACCAAACCGTTTCCAAATCCTTTAAGAGCACCAACTGGGAGGTCTTTAAGGAGATCTTGACCATAACCTGTCAACGCACTTTCCTCACTCTAGCACCAATCCCTCCAACCACGAAATTGATGATTTGATTACCAACTTCAGCAGTACCGTACGCAGCACCATGGAAGCTCACTCCAGGCCTAGCGCTGTGTCTTTTAAAAAATATAAAAACCTACCCCAAGATATTCAAAGGCTCTTTAAAATAAAAAACATATGGCAAAAAAGGCTTAAAGTAATTTTTCATAGATACTACAACAGAGTGTCCCGGGAATATAAGGATCTTTCTAGAAACATTAACCTTCTTAAAGTTATAATCAATGAAAAAGTTAATATTTGGCTGAATAGTCAATTTTCAAAGAGGCTGGAGTTAATTAAACCAGGCCCTAGTGCCTTTAAAGAAATCTTCAAAATAATAGGTAGAAGAAAGAGTTCAGGCTGCGATAAGGTGTGCATTGATGGTGTGGAAATAACTAATGACTTGGAGAAGGCTAACGCTTTGGCCAATTACTTCAAAGAAGTGTACAAATCCAATATTGGTAACATTAACGCATCTTTAGCAACGGATGTTCTGAATACGGTTCAGGAGATTAGAAATATCCGTCCACCCCGCATTTTCAATTTTAACCAAGACAATTTGGCCAGCTCTCCGGATTCTTCTGTTTACTTTACTTCACAGGATGAAATATGTGAGATAATTCAGTCCCTAAAACCAAAAAAGTCAGCCGGTCCTGACAATATTTCCAATTTCATCATAAAAAAATTCTCTCGATTTGCAATACAATTCCTTACAATCATATTGAATTACTGCATCAATAATGGGTACTTTCCCATCGATTGGAAAAAAGCTAGAATCTGCACAATACCTAAAAAACGAGGCAACTATGAATTACAAAATTTTAGACCGATCTCTTTACTCTCTAATCTAGGGAAAATATTAGAAAAAGTGATTCTTTGTAAAATGCATGTGGACTCAAACATCGAATTCATACCTGAATCTCAGTTCGGTTTCCGTAAAGGGCACTCTACAGTTCATGCACTATTAAAAATACATAATGACATAACAGTCAACCTCAGGGATAAAAAATGTACACTCGCTTGTTCCCTGGATATAGAAAAGGCTTTCGATAGTGTATGGAGAGATGGTTTACTTTTTAAAATAAAACAGCTGAATTATCCCCGGTTTATTATCAACCTCCTTGACAGCTTTTTGGCAGACAGATTATTTTTCATCAAAATAAATGACTCTGTATCTAATTCCTATCAAACCGAAAGGGGAGTGCCCCAAGGCTCAATATTGGGCCCACGACTTTACAATCTCTTCCTGTACGATTTCCCTCATTCAAACTTCACAAACAACATTATCACTTCAAATGCCTTACTGTATGCAGATGACACTCTGGCTTACGCAAGCGCAAACTACCCTCTAGAAGCCCTCAATCTTCTTAAGGACCACCTCATCGTAATAAATGATTACTACGACAAATGGGGCATAAAAATCAACAGTGACAAGTCTGACGGCATTTGCTTCAGAAACGCAAGCGGCAAAGGAAGAGAGGGGACGGTTAGGGAAAGCAAAAACATTTCCCTGAGGCTGGGTAGCTCGCTTATTCGGTTTAATAACAAAATTAAATACCTGGGTGTAAACTTTAACAACTTACTTAAGTTCAACCAACATGCCAGAATCTTCAAAGTCAAAGCGCAGAAGATTTCCAACATGACCATGCCACTTCTTAGAAATAACATACTTAATAAGAAATCAAAACTGCTTATTTACAAAACCCTTATCAGGCCTGTACTCACCTACGCTTTTCCCATCTGGTTCTCTATCTCGCCGACTGTAACTGAGGAGCTGGAGCGTCTGGAGAGAAAAATCCTAAGATTAAGTATGTATTAATAAAAATTTTGAGTCAAGAACAAAGAAGTACTCTAACAAGTACATTTATTCGGAATCTGGGGTGATTCCCCTTACCAACTATTCACTTTCTTTAATGAAAAAGATGATCATTAAATTGCCAACAATTAATAACTCCATTCTCAATGAACTATACTCAACCCACCAAAACTCCACATGGAATGATTACACCTATCCTTCCCCGATTGGTATAATTTTCGAAGAATTCTCCTCGGCTCCGGATGGCCCGAAATTAGAATATTATGCGAAGGCTGCAGTTGGCCACAATAGGGGCTAATCTTACATTTTACTACAATAATAAGAAAAAATCAATAAAGAAAACTTACAACTAAACCAAAACAAAAGGAAAGAAAAACAAAAATGTCACGAAAATTGAAGAGGCAAATCCTGCTACATTTTCTTTTTATGTTTAAGTAGGTTCTGTTTCTCTTATATTTATGTATCCTTCACCATATATGTCAACTTTAAACTCCTGTATTCATTGTCAAACTTTTATATCTAACTATTTGTCACATCAACAACTTCACACGTTTATATTATCGTCTACCACATAATATATATTGAGTCGAATTCAACTTTGTATATACACATTTCGACAAACCTAAAACTAAACTGAAAGAAAAAAGGAAAATGTCAGTAATGTCAGTTCTGTTTTGACATTTGTGTAGTAAACACATGCGAAATACACGTTAATAAACAATGTTACGCTACACTGCTCCAGAACGCGGAATATTGGTGACTATTTATTTGAGCAATAATCGGTCGGTGACTTTGGCACAACGTGAATTTCGTCGCAGATTTCCTCAGACGTCAATTCTATGATAATAACAGTAATTCCACTACGTCAAATCAAAGACCCCAACGTTATAATAATCAGAATAATTATAGGCAGGATAACAGTGATAGACCAAATAATAATTCTCAACGGAATTATAACCAAGGTAGCAATCAAAATAATAACTCGAATTGGCACAATCATAATCCTCAACAAAACAATTCTCAAAACCCAATTTTTATTAGACCAAATCAGAGTGCACAACAAAACTTCAACCGTAGGAACAATCACAATAATAAATCAGGTAACTTTAGAAATAATAATGGAGTAGAACCAATGGACACTTTATCTGCCTCTTACCAAATAAATTCACAAGGTGTGGATTTTCGGGAGGCAAGGCCTACAGAAAATTACCCTATATAATAGATAGTGAAAACGAAAAACAACATTAAACTTAGAATCCTCATAGACCCTGGCTCAGAAACGAGCATAATAAACCCAGGAATTTGCCACCCCAAATGGCAAATCCAACTCACTAATCCAATAAAAATACTTACAACCAGTACACCAATCAAGTAAAAATCCCTTTATTTCAAGAACTTGGTGACAATAAAACAGCTGAATTCCTAGAATTCAAATTTCACGCGACATTTGATGGACTCAGTGGAAACAATATTCTAATTCCAGCAAATGCTATTCTCGATTTCAAAAACAGACGCCTCACAGCAAATGATAAAGAAATTCAAATTTTCTTCAACAAAAACGAAGAAAATTTCACAACAGAAATCTATGAAAAACAAGTCCCAGAGTTAAACATTTATCACACAGAAATAAGTAAAAGACCAATCCGTGATCAAATAAGAATTGACCACCTCAATAACGAGGAGAAAAAAGACATTATTGATCTTGTCTCCCGTTACTCGTCGATATTCTACCAAGGAGGAAGCGACCTTTCCTTTACAAATGCGATCAAGCATGAGATAAAAACCGTCAATGAAATTCCCATATAAGTTAACGAACGAAGCAGAAACACGTGCAATATTTATTCCCACGAAATATTATCAACCAACAACACGCGCAACATCGATTCCCACAGCGTCAGCAAATATGATCCATGCCATCGCTGCACCTGCCTTTCCAGGGAATGCTGACGTCGAAAAGTCAACATTATGTTGTAATGGAATGGTTGGTTGGGCGCCGAATATCTACAAAGTACGGCCGAGAAGTACAATCGCACCTCTTGGTTGCGAAAATTTTTTTTTCTCATCCGTGCGCCATAAAATTCTCATTCCGGCTTGCATACCCCCTTCCTCTTCGACCGTATAGTCGTATTATTCATTTCCACATACACAGCAATGTGTTTGGTTTTTTTTCGTATTACCTACCACCATAATATGCCGTTGATACCCAACCATACATTATGTCTTGCCATGAAATCACATCGTGATATTCAACAGCTCCCCTCTCCATGAGTTGACCTCGCTTAACGTTCATCATGATCAGTTGGCCGCTCGAACAACGCAAAACAGTTTTTCCATGAAAAATTCCATTAATCGATAACCATATTGGTTGTTGTGTGGCGCAGTATGTATTGCGGGGTATCGCATGATGGGGATGGGAAAGAAAAAAAAAAGAAGGAAAGACAAACGAAAACCTATGTGCGCAGTGTGTGCAATGTGTGCAATGTGCATCTGCCTAGGTACGACGCGGAATTGGGAAGAATAATTCAAAAAGGCAAGGCTTGGTCAGCTAGTTGGTTTTTGAAAGTCGAGGCGTTCGGTTTGAGTTCGTTAATCGCTTGGAAGCGACCAGTATGTCGCCGCCGGTTAATATTGTTAAGATATAATGTGCGGCAGTAAAAAACAAAAAAAAAAATATAACGAACTTAAAACATAAAAAGATAACCGAACCACCTTACACCCCGCTTTTGGCGAATCAACCCCTTTGTCTCCATCGCCCCGCCAGTGGGCGCATTCGCTGTGCTGTAGCCGAAATCATCTGGCCCCTGCTGCCACCACCACAACACATCCAGGAGGGTCAGCATAGTCGACCATCGATCCTATTCATTTTGCTCGTGTTAATATTCTAATTGACCTCACCTCCTTTATTGTCTTTTGCGTATAAATAAAAAAAAAAAAAAAAAAAAAAAAAGGAAGAAAAAAAGAAAAATTGTATATCTGTTCATTTATCAGAAATTATAAAAAGAAAGTAGTGCGATTTGGTGCAACGTGGGTAGAAATATAACAAAAAGAAAAAAAATTTTTTAATTGAACATATATCAGGGTATACATATGTATATACCGTAGCACCGTACCAACCCTATTTGGTTATATAATTTTTTTTTATGCGTTTTTTTTTGAGAGGGTGGGAGTTTTTTTTTTTTCCCAAAGAATTATTTCAGATACAAGGGATCTCCTTCGACAGGCCTGACGATGCAGAACCCCAGGTAAGCGCAAATTAATAATAATCGTACCATTATTCTTAAAACGCATAAATTAAATATTTTTTTTTGTCTTAATGGGGATAATCCCATATATAAAGAGGGGTTGCCACGCGGCAATGCTTCCTGACCGTAGTTACCAGATCGCAACATTTTGGTTTATCCTGTCAATTTTAAACGTTTAAATTCTACAAGAACAGAACAAAAATATTTTGGTTTAAGGAAAAAGAAATATTGTTTTTTTATTATCGACCCACTAAGGGAATATTTAAATTAAACTAAAGGAGGTCCATAGAAATAAAAAAATAAAAAAAAAAAATAAAATAAAATAAAATAAAAATAAATTTAAATTTAAATTAGATTATCGTTATGATTAGTTTTTCCGTTTGTAATCTAAAGACATAACAACATGCTCATATTGAAAGTAAATAAAATAACAATGTTTCGCGTTTAAATAAATTGTTTGGTGTCTCATTTCGATTGGTGGGGGAATAGATGGTCCTTGTTAAGAAAGCGTAAGATTTTTTCTTTTTGGGTGCAAGTAGAAAAATCAGCGGACTCTTGCACATGGCTGGGAGGGTTAAGACCCGCTTTGAGGACAACCAACAGATCCTCCGGTGGTAGTGGTAGAATTCCATCTTTTTCTTTGATTTCACCGTTATTAAGAGTACGTATCTTATCGTATTATTACCTATGCATGCAATTTTTTTTTGTGTAGTGGTGCCTTTCCAGTTTCTCGGATGCAAGATCCCACCCCGTCCGACGAGCTTGAGCTTCGGCTAGCAAGGCATGCGCCCGTGTCAGGGAAGCTGGATAAATTTTCTCCCTTTTTCCTTCCCTTCCCCTATCCCTATCCCAATCCCAACAGTTATTTTTCTCGTCTGCTAGGCATTCTCCTTATCCTTCGTTCTTCCGCAAAGCCACCACCATTACAATGTTCGTCCGGCTATAAATACATGTGCCTAGGTATTATTGTTCGCTCAGTTGCTTATTATATTGCTTAGTTAATCGTTCAGTTATTTTGGTGTTATTCTTAGTTATTATTTGTATTCGAAATAAATAAAGTTTTTTTTTATCACAAAAAGTATTGTGTAAAATTAATTTATATACAAAAACTTACAGGTATCCAGAAATACATAAAACTGAAGTAATGAAACAAATTAATGAAATGCTAGAGCAGGGCATCATCCGCCCTAGCAACTCTCCCTATTCAGCACCAATTTGGATCGTCCCAAAAAAACAGGACGCATCCAATAAGCAAAAGGGGAGGATCGTTGTCGACTATAGGAAACTCAATGAGTGTTCAATAGACGACAAGTTTCCCATCCCGAATATCGAAGATATCTTCGATAAACTCGGAAAATCTCAATACTTCACTACGCTCGATCTGGCGAAAGGATTTCACCAGATAGAGATCGCAGAAGATGATATTAAGAAAACGGCATTTTCAACCAACATGGGACACTACGAATTCGTTCGTATGCAATTTGGTTTGAAAAACGCCCCTGCTACTTTCCAGAGACTGATGAATTCAGTTCTCTGTGATTATATTGGTAAGATATGTCTAGTATATCTAGACGATATCATTATTGTTCAATATTACGAGATGGACACCCTAACTCAACTGCAGCAGCAGCAACACACGAAACACATGGAACACACAAAACACACGCAACTCACGAAATACACAAAACACACGCAACACACGAAACACACGAAACACATTCACACAAGAAGAAGAAGCGATGACCAGTCATCTTTTGCAATTCGTACGCACAACGTCTATAAAATCGGTTGCAGGCACACACATTTACATTACAATAAATAGTTTAAATTAATAATTGTTGGCTTTTACTTATTGGCAGTGATTATTTCTATCAACTTTCAGTATCACATGTGTAAGACTGCGCCGCGAAAAGTCGTTTCCTAGCGCGCCAGCGTAAGTAATACACAATTATCTTTTCCACGAGTCTCAAAGAACACATAAGTTCGCTTGAAAAAATATTCAAGAGACTTAAGTTAACCTGAAAATACAATTGGACAAAAGCGAGTTTCTGAAAAAAGAAACAGAGTTTTTAGGCCACATAATTACCACAGAAGGGATCAAACCCAGAACGCCAAAACAAATTAAATCATTTTTAGGCATCACTGGCTATTACCGCAAATTTATTAGGGATTACTCCAAGGTAGCGAAGCCTATGAATAACCCTGATTATATTGAAAGTTTTGAAACCTTGAAAACCTTAATAACATCAGAATCTGTTCTAAAATACCCAGACTTTAGCAAATAATTTACACTAACAACAGACGCATCTAACTATGCGTTAGGAGCGGTACTGTCTCAGGAGGGCCATCCAACATGCTTTGCAAGCAGAACGTTGAATGACCATGAAATCAATTACTCGACCATTGAGAAGGAGCTATTGGCTATTCTCTGGTTAATGAACTACTTTAGACCATATCTATATGGACGTAAATTCACAGTCCGAACTGACCACCGACCCCTTGTCTGGTTGAGTTCACTCAAAGAACCAAACGCCAAACTGCAAAGGTGGAAGGTAAAATTAAAAGAGTATAATTTCGATATAGAATATGTCAAGGGTAAGGATAATCAAGTAGCAGACGGATTATCAAGAGTGGAAGTATACCTTAACGAAAACATCGAAATTTTAGATAACCAAGAAATAATAGCTAATACTAACAATAATGAAATAGTCCTTGATAACCAATCCATTTTAGCTACAATCCATAGTGCTGATGAGGACAGTAGCGATTATATTCCTATTGTTGAATCACCCGTTAATTTGTACAAGACCCAAATAATATTAAACAACACCAATAATGCTAGCAACCATAAAACATACCATGCTTTTGGAAAAAAAAAAGAATAGTCATAGAGGTAAAAGTTTTTAACGAAAATCTAATCCTGGACATACTAAAAAAATGTATTCCTCCAAAAGGGATAGTAGGCATTTTTTCTAGACATGATCATTTATTTGCAAAATTTCAAGACGTTTAAAAGAAGCTCATGTTATAATACAGACACATAATTCACTAAACCACAGGGGAGTCAATGAAACTTACGCAGAAATAAGAGACGTATATTACACCCCAAATTTAAAAGAAAAAATTCAAAGATTCATTAACAATTGTGAAGTTTGCAACAAGTCAAAATATGAAAGGCAACCGTATAAAATTCCACTGAAAATTACCGAAACTCCGATCAAACCAAATCAAATACTACACATCGATATATGGTATGCAAATATTAACCTGATGTACGTAACAATGATAGATAAAATTACTAAACATTTTACAGTACAAGAGATAAAGCACAGAACGTGGACGGCATTGTTAAACACATTGCAGTGTAGATTTGCATCTCTAGGCATACCAGACAAAATAGTGACGAACGGTGAAACAGGATTTTCATCAATACTCATTAGGGAGTTTTTAAAGGAAAATAATTTTGCACTTCATATAACTACCCCATACCATAAAACAGGAAATTCGGACATCGAAAGATTCCACTCGACTCTTAACGAGCACATACGAACAGTAATAAGGACACCTTGCGAAACAAAGTCCTAAAAGCTGTCACCATCTATAATAAGACAATTCATTCTGCAACCAGAAAAAGACCCATTGACTTTATAAATAGGACTATAACAAGCGAAGACTACCCCCAAATAATAGAACTAATTAATAAAAACAAAGAAAAATACATAAACAATGAAAACAAAACCGATATAAATTTAACAGATACTAATCACAATTATCTTAAAAACAGAAATAAAAACAAACTTATGCCTATCCACAAGAAAGAAAATCCCGAAGTCTTAGAAAAGGTTCTTGTTAGAGATAGTAAGGGAAGCAAATTCTATAAAAAAACAAGTTAAACGAGTTTATAAGTACAAAAACGGATAACACATTTTCTCTTTCAGATACTTCTGACAATTTTATTGACAACAGTAATAGCAACGGCAAATGGACAGAAAATTAATCTACAAAAACTAGACAAAGGAGAAGGGTACATTACAATCAGAGACCAAGAAATAAACATAATTGAAAACTTTACAAAGATACTACATAGCTTTAACTTGACCTCCTGGACGGAGAATCTCGACATTTTAGAACACAATATTAACGAACTTAACAACAAAAGTGAATACCCGGCTATAGTACATAATTTTAATAGTCTAGCAAGGGAAATAGAAAATATTTTAGGACATCATCAGCATAAATCAAGAAGAGGATTATTTGATATATTAGGGAAAGGATTAATATACTTAGCAGGTACTATGGACCAGGGTAACCTTTGGGACTCCTTAGTGTCAATTAGACACCTTTTCGAACACTCGGACACCAGGACACCTCTTTTTAAAAATAGTCGATTTTGGACATCTTTTTGAAATGTAGGAACTTTTGTAATAACCATTTAATTTTTTCAACAAATTATCTCATCTTTGACATGATTTGTATCTTTGTATTTGAATTCCTAAATGTTCTTTGTTAGCACACATAGCGAAGGTCTGCAAGTTTTTCTCCATGGATATATGTACTGATTTAAGACATATTAGCCCGTTCGTGTTCGAGGAACTAAATCATCTTAATCTTACTAAATCATTTTAAGTCTTCAAAATGGTCAACACAACATAGTCAAACTAGAATCAGATAATCAGACATAATTTTCTTTCTAATGTCGTTTTGTTTGAATATTAGTTTGTATGGGACACTTTTTACCTTTTTGGACACTTTACAAAAATTTTCGGAGGTAACCCTGCTATGGACCATGAAGATGAACAGGAAATATAACAGAGTCTAGCAACTAACGAAAAGAACAATAAGAACTTAATAGACGGACTTAAAGACCAAATAAGAATAAACAACAACTTTAATGAAGTTACGAACAATATTACTAGACAGATTAATATACAACAACTTGAAATTAAAAGACAGTTTAACAATTTAGGCAATGCAGTAAATGAAGAATATGCAAGAATGACAAGAATGCAGTACGCATTCCAAGTAAATTATGATATACAGCTACTTAGAGACCAGGTTAGGAAAGTTAAGGAAAATTTAATGCTAAGTCAACTGGGAGTTCTAAGCACTGATTTATTAGCACCAAATGAAATTCAAAAATTTAACATAACAATTGATAAAATACCAAATATAAAAAGTACAGCTATTATTCACGAAGACCATATAATATTTATTTTACTTATTCCGATCTATTCAAAAGAAACATTTTTTAAATTAATTATTGAACCTATTCCAAACAAAAATAATTTAGAAATTGTAATATCAGAAAGTCATTTTGTTACAAATGGAAATTTAATGTATCGTAATATAAATAATGGAATTAAGTTAAAAGATTTACAAATTGTAAATGACAGTTGTTTAACTAATATTTTAAAAGGAAACCCTCATTGTGATGTCAAAGAAAATAAAAACATAGAAATTAAACAAGTAACTAACAATATCCTAGCGCGAGGGGCGGTCACCTTGTCGTTGCGTCAAATTGACGTTGGTGCGCAGGCTTAAGTTGCAATGATTCAACAGGCTATACTGTCGGAGACGGTAGTCGTCTGAAGGGTCACCCATGACAGACAGGCTGCTTTGAAGAGTAACGAACTAAGAACTGCCCAACCCCCCTAATTCCAGGGTGTTATGCGTCACCGTGCCCATTGGAAGGTTTGCAGCCAGGGGGTATATCGGCTGTATTCTAACGGCGCACTGTGGGGCAGCTGTATGGGGACCGGTGGCAAAAAATTCAAAATTCATTTGTTGAAATGAACGGTTTTTTTATTGCTAATTGATAAACAGTAAACCCATGCACTTGTTACAAGTAAGTAACTAACGGCCAGCACTTTGGTTATTCAGTGACTGCAGTTCAAAGTTGTATGTTAAATAGATCGGAAGTCAATTGAATAACTTGAGAAGAATATAGTGCATAGTTGAGGTGTGATTTTTTGAAATACAATTAAAGAAATAAAATAGTTTTGATATGGATCTTTTACCTGAAGGTATTTAGTCTTACTTAAAATGTTTTTTATCCAATTTATATGTTTCGTTTTTTTTAATCGAATTTAGTAAGGTGACAGTACAGTTAGCATACAAAAGAAAAAAAAATTTAAGAATTCGTAGTCTTTTAGTAATAAGTAGGGCAAAATGGGGCTATATTTTTTACACCAATTTATTGGTAATATACTATTCTCAAATATACAATAAAAAAAAGGTGCGCTATTTTGCGCCTTTTTCTGTAAATTGGAATTATGTTAATAGAGGGGGTCGTACTATAAAGGCTCGAATTACGACATGTTTGATATGTTGTTGTTTTTTTTTTTTTTTTTTTTCATTCAGACTCACCCGCAAATGAGCTCTTATATTCAAGACAACAATTGTGGCATATAATGAGAGCAAGTACGTCAACAAAAATCGATGAAAAAATTCAGTACTTACGAGATTTTCTGGTTAATGCAACGAAATGCCCCGATGATTTATTTCTTGACCAAAATCCCAAATTTAAATTTTTTGTTTGGGATTTAAAAAAAAAGTGGATATCAGCTCAAAGAAAAAATGAGAGATTTGAGTCCAATAATAGAATTTGGCTTCAAAGTTGCATATCATTTAGACAATACAACCTAAATACTGCTAAAAAAAGAGGGCGCCCAGAAATGGATTTCGCAACATGTTCGGATCGTGCTAAGCGTCAGAAAACTGCTGAGTTAAGGGCAAATGTACCTCTACCCATGCTTACATATGCTACCCAGATGTGCTTGAGATCAGCTGGACAAACAGACGCTTCAAACTTAGTGAAAGATATTACCTCTGGATCACCAAAAAGGGCTTCGAAATATAGGAAATCGTTCGCTTCTTCCCAAAAGCCTACACAGATGGAAGGAGATGAAGCATTGGCAATGATGGTGGAAGCTAAACTAACAAGACATCAGTATGAGATAGTTAGAAGCAAAAGCAAAGCTGTGTTTCCATCTTATAAAATTGTCCAGGATGCAAAAACTCGGTGCTACCCAAATCCAGCAGCAGTAGAAGTCACCTCAAGAAAAGCAGAAGTAAATCTTCAAGACTTACTTGACCACACAGTTCAGCGATTAGTTAAACTACAAAAGGAAGTTGTTCAGGCCCAGACATCTGAGAGTTTAAAAAACGTGTACTTAATATCAAAATGGGGATTTGATGGGAGCTCTGGCCACAGTGAATACAAGCAGAAGTTTGAGGATGTAGGGACTGAACAAAATAGCGAAAGTTTTAGCGATAGCTCCATAGTTTTTACTTCATTTGTTCCATTACAACTAGTCTGTGATAGTCGGGACTCAAGAAAGCAACAAATAATTCTTTGGCAAAATCCACGTCCCTCGTCACCGCGATACTGCAGACCCTTAAAATTTGAGTTTATTCATGAAACTGCGGAGCTTGCATTTCAACAAAAAGCACATTTTGACAAAAAAATAAGTGCCCTTAATCCAACATACATAGATCTTGATAATGTTTCGATACAGGTGAAGCACACATTGCATTTTACAATGATTGATGGGAAAGTTTGTAACTCTATTACAGAGACGAAATCTACTCAGAGGTGTTATATATGTGGAGCTACATCCAATCAATTCAATAACATTCAGTATATGCAGCACAAAAGAATTGAAGATCCTTCCAAATTAAACTTTGGGCTTTCGGTTTTACATAGTTGGATAAGATTTTTCGAGTGTATTTTACACCTGTCCTATAAATTGTGCATCCAAAAGTGGCAAGCCCGTGGAGATGAAGATAAAAAGAAAGTAGAAGACAAAAAGAGGCATATTCAAGAATTATTTCAGTCAGAACTGCACCTAAAAGTGGATAAGCCAAAACAAAAATTCGGAAACAGTAATGACGGAAACACGGCCAGACGATTTTTTGAAAATTATGAAATATCGGCACGCATAACAGGAGTAGAGCAAGATTTAATAAAGAGATTTTACATTATATTACAGACTATATCCAGTGGATATAAGATAAAGAATGAATTGTTTCAAACATATTCAATAGATACAGCAAAACTATTTGTTCAGAAGTATCCCTGGTATTGTATGCCTGTTTCTGTGCATAAAGTCCTGATTCATGGCCCGGACATCATTTCAAATTTCCTACTTCCGATTGGGCAACTATCGGAAGAGGCCCAAGAGGCAAGGAACAAGGACATTAAGCGATATAGAGAAAGTTACTCTTGCAAAGTTTCAAGAACAAAAACCAATCGGGATGTACTTAATATGCTTCTCATATCATCGGATCCATGGATTTCCAGTTTTCGCGAATTGCCAAAAAAGAAGTTGAAAACGTTTGATTCAGAAGCCTTAAAAATGATGGAATCACCTGTGGTGGTAGAATCAGACGAAGAAGAAGAAAAAGAATCTTTCGAAGAATAGTTTTTAAAGCATACAATATACAATCATACTAAGACCTGTTATTTTCTTTCATACCCTAAGACTTGTTTTGTGTTCACAGTAATTAAAAAGAGTATATTTGATCTAAAATGAGTCTGTAAGTTAAATTTTACGTAATGTAACAACATAAGATCAAAAATAAAGGTTATTACGCGTTTAAATAATTAATGCCATGTTTTGATACCTTCTGCCCCACTGTGCGGCGCCTCCCTGATACCAGGCCGCCTCAGGGTGGAAGTAGTGGCCTTACCATGGTATGCGGGGCTCTGGCATGGTGGACGGTTTTTTCCCTAGCTACTCGTGGGACCACAATACAGAAAAAATGAAACCAACAAAACAACAAAAAGAAACAACGTCTTCGGGAAGTACTTCCCAGACAGGACCAACAAAACAAACTGACAGGACTGGACAGACAACAAAAACGGACAAAGTCGAGAGGAAGATGAGGAGGATGCGAATCGTCAACGAACGGCGCTCTGACTCTTCTCTCTCTCTCTTACAGATGATACCGACGGTAGCGCGTTAAATGCTCCAGCGATGCTTCCTCCCAGGAAACACGTTAGGGCAAGCACAATAGCCTATAGAAAAAGAAGGAATGCATTCCTATGTCTTAGTCGACTTGAGGAAAAGGGCAAAGACAAATGGGATGACAAAGACAAAGCTTCCTATGAATGGGCAACGAAAGTGGTGGAGGAAAGTAAGAGTCGACCTATTAAGGGACCCTCCACAAGCAGCGAAGCAAAGAGGGATCTTGCATCCAAGAGACAGCGGTCTCACGATGACGCTCCCACTACCTCAAAGAAGAGTAAGGGCACCGATTCGGAACCCAAGCTCCTAACTGAGGTTGTGAGAGATCATCTGATCATGGCGATCATTGACCGCGGCCATGAGGAGTGTAAGATCAGTCGTGAAAACTGGGAGAAGGTGGAGACGAAGATAAACCTTTATCTCCTCTCTCAGTGCAAGATCGACCCCTCCAAACCGATGCCGTCGTATAGGGATAGGGGCTGGCTCCATGGAGGCTATAGGCTGATTGCCTGCGACGACGAAAATGCAGTAACTTTTATAAAGGCTGCAATCGCCGGCGCGGGTGATCTTTGGCAGGGCGCTAAGCTGGAGGCCGTGAAAAAGGATGAAATTCCGCTCAGGCCAAGAGCTCGCGCTTGGGTCCCTATGGTGCCAAGCGACCCAGCAGACATTCTGCTTCTGATACAGAGCCAGAATCGTGACATCCCAACACAAAAGTGGACAGTAGTGAAATCGGAGGTGGTGAAAGATTCAAGGTCTATCACCATACTTTTAGATAAAGAATCGCTTCCACTACTTAAAGAAAAGAATTATGAGATCAGCTACTGTTTCAAACGCATAAGGCTGCACGTCTACCAACAGGATGGGAGACAAGCATTGGGCGCTAACCCCGCTGTCCCTCCATCCTTCACAAAACGGCGGGGATCCGATCATGGGCGGTCTTCTGAATCAGAGGACACGGACATCACTGTGATTGAGGTTTCCGGTTTATCCAGTAGCCACAATGCTGCGGATAATCCAGATAAACCTACATCACAGTAAGGTGGCCTCCGCCAACCTTATTCTCCACCTACAAGCGAGTGGGGACGACATAGTCCTCATCCAAGAACCGTGGCTCGTTGACAACAGCATAGCGGGGTTGAGGACACAAAATTATGAAATTTTTCATGCTGATTGTAAAGGTAAAATAAGAGCCTGCATTTTAGCAAAAACTAACTTAAAACTTTTCCTTTCACAGAGCTTCAGCAACCCTGATTTCGCAGTGGCCAAACTGGAGATCACTGACAAAGAGGAATTCTGGCTTGCATCGGCGTATATGGCCTACGACGATATCGGGCCCGTACCATCTACAAATATACGTCATGCAGTCAGAGAGTCAGAGCGGAGGAAAATCCCAATTTTACTCGGATGCGACGCTAATGCACACCACTCCATCTGGGGCAGCAGCGACATCAACGAAAGAGGTGAGTCACTTTTTACTTTTCTTGTTGAGACTAACCTCGTAATATGTAATATCGGTAATGAACCTACATTTATTACCAGAAACAGACAAGAAGTGTTAGACATTACGCTAGTTACTAACTCTCCTATTATCTCCGTAGAAAACTGGGCAGTATCCAAGAATAATTCATTCTCTGATCACTGTTACATCTTCTACAATCTTAACATTACCCCTCCTCCTGTAGCGTTGTTTAGAAACCCCAGGAAAACTAATTGGGACAGCTATCGAGCCAACCTAACAAGGGCTCTCGGTAACATACCCACTGATACAATCTCATCGTTCGAAGACATTGACTCCTTGACGACGAAGATTACTTCTGCCATGAATAAATCCTTCGCAAAGTCGTGCCCTGTAAGCAGACACACTAAATGTAAGAAACCCCCGTGGTGGACTACAGAGCTAAGCTCACTAAGAAGAGAAAGTAGAAAACTCTTTAACAAGGCAAAAAGAACAAGATCATCCACAGATTGGGACTGTTATAAGAAAAGCCTTAAAGACTACAAAAAAGGAATAAAAATCGCACAAAGAAACTCCTGGCAGAGTTTTTGTTCCAAAATTGAAGAAAACAATGAGGCTAGTAGAGTTAGGAAGATCCTGTCAAAGACTCCCTCTATACCTAGCTATATAAAGAAACCCGATGGAACGGAGACGCAGTCTAGTCAAGAATCACTTCAGTTGCTTCTAGACACTCACTTCCCAGGAAGTGTCCAAGGGGATGATACCCAGACTCAGGAACGGTCCCATCCCAAAACTCACTACATTTCAAAGGAAGTGATAAGCGAACGCAAACTTTCATGGGCGATTAATAGCTTCCTCCCTTTTAAATCGGCAGGACCAGATGGAATCATCCCGGCAGAAATGCAACATGCCTATGGCATTCTTAAACCTTGGATGATTCTACTGTTCTCCTTAAGTTTAGATCATGGTTACATACCAAAATTATGGAGAGAGGTGAAAGTGGTTTTTATACCCAAGACGGGAAAAGCCTCTCACACCACTCCAAAGGACTTCAGGCCTATTAGTCTGTCATCCTTTCTACTGAAAACACTAGAGAGACTGATAGATCTACATATTCGCCACAACATCAAAGCAGGGACTCTCTCAAAATCCCAACACGCCTACTGTAAGGGCAGATCGGTAGAGACAGCTCTGCACTCCATTGTCGGCACCGTGGAAAAATCACTAGCCGTCAAGGAATTTACAATGGTAGCCTTCCTAGACATTGAAGGGGCTTTCAACAATATAGAGCCGAGAGCGATAATTAACGCACTTGAAAACCTGCAGATTGACGCAAGTCTAAGTCACTGGATCAACCAAATGCTGCTAAGCAGGGTTATCAATTCGGAACTTGGCTGCTGCAAACTGAGAAGGTCTGTGCAACGCGGCACTCCGCAGGGTGGAGTACTTTCACCGCAGCTATGGCTTCTAACAGTAAACGAAATACTTATAACCCTGGAGAAGAACGGTGGTAAAGTCATAGCCTACGCAGACGATATCGCCATTTTATTTACTGGGAAATACCTCCCGACTTTACGGGACTTGATGGAATCGGCCCTCGCAACACTGGTCAAATGGGTTAGCAAATGCGGCCTGGATATAAACCCGGGTAAAACAGAGCTAGTGCTATTCACAAAGAAGCACCGAATTCCTCAAATCGATCCACCGAAACTAAAGGGAATCCGCCTCAGCTTCTCTGACAGCGCCAAATACTTAGGTGTGGTTCTGGATAGGAAACTGAGCTGGAAACTAAACCTGCAGGAACGCGTTAAGAAGGCCGCTACTGCACTTTACTCCTGCAAAAGGATCCTGGGCCTCAGATGGGGCATCAGCCCAAAAATAATGCACTGGCTGTATACAGCAGTAGTCAGACCGATACTCATGTACGGAATCATCGTCTGGTGGCCAGCACTAGATAAAATAAGCTACCTCTCTCTACTAAATAGAATCCAAAGAGTGGCATGTGTCTGTGTGACCAGTGCCCTACGGACAACACCAACCGCGGCACTGGAAACCATGCTTCACATTCTGCCCTTGGACATACACGGTAAGGAGATGGCGGCAAAATCGGCATTGCGTCTGAGAGAATCACTGCAGTGGAAAAGCAGTGACATAGGGCATGCCAATATTCTAAAAACTTATAATGTTAAAAGGGAAGTCACAGACTACGTAACCACGGTCCTAGACTTCAATATTAAATACAAGACCAGTATTCCCGACCGACAGCAATGGGAAGAGAATACGGTTATAGACAAAAATACGCTAGAAGTATACACAGATGGGTCGAAGACAGAGGACGGAGTAGGAGCCGGGATCTTCTCGGCTTCATTCTCCCTAAACCAGTCTTTCAGACTACCAAATAACTGTAGTGTCTTCCAAGCAGAAGTTATGGCTATTCGCGAAGCCGCTGAACTACTGAAGGTGAGATCGATATCGAACTCGGATATCGTCATCTATACCGACAGTCAAGCAGCTATTAAAGCACTCGAATCACCAATATTAAGATCCAAATTGGTCAGGCACTGCCGCAAATCTTTAAATGAGATCGCGGATAGGTGCACGTTAACGCTGTGCTGGGTCCCTGGCCATAGAGATATACCAGGTAACTGTAAAGCAGACGAACTAGCAAGGAACGGCACGAAAATGGAACTCTCTACTGGTAAAGGAGAACCCCATGTGCCAATTGAAACGGTAAGATACAACATCTCCACACTAGCACTGCAACAGGCTAGTGAGAGATGGCGGGAACTTGACACCTGCAACCATGCAAAACAGACCTGGCCACGAATAAATCGGCGCAGGACAAAGGTCCTGTTAAACGTCAGTAGAACACATATCGGAACTCTTGTCGGAGTACTAACAGGCCACTGTATACTAGGAAGACATGCCGCAAGGCTCGGAGTTATCGCTAATGACTTCTGTCGCAGTTGCATGGATGAGGAGGAGGAGGAAACTCCGTTCCACCTACTATGTGACTGCCCGGCGCTATCCTCGATTAGAAAGCAGACTCTAGGAGAGTACTTCTTTGGGGAGCTTGCTGATATTGCCGAAACGGATATCAACAAAATACGGAAATTTCTCCAAAATTCGAAATGGTTCCAAGAGTAACGGAAATAACTGACTCTGCATGTGGTATCACAATGGACCTTACTTGGTCTAAGTGAATTACTCCGTATTAACGGATAATTGCCACCCAACCTAACCTAACCTAACTAACAATATTGTAATAACAAAGAATTTGCCATACACTGAAATATCTCACAATTGTCAAAACTACAGCATAGGCATAATCGGAAACAATACAATACGTTTCGAAAATTGTAAAATTAGAATAAATAATGTTAAATACGAAAAGTTCATGTATTATGACAACTTCATAATACCAAATTTTAAAAATGGATCAATAAAGAGAATTATAACAAACTATTCCACAGAAGAACTAAAGATAAGAAACCTGGAAAACCGGAAACTTATAGAAGAAATTAAAAATAAGAATATCGCGCATATATCTATAAATATTCGGACAACCTTTTTAATAATTTGCATTTTAATTATAGTAATTTGTATCTCAAGATCTAAAGACAAAACTAAAATCAAAGTCGATATTAAAAATAATGATTCTTCGGAGCAGAATTCTAAGGGGGGAGGAGTTACGTCTCAGACTCCACCCAAACCTACAATCCAGCTATTCCCCACACCCCACTTTGCCAAAACAATTTTGCAACGGTTTCCCACGCCATTTTGCTTATACTGCAAAACTAGCCCTAAACGGATATGCCCCCTTTCCCCTGCGCATGTGCAAATCACTAAACAAATAAATTGTACGAGCAGCCATTTTTGCGCAATCATCATTTTTCCCCATATTAATATTTCATTGCACAAAATGAAATATGAATCAGGCCTATTCGGCAAAATCTTTTATCCATTTTTCCTGTTATTCTGTTATGAATTTCCATACAAAAGTTCGAACTGTCAAAAAATCTTTTACGACCTCCAAAATTGGTATGCAAAAATCTGTTATAAATCATAACAGAATAAAAGACAGAATTTTGTGGCTTTTATCATAAAAGATTTTTATTAATTAGAAAGTTTTGGACTGAAATGGATATCTATACAATTTTTCGTCAACGAAATGTTTACAAAAGAAGACAAATGTAATAAATGTGTAAAAACAAGTGGGTAGGTATGTATAATTGAAAATAATTTAGCAATTTATATTTTTGGTTTAGGCGAAGATACTAACCACTTTTGCTGGAACTAAGATTAAATAGTGAATAGTGATCCATTTGATATTCCTGATGTGCGTTTTATTCAACTCTTTAGATTGGATGCGGTGAATGCTAGAATTCTAATGAACAAATTGGAACAATTTACACAAGACACGAATACAAACATTTCATTTCAAATTCAGGTCAAATGCATTTCTAATAATGTAATAACGATGTAAAGTTGGATATTTATTTCAAGTTTCTAATGACATTTTTACGGATACGGTTCATATCAGGCATCCCAGATATCGCTAAAATCACGGCAATAACCACGGGGCATTGGCCAATTGGCGACCATGCGGCCAAACTCAGTATCCCATACAAATACAACCCTCATTGCCGCAGTTGCGGAAATACAAATGAGAAAGAAACCCTCTCTCATTTCCTCTGAAAATGTCCAGCATCAGCTCTAGCAAGACCCAGACTGCGCGCACTGAACCAACTATTCTTTGACGACTTGGCGACGTTTGGGGCAAAGAGATACTGCATCTTATTTATCCGCTTTCTCAATTCTACACTATAGGCTGGCTATAAGTACCGACCGGATCACATCCTTAACAATCATCACAAAGTACACTATATTTGGTATTTCGCCCAGTACATCCAGATTCATTCAGTTGGTTACTGATTTCAACAGTGCTTTCTAATTGGATTTAGCTCCTCCCTGTAAGAGCAATATATTTGCTTTAGCTCGGTCGTGGTTTTTTGTTGTCTTTTTCCTAAAAAGATATTCCAGTGTTTATTACACAATTATTTAGTTTGTAGTAATTCATAACTTATTCATTTCAGCTTGCATTTTAATATGTTTTTTGCACAAATTTGTTCAGGTGCCTACCGACTATGAATAAAAAAAAAACTCATGCCCAGTTGCACAGTGAGAGTTTAAACTCTCGTTTTAGTTTAAACCTTCGTTCAACAAATTTTCGGTTTCACTGTGCTCGTTTAAACCCAAAGTGGAGTTCAACTCTCGGTTTAAGTTAAACGCCTGCATTCTGCCGTTTAAACTTTCGTTTCGCATTTTGAGGTTTATTTTGACAGCTGCTATTTTATACAGAGAGATAGAGAGAGAGAACAGAAATGATAAATTGTTTGGGTGCTGCACTTCTTGAATTTATATGAATGAAAAGTAGAGCTATGATTAGTTCCAGCATTACTGCGGTAAACATTTCTGATTCTGATTTCTGATTTCTTTAGATTCTTCGCGAACAAAATATATCTATACATACTCAAATCTTTCACATTTTGTTTTGGCTGAAACAAGACACTACCCACTCTATTCTTTTTACAATGCAATTTGTTTGTCCGATTTTGAACACACTTCTCGGGACAATGCCTGGTTCAGTTCAAAGGTTTCGGAGTTCATACAATTTTTGTATACAGATCTACCTACATTTTTGTTTAAAAAAAAGTAAAACTACAACAAGATAGCTCAGATTTTCGTAGAAACACCAGCAAACAACTTTGCGCCTACCTATTACCAGACAATGACCCTAATTAGAGGCTCATAAAATCTTTTCAATATTTTACTGGCGACGGGTGATTGAATGTGGTAAAAACCCAGCGAGTTGCAAGAAGCAGTACCTGTGATCGCATCCGTCTGAATGCTCACTACATTTCAACAACTACATATTATTATTGAAAAAAAAAGAAATAATAATTACTGCAATAATTAATTGGTGAAAGTAGATGACAGTTCAAACATGTGTCGAAAATAAATCAATTCACTTCGTTAATACCAAAATACACAATGTAATAATATTGCACACATTTTCTTTTATTTACAAATGGTAAAATAGATAAAGTAGAGAAAAGCATTAACCATTTACTTGGTCAAAAGTGCGCTGGTAGAAAAATATCCCCTTAAGGGAAATTGTTCTGCGCTTCCACAACTGCGTTTAGTTAACTGGCAGATTATTTTGTACTGTGAAACTGAACGAGTTAAACCAAAAGTTTAAACTCTCGGTTAGGTTTAGTTAAACTTCAGTTTAAACTCTGACTGTGCAACTGGGCATCAGTGGTTTGTTTTGACAGCTTCGTAACATATTTTCAATTTTCGAAGTTCCATAACAGAATTTCATAAAAGTTCGAAGCCCCGAATACGATTTATAAAAGATCTTTTATGGTGGATATCTTTTATGATTCATAACAGAAAATTCATAACAGAATAAAAGATTTTGCCGAATAGGCCTAAATATTTCAATAACAACATTCCATTTTCCCAATCCGAATGCCTACACAAAAGTAGAAATTAAGTTTAGTTTTAGATTGGAGCTTAAGAAGACAAGTCGGTTTTGTTACTATGTGTAACCCAATTGAATAAAAGGAAAATTTAATAATAAAAAAAAAGAAAACAAAGAAAAAAAGTTTTTTTTTAATTAAACTACGGCGTGTAAGACGTTCATTTTTGAAACAGTCTGGCACAAGTCTTGGTTATATTTCGCGCCCAAATATTGCTGTCTTAGTTTATAATATTGATAGTAGGCGGTTCTTATTTCATTTATACATGAGAAAATCTCACAGCTTGCGAAAAAAGAGAGGAAGAGGCGAAGAAAACCGAGAGAACGACAATAAACAAAACACCTCGTAGCAACAACAACGCACAGAGGTTGGTCTTCTCCTCCGTTCTAATCACCAGTTGGCGGGCTTGTACTCGTCGCTCAATTAGCGCAAGTGGTAGTCATTTAGTCAATTGAAAAAAATCGAGGTGCAAGTTCACTTCCTGACAGGGGAAAACAGAAATGTCTTCCCAAGTGGATATATACGGAGAATTGACTGTCAGAATTCAAAACTATTCAAACAATCACTTTTTTTCTTGAGTGAGCAGCCGAGCTAGACGGACACGAGTAAGAAAATTATAAAAAAAAAAGGAACTTTTAATCGCGTGCTAATGCGCGGGAAAAAAAAACGAAATAAAGTCTTTAAATTAGTCTAATATCAAGTGCTATCAGTATTTGCAATTTAAAACTTAAATTAATTGGGCGGTATAAGCGATTCCGCTGGATTAAAATTTTTAATTCTTCCATCCATCCACCCCATGGGCGGGTGCGTAGTGGATAGTAAAAAAGAAAAAGATGGCCGCAAAGGCGTCGGCAGAAACCCTCAAATTATCACCCAAAGGGATATAAAGGCAGCGCGCATGCTTCAATTTATTCGTAATAACACGATCTCAAAATGCTATCGGAATATTTCCGACCAAGCTCCTCATTCAAAAATGGATCTCCACCAAACCGGTGGTATTACTTCGCCCACGAGTGCAGCTTTGCCTGAAACTGGTTCTCCTGACGCGACGAATTCTATGGATCCCAGCGATCAGCGATCATGGTGCAACGTGACCAACGCTAAAAAAAGGAAATCTGGAACATTGAGTCCGGCATCCCCAATTATTTCGGAAGATATAAATCCTTACGCTATCCTGGGAGATATAAATATTCTCAAAAGTCAGTTCTCCGTAGCCAAAAAGTCTAACAACAAAAAGACACCTATCCCGGAGCAACCAACTTTAGACTGGCCACCGCTGGATAATATCATAAACACCGCAAACGCATCAATTGGAGCCGCAATAGACGCTACCCAGGACCGGAATCCGGATGCAACCATTGACAACCCAGTGACGTCCAACGCTCCAAAAAGATCATCGGCAGGGACCAGCCATTCAACCTCGACAAAGGACCCATCATCGGACTCGATTGACGGCAGCAGAAGTAAGGGGGGTAAGTTTTGCCCACCGATTATTTTACATAATGTAGATTCTAGGCAGCTCTCAGCTGATTTAAAAGAAAAATCTAAAATAGCAAAGTTCAGTTTCGAATTTAGACAGGGAAAAAACAACTCCTGTAAGTTGTATGTTAGTGAGCCCGGGGCTCATCGGCAGTTGATGGAAAATTTCCGCAACAACGGTAACGTTCAAGCGCATTCTTTCACTCTCAAGGGTGACAAAACAGTTAACCTCATCCTTAGAGGTCTAAACTCGGGATTTAAGCCCGAGGAGGTGTTACGCGAAATCGATTTGGTGGTGCCTAACACGGTTAACCAGGTGACCGTGTTCAGTACAATTCGGTCTGTAGATCACAAACTCAACCTTAACCTTTTTTTAGTACGGCTGTTTCCGGGGAAGTTGGCTAGGGAAATAATAAATGTGTCGAATCTTTTTAATTTCAAAGTATCTTGGGAAAAACCCAGGGGAAACGTGGGGACTTTGCAATGTAGAAGGTGCCAAAACTTTGGCCACCTGGCCAAAAATTGCGCCAACACATACCGATGCGTGAAGTGCGATAAAAAACACAACCCGGGCGAATGCCAAGTTAAAGCTTCAGAAGGAACTAAAGCCTTCTGCGTTAATTGTTCTAAAGACCACCCTGCTAACTACAAGGGTTGTGAAGCCTATAAGAAATTTGACCTCAGAAGGCGGACAATTTTTAAAGAGGCAAAGGAGGCTAGAGAGACTTCCAATGTCCCTAAAGTTCTACACAATAGCCCTGCAAAGCTGACCTCATCAAAGGTCTCATTTGCTAGCTTACTTAGAGATGAGGTCTCTCACCAAGTGGCCCCAACTTCTGCTTGGACTTCTGCTTTAGCGTCGCGACCCCCAGTCCCTCTGGCCCCCTCGTCCAAACTCAATTCCGTTAACAATAATTATTTGAACGACTTCCTGGACCTCTCCAATGAACTTTTTGGTATGGAGGTTTCCACTTTACTGAGAGAAATCGAAGATTTCGTCAAAGGTTTTAAGAACTCAAAAGCATCTCTCCAGGAAAAAAGATTGAACTTTTTAAGCATTCTCAACAGGATCCTCTTAAGTAAATAATGTCGCTAAACCTTCTAACACACAACATTTCGTCCCTTATTGATCATGGCAGAAGAGTTGATCTTCTTAGATCTCTTATTGCCAACGAAACCTCTATAGCCTTCGTTCAAGAGACAAGGCTAAATTCTAGACACAACCCATTAATCGACTCGTTCCACCCAATGAGGGATCTGAGAGATGATAGAGGACCAGGGGTGGCTCTCCTAATCAAAAACAACATCAAGTTTGAACCTGTGACCTTCAAGTGCGCGGCCTTCCCCTCAATTTTTGCAGAAATTAACATGAAAATCGCGGGCTCTCCGAAAAGGGTATTGTTAGGATCTATTTATATCCCGAGCAACTGCCCACCCGCTCGTATGATCGAAGACCTAAATAGGATCAAAGTCCTGTCTGACTCTTTTGATATCTGCATCATGGGGGGTGATCTCAATGCAAAACACCATAGTTGGGGTGACTCAACTTTAAACCAGAATGGGAGAACATTTTACAATTGGCTAGTCTCCGTGGCCCCAACTCTTATTAACATAAATGCTGACACCCCCTCCTTCCCCAGAGGTCTGTCCTTCTTGGATCATTTTATTATTTCTCCTGAGTTAATCAACCAGGCAAACCCGAACTTCGTTATTAATGCAGTAGATTCCTTTTCGGACCATTACCCTCTGAAGTTGAAAATTAACTTTTCAAATCTCGAGATTTTAGCCCCAATCCAGAGCGTATCTAGGTGCTTCAAATCAATGTCGTGGCCAACCTTCCGGAGGACGATTGAAATTAAGCTGGAATACTTCTTTCCCTCAGCAGATATTTGCCTTAGCAATACCGACATCGATTCCCTAATCGATCAATTTAATAGGATTATCACGGAGACTGTCGATTCCCTTTCCGTAAATCGGCCCTTGGAAATCAAAAAGTACAAATCCCCACCCTAAAACATTAAAATCCTATTTAGGATTAAAGCGAGGTGGCAAAGGAGGCTAAAAGCAATCTTTCACGCAACTTACAATCGTCACTCCTCGGAGTATAAAGTATTAGAAAAGCAAATTTCCCTCCTTAAGAAAATCACCCAAGATAGCGTCAGAATCTGGATTAACAAGCAATTTGAAGATAAGTTGGGTAAAATTAAACCCAGTCCGCAAGCCTTCAAGGAAGCTAACAGATTTCTGGGTAAAACTCGTAAATTTGCGTGCTCGAAACTGTTGGTGGAAGGGCGTCCGATTCACGGGGATCAAAATATTGCCAATGAATTTAGGAACTACTTCTCTGAGGTTTACAAGGAAACAATTCCCACTTTCGATCCCATTTTAACTGAGCATGTCCGTTCCACTACCAGAAATATTAAGAGCATAGTTCCACCTCGTATATTCAATTTTTGCCCAGCGGACCCCGCCACTGGCTCTTCTGCCCAGGAGTTTTTCACTTCATTCACGGAAATCCAAGATATTCTTATACGATTGAGTGGAAAAAAATCTGCCGGTCCGGATGATATATCAAACTTTATTCTAAAAAGAATCCCCAACAAGGCAATTCAATTTCTGGTCATTTTAATAAACAACTGTATCAACAACGGCTATTTCCCTAAAGTCTGGAAACTGGCTAAGCTAATCCCGCTGCAAAAGAAACCTAATTGTTCCGAATTGAAAAATTTCAGACCAATCTCGATGTTGTCTAATGTCGGGAAAATCCTTGAGAGGATAATCCTTAACAAAATTGACTCCCATGTCGATGATAACATCGACTTCTTATCCGACTTACAATTTGGGTTCCGCAAGGGTCACTCCACGGTACATGCTCTTCTGAAACTCCATCAAGATATCTCTGTCAACCTTAAGGATAAAAAATGTACCACTGCGTGTTCCCTGGATGTGGAGAAAGCCTTTGACAGCGTCTGGAGAGACGGTCTATTATTCAAAATTTCTCAACTGGACTACCCTAGACACTTGATTAATCTGATCATTAGCTTCCTCTCTGAGAGAGAATTCTTTGTACAAATCCAAAATTCAAGTTCGGACCGTGCTGGTTCCAATAGCGGTGTCCCACAGGGCTCTATCTTGGGACCGAGACTTTATAACCTATTCATGCACGATTTCCCACATACTCTCTTTGAAAATAACTCCATATCCTCTCAAGCCATTCTGTATGCAGATGACACCTTCGCATACGCCAGCGCTAATTACCCGTTAGATGCCCTCAGGTGTCTAAAACGTCATATCCACATCATTAGTGAGTTCTATAGTAAATGGGGCATTAAAATTAATGAACTTAAATCCGAATGCGTCTGTTTTAGAAATGCTAGCGGGAAAGGCAGGGAGGGGGTCGTTCACGAAAGCAGGGACCTCACCTTACAACTAAGGTCTAATCAGGTTATATTTAAAAAATCATTTAAATACTTGGGGGTTACCTTTAATAACTTATTTAAGTTTAATACTCACGCTAGAATCGCCTTATCCAGAGCAAGAAAAATATCCTATAAACTGATGCCCCTCCTGAAGAGCAATACACTTAATAAAAAGGTTAAGGTCTTATTTTACAAAACCATGATAAGACCCCTCCTGGGGTATGGCTTCCCAGTTTGGTTCTCCATCTCCCCGACTGTAGTTGGAGAGTTGGAAGTTCTGGAGAGAAGGGTTTTAAGACTCTGTGCCAATAAACATTACGAATCGCGAAATAAGAAATTTTCTAATTATCATATTTATAACGATACCAACACCATTCCGTTTTCAAAGTACGTAGCCTCTCTCCTGCTTAAATCTCTGAATAAAATGGAGTACAACGAAAATGACACTATTATACAAATTTATGCCTCTCAATGTAACTTGAGATTGGAAGAATCGCCTTACGTGTCCCCCTTCATTCTTTTAAATGAAGTAATGGATCTTACTGCCGATGGGCCCCCAATCGCATTCTACCAAAAGGTCATAATTGGCCAAAAACGCGGATAACTAAATCAGTTGTCGCTGAACTTTGTTAAATATGATTAAGTAACTCATTAAATCCATTATGTAATATATCATTATCCAATTCAAACAAAATAAAAACATTGGTTCGGTTGGCAAAGCTCACACCCTTTACCTAGACATAAGTTATTCTAAGTAATTTATTATATTATTTATTATATTATATTATAATGTATACATACGCAGCTTCTAATCCTGTGATAACCATTTGATATAAAATTCTGACCTTCCGTCGTTAACATAGAAGCTCTCCATGTAACTTTTAATTTCACCTAATATAGCTCACTCAAGCATAACTGAATCTCACAGGTAAAATGAAAAACAAGAGAAAAACAAAAAAAAAAAATAAATAAAAAATAAGTAACTAAAATCTATGTAATCCCACTTATACATATACCTAGATATCTGTTTATGTCTCTTTCTCTACGTAACTTTATGTACCTATGTATATATGTTCAATGTCGTCTATCATAAGTAATTTTATGTATCGAACAAACCACTTAGTGGCCTAGAGTGAGGGATTCCCAATGTTCCCTCCCTCTTTCGCTTTCCCTTTTTTTCATTATCCCACCATTTGTATATATATACACTCAATTGTATATTCATGTAGTCTAACGACCATTCGCGTCGAATAATACTAGGCGTGTTTTTTTTTTGCAACCCTATATAGGCTTAGCAAGTTTTCCATACGAATCGTTAGCCCGGATAATCATCGGGGCTTATGCTTTAGCCCAGATAAAAACTGTGCTACCAATCTACGATTGCTATAAATGTTATCGAAAGAGCTATCGAAAGTGCTATCGATTGTGTCATAAATGACGTTAGTTTGACAACCAAAATTATTAGGGGAGACTGGGGCACCTTTAATCCTGAGGCACATTTGAACATTCGTAATAAGAAAACATTTAAAAAATATTTAAAATTACATATTAAACAAAATTTAAACTTTTTAGGTAGGTAATACTTGGAAGCGTGGAATTGCATATTTTAATTTTTCTATTTGTAAAGAATCATTCACATGGAAGTGAACGAACGAATTTATAAAATGCGAACAATCAACTTTTTATGGATTTATAAACAGAAAATTGCACATTTTATTATTCCAAGAGGAGGATAATTAATTATCCCACCAACAAATATTAATAAAACAAATTTATAAACATTTTAGATAACGAAATTTCGAATTCCAAACTTTTTGTCGCGAACGAAAACACCTTTGCCCCGAATTTTCCAAGCTTATTCGCAATCCACATCATTTAATTCGCATTCCCCAAACTAGCGAATAAAACATTCGTTCGAGCTTAACCTTAATTCGCGAACTAGAAAAGTGTTCATGTGAACCGACTGTCAAAACTTGCGAATATTCGTTCGCAGGTAAATAGTTTGTCGCTCTCTTGTGAATGGTCCTTAAGAGTGTAAACATTTTGTGGCGAGTTTTTCTTTTTATGTATTTAAAATACATATATCTTTCAGGCACAACTTCATTTGAAACCACATTTTTTTTGTCGCTTAACCTATTGGGGCAGGTTTGAACAAAACGCTACGGTACACGTTTGAACAAGTGGTCTTTAAGTGGCATTGAAATAAAGGCTAAGCTACCACCACCCATCAACACTCCGGGAACATCGAGAACACCCAAATTCCTGAACAGCTAACCCATTTTTGTTTTTATAGAGTTTTTTTTAGTCATTTGTAAAATATTTGTGAATTTCAGTTGGCTTCTGTTAAGTCGTTTTTGTTTTTTTTTTTTTATTGAAAAAATTAAGTTAATTTTTTTTATTAACAAATTACAAAGCTTGTAGTAGCTTATTAGCTGCCAAAAGTAATTTCAAATACTGCCGTTCAAAAGTGTCCGAGGCTAGTTGAAAACTGCTCAGCCCACCAGATCAAGGTTCCCCAGTCTCCCCTAAAAAAAGGGAAAACAAACATCAGAAATCAAAATATGGACAAGAAAAATTGCAACTCAAAATTTGGACTTAGGAAGAAACACTGGGACCAGACTGGGACTGCTGAAATGCTATAGTGCACGTAAGCAGTTGTGCACTGCCACTGATCCGCCGCTGGAACTTGAATCATCCTGAATCATTCGTTAAAAGTGCAGGCACATCCAATACGTCTTGCAATTCACTCTTACACCTGGAACTTGCTGTTGCTGCAGAGCTTGCCAACAATAAATAAACCATCTGAAACTAAATGTATTTCTCCTCATTTGTAAACTATTTTAATATGCCTACAGCTAACTTGTTCTCGTCATTTTTAATTTTAAAAACTAATTGACTCTGCAAATTTTTTTTTTGTGAAAAAAAAAACAGCTTAAAAGTCAAATGTCAACTAGCATAGTGATGCCAAGTCACAGTAAAGCGTTTTTGTTTGTGTGTTTATCTAAGCCTATATAGGATTGCAAAAAAAAACACGCCTACTATGCTATAACTCTATGAGCGAGAGTTCTCTACCTCCAACAATACCTGAGCCATGTTGGCAATAATGTCACTTTTAAACATGAGAGAGCCATACACTATAGCCTCCTACTCACTTTACTTTAATGTCAAATACTTTCGTATTATCCAGATCACAAACCAGTAAGAATAGACCGCCGACTTCCCGTACACCTACCCGATTCCCACCGGAAAGAATTTCCCTGTCTGTGAATACGTGTAAATGTCAAAATTAATGGCGGCAATGTTTTTCTATGCAATACCATGCGACCAGGATTTTTCAAGTATGAGTGCGTTAATGGCGCCCCTTTGATTTTGTACAGCACCAATACATGAAAAATCCTGGTCTCGCCGGCAGCTTGTAGGCAAAGTCCGTTATGTGGGAGGAGTCGACGGTCTATTCTTACTGGTTTGTGATCCAGATGTCAATGTTATACTTTTTATATAAGACTCAATAAATGAATCTGAATCTGAAATCAAACAATCACTTAAAGGAGTCTGATGATGAATTAGTGGTGTAGTTCGAAATAGCTATCATTCCTACCAAATTGACTGTGTCTACGAGTTGTTGTTAATGTAATTCTCTCAAACAATAATTCAGAGGAGAAAGTATACCATAAACAAAATGTTGCGCTAAATGACGTAAAGACACTAGACAGTTCTGTGAGTTGAGTTTTCATAGTGATTGCTGTGCTTACGAATCACGACTATTTACAACTAAATAGATAAAATACTGGAGAACCTTATTGAGATATCAACAGTTTTTCTGTGATTCGGAATTCATATACAGTCTTTGGGGAGCTGTTTATGTGAGTGTGTTTTTTTATTATCATGGGTTAGGTATACCGTATACAAATTGAAAATGTTAAAATTCTCGACCAAAAATAACTATTGCAATGGCGCAAATACTAACAATACCAGTATGGCTGTAAATTCGTTTAAATCTCTGGTGATACAATTTGGGTAAATAGGCAAAAATGTACTGTAAAAAGATATAAAATATTTGTACCAATAATAATAAAAATGGATAAGCAGATGGAGTATTTCGATTAATATAAAATAGAATAATATCATTGGATTAATTATTACAATTCTTCAAAAATTTAATTGTACAAATCTTTTAAACAACATAATATTGTAAACGTCCTTTGTTAGGAAATATCACACCAATTCAAATCTGCATTACAGTTTTACTATCCTAAAACTAAAGGAAATGATCGTGTTAATTAATACGATCATATACAAGAAAAAGCATTCATAGCCAAAACTTTTAAAATATTTGCAGTTACAAATTTAAAATGATCACTAAATAAAAACATTGTAGTAAGTTTTAAATTGAGCTTTGCTTCTTTCAATTTCTCTGATAGCTGGATCAAATATATGACTAAAATCTTAAATTAACTACTATTCGTATCATACCATTAAAAATATAAATCCGCTTACATGGCACCACACTAAATATATAAAATTATATACCTTAAAACACTAATTTAAAGCCGTTAAACAAATCGTTTGTTAAATCACTGTTTAGTCACTACTTTTATAATGTTTATGGGTAATAAAAAATAAAGGGTAGAACGCTTACTGCACTGCTGTCATATTTCTCATTCATCTTTGGAGAATCCTTTGGGAAGCGATATATCAAACACAACGGGTGGATTATTTGGCAGGTAGTTTATGTCACAGGTTGAAGCATTAACAAATATTATCCGTCCGTCTGATGTAATTCCGTATCCTTCGTGAACATGTCCAAAAACATGGTACTTTGGTTTGACTCTTTGCTGTACCGTTGTTAATAATTCTACACAGCCGGCTCTCACGCCAGAACAGCATAAATCACCATGCCCAACAGGTGGCGTATGCGTTATCAAAAGATCTATTCCTTCTGGAATTTTATTCCAACGCTCGAGGCATTCTCGCCCGCGCGGAACATTAAACGCCCACTTGCAAAATTCTGGCTGCCAAGGGCTACCGTAAATATTAAGGCCGTAAATGGTTATTAACTCGTCTTCGATGTAATGACAGTTTGTCAAATATTTGCGAATATTAAGCGTTTGCACTGCGTCTTCAATGTTTTCTTTAGCGTTACCCAATGTGGGTATATCATCAAGTATTGACATGGCAGAGTGCTTCGTTCTGTAAATAAATTTAAATAGTTTTTTTTTTTTTAATATTCTTTTAAATATTATTCAAAAATTTGCAATTTGTAATTCGTAAGATTCGCCGTGTGCTCAAGATGCTAGATAAAAAGGTATTTTTAAGCTTACAGATTAAGGGGGTCTAAGCAGTTCAAACCAATTAATCTTCATTTTAGGGTCATTGCACGTCTTTAACTCCACAATGGCCCATTGGATTAAAAAAAAACTCATCCTATAAATGATCAATCACTCTGTGTTGTGTTGAAACTGGGCAATGCTAAAAAGAAATTATCAAATCAGCGCAAACATTTCCATTAGTGCGGACCACAGTCAATTTAAAGAATTAAACTTAAAGAGAGTACAATTTGAAATTTTGGATATTAGGATGAAGAGAATCCGATTCCGATTTAATGCAGTTCAATTCAATGGATAGGACAGGTATACATACTTATACATTTCAAAAAACTATTTAGTTAAAAGATCGTAAAATATTTGAATGCTTAGAAGGTGTTTTTATTAGACCTAATAAATTTGCACATCAACGTACATCATACTTGAAAGAATTGTCCGGAACTCACAGGCCAACACACAAGACACCATCTTTCAAAAGTCGGTCCAATTACTTGCATACGCCGATGATATTGACATAATTGGTAGAACACAGAGAGCTGTCACTGGTACGTTTGCTAGTATAGAAACGGAAGCGGCTAAAATGGGTCTAGCGCCAACAGGAAGGGACACCTAACATCGTAGAATTGGACAAAACATCACGATCTACAGCTGTAACTTTGAGGCAGTTCTTAAATTTATCAGTAAACTTTGATTTCCATTCCGAACGAGTCCGAACGGCTGAATCGAGAAGCTTTTTCAGGACAGTCATTCTCTCGGATGTTTGTCAGACGTTCGCAAGAGGTGGCGCAGTAGAAAAAGTAGAAAAAAAGCTTAAATTACGGAAGATATTCCGAAAGAAAATTCCAAAAAAAGGCATTCAATTGTCGCGATTAGTTTTAACTGGTAGTTATGATTCCTCGATAACGACGTGGATGTCGCCGCTGATATGGTATCTAATATAATCACATTATGTATGAAATCCTTTATCCATTATTTATATAGGAAAACGCGTGGTACCACTAGAACTGCAAAGAGGCTATTAGATTAAGGGACTTCGACGGAATAAATTCGTAGCAAAAATGATAATTCTTTCGGGGTTCGTAGCAAAATTCCGAATACTACGGATTTTCGGTCTTAAAAAGCCAACCCATCTGAGGAAAACCGTAAAAATATAAACAAGCCAGATATGACTGCAATGCCCTCATAAAGCGTGTCAAATTCTCATATGACCAAAAGTTGAGGCAAAAACTACTACAATGTCCCAAGGGTAGTAAAAACTTTTGGTCATTTAAAAAAAAATTTTAAGAATTCGGCCTCGTCAGCGATCCCAAGGCTCATTTACAATAACACAACAGCTGTCAGATCTTATAACAAAGCTAATTCGCTCTCTGCTTATTTTGCAGCCAGCTCGATGCTCCCAGACTGCGCTTTGTCACCACCTGTACTCGAGAGCGTCGAATTTACCATGGGACCAATCCATTTTCGCACTCGTACAGTTGCAAATAAATCCGCTGGTCCAGACTGTATCTGCCCCCATAGTTCTGAAGAGGTGTTCTTCCACGCTGGCAAAACCACTAATAAATAAATAAATAAATAAATAGGTGGCGCAACAGGCGGGTGACACCCAAGGCCTAGCTTCTCGCAACCATTCGTTTTGTGTGAGTTTCTATTTTTGGGACAAATGGAAGGGACCTACAATTTGTTGCCGAGTCCGAACGGCTGAATTGAGAAGCTTTTTCATGACAGTCATACTCTCGGATGTTTGTCAGACCTTCGCGAGAGGTGGCGCAGTAGAAAAAACTTTAAGATGTAATTTGTGTTTTTCCGGGGATCGAACCTGGGATCCCTCCAGCACACTAATCACTGCGCTACTGCGCCCACCTGGCAAAACCACGGAGTAAGCTTTTTCATCTGTCCTCTTTCCGAGTACGTGGAAAACAGCATTTGCCCAGCCCGTCCCTAAAAAAAGGCAAATCTTCTTCTCCCACCAATTAGCGACCCATAGCACTCACGTCCACTCTTTCTATGGTCATGGAAACGCTGATAAACCGTCAGCTTATTTTAAAATGGGGTTCAGCCTAGAGAGTAGAATTTAATGCTTCAAAAACACAATGCTGTCTGCTGTCTCTAAAGCGAAACGAAAAGCATCACCGAAATCGAAAGACTTTCCATTCGCGTTATGTGCGTCCATGACAACCATCTTTGGAATGACCATGTACACCAAGTCGCCCAGAATGCTGCGAAATGTCTAGGTTTCCTCAAGCGGTGCAAGAAATATTTTACCCCTTCTTATCTGGCTACAATATATAAGGCGTTCATTCGCCCAAAACTTGAGTACAATTCTCATATCTGGTCTGGTGCACCGAAAACCATATTGCACATACTGAATAGGATCCAAAATCGCGCATTAAAACTAATCGGGGACACGAATATTGCGAATTCTATTTATTCGTTTGAACATTGTATAAACGTTACGTGTCTCGCACTGTTTTATAGCTTTTTTAACAAACAGTGCTCTAACGAAATTGCCAACTGCATTCCTCCCCTTCTGCAATTCAACCGCAATACTCGTCATGCTAGGAATACCCATCAGTTCACCATTCAGCCTGCCTTCGGGCGTACTTTTAATACTTTATTGTAAAATAGCCCAATTAGCAGGATTGACCCGATTACGAAGGTTCAATGAAAGTTAAATTTAGTGTCCCGATTGAGAGGTGTCCCGATTGTAGAGGGTGTTTTGTATGAAAACTCTCATGGTTGGCAAAATAGTTGTCTGATTGGGAGGTGTCCCGAATATAGAGTGTCCCAATTAGGATGTTTACTGTATTACATAAGAACACACGCAAAAAGCGAGTATTTTAAAACAAAACATAATTAACCAAAGTTAGTTCATTATAACGTAATTTTGTAAGGATTTAAGTTGCTTATTAGTTCGAAAAACTAATTTTGGGATGATGATAAAACTGTGGTTTCTCCTGTTGTTGTTGTGATGGATTCAATTCTCACCTAACCTATAACAATTGAGTGCGCCACGAATCAGATCACGAATCTCAAGACTAGCTGATAAAGTCGCCGATAGCCTGGCCGGAATTTATATGTCAGATAAATTTCAACTTTCGGTTTCAAAGGTTTCCGATAGTGACATATAAAGTCTCGGATAGTCTATCAGCTGGTTGAAGTGACTGTTAAAGCCTCTATCCGGAAGATAAACAAAATATTTATTTGAAGTGGCTGGAAAAAATATAGTTTCAGAGTCAGAAGTGTTCTATCATGGATTTATTTGAAATCGACGAATTTGATGAATATTACAACCAAATTACACGGCCCCGTAGGAACAGGGTATTTTAAATTATTTTGAGAAATCCTCGACGATGAAGATTTCTGAAATTTTACTATTTCGTTTAACTTTATCCATGCTCACTGAATACTTTTCACCCTGGGCGTTGGAAATTGCCAGGGGTGCATTTTGTGTAATCTCCTTTTCATTAATGACCGAAAGATCAAGCTACAAGCTATGAGATTCCTCCGTTGTATTGCTGGTGTGACCCGTAGAGATCATATTGGAAACACAAGAATACGTGAGGAACTCAATGTCGAGCAGATACTTCTCCGGACAGATCGGTCCATGCTTCTGTGGTTTAGTCATGTTAAACGCATGTCCCCAACCAGGATTCCAAGACGTACTGTGGAAATCGAAATATCCCTACATTATAAAGAATACACACTAGCCTCCTTCTTAGATATGGAAGGAGCCTTCAATAACGTACACACTGAAGCTACTCTTGAATCTCTGATTGAGTTGGGCATAGAGGAATTTATTAGTCAATGGATAGTCTCTATGCTCAGGACAAGAACTATTCAGGCAACACTAGGCAGCAGCCACATAACCAAATTTGCCCATAGGGGAACGCCACAGGGTGGAGTCATCTCGCCCCTATTATGGCTAATGGTTATAAACAAAATTCTGGTGAAACTAGACAGAGAACGGGTCAAAGTTGTCGCGTACGCGGACGACGTGGTAATACTAGTGTCAGGAAAGTTTCCCACCGTGATTAGTAAAATTATGGGGGCCGCTCTAGACAAGGTAAGCACCTGGGCTGCAAGTTGTGGCCTCGGTGTTAACCCGAGCAAAACTGAACTGATGCTGTTCACTACCAAAACCAAAATACCCGACTTTACCCTACCCCGTCTAAATGGTCAACCACTCACACTGTCGTCCAGCGCTAAGTATCTAGGTATCATGCTCGATCCAAAACTTAACTGGAAACATAACATTGAACACAGAGTAATGAAGGCGTCGGCCGGTTTCTATGCCTGTAGCAAAACCTTTGGAAAGAAGTGGGGACTTCAACCAAAGATGACCTTGTGGATGTACACAGCCGTAGTGCGTCCAATTCTCACGTATGGATCACTAGTATGGTGGCCTGCATTGAGCAAAGTCTACAACCTCACGAAACTCAAAAGACTGCAAAGAACAGCCAGTATAGGCACAACGGGGGCAATGAGGTCGGCCCCAACAGATGCCCTCACTGTGCTCTTGCATCTTCTACCTCTTGACTTACATACAAAATATACCGCGTTATGCAGTGCTCTAAGACTCAAGGAGTCTGGATGCTGGACTGCAAGGCCGTATGGCCATACCAACATCCTGGATTCGTTACCAAACGGCATGGTCACGCTTCCAACCGACTACATCACACCCAAATTAAACTTCACGAAAGGCTTCCACGTCGGTTTCCCTACAAGGGCTCAGTGGAAGAGGGGCGAAGTCGTGAAGGGCTTCGACACGGTCATATACACCGACGGATCTAAGATGAGCTGTGGTGTGGGGGCCGGTGTCTACTCGGAATCACCGCAAATATCACTTTCAGTTCGCTTACCGGATTTTGCCAGCGATTTCCAGGCCGAATTACTGGCCATCCGAGAAGCCTGCACCCAACTAGGGCGTGACAAAACGCATAAAAAAAGCATTGCTATCCTAATAGATAGCCAAGCCGCCATCAAAGCCATTGATTCGGCTACCATATCCTCCAAACTGGTACAGGGGTGCCGGAACGAGCTAGCCTGTCTGAGCGAACGTTTCAGGGTCACACTTCTCTGGGTTCCAGGGCATAGTGACATAACAGGTAATGAGCGTGCGGACGAGCTGGCCAGGAAGGGCTCAGCACTCCACGCCTCGCTCTCAACGAGGGTCCACATCCCGCTAGGAGCGGTTAAGGGACAAATACATTCGCACTTTCTGCAGAAAGCCAATCTCCGATGGTCGGGATTGACAAACTGCGTCATATCAAGGAAGATGTGGCCTACCTACAACCAAAACAGAACAAATAACCTGCTGAACAGACCCCGCCTAGATATCGCCAGAATCACGGCAATAATTACGGGGCACTGGCCAATTGGAGACCATGCGGCCAAACTAGGTATCCCATACAACCCTCATTGCGGCAGTTGCGGTAATACAAATGAAAAAGAAACTCTCTCTCACTTCCTCTGTAAATGTCCAGCTCTAGCGAGAGCCAGACTGCGCGCACTGAACCAACCATTCTTTGACGACCTTAGCGACATCTCGGACAAAGGGATACAGGATCTTTCCGTTTTCTCAATTCCACAGGTTGGCTATAGGCACCGACCAGACCACATCCTTAACAATCACCACAAAATAGGTCACACGAGGCGTGGTAACAAAACGGCACACCATAGTGCTAATTGGGTTCAAGGATTGAACCACCACTTCTACCTACCTACCCTACTGTGGAATCTAGGTAGACCAAGGATGAGATAGTTATATTGAGCCCATAATCCCTCCTCTACCCGTATAGGGATTGCCCTTTATGATTTAACTTCTAAATGACTCACCAATATCATTCAAATGCTTCATATAAACGAAATACGCATAGTTTACCGACAATATTTGCCACGGATCAATACAAAGATTTATTTTAAAAAGTTATTTCTGAACAAGCACAGAATACACGCAATACTTTTTATAAGAAAACAATCCGCAAGTAGTTGTAATTTATTTTGACAAAGTGTTGATTTATTTCATAGAACAACTTTGATTAATATATAAGTAATAAACGCACAGTGTATTTTATTTAAAGTATACGGAATAATCTACACTGTTGTTTCGTACATTGGTCTGACATCTTGCCGGCGCAACTGAATACTAATTCTATTCACTTCATAAAGCAACCTTTCATTACAGTAATGTAAAATTTGCTGGATTGCACTTTTAACGGTCGTATTTGTAGTTGGATATCGCGGTTTAACTACATTGCAAAGGTACAAATAAATAATGCTCTGCATTCACATTTGAATATCATATTTCGATTAAAAAAAAAACAGCAGAGATCTTTACTTGGAAAGATACGTAGTGTAAATCTTTCCAGCATAATTTCATTCGCCTCCAGTTGTGATGGGTTCTCTTTAGATTTGGTGTCTGATTTAAAAAAAATATCTTTACCATTACCATTACCTTATGTCATTGATCTTTAGCTCAGGAAATTACTTTGTTCTTTTTTGTACCAACTAGGGGAAGGACGTGGTCTACCATCTCTCACCAAAAAAGTGAAATTATTTCCTACTCGAGGTGTTATTTCCCTGCACCCAAAAGTTTTACAAAACGCAAAAATGGCTGTCTCAAAGGCCCTGCGTTCCGGTTTTGAAGTCAGCAGCCAGTTGGTACCGGTTATCTGTTGTCGTTTCGGGGACACTGTGCTTACCAACTAAAGCGCCATATATGTTTTTGCTTCCGACTTAATCATTGAAGGCCCCGCGTAGAACTTTTCCATCATACTCCGAACAGGCTCCGTAGGCTCCATCACATCCAGGCAATCACTTATCGGCTTAAAAAGTCAATAACTTTTGTTTTAAGCCGATTCCCTACTACGAATCCGCATCCTAATACATGCATGCAATCTTTTGTTGCAGCTGTAATAGATGTCCTATCCATCGTATCTCCTGGAGCGCGGTTATATCTGACAGCATGAGGATAGAATCGAGTTTTTTTTGTAACACCTGGGGTGTAGATCCTTTTTACATTTCAGGTACATACTCTTAAGTCGTAGTCCATTGACGTTTCGGGTTGTAGCTGCAGGAGGCAGCGTAGATTAAGAAAAATTAATTTGTAAATTATTGAAATATTTATACTAAAATCGAATTACAATGGCATTACTAGCATCTCAATTTAAGATCGAAACTTGGTACCTACTAAAGAGATGCCAAGATAGTTTGAAGAATAAGTATAATAATTATTGTAAGAAAATTTATCTTTGTTCTCGATATAGTCGAAATTAAATCGTTGAGTAGTGCAGATGCACACTAGATTATAATTGTTTATTAAACTAAGTTAAGGTGTTTTAATTCGTTAAAAACGTAAAATTCAAGTAAAATCTCTCGACGAGGAAGAATAAACCCGACGAGAAAACAGCGAGATTTTGAAAACTATCAAAAGAAACACGGGTCGAGGCTGGTTGCGTATCTCTCATAACTAGTAGTCTTCTCCGACGGCGACGGCACAACCCCCAACCTGGAGGCCAGGTTCTTGTTTTGGCAGTAGGACAGCGGGCCGGAGATTCAGATGTCAGTAACCCATTTTGGTCAAAACAGATATTAACATCTCATCCTACTCTCATGCCGTTCAACCACAAGCTTCGAACAGTTGTCTCAGCAGACGTGGCAAGTTGAAACCAGTTACATACGCTTCTCGTACTCTTGCGGAGTACTGGAATACTGGAAAAGGAAGGCTTCATTGTGAGCGCATACGCAGACGATGTAGTAATTCTAGTCCCAGGTAAGTTCACTCCAGTCCTCAGCGAACGACTTAGTTACGCGCTCTTATTAGTTAACAACTGGGTCGAGGGGCGCGGACTGGGCGTGAATCCATCGAAGACAGAAATCATGCTGTTTACGAGAAGAAGGGTGATCCATGCCTTTAATCCACCAAGGATGGGTGGGGTGGATCTAAAAATATCAAAAACAGCGAGATACCTGGGCATAATCGTGGATTCCAAGCTCAGCTGGAAGGAAAACATAGAGGATCGCATCAAAAAAGCATACGTGGCACTATATGCCTGTAGAAGAGCATTCGGCAACACATGGGGTTTCAGGCCGCACGTGGTACACTGGCTGTACACAGCAATAGTGCGGCCCATCCTGACATATGGTGCAATCGTGTGGTGGAAGGCCACGGAGAAAAAGTACCATCTCGCAAGCCTCACTAAAGTCCAAAGGGCGGCATGCATTGGGATAACAGGTTCACTACGAACAACACCCACCGCAGCGATGGAGGTGATGCTAAACCTCACCCCTTTGGATATTTACTGCAGCAGTAAGGCGGTAAAAAGCGCAATCAGATTAAGAGAGTCTGGAATATGGTCATCCAAACCCTATGGACACGCCTCCATCGAAACCCAATGGAGCGCGGCGAAGGAGAAGAGAACCACAGACTATATGCCGCCCACTCTCGTTTTTGAAAGGAGATTCACAACCAGAATTCCGGACAGAAGCGAATGGGAGCACAAAGCAGTTACAGAAGTAGAGGAAATAGCCCTATATACCGACGGTTCAAAGATGGATGTCGGCACAGGAGCGGGTATCTTCAGTGAAACACTTAACCTGCGAGAATCATTTCGAATCAACGATGACTGTAGTGTGTTTCAAGCGGAAATTGCTGCTATAACCCTAGCGGCAAATGACCTAAAGAGACGACACATTGCCAACAAACAGATCACTATATACTCTGACAGCCAAGCGGCCATAAAAGCCATGGAGTCAGTCGTGGTGAAGTCAAGGGCAGTAAGTCAATGCAAGAAATACCTGGACGAAATATCACAAGCCAACACGGTGACCCTATGCTGGGTACCAGGGCATATGGATATTCCGGGAAATGAACAGGCGGATGAGATTGCAAGAAACGGGTCAAAAATGCACGCATCAATGGCCCTAGAATCTGTAAGAACTCCGCTAAGCACGCTTTCTAGGAAGGTTGATATTGAAGCCTTGAGTAGAACAAACCTACGTTGGAACAATCTCAGCACCTGCAGGCATGCAAAGGAATTATGGCCTGAAGTAAACAAAAAGAGATCCAAATTCTTGATCGGACTGAACCGCAAGGATATTCGCATACTCACGGGGGTCATTACTGGACACTGTGCGATAGGCGTACACGCAGGAAGGCTGGGCATACTGCATAATGACTTTTGCAGAAGCTGCAGAGACGTAGAAGAAATAGAATCCGTTCGCCATCTGCTTTGCGAATGCCCAGCCCTTAAAAACAGTAGACAGAGGACTCTCAAGAGTTTCTTCTTCGATGAACTAGAAGATCTGGAGAATGTTGATCTTAAGGAACTCCTGAGATTCATACTCAAATCGGGGTGGTTCCAATAGGTAAACAAACTTCACACCCTTCGGTTACTCTTAGAACAAACTTGGGAATCTGGATACATGAGCTAGGAACACCTGTGATTACTACTAAATCTAGGCGATCCAAATAAAGCGGTAATTTCTTTGTCTCCAACAGGTATGCAATGGAAGGTTCCCGTGACTGGACACAATGGACCCAACGGGTGGTCTATGTGAAGCTGTGGCAACCGCCACAAGAGCATCCAATTACCTAACCTAACCTTACTCTTGCGGAAAGCGAAAAACGATACGCACACATGTAAGTCTTTGGCACTCACTTGAGCTCACTACCTGTTGGGGATGCAGTTTGAAGTGAAGACTGATCACAAGCCGCTGGTGGCAATATACTTAATAAAAAATCTTAGCGACTTGACACACAAGCCCCAATTCCAAAAGATGCGAAAAAGAGCGATGCAGTTCTGTTTTCAAGTTAGATACAGATAAGGGAAAGAAATGATTGCCGCCGACGCACTTTCACGCCAACCGCTGGGAATGATTAAAGGAAGATCTAGGGGTTTATGTTGTTGAAATCCTTTCCGATCTTCCCGCAAAAATTACAAAAATCACAAAATTAAACAAATTCAAGAAGCGCAACAATACGACGAGCATATAAAGATTGTATATCTATATATATAAAAATGAAGTATCCGGCTGACAGATGATCAACGCCAAGCCTAAACCATTTGCTCTACAAAGTTGAAATTTCGACCCCTAAAGGGGTAAAAGGGGGGGTCTAAGTTTGTATGGTAAGATTTTTATTTTTCATCCGATTGACTTCAAACTCGGTTTATGTACACTCTAGAGTTATCAAACATTTCTACCAAATGCATACTTTTATATGAAATGCTGGTATTCTTTTAGGCTTATTGCCTTAATTCATTGATTAGCTGGTAGGCATACGAGCAAACATTTTTTATGAATGAACATTTTTTAATCCATAAACAAAATGACCGTTTCGAGTTTGGCATGAGTTAGCTGAGGCACTGATAATTAACAGGTTAAATGAATCTAATGAATAAGGCTGTAAAAATATGTTCTATAGAAAAGATGTTAATTTTATGTTAATTTTTAACTTTTAATTTTCGATCTACCATGCAGATACAGGAATCCACTAAGTTATCTCATCACTATATCAAATAAGAAACAAGATCCTTACCTTTGCGAAACCGATTTGTTTTGAAAGGGATGTGTGAATGTTGCATCGAAGCTGAGTTCATGATTGCCAGCAATAACAATTTTATGTTTATGAGGTAAAGTCCCGATCCAATTGTTGAACTCGATTACTTCTTCAAGCTGACCGCACTTTGTGAAATCGCCTGCATGTATGAAAATATCACCATCCGGGATATCAAATTTTATGTACGGCGTAAGAGAATGTGTGTCGCTCATGCAAACTATGCGCGCTTTGTTAAAAGGCACAGTAGTCTGTGGTGGTTTCATTGTCACTTTTATGACCCTCTGTGTTTTGGAGAGTTCCTTCCATGCCGCTGTTGGATCATGAGTAAGAGGATGAATGGGAACTTCCATAGTAACTGAAAACACATAAATCGATAGGTATGTATAAGCCAAAATCATTATATACATAAACATGATGTCATAAATATATAGCATTTAAAAGACGGTATCTACCTAACTGCATAGATGTGTCTTTTAAAAAGAAAGTATTGAAAAATAGCCGATAAGATAAACAATAAACAAATCTCTTTGACAAACAAGATAGTAAATAAACAAAATCAAAAGTATTTGGCCGGCGATTATTTTAAATGTCTAATAAAAACATGAGGTGCTTATCTTTGAATAAGATTGGAGATATGCATATAAATGTAATACGAACAGACACACGAACTATTCAATAATTATAATATTAATTCCTCGAAAAAGACGAATTAATAATTGCATTACGGGGGGTGGTTAATATAATATTTCAAATGGAAGAACAGGCTTGAGCTGAACATTGTGGATTACCTCAACAAAAACTGGATTGGGGTTTGTTGTTTTTGAGCAAATAAATATAAACTTTGAAGAGTAGATTGTATTTATACACAACTAGACCGATTTTTCACAACGGCCCCGGTTCAGTCGGTTCAGTCGTCAAAATTATGAAGAAATCGAAAATGCTCTTTTTGACGTTTGAGAAGTGGAAATTTGACAATTAACCCATCCACAGTGTTCAAGCACCAAACAAAAAATCCTACTAGGGTAATTTCCGAATTTAATAGCCGCGTTCAGCGCACTATGTATGTATGTATGTATTTTATTGAGATTTTGTTTTTTTATACACTTTTTCTTAGGCTGCAGTTATAGCTATCAGAAAAATCCATCCGTAAAAACGCGCAACAGAACAAAACTGAAACATTCAACCATAGCATATCATAGGAATTCAGTGGAATACTTCGTGAAACTGGTTGAGAAGTTGAACAGAAAAAGTTTTTCGTACGGAAAAATAAAGAAATTCTGTTTTTAGAAAATTTAAAGATCAATTGCTTAATTTTTTTTGACGAATTGGTTTTATAATTCAAAAGCAACTATTTAAGACCAAGATTGAGTTCAACGATTAAGTTTAAGTGCTCCAAAAAAGTGAAACAATTTTTTTACGGATGCATTTTACTGATAGCTATAACTGCAGCCTTAGTTCTATAAATAACAGAATCACTTATACTTAGAAATATTTTGCCGACTTAGAATTGGTCAGGCTATACAAATAAGATATTATTTTAGTTTTGTTTTAACGCACATTAGAGTTGTTTTAAGACTGAGTCTTTTGGTTTTATTTTAATTACGTCCACTCAACAAGACGGTGTCTAATTTGTAACTTAACCTAAAACAAATGACAGATGGATAGAAAGAGAGGAAGATGACGAGAAATGGGAACATCAGATAGGAACACCATATAGATGTTTCTATCCGAATCACTGTCAGACTGACAGTGGCAGTGAGCGAGTAGAATGGGGAGACCTCTAATAAATTTCAGTATAGTAGGGTCCACTTATATACTTGACTTTTTTGTTAAAAGTCATCACATTAGAAATTCTATGAAATTTGTTCTCCATTTTTGTGTGACTGATTGGAATTATTAGTTTTCTCACAATCTAAATGAATGTATCATTTTGGTTTTACTTTGGTACATATTTGTTATTTTTGTAATGATTACTTAATATTCTAAGGCAATGAGTGGCTATAGGCTTATTATTAGTAAATTACTGTTATATAGTTTTCACAGCAGGGTTGGGATCTTATATCTTGGACATATCTACCTACTTGGTTATTATTAGGTAGTAACATTTGTATAGTAACTTATAGTTCATTAATATAATTTATTAATATTTAGGAACACTATCAGCGGTATTAATAAAAAAGCCTTATTCGCTCTTTAATCCATTTAATAGCTAGCAGACGAATAGTGGACTTGTTCGTTTGATAACTTTTATTATTTATAAATACATCTTATATCCATATTAGCTATCCACTCTTTATAATTAAACGCACGACAGCACTGCGTCCAAACTGTACTAAACATGGTTGTAAATCTGTCATATTCCATCAGCTGACACTATCATGCTCAGAGCATGTTATGTGCTTCCGCTTGCGATTTTTAGATTCTCTCTGTAATTCTCTTTCAGCTTTTAAATTTCTCGCGTCCAAATGTCCAATCGAACTTTTTGTTGGTATACGTGTATTTGAAATTATGTGGATAGGTTAGCTCTGTGTGTGAGTAAGTTAACCAATCTCTATACGCCGAATTTGGTGAATTAAGTTATCCGCTCGTTAAACATGTCAGTGAAAGCTAAGATATGTTTATTAATAAGAATTACGAGTTATCATATGTGATAAAGCTAATTCGCCGCTATTCGGTATTTATTAATACGGGGGTATAATAATTGTACTTAGTACATGTGTTCGATACATTTCTTGATATTTTTTTTTTTTGTTTTTGTAGATTTGTACATGTATGTTATTTCTTCAGTCTCAATTTGCTTTTATTATTTTATATATTTATATAAAGGCAGGCTAGGAAATGAATTGCTTAGCCTCTGTAGATGTTAGATAGTTGTTTTTTGTAAAAAGAGGGAGTGAACAAGTGGTCACTATCGGGGACTTGAAAGAAAACATTGGAGCCCTCGTTGGAGATACTGATTGGCGACGTGTAGTACCTGTCGTCAATGGACCAGTTAATATTATTGGTATATATGTTACGGAGGATAGGGTTGTCATGATTTTGTAATGCAGATATTCTTCTTTTGGCAAGGAGAATTAGATAGTCAAGCAAGGGACGTATACGAGTCTTCATAGATTATCTTATTGCTGTACCATTTTCCAGATATTCTACGTTTTTTGTTTATGCATTTCCTAATAATATACCGTTCGAATCTATGAAGTTCAAGTGCAACATTAGGAGTGATTTGGAACCAGGTAAGGAAGCCATAGGATATGAGGGGCCAGATTAGCGTTTTATACATAAGAAGCTTAGTTCTGCTTTCAACATGTCTAGAATTAAGTAGAGTTTTGAGCTTCGCAGCAGCGGCTCTGCTGTTATTCAAGGATTTTCTTGTATGCGGGTTCATTTTGAGTCTTTCATGTAAATTGATACCTAGATATAATGGATTTTTTTAATGGGATTTGGTTGCCCAAAATGGAGAGATTTAGATAACGACTCTCTCGAACAGCAAGATGATGGCCTCTGCCAGAGACATTGCGGAAGCAAATTAACTCACATTTATTCATATTCAAGACAATTCCCCACTTTTCGTAATAAGGAATTACCACGTTTAGGTGCGATGTAATTGAATTTAGGGATTCATGTGGTCTCTCACTGGGACTAAATAGAATGGTGTCATCTGCATACAGAATGACATCAGAACTAAGATGATGAATTGGAAAGTCATACAGATAGAGATTAAAGAGGAGGGGGCCAAGAATTGATCCTTGGGGGACGCCTGCATTAATAGTTGGTGAAACTGCTCCAAAAATCAAGATAATTGCTTATTATTGAATTTGAATAAAATGTACCTAGTATTTGTATTTCTAATCTAATTAAAATTGCTATTGTGAATTATCAACCAATAATTTGAATTAGAAACCTTTTCAGTTAGATGAACAGATATGGTCGGACCACATGCCAATTCGGTTAGCATTAAATTTTGCGACTCAGTGCAAGCCACAGAAAAAGCTTAACCTACTACCAAAGCTCATGTGGAGAGAAAGTAATAAAGAACTCTATCATCAGCACATATATAACAATATAAGGGAATATAAACAGGGAAAAGACATCTTAAAATTAAAGGAGTTAGCGGACATAATAAAGGCCTCATCCAGAACGTCACAAGGCTCTAACAATTTTCTTCCTAAAAGCAAGTGGTTCGATGTAAAGTGTTCCATTGCTAGAAAAAAGTCCTTTAAAGCGTTAAAAATATTTATGAAAACATCAAGCCCCGTAGATAGAGAAAAGTACATAATGGTAAACAAAAGTTATAAAAAGATTTGTGAGGAGAAGAAAGCTGGATACTACAAATCTCTAGAGCAAAAAATAAATATGGTGCAAGATAGCAAGGAATGGTGGAAGATTGCCAAGGAGATAAGAAAGCAAGCAACACCACAGTATCCAGGAATATCAGCATTGGAGTTTAGAACATATTTTCAGCAGCTGCTAAACCCTCAACAAACATCCAATGATATTCAGTACGCGGCAATGTTTCGAGAGGATGCAGATCTAGATGCAGCTATAACAATCCAAGAGGTGAAAAACGTTCTAGCAAGGGCAAAGTTAAATAAAGCCCCTGGGGAAGAGAATTCCTTATGAGTTTATTAAGAATGCCCCGGATTTATTTTTGTTTGAACTAACACAAACATATAATCAGATACTGGAAAGTGGATAAATTGATGAAACTTTTTCAAAGAGTGTTATATTCCCAATTTTTAAAAAAGGAGACAGCAGTTTACCAAGTAACTATCGTGGGATATCGTTTATGAACTGCATCGCGAAAGGCATGATGGGTATATTAAATGATAGGATATCAACTTGGGCCGAAAAAAACAATATACTTACAGAATACCAAGCCGGGTTCAGAAAAAAATATTCCACTATTGACAACATTTATAACCTATCAGCAATCGTACACCTAAAGTTCTGTGAAAAGAAAAAAGTTTACGCCTTTTTTGTAGACTTTAAGGCGGCATTCGATAAAGTTTCACGTAAACTTTTAATTTACAAATTAAATGCAATGGGAATATCAACCAAAGTTGTGAGGCTATTAGAGAACATATATAAGAGCACTAAATCGGCAGTATGGACAGGAGAAGAGCTATCAAACTATTTCGAAACAATATCCGGAGTTAAACAAGGCTGCCTTCTATCACCGCTACTATTCTCTCTTTACATAAACGATTTGCATGCATGTTTGGAAGGTGGCTTATTCATAGATGATATGAACATAAGGTTGCTTCTTTACGCAGACGACATTGTTATTCTGGCCGATAATATAGCAACTCTTCAAGGGATGATTAATAGATTGGAAGAATACTGCAATAATTGGAACTTAGAAGTGAATATGAACAAATCAGAAATCATGATTTTCAAAAATGGGGGCAGAACAGCTAGTCGAGAGAAGTGGTACTTTAAAGGAGAGGAAATAAAAATTACAACAAACTACTGTTATTTAGGGATGAAATTGACTCCAAAAATGTCATTCACAAAACATGTAGAGAGTCGAAACTATGCGGCAAAAAACAGCATAAACGCGACATGGAACAACTTTCTCAATAAAAGAACCATTTCCATACGATCTAAATGGCAATTATTTCAAGCAGTGTGTAGAGCTGTGCAAACGTATGGAGCGGAAGTTTGGGGTCATGCACTTTTTGAAGAAGTAGACAAACTACAAAGATATTTTGTTAAAAGGATACTGCAATGGCCCATTTTCACACCCAACTACGCACTTATGTTGGAAACTGGAATGGAAGAAGGTCATTTGTACACTTTAGACCTACACCTTAGGTACATAGGAAGGACACTTTTTGAATATGGAAGTAATTGGCTGCCGCATCAGCTTACCTTAAAATTGATGCAAAAGGAGTTACTTTGGGTACTAAATTTAAATAAGCTGGGTGCAGACTTCAGCATTAGTTGGAGGGACGCCAATATATCGCAAACGGAATGGAACTATAAGAGAACGGGATTGTTATCAAAATTAAAGTCAAGCTACCATTGGAAAAGGATACAAAGAGCGAAAGAAACTGAAAGGTTCTATAGAAACCTAGATTTTGAAATGGGTTCTCAGTACTTTACAGAATCCGACCATCAAAATAAAATAATGTGGATCTTTAAGGCCCGGTGCGACTTGATTGAATTAAATGCAACTACTTTCAAGGCAAACAGGTCAAGAAACTGTTCCTTATGTAATTTAAAAGAAATAGAAAATATACAACATTTCATAGGAAGATGTCCTATTCTTAGGGAATTCAGATATAAATACTTTGAAAAGAGATACTTATTAGAAGCCGAGGTAGTTGAATTGTTAAACGGAGTACTCAGTAATTGGGACAATCTTACGAATTACATTATCAATGCTTTAGCGTATAGAAAATTTTTAATTCAAGAATTTAATAACTAAACATGTAAAACTGCAATAAAACTTTAAAATCAAATCCCCGACAGACGACATTTATGTCATTGTCGTATGTTCTCAAATTTTAAATTGTAAAATTATTTTTATAACGAAAAATAAAGAACTTACTACTACTAATTTGAATTAGGCGCTAAAAGCCATCTTTTTTAATATATTAACGAAGAAAAAAGAAACCAAAGCGATGTACGATCAAAATTGTGTATAAAAGGAAGGAAAAACATGAAATAAAGTTAGTTGTCATTTGTCGCCTCTTTAATTGCTCTTTTCAGTTGTCGTTGTCGTTGTCGAGCTTTCGAGCAAAGAAGGCAAAATTCTCGTCGCCGTTGTCTCGCCACTCTCCAATTAGCATCAACTCGCCTAGTTCTATACATAGGTATAGAAAAGAGAATACAAGTGGTCGCATTTTCGCATAACGTCTCAACAACGCAGCGTTGGTTAGCTTAGCGTAGACAACAAAGCAACAGTCGGTTGCAATCTACATTGTTTCGAGCAAGTGGCTTCACTTGCCGGCAGCACAAAATAGTGCAGTCGTACAATAGTGATGGAGGAGGAGGTTTCGTTTTCAAAGTGAACTGAAAGACTGCGGTTAGAGAGGAAATTTTGAATTAATTTAATAATAGCTGGGGGTAGGTTTAGTTGGTTAAGTTTAAAAATTAGGCCCATATACCAGACAGAATCAAATGCTTTCCTTAAATCCAAGGCGCAAGCGACAGTACAATTTTTATTTCTTAAGTTGTTTAGAATTTTGTCCTGGAGATAAAGAAGAGCATGTTCAGTGGAGTGGCCCTGTTTAAATCCAAATTGTTGGGCTTGTATTGGGTTAGATTGTTCAAAAAAATTAAGCATTTTAGAAAGAATTATTTTTTCAAGAATTTTACCTAAATTGGATAGAAGAGAAATAGGTCGAAAATTATGTATTGCATTGGGTGTGTTGTTTTTTTTTTATCGGGACTAGTTTAGCTTTTTTCCATTTTACTGGGAAGTAGCAATTATTAAGGCAATTATTTAATATTGGAGTTAGAAATTTGGCTATTGTAACTTTTGCTTTGCGCAAGATAAAATTAGGAATTTTGTCTGGACCAGCAGATTTTTTATTGTTCAGTGAAGATATAATTGACTCTACAAAACTGGAGGAGGTAAAACGTTCATCAGTGGTATCATCAGATTTGTTTGCGGATGAGAAGCTAGATATTTAAAGATTTTCATTCCATACTGAGAAAGAGCTATAAAAAGTTGTTACTTCAAGAGAAGATTCAGGGTGGGTGTTTGGGATTTTTAGTGAGTACAAATCAGAGTAAAAGGATCCAGAAGCTTCAGCTTTTTCAGAAGGGGAGATAAAGTTCCTGTCACCAAAGGACATCATTAATTGAGCTCGAATTCCTTTTTCGCCCAGTGATTTGGTCGATCACTTTGAAGACATTTGAGGAAGGTTTTAGACTGCTTAATCTCTTTCTGAATTCTTCATTTAGTTCTAGTCGGATCTTATCTTTGATAATCTTACTGAGGCAATTTATGCGAGCAGATAGCTCAGTATAGGGCTGGTTAATTCGATGTTCATAAAGACAGAAAAGTGATCCGAAATTAAATCTAAAGTTAAACAAGCTATGTTGTTGTCGCATCTGAGGTTAGAAGAAATAATATAGAAATCTATATGAGAACCTGAGCTAGGCCGCGTTGGACCTTGAGCCGCTACGATGTCTAGATCAAGAAAATGATTATCTTGAAACCAAGAGGTTAATAACGCGCCATTTTGATTTGTAACTGAGTCACCCCAAAGGGGATGCCTGATGGAGTTAAAATCTCCACCAATTATGATATAGTCAAAGGACTGTAAAGCAGTGAGTAGGCTGTCCAGTGCAGAAGGCAGCATGGAACCAGCATTACAAGGAACATAGATTGAGACAAGTGCTAAGGATCTGGCAGTAAGTTGAGAATTTAGGGGAATTGAAGCTATGGTTGCTGAAATAAGATTGTTAGAAAAATATTTTTGGACAGACTGAATGGAATTCCTCACTAGGATTCCTGTTCCTCGACCCTCATTATTTCTAACAATGTCATATTTGTTATTAAAAGGGCATTTGCTACGGTTTTTGAAAAGGCGAGTTTCTTGCAATAACACTGCAGTTGGATAGGTTTCTTTTAATAAAAGGTCAAGTTCTATTTTTTTTACTTTGGATAGGGAGTTGACGTTAGAGGTGATAAAATCGAGATTCATGGTGAGGAGGGGGAGAGGGATGCAATAAAGCACAGGTATGCGCCCGGTTTTTGGGATTCATGCATGTTTTTGTAATTAGGCCAGAAGCCTCTGATTTTTGAAATTAAGGTGGTTATTGGTAATCCAAATAGTCTGCTAGACTCGTCTATAAAATCCGATATTTCAGTTTTAGGAAGTTCAGTGGGGTAGGAAGGGTTTTCTTGAGCGTTGGTAACTTTTTTGTGGCCTCTTACGGTATCCGCAAAAGACATGTTGTTTTCTTGGTAGCTATTAACCAAATTTACAGTTGGGCCGTGAAAGATGGGTCTATTATTTTTAGCTTCAGCTAAAGCTTCTTTTTTTTTAAGGAATGCTGCTATTTGGGCAGCCTCTGAAGCTCGCGGGGTGACCTTGGGATTGACAATTAACACAAGATGCCACTGTTTTTTTTTTTTTGGTGAGCTGTGTTTTGGTGTGTCTCTGTTTTTTGGGTGAGCTCACATGCTCCAGCGTCATGGTCCTTTAGACATTTAACGCACCTCACAGCAAAGCTACAATAGGCCGCCATATGGCCGAATCTTTGGCACCGGTAACACTGTTTTGTGCCAGAGTTCCTTAACGAATCCCATGTGATTCGGTGTCTAAAAATTGATTTAAGCTGTTTCAACTTTACGAAGCTTTCCCTATCCTCCGTAACACATAAGAACAAGTCGAGTGGGATGTCATTCAATTTAGACCATTTGGTCTCGAAATTTTGTACAGTGACCTTCAACGAGGGGTCCAAATTTAGAATTTCTTTCTGAACTTCGGCCGGCGAAAAATCGCTAGAAACACCCTTAAGTATAGTGTTGTACTTTTCAATTGTCTAGGGGTGAATGAGTAGGCTTCTATGCCGTGGTCTTTAAATTTTTGAATAAAAAGGCTATGCAATTGAATTTCTTTTACGAATATTTTTAGTTTGCCAAAGCCGTTAGCTATAAATTTAACATTATTTAGGTTATTATGGGACTTACTAATAAAACTTATAATGGTTTTTGCTGACACTCCTTTTGTAAATATGGGCGGGCACCAAGGCTCGGAGCACAAACCAGTAAGAATAGACCGTCGACTCCTCCCACATAACGGACTTTGCCTACAAGCTGCCGGCGAGACCAAGATTTTTCATGTATTGGTGCTGTACAAAATCAAAGGGGCGCCATTAACGCACGCATACTTGAAAAATCCTGGTCGCATGGTATTGCATAGAAAAACATTGCCGCCATTAATTTTGACATTTACACATATTCACAGACAGGGAAATTCTTTCCGGGGGGAATCGGGTAGGTGTACGGGAAGTCGGCGGTCTATTCTTACTGGTTTGTGGCTCGGAGCTGGAGGATGGATTATCATTAGAGTTGGAAAGACTGCCATTGCCGTTGCCGCTGCTTCTTTCAGGGTTTTTGCCACTTGTAACACAGTCGGGATTTATTCCACTTGAACTAGCTTGCGCGCTTTGTGATTTATCGTTCCTTTCAGCCAAGGGGTGAAAACGGTTGTGGGTGTTGACCATTTCCCTGGCCACTCTTTTTGACACCACCATGGGTGCTTGCTGACTTCTTTTTCGCGCCATCACAGCCGAAAACTTGTTTTTATCGTCGGGGAGCAGATTGTCAAGCACATTTACAGTATCCGGCTGGGAGTTTTTTGTTTGTCCAGCAACAGTTGTAGTATTTTGCGCGTGAATGATTATGACGCAGTTACTCAGACTCAGACTCTGTCTGCCACTACTGTTAATTGTTGCACTCACACTAGTAGGAATTGATTTTGGAACTATATCCATCTCATTTTCACTGCCGGAGTTTACCAGGTCAGCGTCGTCTGAATTCCAGTCACTGGTAACAGTATCAATGATTTTTTTTTAACCTCTTCACTCAATAAATGGGACGGAAGTTTAATTTTTTCGTAAAGAGTATAATGATTCTCAACAAATCTTTTATTATTAATTATATTATATTTATTATCAATTAGGTATATTGGTTACAATAGTTTGGGTTTTACAAGCTAGGTAGGTTTTCCGGCGTCGTCGGTTTAATTCAAACTTCGAAGTGAAGTTTGTTGAGGTTCTTACTCTGACATCTGTCATCTGGCACACCGACATCTGACACACAACTCTTAAGGCGATCTTACATCTAATACACTATAGATAAAACATTACAACTCGGCCAGTCTGACTAACGATCGACCTCGATCGTTTACAATATCATGTCAGTTCTCGGTATCTTCCAAAAATTCATAATCAGTATAATAATTTTCATTTAAAGACTCTACAGTGTTGCCTTCTTGGTCCGATAAATTTGTACCCTGATCTGGCTCCAACCACTTTCTCATTCTAGTAGAGTCTACTACACTATTGTAGGGCAATTGCGTTATTTGGCAATTCTCTACATCTGTTATAACATATCGATCATGACCTAAACGTTTACGTATTACATATGGACCTTTGAATTTGTTAATGAGCTTTTTATTTTTACCAACTGTGGTATCAACATTTTTAATTACCACTAAATCACCTACTTCGAATTCAACTGCAGGCCTATGATGCTCCTCATAATACTTCTGATTGTACGACTGAGACTTCTGTATGGCACTTTTGGCTTCTTCTCTTATTACTTCTAAATTACTTGTTTCTTTAGAGTACACATCATGCAGATACTCTGTTAACTCTTCAAACACTTTTCCACGTTGTTCAACACCAAACAGCATTTGGCTGGGTGTCTTCTTAGTGGTACAATGTACAGTATTATTTAATGCAAACTCAACATCTGACAATCTGGCTTTCCAATCGGTATGACTTATGGGTTCAGTTATCTTTGCTAGTACAGCTTTCAAAACGCGATTAACTCTCTCTACTTGACCATTGGATTGAGGCGATGCTACGGCGTTAAGAACGTGACTAATGTTTCGGTCCCGACAGAACTTTTCAAATTCCAAGGAAGTAAAACACGTTCCTCGATCACTTATTATCCTTCGTGGGCGACTATAGTCCAAAAAGTATTTCTTAAGTACACAAATAGACTCTTTTGCACTAGTATTTACCGCATACAGTTTTACAAACTTTGTAAATGAATCTATCACAACTAACACATGTTTATGTCTGGAGTTCACTGTTTCCAACGGACCAAAATGATCAATGTGTAAGGTATCCCAGGGTTCTGGTTTCTTTGGAATACTGTACAAATTACGCTGATTACTCCGGTTTGGTGCGGAATAATAAATACACTTTAAACAATTCCTAATAAATTTATTAAGCTTCTCACGCATCGACGGAAACCAATAATGCTTCTGTACTTGGTTTGTACATTTATCAATGCCTAAATGACCATAACCCTCATGTATCATTCTCATTACATTGTCTTCCATCTCACTAGGTACATAAAGCTGCTGACACGGACCACTGACACGAAAGACTAAACCATTTTCAAGTTCATAACCTGGTACTTCCGATGTTTCTAATCTTTCTCTTAACTGTCGAATATTAGCATCACGTGTTTGGGCAATTTGAATGTTCAAATCTATCTCGTTTTCTTCAATAGGACAGACAACTACTGGTAGACGACTGAGTGCATCAACATGGGCCATCTGTTCTCCTGGGCGATGCCGAACTGTGAAATCAAAGTTGGCAAAACCTAATGTCCAACGTGCAATCCGAGGATTAATCAATTTCTTTTCTAATGTCAAAACCAAGGAGTTGCAATCAGTGACGACTACAAATGGGATACCATCCAAAAATGTTTTAAACCTTTCTAATGCATTGACAATAGCCAGCGTTTCCAACTCATAGCTGTGATAACGAGACTCTGCATCAGTTGTAGTTTTAGAATAAAAAGCAACTGGATGGAATTTTCCATCTTCCTGCTTCTGCATTAACACAGCACCGTACCCACGGGAGCTGGCATCTGTATGAAGCTCTGTTTCACGGTTGCGATCAAATATACTCAAAATAGGTGGTTCAGTTAGTTTGTCCCTCAGAACCAGGAACGAATTCATACACTCATCGGTCCACTCAAACTTAGCATCTTTTTGCATAAGGCGGTTCAAAGGTCGTGCTATGCGAGAAAAGTCAGGAACAAATCGTCTGAAATATGAAAAGAGCCCTATACACCTTTGTAACTCCTTTGTATTAGTCGGTACTGAATAGTTCTTAATTGCATTTAGGTGAGCTTCGTTTGGACGAATACCTCTTTCATTCACACGATATCCTAAATATTCTAACTCATGATAAGCAAATTTACATTTCTTCAAATTTAACTTCAGGCCAGCTTCTGATAACAATCGCAACACTTCACCCAACACTTGGATATGCTCTTGAAATGTCTTCGTCGCCACATTTATATCGTCTAGATAGACAACAATTTTGCCAGCATCTATCAGTGGCTTCAGAACCAAAGAAATAAATCTCTGAAACACTGGGGGAGAATTTGTCAGCCCAAATGGCATGTAGCAATACTCGTATTGACCCATCGGTGTGACGAATGCGGTCAAATGTCTCGACTCCTCGTGCACTGGTACCTGATGGAATCCGTTCTTCAGATCCAATGTACTGAAAAAAGACTTTCCCCCCAAGTATTCCAGACAATCTTCAATGAGCGGCAATGGAAAGTGATCTCTTAAAGTAATCTTATTTAATGCACGATAATCAACGCACATTCTTAATTCCCCATTTTTCTTCCGTACTAAGACAATAGGTGAGGCATAAGGTGAGTCACTTGGTCTAATGATTTCCTGAGCCAATAAGTCATCGATGGTCTGCTGTACTTCGACTTTCTCCTTAAATGATAATCTGCGCGGCCTACTGTATACTGGGGTATCATCCCTTAACCTAATTTTCATAGAATAACTACTCAACTTACTACTTCTTTCCATTGTGTTCATATAATTTTCAAAAATTGTCGATCTCAAAGCATCTGCATCTGTTTTGCTCAACTGTTTATCAATATCAATCAATTTCTCAAGATCTTCAATCTCAGTCCCACTAATCAGCAGTATAACTTCCTCATATTCTTCAAGCAAGTCTATTTCATTCAAGTGCACAATGCCTACGCACGACTTCAATTTAGTTTCAAACAAAACAAGGTCACCTATTACATTTACTTCAGGATCATTCGAACTTTCTTCAAACGAATTCAATTTTGTATCTAAAATTATTTCTTCTACTGGCCTGGTAGTGGTTGGAGCAAACGTCTGACTATCTAATGGACACTTAAATAAATTGAACAACTCGAGCGCACTGACAACTGATAACGGTAATGGGACTTCATTTATTGCTTTTAAACTCAAAATTTCATTGAAATTATATTTAATTTTAGTAATCTGGCAAAGATGAATTTGCATTTTATCCAGTAAATCACGTCCGATCAGTAATGGTACCACCGCCTCCTCATCTGGCAAAATAACAAAATCATGGGTGAATCCATGCTCTTTAAAATTTATCTTACATTTAACAAACCCGTATGTACTCAGCTGTTTATTACCCATACCCCGGTATGTTGTTAGCTGCCGATTATTATTCAACTTCAGTGGTACGCACGATCGACGAACACAGCTAATCGGACTGCCGGTATCAAACAAAGCAATAAATGGAATTACTTCAGTGCACTCAATCTGATCAACAAAAAAGGCAACACTTACCAAATTAACACTGGCCAACTGATGAGCTAACCGCTTCACTTCCACTTCTTCGGCAATGGCAGCTGCTACTGCTGCTCCTTCCTGAGTCTTCTTCCGCTTCGGACATTGGTGACGAGTGTGTCCAATTTCGGAGCACACGAAACAAGAATTCGGTGGGCGTCGAGGTGCCAAGCAAGTGCTTTGATAGTGTCCGTATTGAAAGCAATTAAAGCAACGCACGGCGGACGAATCTGGTTTAGTAGAGGCACTGGTATTAGTACCAGTATTTGCACTGGCGACTGCGGCTGTCCTTGGTTTTGTCAGCACTGGTACGCGTCGCTTTTTCTCATAACGCTCCAACAAGACTTTTAACTCAGCCACTGTTGTAGCACTGAACAGCATTGAAATCTGTGCTGACTTGTCATTTAGTCCATCGATGATGATGTCTATCAGGTCAATTTCAGCACTATTTGCCCGTCTGGCTATGTGTTGCATCTCAACAACATATTGTCGCGGTGTTTCATCTGGCTGCAGGGTTCGCAATTTCAGTTGATTCAGCACATCTTGCACCGAAAAAGCACGTCTGAACTCTGTGAGCAATGCTTGTTTTAACTCGTCATAAGTGCGCGCCATGACGATGTCGGTAAATCGCTTTGCGTGGCCACTCATCAAATAGCGAGCAGCGACCAGCTTGTCACGTTCACTGTAGTGATACACACTGAACACGTTTTCCAAATCCCCAATCCATTTGGTGATATCTTGCAAATCGGAACCGTCAAACTTGCCCATCATTGCATCCAACACAGCCAAATCGATGCGTCTGCTTTCGAGCTGGTTCAGGCCTGCTTGCAACTCCAACAACTCACGCTTCTTCTTTGCAATGGCCAACAATTTGTCCAGTCGTGCCTCCTCTTCTTCTACCCCACGTAGATTTAACTGTTCAACTGGCAGCTGTGCATATGGCGACTCTGTGTTTCGCTGCGAACAGTGTGGTAATTCTGTCTGCTGTACTGCTTCTGGCTGCTGTGCTGCTTCTGGTTGTTTTGGTACATCTGGCTGCTGTGGTACTTCTGATTGTATGTCGAAGAATTCTTGGTGTGCCGGAAAACCCATTTTCCTATAAATGGTCCGTAGTTGTACCAGCGTGGCTTCTTCGTCAAACTCCACTCCCGACTCCTTCAGGGCAGAAATCACCTGGGCTCGTGTCATTTGTTCTTCCATCCTGTCCGAACCCCACATCTGATTTATAATGATTCTCAACAAATCTTTTATTATTAATTATATTATATTTATTATCAATTAGGTATATTGGTTACAATAGTTTGGGTTTTACAAGCTAGGTAGGTTTTCCGGCGTCGTCGGTTTAATTCAAACTTCGAAGTGAAGTTTGTTGAGGTTCTTACTCTGACATCTGTCATCTGGCACACCGACATCTGACACACAACTCTTAAGGCGATCTTACATCTAATACACTATAGATAAAACATTACAAGAGATTGTTTATCAGGAGGTACCTTTGGTACCAATAGAGGCGAGCGATTGCTATCCAACATCATTAGTCACTTAAGCCTAGTATCCTGCTTGCGCTTAATTTTAGCGAGCGCTTTTCTCTCCACAGCACAGATAAATGCTCGCTAAATTCGTTGTACAGGATATAGAGAGGACACACACCCATATTTTATTGCCACATGTATTTTGATTTTTGTTATTTTTTCACTTTTTTCCTACTCACTTACATCGATTATCAAGTATTCCACGAAATAGTCAATTGAAAATTTGTTTTGTTTCGAAAATGTCAAAATTTATCGCCGATTTAATGTACCAGGCAATTCTTTCGCGAGCTAAATCAGTGAAGACATTTTCTTGGCCGAGTATAACAAAATTGTACGTAGTACGTATAACACTCAATATTGTTATACCGGACTGACATTGGGTGTGTCCCATCTATATGAAAGTAAGAATTTAGCGTGCGGAACAGGATACTGCTTTGCTAAACTGCCTCGCTAAATTTTATCTCTGTAGACATTTTTGTATGGAAGATAAAATTTAGCGCGAGCAGGATACTGGGCTTTAAACACAAAATACAATAAAATATTCAAGATAGGCACTGAGCTAGGTTAAACACGTCTGCACTCGTTCGCCGTCAAATTGCGAATCCCGTTCAGCGCACTACGGATTCGCAAATGAGACATGAACGTCCTCCTATCTACCCTACATAAGGACTGTTTTATTAAACATCTATCTCAGTAAAGTAAAGTAAAGTAGGATTTTTAACACGCAATTACAACAACTACACACTGTTTGACACTTTCGAGACTCTATATAGTTGTTGTAATTGAGTGTTAAAAATCCTACTTTACTTTACTTCACTCTGTCCAATAAAACAGGCCTATAGGTAGGTACCTACCAACCTAGCTGTTAAATAGTACTCTATTTGATCTTACTGATGTGCGTTTTATTCAGCTCTTTAGATTGAATAAGGTGAATGCTAGATTTCTAATGAACAAATCGAAACAATTTACGGAAAACATACCTACGACCAAATTCCGGTAACGGCGTATTTTTTTTGGGAAGTGAGTATAACAAAACCAAAAGTGAGTATAACAATTTTTCATGTAAAACCAAAAGTGAGTATAACAAAACCAAAAGTGAGTGTAATGTTTTATCTATAGTGTATTAGATGTAAGATCGCCTTAAGAGTTGTGTGTCAGATGTCGGTGTGCCAGATGACAGATGTCAGAGTAAGAACCTCAACAAACTTCACTTCGAAGTTTGAATTAAACCGACGACGCCGGAAAACCTACCTAGCTTGTAAAACCCAAACTATTGTAACCAATATACCTAATTGATAATAAATATAATATAATTAATAATAAAAGATTTGTTGAGAATCATTATAAATCAGATGTGGGGTTCGGACAGGATGGAAGAACAAATGACACGAGCCCAGGTGATTTCTGCCCTGAAGGAGTCGGGAGTGGAGTTTGACGAAGAAGCCACGCTGGTACAACTACGGACCATTTATAGGAAAATGGGTTTTCCGGCACACCAAGAATTCTTCGACATACAATCAGAAGTACCACAGCAGCCAGATGTACCAAAACAACCAGAAGCAGCACAGCAGCCAGAAGCAGTACAGCAGACAGAATTACCACACTGTTCGCAGCGAAACACAGAGTCGCCATATGCACAGCTGCCAGTTGAACAGTTAAATCTACGTGGGGTAGAAGAAGAGGAGGCACGACTGGACAAATTGTTGGCCATTGCAAAGAAGAAGCGTGAGTTGTTGGAGTTGCAAGCAGGCCTGAACCAGCTCGAAAGCAGACGCATCGATTTGGCTGTGTTGGATGCAATGATGGGCAAGTTTGACGGTTCCGATTTGCAAGATATCACCAAATGGATTGGGGATTTGGAAAACGTGTTCAGTGTGTATCACTACAGTGAACGTGACAAGCTGGTCGCTGCTCGCTATTTGATGAGTGGCCACGCAAAGCGATTTACCGACATCGTCATGGCGCGCACTTATGACGAGTTAAAACAAGCATTGCTCACAGAGTTCAGACGTGCTTTTTCGGTGCAAGATGTGCTGAATCAACTGAAATTGCGAACCCTGCAGCCAGATGAAACACCGCGACAATATGTTGTTGAGATGCAACACATAGCCAGACGGGCAAATATTGCTGAAATTGACCTGATAGACATCATCATCGATGGACTAAATGACAAGTCAGCACAGATTTCAATGCTGTTCAGTGCTACAACAGTGGCTGAGTTAAAAGTCTTGTTGGAGCGTTATGAGAAAAAGCGACGCGTACCAGTGCTGACAAAACCAAGGACAGCCGCAGTCGCCAGTGCAAATACTGGTACTAATACCAGTGCCTCTACTAAACCAGATTCGTCCGCCGTGCGTTGCTTTAATTGCTTTCAATACGGACACTATCAAAGCACTTGCTTGGCACCTCGACGCCCACCGAATTCTTGTTTCGTGTGCTCCGAAATTGGACACACTCGTCACCAATGTCCGAAGCGGAAGAAGACTCAGGAAGGAGCAGCAGTAGCAGCTGCCATTGCCGAAGAAGTGGAAGTGAAGCGGTTAGCTCATCAGTTGGCCAGTGTTAATTTGGTAAGTGTTGCCTTTTTTGTTGATCAGATTGAGTGCACTGAAGTAATTCCATTTATTGCTTTGTTTGATACCGGCAGTCCGATTAGCTGTGTTCGTCGATCGTGCGTACCACTGAAGTTGAATAATAATCGGCAGCTAACAACATACCGGGGTATGGGTAATAAACAGCTGAGTACATACGGGTTTGTTAAATGTAAGATAAATTTTAAAGAGCATGGATTCACCCATGATTTTGTTATTTTGCCAGATGAGGAGGCGGTGGTACCATTACTGATCGGACGTGATTTACTGGATAAAATGCAAATTCATCTTTGCCAGATTACTAAAATTAAATATAATTTCAATGAAATTTTGAGTTTAAAAGCAATAAATGAAGTCCCATTACCGTTATCAGTTGTCAGTGCGCTCGAGTTGTTCAATTTATTTAAGTGTCCATTAGATAGTCAGACGTTTGCTCCAACCACTACCAGGCCAGTAGAAGAAATAATTTTAGATACAAAATTGAATTCGTTTGAAGAAAGTTCGAATGATCCTGAAGTAAATGTAATAGGTGACCTTGTTTTGTTTGAAACTAAATTGAAGTCGTGCGTAGGCATTGTGCACTTGAATGAAATAGACTTGCTTGAAGAATATGAGGAAGTTATACTGCTGATTAGTGGGACTGAGATTGAAGATCTTGAGAAATTGATTGATATTGATAAACAGTTGAGCAAAACAGATGCAGATGCTTTGAGATCGACAATTTTTGAAAATTATATGAACACAATGGAAAGAAGTAGTAAGTTGAGTAGTTATTCTATGAAAATTAGGTTAAGGGATGATACCCCAGTATACAGTAGGCCGCGCAGATTATCATTTAAGGAGAAAGTCGAAGTACAGCAGACCATCGATGACTTATTGGCTCAGGAAATCATTAGACCAAGTGACTCACCTTATGCCTCACCTATTGTCTTAGTACGGAAGAAAAATGGGGAATTAAGAATGTGCGTTGATTATCGTGCATTAAATAAGATTACTTTAAGAGATCACTTTCCATTGCCGCTCATTGAAGATTGTCTGGAATACTTGGGGGGAAAGTCTTTTTTCAGTACATTGGATCTGAAGAACGGATTCCATCAGGTACCAGTGCACGAGGAGTCGAGACATTTGACCGCATTCGTCACACCGATGGGTCAATACGAGTATTGCTACATGCCATTTGGGCTGACAAATTCTCCCCCAGTGTTTCAGAGATTTATTTCTTTGGTTCTGAAGCCACTGATAGATGCTGGCAAAATTGTTGTCTATCTAGACGATATAAATGTGGCGACAAAGACATTTCAAGAGCATATCCAAGTGTTGGGTGAAGTGTTGCGATTGTTATCAGAAGCTGGCCTGAAGTTAAATTTGAAGAAATGTAAATTTGCTTATCATGAGTTAGAATATTTAGGATATCGTGTGAATGAAAGAGGTATTCGTCCAAACGAAGCTCACCTAAATGCAATTAAGAACTATTCAGTACCGACTAATACAAAGGAGTTACAAAGGTGTATAGGGCTCTTTTCATATTTCAGACGATTTGTTCCTGACTTTTCTCGCATAGCACGACCTTTGAACCGCCTTATGCAAAAAGATGCTAAGTTTGAGTGGACCGATGAGTGTATGAATTCGTTCCTGGTTCTGAGGGACAAACTAACTGAACCACCTATTTTGAGTATATTTGATCGCAACCGTGAAACAGAGCTTCATACAGATGCCAGCTCCCGTGGGTACGGTGCTGTGTTAATGCAGAAGCAGGAAGATGGAAAATTCCATCCAGTTGCTTTTTATTCTAAAACTACAACTGATGCAGAGTCTCGTTATCACAGCTATGAGTTGGAAACGCTGGCTATTGTCAATGCATTAGAAAGGTTTAAAACATTTTTGGATGGTATCCCATTTGTAGTCGTCACTGATTGCAACTCCTTGGTTTTGACATTAGAAAAGAAATTGATTAATCCTCGGATTGCACGTTGGACATTAGGTTTTGCCAACTTTGATTTCACAGTTCGGCATCGCCCAGGAGAACAGATGGCCCATGTTGATGCACTCAGTCGTCTACCAGTAGTTGTCTGTCCTATTGAAGAAAACGAGATAGATTTGAACATTCAAATTGCCCAAACACGTGATGCTAATATTCGACAGTTAAGAGAAAGATTAGAAACATCGGAAGTACCAGGTTATGAACTTGAAAATGGTTTAGTCTTTCGTGTCAGTGGTCCGTGTCAGCAGCTTTATGTACCTAGTGAGATGGAAGACAATGTAATGAGAATGATACATGAGGGTTATGGTCATTTAGGCATTGATAAATGTACAAACCAAGTACAGAAGCATTATTGGTTTCCGTCGATGCGTGAGAAGCTTAATAAATTTATTAGGAATTGTTTAAAGTGTATTTATTATTCCGCACCAAACCGGAGTAATCAGCGTAATTTGTACAGTATTCCAAAGAAACCAGAACCCTGGGATACCTTACACATTGATCATTTTGGTCCGTTGGAAACAGTGAACTCCAGACATAAACATGTGTTAGTTGTGATAGATTCATTTACAAAGTTTGTAAAACTGTATGCGGTAAATACTAGTGCAAAAGAGTCTATTTGTGTACTTAAGAAATACTTTTTGGACTATAGTCGCCCACGAAGGATAATAAGTGATCGAGGAACGTGTTTTACTTCCTTGGAATTTGAAAAGTTCTGTCGGGACCGAAACATTAGTCACGTTCTTAACGCCGTAGCATCGCCTCAATCCAATGGTCAAGTAGAGAGAGTTAATCGCGTTTTGAAAGCTGTACTAGCAAAGATAACTGAACCCATAAGTCATACCGATTGGAAAGCCAGATTGTCAGATGTTGAGTTTGCATTAAATAATACTGTACATTGTACCACTAAGAAGACACCCAGCCAAATGCTGTTTGGTGTTGAACAACGTGGAAAAGTGTTTGAAGAGTTAACAGAGTATCTGCATGATGTGTACTCTAAAGAAACAAGTAATTTAGAAGTAATAAGAGAAGAAGCCAAAAGTGCCATACAGAAGTCTCAGTCGTACAATCAGAAGTATTATGAGGAGCATCATAGGCCTGCAGTTGAATTCGAAGTAGGTGATTTAGTGGTAATTAAAAATGTTGATACCACAGTTGGTAAAAATAAAAAGCTCATTAACAAATTCAAAGGTCCATATGTAATACGTAAACGTTTAGGTCATGATCGATATGTTATAACAGATGTAGAGAATTGCCAAATAACGCAATTGCCCTACAATAGTGTAGTAGACTCTACTAGAATGAGAAAGTGGTTGGAGCCAGATCAGGGTACAAATTTATCGGACCAAGAAGGCAACACTGTAGAGTCTTTAAATGAAAATTATTATACTGATTATGAATTTTTGGAAGATACCGAGAACTGACATGATATTGTAAACGATCGAGGTCGATCGTTAGTCAGACTGGCCGAGTTGTAATGTTTTATCTATAGTGTATTAGATGTAAGATCGCCTTAAGAGTTGTGTGTCAGATGTCGGTGTGCCAGATGACAGATGTCAGAGTAAGAACCTCAACAAACTTCACTTCGAAGTTTGAATTAAACCGACGACGCCGGAAAACCTACCTAGCTTGTAAAACCCAAACTATTGTAACCAATATACCTAATTGATAATAAATATAATATAATTAATAATAAAAGATTTGTTGAGAATCATTATAGTGAGTATACAAGTTTTGCATGTAAAAGTAAAAGTGAACCAGCTATAGATTCTCAAAAAATACGCCTTATGTATAAAAAAAAACTCTGCGGTTTATTTGGACAGCTTCGTAACCGATTTTCAATTTTCGAAGTTCCATAACAGAGTTTCATTAAAGTTCGAAACCCTGAATACGATTTATAAAAGATATTTTATGGTATATGGTTCAGTGCGGCTAAAGTATAAAACCTGTGCGCGCCATTGTTTTTTTTTTACATAGAACCCAGTGCCATCCATAGTCGAAACATTGCAACGGCGCAAAATAACGACTTATTCAAATCATTTCGAACGTTCTATAACAAATTGCACATTTAGCCCTGAAACAAAATCGCAATTTTCGTTTCTCTCCGCCGTGAACTAAAAGAGCTAGTGTTCTTATGTAAACCAGAAAAAAAGAAAATCAAATTCAACATCAGAATGCTGATGAGGAAGTTAGGCCTGTTTTATTGTCAATCTATCTCAGTGAAGTAAAGTAAAGTAGAATCTTTAACACCAATTACAACAACTACATACTGCTTGACACTTTCGAAACTTTTTGTTGAAATTGTGTGCTGAAGATTCTATTTTACTTTACTTCACTGAGATAGATTGCCAATAAAACAGGGCCCAGATCACGTAAAATGAAAACGATCGAACGACGTCGTTTCGATACTAGCAGTCTCTGTCTATTGTCACAGATATGATGGAGACAGCTTTAGTGAAAACGATGTCGTTCGATCGTTTTTATTTTACGCGATCTGGCTCAGTCCTAATGTTGTTGAAATGATATCGTTTTTAGTGTGCTCGTTTTAAATTTTTATAAAATTCTCTAATATTAATTATATTTGCTTCAATTACAAAATAAAAATTAGTGTTGTTGGCAAATAATGTCCATGTCACTTGTGCAGCATCTGATGCTTCTCTCCACAAATTATATTCCGCTGGAAAATTTTGTTTCACGACAACAGCGTAATATTTAGAAATGTGCTATCACTTCTTTTACTTATAGTACGTTTACACCGCACCTAAATTCATCATTTCGGCTAAATTCAGCATTTCAGGCCAAATGTTCCACATTTCATATATTTTCCAACATTTCGAAATGTTGGATTTCAGCGAAATGTTGAATTTCATTGCTGCATTTGTAAGTTTGTCAAATCGAACAAACCTAATTCTGATGACTTTTGGGCTCACTGACAAAAAAAACCGCTGTAAAACTAGATTAAAGTATAGGGTGCATTTACAAACCAATATAAATTTCCCCTTTTCGGTTTTATGCGAGAAACAGATTGGCACAGCAACAGCAACAGCAACTTTGACAGTCACAGCGCACTTTTTAGAGCCCCTGCTTTTTAACCCCCGACACAACAGCGAAATGTCAAACTCAAATATGAGCAAGTGCAATGGAGAAATCATCGCGTTGTGACGTCACATTGTACCGTGTGGCTGCAATATGGCGGTGGCAATACAAAGTTTGTCATAATTGGTACTGGATTTTATATGTGACAAACAACTGTTGCCACAACTTTATGCTACGTTTCCACCGGAGATTAACTCCGAGATTAGGATTAATTTTCGTTAACCTCGTATAAATCTCGAGATTTATCATACAAAAATTAATCTCATAAAAAGGAGATTAAAAATTAATCTCCTAAACTGACTAAGTTTACATGTAGAGTGCGGTCTCTGAACACACTCTCCACAGGTCGAAATGTATAAAATTCAAAACAAACAGAGCTACATTTGACATTTATGTCATATGTGAGCAAAAGAAAAAAATAGTTTTTTTTTTTTGTACCTACCCCCAATAGCGACTTCTTGCCAATGCAACCGTTAAAACGTTCATACATATTAGTTTTGAGGACAAAATGATGCGGTAATAATATTTTTAGATTACTGCCACTCATTTTTTGTTTTTACTTTTAATTTCTAAAGTAGGAATTGTTTAATTTTTTATCATTTGTTGCACTTCGATTGGACAGCTTATGCCAACATCTGGTGAAATGTCAAATTAATCTCTTCTTTTTTGGTGGAAACACTTCAAGATTAATTTGAATCCTCTTGCACTTAATCTCGGGATTAGCGTTCGGTGGAAACATAGCATAAATATAAAATCTTTCTATGATCCAGTTTGTTTTATTTTCATGATCTGATCCGGATCAGATCACACTGATAATAAAAAACGGCTAATGTTGCTGTTGCTGGTGCTGTGCTAATCTGTTTCTCGCATTACAAAGCTAAAAAAGTAGGAAGTAGGAAAAGTCTGGATAGTGAATTATCAGTTGTATTCATGTTTAGATTAATATAACTAACAAATTAATTCTTTAGGTACAAACCTCTTTTGATTTCGAAACACAAAAAACATCAGTAGGTAATCAATTCTGATACTAGCTGTCATTTGAAATGCTGAAGTTACAGTGGATTTCGAAATTTTGTCTGCTGAAATGTTGAATTTAGATGCGGTGTAAATGTACTATTAACCACATTCGGATGACATTTGAATGTCCGTACATTGCACGGTTGCACATTATTTTCTTTTTCGCCTAAACATTCTTCCCAAAATTAGTGAACGATTTATTGTTTATTAATATGGAGCGGAACGCTCTTTGCTCGTGGGGATTTTCCATTTATGCTAAAATTCAGGTATTACCTAATTTGTCAAACGTTTATTAAAAAAGTGTAAACATTTTTTATCAAACATGTTTTTTGATATATGACAGTTGCACCGAACGAATACAAATTCTAATGGCGAACAGTTCTGGAAAAATAGACAGCTTTCAAAATTGACATTTGTGACAGTTGTTTTCGGCCTGTTTATAATAATCAACAGTTGTTTGTTTACCTTAGCGAAATTTAAAAACCAAGTTTACCCATTAATTATTATCTAATAATTTTGAAAGGTATGAAAAAAGATTCGCAAAGTTTCAATCTTTAAGTGCACATGAGCTTAAATGAAATTCCTTCAGCAAAGGCTTCTCTAAACTTAATTGAATTTGGTACTAAAATGAACGTTTTTTGTTGAATCCAATCAGCTGTTTGATCGAAGTCCTTATTGCTAATGTCAGTTTATAAATAAAAAACATGGCTGCTGTTGGTCTTTTGTTTCTTAAAAAGTAGTTAATTGTTATTAAATATTGCAATAAAACGTATTCTAAAAAACTAAAAATGGAAAACAGTGATCAAAATTCAGAAGAAATTCAATGTGAAGACATTAATGGTAAATATTTAAACAATGGTCTATTTGAGGTGGGGTGTGCCCATCAAAATGGTCAATTTTACTTTGAATAAAAGTTTTCTCTATTGATAAATCTAATTTTGTTATAAAAAGCAACAAAATGTGTACCGATCTGTATTTAATAAGATAATTAGTTCCTAAAACATTTAAGTAAGCGCCTCGGGTTTTGGCAGGTTATTCCTGTTTTAATCGATAATCTGATATTTGTTGTTGGCTTATTTCATTTGATAATTTTGATTAACAATGGTTTTATTGTTTTGATTTATAGCGATAGCTCTATAGATATTACATTTATTGTTGATATGCGGTATCTATATACCATATAGTTTATTTTGTTATTTGCTATGTAAATGAGTTAGGTACACAGGTGATTCTTCTTTTCAATTGTGGATCTGTAAATGTAGGGTGTATGGCTAAACGGGTCAGACTTTTAGGTTCACCAACAATTCCCACCCATTTGCTATTTAATACATATTTCCTTTAAGGCTATTTGAGTTTGCGTTGCTCAACTACATACTAATTATTTTTGAAGTGAGTTTTGGGATATAATTGAGTTCCTGTCTATGTTCAACAAACGTGGTATTGCTCATCGTGCACAACACTTTACTGAATATGTATTACATATTATTGTGTGATCAAGAACTCTCGGCGTCATCCAAATAGAATTTATTACATTTCCTTTAAGAACCAACAATTTCGCGGAAGTTCTACATTATTACATATTCGACTTTTCCATGGGCATGACACAATTATTCCAATATACCTAATCACATATTAAACTGAATTACGCCCTTAGTCCCGTGCCGATTATCCGAATCCAACTTGTCAGTTTGTATAGGAGATCCGATGTTTCTATGGAGGTAACTGTTAATTCCATACTCCACAGCTTATCTATGAGTTCTCCAAGCTATGTTTCTGCCCGAACGAAATCCGTACTGCTCATCAGCCATATATGATTGATAAGGAACAAAATCATCACAAGATGTTTCGTCACATTTCCAGTTCATTTCAATGTCACTAGAAGGCCATTGAACTGCCTCATCATTTAGGCCCTAGAGACCTGAGCGCTGAGCACTTTTGGCTGGATTTTATCCACTATTTTCCGCCCTGTTCGAGTCGATTTAAACATTTACCCAAAATAACGAGCGATATTAATTCTATACAGCTGCACACACCCTGGATTTGGTTTTTGTTCAATCACATTTGAACATTGTTAGAAACGACATCAATAGCTACGTTTTTAATTTGAATCGCTTATCCCATTCACTTTCCCAGCACTGTCCTTAGACACCTCAGATCCTATCTAAGTGGAGGCACTTATTTTAATCTTCCGGTTTGCCGTATAAAAACATAATTGCCAAGTGGTTTTGTTTGTGTTAAGTGTCGACACAGCTTTGACAGCAATCAGCGCACATATTTATGTATTGAACATTTTGTTCACCTGCACTGCACTTCGTTTCGCCGTCAATTGCCCAACATTTCCACTTGCGCTAACTGGAGCGTATATAATTAATTCTTAAATATAACAAAAAAGTTAACCCTAATGCATTTTAAAGTTGCTTACAAAGTATTGTCGGCCTCTCGATCTCGACGGTAGCGAAAGTCCTTTAAAAAACCGAGGCTCCGTCTAAGTAAATCCTTAGTCGCACAACTTTGGTACATTGTCCTGCCCGTATCAATCACGGATGCATAACTTCTTTTATATTGAATACTGTATTAGTGAACGTTCGACTTGTAGTTCAATTCACATAACATAGGAAACAAAAAAGGACTAGTCGTTTACATCTACGTGCTGATGTCCTTTCAATTTGTTTTCTAAAATTCGGCGTTGGCACTCCGAACATTTTATTTTGAAGAGACATGTAAGTCCAGCTATTCAAATCGACTAGCAGATGTTAAGTCGCGTAATTTAAAATCCACACCACTTTTACTGACATGTGTGATAATGCCTATTCGATTTTCAACCTCCCCCTTTCTACTTCTTAGTGTGTTACAAATTTAATACCGTTGGACTGGCGGAAGTAAGCATTTTCGTGTTGAGCTAATTGAAGGTTGGTTTTAAAATCGGGCCAGAGTAACAGAAAGACTCAAGCAGTATCAATTTGGTTTAGGTTCAAGTTGACTACAATCATACTTGCATTTACATGTGCATGTTACTCAATTATCGTATTAACTTTTCAGTTTAATCGATTAAACGATTTGTATAACTGGAACTAATTGAATTGTTTTCGTATGGCAGACAGACGTGTGCTTCCGTGAACTGAAATTTCAAGTTCAATGTGGGTGCACCACACCATTGGCATCGATTCGTACAATTGAATTTATGTATTTTCTGTTATTGCTTGCATTGCTGAAGAATTTTATTTTAACAGAAAAAAAAGTTGCCTAAAAGCTAAAATAATAAAGTTGAAAGTGTATCCCTTTGCTTATTGTGTTATTTCGGCCATTGCTACAGTGTAAAATACGTATTAAGTAGTCAAGGATTAACATCGATTGTAAGTGATGACAAATTTATAAATTTTACTTAACATGTAATACTCTGCTGTTTGATCTCTCGCTTTGATGTTGAATCGTGGTGCTTGTAGTAATCTCATAACATTGAACCTCAGAGAAGCGAAGTATTCTTCTTTCACAATAACGGTTATTTGGTGAGGTTAAATTCAGTGCAGTCTAGAAAGTACTTAAGCGAGTTCGCAATGCAATATTCAGCATAGGTGGAGAAGCATATTGTTGCAGACAAGATACAGCATGACATAAGGCAAGGCTTTGCTTCTTTTCACCAACGACCAATTTTAATTACTGTATACGACCTCGTTATGATGTCCTTTTATTTTAGACAAAAATAAATACAAGTACCGCATAAATATTTCCCCTCCTTCTGCTTACAGAACTAGACCTTTCAAATGATACTTTAAGAGACGGCCAGATTCACGCATTGGATGATGGAAGCCACCAAAACACATCCGCAAATATCGAAAACCCTCAAGTATCGCCATCCAACAGGAGCTCAACAAATTATACTGAAAGTACACCAAATGTAAAACAACTGACAAAAGGTGGAATATCCTTGACAGAAAAAACTCTTACTCCATCTATAACAACAGCCGATACATCGCTTGCTGAACCTCATGTATTGAGCAATGTTACAGAAAATATTCGACAAGTTTCAACATCCACTCGTCACGCATTACTACCCTGGGGAGCGCCTTCTCGCATTTCAATTATCAGTACAATACCGTTAAATTCATCTGATTCGCAAACAGTGAGCGACATGGCATTGCGACCGGGTGAAATAGTCATGAGAAATCTTTTCACCGATTTTACAGTTCAGGCGGAAAAGAAAATCGAATTGGTTATGATGGAAAGCGCAGATAAAAATCTGGCAAAGTTACTCCAACGCGGCGAAGATCAACAATTCGATCAATTGCTCTCTGCTCTTGGTTCCGTATCGGAGCACTGTTTGCCATCACTGTTGCATACTATACTTGCTTGGCATAGGCGTCAACTGGCCGATGCCGAAATAAAAAACGACTTGAAACGCATGGAGAAGAGCACAGCTCCCAAGCCAAGCATTGATATGGATTTTCAATTGCAACGCCGAGAAGCCGCAGTGGAGTTTATTTTTTGTTTGGCCTTAATCGAAATATTAAAACAGCTCTCCGTTCATCCCGGACATGAAGATATCATAAGGAATATTGAAAATTTAGCATTTAAACATTTTAAATATAAAGACGGACTACAGAATAATCCGAATGCGCACAATATTCACATGATAGCTGACCTCTATGCGGAAGTCATAGGAGCGCTAGCACAGAGTCGTTTTGCTTCTGTGCGCAAACGGTTTATGAGTGAATTAAAAGAACTTCGAACCAAGGAACCAAGTCCACATACAACACAGAGTATTATAAGCTTGTTGATGGGAATGAAGTTCTTTCGGGTTAAGGTGAGTGCTTAAATGTCAATAAAAGTGCACCCAAGATAAAGTATTTTCTTTTTTTTTCTCTTTTGCAGATGGTTCCCATTGAAGAGTTTGAAGCTTCGTTTCAGTTCATGCATGAGTGCGGCCAATATTTCTTAGAAGTCAAGGATAAAGACATTAAACATGCACTGGCTGGTCTGTTTGTTGAAATTCTCGTCCCAGTTGCTGCTGTAAGTAAATACTCTGATCTTAACCTTTGTATGTGTAGATGAATGTTATTCCATGTATTCGAGGTGTAGGTTTTTTGCACCTGACTTTTTTGCATATGACATAATAGTTAGTAGAAAAACAAACGAATCGTAGGTCGTTTGAGATCCAGCTTCAAATCTGCTTTGTCGCTAAAGGTGTCGCTTTTTCACCTAATATTGTGGCATCCAGCTTTATAATGAGTTTACAAGTAGCGATCGGAATACCTAAAGTGGCTTTATCTGGTGGGATAGGTAGTATAGTATATGTTAGGCGAGTTCATCAGTTTTCCAATTTTCTGAAATCAAGTTTGTGCCATTGATAGATGGTAGTGAATGTATGGAATTTTGTATTTCCTGGAGAAGATAACAAGTTCAGTTTACGCTCAGTCCAAAATGATACTCTCATTTCATTAGATTGTTAAGAGCGAATTGTAGGAGTTTTTTTTTAAGGTTTTGAGATACTTTTCTGAGACGGCACTAGCAGCAGCATCCGAATTAGCAACTACCCTGCAGAGGGGATAACCAAAAATCTGACTAAAGTTGAAGAATGATAATGATCTATGCTCAGACCACTCAGCAGTCGCTCTGCATATAGAACTGGTAACAAAACCAACAGGGACGTATTCGAAAAAGACTGCAAGGAAAATATTGTTTTAAATGTGCGGCTAAAGACAACGCTTGAAATAGAAGATGTCGCAAGATAGCAACACGGAACAATAAGTCAAATATCAGCGTGAAATCTAAGACCTCATAAGAGAAAAGAGGAGAGCGTGCAGGAGATGGGAACAATCTCGAGCGTCGTCTGATAAAACCTATCTGAACCACATTTGCATGAAATTGAAAAAACAAATGCTGGCGGATTTAAGAAATCGCGAGAATTCTACTTACCTCGAGAGTTTGACTTCTGATAAGAGCTCGAACTACTCCCTATGGAAAACCTTGACAGAATTCAAAGAAATCTACGCCGGTGTTCCGCAAGGAAGCATACTCGGTCCAATTTTATTCCTGCTCTTTACAAGAGATATCCCACAGCATGAAGGGACCATCCTAGCAACGTTCACAGATGATACATCTATCCTCGCAATGGATGAGTCAGTCGAATCATCAACGCGAAAACTCCAACGGGCTCTAAACAAAGTATACAATTTGACAAAGACCTGGCGAATCGTTCTTAACGAGACCAAGTTAGCGCATGTTAATTTTACATACAAAAAGGTAAACAACCTACCTATTTACATTACCTCTGTACGAATAGCGTACTTACCCCATCCAATTTTGCGTTACATTTTTGATGATTTGGAGCTCTATTTCACGAATAGATCTACCAACACTTTTGTAAAAGTGGTATGAAATCGCTGCTCCACGGAGGCCAGGCAGCCAAAAACGATGACATACTAATTTAACTTTGTGCGTAAAGGATCGGTGTCAATCAAAGCGCCGCCGTCTTGCTGGAACCAGAGCATGTATAAATTTCTAAGTTTCTGGCCAAAAACTGTTGCGATTCATGCCTTTAAAATGGTCTCCTTTGACCGTATAAATATTGACGTCTTCATTTTGCTAAGGAATCCATTATAAAGTTTATTTTTTTCCTTGAAAATTCAAAGACAATATTGCTGGTCTTAAAAGATCTGCACTGCTTAAGCTTTTGGAAATAAATTGTTTGTTTCGGAAGCAGCAACAATTCGTGTAATGTGTAAATGAGTTAATACGCATCAGCATCACCGAAGCATTCACTTACTTACTTAGATGGCGCTACAGTCCGGGGTGGACCTGGGCCTCAACCAACACGCCTCTCCAGTTAGCACGATCTTTGGCTAACTGCCTCCAGTTGCGCACTCCAAGTTGGTTGAGGTCCCCTTCCACTTGTGCGCGCCACCTAAGGCGAGGTCTTCCTCTACTGCGTTGTCCCTCCGGGTTGGAATCGAAGACCCTTCGGGCCGGAGCGTTGGTGTCCATTCGCTCTACATGTCCTAGCCATCTTAGTCGACTGATACGTACTTTCTGACCAAGTCGATGTCGCTGTACAGCTCGTAGAGTTCGCTGTTAAATCTCCTCCTCCAAAGCCCGTCAACGCAAACGGGACCGAAAATCACTCAAAGAATTTTGCGTTCGAACCGACCAAGGAGATCTTCATCCGCTTTTGACAACGTCCATGATTCTGCGCCATAAAGCAGGACTGGGATGATGAGGGTCTTATATAGAGTCTCCTTGGTGTTTCTCGACAAGGCCTTACTGATCAATTGCCTTCTTAGGCCAAAGTAACAGCGGTTGGCAAGTGTTATTCTTCGCTTGATTTCTGATGTGATGTCATTTTCAAAATTAATAGCGAGGTAGACAAAGTCCCGAACTACCTCAAAGTTATAGCTGTCTATCGTGACGTTCTGTCCGATTCGTCGATGTTGTGTGTCCCTTCTAGTTGACAGCATATATTTTGTTTTGCCCTCATTCACCACCAAACCCATTTTTGCCGCCTCTGTACTGATACTTGCAAACGCACCGGTGACAGCTCGCTGTGTCCTGCCAATGATGTCGATGTCGTCAGCGTATGCAAGTAGTTGCACAGACTTTTGGAAAATTGTGCCCCTGGTGTTGGCTTGCGAGTTTCGCACAATTTTCTCAAGAATGATGTTGAAAAAGTCACATGACAGCGCATCACCTTGTCTAAGTCCTTTTTTGACATCAAAGGTCTCGGTGAGACTGTTTCCGACCTTTACGGAGCAGTGAGCGTTCTCCATCGTCATTCTGCACAATCTGACAAGTTTGGCAGGGATGGCAAAACTAGACATGGCTCTGTATAGCTCGTCTCTATAAATGCTGTCATATGCGGCTTTAAAATCGATAAATAGGTGATGAGTATCGATTTGGACTTCTTGGGTTTTCTCCAGGATCTGCCGTAGTGTGAATATTTGGTCGGTTGTGGACTTACCGGGCCTAAAACCGCACTGATAGGGTCCAATCAGTTCGTTGACAAATGGTTTCAGGCGTTCACACAGTACGGAAGACAGGATTTTGTAAGCAATGTTAAGGAGACTGATGCCTCTATAGTTGGCGTAGTTTAGAGGGTCTCCTTTTTTATGGATCGGGCAAACAATGCTGAGGCTCCATTCTTCAGGCATACTTTCCTCTGTCCAAATTTTAAAAACGAGTTGGTGTATGCTCTCTACCAAGTCATCCCCCGCTGCCTTAAAAAGCTCGGCCGATAAACCGTCCGTTATTTTGGTCAGGTGGACGGACGTCTTGGCTTTCATCGCCCAGGTTGAATGGTTCATTCTGCCTGACAGCGGAATTTGTGTCGCCTTCGCCGTTTAACAGTCTGCAGAAATGGTTTTTCCATGTCCCCAGCACCGTCTGTGTCTCTACTACAAGGTTTCCTTGTTCGTCTCTACAGGTCTCTGTTCGGGTCTTGTTCCCGTGACATGGTCTTTTTACCTTTTGGTAAAACTTCCGAACATTGTTCCTACAGTAACACCTCTCTATTTCCTCGATCGCGCGCTTCTAATGCTCTTTCTTTTTCCTCCGGAGAAGCCGGTGTTCTTCCCTCCTTTTTTGCTCGTAGAGCTCACGAGCTGCTCTCGTCCTTCTCTGCAGCGCCGCTTTGTAAGCCAGTTGCTTTGCTGCATGTGCTTGCCGGCACTCTTCATCAAACCAGGGGTTTCGCGGTGGTGGTCGGGTGAAACCTAGCACATCAGTTGCGGCTTTTCTGATGGCTTCTTGGCATCGATGCCACTGGTCTTCACAACTTGATGCTGGCTGCACAGGACTTCTCGAGAGGTTGAGGGAGACGCGATCGGCAAAAGTTCTGGCGGTTTGTTGCGTTTGTAGTCGTTCAACGTTGAATCTCCTCGCAGTATTTCGTCGTTGTTGTGGTGTCTGGGATATCCGCATACGTACCGAAGCATTCAATCTGTCTCAAAAAATATTGACCTCGTAATGTAGGTACCTGTCGCAGATTATTATTAATGCCATTGTTTTTCACATTCCATTTACATTCACATTCGTTGCAATTTATGCGAAGTGCATAGCCCGTTTTTTTTTTCTGTTTTCTGCATTCATTTTATTACATTTTTAAAAAGACAAATTATCTTAGAAAGGTACATATTTATTATTATTTTAAACACTTAAAAAAATACTTCTTTCAATATAGTAATTCAAATAAAAAAATATGAATCAACTACGTTTTGAGTTTCATGTTATCGTAATCGTAATAAAATTTATTCCTGAAAACTCGCGAACATTCTAATTCTAGATCGGCCTGCATTAGTTTTAGTTATTTAGGAAACAATCCGCTAAACATTGTGTACCTACGATAGTTTTCTAGAAATGTTTTGTAAACTTTTTCTTCTTCTTTCCAGGCCGTTAAAAATGAAGTCAATGTACCCTGTGTGAAAAATTTCGTGGAGCTTTTGTACATGCAAACATTAGATGCTTCAACAAAATCCAAACATCGCTTGGCTCTCTTTCCGCTGGTCACATGTTTGCTGTGTGTATCGCAGAAAACATTCTTCTTGACAAACTGGCACTATTTCCTGGCCATGTGTTTAAGTAATTTGAAAAATCGCGACTCTAAGATGAGTCGCGTGGCACTGGAGTCACTCTACCGCCTCTTATGGGTCTACATGATACGTATCAAGTGCGAATCGAATTCCGCAACTCATTCTCGACTGCAGAGCATTGTAAATTCTCTATTTCCAAAGTAAGTCCTTGTCGATTAGATGGAAATTTCCAATTTAACATCAATTTTCTTACAGGGGCTCAAAAGTTGTTATCCCTCGCGACACGCCATTAAATATTTTTGTAAAAATCATTCAATTCATTGCACAGGAGCGACTCGATTTCGCTATGCGTGAGATCGTTTACGATTTGCTCTGCGTTGGAAGATCAATAAAGCTTATACTGAATCCTGAGCGAATGAGTATTGGGTTGAGAGCTTTTCTAGTTGTCGCCGATTCATTGCAACAAAAAGACGGAGAACCACCAATGCCAAGGACTGTTGGCGTTCTTCCTTCAGGCAATACACTGCGTGTTAAAAAAACATACATAAATAAAATGCTTACCGATGACACAGCACGCAGCATTGGCATGCTAACATATTTCCCCCATGTTCGGCGGGTATTTGTTGATATTTTACGTGCATTAGACGTACACTATGGCCGTCCTTTAATGATGACCAATACGCAAAATCAGAACAAGGAACCTGACGAGATGTTGACCGGAGAACGTAAACCTCGCATTGACCTATTTCGAACATGCGTTGCGGCGGTTCCTCGTCTTATCCCCGATACCATGACCGCTCAGGAACTGGTAGATTTGCTCTCAAGACTCACAGTACATATGGACGAAGAGCTTCGTATGCTAACCCATCAGTCATTGCAGACCTTGGTTATTGACTTTCCCGACTGGAGGCAGGATGTGGTACACGGATATACTCAATTCTTGGTGCGTGATGTTCTGGACACTTTTCCGCAACTCCTGGAAAATTGCACTAGAATGCTTTTCGTATTCTTAAATATCTGGCGTTGTGCAATAGGCAATGTGAATGCTTCAGCAGGAGTCAACAATTTGAAAACACCGACCACTGCAGTCACATTGAATACGGCAAGTGGAAAGGAGACAACCAATAGCCAAATTTCAAGTGCTAGTAATATTAAAAATACCGGCGCAAACACAACCTCGAGTGGAGCGTCAACTATAACTTCAAGTGGTGTTTCAAGCATCACTCAGACAACTGTGATAAACTTAGCTGAAAGCACAAAGAAGAACGAAGTACCTTTGGTTACGACGCTGCATTTCGTGGAAGGATTCGCCTTGGTATTGCTTTGCAATTCTCGACCGTTTTTGCGAAAATTAGCCGCGATGATATTGAAAGAAGTTAAAAATCTAATGAAAGCCCTAGGAATACCAGAAACAGAGCCCCCAGTTATTGATGTGATTGACAAATGCTTGCCGCAGGTATGTAAATCTGATTTGCTTTGTTTAATTTTAAGAAAAAAACAAAGAGTATGAGAGTAGCAGTATGAACATAACCAAAATAAATTCTTTGCATTTTTTTCGAATGCATTTTCATATTTAACAGTTTTGGATCACTTATTTTGATGCAAATCTTTACTATTATATAAAGACGTAACTGATAAAATTATGTTCGCAGTGTTCTCAGAAACTACTGAACGGATTTTGATGAAACCTCCACTAAAAAATTCTTTAGGCACCTCTGCGTGCAGTAGGCTATATTTAATTGCGTTTTATTTCCATAATGTTATTTTTTATTTTGACTTTGCTTCATTCAACTTGCCATAATATTCATAAATCTCAATCAATACAAAAAAAGCGTTTAACTGTTTATGGGCAATTCTTCCCCGAGTATTTTGAGCTATCATTCATCTCTCTGCTCATCAAATGGGAAATCAATGCTAAACCAATAATTTTCTGTTGTTTCTCTGCTTTGTGGTGGTGGGCGTAAATGGCAAGCATGATCATGATTTTATGTGGGTTATGTGCGAGTAGGCCGTACATTGAATGAGAGGTACATTGCATTCGTTATTTGTGCTATATTTTTTACATCAGTTAATTGTGTTGAAACTTTCAAGGCAATATATTAAATGTTCATTTAGCACATAAAGTAAGAAAGCATGAAAGCTAGCGAGTAGACGTCTGATCTGTTTGGCAATTTGGGTCTCTTGTAATTGATCATAAAAGTGTTAATAAAAACTGTGTATACCCTTAAAAGCTGAATTGAAGAAAATCCTACAAATCTATCCCCATTTCAAAGTACCGTTCAAAGTATTAACATAAAAAATCAAAAAAAAAAAAGTTGTCTTTTTTTCCATTTCCAAAAAGAAAAAATAAGGAAAACTCACTTGTGTCAAATCCCGTATTGCTTCTCTTGTGTGCTCTCTTAAACATTTGTATGTCACCCCCACACAAACGTATCGGAACCCGCTCTACTAAAAGGGATTCGCCGCAAAACTCTCCACGCTCGCCATTCCGCAAAATCGCTGTCAGGCCAACATCGTAAGCAAAGCAAATTTATTATCTCATTGCTTTCTTCCAAAATGTCGGCGAGTGAAGCAAGTATAAAACAAAAAATAGATGTTGAAATTAGTGAAATTAAAAAAAACATTTGCGACATTAATGAAAAAGTGAACCATATGGCAATATGGAAATTTCACTCTCAAACACCAACTCCGATATGCACTCAATCAAATCCGAACTCTCCGCTGTAAGAATAACACTCACTGATGTAAACAAAGAACTTGCCAACGTCAAAGCAGACCTTGCTCGTAAAAGCACTGTTCTGGGTTAGCAATCTGCCAAAGGTAATGCTTTATGATCAATTATCGGCAGCCGCCTTTTCAAAGCATGATCTTATATACATGATTTTTGACGATAAAGTAATTCCAGTAGTCCAAAATATTCAATACCGGAATTTTAGACTTATTGACAATGCTCTATTGGAAGAACATACCAGAAGCATTAGCTGGAATACAATTTATTACTTGCGCTCAACCAATGAGCAAGTTAATTTCTTTAATGAGTGTGTCTTTAGGCTGTTTGAAAGGCATGTTCCACTGCTAACAAGAAACTGCACACTCCTCATAAAGCCATGGTTCTCGCGTCATATTCGTTTGCTTATATCTGAGCGCGACAAAGCGTATATCCGCTGGAAACATTTCCGCTTACAGGAACACCTTCGCATATTCCGCTCACTTCGAAACCAAGTCGTAATGGCAATACGCACCGCTAAACGCCAAATATATGCGAATCGATTAAATCCTTCACTGAGTGGACGTGATCTTTGGAAAAATCTTCGCCAAATAGGAGTCGCAAAATGTCGAAACAGTTGTGCTGATAGTATGGACTGTAATGCAATAAACAAACAATTTGTTTCCCTGCCCGCACCCCATCAGACCTTGCTTCTTCTGCAGTGGCTCTTACAATCAATTCCACTCCTAGTTCAACCTTCGCATTTATAACAGTGGATAGTACCGAAGTGGTAGCAAGTCTACTCTCGATTAAATCAAATGCTGTTGGACTAGATGTGATGCACCCAATATTTCTTAAGCTAATATTACCAATCGTGTTACCCTACATAACCCACATTTTTAATAATATTTTAACAACAGGAGTGTATCCGGAGCAGTGGAAAGTAGCTAAGATATTACCGGTCGCAAAAAACTCAAAGGGGGACGAATTTAGACCCATTGCGATCTTACCTTTCCTATCAAAAGTCTTTGAACGAATCCTGCAAAATCAAATGTCATGTTATCTCGCTTCTTCAAATTTATTAACATCTAAGCAATCTGGTTTTCGAAAAGGCCATAGTTGTACAACCGCTTTATTAAAAGTCACTGAAGATATGCGTCAAGCTTTGGACAATGACAGCATAAACTTTCTAGTCCTTTTAGATTTCTCCAAGGCATTCGATATGGTCGACCACTCTATTTTATGTAGAAAACTCAATTGAAACTTCAATTTCTCATCTTGCGCTGTGAAGCTTCTTCTCTAACAGACCGATCACAGGCTGTCCAGCTTAACAATAATCTATCAGATTTCCTTCCAACTTCAAGAGGAGTTCCACAAGGTTCAATTTTGGTTCTATAGCTAAACACTCTTCTATTCACATGTATGCAGATGACGTGCAAATGTATCTCAGTTGCCCACTCGGTCTTATTGAACACGGTGTAAGCTGTGTTAACGAAGACCTCGATGACATCGGCTGTTGGTCGCAGCAAAATGGTCTTATTTTAAACTATCTAAAATCTAAGTGCCTTGTGATATCGAAGAAAAAAGTCGACCTCTCATACTTTCCTCCTATTATCCTGCAAAACAGCCTAGTCACGTATGTCGAAACCGCAAAAAATCTCGGTATGGTGTTTAATCGCACCCTAACATGGAATAACCATATTAATGTAGTTGTGGGTAGAACATATGGTATTCTTCAAACTCTCTGGGCAACACAATCTTACACTCCCATAAGAGTACGCTATATTTTTCGACTACGTAGATACGACAGGGTATCCAATCTTACTAAAAGTCTGCTTAACATGACCTTTGAAAACTTTCTTAAGTATCGGGCCCTAATGCCTAATCTTGCTTTCAAACTTCCTCTTAAACCATCAACCGCAATATTTATATGAAATGATCACCATGGCATCCTCGCAAAGATCGCGGATGCTAACTCACCCGCGACATACCTCCCTCACATCCGAACGTCAATTTTTTGTCTATTCAATTCGCCTTTGGAATTCTCTTCCGCGTTTTATAAGAGAAGTGGACGACTTATCGAGATTGAAGAATAAAATTAAGCTTTTCTTTTCTCAGTAATGTAAAGATACCTGCTATTTAGTATAAAGCTTATGGACTTTTTCTAATTTTTCCCTAATCGATTCTCCGTTCTTTTTATTATTTTTAGTTTATATGTATAATGTAATATGAATTACTGAAATTTTTGTCTAAAGCACTTGAAATTAATATTTTTTTCATTTTTTCTTGTAATAAATCTGTGAAACCCTAGCTCTCATAATGTTAAACTTTAGCAAATCACTAAATTATAAGACAGCATGTCTTAATGTGATTTTGCATTTCTTGAATAAAATAAAATAAATAAATAAAATAAAAAATAAATAAAAAATAAACTGCAGTGAAGTGAAAAACAAAAACTATCTAAATACGTGATTTATTTTCCCGGTAAGTCGTTGCATTATGTCAATCATCGAAATTCTGTCTGCTGGCCTGTCTGTTAATTTAGTGGATTTAATTCCTCTTTTTTTTAACATGAAAGTGCACACGTCTTTTTAAATCGTTTTTTTTTTTTATAGAATCAGCAAAAGTGTACACTTTCTTCATATTGTAGTGACATGTGCCATATTTTATTTTATTGTAGTCTAGATTGGGGTAGACATTCGGGAAAGTGTTTTCTCCCACGGGCAACTATATGTGGCAGTATCGCGTGTGGGTTCAAGATCTAATCAATACCTTCTTCTTCCGGATAATAACAAGACTCCAATTGTTGTTTATCCCGAAGCTTTATGGTGGATTTACAGTCCTACAGTCACGGCTAATGATCTGTAAGAGTGAGACCACAAGCCTAACAGTTGAATTTAGGCGGCGCAACAGGCGGTAGACACCACAAACCACTAAGAATAGACCGCCGACTTCCCGTACACCTACCCGATTCCCCCCGGAAAAAATTTCCCTGTCTGTGAATACGTGTATATGTCAAAATTAATGGCGGCAATGATTTTCCATGCTATACCATGCGACCAGGATTTTTCAAGTATGCGTGCGTTAATGGCGCCCCTTTGATTTTGTACAGCACCAATACATGAAAAATCCTGGTCTCGCCGGCAGCTTGTAGGCAAAGTCCGTTATGTGGGAGGAGTCGACGGTCTATTCTTACTGCTTTGTGGTAGACACCCTATTCATTTGTGTAACTTTCTATTTTTGGGAAGAATGGAAGGGACCTACAATTTTATGCCGAGTGCGAACAAGTGAATTGGATAACCTTTTTTCAGGACAGTTATACACCCCTATCGGCAATTCCGAGGGAAAAATGTTTCCCCCGAATATTTTTTGTTCCCGGGAATTAAATCTACCCATCGTGAATTTCCATCGGAATTTTTTTCCCCGGGAATCAGAAAAGTACTTTCGAAAATATGTTCGAATGTTTTGACAAGAGAGAGAGTAGAGTTTTTAAAAAATTAAAATAATATTTTTGATAATTTAGAAGTGCGCATTTTTTATTAGCGATGGAAGAGCATGAGGAAGTAAAGAGGAAGACATAGAATCTTCGAACCTTAAACAGACCAGCACCAGACATCTTATAGGTGAAGAAATAGTGGAGCAGGCCTTTGAAATATATATAGAAAGTCGCCAATTTAAAGCCCTATTTAGATGGTCATTTTAGTTTCAGTTTCAGTTGAGCTATCAATTAAACTTTCAGTTGAACAGTTCAGTTACAGTGCATTTAGACATCAGTTTAGTATTCAGTTGAGCTTTTAATTTACTCGTGATTAGCCTAAGGTTAGAAGATTATTTCTACTAAAACTGACGAGTGAAATTAAAAACTTATGGGAATTTCAGTCTCAGTTTCAGTTTCAGTTAGGCGGCTCTCAGATTGAGGCGACAAGCAATAAGCAACTATAGTTTCCATAGCAACTGCCAATAAGCAATCAGCAACATTTTTCGTTCGAGCAATATTTAGTTGCTTTGATATGAGACCTCTAATTTAATTCAAAGTAAAATAATTGTGAGCGATAATTTTTCGTGTTTCCTATTGCCAGTTGCTTATTGATTGTTGCCTCAATGTGAGAGCCGACTTAGACGCTTCAATTTTTGCATTTGGACATCAGTTTAACTGTATGCATAACTGATAGCTCAACTGAAACTGAAACTGAAACTGAAATTGTGAGAATTTATGCTATTGTAGTGGGATGGTTGAAATAAAAGAGGATATCTTTTTTCTATGCAAGAACTTATCTTTAATGTATGAATCCAAAATGAAGAAGAAGTAACAAAATTAAATTAGGTTAGCAAGAAGACTAAGTGTCATCAATATTTGTTTCGTTAAAAATTCATTAAAATAGTTAGGTATATAAGATGGCGTAGTGATCGTAAAGAAGAAAACTTGGGTATGTTCAACAGAAATGATCGTCTAAATGGGGCTAAATGTGGATTTGTGATTAAGACTTAAGGTGCTAGTACACGGCATGTACCAAGCCACATACGTCTGTAGCTCTGACGTCAACAGAGAGTGCACAAAGAGAGCTTGTACACGGCATGTAACAATTGGGACCATACACTAACGTCAGTGCTACATACATTATGTGGCTTGCTACATGCCGTGTACTAGCACCTTTACCCGTCTTTGCCGCAAACCAAAAAATCATTCGGAGTTTCCCCATTACTTAAGTTAAGCGCATACTTGCGCTTCTTGCTGAAGGTGGCTACCAGGTTGGAGAGGGCAACGACCACGAAGTTGGATTAGGCCAATTATCTATTTCCAAAATGCTTTTCTTTGTATAAATTCATTTGCTATATTCGGATATTTTTCCATATGATTTAGAATAATTTGTAGCTGTTTTGTACTGGTTGTGTTTGACCTTCATTAAAACTGACAATATGCATTATTTTTTCTAAATATTTTGCAGAAAAACACTTACATTGCTGCTCTTTAGCTAAAGTTCCCTGACGAAATGCCAGCGGAATATTTCGGGGAAAATTACGATAATATTTCCATCGGAAATTTATTCCCGATAGCTATTTTTCAGACGGAATTTTTTGTTTAATTTCGAAATCATTCACGATACCTATTTTTTCCGACGGAATTTTTATTTTCGAAAATTATTTACGATACCTATTTTGTGAAAAAGGGAAACATTTCGGGGGAAAAATTATTCCCGATAGGGGTGATACTCTCGGATGTTTGTCAGACGTTCGCGAGAGTTGGCGCAGTAGAAAAAACCTTAAGATGTAATTTGTGTTTTTCCGGGGATTGAACCTGGGATCTCGCGCACAGTTTAGTCCAGCACACTAACCACTGCGCTACTGCGCCCAAGGGTAATCCTTTTAAAATCCTTACTTCTTGGCATATGGGCACCTGTAATAGGTATCTCTCGGGTCTCGGCTGAAAACTGAATATGTAAACTAAAAAACAACAAACATGCAAAATCGCAGTACATCAGGTAAGAATAATGTCGCATTTCATTTCTTCTTGCTAACTTTCTTATAGTTCGTGTTGTCACTCAAAGTGTAATCCTAAATGGACCATATAATAAGTTCATTTGCTTGCAAAAGGCGAGCGACGCAAGGCGACGGGTCAGCTAGTATTACATATATTCATTTTAGCTACGAGTATGTCATGTACAAAATTGGTCATGTGCTTATTGGATTTCCATTATGTTGACCTACGAACACGACTGCGTTATTGCTGATTACACGACATGCTCATTTGAACCAGTTTGAACCTAAACTTAGGACTTTACAATAGTGCACTCTGGTTCAGTTCTGAAGATAATTTAAGAAGGCATTTTTGGATATGACTTCCCTTGCCCCTTGAATGGAGGCTTTTTCATAACGAACGAACCGTTAGCCGTATTAAGTTAAAACTTTGCATGTTGATAGATAAGTAAAAATCTTAAATGGCTACTTCGCCGTTTTTAAAAATTCGTCCTATAAGGGGGTGAACACTGTTCTATTTTGACCCTTCTAAATTTAACTTTCCTTATAAAGGGTGATTTTTTAAGTTTTTAAATTTAAAAAAAAAACCACTAAAATTTGCAAAATTGAGTGAAATTTTAATTAGGGTCGATAAATCAATAATTCTTAAGCTAATATCAGACGATATGTGTATACACAAACATTTGTGTAAAAATTTGGAAATTATTATCAAAAAAATACACAAACCGTCTGAGCCACAAATTTTATAACCACAAATGGCATACACAAACGATATGTGTATCATTTGCGTATTAAAAATACGAATGGAATTTGTGCACATACACAAATCGTCTGATCGGGGCTGCATTCCAGGTTTGACTATTTTAACTACAGCGTTGACAAGCTGTGACAGTTCGAAGGAGGGGAAGTTAACTAAATTAACCAGAGGCAAAAGTGTGGTTCATTTCGTTCATACTACAACATGTCATTAGTAACAATCACCCCTATTCCCGTTGGCGTTTATCATAAACGACTCGTATTTCACTTCGTTTTTTAGTCGATTTTTGTAACATTTTTTAAACAAATGAATTAAAATAATGGTGAACACATAGAAAACAAAACAAAACTGTTAACAAAAGTTAAAACAAAAATCTGCACATCGTTTTACAACGACACGAAACATGAGTCGTATACGTATACGAAATAAACAATCGCTGTTAATTTAGTTAAAATAGTCAAACCTGGAATGCAACCCGGGTATAGAAATTAATTTATGACAATTTGTGTAGATTTATGTACCATTTGTGTATGTCCTATAGTTTGTGTATTCTGAAAAATAGCGCATACACAAATTTCGTTCGCATACACAAATTGTTTTGATAATTCAATTAAATGAGGATGGACACGGATCGTGGGCATGATTTATGACACGGTAATAACGTTTTTATCATAATGGTTATAAAACTGCAATTCAAGCTTTCATATTTAAGAACCTAGGTAGATATATGCAACACTTTAGCATCCACACTTTCAACTACCAAATAAATGATTTGGAAACTACCACCGTTCAAATTTTCGTGGGAAAGCATGCCTGGCCATGTACGTACATGGAACTACTCGGTGGCAGTGATAGGGACGAATATGATACGGTGGTCATGGAGAGTGAGTATAAAAATAGGGCCGTCAAAGCGTGGTTCCTGGGTGTCTGAAAGCGGCCCAACGAAAATCAATTTTTACCCGAACACTGCTGTGTTTTCGGTTGTATTTCTGCGCTGCTCTTGAAATGTTGAAATGCAATTTTTTTTTGAGGGTTTTTGTTTTGTGGCACTACTCCTAGCGCTTTACAGTTGAGCCATTCTCCGAGCCATTTCACACAAGTTTGAGCCACTTTAGTTAAAGTGGTGGGGTGTGGTGTGTGTGCTGAATTTCTTCTTATTTTTTAGTTTTTGTGTTTGGATTTTGAACCGATCTAAACAAAACTCCCGAGAGTACTGACTTTCGTCATTCCGAATTGGTAAAGACGTTTACTTCTGTGCCCGTGGAAATGTTTCCCTTGTCAGCAATGTAAACCAGACTGCTGAATAGGAAACATTCATTCATTCATTAATTTTCAATGATCCATTAAGTGGGTCGCGGATGTAGATAGCTCAAGTGGACCCTCCATAGCTCTCGATTCTCCACCATCGACTCTAAACCGTCAAGGCAGTCCCCATACGGGTAGAGGAGAGATTATGAACTTGATCTAACCATTTTATCCTGGGTCTACCTAGAGGACGCCTGCCTGATGGTATGGATTCCATAGCACATTGTGGGATCCTAGTTGGGGACATGCGTCAAATAATCAAAAACTCAGCATTGCTGCTTCCATCACTCGTGAATAAGACTCCGAGATAATTAAACCTTTCTACGCGTTTCAATGAAACTCCACTAACATGCAGAGTCCATTGAACAGGCGTTCTGGAGACAACGATCACTTCAGATTTGTTCAAGTTAACCTTCATCTCATCTCAAACCGATAGAGTGCTTGCTGAAGTTCAGACTGAGAGTATCCAAGGATGACCCAGCAGCGAAGAGCCGATGACTTATCCTCAGATCTCCCAAATCGAAACGTTCTTTTCTTCGCCAATACTGCGCTGTAACAGCCAGTCCATACGTAGAAGTATTAAAAGACAAGTAAGTATTGTCCAAGGAGACAAGTCCAACGAAGTCCAACGCCCACGGTGAAAGGTATTGATTTAACGCCGATTGTTTGAGGTGTGAGCTTTTTCTATTTGGCTCGAAGTATTGAGCCAAAGTTGAAATACTTGAGCCAAATTACCCAATTGGGTAGAATTATGACGCTATTACTTTTTCAGTCATGAACGCATCCGCGAAGTTCGTTTGTATTTCGCGCGAGCAGCATTATTGGATTCAGCGCATCTAGAGCAATCCCGCATAAAGGTAGTTCCAACTCTGGAACTATGTACCATGTAAAGATGGCCGATCCAATCTTTTCTCCAACAAGTACGTCGCTTGCGTGGCAACTTGATGACTTGTTGGCTTTCGTCTTCCGTTTCACTTTCGCGTAAATACGCTGCTTAAATAACCGCAACACATTTTATAATCAGCTTTGTTAAATTTGAAACCTGACCGAATCACAGCAATTTTTTATTTATTTTTATTGAATATATGTCAAACACGAGCGAATCAAATACAATCTGGCCAATACACAAGTTTTTCACAAATTCCATTTGTGTAGGAATACACAAATCGTTTGAGCCACAAATCTGTATACACAAATTGATTTGTGTATGGGACATTTGTGTATGGCAAAAATTTGTACATTTAGAACAAAATACACAAATCGTTTGAACCACAAATGTTTGTGGAATACACAAATCGCTTCTGAGTATGAATTTTTTTTAGAATTTGTGTATGTCACAAACAAATGAAATTAGTGTATAGTCTGATCTAAGCTTTACCATTTACTACGCATCCGGAATGCTCAATTTTGGCATAATTTTCCAAACATATCGCCAGGTATCTAAACAATAACACGAGTTATGTTGTTGTCCACGGGGCAATAGTTGCTGGCTTATTCGTATAGACGAGAGACTTTACATATCCCCACAAAAAATATGCACGTGGCGTCAAATCGTATGATCTAGTCGGCCTATTCACAGGTCTAAAACGTGAGATGAATTGCTCACCAATTATCATCATCTTTGAAGAAATACGGCCCAATGATGCCAACGGCCCTAAACCACACGAAATGGTAAATTTTTGTGAATGCATTGGCAGTTCTTGCAGTGATTCTGGTTATTCAGAAGACCATATACGGACATTTTGACGAAGTCCTCTAAACACATTTTTACAGAGCACGGTTTTTGGTAATAAAATTCAATAATTTGCAGACGTTGTTCGACGTTGGAGAGAACACAATCATGTAAATTCAGCATGCGTCGCAGTACTGCAAATTGTCTTTATTTCTAAATTCACTGCAAAATTCGGCAAACTGTTGAAACAAAAGTGAATGTACAGAAGTAGATCTCTAGCGCCAGCGTTCCTCCATCAGGGATATTATGTGCTAGACGACTAGCGGTTGGTTAGGCAATAACGCCCAAGGAAATAGCGCCCAAATCGATTTGGAAATAACGCAAAAAAAAACGTACAATTTGTTGTTGCAAAATTTTTCGTCATTTTGGGTGTTATTTCCTTTTCAGGGAAACCAGCATGTCCCCCATAAGTATTAAACTGTCAATTATTTTGGGCTTTATTAAATTTCTATACTGTTGTTTATTTTTGGGCGCTATGCATTTTTTGGGCGTTATTTCCAAATCAATTAGGGCGCTATTACCTTGAGCGTTATTGCCTAACGCCCACAATGTGCCGCTGTCTCAGATTCCTCCAGGCATAGCTTACAAATATCATCCTCTCTAAGGCCCGCCTTCCTTAAATGATCCCCGAAATTTCAATGTTCCTCGACTCATGCTTAGAACCAGTGATACCAGATCGGGGGATTTATCCCTTTTTGCGGGATTTTCTCACCTAAAATAAGCTAAAAGGGTCAAAGGGATTTTTCACCTCATAATACAAAAAAAGGGATTTTACTCTTTGGTCAAAGAAGAACAAATATATAAAACTTGTTATTATTTCTTAAAACATGTACTTGTTTAATTTAATAAGTTCAACTCACGTTTTCAAAACAGAAAAGTTTTAGTTCAGTGCATTGTGCAGGAGAGCAAAATATTGGTTTTGAAAATGTGTCGCTTGTTTGTTCAAGCAGACTTTTTTGAACTCCCAAGGGATGTCCAACTTAAAATTTTGAGAGATCCCAACACACATTTTATGGATGATTTAGATAGTCTATTTTTGGGCAAGAATGTCAAGACTCCTTGACAGAGTTAGATGCTGATGGTACATCGGAGGTTAAGAAAAACTGAGTTTTTATAAGACAGCAATCTTTGAAATGGTTACTCGCCTACCTGGGAAAAGAAATGATAAATTCAATTTGTTTGTTGAGGTCCTCATTTCAATCAAAAGGTATTACTTCAATTTAGTTGTGAAGCAAGAACATTTCTCTCTCCACAATTCCAAAAATATTTATAATTAATTTGATGAGTACCTACTATTTTTCAAAATAATAAATTTATTTATTTTGTAAACATTGAAAGGTATGCAAAAAGCTTTATCTTAGTCTCAAATCAAATTTCTGTGTCATTTTTGTATGAAAAATCGAGAATAATGAGACTTGAGGCTGAGATAAAGTTTTTCAAATAATTCGTAATTCTTATGCTGAATATTATTTTCATTTTAATGCCGAATGCAGTTTTATATTCCTTTTTTTAACGCTTTAAACATGTGTAAACGTATATTAATTATGTTTATTTTTGTTAACTTGCATAGCTAATGTAACATGTATTTTTTGATCCTAATAAAAAAGACTGAATTTAATGAAATGCATGTTTTTTTTTATTTATTATTTCGTGGGATAAATGTGGGATTTTTTTAATTTTGGCGAGGGATAAAAGGGATTTTTTTGGCATAACTGTGGGATAACCTGCTTCCAAAGTCTGGTATCCCTACTTAGAACCTTTCTCTGAAGGGAACAGGTCGGCCATTGTATTGCCATTTTAGCTTGTCTACATTGTTCCACGGTTGACCACCTTCTCAGGTGTTCTGCCGTGTGTTCTAGCCCTAATATTAACGGTACCTCCCATATAAACATTTTACGAAATATTACGAAATATGCCTAAATTTAGATTTTTTCGAAAACGGCTCTAACGATTTGAACCAAAATTTATAGTTGAGTTAATGTAGGCATGCTGAACACGACTGCATACCCAGTTTTTCGATAAAAAGACTTTGTCCTTTGATATCCACCCAAATCGCTAATAATGGTACTTTAAAAAAACTGCTCATATCTCAAAAACGCAACTTTTCATTATGATAAAAATGTAACTGACAAGTAATGCTTAAATCCAGATCCAGAGGAATACCATTTGCTCAGTTTTGAGCTAAACAGTTGCAAAACAGTGTTTTTTCAACCATGAATGCGTCCTTCGATTTCCACCCCAATCGCTAAAAACGGTACTTTAAAAACTACACATATCTCGAAAACGCCATTTCCGATTTGGTTAAAAATGTAACTGCTAGGTAATGTTTATATCCTGAAGAATACGTCGTACGCGAAACGCGAAAACCGCTCTAACGATTTTGATCAAAATACATATTTAAGACAACATAAGCATTCTAAACATGATCACGTACTTTGTTTTTCTCAGAAAACTCGAATACAGTCAAAAATGACTATCCAAATCCCGACCATTGAGAAGACCACTTTTTTTAAATAATCAAAAATGGGAATTTGAAATTCATCGCCTACTTGTCTCCTTCAAGTGTCAGTTCGGGTCGGGGTGAAATTTGAAAGTACATAATGTAAATAATAAAGTGTAGACATATCTACCAGCGTTGCCACTGTTGGACTTTTATTTCGCAGTAGATATCCTAAAAAAATGCAGTAGATTGAATTTTTTTGCAGTAGATTTTTTTTTTCAAACAAAACCAGGGTAAATTACAAAACATAACATAAACAATACGAAATTAATAAAGACGAGTATTTAAATAAAACAGAAAAATGCATTAATATTAATGAACATGGAATATTGTTCATCTTCATTGGCTTTAAGTTTTTCTTTGTCATCATCGTAAGAAAGAAACATTTGACCTGTTGTTGTTCAAAGACATATTTTGCTGAAACAGTTTCCTTCGACAATTTAAGCCAGGAAATCTCAGTTTCCCAAATTGGCTTGTATTTCTGTTTGTATTTTATCTACTATTTTGGATTTGGCTTTCTCATTTAAGCTTTTACAAAAATGCAGTAGATTTAATTTGGTGGCAGTAGATTGTAATTTTGAAAAAAATGCAAAGTGGCAACGCTGATATCTACGTATGTCTATGTAGTATGTATTACTTTTTTAATTAACAAGGGTTCAGTTACTAAACCTGCGTACATCTTAAGTGGATATGATTTTAAACGCAAAATTTGCTGAAATGACTGAGATTCTGCGAAATTGGCAATTAACGAGAAAGTTTCGTTCGACCCAGTCGTGCAAATTTTTTCTACTGCGCCACCTCTCGCGAACGTCTGACAAACATCCGAGAGTATGACTTTCATGAAAAAGCTTCTCAATTCAGCCGTTCGGACTCGGCATATAATTGTAGGTCCCTTCCATTCGTCCCAAAAATAGAAACTCACACAAAACGAATGGTTTTTTATTTATTTATTTTTTTTAATCAGAGAGTTGTAGCACTGTCTGTGCAGACAAACACAAGAGACCCCGACTTCACACGCGAGCCTCAGAACTTCGGGCAAACGCCACAGTTGCTCAACTCGATTGAGGTGTCAATAACCGCCTCTTGTACGAGAGTTATTTGCACCGGAGAGAGTGGTTGTTTAGTCAAGTCGGTCGGAAAGATAGCCAACCTATCTAGGCTTGCCACCTAACCAAAGGTGGGAGGCTCAGGTATAGGATCTTTCTAGACTTTCTTGGCGGATGGAAACCTCTAGAATAATGTGATACCGCTAGGCTCCCCTGGCCCAGTCTGGATACAAAAAGATCCAAGGACCTCCTGCGACTTAAAAGATCTAGCATTTCGCAAGTCGTTAATTGTCATCTCCGGGCATTGCATTTTAAGCAGACACGCGCAAAGTCTTGATCTGCCAAGCAATGACTTCTGCAGAAGTTGCAGAGATGAAGAGGATGATGAGCCCATTACTCACTTTCTTTTCAGTTGGTGTTGCGAACTGTGTATGTGCATTGGAAAAGATTGCTTAAAAATTAATTAATCAAACTTAAAAACTTTACTAAATGAAATACTCCTTCATATCTCTTAACCTAAAACACTATTTTCTCATTTGCAGGTCTTAGAAAAATGCTTACCTCATCTACCACAAGCAGAAAAAACTGCCATTCTCAATGCAAATGCCATTGACTTACAATGGATTGCTGAGCGCTCCAGTGGTGTATGGTTGGCTGGACATGCCGACGGTAATACGAAAGTTCGTACATTAAAAACATTATAAATAAATTAAATTTCCCTTTTAACGGTAGAATCGTCTAAGTCCTCAACATCAACGCTAAATTTATCGCAGGCAAGTAATCCCCATCAGCAACAATTTGATCCCTGGGCGATTTGTTTGTTTGGATTTATGGAACGGCATCGCATTTTACAACAGTGTCCCTCTGCAGTAGCACAAGCTTGGCCAATATGTTATTCACGAGTTACTACCCTTTACAGTGTCATTGATCCCACGTGAGTATTTATTCTTGTTTATTGCGTTCAATACACTGGCTTTTGTGTATAAACGAATTTTTTTTTATTTAATTATACCCTTTATAGGCCGGTGAGTGACAACAGGGCATCCCTTTTAAGAAGTTCAGCACCTACTAAAAAGGTCCCTACCGAAGGCCAAAAGGATTTATATCTGAGATTGTGGCGCAATCAAGTTGCGTGTGCTATGCGGTTGGTTCCACAGATTCCTAGCGTTGCTGTACGCTGTGCTTCTCCCGATCTGAGTTTAAGGTAAGTGATAGGATGTGCTTTTGAGTTGTAGTTCATTCGTTTTCGTTCAACATTACATTATTCAGACTTCATTACGTGTTGTGTTAACATACTCAATAGAATACAGATTAGACCATTAGAAGTGCGCACACCATATCCTCCTCACCTTTTCCATAGTGAACTAAATTATTACTTTTACGTGCTTTGTAGTCAGATGATGGAGTGCTTTGTAATGAATGGTGCCTACGTACTATCAGGTATTTTTTGTTATGAGTAAAAACAATACTTGAAAAGGTTGCATATCCTTACAATCGCATGTGTGTAAAAAAGATAATTTCTTCCTCAGTATGCTGGAAAGCGTGAAATGTTTTTTGAACTAAATATTTCAGCAGTTTTTGTGGAGATAAAGATTTATACCTCCCAGGGGAGGTAGATACATATTGCAAATAATTCTATTTAATGTTTTAACCATCTGTATGGAACAAAGAAAAGAAACGGATGTAGCAAACGTGTTTTATCTGATAT